>JAULUF010000020.1:8937500-10345000 GCA_031834385.1 Semotilus atromaculatus
CTATGCTTTAGAAGCAGCAACAACTGCTGTAACTTGAACTGGGGGGGAGTGAATGAATTGGTGACTTTTTTTTTTTTCTCCCCTACTCTTTGAGCACTTCAAGCGTAGCACGCTGTTTGTGGTTGAGAGAAGGGAAAGAGGAAGGAGCGGCTAGTCTGGATGATTGGAGTTGAGTTGAGTCAAGCAGCACATGACATCCACTGTATTTTCTTCTCCTCCTTTTTGGATCTACCCCACCTTGCTTTGAAGACCCTCATCGAGCAGCCAGGCAGGAAATGCCCTCATGTTGAATCTGATGTGGAAATACTGCATTTCAGTTCGTACCATAAGGTAGGAGATCTTTAAATCAGGTGGAGATAAGTGCATGACGTTCTTCTCCAGCAGAACACCTGTTCTGTCCATTCATATCTGATGATTTGGAGAGGATGTATTTGGCCAGGAGAAATCAGGTTAGGGCTGTGATGTGGTCACGTTATAAGTGCAGTACAATGTAAAGCATGATTTTGCAAAGTTGTAAATAAAAGGAGTATGTTTTACAAGAAAATACTATTTCTGTTTTTCTACTTCCAAATTTCACATCTAATTCAAGGTTTTTTTTTTTTTATTGTTTGTGAAATAGCAATTTTGGAGTTACAATTGTTTCTACTCCAAAAAAAAAATCAGTTTAGTTTTGGATGTTTTATGGTTATTTTTTGTTGTCTGTTATGTACTCAAAGTATTTTGTTCCATATGTGTTTTGTCATTGAAATTTTCCAAGAAAAAAAAAAGTTTTCTTGCCATCAGAAATGCAACAAGATGTAATGAATGCTCTCAGCATAATACATAAACGTGAAGTATAGCTTGTTTACTTTAATGGCTTAGTTTGTTCTTTATATTTGATATTGAGCACTATTCTTCTGTAATTTGGACCAGTACAGTTACATCATTAATAGTTCATCAAGACTGCGTGTTTCCACCCAACTTGGCTAAAATTAGTGACTAGAGGCTCTGAGTCAGGCCACTTCATTCACCACAGTGTAGCCAACCATTTTTTCAGGGCTCTGTCATTTTCTCCCTTGCATTTGGTGAGCCACAGACTCAACTCTGTTTTGGAACTGAATCTTCTGAATCATGCTTTACTTTACAGTTGTTTTGTAGTGGAAGTGTAAAGGCTTTTTGCATTTTCAGATCTCCACTTTCAGACATTTCCCATTTCCTCCATATCCACAGACATACAGCACTCTCTCACAGTTGTCTTCTTGTTTTTGCCCTTGGTGTTCTTCCCAACATCGTCTCCTGTGGGTCTAATTGGGGCGTGCATACTGTATAGATCAGGGAATAGCTTGCATGAAGATGAAACTCCTGTCGTCGTGTGTTTCAATGTTCCAGACTGAAAATTAATTAGCTATTTTGTCAGAATCTCTGGCGTAGCACACAAACAAATGATTTCATGAGCCAGTTCTGTTTCAAAAATGTATACAGCAAAACCAGTGTAGCCAAATTTCTAAAGAAAATGTCTCTTCTGAGATGTTTATTTTAATAGATAGATAGATAGATAGATAGATAGATAGATAGATAGATAGATAGATAGATAGATTGAATCGAATGAAATTGATTGAAATCAAGTGTTTGTGAATCCGAATTGGTTCTCACAATGTGGCAAGTAAGAAACATGTGAAGGAGAGCTGATGACAGGCTGAGGCTGAGATTTTCAGTGAATAATGACTTCATTTTGTAAATTATGACATTTCATTTTTCAGTCAACCGTTCCTTTAAATGGCATGATTTTGTATTGCACAACACCGTCATTACACTTTTTCTCAAATGAGAACTCTGGAACTTGAAAGGGTCTTTGGCAGGGAAATGAACAAAGACAGAGCTGCTGGTGTTTTAGGGGGATTTTGATTATAGTGTTCCTGTATGCTCCATGATCTCTGCTTTCAGACTCTCGCTGTTGGGTGTCTCATAGCAGAGTTCTCAGGTTCTCCTTGCTTTCATTTCCGGCTGTTCATTGCTGCCTTTCTGCTGTCATCTGTAGAATGAGCTCACTCTATATCTCATTTCACAATGAAAAAATGTCTCCTCATCGGCCTTCAGGGCACAAACCCAGGACAAGTGCCTTCTTCCAGGAATTTTTCTTTTTTTTGTACTATCTCAGATGTCTGATTCGAAAGGAATCTGTAGTTTGTTAAACCCCCTGTGGTGTTTTATCGAGGCTAAAGGAAATTGCTTTTTGGAAGTGCTTATAACTTATAACATTTTAGGCTGTTTTAAAATAAAGGTCTAGTGAAACTGTAGATGTCAGGCAACCTGATCCAGCAGTGTAAACTAGCACACCATGGAAGCACGGTCTATTATTAATTTACATTGCACGGCTTGCAGTTGCGTCTGAAGGTGCCCGTCTTGTCCTGTTCAGCTTGCTGTCATTCCTTCTCTAACACCGTGTAGTATCAGAGAGATAGTTGTTCTTTCCTTGTGTCGAGGACTTTATGAATCTCCCAGTTATTTAGTGTTTCCTATGGGTTGTCTGACTGGCTGTCTGCATCTGGGGTTTTTTTCCACCAGTGTGTCACCAGACATTTGCAGGTATTTTCCAAGCCTTTGGAGGGGGTTCTCGGGGCTGACCTGTTTGCTGGAGCCTGTGTTATGTAAAGGAATCTCCCAGGCTTTTCTGCTCTCTGTGCTCGAGGAATCTTAAACAGACTTCAGACTTCAGAAAGTTGCTCAGACTTTGCTGCTTTTAGACTTTTCTTTTAGCAAGGAGACGACACCTACACAGATCCAACATCAACTTGAGAGATTTGAGTTCGGTATTCAGAGGAGATAGGATTTTTCCGAATCGTTTGACTGATCAAGTGGGCAAACAACAGCAAAAAGACAGCAGTTCTTCTCTAGACAGATCTCTGAACTGTCTGTGGGTGAGTAAGCAATTCTTTCTGATTCATGGCCTCTCGGCTGGATGGGAAACTGCACCGCAATGTGGGGAGAGTTTACAAGAGGAGCTTTCAAATATTGTTGTACTTGCGTGTATGAGTCACATATCTATCTATCTATCTTCCTCCCTTCCTCCGTCCGTCTGTCCGCTTGTCTCTGTCTGTCTCTTACTGATCAAACATATCTATTTTTCTTTTTCAGAGTAACATTGTTTTCTACATCAAGTAGTGAATAATTGACATTTCATATTTCAAGATGAGAAAATTCATTATTTATACATTTTTCCTCATTGACAAACATGTCAACACAAGTGAAGGCACTGTTCCCGTTTTCTTCTGACACAGTGCCAATATTCTTATTAGCGTCTATTAATATTTCAGAGCCAGGGTTGCAGTTTACACTGAGTAATTAGGTTGCATTTGGCAATATAACCACATGACACATTCTTTGGTTTGATGGATTGCTGTTTTATTTTGAGGTGCAGAAGGACAGTCACTTTTGTTTTCTCTGAATCTCTAATATGGTTTATTTTTCAATTGATTAAATGGTTTTCACATCAGCTTATTTTTTGAAAGGATTCGTACTACTTGCTCTTCTGGTTATCCGATCTGAATGAGCTTGAGAGTAGGCCTACTCATTAAAATGATATCAGCTCTGCCTAAACAATACAAAGTGAAAAGCAATCCATCCTGTCTTATCGTGCCGCCGCAAAGCTTACCTTTCAGCTCATAAAGTCTTTTCCGTAGGTACTGAATCTTTGAACATATGTTATAGCACTCGTTTTAAAATGAATGTCATTTATTAGACAGTTTTAATGGACATGGTGGTGTTATGATGTTAAAAATTTTACATTTTAATGGTGATACATGATTGTATTATAGTCTCAAAATCTTTCAAGCAAATATCGTGTACATCTTGCTGAGACTCTAAGCTCAACTGTAGCCATTTGGTGCCTTTTCATGATCTAACTTTTATCCAGGGGTCTGTCAGCTCAAAGCAAGACTAATGGCTGGATATTGGCCTGTTCCCTCCACCTGGGGCTCCATATTTTATGTATCTAACAGCACTTTGCCCAGTGCTGTCTCTCTCTGCTGCACATATAAAATTGATGGCTGTCGTGACCTCGTTGTGAATAGGTCAGTCCATCTCCTGTTTAATGTTGCCTGACCCTTTGAGCACTATGCACACAAACGCCGCCCCAGAACTCTCCTCCAGCCACTATTTTAGATTTGAAGTTGGTCATCTATAGTTCATCACAAGCTCTTCTCTTTCAGAATTTTTAGTTTTAGAGCAAATCTTAGATATTGATTTGTACAATTAATGAGGCAGAGCTGCAAACATCGACGATCTTTACTTGGTTTTTCAGTCCATGTTTGCCAGGATAGCTGTTTTTCCCTTACAGTCCATTTTTTATCTCACTATATCATTTTCAAGGACCACTGTCTCCCCAGCGTGTTATTAGAAAGATTGTTATTTTCACCACGGGAAACTCTCAATGACATTTCAATGGTAGTGTTTGTGCCTTATTTTCTATTTTGTTTATAGCACTTCAAAAAAGCTCAATTGGAAGGACTCTTCAAAAGTTACTTTTTTTTTCTTAAGAGACAGCGAAAGCATTGGTGGATTTCAGCTCCATTGACAGAGCTTTGCATGCCTTTATATAACTCATATAAATATAATTTCCCTTGTAAAACAGCCAAGGGTCGGGAAAACAGCCGCTAAAGAGGAAGCTTTTAGAGAGGAAAGATGAGACAATACTTTTTCCCATTTTAAACTGGAAGAAAATATCAGGCTGAGTGACGCGGTTGGAAATATTTGCCATTTTACTCTCAACCCAAACATGAAACCGTTTCCACAGTCTTTCTGTCCACGGATAAACCACAACTTCTGCTTGTGAGAATAGTTAAATGATGTCTGGAGAGTGCAAAAAGCAGGGTGGAAAGAATAGCCAAATACCCCGATATGCACACAAGTAAAGGGACACACAAAAATGAACGCTCTGCCATTTACACCCTTGCGCAATTATTCATTGTCTTAATGGTCATAACATCTTGAAATTCAATTTGCTGTAGCCTATGTGCTAGTTATGAAACCTCAGGTTGTCAGGAGGAGTGAAGTCCATTTGTTTATCACTCTTTCACAGTGGTCTCTCTTGTCTGAAGTATTGATTTAAGTCGGTGAGAGCTTTTTTGATGTTATTTTACTCTTGTGCAACGCTTGTTTGAAAGCCACTCTTGAAGCCAGACACATTTAGGGCACTTTTGTAGTGAGGAATCAAGAAATGGACCTAGACTATGCTGTTTGAATGATAAGATATTAGAGAACCGGGGAGACAGACTTCGGCTATTCTTCCTCTTCAAAGATGAATGTGCCGAAACCAAACGTGTTTGACAATTATATTGTGTCACCTCAAACAAACCGTTAAGTCTCTTTTTATGCTATTTTTTAGCACTATATTGATCTTATGCTGTAAAGCATTTCATCTCAAGCGAGTATACATTTTTGAGACTTACTTTTATTCAGTTTCATCTGGTCATTTTCACACTGGCCTGATTTAATTATATTTTTGATTGATGACAAGAAAATACCTTTTATTAATTGTCAGAGTATCTAACATCACCTATACTGTATCACATCAGACGCATTATATTGACAGTCCGAAAAACGTATTGTATTTTGATTTTGATGTTTCTATGGCTGTCAGAATCTTTATATTATTTGTTTAGTGAACTTATTGATTAATCATATCAATCATTTCTGTGTAGCAAAGTACAGTCAAATATGTCTGTATGCATGGTTAGTGAATTAGACACAGGACTAACATGAGAGAAACTCCAGATCAATTACCTAATGCCGGCAACCAATCAATTCAGCTTCATCTGCAATTCCAGCCCGTTTTGAAAAGGCTCATCCTTTGTGATGAACATAATTATGCATGAGAGACTGGAAGGAGAGGATTTTAATCTACTGGAAAGAAAAAAAGGAAATCCCTTCAATGACGCTCTGCCTTAGCCGAGGAGCCTGTTCGTTTTTCTCTCACCCTCTTCAGATGCAACGAATGAAAAAAAAATGACGATAAAAGGCTCCGGAACAAAGAGTTACAATCTTTGCTTTTTTGGGGGTTGAATCAAAATTTTTCATTTCGGGGAGATGCTTTTCAACTGCCACTCAAAACATCTAAGATAAAGTAATATCTAGGGAACACGCAGTAAAGCGTACCTCGCATTCTTTCAACGCCTGCTTCCATCCGCTGCCGTGTTTAAGCAGAGCCAGAGCTGGAGGTATAAGCTGTAATTAGGGAGCTCTGTCTTTTTGCTGATGCATGCTTGTCACTCATTACACTTCTGCTTCCAGCTGCTTCACTCAGAAGATCTATATAAAGATCTCGCTGGAGGTGCTAGGGGGATAATTGAGCTGTTTTGGACATTTTTGTTGAGGTATTAGACTAGGGATGCACAATATATCACTCCCAGTCAATATTGGCAATATTTAATTGTATGCGCTCATTTATGCATTTAGATGACCTTTTTCGTCATCTAACAAAGTTAATCTTTAAAAACAGTTAAATGTTACCTTTAGCAAATCTCAAACTGAATATCAATGTTTCATACTGTACATTTTAGGCCCTGTTTGCACCTGGTATTACGATCGGATCACGATGTAGTAGTAGACGATGTAGACGCATACCCGTTTTGATATTTGTCCAATTTTAAACACTTCTGTCCTGATTTCTTCGAGTGGAGGGTCTATGGACGGGTAAATGTATAGGTTTTTTTTTTCCAGATCTTTTGATCTAATGGACAATTTACATATGAAAGCGCCCCGAGACGACTGAAAAATATACAGAGAGCAGCAGCTTTTGTTTCTGCTCCGATAGCCGCAAGTCTACGCCTAACGCTGTGAGTGCATGTTAGAAATAAAAAATGATGAGAGAACATTGTGCTTGGTAGGTTTTTTATCTTCAAACCAAATTTGGGTCTTCAGGCGGAGAGTAGGCGGTATTTTCTGGTGGTTTGAACACATTTAACATGAGCGTTTACACTACGAAAGCAATCTGGTTGAAGACGTTCAAAAGTGGACAAGCTTAAAACGTTTTAGACCCCGTTTACACCTGTATTTAATGTCGTCCAACCTGATCTGATCGACCAAAACACATCTGAACACCGGGTGTAAACAGGGCCATAATGTTGTGATGCAGTTTATTTTCATTGGTTGGTTATCAGCCATAGACCAGTTTTAATATTAGTGCATGTACAACTCTTTTTTTTATCTATTTTTTTATTCTATGTTGAGATGATGTCGGTTGGGGGTGGGCAGGTGGTGGTCTTCTGATTATGGTAATGAAATGACAGCTCTTTTCCCAATAAGTGGTCCTCTGTCAATCTGTCCTCCTTTTGTCCATAATGCAAAGCAGTTTGTGCATCTGAGCTGTTTTTAATGGAACAGCAGAGGAAAGAGGGGGATGTCAGGCTCCAGGTGGGTGTGTGCTCATGCATTGTTTACTGGTCCATCCGTCCTCTGCTTGTCCATTTAACTCAGTCCATTTCCATATAGCGATATCACCTAGGTGTCTATGGCAACTTCACTAGACATAGTGAATGATAAATGGTGCGATGCTGTCACAGAGAAACGGGACATTAGAAATTCATTGCAGATTATTCATTCATGTGGAGTGATAATGGTTGGTAATGGATAAGGCAGGCATAGGGAGATATCAGAGGGTGTAAGAGTCCCAGAGGTGTTTTTTTGCCAAATACTTTGCTTTCAGACACCATCAGTCATCTGTTTTTTGGCTAAACTTGGGAAAGTACTTAGTAAATGCCTGAAAAAGAAACTTTAGACAAAGTTGTGTGTTGATATTACAAGAAGAATTTGAAAAGCTTTTTAATTTTGCTGGCATTGTAAAGCATTAGCAAGAGAGAAGAGAATTAGCATGCCTGGAAACACAGCATTTGAACACTATGGAAAACTAATCAGGCTGATATATTTGCTTTAAAAGGGACCAAAATAGCAGCAGAAACGTATTATAAATCTAGTTTAAATGACTCATTCTCTATATTCCAAGTGTTTTGAAGCCCTACAATAGATCTATGTGAATAGCACACTGAAATTGAAGTATTCATTTGACAAAAAAGACAAGGATTGAGTCATAAAAGACTATATTTATGCTTCTTTTGTAGTATTTTTGGTCCTTTTTGGAGCATCACATTCTTTGAACATGATTAACCATAGTCCCTTATATAGTTAAAAAGAACTTTGACAGCAGAATTTTCTTTTTTGGATGTACAACTATTCCTTTAAATGTTGCAGAAAGACCTTTGTTAAATAAAAATACACTTAAGTCTGTGGGCATCATCCCCATATGGCATCGGATAGTATCCTGACATACGGACGTCACCCTTCCCCCTTTTCTCTATGGCAAACATCCCAGCAGGATGCACAAGTCCTGCTTCCCTTTAAATTAGTCGTGGCATGTGAACACACAGTGAAGAGGCAGTTACCGCACTGACAGCTGTGTATGTGTGGAACACACGTCATTGCGGCCTGTAAACAGTCATTAAATCCTGTCTCGCTGCATGGCATGGTGTAAACACTCGCACACACACTCTCTATAGTCGCAGACATTGGATCTTCTCCGGGCTGTAGCTAAAGCTCAGGTAAAGGCTTTGTTTACCAAGCTTCATTCTGTTTGTATTATAGAGCTTTATATATCTGTCTGGATTATAAAGCTCCTCATTATGCACAGTCACGGATCCATCCGGCTCTGTGATAATAGACCGGCCTGCTCGTGGAGGTTTTCAGGAGTGTTCTTCATGCACATAAGCGTCTGTCTTGTGTGTTTATACAGTATGTGCTTTTTGTGTGTAGTGCTTCTTCTTTTTTTTCTGACCACATTTCTCAGAGAGCATATATAAATCAGCCGGGACCCTCAAACTGCACCCCCTACCTCTCTCGCTGGAATATCATCACCATGACATCAGTCCTCAGACTTCTCTGTGTTGGGCCTGGCAAAGATAACATTTCCATAATTGTTTGCTTTATAGGACATACATATCTCCAGTCTCATCAGAAGCAAGTTTGTTTTCTATTTTGGAAGTTATTCAGTATCTGAAAAGTAGATAATTATATGAAATATAATTGTGAGATATATTTAGAATGGGTAGCCTACTTCTCTCTCTCTCTCTCTCTCTCTCTCTCTCTCTCTCTCTCTCTCTTTCTCTCTCTTTCTAAACAATGCATATAGTATTATTATTATTAATAATAATAATGTAATAGTTTGATACTGTTTATATAATTTATAATCTGGTTTCATTGAGTTGCCATTTAAACTCTTTTATTGGATTAGCACAAATATTATAATAAAATCACAGACTATAAATGCAATGAAAATACAACAACATAAAGGCCTGAAATATAAAAAATATATAATTTTTATTTTATTTTATACAGATTCTCTGAAGGTTCAATAGACAGACAGTTGTATTTCTGGAAAAAAAATTGTTCCTGACTTATTATACATGTCTGACTTTACATGGGTACATTTTACCCCCAAACCTCTGTAATATAGTATAGGGACCCTCCTTTAGTGTAAATTTGACGGTTTACGGTCCAGCAGGCAGAAAGGATCAATCTGATTGCTCCGAAAGTAATAGCACACCTCTCCTCGACAAGCAAGCATGGATTATGAAGAACTATGACAGTTTGGTTGAAAAAGAATACTGGAGTTGTGGTCGTATGTGCTCGCACTCTTTGAGCCAGTGATCAAACTGCCGTCAGAGGCTGTGCCAGTGAGCACTTCCATGCTGTAATGAGATCCCCTGAGTGCCCTCAGCCAATCACAGCCAAGGATTGGCTCTCCTAGCTTGTGTTAATTGGCTGCAGGGATAATGCCACTGCAACACTCCAGTTCATCTCAGAAGATCTATGACGTTCATATACATTACAGCTTCTTTTTGAAAAATATCTCTGTACAGACTTAGGGAATAGTCTCATATGACGAGACCATCTTGTCCTCAAATCGTTTAATGTTTCATAAAATATAGTGTCTAGTGGATTTGCATATGTCCGTTAGCAATCGGCAAATCATCAGTAATTATTTGCCGTTTCAGAAATGATTTCTGTCTTAGATTCTTTAAGAGCTAAATACGGAGAATAATGATGTGATATCTTTCCCCATTGTCTCATCAGACATGTAGATTGTGCGATGGCTCCCCCTGCAGGCTGAAACGGAAGTGAACTCTGCATTCTGGTAATAAAATGTGACAAGTCAATGATGTCAATTCCCTTTCTACTGCATATTTCCAGAGTAGCTTTGCGAGCTCAATACTGCTGGAATGGATTGTTATGTCTGTTCACTTGCCTGTGTCGGCAGTCGGGTGCCAAAACAGGTGCCGAGGAATACCAAAACTCTCCATCTGTGGCTAATCGGCCATCCGTGACTCACTCACTGACTCTCTCTCACACACACACACCTCCACCTGACCTCTGAGGAAGTGAGGTGAGGTCACAAACTAAGCGTTCCTCATCAAAACACAAACATGGTTAAACCCTCCTTCTGTTGACACTGGGGTCGTGACATCTGACAGGATAAAACACTAGATGGTGCTTACCAAAGAAAATAAATGCATTCTTTTTCATGCATTGACTGAACAGTTTCTTTCTTTGCAAGTTTCATGTTTTTATCCATGGTCATCAGTAGAAAGGTTTCTCTTTAAATTATTAATATACCACGAATAACAAAAATACAATTTTGCACCGAATGGGGCACATTTTTAGAAAATCTTGTTTATTTTGTTATGTTTCTAATATAATATAATATAAAAAATAAAATAATGAAAAGGTTGCAGGTTTAGTCTAAATATTTTATGAGCTTTTATTTTATATGAGCGTTTTATATATTCATATTTGCATTTTTACAAAGTTTCATGTTTGATCTGTTTATTTTGTTCATTTTCTATATTTTTATAGACATTTTTATAGCATTTTTACAACCCTGTCACCAAAATAAAAATAAATAAAACACGCTTGCAGGTTTTGCCTAGACTGACTTAGCTAGGTCCATATGTTTGAAAAAGCCAAACTGTCTATGTGTAGCCATATACTTTTGAGCAAGCAAGTGTAGCATTGCCTCAAGGTTTTTCATTCTTCCTGATTGTTCAACTCAACTGAGGGAGCCAGTAGCACTCAGTTTAATGTTCTTTGAGTTTTGGTGCTCAAAGAAAACACAAACCTAAGGCATATTTGTCATTTCTGCTAGCTGTATGGAAATAATTATTTGCGCCAGAGGGAGTCCCTCAACCCATGTGTGCAGGAAAGAAGATGCATTAATAAGCCATAAACCTCAGACCTCAAGAACTGCCTTTTAACGTGAAATTAAAACCAACCTCATGATATTGGGGGGAAAATGACATTTTTAGTTTTTCGTCTATATATTGTGATATGAAAAATACAGGAATTTCCCCCAGATGACTTTAATATTTATTTGGAAAGAACGGATTGTTGTAGAGTTTGTCTGTTTTTCTTGTCAAATATCCTGTCTCTCTCAGAAATACAGAACATTATTGAAGTAAAATGTGTTGTGAATGGCAATTGAGACATTGATTTTAACATGAAAATTCCCATTTGAAAGAAAAACAAGGTTACTCATAGCGCTCAGTTCTGCTGTTCTTGAGGTTGTCTTGCTCATATTATTACGATCATCCTCTATCATAGCTCAGCACACACATGAATGCCCAGGCGGTGTGTTTCTCCAGCTTCATTAGCTGATGGGTGTGTGTGGTTGGACGGGTGTTGGAGTCGATGCTTACAGCAGTCCCATGTGATCAGTTTTAAGACATAATAGGAGGAGTACAGCAGTCTGTGGATTGAAGGGTCCTGTATTTTCGAGTTCCTGAACTCCCCTCCAGCTGCTCCTGTTTGTGCATGTGCATGATTTGTCCCAGGAGAGTATTTTACCACATAAGGATATATTTTCTCTATTGCTCTGGCAAAATCACAAAGGCAATTGGTTATGCTTATTGACGTTGTAAATCCTAGCAGACTATATTTAGACATTCATTGAGTGGTTTACTGACGCAGGTTGTTCAGTGGCAAGTATTGATAAAGATACATTGGTCAAGGGTAATTTTTTGATGACGATTATCCCTTTGCAGGGACCCCTGCCTAAAATATTAATATTTTATGTATAAAAATACGGTGCGACAATATTGAGTGTTATATTGTGAAGACAATATAGAATTAAATAAATAAATTGGCTTTTATATTGTCATTGTGCTGAAATTGTTTAAGGAAGGGGTTAGGGATATTTTCTAGAAAATATTTACTATTTTTTAAAGACAACACAACGGAGAGTAAAAAAAGAAATTCTCAAAAAAATTCAACAGTTATGTGAATACAATAAAATAATTTTGTGATTACTGGGCAGTCTTATAGAAATTAGAAAGAAATAGTAATGTTACCAAATTTGTAACAAATATGTTTCAAAACTTTTAAGTGAATTTGAAACAATCTTCACAAAAACCTATAATAAATGTCTAGTTTAGCTGTGTCCTTAATATATCAGGGCTCAAACACTAAAGTTTTTTTAGTGTTTAAACAGCAGCAGGTTTATTAGGCTGCTGTCACTTTAAGACCTGATGCACCTGATGATGTGGATCTGACACATCCTATTTTCTAACTCTTTACATTAACAGTTTTAAAAAAATGTAAGATTATGTTTACAAGGATACTCAACAAAACAGGATTTTTTACATAATTTGTAAAATGTCCGTTCAAGCGTGAAAAAGAACTCTGAAAGAGAACCGACTGAAATGGCATTCAGTCTTAAAGGTACAATATGTAAGAATTTTCTAATTTAATTTAAAACAAATCACTTGCACAGTGTGATATATTTCCTGCAGTTGTGTACTTGTCTTACAAACCCCAAAAGTCTCCAAAGATTGAAGTGGCCGTCCCGGAAAAAAATGTCGCCTGTCAATGACGCAATATCTGCGCTATCCTCGGTTTCTGCTCGTACTGCCATAGCCATGACGTAACCATGGCGACAGATGTGGACAACTGCATAGTGCGTAACGTTTAGCGGCACGCTGTTCTTGTTTCGTTCAAACATTATAGACCATGGCAAGCAGACTTTGGGACAAAAAAGGAGAACTAAAATGAGGATCAATATCGGCGTTGCGTTTTCGAGATGCCGAGAGCTCCACGTCCGCGACTAACTTGGAGCAACACCGCTCTTGCATACTTTATTAGACAGGTGAGCAAATATACATAACACTAATCAATGTTATATAGCTCAACATGATGAAATGTTAGAATATGATCAGTATATTGTTCTAATGTTGATCTAGTTTCATATAGCAAACTAACTAACACATAGAATAACATTATAACTTTCAACACACTCAAATGCTGTTTAGTGTGATAGTGTAACGTTAGACCAAGTGAAACAGCGCTGCGTTACCTCACAAGTTTAATTCGTCTAATAAACTGACCTGTGTGAGTAATTCAGCACTTGCGTGTATTAGGTAGAATGAAATGACCTCATTCCTTTATATCCGCGGGACTCGCGTGTGATATCTGTCTCTTATTAGCAATCGCGACCTGCTTCATACCACTATAATGTTAAAAAACATGAATGTTTTCACTCATCCATAAACATGATTAGATCCATCAGCTTGACAGCAAGTCCCATCATTCAGCTTATCACTGCGTCATAAACCTACGCCTTTGTTATTGTAAGAGGTTACGACCACTAGCGGCGAATTTTTTTTTACATATTGTACCTTTAATACTTAAGTCTATCATTATTGCTTCTGATTATTTTATGTTGTGTTATGTGCTGTGATGTGTTTCTAGCATGTTATATGTTAGGCAACAGTTCTTCTAAGCCTAATTGATGAAGTGTGTAGCTTTCCATTTCTTAAACAACCATGTAGGAAGACCCATCATGGTCATATTCCAGGATGACAATGTCAAGATGCATCAGGCTCAAATTGTGAATGAATGGTTAAGAGGGAGCATGAAGAATAATTTTCACACATGAATTTGCACCTTAGAGTTCAGTCCTTAAATTCATTGAAAATCTTTGGGATGTGCTGGAGTAGACTTTACAGCGTGCTTGACTCTTGCATCGGCAATACAAGATCTTGACCAAAAATGTATGCACCTCTTGATGGAAATATTTCCATCAAGATGTGCATACATTTTTTGTTAAGATATTGTTTTGACAATTCAAAATATTCCATGTATTGTCTATTTGTCACGTTAATGTGGCCATGGTAGGTATTCTGGTTGTTTAAGAAATGAAAAGCTACACACTCCATCAATTAGGGTTAAAAGAACTGTTGCCAATATACTGTACACCACATATTTGCACCAATGCTAAATGTTCTATACATTATAATCATTATGTTCACATTACTTCAATGAGCTCATTGTTTCTGCCTAAAATGTATTTGTGATGTTAGCTAACTGTGTGATTTGTATATGGACATTTCTGAAATACATAACTTGGACACAGTCACCTCTGATAACAGATTTCCTTTGTAATGTAGACACATGCATTTTCTGTAAAGCTGCTTTGAAACAGTATTGTGAAAAACGCTATACAAATAAATGTGAATTAAATTGAATTGAATATGATATGCTAGAAGCATAATCACAGCAATAGTGTGTGTGTATACAGTATATATATATATATTCTCGTTTGATTTGTCATATACCAAGACCGAGGGTGTATGGGTTTGAAACGGTTTGAAACGGAGACCCTAGAAGAGTTTGGCAGCTGTCCATCTATATCAGTTTCAGTAAGGTCACCACTGATCACTTACTTAAGGCTACTTTGCAGCAGTCATTTTGCTTTACCAGGAATCTTTAGGTAATTATCCGAGGACTGTTCTGACTCCAGTGGTATCCAGGTGCCACTCCACTTTAGTCGGAAAATTCTGCGAAGTGGGTCATGAGGGGGGTCGGTACCGCCAAAGATGACTGGGCCTCTGTGTGTTTGTTGTGCAAATGCTCTGCCATTTTTAAAAGCAAAAGCCGAACATGAGTTAATCATGGACAGCACCTGCCGGATTCAGCTTGCAATCCCATTAAAGCTAAATCCTTCCTATACAGTGAAAGAGAGATTGTATTGGGCTTAGATTAGCACGTACACAAAACTTGCCATCCTGGCACTCGTACGGATGCCGAGAACGCTCTGCGGTTTGGATCTCTCCGTGGTGTGAGCCAAGGTCATCCTTGAGACATTTGCTTTTTAGGAACGTGTACGGGAGATTGATGCCGCTTCATGCCAGCTGCCGTTTGAAGCTGCAACAGTAAGTCAGCAACACTTATTTACCATAATCCACATAAAAAGAGTAGATTGAAGTTTATCGTAGGTTAGACGGTATCAAGACAAGATACAAGGATAAAAGCAGCAAATGTTTAAGATTCAGACGGGAGTTGAGGAGCCGTCAGATTCGAGATTTGAATTCGAGAATAGCCGATAACTCTTTTGAAGTGTCAATGCTACAGGTACCAACAAAAGTTTAGATTGGGCTTGTAAACTGAAGATAAGTATTGCTGTGGTTGTTGTTAGGACTGTACATTAGAGGTCAAAAGAACACACAGGGTCAAAAGTCATTGACAACATGGCAGAGAAAGTATGTCTGGAAATGCATGTATACACTCCTTCATGCCCACAGAATGTACTTCATTAATGGTCAAAAGATTCTTCATCGAATTCAGGACACACTATGAAAGTAGGAGGATGTTTGGTTGTAGTGACAGAGAATTAATATAACAATAAAATGAATTCAAATTAGGAATTATTTTGTTTTATTTTTTATCAGTCTGAAAATGCTTATTCTTTACTTTTTTAATATAAATATTTATATTTAAAGTAGGGCTGTCAAATGATTAATCGCGATTAATCGCATCCAAAATAAAAGTTTGTTTACATAATAAATTTGTGTGTACTGTGTATAATTATTTTATATATATAAATACATACACATGCTTGTATATATTTAAGAAATATTTGCATGTATATACTATATATAGATTTATATATCATTTATATTATATATAAATATTTTATATATAAATAACACATTTTTCTTAAATATATAAATGCACGTGTGTGTACTTATATATATATATATATATATATATACAAAATAATTTACACAGTACAAACAAATTTATTATGTAAACACAAACTTTTATTTTGGATGCGATTAATCGTGATTAATCATTTGACAGCCCTAATTTAAAGTATTGTGTTATTGAAAAGACAACAAACAATTAAATAAATGGCTTTTATATTGTCATTATGTTTCACTTGTAAAAGGAAATTGTTAAAATACTTTGTAGAAAATATTTACTTATTTATACTCATTTTACTTTTTATTATGTTTTATTTTATTTTTATTTTTTCAATTTTCAGTCAAGTTCGATTTAGCTTGTTTTCTCTCTTTCTATCTCACGGTTTTGTTTATTTTTTGGCTCTGTCTCTCAGACAAAAAAAAAAAAAAAAAAAACAGTGACCTTGCAGCTTGGTAAAAAAACAACAAAAAAAACCAGAAACAGGACACAGTCTCTTTGCATGGGGCAAGAGCACCGAGATACCACCTTCAACAGAAAGCACAGAGGGAGAAAGACAGAGAGGGCAAGGGAGGGAGAGGGATGAGTGCAGGGGGAGGGGTTGAAAATAGCAGAGAGATAGTGACGTGGAGAGACAGAGAAAACGAGAAGGCGTTTAAGGGACAGGAGGCTGGGGGAAAGGAGGGAGGCAGACGGCCCAGTGGAGTGCATCGTCACGCTAGGTGAGAAGAGGTCCGGCGGCCACAACAATGCAGGATTTTCTCGCTCAGGGACGACTGAGTTTATCCTCCGCTACTTAAGTTAGAGAGCAGACCTCCAGATGCTGCTGTTCGCATGTTATTTGTAGCCAGCCAGGCTGCGGATGGAGTGAGAGGTACGTGCGCGTGTGTGTGTGTGTGTGCCAGAGCAGCATGCAGGTGTCTGGCAAAAATGACTGCAGCAGCTGTTAAAATATGCAGTTATTTCTCTCTCTATTTCTCTTTTACTCTCTCTCTCTCTCTCTCTCTCTCTCTCTCTCTCTCTCTCTCTCTCTCTCTCTCTCTCTTTCTTTCTCTCTGTTCCGTAGTCTGATGTCATTCTGACTGATTCGGACTACCTGGAGGACAACGGTTTGTTTGCTTACTAAGCCAAACTGACTATATAAAACTTTCGGATGATGAAAATCTGATGACCTCCACAGTCTGACTTTACGTTTCTTGCCGTAACTTTGTGCATTTGCTGATGGAGCACTGTGAGCGAGCATTGATCTCGGTGCTTGTTTGTTATGTCCGTCCATTAGGATGGTGACATTGAAGCAGAAACAACTGACGCAAACACATTTGACTAGATCATAAAGTAGATTGGCTTGCCTACGACCATTAAAGGAATTAAATGCAAGAGTAAATGGAAAAATTACATCCTTGCGCTAGATGTTCCTCACTGTTTCCTTTCTGTTTTATATTTATGTATAGCAAGCAGACTTATGTTCATATATATCCTGACATCAAGCTGTTTGTTCTGCTTTTACTGTGCCCCCGGTATTTTCCGGTGTTTTGGCTGCGGTGGGTATCCTTGGGAGGTGGATTTTCAGTTTGGGGCAAGATTATGCTGCATTAAGCTGCTTTGTATCAGATAATGCAGCAATAATCATTCTTTTTGGTTATGAATTCAGCGAGACTTATCTGAGCAGGTGGTGTTTTTGCACTCACATGTGTGTCAGCTAAACTATCTTTGGATCTGCGGATGTAATTAGATACTAAATTTAGTCACATACTTGAAATATGTGTTCATGTGGAGTAGAACCATGGGCTATATCGGCACCATATCTGATGATGTCAGAGGTTTTTTTGTATATTGTATGATGTCTATTGTATGTATTGTATATTATACTCAATGTTTACAACCGGTTTTCATGTTGTGCATTATAATGTTGTAATGCCTAAAAGCACTTTTTTTGTCAACATTTGCAAAGATTTATTTTAATTTTAATTTGTTTATTTTTATGCCAGCTATTATATACCCTATATAATGAGAGTTCAGATGCAAAAGCCTCTTAGTGCCATCTGAAATTTTCTTCTAGAATGATCATTTTTATCAAGCTCGTATATATAAGTTCAGTAATTTCAAAGGACAATTAATAGGTAATTTTCATTGTCATTTAAGTGATATTACTGAACTTAAATATACAAGCTTGATAAAAATGATCATTCTAGAAGAAAATTTCAGATGTTTTTTTTTTTCATCTGAACTCATATAGAGAGCTATAGATTTATATAGAGCTATAGATTTGCTTGAAATAATTGAGGGCACCTAAAGGGATAGTTAACTCAAAAATTTAAATTCTGTCATCATTTACAGAACTTCGTTCCAAACCTGACTTTCTTTCCTCTGTGGAAGACAAAAAAGTTTGTCCGAATACGTTGTATTTAAACAGTAGGCGAAAAGTACCCGGATGACCACTTCCATGAAGGCATGAGGGCGAGTATTTAAATTTTGTGGTGAGCCATCCCTGTAATGTCTACGCTGGTTATGCCTATATTTGTGCCTACAGATCAAGCTCAAACAGGCCAAAATACATTGTTTCTACTGTGGCATTAATAACTGCTGTGCATTTGTTTAGTCATCCAACCCTGCATGACTCATCAAGAATATTTCAGACCTCTTCCAAGGTTTACACAGTCATCTTCGCACACATTTACCAAAAAAGAAGGACGAATCACACAGCATAATAATATGTGGTATGATACTAATGGTCCCAGTTTCTTCGGTCACAGTGCAGTTGAGCCGAACAGATCCTGACAGTCATGTGGTCTGAATAATCTCTCCGGGCACTGATGTGTTGGTGAGTTTGACATTGGGGTTTGATTCTCCCATGTGCGATCTTGCCGTTATTATGTCTGCTCTCCTCGAGGGATTGGCAGGGCCATAACAAAACAAGTCTATTTTTGTCAAACAGCTCCAGCTGTGTCAAGGGGATTGCTGGTGTGTTTGGTTGTGTGATGTGGATGTGGGAACGTGACAGCGATGGTGGTGATCAGATTGGGTGCGTTGGCGGTTTCAGGTTGGTTGACGTGGTTCTCGGAAACAGTTCTGTTATTCCAGATTATGATCACGGATCTACAGATAAAACCGTATGAAATATGTCATCAGACAACATCATATGGAAAGCTGGCAGTAATAGTAAAGCACTGTGGGTGGGTCACCATTTTAGAAATGGACTATGACAACTGAAACGAACTGCTGATCGTTTAAAGAATCTAAAAGCTGTATATATTCTGGAGCTGTTATCCAATTTGCACTGTGCAAATATTATTTAAATGAATGCATTTTTTGACACCTTGTGATAGCTAACACCCCAGCTGTCTTTGTACTTTAAATAACTGCCTGAAATATATAAATAAAATAACTTTCAAAATTGAGGTCAAGCTAATTAAAATTCACCTCTGTCCTCTGTCAGCAGAAAAGATATCAAGCCAGTTCTTTCCTTTTAGTTAAATCTTTGATTATGATTGCATTTCATGGGGCCCGAGGAACGTTTGGTGCACCCGAATTTGTCCTGTCTTTTGAAATGCTGCAGGACTTGTCTTTATATTAGTATTCAGAACGTAAGTTCGAAATCATTGGCCATGGAATATTGCAAAGCCAGGCTGATGCAGTAAGAAGCAGTGGTATTCTCATCCAAATCTGCTGTGTCATGTTAGGAGCCCGTGAGGACAGATCGTTGGGAATGAGACACAATGTTATATTTATCACGAATGATCAAGAACTGGATTTGATCATTTGATGTAGTGCATTACAAGTAAAGTGAGTTACGTAATCAGATTACCTTTCCATGTAATGAGTAGAGCAATGCTTTTAAATTTACAACAAAATATCCGAGTTACTTAAGTTACTTAGTTTTCCCATGTATTGACTGACACCTCTCCGGTCCATATGTTAAGAGAAATCGGGAGGCACTCATAAACCGCTGGCCTTAGGCCATCCTTACACATATACACTGCCGTTCAAAAGTTTCTTAATTTATAAGTGTTAATTACTTTATTTAGCATCAAGTTAAATTAGATTGTGAGTTAGGCCTAGTGAATGGCACTGAAATACAATGCAAAAAAGGTAATGCAGCTGTTTAGTTAATTTGTGTGTTTCTGTTCAGTGTTATGATCTATTTCTGCTTTAGTGCTTATTAAAGCCACCTGTCTGGTCAGCTCTGGTGTAGTGATTCATTCTCCATATCCACACAAAACTTTCCATGATAATCACAAGCTGTAGATAATCCCTGTTGGAAAATAGTTGATTTGGTTTATATAACAATTCGAGCAGGACTGTTATACATTTCACCCTTCTATTTTAGTACAAATATGCAAAGCTAGATAGTTATCTTTAAAATCTGAACAACGGCACACTGTTTGGATGCTGCAGTATTCACTGTTGTAGTTCGCTCCAAGTAAATAGCCTCTAAACATTCTTTTTGTTATTTAGCGAAGCCCCATGTTTATAGACGATGTCAAGTTCGTTTGTAATTTGTTGCGGTGGGTTCATTCGATCTGCAGCAGGCTCTGTGATAATTGCCGCTTGGCTCCCCTTAGCTGAGTCTGGTGGTTCCTCCAGGAAACAAAAAAGTTCCCAGAAATCCGGAGGAGAAGAATGCAGCGCCCGTGTTTGTCGTAACAACAAGGTGTAGGATGATGAAGGGTTGTTTGGGTTTGAGGTTTGCAGGACTTGCTAATCACCACCTGGCCATCTTTCAGCAGGAGCATAAGTAAAGACATATGGAGGTAGTGTGCATGTTTGCCTCTTTCTTTACAAGGCAGCAACATTTCACTGGAACTGCATTTTTGGCCGAGTCTTTGAAAACAGGAGAATGGGATGAAGTGACCTCACTTCCTCTCTGAGCAGCAATAATAAAGAGCTTGTTTCCCTAGAACACAAATCATTGAAAGATACTAAATCACTACCAGGATAAACAAAAATGCCACCACTAGTGCCGGGGTGTACTTCGATTAAAACAAATGGGTGTGATCGCTCTGTTAGTGCGGTTCATTTGAATAAGTGTGAACGCTGCCATCCAACCCCTGAACAAGCAGACACCCACATTTTCAGGGCCAATGCCAATGTACGCTTCCAAATGAACCCTGGTGCGGTTCGGTTGAAATATGGACACAACATGGACGAAAGAGGTCAAAACTGGACAAAGTGTCACAAAAGGCAACCCTAAAAAGGACAGAATGCTCAAGCATGCCTGGTTCTTCTCATCATAAGACCTACGTTGCTCATTACGGTTCAGTACAGGTGTCGGAACGCTTTCTCCTTGCAGAAGATCCTAGTTTGTGTGCAACAGTGGAATTCCTGGTGCCTGTTTTGTCTCCTTTACACATTTTAAAAGATTAGAAAGGAATCACTTGCGCCTCAGCCTAGTCAGTGCTCTCGGAACAGGACACAAAAATCGGAGGAAAAAGAACCAAGGAGCAGGACCGGAGCACAGAACGTTTAAATAAATTTATTAGTATAAAATGACCAACGTTTCGACGCACATGCGTCGTCTTCAGAGTCAAACAGTCAATGGCAACAATATACAGAATTTAAAGAGTCATAATTCGAGGTATTGGCCACAGGCCTAGGTGGGTGTGGTGCAAGAATTATCCAATCTTATACAAGCACTCATGATACATGATACATGAAATGATACAAAGCAATTTTTCCATCCCCATTCGGGTAAAAAATACACGATCAATTCTTTCATTAATTGTAACACCACTCACGTGATTTATATATTGAAATGTCCATGTGGATTGGTATACGTAGGTCAGACTAAACGCTCCCTCAAACTATGTATTGCAGAACATAAAGCAGCAATTCGTAACAGAAATATGGACTATGCAAGTGCCAGGCATTATGTACATGCTAATCATGATTCGAATGCGTCTTAAAAATTTTGGGGAATTGAAAAAATTCTACCTTCTCAGCGAGGAGGTGACATAGTGAAGTCCCTTCTACAACGCGAGGCGTTCTGGATTTTTACGCTCAATACACTAGAACCAAATGGCCTTAATGAGGAACTGGGCCTTTCGTGCTTTTTATAATTCAGACTTCTATAATTCACTCACTTAGTGGAGGATAGACCATGTACCCTTTTTTTTTTTTTTTTTATGTTTGTGTTTATATTTATTTAGGTTTATTGTGTATGTTTAGCTGTATCCATGTATTTTTTTTTTTTAGTGCTTGTATAAGATTGGATAATTGTTGCACCACACCCACCTAGGCCTGTGGCCAAAACCTCGAATTATGACTCTTTAAATTCTGTATATCGTTGCAATTGACTGTTTGACTCTGAAGAAGACGCATGTGCGTCGAAACGTTGGTCATTTTATACTAATACATTTATTTAAACGTTCTGTGCTCCGGTCCTGCTCCTTGGTCCTAGATTGACCTTGGGTCTTTTTCCTCACATTTTAAAAGATGTTTGTGTGTCCTCAGCTGGTAAAAATTCCACCATATGTACACACATACAATGAGCGCATTTAGCCCAGCACACTGCATTGTTTTGGATGTTCGCTTAATTCCATCACAAAATATAGTCCTAGGTCATGAAAATAGATTTTTGTTTTGTGTCTTTAGGGTCAATGTTAAAAATAGCCGTGTGTACTCTAATGTGCATCACTGAATGTATTAACTAAGTGAACACACCCTAAATTACACACATCAGTTTTATTTTCTACTTGGATATGAAAGACAATGAGTCTTTTTAAGATTTACAAATTAAATCTGTGCCAAGCTCTGAAAGATTTCAAAAGTGGGTTTTAGAGGAATGGCCTCTGTGTGACCGATGGAAACACATCACTGTTTAAGTGCACAAAACTGAAAGCTGCTTTATGGGTTAAGGCGTAGACAGAGTTGCAGTGTTAGCACTGCAGATGTTTGACTGTAGGGTGTGTGCGCGTGTGTGTGTGCGTGCATGCGTGTGTGTGTGCATGTGCCAGCATGTGCTGCCTTTTATGTGGAGTTAAAGAAACAGATTCTAGGTTGCTGAAGGGAAGGGATGGAGAGAGTGAAGCAATGCTGTGGTTTTCTGGTTATGTCAGCTCTGACTGGCTGCATTATCCCAGCAGCGCATCACCTTATCGTAAGATCCTCTGACACGCTATTCTGAGGAAATTCCACATAAACGATTACTTGCCACATAAAAAGGTTAGAGTGTGTGTGCGTATATTTAGTGGTTTTTATTTATTGCTGTTAAAGGGGACCTATTATGGTCTTTTACGGAGTCTTGGTTTTGTTTTTTGGGGTGTACTAGAAAATGGTTTCATGCTTGATTGTTAAAAAAACTATTTTTCGCATAAATTTTTTTCAAAATGTTTCACATATTTTACATTATTACAAATCCTCTCTCCCCAGTCTGGTTGAATGTGTCGTTTTCAATGAAGCCTGCATGAATTGTGCTGTGATTGGTTAGCTGCAGTGTGTTGTGATTGGCAGCACTTACGCGTGTTCGGGAAATGTCCCGCCCCTTCATAACCACAAGCTCTACTAAGATGTGAATATTAAAGATGGCGTCGATTTCGAGCCCAATTCAGACCCTGACAATGTTAACGAACAAGAGGATTGTGCTGAACGGCTTTTAAGCATGGACTTCGTAAGCACGAATTTCACAGGATCTTTCAGAGGGTATATTCAGACCAGCCATTTGTTGTAGTCCTTAAAAACCTTAAAATGTCCCTTTGCATTGAACTTTGGAGATGTTGTTTATGATTAAACAGCAACATTACGCACCAACTAAAGTTTAAAAAGTTAAATCATAATCAAGTACCCCTTAAAATTAAATTTTTTAATTACGTTTTCTGCTGACCCTCCAGCACCACATTTATAGAAAAGCATTATTTAATAAGATGAAACTCTTCAAATATTGTGCTTACGCAATGTTTATACTGCCGTTCTTTCCGTTGCTTTTTCCTTTAGCTGTCATGACAAATCATGTTATTAATACCTTAAGGGCACAGAATATAATTATTGGGTTCCCATTCATTGACTTCTCATTAATTTGAATCACACAGTTAGTTTTTTCCACCTTGCTCAAGCCTGACGAGAAGTGGTCCAATTATCATCAGAAGGGTGTAACGTCTAGTTATAGACTTCCGTGGCTTAAGTTTGGTAACATGCTGTCAACATGAGGGGAATGTTTGGGAGAAAATCTCTAGGTCAGCGCAGCCTTGCTTCAGTCAAGCTTGTAAAGAAAGTTAAAAGATTACTGGGATGGTCAGGATTTGACCCTGAGGCCTAAGACATTTTTACACATCCGCTTTCACAGTGGTTTCACCAGGTTTGTTTTGAGCAGAAGTGGCCACAGTTCAATCTGCAGTCACCTCTCCAAAAAATTTAAAACTATCCAGATATAATTATTATTTTTTTAATTGCATTATACAGCCTCCACTTATCAATGGCCCTTGAAAAATAAGTGCGCTAGTATGATTAGCATGTACATAACACAGTGTACTATCCAGATGATGAGCTGTTTGAATTTACGCTGAGTGTAAAACCGCTGCGTGAAGTGACACGATGAACCAATCAGAATCTGATCTTATTAGGAGAGAGATTCTGGGCCAGTGTGGGAAGGGCTACTGAGTAAAAAATGTTTAGAACAAAAGCTCTGATTGAAAGATGGAATAGCTTGTTGTTTTAACAATTCAAGCCTGGTTGTTTGGCATGCACAAACTGTTTTAAAGGGTGTTTTTGATTAGATTTGACAGTCCACACAACATGAGTATTTCTTTTTGCTATAAAACTCCAAATTATTGCTAATAAAAGCAAAGAGGCTTTAATAAGAAGTAGGCCCACTCAGATTCTGTGCCCACAGATGTTCATTTATTGAATATTTTGGGTAAGTTGATTACGTAATTCAGCCGAGCATGTAGTACTCTGTTTTGTTTATCACATTTTACCATGTTTAAATCAGAGCTACAACCAATTTCTTTAGCGCAGAAGGTCCAGAGATTACATGCTTTTTAACTTGGCTAACTTAACTGATGTTGAATTTAGAGTAAAGTTGAGGTATGCAGAATAAACAGAAAGCTAATGTAGGTCATATTCACAAAACATGTGGTTTTTATAGATGCTACATTTTATTTTTTTATTGATGATTTTATAGAGAACTGGTTCTAGATCACTATAAGCAGTGAGCAGCAGAGTTGTGTTGCATATGTGTATCGGTATGCATGGACTGCTCCACACGTCTTCTGAATGCCCCTTGTAAAGGTTACTCTCGACAGTTCCCAGATGTGCTACATTATTTGTGTAACTGCAAATGTTGCCTGAGACCACCTTAGCAGGTAACTCAAGTAAGCTAGTTTGGAATTTATAGAAAAATGTGCGTTTTATAGGAGTTTGTTAACCATTTTCAGCGCATGTTGGTGTGCTTGAATTTTACAGGGATCGGTTTATGTCAAGCTATTATCTTTTATAAGAACGTACTCAACTGGCACTAAAAGTGAAGCATTTTGCCATGGGTGCCAGAACATACAGGTCAATGCTCTCATCTACTGAATTTGTTTGTTTTTTTTGTGTTTTTTTTAAATTGCGGCAGAAAATTCTAATCTGTTCAAATATGTGTTCTGATGTTTGCCACCAGAAATATTTATTCGCATCATAATGTGATATTCAATCATTCCTTGAATTTATGCTTGCATTAAAATGCAATGTTTCACAACGATTTTCCGTAACACTTTCATTCTTTCATGCAACTGTGGAAGGGCAGCATGTAATGGAATTTCATTGGTATTCATGAACTAAAAGGCTGACACAAAATGTGTTGTTTTGTTGTGCCCTGACCTTGAAATTGCAAATTTCGTTCATCAGCAAGAGAAGCTGAATTAGACCACCTGGTCACCTAGGGTATGTTTTTGATTGGAAATTGTTTAGATAGATATGGAGATATGGTTGTTTATCCAGTTATTACTTGCCACAGTACAAGATGATGATGATACAATTAGGCATAGAAACATTCCACCATTTAAAATATTGATTTTAAATATGGCTCTTTCAAACATAAATGATGGTTACTACATTTTTTTGTTTTGTTTTTTTCACTACAGTTTGTTCTACTACAATTAAAATTGATATTGTGGCTTTATGGTCAGACACTTCATGTGTCATTATTAAAATTTTTACCTAAATCAAGCTCAAATTAAGTTACAAGGTTTTTGACCAGTGAATGTCAGACATTTGTGTTTTGTCCATCATTAGAACGGCTGTATCTGAGGCAGTAAGTGCATCGCATTACGTTTTCATCAAAAGTTTATTGTAGCTATGTGGGCGCTAAGTCATTTGGGTAAAATCTCAGGTTATAAAAGTGCTATTTAAGACAAATGCTAGACTAGGACACTCTTCTCCGCTCTCAAATACATAAAACATTAGCTGTTATATATGTAGTGTTTCTTGAGTAAAGAAAACGCTGTACTTGTTCACAACCCGTTCTTTATTCTCTTTTACGGAGTCTTGGTTTTGTTTTTGGGGTTTTACTAGAAAATGTTTTCATGCTTGATTGTTAAAAAAAATCTTTTTCGCATAATTTTTTTTCAAAATGTTTCACATATTTTACATTTATTACAAATCCTCTCTCCCCAGTCTGGTTGAATGTGTCGTTTTCAATGAAGCCTGCATGAATTGTGCTGTGATTGGTTAGCTGCAGTGTGTTGTGATTGGCAGCACTTACGCGTGTTCGGGAAATGTCCCGCCCCTTCATAACCACAAGCTCTACTAAGATGTAAATATTAAAGATGGCGTCGATTTCAAACCATTTCAAGCCCAATTCAGACCCTGACAATGTTAACGAACAAGAGGATTGTGCTGAACGGCTTTTAAGCATGGACTTCGTAAGCACGAATTTCACAGGATCTTTCAGAGGGTATATTCAGACCAGCCATTTGTTGTAGTCCTTAAAAACCTTAAAATGTCCCTTTGCATTGAACTTTGGAGATGTTGTTTATGATTAAACAGCAACATTACGCACCAACTAAAGTTTAAAAAGTTAAATCATAATCAAGGACCCCTTAAAATTAAATTTTCGTTTTCTGCTGACCCTCCAGCACCACATTTATAGAAAAGCATTATTTAATAAGATGAAACTCTTCAAATATTGTGCTTACGCAATGTTTATACTGCCGTTCTTTCCGTTGCTTTTTCCTTTAGCTGTCATGACAAATCATGTTATTAATACCTTAAGGGCACAGCATATAATTATTGGGTTCCCATTCATTGACATTCTCATTAATTTGAATCACACAGTTAGTTTTTTCCACCTTGCTCAAGCCTGACGAGAAGTGGTCCAATTATCATCAGAAGGGTGTAACGTCTAGTTATAGACTTCCGTGG
This sequence comes from Semotilus atromaculatus, assembly GCA_031834385.1. Classification (NCBI taxonomy): domain Eukaryota; kingdom Metazoa; phylum Chordata; class Actinopteri; order Cypriniformes; family Leuciscidae; genus Semotilus; species Semotilus atromaculatus. Next base: position 8,964,837 of record JAULUF010000020.1, read on the forward strand.
CTTAAGTTTGGTAACATGCTGTCAACATGAGGGGAATGTTTGGGAGAAAATCTCTAGGTCAGCGCAGCCTTGCTTCAGTCAAGCTTGTAAAGAAAGTTAAAAGATTAAAAGATTTAAATAAATAAAATTATATATATATAAATTATGTATAAATATATTTACAGTATATACATTTAAATATTTCTTAAATATATAAATGCATGTGTGTGTATTTATATATACAAAATAATTATACATAGCACACACACATATATTATGTAAACACACACTTTTATTTTGGATGTGAATAATCGCGATTAATCGTTGCCCAGCATATATATATATATATATATATATATATATATATAGTGGCTTATTTACTGTCACCATAATTACAATGCTATTTTGATCAAAATTATGGTTACCATAATAAAATGTTGTAAGAGTGGTGCTGAATGACATGGAGGAACCGTTATGATTCATTTTGATAAAAAAAAGAGGAAGTTCCACATGTCAGGTCTGTGATCCTTTATAAAACGCAATCTTTAAGAGATGAAATGGCATCAAAGTTTTCCTGAGCACTTAAATTGAAAACACTCCAGCCCTTCTAACGTTCCATACCGCATTCTTACGCACTGAGAGAAAATGACTTTGACATGCGCCTTGAAGTTCTTACAAAGGTCCTTGTGTGAAACTCATCCTGTCCTTCGGACGAGACATTAAACCGAGGTCCTGACTCTCTTTGGTCATTAAAAATACCAGGATGTCTTTCGAAAAAGAGTAGGGGTATAACCCAGGCATCCTTTAAGGCATCCATATAAATTTCTCGCGCACTGACACAGGACATTAATGTTAAGAAATATTCAGTGTCATCTCCTTTGTATGAACACAGAACAATGAAAACGATGAGTCTCTTTTTGTATTAGAAATTCACAGAGGATTTAACAAAGGCTCAGATGGCCCACCTGTATAAGATTTAATCATATCCAAGTGTCTGTTTTAGAAATTCATTTTCTTTTTGAAGGTACAAAATAGTCTTTTTCATGTTTCATAATTCTTCATAATAGTATTTAGCTAGATAGATTAGATTTTTTCTCTTTTCGAGTTTGAGTTTTTTATATGTCTATATATTTATTTTTTATGGTTTTAGTTTACGAAAATAACCCTGATTAGAGTGGATTTCCAAACATAGGCTTTAGGTAAGTTTCATTATGATGAGAAAATATGATTATTTGTCATAGGTCTCCAGCATGGTTTCACATTCACTTTTGACAATTCAGAGACAACATCTACAGTATGTCACAGGCACCACTCCCTTCCTTTAAACCTCACCACACACACACACACACACACACACACACACACACACAGCACTTCCCCATAACCACTGCCTGCGCTTTTCAGAGCTGAGCTTGAACACACACACACACACACACACACACACACACACACGTTAGGGCGGGCGCAGAGACATACCTGGCGCCAGTGCTAACGCTGTGACTGGAGCAGACGGGAGCGTTGGGAGGTGCTGGTGTGTGTAGCTTGTGGCACAGAAAAGGGATTTCATATTGAAGGAGGAGAAGCAGTGCCCACATGTTTGGTGAACTCCATAAAGGAACTACAAGCGAGGGAGAGGAGATTTGTGTCGTGTTTTAACGGCTGGCATTACTCCATCATTTTAAGTGTTTACCTTCTGGCGGGTAGGTTAAGCACCTTTAATGTTCTTAGATTTTCGTGTGTTTGGCAGTGTGTGTTTTGTGTCTTTTGTTCTTTCAGCTAATTATGCATTAGCAATGGCATATCGCACGTTTAGAAAACTGCAAAGAGCATTCACTTATTTGTGCTGCATAATTAGAGTTGAAGATGCGGAACAGAGAATTCATAGTGTATGAAATGATGATGTTTTGCAGTCCATGAGTTTCTAAAACGACCTTGAACCCTGAGTAGAGAGAGGCTGAGATCTGAATGTGGCAGTTGCCCATCCACGCCAACACATCTTTCACTGTGATGAGATGAGACTCGCCTTGTCACTGCCCATCAATCAAGGTGCCTAAAGAGACAAACACACTGAAAAAAAACCCGTTTCTGTCCTTGCTTTAGGAATGAGGGAGATCACTTATGTGATTTTTGATGTGACACCAAATACTATCAGGGCTAATATTTCTGATTTCAGTACCAATACATGGATTCAATTTCATGAGGGCAAAATGAATAAGTACAGACATTGAACGTTTGCCATTCTTACCAGGGCTTGACATTAACACCTGCCAAATGCGGGTGGATTTCAGCAGTGCCGTTTAACGCAGTCACTCCTACTAGCCACTTTGCCCGGTTGAATTTTATATATACATTTTTCAATTGTAGTATTTTAAAAAGTCATCTGAAATAATGAACTAGGTGTAATGTAGTGTTGTCAAATTGCGAATTGACCCACATACCCACCTCTCCTTACTCACTGGTTTAATTTGCTCCGGATGAATATTGTTGGTGCTGGCTTGAATTTCGGCGTGGGATTGGGCATATTGCACATAGTTTTACTCATTCCCGCAGTTATTGGGCTCACACACCCAAAGTGCACACACATACCAAACTTTTGTACGGTAGTGTAGGATGAATTCTGTACGTAAATATCAGAGTGTTTTAGAACGTAATCAATCGTTGAACTTATATAGTTTAAAGTTGTATCAAACAGCAAAAAAATAACCTATTAGCCAAAAAGAAATGTCACACTTGGTTGGATGCTGGTTATTTGTTTATTTGATTAAATACTTCAGTTCTACACGGCTTTCTCCATTTGAATACTGTATGTCCTCTGATTGAGCTAATTATATATTTCTTTCAACACATTTTTTTCTTCTTCTTCATTTAAACCATTATAAATACTAAGAAAAAAATTCAACAATTTTGATTCACCATCAATACCGATATATTTGATCTTTGATATTTGTATCTTTCTTTAGTACTTGTGCAGCCTGGCTGTGTCTGTTGCCCGGTTTTCACTGTCTACTTCCTTTATCGACTCAAAAGACAGCAGTATGAGGGTCATGTATCAGACAGCTGAATGAAGTCTCAGCCTGCCGCAGTCCGCCCACTGTAAGACGCCTGTCAGCCTTGGGGTGATCTGGAGCGTTGTGTTTGAGACTTTGACAGCTGCTCCGCAGATCTCCGGCTCTAGATGGCGCTACTCTGTCCCTGCAGCACAGGGAGGATAACAGGGCACGTCCTTCAAACTCTGTTTATTTAGACTCAACCGCAGTGGTCATTTCGTCTGGGGCCTGATAATGTCTGAGCATGTCGAAACTGCCCAGCCTGTTTGTTTGTCTTTGTGCTTAAGCAACAGAAAGGCTTTGTATCGTTTTTTCACACATTCCACAAGACACTTCGCAAAGACAACGGATTAGAAAGATACCACTTCCTTCGAAGCCTTGTCCTCCAAACCTTTTATAATAGGTTAAAACGATATACTTAAAGCAATGCTGTTTTTGTATGAAGGAAAACTTTAAAAAAAAACTTTTATTTATAAGCGAGATTTAAACCTGTGACTTGTAAGTGTTTTTGTTTGATTCATTAGAAGAATCATCTCATAAGAGTATTTTATTCTTGAGACAAACTACTACATTGTTGAAATGTAGGTTTTAACATGTAGCCAGCGATGAAAATGCGATAGAAAGATGTGTTGTCTGTTTATTGTCTTTGAATTATTTCACAGGTTTGGGTGCAGGAAACATGGCGCTGTTGAATGCTTGATTCTCAGCGGCTGGACGTTTTAAGGCTTTTTTAAATATATATATTAGTGCATCAGTTGGGTTCCAAGGGTAAATTTTTTTATTGTTATTTTTTTTTCATAGGGGAATTGATTGTTAACAATAACTTATAAACAAAAACAACCTTTTGGTGGGGTACGAGGTATTACCTTCATTTTTAAATAATAATTTTTAACAGTTGAAAACCTACATAAAATTTGGAATTATACAGTTCTTTCACTCGTTAAAGCTGTCTTGTAGTTTTGTCTTTTTGTCATATTTTCATACACTTTTTTTGGCTTTGAATCAACATTCGTAACTTTTTCGCAACTTGTACAAACTTGTTTGTCAATAGTAAATTGGCTAGCGTCTGTGTAGCAGACTCTGAAAGAGCCTAAAATACTCAAAATGGAGTCTGTGGAGTGTCACAGGCCTAACATCATCACATGCCACATTTGTAGTATTATTCGCTACTGGAAGGCATAGAGAGGTAAATGGGACTGTGCAATTTCGTCCAGTGAAACAGCTTTCAAGCGTGGTGACAAAGTGGAAGAGCAAATCCCGTAAAAATCACCTCGCCACAACTGACCCTGCAAAAACCAACTGCGGGGAAACTATTTCCTCTTTTATGCAGAAGTGGTTGTTTTGCATTTGGATGGAGGGAATGCAACTGTGCAACACTTAATCCATCTCAAAGGCCTATGATGGGAACCGTTATGGAGGGTCACACGTGGACAGGATCCCTCAGATTAGAGATTAGGCCTGTAAGAGAAGCCAAAAGCATGTTTAAGCTCCACTACGGCGTATGGGGGGAGGGGACGGCAAATATAGTTCAACATCCCCTGATCAAACACACACGTTCAGATGTCCTTATATGGATAGTGCTATTCAAATTTGTCTGCAAACTTTACAAACTAAACAGGAAACGGTTATCTGTCAATCAGGACGGACTTGAAATTTGCACCATTTAAGTTGTAGATTAATATTGTGTTTAACAGTTTAAAAAGTGTTTACAGACATCAGATGTGGGAGAACGAACCGGATTTGCTAATAAAAAGCTAGCTATGCAATTATCTGGAGTTTTACTAGTCCACCGCTGCTACTCAGACAGGAAGATCACTTGTTTTTCTATTTTATCAGGTTTAAGAAGGGTGCAAGGAGCACTTAACTCAAAGAGGCTTAAATTACAGCTGGACCCAAAGGCAAACATGCTGCTATAATGTGTGTGTCTGCATCTCAGTGCTCAGGCGGCTGTCGGGTGGATGGCCAATGCCATATAATTATGTGTACATGAAGTGAGGGTGAGTTGAAATTACAAAACTTATGTTAAGTGCCTTGGGATGGTCATTGAAATCATTTCGTACTATTTGGTAATTGTTGTTATTGTTTTGTAGCTGTATAGATTACAGAGTGGTTGTTACCTGAAAACACTAGTCTGTAGATTTCTGATTTCACATCAAAAAAGGGTTTAAATGGATTGTTCAATCAAAAAAGGAGAGTAAACGTCACAATTTACCCACATGACATCCCAAACCTGTGTGACTTTTTCTTTTTTCTGTGGAAAACAAAAGGAGTAAGGTTGTAAGTAATGTTATGAAAATGAATGGGGATCTGGGCATCAAAATGACACAAAAAGCACTATAAAAGTATTTTTGCAAAAAAGAATTGATATATGTAAGTTGTAATGTGGCTTCAAAACACATAGTTGATCATATAGATATATTTTGTTAATGTTTTGGGTGCCCTTATTTCCACTCACTTATATGTAAAATATATTATATTATCCTAAAAAAGTCGAATGGATTTGGAATGAAATGGGGGTGATTAAATAAATACAAAAGTACTATATCCCTTTAAGAAGGATCAGAGAGTAACTATTAAGAAGGAAAGAAAATAATTAATTATCCATAGTGTAGATAACATGTAATTTCACACCAAAATCCATTGCAGAATAACACTGTGTCACTGCAGACAGATTTCAACAATGAGGTTTTTCCATTCAGACACAACTGAAATCATAGATTAAGCCATTCCGTGACCTCAGCCTGTAATTTAAATCACACTTTTACTGTAGATTCATTCACAAGGTTTTGCTTCTTAGGAATCAGCAGTGAGCTAACAGGAAAAATCAGCTCTTTTCAAAAATACGTCTTTTCCACTTTTATCTGAATTTGTTCCTTGGATTAAAGATGAGAATGAAGTCAGTACTGGAATAACACATTGGCTCTGTCCTCTGTCCTCTGTCTTTCGAGTTCACAGGAAACTCAGCTGTCTGTCAGCCCAGACTGCAGGCCCAAAATAGCAATGAAAGAATAAACGACAGCTGGTAAAGAAAAGGCATGAAAAAAACGAGTGGTGCATTGAGACTTCACAACAAATATATAGAATAAAATTAAATAAAACAATTCATTATAACAAGTTTATTTATATCTGTTACAATCTGCATCATAGCGCCAGTAGGTGGTGGTTAGTGACTGTCTTTAAGTAAGTCATTGAATCATTACCATTAAACTGATATATAATTCATTTTTTATATAATTGAAGTTGAAAACCGTTTCTGCTTAATATTTTTGGCCATTGTTTTAGTTTAAAGATTATGTTTTTCTTCAATTTTGTTTGTATTGTCATTGTTTGTATTTTCTTTAGCAACTTGCTTCTTCATTATTATGAATAGCCGTTGTTTGTTTGTCGTTTAGACCACAAATGCGATTTCCTATGTACTGTAGGTGCAAATAGCTGAATATTCCTTAAATATATAGAAATAGATGTTTTCCATGGTCATTGTGGTGTTTTAGCAGCAGTTCCGTGCCATAGAGTAACAGATAAGTAGACCTAGAACCAAATGAATAAATTTGTCACGCTGTTTCCCTTGAAGTTTCACTCTGACAAGCAGGGAAGATTTTATTGCGCCGCAAGCCTTTTAGCATTAAAAGATTTGAGGACCTCAGTAATGAACTATCAGGTGGCTCTAAAAGTCACAGTGACCTCCCACTTCCTATAAGCTACAGTATAGTATAATGGGCTTTTGCCTGACTGACTTCAACTGCATTAATTTGTACAAAGTAGTAATTTATCATTTTAGTGATGTTTCTGTGTTTCTGCGTGTCTGTCTCATTTGGAGACTGTATTTTAAGAGTGAGTCATTGGACGCATGACTCCTCTGACTCATTAGATGTCCTGTCCTCACAGATGCTTTTATTTATTCCATGTTTGCCGAGACATTACCAAACTGGTCCGTGTGATCCAAAAGGACATACTAGATCAGTATTTCAGCTTCCTGCTGTGATTTTCCCCTCATTGCTGCTTTGCACTTCAGAGCTAAGGATCTTTGACAAAGAGCACATGTACATCTCGAGGCTACCATAGAAGAACAGATGTTGATTAGCAGAATACCCCTGGACCCCTTTGGTCCAATTTCAACCTGTTTTAGTCTTCCTTCAGGGAATCTTAGTTCAGGAAGAGAGCAAGGAACAGGAAATAAGAGGGGCTCTCACTAAGGAACAGCTTTGAGCTTTTTACTCTAATTAGAGAACATCACTTCTCAACTCCAAGATGTCACCACCTGGAAGCTATTCGTGTTGGCTTTTTCGACGAGACTCCTAAAACCACACAAGTCCACATTGAAAGGTTATTTTCTCTGACCCCACAGACAGTCCAAACTGCACACTTTGCACACTCGGGCGAGTGATAGAATCTGGGCTTTGCCTGAGCAACGCCCATTGTTTAGGTAATGATGTCAGAAAGGAAATGCGTAAGCCAGGCCGCCCTCCTTATGTAAGTAGACGGGAGGAGGCAAAAGAGGGAAAAGATTATAGAGATGTTTTTCAAACTGTTAGCTATAAATATGGCTGCGTGTGTGTTTTTAGACCTCTTTTACTAGACAACAGAGCCTTGTCTGTGAAAAAGGCGTCAGCTGGACACCGTTTTGACCTTTTGGTGTACTTTAGAAAGTTTTTCGGTGTTTGTTCCTCAATTAGGCTTTTTACAAATGAAAGTTAATTTACTCATCTTCATGTCGTTCCAAACCTGTGTGACTTTCTTCTGTGGAACTCAGAAACAGATATTTTGAAAAGTGTCTGTGTCTGTTTGTTTTTTTCACCCAAACAATGAACGTCGTCAATGGGGTCCAATGTTGTTTTGAAACAGTTATTTTGTGGTCCACAAAAGAAAATAAAGTCATACCAGTTTGAAACGACTTGAGGGAGAGCCTAATTTTTTTGTTTTGTTTTTTAAATCTATCACTCTAATGCATCAGAAATCCACACAGCTGCTCAAAAATGATACGGTTTGGTTGTAAGTTTGAGAAGGATTCATCAAGTGGCCGTTGACGGAGCAGCTTTTTGGCTGCACTTCTCCAGTTCAGTCTGAAGCGTGTATGCAACACGTTATGAGCTCATATTACTGCAGCCGTTGAAACCTGAGAACGAGCGGAACTTCCTCCGTCCAATCCATCCAGTTTTAGTCCATCCTGCGATCGTGCTATTTATAGACTCACATCCTTTGTCATTCCAGAGGGGCTTCCCAATCCCTTCATGGCTTTCCAGCCTGCGTTCTTTTGGCTCTGTTGCTCCAGACTCGGCGGGCCGGTCCGTTCCCTCCTCTTTGGTCCGGGCTGGTCGTTTATATTCCCGCCATCACGTAATTAGTTTTCCGGACTGTGGAATTCCCTCCCCTTCCCTGCACACCCCTCAGAGCACCCCTTCCACAAAGTCAGAGGAAAAAAGGAGAGAAGGAAAGAGCGCGCGCAACAGAGCGGGTGAGGATTTAGAGGTCTTTAGTCGGACTGAGAGTGTGCCTCTTTTTCTTATGAGACGGCTTTGCCTGGCGAGGAGATGGGCAGCCACAGGCCAAAGGGATGTTGATGTTTGTAGGGATCAGAAGTCGACATGTGGTGTTTGCACTGCGCTTCAGACAGAAGCCAGTCTATGCTGGAACTGGGGAGCTGGTAAGATTTTAACGTGTGTGTGTGTGCGTGTGTTTCAGAACACATATAGAAGTGCATAAGAGAAATGTGTTTTAAGTGTGTCTCTACTGTGTTTGTTCGCATTGGGACGGGGTGTATCATTGTATCAGGGTGTGTTTTTAAGTAGATCACAGATGTTTTATGTGACATTCAGGTCAGTGGTTCTTTGTTTCTTTTACCTGCTTTGAATTATGGGGGATCTTCCTCTATTGCGCAAACCTCTCCATTGTTGCTTTCAGCGCACTTCTGCTTCTAGTTAAGTGATGTTTTAGTTGATCTTGCACTGGATAGACACATTTATATCTTATGTCGTTAGCCCGAAAATTGCATTAATGTCATTGTAGATTTTTCCTTTTCATGATGACCTGTATCCATCGCTGATTGTAAATGTTTGTTTGCTAATGAATGAAGTATTTGTGTGAGTGTGTTTTTTGGCTTTATACTTGGCTCAGTCATGGAAAGGTGGCAGTAGCTAAAAAAAATGATCTTATTGATAATAACAAATAGAGATATGTGTATTTATATTAGTAGATCGGCCCCATTGAAATCCATGTAATACCAGAATAAGCTTTGTGATATTAGTAAAGCAAGCTTTATTTGAACAATAAGTGCTTTATGCAAGATGCCGGAGCATTTCCATCAACAGGGCTGCATTCATGCGACGTGCCACGCTTGTGAATGGAGCCTGATTGGTCCTCTTATGCTCTCGAACTTGGATTTAGTGTGGATTTGTGTGTAACCTGTGTTAACGGCACAATATAATGTTTTTTGCAAGCCTGGAAAAAATATTGAGCAAAAAGAGTTTACTTTATAAAAGCATTTATTGTTTTTACCTGTCTAATCTTCAACATCTAGCATAGAGGAAAGACTAAAGTCAGGTGTAAGGGTGGCAATAAAAAGCTTCAGAGCTTGAAGATTCAGAACATGAAAAAGACTCCAAAAGCAGCACCCAAGAGTTCAAATGACACGTAGTTTAGGTAAGTGAAATGTAAATGAGCTTGTTATTTTACCTTGTTAGACTCAGCGTCTGTACTTCAGCTTCACAGCAAATTAGATGATTGATAAGTTACATAAACTCTGTAGAAATGGCTGTCAAAAAATTGCCTTATGTGGACTCTTATGATTGTTGGATTGTTAACATGCATTTAATGTAAGATGATTGAAATCAGTAGTGATTAGTTCCTCTATGTATCGGCATGTTGTAAGTAAATAGTTTCTTGGCTTGCTTTGAGTTTCAAACTATAGCACTATAATATTGAGGTCTTCTTTTGATAGTCTCATTTAGGTGAACTCCAAAGGGGAAAGCAAGAGACGATGCGTTTCATCTTCTGTCAGATCTTAACACCTCACCATCCTGTTAGCTCTTGCGTTCTCTTACCCTTGTCAGAACCTCCCACATCTCTCTGAGCTGGACGTGACTGGAGCCCAAACTAGTCCAATAGAGGCGCCTCCTCTTGCTGCCTAATGAGACCCTCTGGAGAATAAAGAACTTTCCAGCTGTCTTGAGTTAGATTTGAGTATGACAGAGCCTCAGTTGTCTCCACATTTTGCTTGGTTTGCTAAAATCAGCATCTATATACTGTGTAAACTACATTTGTAGTTTAGCCAAAAATGAAAGTTTTAAGATAAATTACTCTCAAGTTGCTTAAATGATTTTTACAAAAAAAAATTAAATGTATTATGTTAGTTGAACTATTAATTTAAAGTTGTCTAAATTCTGAAATGCTCATTGTTGCCCCTAGTGGTCTATTTGTTTCATGACAAGAATGAAAGTTAAATTTTGATAGATTTAAGCTAATCTGTGTTTGTTTTAACAATGAACCTATTTCTAATTAGTGTTTTGAACAGCAGTGTGTAGATTTAAGAGCGCAGCCCTCGGCTCAATTAAATCAGGCTTTTTTTCCTCATTAAATTCAATTTGCTGCTGTGTTCACTGTCTTATAAAATAACATGAGGCAGAAAATTAAAATGAGAGCTAGATTGTCAGTCATTCAGCTTCATCCCTCCTTGTAGTTAACTTAGTGACTCGACCTTGAACATTTAGCCCATTGTATGTTTGTTTTTTTGCTCTGAGATTAATTAATGTCCTCCATTTCAGAAAGTTGTTCATGTTTCCCCACGCCATCACTGTGATGATCTCAAAACACTTCCAAGTATTTATTTTCTGGTATTTTTCATTGAATCTATTCTCAGACCTGTCATCTGGCGTCCTCGAAGGATTTTATACCGCTTGTGTTCACAATAATTGCAACTTTTTCAGACACCGTCATCTATCACAGTTTAGGGGGAGTCGGACTTTGAAAATACCCTGGTTGTCCTCAGAGAGATGAGAAGGCAACCAGACAAAATGAAAATTGTATTTGCTGCCACCCTTCAAGGGACCCGCTGAGAGCTCTTTCAGGAGACATCAGGCGGTAGACACTGAAAGTCATTCGAGCCGGGTGGCCTCAGTGCAAAGATGTGGGGAAATTAGCTGCCAAATTCATCATCTGAATTACCTTGCAGCGTGTTTTCATATAATGTACAATCACATGTAACAAGATTTCTTCATCTTCCTTTATTACCAAACACTGTGGGCAGGGCGGTAGTATTTAAGTGTGCATGTAGGAATACATGAAACAAGGCCATTGTATTAACCTTTATATCCATATATAACCTCTGACTTTACCCATCTTACCCCCTCATTAGCTGTGTCCTTCAGAGCGGCAGGTGGGCTTTATGTGTGTTCGCTGACTCTGGAGGTCATGTCATTGGCTCTCAGAGACACTCCAATGTGCTCTGCATGATAATACAGGCAGCATTAGGGTTGAGAATTAAAGAACCTTGAGCTTCTTAATCTACAGCATGGAAAAGACAACACTATCAGGGTAATATAAAATAATAAAGTAATAATTGTATTATTTGTTTTTGTCATTTTATTTTTTTAGATTGCTTTAATTGATAAAAAAAAAATTTAGATTGCTTTAATTGATATTTATTTCAGTTTTAGTTTTAGAAATATTAGTATGTCAACCTGAAGTATTTTATTGTTAGGGGCCAAGGGAACATTTCTTATGTTTTTTATATTTTATTTCCACTTATTTCAATTAACGGAAACCGTTTTTAATATTTTTGTTTTAATTAACAATAACAACAATAAAAAGAAAAAAATCTCAGATACTTGACAATGAAATTGTGCTTATTTTTCCCCAAATATTTATTATTTTCTGTTAAGGATCTTAAACCAGTAAATATATATTACTGTGGCATGCTTTGTGCCGTATGGAGCGTATAAAGGAGACATCCATTTAGCCTTCTTGTTGTCCCTATGCACTGTAATCGATTCTACAGCCATGACCTGTGACTCTGAGGAAACATGTTTATGTCTGGTTTTGTGGCGACCTCCCCTTTCAATCTGTAGTTCTGAGCATTTTTTTTGAGAAGCAGCAGGTGATTACAGACATGTCAAAAGGTGTGAGAACAGTCTATATCTTCGACCTGACATCTCTCGGGCATATTCTCTGTATGTCATTTGACGTTCACAGCACTAGCTCCAGGGGTTGTATAAGGGGTCTCATCGGCTCAATAGAGCTTGCCGCCTCAGGATATTACTTGTTGAAATCAAACTACACCAAGCTCTCGTATTGTCTTATCCAAGATTGGAAACGCCTGCAAACTGTACAAATGCTCTGACTTCTATATACCCACACCGTGGTCGCTTTCCCCTATACAAGATTAACAAATTCAATCAATCTGACTGTGTCAGTGTTCTCATCTCTGTAATACTGAGTGCTCTACTGCACACTAATTCATTTACTTAAAAGAAGAGCACTTAATCTAGAAAGTTAATCTACTGGCACTTAGCTGATGCAAGAAAGTACAAGGAGTGTGTTGATGAGAAGCAGTATCGTGCAAAACAAACATGTACTGAAATAATTCAGATTTTGCTTTGAGATCTTTACCTCAAAGTATATACAGTAGTGACAGCTGGTAGTCTTCTTGGAGCAATATTTCTATTAAAATTACAATTCTATCCAAGCATGCAGTGATATAAACATTCTGGCAGATACAGACAAGCTGATAATTATTGCCATATTATGACTGATATTATAAATCTCTACTTTTTTGTTTATGAAATAACATAGGTAAGCATTACAAATTATAATAGTCAGAATGGAAAATAATTAGAAAAATATTAAATACTATTACAAATAAAAACCGTAACACTGGGATGCTCAATGTATTGATAGATATGGGTCACACTTTAGATTAGGGTCCAACTAACTTTTAACTAAGACCTTTGCCTCAATAAACTCCTAATTACTGTGTATTAATAGTTGGTAAGGCAATTGTTAAGTGTAGCTATTGGGTAGGATTAAGGATGTAGAATAATGTCATACATACTAAGGCATTGATATGTGCTTTATAAGTACTAATGAACAGACAATATCCTAAAATACTGTATGCATGCTAATAAGCAACTAGTTAATAGTGAGAATTGGGAACTAAACTAAAGTGTTACCCAGATGTGTATGTGGCTGATATATATCAATATATTATGTATTCCTATATAATTACCTGTCATCTCTTTCACTGGTGTAACTGATATTTCTAATCAAATAACCCTCGTTATACTTTGACCTTTCCAAGCAATCACATTAGAGGTGGCGTGGTTGAATTGTGTGATTGTTTAAGAATGTGTCACAGTTCTCCTTTTACTCATTGCCTTGAGCAACAAAAGTTATTTGCCACAGAAGGTATTCCTCTGCTAAGGTTTTGACAGGTAGGCGTTATGCTGTTGATTCCCTGCTCTATGTCCCGGAGTGTGTTGTTTGGTGTGTAAGCATGATGTATGTGAACGCTGACACTATACTGCTTGAATGTTTTATCTTAGTATGCAGTACTAGATAAATGTAGGCGCTAAAACACATGCTATAGAGGCTGTGTGTTATAATAGTTTGAGACTCACAGATTACACCAAAGCACCAAGGTAAATACTCACCTAATCAATTTAAGGAAGACACTTTCATGAACGTCCAATAAAAGTTTTTTTTTGCAGGAAGTGTTTGTAATTATTGCTCTTTACTTATCTTGACAGAGGTGCATCATACCACAAAGTGTTGCTATAAACATAGTCGTTTGCTTTTATACCTCCACACTAGTTATAAAGTTCAGCACGTGACCTCACATGTAAGCTTGTGGGAGTGGATAATGGGATTTACAATGAACTTTGATTTGTGTCTGGAAAAACACAGTTGCATGTGTTGCATCTACTGTATAAAACGGTTAGTGCTGGCCTGTTTAATTTGGTCTGAATCTTCACATTTCTTCATAGTTATGAATCTGAATGTGCAGTCTGTATTGAATGTTATGCCATAACAGACCATATACCGTGAAATAATCACAAGAAACATCTTTACATTTCATGCAACAGAACAGTTCTTTTTCGTAAATCAAAAACATATCATGCAACCAGTGTAGTCTGATTCTCAAAACAATCTTTCATTCCATAGTGTGAACTGTTTATGCTCCTTTTTTGTCTATTCTAACTCAGAATACTTACGATTTCTTTCTTTTTACCTATACAGTGTGGAAGGTGAGGCTCCGGGCGGTGAGGCGGGCCCCTCTCTAGAGAACAGCGGGGGTTACTTACGAGGGCCGGTGAGCCGCAGTGCCATCATCAGTGGCGAGCATTTCGACGGCCCACCACTGTACGCTCACGAGGTACGGCAGCGCCCACGGCGACCCAAACTCCAGCATTCCCAGTCGATCCTGCGCAAGCAGGCAGAGGAGGAGGCCATCAAACGCTCGCGATCACTATCTGAGAGCTATGAGCTCTCCACCGACCTCCAAGACAAACAGGTAGAGTTCTTTAACTGGAAGGCTACCAAGAAACCATAAATTCTCCACCAAATATTTGTATTCACATTGCGATGAGCCGTTTTGGTGCAGAGGGAGTGTGATTGAGGTTCAGTGGCTTCATATTATACTTGATGTACTTCCCCTCAAAGGACTGTGTAAATAAATCTACTTTATTGTAGTTGGTTGAACATAAATTCCTTGCTTGTGGTGACTGCGTGTCTTTCATATGAAGTAATTTAATACACCCAAAGGCTGATATGAGATCAATGAGAGCCTTTTTGGATTTGGGAGATGAGAATCATAACTCAATGCATGCTGGGAGAGTGATTCATATTCAGAGTGGTACTATCCAGAGGCGTGCTGCCCACCGTCTCTGTGTGAGGTCCCACAGAGCTGAGAAATTTGATTAGTTCTGCCCATTCTTCAGGCTAAAAAGGTCTTGGGCTGGCTTTAGCATGGGAGTAGGTTATAACTGATTGCTTGGGTACCTTGCTAAAGGCGTTCTTCAGTCCTCAATGCCTTTATAAGGGGATGAAATTGTGAGTTTTATCCATCCTACCTGGCAAAATACCCAAGCTTTATTATTTAGTACCATGTGTGGCTTTTGTTTGTCTTTTTTATTTATGTGGCTTACCATTTTGGGCTTGAGGTTTGGTCAAGTCATGTTGTGTCATGGGAGGGAGGACAAAATGCTATTTAAGTCCCATCAGCAACAAAATTCTTTAAGACTAGAGAGGGAGGGACATTTGTGCATGTGGGTTTGCTACTATCACTAAAAGTGGTGCATAATCTTTGTGTGTTTCCACAGGTGGAGATGCTGGAGCGCAAGTATGGAGGGCGTTTTATAACCCGACATGCTGCACGCACGATCCAGACTGCCTTCCGCCAATATCAGATGAATAAGAACTTTGAGCGCCTCAGGAGTTCTATGTCGGAGAACCGCATGTCCAGACGCATAGTTTTATCCAATATGAGAATGCAGTTTTCGTTTGAAGGACCTGAAAAAGTCCATAGTTCCTATTTTGAGGGGAAGCAGGTGTCTCTTACCGACGATGGTTCTAAACTAGGAGCCTTGGTGCAATCGGAGCGTGGGGAAATGGTCCCCGCCAACATAAAATCGCCTGTGGTCCAGAGCGATTTCACGGATGCCATTACTGAGCTGGAGGACGTTTTCTCTCGACAAGTGAAGTCTTTGGCAGAGTCGATAGATGATGCTCTGAACTGTCGCAGCCTACATGGAGATGAGGGACAGCCAGAGTCAACCAGAGGTCATCCAGACATAGAGAAAGAGGTTACCTACCAGGTCAAGCCTTCCCACAGCAGTGACCACCGTAAGCGAGATGAGATGACAGCATCCTACAGTGATGTGACACTTTATATAGATGAGGAAGAGCTCTCCCCTCCTCTTCCTTTAACACAATCAGTTGAAAGACCCTCTAGCACGGAGTCAGATCTTCGTCTACGTTCATTGAACTCCTCGCAGGACTACTGGTCTCTAGCTCATAAAGATGAAAAGGGCGACACGGACACTAGCTGTCGCAGCACCCCGTCTCTGGAGTGTCAAGAGCAGAGATTGAGAATAGACCACCTACCCCTGCTAACTATCGAACCTCCCAGCGATAGCTCAGTTGAGCTGAGTGACCGCTCTGACCGAAGCTCCCTCAAAAGACAGAACGCTTACGATCGGGGCATCGCCAGTCAGCAGGGCAGCCCAAAACACATCCCCTCTCACGCGCTCCCACCACGGGGACCTGCTAGAGATGACGACGCTCCTCGGCATCGGCCGCGGCAACTGGAAAGCCACCTGGCAATCAATGGCACCGCCAACCGGCAGAGCAAATCAGAGTCTGACTTCTCTGACGGCGATAACGACAGCATCAACAGCACTTCCAATTCCAACGATACCATCAACTGCAGTTCAGAGTCCTCATCCAGGGATAGTCTTCGAGAGCAGACTCTCAGCAAGCAGACGTATCATAAGGAGACACGCAACAGTTGGGACTCCCCTGCGTTCAGCAATGATATCATCCGCAAGAGGCACTACCGCATTGGCCTGAACCTTTTTAACAAGTAGGTGAAGTATGAATGCATGCTTTTGGTTGGGAAAATATTAGGGGTATATGGGTGGAGTGGAGAGATGACAGTGTCCTCTCTTTACGTAAAACATCCAAGTCCACTCCGGGTTTTTCATTTTTTGCTATAAGCTTACTTCGCACTCAGTTACTGTAAAGGCACAGTCAGTTTGCAGACAAATTAAGTCCATTGTTAATAGTGTAGAGAAACAGCATGAAGCTCAGCATACTAACAGGATCGCTTCCAAACCAATAAACTTAATATTACTAAATGCAGCGAATTTGTGTGTTCAATGTTTACCTCAAATACCCCTTACGCAAAATTGCGGATTGTGTGGATTTCTATTGAGCGTCCTGCATTTCTCCTGCATTGTGTCCACACCTTAACTAATTTCCAGACAGTTACAAGAGTGATACAGTAGTATAAAGACATTTTGAATACCCTTTACATTTAAAGGTAGGGTAGGCAATTTCGGAGAGGCTAGCAATAGCAAGCTAGATGGCATGGCGTGAACGCAGCTTAAGCTCATTGTTTTGGTTCAGGAGGAACTGTAACAAACTGCTGTTTGTTTGCGGCACTCGGTTGACTGTCTGTCTACAACTGTGCATAGCATTACGGAGCGCACTGATGACGTGTGATGTCAGCGCAAGCAGGGTGCGCAGAGGTATGGAAATACATGTTGACAGGCAGGTAGGATAACATTTTTTGGTTCTGAGACTTCCACAGAAGATATTTGTACTGTACATATTTTAATATTTAGACCACTTCTATTATTGATTGCTTTCAGGATTTGAAAAGTTTCAACCAGTTTAACAAGAAATGTCTACCCTATCTTTATGAGATAATGAGGCATTACCCAGCATTTTATTCTACTATCATATTTTTTGTCATGCCCTCACTGACACAGCTAAAAGTTTGTTAGCACATTACGTTATGTGAATTGTTGCTGACATTCAATTCTATTATACTTTTCACACTTTGTAAACCTTAACCGTTACAATTATGCATTTGACAGATCACACATAGGTCACTTTCAACCTATGACTTTTGAAAGACATCCTCTACTGTTTTAGCTACATGAATGCACCTCACTACAGGCAAAAATTATGCTCCTCATTCCCACACAGCTTACATACTTTGGTTTGGAGTGTCATGTTTCAGTTGTATTGAGTAATGATTTTCATTAGCACCAATCGGAGCTGTGTTAATAGCTGTGTTTTTTAAATGATCATCTTAACCAAGCACACAATGCACAGTAGTCATGTGTTTTCCTTTTCCAGACATTCATTATAATTTTGGCGCGTTTATTTATTCAGTACGTGTCTGTGTGCATGCATGTGGTACTGTCTGTTTGATTGCCACTCAGTGCTCTAAATTTGATTAGCGATCAAGCAATTATAACCATGATGAGAGCATTGCTGATCAGGGAAAGCACACTGTCCTCATAACCACAGTTTACCATCTTACTCTATGTACTTAAGACAAACGAATGTAATTTTTTCTTTAAGCTTCTTACAAAAGTGTAGGGGTTGATCATCTATTTTGCAATCATGAGGTATTTCAAATCAGATTTCATTTTTTATTGAACGGATTAAGGTGCTTGATTGAAACTGCTGGACTGTGCATTTTATATGCCAGTGTGTGTGTGTGTGTGTTTGTTCATTTAAAGCTTTGCTTTAAAGGGGCCTCTAATCTTAGATGATTGTGGATTTGCCTGTCTTTGCACTGGGCCATTACTTTCCTTTTAATCTTGTGTGGCAATGGTTCAGTCATAAGAACTTACTTGATCTGAGAGCTGCTTAGTCTCACATTGGGACCAGTAAATGCACTGTTCAAACTCTTGATCTTCTTTTATTGTCTCTAGGAAACCTGAAAAAGGCATCCAATACCTGATTGAGCGAGGATTTGTCCCAGACACACCTGTGGGAGTTGCACATTTCCTGTTACAGAGAAAAGGGCTGAGTCGACAGATGATTGGCGAGTTCCTGGGCAACAGGCAGAAACAGTTCAACAGAGATGTTCTTGAGTATGTTCAGAAAATTTTACTGGGTTAATTGGGTGTATTGTATTTAAAAAACAATCATCCAAAGTGAGATATACTACAAAGCTAAGTTATTTCAAATATAATATGCAGCCATTTCCATGTGCAGAACACTTTTTTTTTTTTGTGCATGTTATTTACAATTAGTTGTCTCTAAATTATCTACATTTTAGCTGAAATAATGTGCACCGTCAGTCTGTTTTTTCATCTCTGTTCAATTTATTCAATCTGTGCTCCAAGTAAACCATATTTTACCTTCATGATTTCTCCATCATGATAATCTTTCATTTTATGATGTAATTTTGCTTTTCACAATCCTTCATAATCCTTGCTACATAAAAATGAACTAGTTAAAGCCAATATCACTGGAGCCTGTATGAATTTGTGTTCCCTCCTGAGACAAACTGACCACCATGTGTAAGCCTTCCAAGCTCTTGTGGCTTTGAGCGCATGGAGTATCAAAGATGGGAAACATCATAGTCCATTGTCTCAGAAACTGGTTCTTTACAATTGTATTGTACCCATAACCATTAGGCGTCCTCTTTTTTAAAATGAGTGCATTTAGGATCAAAGGTGGAAAACATCACATTCTATTGTTTTTGAAACTGGTTTGTTCTTATTGTAACCACAACCATTTGCTGTAATTGTTAGTGTCACCGTGAAATTAGTGAGCATATGACAAATGATTATTCCAGCCAGACCTCTGTTGGGATTAAAATATGAGAGAGGGATGATATATGGACTCTTACTCTGCTTTATACTGTATATATTGACTGAGGTGTCTGGATTTGTACTTTTCAGACACAGACAACTTATTTTCACTCTTAAGTTAACTCATCCTCCCTTTTCAGTCTGAAAGTAACAGTCAAGATAATGGGGACAGATAAAGCCATGCAGTCTGTGTTCAGCTCCGTCTGACAGCACTTTTTTTTTAAAGGCACTTCCTTAAAATCAGTAAATCTTGACATGCCAGATTAAATGAACTCTGAGTATCCTTGGAGCAAAATGCCCCTTAGTTTGCTTTGTATGCCCCATGATTGTGATTTAGAGACTGATAGAACTTGCTTTTATCCGAAAGACTAAATTTGACTAAAAGCAATGACCTCTCTCAATTAAAAAATATCTTCATGTTTACTGTGATAAAATGCATGGAATAAAATGTAATTTTGTCTAGAATATTTCCAAACCATTATTGAATACATCATCACGAATATACTGTAGTCCAGGAAAGAATGCGGAAGTTCTTTGAATACTCTGTTCATTATCTTTTTTCCAGCTGTGTGGTAGATGAGATGGATTTCTCTGGAATGGAGCTGGATGAAGCCTTGAGAAAATTCCAGGCACATATTCGGGTGCAGGGAGAGGCACAGAAGGTGGAGCGACTCATTGAAGCCTTCAGGTGAAAAACAATTCAATTGATTCTTTAATGTGTAAAAAAAAAAAAAAAAAAAAAAAAACACATTCATAAAGGGATCACTCAAAAATAAAACTCATGTCATTCTAAAATAGTGTACCGGTAATTAGATCCGTCTGATTTGTAAATGACTCATTCAGACCTGTTTCGTGAACTTGTGAATCTATTAAAAAGATTTTTCTGCTCCTCTACAAAACTATAATATTGCTCCAGAAGATTTGGAATATAGCTCATATTAACTACTTTTATGATACTTTAAAGGTTGTATCAGTGATTTCAGGCCCAAAAATAAATGATCATATTAATCTAATCTTTCCTAACGATCCGCTAGCTGCCCGCCCCATAATCAGGCTGTCAAAAATCACCGACAGGGGCAGGTTTTGTTCCAACTTCGCGTCCAGCCGTGAACGAGCTCAAAACCTCACAACACCCGCCCCTGTCAGTGATTGGTTGGAACACTGTTTATTTTGGTTTTGAGTGGTGGTTGTACCCATATGTTTTTGTGTGCAGATCTCAGAGCCTAGGCTGCCTACAGAGACGCGGTTTTTGGACGGCATGCTTATGGGGCGGGCAGCTAGCGGATCGTTAGGAAAGATTAGATGAATGTGATCTTTTATTTTTGGGCCTGAAATCACTGATACAACGTTTAATGAGGCTTGTTTGACATTTTTTGAGCTTGACAACCTCAGCGTTAATGTTAATGTTCATTTTATTGAAAAGAGTGGACAGGATATTCACCTAAAATTTGCCTTTTGTGCTCCACATTGACATATGGGTTTGGACTGACATTAGGTTGAATAAATAATGAGAGAATTACAAATTTTGTGTGAACTGTGCCTTTAAGCTTTAAAGTAAAATTTTGTTTTATATCCAGTAAGAAGTCTCTAGTATAGTTTGTTTTCTTGGCATTCATTAGATCGCACCAAAACAAAAGCATAATACTCTCCCTCAGCCCTCAGAGAACATTGTTCGATCGGATCTCAAGGACCGTGTGTCATTTGAACGATCACACCAGCTTACAACGAGTACGAAGATCACTCCGACGGTTGCCTATTCACCACCCTAAGACCTTCAAAAAATATTGTTATAGCTAAACCCTTTCAGCCACGCATATTCTTTCTGGATGAACTGTTTAAAGTCTATTCAAGTGTTATCCAAGAGAACATAGCTCTTTACCACGGTGGCAGTTTTACCATTCTCTTGTCATGCTAGTGCATCCAGAACCAATTACTCACCAGAGCAACTATTGATTCTGTGGAAGTGGTGTCTCATATTATGTTTTCACTTTGTTCATTTGCTGTTGTTTTTTATTTCCATTCAGTCAGCGCTACTGCATCTGCAACCCGGGGGTGGTGCGTCAGTTTAGGAACCCAGATACCATCTTCATCCTGGCGTTTGCCATTATACTCCTCAACACGGACATGTACAGCCCAAACGTGAAGCCGGAGAGGAAGATGAAACTGGAGGACTTTGTAAAGAACCTTCGCGGTGAGATTCACATTACACGCATTACACTGCAAACAGAATCTATTTCATCCATATATTCCCCTTTAAAGTCATTCAGAGGTTTTTGTTATACTAAAAAAGAGAAAACTTAAATGTGCTCAGTTTAATCTTAATACATGTGCTTTAAACTGATTAATGGCCTCATTGGGATAGCAATGACATCTTTCTGGTCACAACCTTGCATTATAATTGGAGCAAAGCAAACAGAGATTCATCTTTAACTTAGATATGTTAATATATTCACAATGTGCTTAAAATGTGCTTAATTAACCTACTTTTAGAATTATTTCCTAAAATTTCCGTAAATCATTTACGTACCCTAATCCATGGGCTTTTGTTTGCGCTTCCTGTGCATAGGCGTGGATGATGGCGAGGACATCCCTCGAGAGATGTTGGTGGGCATCTATGAGCGAATCCGGAAACGAGAGCTTAAAACAAACGAAGACCACGTGTCCCAGGTGCAGAAGGTGGAGAAACTCATTGTTGGCAAGAAGCCGGTGAGTGTCATGGTCACTTTTGTCTTCCACACTTCTATCCAAAGTAACTTACAGTGCCTTCATTGGAGGAGCAGTCCATCTCTATCCATCATGTTGTGAACTTACATTGACCCCGGTTCTATTAAATGACGCTTTATCGATTCCAGTCATGGTCCACTGGTGTGAAATGATCCAAGGTCTTTGGTTAAACATGTTCCTTCCCCCAAAATTGTGTGTTTCATTGTGTGATCGAAAGGTTTTTATCATTCTGTCAGTCACCTCTTTTTTATCCTCAAGAGGCATATGACATTGAGACTCTGAGAAAGGTTCTTTATCTACAATATGTTCTTCTTTATGACATATCTAATATCTCAAGACCTTCACGGTATCTGACTGTGGTGTCTGAGCATGCGTGCAAGTCATGTGGCAAGGGTTGCATGATGCTCTGCAGTGATACATGGGATTTGCTTTTCCACAGAGGTGAAATCTACTGACAGTTTACCTGCTCTGAACTACTCTACTCTACACTGAACTACTCTGCTCTGAACCACCTTTTCATACAGTACAGCGAGTTACCAAAGCAACCAAAGAAATTATTCAGAGGAGGAAACATGTTCAATGTGATGCATAATGAAAATGATTGACACGTTTTTTATGTTTTTTGGGGGGGGTTTTGGGCTGAATGATTAATAATATAATCGATTTTTTAATGAAATGTATTTTTTTGTCAATATATTGCACTATTTTATTATTATATCGCTTTTCAGGATTCTTTGATTAATATAAAGTCAACAGCATTTATTTGAAATAGAAATCTTATAAAAGTCTTTACTGTCACTTTTGATCAATTTAATGTGTCCTTGTCTTTGTTGATTTAAAATAAAAGCATGTAGCTTGTTAGACTTCTAGGGCCCTATCTTGCACCCGGCGCAAATGACTTTGTACATTGACGCATGTATCATTCGTATTTTACACCAGCGCAAAGCGGACTTTTCCCTCCACAGACGCACGCCGGCAAACTAGAGAATGAACTTGCGCTCCCTGGGCGGTTCAGCGCAAACAATCTCTGGTGCTATTTTGCAGTTCCAGAAAACAATTGCGCCACTGACCAGAAAAAAACCTAGTCTAAAGTCAGTGGCGCGTTGAGCGTACATTCAGATGCTATTTTAAGCGCGCGTGCTTTGGTCATAATACAGAGTGTGAACAACGCGCATACACTGTAGATGATTCTCTCATCTACACAGATGCATTTTCCAAATTATACATTATTATAAGAAAAAAATATTAAAACACGAGGGAAATCATTGTTGTGTCCATGACGATGGGAAAAATAGGCATAAAGCTTACATATTTACCCAAATTATTATATGCATGTATAACCGAAGCTAATTTGGTTGGGTTTGTCCCATCCCCAATGTCACTTCTCTTTCTTTTACGGCCCTGACGAGAACGTCGATCTCCTCGGCTGTGAACCGATTCTGAAGCGCTCCTGGTAAATGTGCCGTTATAATAGTATTGCGCCATGGAACAAGCGCACCTCATTCATCATGCTCTTAAAGGGAATGTGATATGACGCTCTGATTGGTTTATTTCACGCCCAAACCACACCTATGAATAATGAAGCTACTTCAGACCAACCCCTTTTAAACTTGCGTCGGGCGCAAGAGTCATTTATCCCAAGACCCGCCCACAAAGTTACTTGCGCTTCACGCTTGATACTTGCATTTCAGATCGTTAAAATAGGGCCCCTAGAGTTTACGCGTCTACCCTAACAAAAGTCTGTTAGCTTGATAGATGTACATCTGGAGAGTGGTATCTTAAGAAAAGTGTTCAGGTAGTTTTGTTCTTTAATCCACACAAGATAAGTACAATATACATCATCCCTCCAACAGAGTTGATCTCTCCCAAGAATAAACTAATTGAGGCTGAGGCTGTAGCATCTTCATGCCTGTCACACAGTTGAATTTGGAAGCACTGTGGGTTTTCAGAGCTGAAATAATTAACATTTAAGCTGTAATGGAAATGGCACACACGACTTAGTTGCCAGTAGCCTTCTCCCTGGTGTATCTTCCACACATCTTTGGAGAGGACATAATGGAGATCTCCTGTGGAGTTCAGATAGAAGGCTGCTGTACCTGAGACCCCTGCCTGCAGACACTGCATCTCGGGTGCTGTAATTAGGTTTCTCAAAATGGGCCGAGACTTCCTGTCACACTTTCAAGAAGCAGCAGTTTGGCTCCTCATTAACCTCCCTTCTCACCCCATTCATACAGTACAGCTCACATCTGACAGGTAGATGGAGGGGGGTCTCAATAACGAGAGGGAGAGACCACTCTCTGACCTTCAAGCCTCCCCTCAGTCTTCTCGCTATGATTCTTACTCATCCGTCTCAATTTTTTCTCTTTTCAGATTGGGTCTCTGCACCATGGCCTTGGATGTGTAAGTATAATGTTCACTTTTTTTATTCTGTTGATGCCATTCAACAATTTAAATCGTTTTTAAAAAAATTACTCATTTTGGTTTTTTAGTTTTTAGCACTCCTCTTGGTCAGTTTTTGAAGTATAACGTAGTAGGTTGGAGGTTTGAAGTAAATAAATATTATTTAATAAAAATAAATGGTTTAATAAAATAAAAATAGAGTATGAAATTAAACCAAATAATGATTATATCTATTTTATGTTACTAACTGAATGATTTATTCTATATACTGTATACTATCTGCTATTTTTTACAAAATAATAAGTGAAACAATAAGGATTATTCCACATTTCCAACTTGTATCCTACATTATGGTCAGTTTTTCAAGTATAATGTAGTAGGTTGGAGGGTTGAAATAAATACATTTTATTTTAAAAATGTATTAAAGAAAATCAAATATTATTCCTATTTTATGTTACTGTATACTAGTATATAGTGTATACTCTCTATGATTTCTTAAATTTAGAAGGCCTATAGTATTTTTAAAAATAGTATGCTACATTGTTGTCAAATTATCCCATTTTGACCTAATTTAAATGTTTTTGTATAATTTGACAGTCAGGAACAAATCAGGAAAGACACGTTAAAAATATTGGAACTGGTAAAAATGTCAGGTCAAGTCGAGTGCATTGCATTTTGGGATACAGTATTCTATGCAGTAAGCTCTATAGTATTCTGCTTTTTTAGCCAGTGTCATCTGGTTATTCTATACATACAGTAAATGTGCATACTCTGCAGAGTACAGTATATAAATACGTACTATATACTGCAGCAATACTTTATATGAATTATATTCTGAACATGTCTAGGGATCTCATTTATGGACCAGGTTCAGGCTAATCGATATTTGTTGCCCACATACAGGTGCTGTCCCTACCACATCGCAGACTGGTATGTTACTGCAGGCTGTTCGAAGTGCCGGACCCTAATAAACCTCAGAAGTTGGGTCTCCACCAGAGAGAGATCTTCCTGTTCAATGACCTTTTGGTGGTAAGAAAGCACACACGTATCATAGCCCATGACACATAACAACTGGAAAAAATGAGACCGAACAGTCTTACTGTACATCATAGCGACTTTTGTTATGTTGTTATGTTCTTGTTGTTATGATGGTGTAATGGTCAGCAAGACATTTTTAGCCCAATTCCAGGTTAGTAAGTGTACATCATGACAGTCAGAAAGTGTTACTCAGCTTTTCCGGAGGCTTAAAGAGAAGAGAAGATAATTAGGAACAGATGGAGTCCTAATGTGACTGCTTTTGATTCAGGTCACTAAGATTTTCCAGAAGAAGAAGAATTCGGTGACGTATAGCTTCAGGCAGTCCTTCTCTCTTTACGGGATGCAGGTGCTTCTGTTTGAAAACCAGTGTAAGTACCCTCAGCGAAGGGTCAAAGCCCTTTTGACCCCATATTACCCTTTCATTCAGTTTGATTGCACGCTTTCACTTTCGTGCTGACATGTCATATAAAAACCAGGCTTTTCACTGCACAGGAAAACACGAAACAGATGTTAAAGGTCATGAAATGCTATTGTTTTTGATCGAAAACAAATTAATTCTCAAAGTATTGTGTATTAGGATGTATTCACCCACAAAAAGATTAAATTCTCTGTCATATGCGATTGTGAAATGTGAGAATATGGATTAGCGTGTCCCTTTGAAAAGGGCACGTCTGAGCGCTGTCATGATCCGCCAGTTTGTAAATATTCCCCTCCCGCTGCTGCTTTTCAGATTACCCCAATGGAGTGCGTCTCACTTCAGCTCTTCCAGGCGCAGACATTAAGGTTCTCATTAACTTCAACGCCCCCAACCCACAAGACCGCAAGAAGTTCACAGATGACCTGCGGGAGTCCATCGCAGAGGTGCAGGAGATGGAGAAGTACAGAATAGAGTGTAAGCGGCTCTCATTCACTTTCATTATGTTGGAAAGAGTGACCAGGATAGTCCACAAAAGAAAGTCATGTATGTGCTTAAACAATGTGGTGCTTTTTCAAATAGCTTGTACTGCAAACCCTGTCTAATGTTCGGTGCGTTGAAGTAAAATGACATAATCAGGGATGTTGATATGGTGTTTTTTTCACAGCTGAACTGGAGAAGCAAAAAGGTGTGGTCCGTCCCAGCATTTCCCAGAGCTCAGGACTTAAGAAAGACACAGGAAATGGTAATCTGAGTCGCACCAGTCTGGATGACAGCTACGCCATAGGTGAAGGCCTCAAGAGAAGTGCCCTCAGCAGCTCCTTACGTGACCTTTCAGATGCAGGTGAGTGTACAGACCCACATGACATGATGTGCTTCTGGCTTTATCTGTCACAACCTCTGATTATTTTGTGCAGTCTTGTCCAAACAATACTTCACCTCTTGCCAAAGTAGAGCGCTGAATGCTTGCTTCTAAATTGGTGTTTGTCCACAACCATTAGTGTAGCCTCAATTATTTATTAATTAGAGCTGGGTGATATATCAAATATTCACAGGATTTGATTGCCAATTTCAAATGAATAATTTGATTCTTATTGGACCATTAGTTATTCTAAAAATGGTCCTTGTCTAGTGAAAATCAGTATTGGGAAAGCATGCTTTGATTATTTTTACCAGTGTTGTTATTGTTAACTAAAACCAAAATGATTGAAAATTGTTTTCGGTAGTTGAAATAAAATATAAATATTATATGAAAAACATAACGCTGTATCACCCAGCCCTGTTATGAATGTCCTTCGCCATGGCTAATGAAGCTAGAACCATCCTGACGAATATTGTCCTCCACATTCGTTTTCCCACTCTATTCGTTTACTCCACACTATTATTGAACCTTCACACAATTTGCGAGCTGTGATATCTTCTCACTCTGTTTAGCAGATGCTTTTGAGCCCTAAACATGGCAGTCACTACACAGGAAAAAAATGGATAGTGTGAAGTGTGACCTCACATGCCTTCTCTGTTAGAACAATCAGTTCACAGCGTAGTCACACTCCGTAAGTGTGAATTGAACTCGACCAAGCTGGCCGTCGAGTCTGACGACAGGAGACTCTACACATGAGAACTTGAGAGATATCTGGAAAAGCTATGAATATCCCACTCCAGCAATCCTGTACAGGACTGAAAATGTGCGCAGTATCTTGTACTGTATAATAATGGATTAAGAAGAATCTGCGTGTATATAAGTTGATAGCTCTGCTAACATTGTCATTCTGTCATTCAATACTTATTTCAGATTGACGATTGTTTCATACTGCTAGTCTGAGCTGCCACATTTGTATTTGACCATACATCAAAAATAATGATGATTATTTTTTTTATTTTTTTTACTGTTTTTTTTTTGTTCAGTTGCTTCTGTGATCTAGTGTAGGGATTAGGGTTGCACGATATTTGGAAAAAACTGACATTGCGATATTTAAATTAAAAAAATTAGAACGAGTGGGGTGATTTTTGTTGGAGATTGCAAAATAAAAAATATTTTAAAAGCTGGAAAATGTTTTGTTTAACTCCTGAAGACAAGTTTGTTTTTGTGGGAACCATTCTTTTGGGGTTGATCTTTTTTTTCACTTGGGTTTATTTGGTTTAAAAATATATATATATCTTTATGTTTGCAGGGCACTTTCCCACTGTTTTGACCAATTTAGTATAAAATAATAATAATTGTGATTATTATTAAATAAAAAATGAAACAAAATAAGACATATATTGTAATATTGTAATACTTTTTTATTTTTATTTTTTTTCAAACATTAAACCATCAAGCTTTTATTCCATTCAATTGAATTGAATTCAGTTTGATTGTCGGCAGCTCGTGATCCGGTGAAGCTCTGTATCATGTGGATGAGCAGTGCCGCTCTGGAGCCGGTAGCGCGTATTATATTTACTTAATTACATTGCATATCAATTTTCATTTGGTATATCGTGCAGCTCTAATAGGAATCTTCCGTTTGCTTGTAGTCATCAAAACCCTGTTTGCATAAGACACTTGTTGAAGATGTAGCTGTACTATGCTTCTTGATGTTAGGACCAGTATACCCTCATCCTTTGGCCCTTTAAAAGCTCCCGACCCACCTGGCTCCACCCTCCCTCCCTTTTCAAACGACGGCTGCTTGCTTCATGTCTCAATAGCGCCCCTGTAGGCAGGCAGGATATATACGCTTCTACATGCGCCTCTATATATCTGACTGTTCGAGCGTGCTCTAATCTATCATATTGCATGTCTCGCTCAGGCAAGCGGGGGCGCCGCAGCAGTGCAGGATCTCTAGACAGCAATATGGAAGTAAGTACCGTGATATAGGATGCAAGAACCTACTACAGGCCACTATTCTGTGTGACAATGTTGCATTTTGAAACTGCAACTTTGCTTTTGTTTATTTATTTATTTCTCTGGTCTGTTCCATCTTTTTCTTTTTGGTTGCTTCTTTGCTCAGTAGTTTCAACTATCTGTATGTGTGTGGTGTTGTTTTTGGACTAAGTAGGCCACCCTGCATGCGTGAGCTGCCTGTTCCTGTGGAGCTTATGTGGAATGACGGGCAATTCTGCCCCCGTGGCTCACATCACATATCATAACATCTCCACGGTCCAACTTAGTCAGCATGACTCAACTAATGCAAACATCCCATGTCACGTACAGTGGGCTGCGTTGTCTTTTTCCTTTGTAAAATGTTTAATTTGATTCCTGATGGCATGTTTCACTTGGCAGCTGCAAGTGAACAATAGTGTTCTGTTAGAGTACTTCAAAAAGTGCAAGTCTTCATTTCCTCACCGACCTCCAACCACTTGACCTCTTCCTCTCCAGCCCTGAAGCACCTTTTACCTCTTGGAATGCCTCAAAATCATTTCCCATCTGTGTGCAGATAAGCATAATAAACACGAGGGAGTATAGCAAAGGATTGATGCCATAACAGTCTGGATTTGGATTGCCATCCATTTAGTCCGTATAGGTTATCACATGTGCCTGTTTGATTGACAGCCTATCCTAGAATGCAGGAAAGCCCATATGCTCGCTTTAACATCACTAAATGCTGACTAACTCAATCTTGCCTGTTCCAGCTTTTGCATGTAATGCATGGCTTTCAGGCATCTGCTTCTGTCTTTTATAAATGCATTAACTGCTGACGGATGATCATGATGCATTGCTTGAGTGCTGGGTCCTTGTTTGACATAAAAGGAATGATTTTTAGAATACTTTTATGTGATACTATTTGGGGGATTAACTTTCTGGTCTGTACTACTGTAACGTACTGTTCAAAATGCTTGGGGTCAGTACAATTTTTTTTTTAAGAATTTGAAAAAAACTTGTTTGATAAAATAAAGATATATAATGTCACAATAGATTCCTATTTCAAATAAATGCTGTTCCTTCGAACTTTTTATTCATCAGAGAATCCCCCCCCCCCCCAAAAAAAATCACGGTTTTCACAAAAAATATTAAACAGTTAATTAATAATAAGAATTTATTCTTGAGCAGCAAATCTCAGTTTCATTCTAATATGCTGAAATCATTTTCATGATCATGCAACACTGAAGACTAGAGTGATAATGCTGAAAATACAGCTTTGCCAATTGTAGTTTAAAATATATAAAACAGTTATTTTAAAAATGTTAAAATATTTCACAAAATAACTGTCAAATAAATGCAGCCTCGTGCACATAAAAGACTATAAAAAATATTTCATACATTTCAACATCTTACAGACCCCAAACTTTTGAATGGTAGTGTATTACTGTTTTATGACTTAAAATATATGAAATATATAATTACTAGGGATGGGAATCATAAAGAATTGAATTGAATTTCTCTTATTTTGATTCTGAATCTACTGTT
The DNA here is from genome assembly GCA_031834385.1 of Semotilus atromaculatus. Taxonomy (NCBI): domain Eukaryota; kingdom Metazoa; phylum Chordata; class Actinopteri; order Cypriniformes; family Leuciscidae; genus Semotilus; species Semotilus atromaculatus. Next base: position 8,995,149 of record JAULUF010000020.1, read on the forward strand.
TCCAGTTCCTTATTAATTGCATTATTTTATTGAAACATTGATTGAAACAATTATTTTAGTATTTTAAGAACAAATAGACTAAACAAAAACTTTTTAAGTTACAATTTCAATGCTTTTTTATTAATAATTAAAGTGCAATTTATTATGTCAAAGCTCTGCTCTGAATGTGTCTTTAACTACACATTGCTTTATAATCAACTAGTCAATAACTCCACTGATTTAAGTGCCACAGTAACAGTTTTATGGTTCTTCTTGATTTGGATATGACAAAAATAATGACTTCAGTTCAAGAATCAAATCGATTTATTCAGTGAGCGAGCCATTAGACTGATTAAAACCAATAACTCATGAGTCCAGAACTGAATGAATAAAATGAACTGGCTTATAAGAGTCATTTGTAAATGAACTGGACTATGCTGAACCATTCAAGAACCATTAACATAAAAATCTTTGGTGGTGTTTGTTTTTTTTCAATGGGAAAATGGATTGGTTCCCAACCCTAATAATTACACATTTAAATCAAGAATGCAGAATGTGAAATATACAATAAATGGAACTGTTGACTCATTGAGCATGCTGTCCACATCTCGTGTTTAACTTCTCCATTCTTCTCTCTCCCTCGTCCTCCCGCAGGGGTCCATCATTAGCAGCCCCCACATACGGCGCAGAGCCACTTCCAGCCGCGACTGCCCCTCCCGCCAGCAGTCCATCCCCAACTCCTCCTCTCTCCTAGGCTCTATATTCGGCACAAAGCGGGGCAAGTCGCCCTCTCTGGCTACCCAGTCCTCCCACCCCTCCCACCCGACACTCATCTCTCACACCCCGCACCCTACCAACCTGCACCACACGGCCCGCGATGTCGTCACCGTCACTGAGACCCAAGCCCAGATGCACCCCCACCACGCTCAGTTTTGCCACATGCAGAACCCCCCTCCGTACCACCACCACCATCACTACCACCCCCCAGCGCACATTCAACACCCGCCCCACCAGTACCACCCCCCGCCCGGGCCCTCTTCCTCTCACAGCCACTCGCACGGCCCCCACGGCCACGGGACGCACCGAGACCTGTCGCACCCCACCCACTCCCAGCATGCACCTCACCACCACAGCCAGCCTCCGGCTCCTCCTCCGGCGGCCAGCAGCACCAAGCCCAAACACAGCGGCATCAGCACTGTGGTTTGAGCCCCTCCGCAAACTCTTTCCTCTTGGGAATGGGACCGTTTTTGGCGGGCTGACCGTTGGGCCTCTGTTTAGATTGTAACGTGCGACGGATTGTTGCCGCCTATCAGGACATGAACAAAAAGGGCACCTTGACTCAAGTTTAAATCATCCAGCGCCCGTTTCCCGTTTTGGGAAAGGGAGCCACAATGTGTAGCACCGGCCTTTTGGGGCGGCTAGAACTCAAATCATCAGTTCTTACCAGTCATTGCTCAAGCTGTAGAGCCCCAGACAAATCTGCTGCTGCTTCTTCTTTTAGGCTCCATTTTAGAGACTCTCAACCTTCTCGACTCTGGCGGTGAAGCAAAAGCATGCGCAAAAGACCGTGGCAACTGTTTTCCTGTACTTAATTACCTAAATGCATTAACAAATAGCCTGCTTATTAGTTTGCAGAAACTATGTTTTTGCTAGAACAACGGTTTGAGATAACAGTCTGTCGAAGTCAGTCAAAACGAGTGGTGTTCCAGTATTTAATGTAGCTGTAGACCACACATTTCTGTGATATAGTTAGGGGACTATAACGTGCCAATTATTAAAAAGCAGTGACTCCGAAAAAAAAAACGAAAAAAGATTTGCTTTGTGTATGTCGTACATATAGTATTTTGTAAAATAATAATAATAATATTAGCAGCTATTGTTATTATTGGTATAGAACAAAAATTATCCGAAGCCTCAGATAAAATCTCAGTATTCTCTGTGTACTCACGACGTAGGAGTTACTAGTTTTCACTGATATTGAACTCGGCAGGTGGCCAATTGAACAACGTGGAATTCATTGGTTGCCTTGGAGCTGGAAGATTCTCCCGGAATCTCCGGCTTGTGTTCGCACCACCTCCTTTGGGATCTACGTAGCGCAAACCAATCACAGGGACTTTGGGAAGGGGGAGGGCGGAACAAGGGAGCTCACTGATGGATCCTCCACGGCCTCGACTCCTCGGTCCCGGCCACTGCTGCAACATGCTTTTATTTTTTTAACTATTTTTTTAGAGATGAATAAAACAATATGAAACAAATGTACATTTGAAGATGTTTATGGCAAAGCCGGTGCAATGAAAAGGCTATTTTGACGTCTAACATTAGGGGTAGTGTTTGTGTCGGAGGAAAGCAGGCTGATCGAATTCTCTCCCCATATTTTAAAAGCTTAGTTTGTGCAGAGATGTTGATTTTTCTCAGCAGGCTGAGCGTGTGCCCTCTTCTGTGTGGAAATGAAGTAGATTTGATACATATTCTTCTGTCCTCCTGTGAGAATGCCTTTCACTTGCTCAGAAACACAGCTAATGTAATGTAATCTAATGTACGGTAATGTAAACTGCATATAATATGTAGCAGTGGGTCGGATGGATGTGTTCTCACTCGACACGGATTTGGACATGTTTTTTCTCACATATCCCCTAAAGTTCTTGGTTCAATTTTTGACTTGTTTTGTACTGTAAGTAGATAAATGGTGTCGGAGCTGTGATTCGATGTATTCGTTTTGCGTTTCGACGCTTTTAACTCAAGCACAGAGCTTCTGAACAGCACTTGTCTTTGTAAATAATCACTTAATGTACAGAAACCACGGCTGAAATGAGCTTGCTCTCTTATACGAGACCGGTGTCAGCAGTTACGACATTTGCTGTGCGTTCTTTCTCTTTTTTCAGATTTTTTGGTTTGTTTTTTTAAACTAATCATGTGCAATATATATGTTTCAGTTTTGTAAATTCAGAATTTCAACCAGTTGTTTGGTTTGTTTGTTTTTGTTATATCATATTTCTATCATCATAAACGTCTGACCCCATATTGTTTCTCGCCCACACCGACAACTTGTTCTCCCTGCAACCTACAGTCAGGAATGTCAGCTAAAGTACTCTTGCATGTATATTGTACAAAATATTCTCTAGATATTGCATATTTCCAGAGATATTATCAGTGTTACAGTTGACCGTTGTTAAATGAGTGATGATGATGATGAACATATTAAAATCTGTAGACTTCTCTTCATTCAAAACCTCTTTATCCTGTTTCGCACCAAAAATAGAATCAATTAGGAGACATCTGTTTATTGTTAATCTGGGCTTAAAAATTAAACACTGATCATTCATAAAGGAAGGAAAATATTAGCCAGTAGTCTAATCGTAACGAAGTGCCGCAAGGGCACGCCCGTATAGTAATAGAAGCTTACGGATAATAGAGCATAAATCCATGTCTGTGTCATTATCAGACTTCATAACACCTGGCTTGTTCCCAAGATGCACCGAGGCCAGTAATTTGTACAGTACAACATCAATCAGACTAGGACAGTCCATCTCTGTGTACGAATGCAACCGACCATAAATTCAGAGAGCTGTCAAGCAAGAGTTTTTTTTTTCTTTTTCTTTTTTTTTTTCACCTTTGTGTTGAATGTTTTTTTATGGATTTCAGTGCAGTGTATTTGTAAATGTATTGTGGTGCTTCAGCTTTGTACTGTATAGTACTGGACGGTCAAGTCAAAATGTCACAAAGCTTTGCATGCAGCTGATGCCTAGCACCTCTGGTTGAAATGTGAGCTTATTTAAAAAATGAAGAAATGTGCTTTCTTTTTAATATGTTCTTTCCCATCTTTTGTTTGTTCGATTGGTTGGTTTTATTGTTTGTTTCTGTTTTGTTTGTGATGTTGGCTTGCTGTTACATTTTCTTCTGTGCCACTCCATCTCGGCATGTGTATCATTTGTTTACTCCCTAAAAAGATCATTACACTTCTGTTTTTGTTTAGTTTTTTTCCCTATAAAAAGCCTGTTGCTGTATATATCACAAACCAATGTGAGAAATAAGAAAAAAAGCATATCATATAGAAATCTATTATGGAGGATAAAGGGAAAGTATAAGTGTTGGAGGTTTGTTTGAAGTGTACATAGTCTGTATTATACTTTTTTGTTTTTCGCTCAGCCATCGCATTGACTGTGTAGTCCTTTTCCACCTTAAAGAGACTCATATTAACATGACACTGCTTCTGCTACCAAATGTACTTATTGAATTTGTCATAGGATCTTCTTTAATAAGCCGACTGTTACATGACTCTCATCGCCTTTCATGTGCGTCCACTCAAACATAAATTTCTTTTCTTTTCTTTTTTACTACCAAATGAGGAGAGGAGAACTATGGTTTTAATATGCATTCTGTTTTTAAGTAGATGATGAGACCCTATTGATGTTTAACTATAACTGTGACCATGTTGAGAACATGAAATAAAACAATATACAATAAACCTGTATTGTTCTGCATTAAAGCACACATTATGTTTATGTAAATCATTTTGAATGCATGTCCTTAGCATTTTCTGTGGATCTCAAAATGAATAGTAGTTAGATATGAAGATATTGGAATATCAAAGAAATCTTCCAGTATACACATCTGAATTAGACATATTAAGAGCCAAGACATCATGCTTTGAAAATATATTTAAAAAAATAAAGACATTTATGATATTACAAAGGATTTCTATTACAAATAAATGCTGTTCTTTTGATCTTTGTATGCATCAAATAATCCTGAAAAAAAGTATATTATGGTTTCCACAAAAAAGAAACTGTTTTCAACATTGATCATTATAGTTGTTTCTTAAACGCCAAATTTCTGAAGTATCATGTGACACTGAAGACTGGAGTAATGATGCTTAAAATCCAACTTTGCTATCACAGGAATAAATTACATTTTAAATCTAGTAAAATAGAAAACAGTTATTTGAAACTGTAATAATATTTCACAATTTTACTATTTTTACTGCATTTTCGATCAAATAAATGCAGTCTTGGTGAGCATAAGAGGTTTCAAATATATATAGATATATTTAAATTTTACATTTTAAACCAACCCCAGACTTTTTAATGGAAGTAGGCTATATTTGTAATAAAGATAAGGCTGAAATCTTCAAGATTCATGTTTTCATGAAGAAACTGCACACGACTCGTGAATTCAGAGCTGCGAATGTCTGGATAAACTGTTTCTTATGCATGTGTGACCTACAGACAGGTGGTGAGAAAGGGAACTGTGCCCTTTGTGTCTGTCCGTCTGTCTGGCTTGCTGTGGGCTATAAATAGAGCAGCTTTGAGGGTTAAATCCTCATTGTCAACGCCAACAACACTGGGTCGCTGCCCAGAAAAGGACTGCAATGAAAGAGAACCACTGAACAACTAATTACTGTTTGTTTGTTTTTTAATAATATTTGAACGCATGAAATCGACATAAATCTGAGCAACAATTGTGATGACTTCAGTGACTAGTGGGAATTGACGATAAATTTTCACTCAGCATTGAAATGAATAACAATATGTATTGCAGCTAAACACTGACATCTGCAGGGAATAAAAATAACTGCACCCTAATAGACTCATGTCGTCATCAATGTGAGACGAAAATGGGTGAAAGGTATTTCAGACAGTCGTAGGGTGATCAGGGTGAGTGTTCACGTTCAAGATGAGCCTGAACAGACTTACTCTTTTGACAAGTACGGTCAAGCTTGGGAGAAATGTGTTCGCTGCACGAGTCGCGAATACTGGAGATTGCCTGCATCGCTTTCAGTCGCGTCGCTCCGTTAGATCCAGTGCCAGGAGTTTGGCATATGCTAAAGATCTGTTCCTGGGCAAAGTAAACAAGGTAATGTAAACAAAATGAAGTATAATTTGTTTTTACATAACTGACATACCTATTTAAATGTTGAGCATTTGAGCTGGGGGAAAGCGCTAATATATATATTTTTTATATATATATACCCTGAATATATTCATCATTGTCACAATATTCACACATTTTTTTTCATCTTGGTTAATTATTCTGGATAAGACTGTGATTTTACATAAATTCTTCTTTCAGGCTGAAGTCTTTCCCTATCCAGAAATCAGCAATGAAGAATTAGAGGAGATGAACCAACTTGTTCAGCCTGTGGAGAAGTTTTTCAGTGAAGATGGTGGGTACAAAGCAAGCATGTATTATTGTTCTTTTGTCTATTTATTGTGAGCTTTCTGCACATATATTATGTTGTATTATATTATACTAACATACTTTAATCTTGTGTCCACTTGTTTAAAATTGTCTAAAACAGCATTTGTCATAACAAATAAAGTATAAGAAGTTAACTTTAGTTAAAGCTGCAGTCCATAACTTTTTTTGTGTTAGAAATTTACCAAATTTATGAAATAAACGAGTACGTCATTAAAGCATTTTCCAAAGCATGTTTTTATTTTATATCTTATCCTGAATCACTTCGGTGCACCTATAATAAGTATTCATATTCTGACTATTTTAGACTGGTTCGGGTTGTACCACTGCGGAGTATCCCAGTACCTGTGTGACTCGTCATAGACTTAAACATAGAGAAGTAGATCCGGCTACAATGTTCTTCCGCAAGTCGCATGCAGTTCTGTTTATTAACCGCTAGAGCCCCAAAAGTTACAGACTGCAGCTTTAATTAATGATTAACAGAAATACTTTTGTGCTTTAGTGGAAGCAGGTAAATTTTCCAGTCATACAATGGAAATTGAAAATCTTCTTTCATATTTTTAGATTTTATATTTAAAAAGGTTTAATACCTGATCTCAGTTTTTGCAGTTTCATGGATTTATTCAAATGACTGAGAAATGTCCTTTTTTCTGTACTTGTGCAAACATCACCTCTAGTTGATTCTAAGAAGATCGACCACGAGGCCGTAATTCCTCCTGAGACTTTAAATGGGCTGAAGGAACTGGGGCTGTTTGGGATCCAGATACCTGAAGAATATGGTGAGACTGACCTCTGACCTCATACGAGGACTATTTGTAATATGCCGTCAGAGTGTTTCATCTGCTTGTTTGCATGTTTCCTCAAGGCGGTCTGGGCCTCTCAAACACCATGTATGCCAGGTTAGGAGAGATCACTTCTTTAGATGGGGCTATTGCGGTCACACTCGCAGCACATCAAGCCATCGGCCTGAAGGTAAGCGAACGACTTGTTGGTGTTGCATTGTGAGTCCTATTTTAACTACTATGTTGTTTAATATTTGAAAGACAATTTACATAACATAGCCGCTGCATTTTAGGGAATTTTGATTGCTGGAAATGAGGCTCAGAAAGCAAAATACCTTCCGAAACTAGCAACAGGAGAGCATGTTGCAGCTTTCTGCCTCACTGAACCTGGAAGGTACCGTATTTCACCTAAGATTTAGAACCGCTCCTTTTTCAGATCTGCTATGATTAGTATTATTATTTTAAATGAAATCTACTCTCGTGTGTTAGCGGCAGTGATGCTGCATCTATACAGACACGGGCCACGCTGACAGAAGACGGGAAGCATTTCTTGCTCAACGGCACAAAGGTGACCGCTTCAGTCCGATCATTCTGTCTAGCTTAGTGAAATCTCTTCAATGGCTGTATCTCGATTAAAATCTTGTTGTTTGATCTCAAGTTTTGGATTTCCAATGGAGGATGGGCAGACATCATGACCGTGTTTGCCAGGACAGAAGTTGTTGACAAAGATGGGCAAAAGAAAGATAAGGTCACAGCTTTCATTGTAGAGAGGGCGTTCGGTGGCATCACCAGTGGCAAACCTGAGGACAAACTAGGCATCAGAGGATCAAACAGTGAGTTTGAAAGATTTTGGTAACACTTTACAATAAGGTTCATTAGGTAACATTAGTTAATGAATTAACTATCATGAACTAACAATGAGCAATACATTGGTTACAGTATTTATTCATCTTTGTTAATATTAGTTAATAAAAATACAGCTGTTCATGTTAGTTCACAGTGCATTAACTAATGTTAACAAATACAACCTTTTATTTTAATAATGTATTAGTAAATGTTGAAATTAATATCAACTAAGATTTATAAAGGCTGAAGAAGTATTGTTCATTCTTAGTTCATGTTAACTAAGGTAGTTAAATATATTGGATAACACTTTACAATAAGGTTCATTAGTTATTGATCAAAATGAAGTTAAATGTGTGTTTATGCCCTTTTTTGGCACGCACATTCATTGATTATTTGTACTTTCCACAGCTTGTGAGGTCTTATTTGAAGACACCAAGGTGCCAATCGAGAATGTAATCGGTGAAGTCGGTGGTGGTTTTAAGGTGATCCAAACACACAACCAGTGCATTTTAATAACACTATGATAACATGATGTTGCGTTGACGCGTGACGTATGCGTCGTCTTTAGGTCGCTATGAACATCCTGAACAATGGGCGCTTCAGCATGGGCAGCGCAGGTGCAGGGATGATCAAGAAGCTGATTGGTGAGAACATGATTCATTGAAAATTCACAACTCATCCTTTCAATTGAAGTCTCTAAACTATCCGTCCTTTTCATGCCATGTGATTCCAGAGTTGACATCAGAATATGCAGGCACGAGAAAACAATTCAACAGGAGCCTTTCTGAGTTTGGAATGATTCAGGTACATTTTTAGTAATATATTGAATTATTCTGTTGGTGTTATTTTGTTCACTTTATTAACATTTTATTTGACTTGGACGCAGGATAAGTTTGCTACCATGGCTTTAAATGCGTTTGTGATGGAGAGCATGGCTTACCTCACTGCTGGAATGATGGACCGCCCGGGAGTCCCAGACTGTTCTCTGGAGGCCGCTATGGTCAAGGTAAAGTAACTTGAAATCATCATCACATGAACTCACCGGAGCTGCTCCTGATATCATCAAATGAGCCTCAGCTGTGTTTTCTCAGGTCTTTAGCTCTGAGGGCAGCTGGATCTGTGTGAGTGAAGCCTTGCAGGTTTTAGGAGGCCTGGGCTTCACCAAGAACTACCCCTACGAGCGCTATCTCAGGGACTGCCGCATCCTCCAGATATTTGAGGTACAGAAGAGCATGTAATATGTGTGTTATACTGACATGAAAGGGAAGCACAGCTGTATTTGTAAGCTTTGTGACAAGCTCAGACTTGTGAAGTACAGGGGTGCTGTGAAATCAAATTAGAAAAATGACTTTATGTACATTACAGTAGGCGTGTTTCCATTACAGATTTGCACAAAACTTTAGTGTTTTTTTTCTTCTTCTTTTTTTTCTAAATGTCGACAAAAAACTATTGCGAAATGACGCCAAAGTTTCCATTAACCGATGTAATGTTACTAAAACGTAATTTTTCCTCTTGCGATAAATCATTCTAAACATCATGCCGATGGATGTTTTATGTACATCCATTATTATTAGGAGACGTGTGTGTGTTATTCAAGCATTAATGACAAGGAAACATTGACACAAGGGATTCTCCCTCATTTCTGCTTCAAGTTCTTGATTGTGGCATTTCTTTGAGGTTTAGAATCCAGTATTCCTGTAATTCTTTTGTCTTTTATGAATTTAATAAAGAACTCTGTCTCGTATTCTGTTCAAACACACTGCGTCATCCTACGTCAGGTGACCTGTAAATACGCAAAAATTGTTTCCATTTAATATTTAATTTTCGAATTGCCTGAAAAACCACCTCATGCGAGCGTAAAAACTTTTTTTGCAATAAATGGGAGTTTTTGCGAAATTGCCGTGTTTCCACGCAATTTGCGCAATTTGAAGGATAATGGAAACACTGCTACTGGTTTGGGGTCTGTACAATTTTTGAAAGAAGTCTCTTATGCTCACCAATACTACATTTATTTGATCAAAAATACAGTCAAAACAGTAATATTGTGTGAAATTATTAAAATTTAAAATAACTGTTTTATATTTTAATATGTAATTTATTCTTGTGATGGCGTCTTCAGTGTCACATGATCCTTTAGAAATCATTATGCTTTTATTATTTTATTATATTATTATTTGACTTTTATACCCCAAACTTTTAGTTTGGAAGTATAAAATGGAAGTGTACAATTTATTTAACATGTAATGGTGGCAAAAAAATAGACTAAAAGCAATTATTTTTTTATTTTATCTTTAATATTAAACCTTAATAGTTGGGGTCAATTTAACTTGAGGCTTTTATTATGTTACAGGTATTATTTTATGTGATTATTTGTAATTAATTAGATTTATTTGTGTTTTATTGTCTTATTAATTTTTTTTTTTTAAATGAATGGCAGCTTTAATTTGTGTAGAAATAGTTTTTAAAAAAATCAGTTTTTGACCACCAGGGGGCATGTTGACAAACGTAAGCGAATGTGCAAAAACAATTAAATGAGAAATGCATTATATAATACTGTTTTTTTTTTGTGTTTTTTTTAGGGTACTAATGAGATTTTGAGGATGTACATTGCACTTACAGGAATGCAGTATGCCGGAAAAATACTAACAGGAAAAATAAAGTATGTAAGAATTATATACATTCATAAATGTGTCATTCTTCATGATTAATTCATATTTAAAGGGATAGTTCACTCAAAAATAAAAATTCTGTCATTTACTCACACTCATGTCGTTCCAAACCTGTAAGACTTATTTTTATCTTCGGAAAACAATTGAAGATCTTTTCGATGAAATCTGAGCCAGCTCTGTTCCTTCCATAGACAGCTACACAACTGACACTTTGACGCTTCAAAAAGTTCATAAATAGATCGTAAAACTTATCCAGATGAATTTAACTGTTTAGTCTAAATTATCTGAAGAGACTCGATCACTTTATAATATATGATGAACAGATTCATTTTAAGGTTTTATTCATATATTTGAGTGTTTGTCATTTCATTTTATTGTTGTATTTTATATGTAATTTTGCGCCTCATGTGATTATTTTTCTGTGCAGCACTTTGGTTGTTTAAAAGTGCTTAACAAATAAAGTTGGATTGGATATATAAACATTGATCAGTGAGCATAAACAGAAGCTCAACCGAACCTGCTTGATGCGTGAGAATGAACCTCATTGGTTCTCAAGCAAGCATGATTGTGCTTCCATTTACCATAACTGGTTTTTGATAAAGATAATAACGAAGATAAACGAAAGTCTTACGGGTTTGGAACGACATGAGGGTGAAGAGTAAGACAGCTGCATTCTTTAACATGTGCAATTGTCTTCTCACAGGGAGATGAAGAAGGGGAATGTGGGGGTGGTGTTTGAGATTCTGGGAAAGAAATTGAAGGACTCAGTGGGAAAGAAGGTGGACTTTGGACTGACCGGCAAAGATGGCGTTGTGCACCCCAGTCTGACGGTACAGAACAAATGCTGCCTGTGCTCTATTGTACTGTAATCAGCAATAATCATGACACCAGTGCTCATAAAATGAATGTACGGACTACGTCATGGTAATAATAACATTGATGTCCTGTAAATGTCCTGTCACCCTCACATCTGATCTCGTCTAGTTCTCCTGCCATTGACATGTCATCAGGTCCAATCCTTCCTTCTGATCTCTCCTTTAAACCCGTGTGGTCGAGTAATTGAGCCCAGCTTGTTTTCAGCAAAGTGATGATGTCATCATTCTCCCACAGGAGAGCGCCAAAATGTTTGAGCACAACGCCGCACTCTTCGGCTCTACTGTGGAAAGCTTACTGTACCGATATGGAAAGGTAATAAATAAAATAGCTTACATTATTTTCAAACTTTGTAGCTGGTTTGATTTTAGATAAATGAAGTTATTATTATTTATTGTATAATTGTTTTTTACTTTAGCGTTTACCATTTGTATTTATTTTGATTAGACACTGGATGATGGATATTGTCATGCCGAAGCAAAACTCTTTCTTTCTGTATAAAAACTGCTATATTTATAGTAAGCCAAGCCTCATAGTCACCGGTCCAATCAATCTCACATTTTCCCCACCATCAGTTTTTAATCGGAGTTTGTCCACATTCCTCAGATGCTGCCAGAAAATGAAAAATGAGCATTCGTTTAACGTACAGCCATGTTATTTCTTTCGGTTGCTATCGTAACGCACGAGGTAATTAGCGTGGGCCGTTAGCGCTGCTGGGACCTGGTCTCTGGTCCCTTCTTTCCTGTTAGGCTGAGGTAATGTTCATGTGTGACACAGCTGGCCTCACTCTCTCTTTTCTGAATGAACGTCTGTGTGGCCGTGCTGTTGTATTCAGACTGCAGTCACAAGAGTGCAGCCTGGAAGTGCTTCAGATTTCCACGCACTTTTTTTTTTTTTTTTAGTTGGAGCGCACAACATTTCATCTTCATTCATTCTCATTTGCAGGAAATATTTTAAGGAATAAATCCCCCCGCCGCAGTGTTTTTGCCTACATGCTGTGTGAAATACGAACTGTATAAAGGCAGGCACAGGATGTGCTTGTCTCTTTATGGGTATTACCGTAAGGACGGCCTTGATTTGTCCTACTTTGAATGACCTAGATCAACTGAAACATCTTGAAATATGATATTCAGACAGTGTTTAATTCTAGATACAGACAAATGTGAGCTTAGATCTGTTCATCATTAACAGTTTATATGATACAGGTTGGACGTTTGAAGTACACTTATTATTTAAAAAAATTATTAGAATGGTAAAGTCATTTTTGTAAATGCATATATATTTATCTACAAAATAACTTTGTAACTTATGTTACAAAATCTATTTCAAATAAATGCTGTTATTTTGAACGTTTGACCACAGTTTTTCATAAAAATATTAAGCACAACTGGTTTCAACATTGATGATTATAATTAATGTTTCTTGAACACCAAATCAGCATATTAGAATGATTTCTGAAGGATCATGTGTTACTAAAGACTGAAGTACAGGCTACTGACATTTTAAAATCATAGTACCGAAATAAATGACATTTAAACAAACAAAAAAATCGTATTTTTTTTTTGCATAGTATTTAAATTTTAAGACCTTTAACAAAAACAACCTCAAATATCACAGATTAAACAGTTGAAACTTGGTCTTTTTCAGACAATCGTTGAGGAGCAGCTTGTGCTGAAGAAAGTTGCGGATGTGTTAATTAACCTCTACGCCATGACAGCCGTCCTGTCCCGCACCAGTCGCTCCATCAGCATCGGCCTGCGCGATCATGACCATGAGGTAACAGACTCTTAAACCTTCCTCTCTGAGGTCACAAGGTCAGCCAAAGTGAAGGAGCATGTAACCTGGACATGTAAACTGATTCACAGTATTGAGACTTGTCTGGAGACATCAACCTTTTTTGTTCAAAGCATTTAAATTAGGGAGACAGTGGTGAACGAGTACAGATTAGGGAATGAGAAACAAAAAGAAATGATTCTTTAACTGGAACGAGAGAGGACTTAACTTGAAAGGATCATTTTATTTGTTTGTGGATGTTGCAATGTGAAAAATCATGCATTTCTTCTTAGATGTCTCGGGAGGCATTTCAATAAGCTGTAATATGTCATTTACAGCAGCACGGCGGTTTTGATTTTGCATGAGAGAAACAATTGATGGAAACGACTTTTTTGATTTAATGCTTATTGCTTGTAATTGGCTTTATCCAACTTTATAGGATGTTATACATGCTTTTAAACATACGCTGCCATTCAAAAGTTTGGGATCGGGGAGATTTTTTTAATGTTTTTGAAAGAAGTCTCTTATGCTCATCAAGGCTGCATTTATTTGATTGAAATATTATAGCAATTTAAAATAACTGTTTTCTATTTTAATATATTTTAAAATGTTATTTATTCCAGTGATGGCAAAGCTGAATTTTCTGCGTAATTTTTCTGTTGATTCTCCTTTTGTTAAATTTATTGTAAGGTCACAGAGTTTTGCCAACAAAAAGTCATTATCAAGGAAATTTGCTTGCACGTTAATTTTAAAATCGTTAATGTAAACGACCTTGTTAAATCTCTACTGGCTTTCAGGTGCTGCTCACCAACACTTTCTGCAAGGATGCTCATTTCAAGAACAACTTCTTGTTGACTCAGCTTCAAAAAAGTGAGTAAAACGCACAGCTATAATTGATTCCAGCCCTCCTCGTTTTATTGCATAGCAAGACAAAGCGCTTGCACATGTTGTAGAATTTCCTCCACAACCTTACAAACCATAAGTCAGTCACTAACACTTGCATGCGCTCTTCATGCTGTTCCAATTACCATCCACCTAATAACTCCAGTCAATGCGACGCATTAGATCAGAGCGTTCAGATTTAGTGAATGATTGGGTTGTGTGCTCTCTACAGATTCCCCGGAGAACAACGATGCCAACATAAAGAAGATCGCCCAGGAGGTCTTAGCCAAGAGGGCGTATGTCTGCTCACATCCCCTGGACAGGACCTTCTGACATGGTTCTCGTTGTCCGACAGGCAACCCTGTGTCTCAGTTTAACCCAAAAGAAGTGCAGTAATGATTGAGCCTCACTTTATAATGTTTTAGTTCTTTTTATGTTGGTTTTCTATGACATAGTGCCTCCTAAGTGCTTCTTAATATTGGTTGAAGGACATAAAATCAAAATCATGTTGAAGTAATACCTTTAATGCACATGTAAGGTGATGTCTTTGTTGGTTCTCATCTCTATAATGTTTCTGCTGTGTTTGAAGTGGGCACTTTTCATTGGCGTCTGTGGGCCTTCAGCATGTTTCTGAAAGGAGTGTATGGTTTGCTCTTCATCCGTGAACGGTAAAGCAATTCACTTGTGCAGGATTGAATGTGGCCTCCAGTAATCTCTGTTAAAAAAAATCCAATTGTTAATGTCAGAACAGTTTCGTTATAAGGTTAAGGTATAGCATGTGTTGATTGTTTAATTTTTTTTTCCGCATTTATGCGCTCCAGAGTTAATGTTAGTACTCTGAACGGTTCACGTTCCTTTCCATGTTGTGGTATATTCATTTAAACCAGTACAAACTAAAGCACAAGGATTATTTCTTACCGGAAGTGGAATTTGCTGTACTGGGATGAGTGTCTTGGAATTGCGTTTTTGTCCCAGCTTAGGCTGTGGTTCTGAAAGGGTCCCGGAGCAAATGGAACATTGGCCTCCTTCTCTGCTGAGCCGGTCGTTTCAGAAGACTGGACCACAGAAATAACGGGAATGGGCTGAAGGAAAAAAACAGGGATTAGATCTCGAATAGCAAGCTTAAACTGTTTTAAAGCATACTGAAGTATGTTTGTTGAGAATTTATCAAGAAAATATGTACGTCAGTATCCATATGAACTTATCTAACAATAAAACTTATAATTTTAAAAATGATATTTGACTGTCATGCATATTTTTATTTTCTGCAGTATTGTGGATTTGGAAAATCTAATTTTTTTTGTACTTTTAAAGCCATTCCTGGCCTTTTCAGAGAATATTTCATGGGCTTGTCCCTCAGTATGTCTTGTAGCTTATCCAGGCCTGCTCTCTTCATGTGACATTTGAACTCGGGAAGTCTTCCACTTCCTGTTGATCTCTCGCCAAGCAACATCTTCCTCTGCCACCTGTTGAGCTGAGCATATGTAGCCTGGAGCTGGTCCTCATGGAGAGCCTCTCCTACGTGAAATACAAGGTCAAACAAGTCCCTTTAGGATCAAATAATCAAGGATGCTGACGGTTATTACATGGCTTTCTGGAATACTCTATTCTGATTGGTCAGTCTCAGCACTCTGATGGATGCTTTTGAAACTGTTTCATGAAACTTCTAAACCTTTACGAATCTTTGTTTTGTATCAGTGGTTCGGAGCTTGTTTCAAATTTGCCAACTTCAGTCCTATTAATGTATTGTTGTTGCAATGTTGTTTTGTACATTGTGAGGGGGCATTTTTTGTGTAACAAATGTGAGATGCAGCTGGACAGTAGAATAAAAAAGTTCTTGAAATTTTAAGGTATGCTATTTTAAAGGTGATGTTTAAAGGAGGAGGTTGCGAATTGCAACCAACAGAAGTTATGGTGGCCGACAGGAAAAGATGTCGTCGTCTTGAGACAGCAGAGTAGCCAGTTAAGCAATGAGGATTCTTTCACAAAGATCAATTAAGAAATTAGGTTTACTTATTGTTTTTTCTGAATAATTATGTTATTGCAAATATTATTGTTACTTGTTCATCATTGTGTGAGTGTTTTATTCGCTGATTTTAGCTAACTTCTTTGCACGAAGAACAACATAGTGATGAAACGCTTTTGTCCGTTTAGGGCTACTATAGAAACATGGTGGCATAAAATTGTTATTTTTAAATGGCTAACGGTGTATGTACTATGTAGATAGAAATGGCTCATGCTAAGGTTATAAAAACCTTCATAATGCAAGGTCTTTATACACCACTGAAAACATAGATATGTATATGATATTGCATTTCTGTCAACAGATCCTCCTGACTATTACACAATGCCCCTTTAAGGTAGATTTTTTAAAAGTTGAACTTCTTGAACACCACATTTTTAGAACAAATTTTATGTGAAAAAATAATTCTGTGTGAATGGCCACTAATTTATTATTCTTTAGTGGAAACTTTAAGATACTTTACCGGTACAATTATAAAAAATAGAAATATTTCCATGCAAATCAATATTTCATGTCCATGTATTTACTGATTTGGTGAGTAGCTGTTTATAAGAATGATCAAACATGAAATAGCATGATTTGTTCATGTTAAGAAAATGTTACCAGTCAAATGGATGCTCAAGGGGAGCTCTGGTCCAAACTGTAACGGGGGCTTGGAGTAAAGTTCAAAATCCTGATTTCTCTTGATCCATGGCAGCCTGGATCTGGAAAGCGTTGGCTTCAGTTTATTCCCATGGAGAATGTTTTCTCTCCAAGACTGTGAACCAATTGGCATAACAAATTAATGCTTTTAATTTGGGAAGCACACACATAACACATGCAGTTAAATGGGAGAAACTGCTAATGATAACATCAATCTGTCATATGTAAGGTTCACATTTTTGGGTGCTATGCTCATGTTCAGCAGGGAACAATAAGTTACAGACTGTGAAAGGCAGATAAATCAATTTCAGGCAAGCACATGCTTCTAGATAACGCTCTGTGTCCCGTGAGTCAATCAGCATTAGCCCTGTCACTGTACTTGTAACTAAATACTGTTTTAAGCTCTGGGGATCTGTAAAGAGGTGGGCAAGGTAGGTAAACATCAGTAAAACTCTATCTTCTTGCTTAAGCTCTTAGGAATGCCTATAAAGTTGACATTGCACTGAGAGAGAAACATGACACAGATGGGGGTAACGGTGGTATGGCATAACCTCAACAGCACCATTCTCAACTCCTCTATCCGAGCATCGTCTGGACACTTTGGGTGCTGGTTAGATTCAAAACTGCTCCTAAAACCTGGGTAAGAGAAGCGAATGCAAGTGGAGTCCTAGAAAGAGGATAAATAGACACATTTTACTTACAGTTATGCATTGCAAAATAAAGGCTTAGAGGTTGTTTTTGTGTATTTCATGGACATTTATGCCAACCTTTGAAAGTTCTCTGTAGAGTAGTTCTCCACTCATTGTTTGAACATTGTGGTAATGGATGATCTGATCATCAGTTACATTATCCAAAAGAACATTAGGCTTTGACTTTTGCAAGATGCTACTCGCCCTATGGACCTCTTTGATATTTGCCTGAAATAAAAACTGCCTTTAATCAATTGCTAACTCAATTTCCCCCTTTTTTTGAGACCGTAAACTTATCAGTAATTCATTACCTGAATGAAGTCTTTTACATTATTGCCCTCATTCTGTTTCCATTGTAAATATTCTGTGTTGAAGTTGTCTAGAGGTATTTGAGTTCTCATTCTAATGTTAAGATGATCAGGTGTATCCTGAGATTCCTGGGACTCTGTCGCTATCCATAGCTCTTTTGTCCCGAGATCCGATCCGAACTCCTTGCTTAAACTGAGAACCATGTCGGTTGATGGGAACAGGTTGAGGTGCACTGCTTCTTGAAGCTTCTTTGCTTGGCGGATGTGGCTTATACTGATTAGTTGCAGACAAGTATACAGATTAGTTGCAAACATTTCAACTTTCTTGCACAATATCTCTGTATTTCACAACATTTGTTCATCTAGGTTTAGCAGATTTAGCAAATGCTTTTTTGTGAAGTATATTGCATCCGAGTACACAGTACTTGTCACCATGTTGAAATTGTAGTCACATCAAAATACTCTAATCCAAACACTGTTCTTCCTTTGTATAACCTACTGAAAGAAAACCAAGAAAAAATGGACCATGCTGGAACCTCTAAGGCAAAGAAGATGTGTTTGGGTGTAATTGCAATTATACCGTTTCATGGCTTCAAGACAGGCATGAGGAACTGTATTCCTAATAAACACCAGAGGCTCCATCATAATGGTCTCAAGGGGCCTCAGAAGGCAAATCGGACTCAGACCCACGTCAAGCATGTCATACAGTCGCTTTGAGAAACTCAATTCTGAGTTATACAGCACAGTCACCTGTTCCTCCTCATCTCCATCCAACCTGGAAAAGATCAGATTGGTCTGTATGATCTTCAGGAATTTTTGCTTTGCTGCATATTGGTAAATGTGCACATGTGGGAGCATTTTAAATGATGACTTTCTTACTTTATAGGCACTGTAGTCCACAGTCTTTTGACTGCTTGATCCTTCAATCCTTCCAGAACAAGAAGGTGTAGAGCGGTATCCATCAAATGAAATCCAGTGAGAACATTTAGCCTTTTGTTCTCTTTTTCTTTGGCACTTATCTTATGACCAGATAGGACCCTTTGAATAGTTTCCTCTGGATAATGATTTAGTTGGAAGGCATCTGCATTAATTTGTAGAATTTCGGATGTCAGTTTGGCTAAGATGCAAGTATTGTTATACTTAAAGACATAAATGATGCGACCAAAGGGACTATATCCTTCATTATTGCCATCTTCAGGATGGAGGGGGTAAGCTATCTGCACCTGAACTTTTAGTTGGGCGTCAGCTTCGAGATAATGACCCACTGGCGTTGCGATATCTGAGGAAATCTCAAAAGAACTTCTCCGTTCATTTTTCTCAGAAGCTGAACAACTAATGGGCAACGTCAGCTTCAAATATCTGCGTCCTCTGAGAAGATCTGAAAGATCTAGTTTTGCTATTCCATATGGATCACGGTGTTCAGTATCTGCCTTTAAGGCATTATGAATAGTCCATAGATCTACACTTGCTAGTTTGGCATCATTGGGGTCAGTCCCAAATACAGCGGGTGTGCTGGAGGGTTTTTCATTTTTTCTATCACGCTCATGGACTTCGATCTCCATTGGTGGACCTCTAAGAAACTCAAACAGCTTTCCAGGGCTCGGACCAGTAAAAATCACATTCACATCCTTAAAGTAGATATTAGCATTGTGATCATGTCCTTTGGTTCTGTAAATAGGCTTGTTGTGGAACTTGTACTGGCAGTAGACAGGAAGGCATTTTTCCTATTGAAAGATCAATTTGATTATTCCCGTATGTAATGTAATATACTAATGTTGAGTAATGCAACTAATCATTTCTGACATGGCATACCTTCAGTACATGGAAAGGAACAGGAGATGATGGCAGAGAAGCAGATAAAACCGTGATGACTAGTGGATTGAGTTCAGCCTTTAGCTGCTCTGATATAAGTGGCTGATCCAGAGTGATATTCCAGAATCCCTCTTTCACCTCTCCGGAACAGAATCCCAGGCAGTCAATGACCATCATACTCCCTAACATGAAGTACATGTCAGCCAATGTTTAAAACATATTACATAAAGGGTCTGGTTTCACAGACAGGGCTTAGATTAAGCCAGGATTAGGCCTTAATATATGTCCGATCAATCAGGACATTTAAGTAGCTTTTATAAACGTGCCTTTACTGGTGTGCTCTCCTGCTTTCAGTTAAAACTGAAAGTAAAACTGAAAGATTGCAAGTTAAAACACCTCAAACATGCAGCTTAGTCTGGAACTAGATTTAAGCTTTGTCTGTGAAACTGGGGGAATGACTACCATTCTAAAGTTTGGGGTCCGAAAGTTTTTGAAAGTCTCTTATGCTCACCAAAGCTGCATTTATTTGATTAAAAATACAGTAAAAACTGTAATATTGTGAAATAATATTACAATCTCATTTATTTTTAAATGCATGTTAAAATATCATATATTTATGTGATGCCAAATCTGAATTTTCAGCATAATGTCTCCAGTCGTCAGTGTCATGTGATCCTGAAATCATTCTAATACGCTGATTTGATGCTCAAAAAAATATTTACTATTAATGGTGTTAAAACAGTTGTGCTGATATATTTTGTGGAAACTGTGATGCATTTTTTCAGGATGTCTTAGATTTTTCGAAAAGTTCAAAAGAGCAGCATTTATTTCAAATAGAATTTGAACTCTTTTGTAATATTATAAGTGGATTTAATGTCAATTTTGATCATTTGAATGCATCCTTGCTGAATACAAGTATTGATTTCTTTCAACAACAAAAAAAAGTCTTACTGACATTAAACCTTCAAACAGTAGTGTATATTTTATAGTTTAACTGTGGCAATGTCCTCCACTCCCATATTCTACATAGCTGTAATTCTTATAAAGTGCATATGAGAATTCTTTCTTTAATGGATAATAGTGTGGCGAAATAATAACAGTACTGAATCATAGCCTCCATCCTGTAAAATCCAACCCTGCAATGAAAGGAGCTACATGTGATTTGTCTGGCTCGGCTTTATGGTAAAAAGGCTAAAATATTTCCCAAGTGAAGGCTTTCATCAGGAGCTCCTGCTGGGGGTCTGGATGAGACACATCAAAAGCTAAAGAATAGTCGGTCGGCTTTGGCTGGTGCCATTCCACAGCCAATTAGAGGCTAAGTATCATGAACCCTGCAGGGAAGCCCCCTTGCACGATCCCACCCCACAGCGCTCATGCATAAGGGAAACAGCCCCTAAATGGCTGGCTGCCTCGCTAAAGTCATGTTCATGATGTATTGTATAAACATAACATTTACTTACAGGAAACCTGTGTATGAGAGCCATATGAGTGGGAGAATACAACCGCTTTTGACTACTTGATCCTAAAACTACCATAAGGACTTTAATGCAAGTATCTTACTCTGTGTCTAATGGTAATGCTATACAAGAACATGAATCTTTACATGTTCAACAAACATACATGAACTACACTCTTGTGAGGTTGCTAGGAAGAAGCTACCTGCAAGAAGAGGGGCGATACTGAGTTCCTGAGAGGCGGCTGGCTTTTCCCGGTTCGCCTCCATGAGTTCTGCAGTCTCCTGGGTGGGTTTCTGGAAGAGTGTCTTCTTAGTGGGTGCTATCTGGCACTTTTCTTTTGTTAAGCCACTTTTAATAGGAACTAAAAAGAAAGACAGACGTAAAGTGACCAATTATGTGCTATTTCAAGAGCCATAATGATAATATTGGGATGAGGCAATTTGTACACTCTAAAAAAATGCTAAACCCAACTTTAAACCCAACCATTGGTTTACATTTTTTAAATAAAACTTTGGGTTGTTCCGTATTTGACACAAACATGGGTTGATACAACCCAGCATTTTTTTAGAGTGTATAGATGTCTCAAGCTATTTAATGTACATTACCTTCCAAAAGTTTAAAGTCAGTATGTTTTTTTAAAAGAAATTAATACTTTTATTCAGTGAGGATTCATTAAATTGATAGAAAAGCCTTTTATGTTAAAAAGACAAAAACTTTCTATTCAACAAAGAATCCTGAAAAATCACAGGAATAATAATAAGATATATTCAAATAGACAACAGTTATTGTAAATGGTAATATTTCACAATATGACTGGGTTTACTGTATTTTTGTGATCAATTAAACAGCCTTAATTAAGCAACCTTGGTGTGCATAAGAGATTTTATAAAAATAAAAAAAATCTTACCGAACCCTGTAACTTTTTATCCTTATAACATTACTTTGGCATTAATATGACTATACGCAATCAAACCTATGCATATTGTTGTAAAACATAATAATAATTGATCATAGCAAGTTTTTATTAGCATTCAGTATAAACATTAGCATTATATCACCTGTGGCAGAGCGAAGCTCCAAACGCTTCCTATAGTCAGCTGATACTGGAGCTTTGCTGTTTTTCATAGATGTCCTTGTTCTCCGGTGTTCCTTCTCATAGATAGCTCTCATCTTAAAAACCATATTCCTGATGCCACCTTTGAAGACATATGTTGCAACTGAATATTTTTTCCAAGAATGATCACTATAGAAATAATGCATGTTTTATTGTGTTTTGTGATACACAAGTATAATGTATGAGGATGTAATAACAGTGCATGTGAATTTCACACATGAGACTAATAGTCAACTTTCTGCCTACTGTGATGTAAATGAAAGTCTTTAAATCAGTTAAAATGGCCCCCTTATCATGGGTAATATTATTTAAAAACCAATATTATTTTATTTATTCGTCTACACATTTCAGTTCGTAAACTCATTATGCACTGCAGGGTCTTAAACTGTAGAATAGATCTTGCTGTATAATAGAGGTGTTCAGATCAGTGAACAAAGGAAAACCCAATTGGAAGCACAATCAATAAAACATGGTAGATCGTACCCATTTGATCTGAATCCTCTCCAGACCTCTCCTGTGGAAGTCTGAAGGCTTTGGGTCTGTCATTCCTGGCTTTGAAGGATATCTTGTCTTTGCTGTCCCATACTCTAACTGTGACCTTATGGGAGGCCATTTTAATTAGGAGCTCTCTGGTCACATTGACTTTCAGATCCTGAGACCAACTCACCCACACCTGGTTTCCTTCTCGCCAAGGCTTCAGCACCTTGTCAGAACACATAGCACATGATTTCATGATTATCTGAAGATTTATTCTATTTTAAAAAGACAAAAATAGAATTGCACTGTCGTTCAAAATTTAGTTAATTGTAAATTGAAATTTGTAGTTGCAAAATATTTCTATTAACTTTCTATTTATCAAAGAATCCTAAAAAATGTACCACGGTTTTCACAAGAATATTAAGCATTGATAATAATAAGAAACGTTTCATGAGCAGCAAATCAGCATATTAGAATGATCTCAGCTTTGCCATCACATAATTTTTTACTGTTTTTTATTTTTTTATCAAATAAATGCAGTCTTGGTGTAGCCTGGTAATACCAGACTCTGCTACTTCACTTTGCTTCGTAGACAGACTACAGGAGCGAAATGAAATTAGCGGAAGTAGGAAGTCTGACGTAGTCAGGCTAGTCTTGGTGAGCATATCTCAACATTTTTTAAAATAAAATTAAAATAAAAATTTTTATTGTGATAAATAATTAAAACACTCATGCAAAGATTCTCAAATGTGTCAATTATTCTTTCTAGGTAGACAAAAAGTGTTCACCCTAAACAGTGAGGTGCACAATAGAAATCCAAGAAGGCAATTAACTGCAACTCTAGCCCAGCTTTCTTTGGGTCAGTGATGCACAAACTTGTGCATAATGTATTAACATAGATTGACAACAACAACTGCTTGCTTATCAAGTCAAAGTAGTACTTGTTAGTATTATTCTACATATAAATAATTGAGCATTTACAAGCTCCTTATTAACCCCTAATTAATTCCAATAGTTTACCTTAGTCTCATTGGCCATGTAGAGTTTAGCCGCTGTACCAAACATCACTAGATCCGCTCTGATTGGTTCAGGGTTATCAGGCAGCATGTTGTACTCAATGCAATAATAGCCCTCAGCTCTGGGGGCCTCCACTACCTCACTGGATGGCTCTTTCTTTGGCCCTTTTTTTCTTTTCTCAGAATTTGTAAAATACTCCTCATGTTCTACTTGATTTAAAAAAAAAAACACAGAATAATATTATTATTCTCGCAAAGTTTTATATGACTATTTAGGCATGACCATGTCAATTTATTTCATTTAATTTTTCATGTCAATTTATTTTAAGAAAATATTAAAAAATAATTTCATCATCACACAAAAACAATACCATCGCCATACCTTTAAAGACTGCTAATGCAATGCTGACTGTGCAGGTGACAACATAGCTGGAGTCTGTTGTGAGTGTTGTTATTGTTTGTTCATCCACAGAACTGGATTCTGGCATCTTCATAACGTTATATGGATCTTCATTTTCGTCAGCATCAGGTCCACAGTCTGTGAGGAGTTCGGCGTTTAAAGACAAATCTTCACTTCTCTTCATGTCCGGTGATGCTGAGTCCCTGCATTCCATGGTGTTCTAGAAACATTGGAAGATATTAAAACTATCATGACTAAAAACTAAAACTAAACATAACATGGTTTCAAAAGGCAATACCACAGTAACTGTTACATGATAAAAATCATCTGTAGCCTATCTTATTGTATCATTTTTTTTATTTAAACATTATGTAATTAGCAAGCACTATTATTTTATAAAGTTCAACCAAACTTACTGTACCATAACTGACAGCTGTTTTCCAGCATTCCCCTCACCGCTACTTTTATGTTTTAATTGAGCGCATAAGCATTAGAGAACTTTGAAACGTTGGCTTTTGTTATATGGAATGCTTTGCGTCGCTTTGACAACCGGAGTCGCGTGAACGTAATGAAGCGCGCGCGCTGGTAAATAGGAAATGACAAGCGGCTCATGGAACATAACTACAGTCAACAGCAGTTACACAGTGGCCAATCGACATTCGACTCCACCGGCACTTCAAAGCTTTTACTTACTAGAGGTTGAAAGGAAAAGATGGGTTCTGCAGCCTCCATATAAAACAATTCCCTTACAGCCAAAGAAAACTTTAGGAAAAGTAGCCAACTATGTGTATTATAAGGGCATATAAGAGTAAGGCAAATTCAAAAGTTCTCACTGCTGGCTAATTAATATACGTTCCTTTGCAATACAGTGAAAAATACATTAAACTTAACGGGACAATATACATTTCTGTAGAATACAGATATATATGATTTTTTTTGTAAATAAAATAATGACTAACTGCACGATATTAATTTATATTTAACCAGACAGGCCTATACAGTATTTTAAAGTAAAAAAGATTTATGAACATAATGGAGGCTACATTAGGATATTCATATTTTGTTATTAAGTTGGTTTATTGCATTTTTTAATTTTATGTAGGCCTATTGGCTAATTGTTTTTGTCTCTTTTGTGCATAGCCTACGTTATTTATTTTCATTATTCATGAAGACTTACATTTTGATTAACTTTGATATATCCTGTATTTTACAACCTGTATGCATAATATAATGAAATATTTCAGTAGATATTTTAAGTTGCAACGTTGTTCAAGTATAGCCTAGTCCTATATATCGGTTGATTTAATGTAAATATGTAAGCCTATATGAAATGTCCTGTATACTACATTGACTCTTGAAATGCCTTTATGGTGTTTACCTTCTTTTCAAAAGTTTTTTTCCCTCTGCAGTTAAGATTTTGGGGGCAGTGCTCCCTTCACAGCAACGCCCCCACGCGCACAGCGCGAGAGTTTCTACTACAAGAGTGGGGCGGTCTGGTGTTCAGATGACATGAACTTGGTATGCTGTTTGTGTGCTTAGAGGATCTGTTGAATCCATTAATCCATTTAGGCTCTATAAATGGAATTCTTGTGAGAGGAAAAAGGATGGAAAAGTCGGACGCATGCGATCCATACAGCCGACCCGCGCGCAGGACACAATGGATAGTGAGCACTCTGGCGTATCATTACGGACTAGACCGTGGAGTGGAAAACGAAATTATAGTCCTCGCAACCGGGTTGGATCAATACATCCAAGAGATATTTCATCACCTAGACTGTCAGGGAGATGGGAAAATACCAGCCGAGGATTTTAACATTCTTTGCGATATTTTAGGACTCAATAAAGAGTGTGATCTAGAGGAATGCGCGGGGATATTGGATAATCTACCCAAAGAGTTCAGCTTCAGGCAGTTTCACGCAAAACTCTGTGGTTATTTCAGTACCAAAGCTGGGTGTCAGTATGAGAATGGGAGGTTGTTGGTTGGCAAGGAGAGCGAGCATATAGAGACGCAGATCAGACTCCGGAGCCCTTTGAGGCGGCGCGAGAAGCTGCTGTCGTTGGGTACCAGCAATAAGCGAGAAAGCGGAGAGCCTTCTTCGCCCACTGTGGATAGACACACATCAGGTTGTAGGCAGCTGGGATCCTGCACCAGGGAGTGTTACGAGGAAATCGTAGCCCTTGAGGAGGCTGAGGACAGGATAGCCAAACTTGAGGAGGAAAATGCGAGTCTCAGGGAGTTGGTGGAGGACATGCGCGCGGCTCTTCAAAGCAGTGATGCTCGATCACTGGCCCTACAGGTACAGTCATTGTGATCAAGTTCATATAGCCTAATATGCAAGCAACAATATTTTCTGCATAACGTCTACTTGATTATTAGATCGAGTTCGTGGGCGAATTATAAAAGGACTTAGTGGTTTTGGGGTTCTTCTTCTTCGCAAATCCTAGTATTTTAAAAATATTTTCACATATATAAGTGATATGTTAATCTGTAGCTTGCCTAATAATGTTATAAATAATATAGTCCTTTACTCTGTGACAACCAATGCCTGCTATGAGTGGCAATGGTCTATACCAGGGGTGGGCAACTCAAGATCTACTTTCCTACAGAGGTTAGCCCCAACCATATTCAAACACACCTGAGCAAGGTCTTCAGGATTACTAGAACGTTACAGGCAGGCGAGTTTGATCTTGAGAGGATCTCGAAGGCCAAAGTTTTGCCCCACCCCTTTTTCAGCACTCGTTGTGTTCAGGTTTGTATTTCCACAGCATGAAGGTAAGATCTTTTTAATAGATCCGTATACGAATTTATGAACGAACCGCTCATTTTAAAACCTTTTCGGTCTACTGGCATTTTCAATGACATCCACTTCAAACATTACAATGCTAATGATGGCTTTCGTTAAGTCTAAATAAGTAAATACTCTTCGACAGCGATGCTATAGAAATAAACAGGGCTACCGCAAACACGAAAGTTCAAATGTAACAAACGTAGGCCAGTAAGAGCTGTGTGTGTAAACCTCACTCCCCTGGCCTCGACCCATTCCGAGCAGGAATTTGAACCGGAGTCTCTGCCGTGGGACGCGGTCGTGCTAACAAGAACAATAAAGACCACAGCCTCTAGCTTCAGTCGCTAGCGCGCCTGGAGACCTGGTTCGAATCCCATTTGGAGCAGGTCGAGTAGGACCGGTTTCACAAAGATGGCTGCGTGCTTGTTTCTCTGGCGCATAAGGTCTATACTATCACATTCTACTGACATGCTTCTGTGTTTCACAGGTGGGTCTGTGGAAAAGCCACTCGAAACATAAACCAGAGGGTGGCTGTTTCATCGCCCACCAAAGGCAAACAGCTCAGAAGCCCAACATTTCTGGGAACCTGAAAGACATCCAGAGTTTCCTGAGAGAAGTGGAGCTCATTCGGAATTCCCGGGATGGGCAAATCGAGGAGGCCATGTTCTTCAACTGTAAGCTGGAGCAAGAACTGCGAGTATCACGCGAGACCGTGTTGATGCTGGAGGATTGTAACAGGACTCTAAAGAAGGAGCAGGTGGAGATGAGGAAGAGGGTGGAGGAAGCCAGACAAGCTGTGCTGAGTGGCCTCAAGAAAGTGAAGGAGCTGGAGACCAAAGCCAGTCATGTGCCTGTTCTGCAGAGGCACGTTGAGCAGCTAGAGATGGAGCTTCTGTACTACAGGTTAGTGTAATTCTTACGTGAAGTGCCAAATGGAACAAAAACAAGAGAAATACATCTCACATTAGGGCTTATCACTTTACCCCAGGTTTTTGCTATTTTAAACCTCGCTTTTTACCACTTTTGCACTGTTAACCCTGCATTGCAGTGCCAAACTTGCACAGTGTGAATCAATGAGGTGTTAGAATGTTACAACTAGATGCTTAGCAATGGACAACTAATAGTGTCTGCAGTATATAATATGAAGATGCGCAATTTTAGAGCATTTGTGTAAACATATTATGTGCATATAGCTTTCGTCAAATCGGTGACACTGACACTGCAAATATGCAAATAAGGACATTAACCCAGCATTTAGGAATGTACAGTGTGAAATGTCAGTTTATGGATACCCAGGATTAATTGTTAACCCCGGGTAAATTTTGAGTTGTGTGAAATGTGAATTAAGATAACCCAGGATTCTGTTTATCCGGGGTTTAGAATGACCCATGTGTGAAACGCCCTTTTATTTACTGAACTACTGTTTCATGCCGTTTTGACAGCGTTTATGCAGCAGGCGTAACTAGGTATCACATACCCACAGACGTTTGTCACGGTGAGGTAATCTGTTTTTACATTGGGATAGCTTACTTCAGCAATCATGAAGCATAAAGAAGACATTATCTTCACTAACCACAATTTGGCATCTGTTTCTGGGGATTTCACTGATGTAAATGTATAAGACTCTGTCAAAACATGACAATTTAGCAACGATCCTAGCAAGTAAGGATATTTACTTTAGCTGTTCAACAGTTTGAAATGTATTACAGAAATCGCAGAGCTCATCCTAGATTCATTAAATACTCTATGCTGCTGCTGCTGCTTCTGCTATTTTGTGATAAAGTTCTTTTGGGAATGACAGTTTGCATTTTGTTTCAGGATTTTAATAAGATTACTCTGCTAGAAGCATTATTGTCACCTGAACCAGACTGAATGCAGTAAACAGTTTCATTACATAATGTAGATTCAAATAATCTGACTCAAAGTGAACTGATTCCTCTGGGTTAAAATGGCTCCCGCCAGAACTTGCTGGCCCTGATTGTGCAGACGTGTGCCAACATACATGTTATTTAGGTTGGCTTGATGTGGTTCTGCTTCTCGGGTGCAGACCCTGTTTTGTTTGGGTTCATTTAGTTGTCAACGTGTGTGGCAAATGGGCTCCCATATTGGTTAGCTGAAATTATGCACAGCTACTGCTTGGAACCACTCATTTCGTAGTTTGGGTTTTATACTTAGGCTGTCATTGAACTTCCCTAGCTCGCAACCATTTAATTTACGCTTAGAAGAAGTTAAGCTTAACGTCATCAGTGTTTACATATTTCTTGCATGCTAATTTTGGGACAGCAATCCTGATAAAAGTGGATTTACTGAAAGTCTGAAGTGTTTTCAGTGATCAATTCAGTGGTACAGACAGAAACACATTGACTTTTTTTTTAATAAACATTCACTTTTATACCTTTAGGCTGCACTAATCTATGTGAAGTCTGTGGTGAACTTTACCAGGAAGCCTTTCTATGGCCCCTCCATTGATGCCCTTAAGCCAAATAATTCATTCCAGATCACAATGGAGCTGACACATTTGGGGAGAGTTCCATTCAGCCCGGCAAGGCCTGACCTAAACAGATTGAAAGTTCCCATCTATCTTCAAACAGTTTCCCCGCTCTACAGAATAATGGATGAACACTCCCTGCCTATATCCTAGCAACAATTCCTACCAACCTCACTAAGTTAAGAGATCTTGGCATGCTACTTACAAATGTTTAACAGTAAGTTCCTGTTTGTTTTTATATTAAATACCAAATACTGCCGATTCCATATGTTATTCATAAACGCTTCGGTAACGCTTTAGATTATAGCCCGGAAAGTACTGCGTAAGTAAAGCGATTTTACAGCGTAACTTTCTATAATTATAGTGTACCTATAAAGTACTTACATGTAAGTATAAGGGAACAACATGTAAAGTTTGTGGAATAAATGGGTAACAACCAGGATAATTAAAAAATAATTATACAGTAAGTATTAAATAACTAAGGGGTTCTACTACTTATTCCCTAAGTATAAGGGAACAACATGTAAGGTTTGGGGAATAGGGGTAACAACCAGGAGAATAAAAAAATATATTTATACTGTAGTTATAGTATTATGTATTATAGAAGATTCTACTATTATGATTCAACAATCACATTTGGGACCAATTTAGCAAGAACATACATTGCGTACCTTTTTGTAATAATGGTGTACCAATACGTATGGCTTTTTAAAAATTACAGGGTACATATCTATGCATTTATACAGTAATCTTTTTAACAAAAGTGCACTGAAAACTAAAACAATTGCAACTTTTGCTTAAATATTGGAAAAATATACTCTTGTTTAATGTAGTGGTGCTTGTTACCCTCTTGTTCCATGTAGTTACAGGGTACGTACCATAAAAATACATACACACAATCTAATATCACTGACTGAGAAACCTTTATTTTAAAAACAACTTAATTCAAAACAGATTTACAACGATTCTTTTTTTGTTTAAAACTGCTTTTTTTAGCGCTTCTTTCTTTGTAGACTTTATTAGTTTGGGTGTAAATAATTCCTTGGGCTGTGCCGCTGTTTTAATATTCAGCTATAACCAGTAACAGACCTCACATCCCAAAGCCATGTTTACAGTCTGCACACTGCAATGAATGCAGTTATTCAAAGTCATTTAGCCAGATATAGTGCTTTTGGTGGACTGCAGTGTGGCCAGATGACATTTTAAATCTGAATCAAATATGGAAAGGCTATAAGATTGTCTTCTCTCTCTCACTCTTTGATAATAGAGTCAAATGGTATATTTTGGGTGATTTCACTTAAACATATTAAATATTTATGAATTGATGTTAACACCAACCCCCACCACCACCAGTTAATGCTTGACGTCTGGGGTTAGAAAAATCTTTTTAATAGAAATTAAAACTTTTCATTAAGCAAGGCCATGCAAAATAATTAAAACTTATCAAATAAATGCTGTTCCTTTAAACTTTCTATTCATCAAAAAAAAAAAAAAAAGTGCACAATTTCCACAAAAATATGCAGCTCAACCGTTTTAAACATGGATAATAATAGGAAATATTTCTTGAGCATCAAATAGCAAGTAGCAGGTTTCTGTTAGGATCACTATAAGTTAGTACACTGACAAAGCAACTTTCATTATTGATTTATGTATTATTTGAAAATGTTAGGTCTTTTATTAATTTAATTAATGAATTCATCATAAGGGTGCCAAAAGACTATTAACAAACTAGCATAGATTACCTGTTCCTTTTAAAAAGTTGAAAGTGAAAGTAATTGTAGCAGTCATAAGTCTCGTGTTTCAACAGCTCATTTCTGGGGGGGGGGGACGTAGACACGTGCAGAGCGCTCTGGCTGCTATGTGGCAGATCAGAGCAGGGTTTTTTTCTTTGAGGCCAGAAAGCCCCATGGGCAAGTGCTGAAAGCTGGAAAGTCTCTAGAGTGCATCCAATGGGCACACAGCTCTCTGAAAACAAAAACACTGGAGAATAGCTTTTGATGCAGCTGCCAGTGGGCGAAGAGGATACCGGTCATGCTCCGCGGGTCATGGACTGACCCATTCACACTGAGAGCAATGCCTTTTATCTGGAGAGAGAGGTGTGTCCGCTGGCTATTTTTCATGTCCTTTTTGTTCAGACCTTAATGCAGTTCTTGTAATAATCACACATTTTAATAGCTCACTTCAGTTCCCCCACCTGCCACTTTAACCTCCCCATCTGGCACGACAATAATCAGCAATATGTCTATTAAATTCATTTTCTCAGAGTAGTAATGGTCTTGGAAATGTTGCATTTATAGAGACACTATTTAATATCAAATTTCTAACTTTAAAGGTTGTATCAGTGATTTCAGGCCCAAAAATACATGTCTAATCTTTCCTACCGATCCGCTAGCTGCCCGCCCCATAAGCATGCTGTCCAAAAACCGCGTCTCTGTAGGCAGCCTAGGCTCTGAGATCTGCACACAAAAACAAATGGGTACAACCACCACTCAAAACCAAAATAAACAGTGTTCCAACCAATCACTGACAGGGGTTGTGAGGTTTTGCGCTCGTGCACGGCTGGACGCGAAGTCGGAGCAACACCCGCCCCTGTCGGTGATTGGTTGGAACATTTATTTTGGTTTTGAGTGGTGGTTGTACCCATTTGTTTTTGTGTGCAGATCTCAGAACCTAGGCTGCCTACAGAGACGCGGTTTTTGGACGGCATGCTTATGGGGCGGATCGTTAGGAAAGATTAGACATTTATTTTTGGGCCTGAAATCACTGATACAACCTTTAAGATGTGTGATTACACAACCTTGGACCCGAACAAAGCATCTGAGTTATTGCACAATTTCCTCCAGATTCCTCACACAACAATATAATGTGGTATTATGATATATAATTTTTTTTTTACTTTAAAGTTAAATTTCTTATTATTATCAGGGTTGAAAACAGTTGCTGTTTAATATGTTTTTATTGGAAAACATGATTTTTGATGAATAGAAAGTTTTTAAAGAACAGCATTTATTTGAAATAGAAATTTGTAGCATTGTCTTTTTTTTTTTTTTTTTTTTGACCAATTGAATGCATCCTTGCTGAATAAAAGTATTAATTCCTTTTTAAAATGTTATTAATTTCTTACAGACCCCAAACGTTTGACCGGTAGTACAATTGAAAGTGATACATGCGGCCCCTGGAGATTTACTTTTTTAATGAGCCATTTCCGGTCATATTCGACACTTTGGAGTCACCCAGAATGAGAGAAAGTCCAAGTGTAGATCTCACAGATATTGCGTAAGGTTTCCTGAAGCCCTCTTGGCCCTAATAAAGAAAGAGGAAGAGGTTTAGATAGAGGCCAGGTCTCATGGGGGAGGTGGTGGGAACAGACCTGATCTGTTCAGTTCATTACCATGAAAAACACCCCATCCGTGTGTGTGTCCTGCCTGGAGGCGTTTTCTCCCCCTCAGAATCCAAGATGGACCAAAGCCCTCAGCCTAGACCCCAAGAGAACAGCAGCGAGGCAGACCTCAGGACAAAAGAGACAGACGGTGCGAGAGGAACAAAAAGAGCGGAGGGGGGGGACAAGAGCTGCCATCTGGAGGAAGACGCAAACACTCGGCTGTGTGTTCAGTGGGGATGAATTTCCACCATCTTACTCTATTTATCGCTCTGCTTTCAGACGTGCTTTATACCAGGTGAAAAGCATTGCATTTATCATCAGGTCTGTGCTGTTTTTTGAGCTCCGCTGACATCACAGAGACTGACATGTTAAATGTAAGGCCGTCTAACCGCTCAAAAATAATCAGTTATTATTCAGAGAACTATTATTTCAGCTGTGGTGCGGCCGACTCGTGCAAAATGTGTCCGGGGTAACCTGTTGTACCTCAACACATAATAACAGGGCTGGACAGATGGAATGAACAGTCCTTTGAAAATTCCCTGTATTATGACTGAAGAAGGTAAAGAAATGTCAACAAAATGAGGCCTCATAAAAATGTTGTCTTTAGGAGGTCTTTATATGGCAGGGTTTTTTGGTCCAGTATTTTCTAAGCACTTTGAGAATGAAAAACTCCCAAGACCTTGACTTTTCTTTTTTCCATTTTCAAACCAAGCTATGAACATTTCCCTTTCTCCTCCCACCCTCGGCCAGCTGATACTCTTGCTCTGCAGACCTCAGCACTAATAAACTGGCCACCTTGCTATGTTGGGGGAGAAATGTTCTCGAAAATGTACACTTTTTCTCATCCTGCCTCTTTGTGAACAGTGCTGGGAAATTACTGAATATATGTGATCTGGATTATATAATCAGATTCCAAAAATTAACTCCTAATTAGATTGTATTAAATCTATAGTATGCCTACTTGTAATTAGATTACATTACAATTTAAAATACTCCTAATAAGGCTACAGTTACTTTTTGCAGGATTGCGGGATTACATATATCACACATTGGCAGTAGTTATTCATCATTTATTAATTCTCCTTAATTGCTCTTTTAAATTTTCCTTTCTAACAAAGGCTATTACTTACATACATTCGCGAAGACTTCTAGATTTGTGGAATTGCGCACACACAGACCAGACACTCGTCAAATGGATATAATTACACTGAAAATTGAGAGGACACACAGCATTAGACTACTGGATTTACAGAAATCGGCAATATCTTTGTCTTTGGAAGGCTTTTGTCTTTCAAACACATTGAAATGCACAAATAATTCACATCATTTTGTATTTGCATGTGATGCAGGGATTCTTGTCAGCCAAACCTAATTGATCATGTAGGCTATTTACTTGAATTACCCCCTGAATTTTTTTTATTTTTTATTTTTATAGTAAAATGATACAAGATTATATGCTAATCAATGTGATAAAGAAATTAGGTCAAAAATACCCTAATCAAAAGGTAGTCTGATTATATCTAAAATGTGTAATGTAGATTACAATACGAACTACAATTTTTATCATGAAATTTGCAATCAGTAATGTACAATAATCGCAAGGAATCAACCAGCACTGTTTGCGAACACTTGAACTTTTCTGAAATGGAATCGTTTAAATCCATTCGGATTTTTCTCCAATGTGTCCATTTCATGTTTATGACTTGTTAAGACGCGTAAACACTTTGCGAACCTCCTTCAAAGCTGTGTTTACTGGGACTGCCCTCGTAATAACAAAGTTTCCCGACTCAATTAATTATGGTCTGGTTCCGTTTGGAATCTCCAGACGGTTCCAGACAGCACCCCCAGCAAGATCAGGTGATTTCCAAGATTAACGGCGTCTGTGGATCCACATATGTTCCATGTCTGCCAGTTTGACTCAGCCTCTGTAGTCTTACTTAACCAGGTATCGTGTTACCATGGACCTATACTCTTAATTGTGGACATCTGTTTCATAGTTTTAAGATAAATCGATTGCTTTATCAAGGACCTCGCAACATCCGGCCAGACCTAATCTTATTTATGTGGTTGTTTACCATATGATCGTCTCATCCTTCAAAATGTGCTCAGAGTCTTCATTCCATTGAAATACTTCTCAAGTAAACCGGGTCCAAGAGGGGGTCTGTAAGTTCAGATCCTGCCGTAATAAACACAGGAAGTGCACGTCTAAACCACAAACAGCTGGGCTCGCCCCATGTTAGTACATCACTCCGGTCCAGTGTAAATATAGTCTCAAGATAGAAACCTATTGTTAGGTTGACCACCAAAATAGAGAACTGTTCAAGACAAGAGATGAGACGGGCAGCCAAAAGTGATACACAGAACTGTGGCAAAGTCTGTCTCTCATTAGTCTGTCTTGCATCTGTTTTGGTTTTGTAACTTGCCCTAAATGTTGTTATTAAAAAAAAAAAAGAAGAGTAAGAAATCTTGCTAGAACTCAATGCTGAAAGTATGAAGAGTAAATGGTGTCTTTTTCCTCTTTAAACATGTACAGGTAGTATTTTAGCCTGTGTCTCTCAAAGAAGAAAGGTTTGTTGTTCATTATGTGACTTGTAAAGTTCTCTGCAGACTCTTATCAGTGCCTGAGGCAGCTCATATAAGTGATTCAGATAGGCAGATGCTAGTACAGCCAGTGCAGACTGTTCAGGAAATGTCCAATCCACCTCCATTTCTCCACTGAAAGAAAATCAAGACTCTTTTTAGTTTCCAACAAATGTTGGGTTTAAATTCATGCATCGCAAAGAAACGTGATAGAATATCAGCCCATCCTCTCACAAATGCAGATTCATTCCTGTGTCTTCTGTCAGTGTTCATTAAATAACAGGTTTGCTTTGTGTAAGATGAATGTTTGGAAGACAGCAGAGATGAAATCAAACAGAATGGAATTAACGACTGGGAGAGCTAAAGAATGCCAGATGGAGGTTCTGTCAAATTTGGGCTTTGTGTTTGTCTTATCCAGACGTATGCTCTGTTCTCTCTTTCTGTGAGCGCTATGAAATAATACCAGTATGTTTCAGCATTTCAGCATCTAGTGTGCATGATATGCTATACTGCGTATTCAATTTCTCTTATTTTGTCAGAGCTGTAGCCTAGAGGTTGTGGCGTACAGACTCATGTTGATACTCATCATGACATGTTGAGCTGCGCTGAGTTTGATTCTGGCTTGCTAACTTGTCTAATTTAATTTATAGCTTGACTTTACAGCTTCCATTTCATTATCCCTTACAAAAAAAGCACTTTGGAGCTATATACAGTATAAAATTGTAATATGGTACTTTATTATACACTACAGTTTGAAAGTTTGGGGTAGGTAATATTTTTTTAAGACTAAGTCTGTAAATCTAATGTAAATCTGACAAAAATACAGTAAAATCAGTAATATTTTGAAATATTATTAGTCACAGAATCCTTCAGAAATCGTTCTATGGAGCCACACACATGACGTGAAAAAAAAAAATGTATCCAATGAGACTTACTAATACTATCTCTTTTCATATCCTCTTATGCACGAGACTTACTAATATGTAAGCACGTTTTACTAATCCGTTCCCTTGTTTTAGTTAAACCAAAACGAAGGAACAAATTAGTACAACATGGCCACAATTTACTAAAATGAGGGAACAAATTATTACTTCGTAGACACAATTTAACCAAAACGAGGTAAGAAATTAGTAAATCGTGGCCACAATTTACTAAACGATTTTTTGTTGGATGTCGTGTGCAGGGCTCCATACTAATATAATGATTTGGTTCTCCATTTTTTTGCTGCTTAATGTTTTTGGGGAAACCATGAAACATTTTTTCAGGAATTTTTGATGAATAAAAGTATTAGTAATAATATAGGTATAAACATATTATCTTAGAACATATTGATAAAAAACCCTGAAAATGTCATTACATTTTCACCAATTTCTGTTGAGAAGAAAGAACTTTTCTCCACCCTTGAATTTTCATTTTGATTGCATTTTCATATCCTCTTATGCAACCGTTCTGTTCTACTTTGTTTCTGACTTGTTTCACAGTCTGTGTTTGAAGGGGCCAAGATGGCTGGATCTAATATTGAGACTCTTCCAAGAGTCTGGAGTGGATTCAGGTGTCTAGAGAGCTCC
The DNA here is from genome assembly GCA_031834385.1 of Semotilus atromaculatus. Lineage (NCBI taxonomy): Eukaryota > Metazoa > Chordata > Actinopteri > Cypriniformes > Leuciscidae > Semotilus > Semotilus atromaculatus. Next base: position 9,031,890 of record JAULUF010000020.1, read on the forward strand.
TTTAACTGTATGTGCTCTCACATCCATTTCTACAGACTGAGTTTTTTTCAGTAGCTCATCTTTATTTGCTATTCTCAGTCATAAAGAGTTTGACAGAAAGCAGATCATGTCAGCAGTATTAGTCGCATACACAATTCTAATCGCTTCTACAAGACTAATATTAACATTTAGCAGATGTGGCATACAATAATGTCTGGCTTTTCAGAGGCACTGTTATCTTTTTTTGGCACTTCAAAAACTATAGTTAAAATAAAATAAAAAATATATTAAAAAAGCCAGGACAATATTCAAAATAAAACTACATATATATCGTTTTATTTAGAATATTCCCTGTAGTTCATGTGTTGGTGTTTTTTAGAAAATAACAATCATGTACATGTACAAATGTATGTTAAAAAATATAGGGACAGTAAAGTTTTTGAAAGATAAAAGGAGGTTTTGAAATTACAGTAATATTGTGATATATTGTTACAGTTAAAATAGCAGTTTTCTATTGTAATATATTTTAAAATGCGATATATTCCTTTGATGGCAAAGCTGAATTTTCAGCATCATTACTCCAGTCTTCAGTGTCACATGATCCTTCAGAAACCATTCTATTATGCTTATTTGGTGCTCCTTAAATTAGTTTGATTTATTATTACTAATATCAGTGTCGAAAACAGTTGGTCTGCTTAATGTTCTCTTAATAGAAAGTTCTTATTAATAAGACTCTTATTAATAGAAAGTTCAAAAGAACAGCACAATTAATACAAATTTAAAAGTCTTTAATGTCACTTTTGATCAATTTAATGCATGCCTGCTGATTTTGTTTTCGTTTTTTTAATGGTAGGGTAAATCTGTTTATAATGAATTTAGAAAGGGTTTAAAAATACAAAATGTGTAACCTGTTCTTGGAAAGTGCCTTTTCTTTCATTATGGAACACATTATTCCAACACAAACTTCAACATCCTTGTCAGATAAACTCCATAGTTACACTGTGCATGTGCAATCTCTTTATCATCGTGCCTAGACCATAATACCATACTAATGTCAATAGGTTCCTATAGCAACCCTGACAGGCCTGTTTAGGGTCTCCCTGGTACTCTCCTTCAGCAGCTGTAGGTCATCAGAGAGCCCTGAAAACCACCTTTAACCGACCCCCCCCTTTTCAAACACCCTTCACCCCCTCATCTGACAATGTGGATTCCAAATATTGACCCTAAACTGCGAAAGCATAGTGTACCGAGGGATGATTCTGTGGGCTCATACGGCCTATATTTATGGCCGCTCTGCACTGAAGGGTTCCTCATGGCAGCAGGATATATGCATGAGTGCACCCGGCTTGAAATTCTTTTCCCTTTTTTCACTCTCTGGGATTCATGCTGGAGCAAATGGATTTCTGCAGCCTTTTAGTTTTTTTTTTCTCTTCTGCAGGCAAGACATTGTCATCTGGAAACATTTATTCTTTGATTCATGAAAGCCCCATATTGCATTTCTTTTGTCGCAAAGCTCAGAAAAAACGGTTGTGTTGAAATGACAGAGACATAATCGATTGCTTTCACTTATAGCTGTCTGACAAAAGTAAAAATGCTCACAATATGTTTATTTTAAAGTCTTCTGATATGCGTTGTTGAAAATTCTGTCAGATGTATGTTAAACATTCATCATAATGTATACTGTGTTTTATGTTAGGGTCTAGTTATATATAGTTTTCTTAATCTTTGATGGATGTAATGTCACAGGCTACAATTACCCACAACCCCCTACACTGCTCACAATTCCTCTTAAGAGCCAATGAAAGTGATCAAAATTACATAGATCAATTTTACTTGGCTTCTTTGTTGAATAGAAAGATGTGGAAATTATGTTTAGTGCTATATATCATCAAACTTTTGTACACTAAAATACTGCATATTTAAATCAACAAACAAACACTAGGCTAATTGCTGCAACTTAAGTGCAAGCCTGAGCCGTTTGTTTGCTAGTATTACTGTACATTTCTATATTGTCCTGAACCTAGAACAACCCTTTATGATCTGATCTACTCTGACCTGTTATGGTTATTCTTCACAGATCTGAAGTGTCTAAAACATCCGTTGCATTCATCAGTAAAGCGGACAGACGGTATAATGGGGCCAGTCGGCCTGCGCCACGCTGTTGTCTAGACACAGAGCAGGATCGACGCTCACCGACGGGACGTGCAGAGACTGTGCCTGACACCAGTAAGACAAATACTGACATTGCTCAACCCTTTTTGAGGCTCTGTTGATGTGCAAATTCTAAATAGTTGATACTTCTATTTTCAATTATATTAGTTATTAGCCACTATTATAAAAAAGTGCATTATTTCAGATGTATGTTTATAAACTTTAAAAAAAGAGAGAGGGGGGGGGGGGGGATTACAATAAAAGACAGTTATAATCAATGGTAATAATATTTCACAATATTGCTGTTTTTACTGTATTTTTGATCAAATAAATGCAGCTTTGGTGAGCAGAAGAGACTTCTTTCAAAAACATTAAAGAATCTTACCAACCCCAAACTTTTGAACGGTAGTGTATATACCTTCATATGGTAACAAACTGGTTTTATTCAAGTAAAAAATGACGTATTATTAGATTACACCAACAAAATAAAAAAAATTCGTTTGACACCTTGCATCAAGTGTAATGAGATATTTCATGCATGTTTATGCTCCTATGTTTATATAGTGGAGGAGCAGCTTTTCCGTTCAGTGGAGGGTCAGGCGGCGTCCGATGAAGAGGAAGAGAGATGGACCGGAGAGCAGCAGAGACAAGTAGACGAGGTGAAGCGAATCCTCACCAGACTGTCCTGCTGTGGAGACAGGTACACCCTTCCCTATATCACACGATGGGTTCACAAGTGCCCTTGTACTGCAGTGTACAATTATTTGATTCACTCTCAAAATCAAACGAGATCCAAATAAATGTCTCACAGGCTGTAGTATGTACCATCCTATTTGTTTAGGTTCTTCAGTTGTTTTGTGTGCTCTCAGGTGTGATGAGAAAGCAGTGAAGAAGCTGTTGTCTCATTTCGGCGACTCGCGCACAGAGGAGAGTCAGACGGCCGTGCTAGAGCTGCTGGAGAGGGTCACGCGACTCAACAAACAACTAGAACTGAAGGAGAGTCAGGCTCGGAGAGTGGAGATGGACACAGACCAGGTATGACCGTGTCGCATTCAAAAGATGACTTGATATATTTAAAGGGGCTGTATGTAAGAAATTTATTTCAATTAATCATAAATTTTCCCTGATATGTCACCAGTCATTAAGAAATCATGTTCATTTCAAATACTTATATCACTGACAACAGTAGTCCGGCCAGGATATTGTCATTTAAAAAGTGAAGTTGCAGCCCTCAACTGATGTTGATGTTGTCATGTTGTGTTTTGGTCTGATGCTCCACCCTCCACCGATCTACCAATCACGAAGTCAGTAGTGTTGCTGCATCCGGGTTGCCAGCTCTGCTCTAGTTACCACAGCTGCAGTTACAAACGATCCGAATCGGATCCTGCAGCATATCTGGCAACCTCGAGTCAAGGGGGAAGAGGGAGGGGATCCAGCGCTCTACAGTAATTTGAAAGTGATTGCAGTACCAGATTTGGCCACAATCTTACATACGGCTCCTTTAACACATAAATGGATAGAGATCAGCCAAGAAAAGGACATTTCTGTCATCATTTCCTCACCTTTAAGTCATTTTTTGGCCAAACATTATTTTGCTTCGCTTCAGCTATGATAAAGAGACATCCACTCTTGCAATGCGTGTTTGTTCTTTTTGGGGGCGGAGCAATGAAGGGAGTTGTGTGTTTGTTTGGGTTGATTTGAAATAGCAACTGTTCAACAGCGTTTCTCAGAAATTGCTTACTGCACCTTTAATTAAAATGCTCATTCAGCAAAAAAAAGAACAGAGGCGTTTACTAAATATTTGGATTCATTGTGGCATTATGAGTCTTACCACAGAAACTAATAATATGTGAGTCGGATGACACGAACCTCTGAGGAGCAGAACAATTGAACTCCAAATAAACACATATGAACCCAGCAAAATACCTATCAGAGATTTTAAATACTTAAGACATTTTCATTCGCAGGAGCACAAGTTAATCCAAATAAGCTTTGGCTGCTGGTCTTCTAAACGGCTTACGTCACCCAACCAGGACTTTCTGTTCTGTTTTACTTTTACATTTATGGTTGCTTTCGGGTGCAGGAGTGTAAAATTAGATTACAAGGCACTTGCCCACCGAGCAGTTGTTATGAGAACGACGGGCTTCAAAGAAAAGCCTCAGCTCTCACACTCCCACCCAAGCAACCAGCCGCGTGTCAACGAGAGCAGCCAATCGCCGTCCCTTCCTGAGATGACCACACGAATAAACCTCCAGGCCTTACACAATTACATGTACACTGAGCTGTTAGACAGACGTCGGCTGCGATGCACCAGACGTGAACTATGTTGCTAGTGTTTTTAAAAAGGCCCCACACATATTCATGGAAAAATATCCTGGCACATTCTGGGCTTAACCAGTTTGGGGCGAGCATTAACGCGTACGCAGGCAGGCAGATGTGGATTTTTGACATATGGTCAGACAGGCCAAAAACAAGCATATCTGAACTATTTCTGTCTGAGAAATTATGTGTCTCAGTTGAATTATGGGCTATCGGCACATCTGGCAAAGATTCTCCTAACCTGAAATTCATTGTGTGTTGGAGCGTTAGTGTTTAAATATGCGGAAGGTCAATGGTAAGTGTCGTGTGTCTGCAGATGCGGGACGCCCTGGTCCAGGAGCTACAACAGAAGGCTGAAGAGACGGAGCTGCTCCACCTGGAGCTGCAGATGCTGGAGACGGAGCGGGTGCGTTTGTCTCTGGTGGAGGAGAAACTGATGGATGTGCTACAGCTTCTGCAGCAGCTGCGAGAGCTGGTCAGTCAAATGGAATCACTAGGGAGTGAATCTGGAGGGATTTCAGAGTCAGACTCATCAGCCCAGTGTTGCACACATAATAAATGGGTGTTAATCCAGCAGTGATTCTAAAATAATATTTAGGATGTCAGGAACACAGACATATGATTATCATACTTTCATTTTTGTTCTCATATAAGTAGAGTATTTTGTGCAATTAACATTTTCAGTTTCTGTGATGGCGGGCTGGTTGAATGCCCATGATTTAATTATTAATGCTTACATATGAAATAAGGTTAATTAATAAGTATTTAGCCATTTTATAAATGTATTACCAGTAAATTAAATCTTTTTTTACATTCGTGTGGCATTCGAACAAACCCCTAAAAAATATGTATATAAATATTACAATTTTCACCTGTAATAAATCATGAATTATATAATCATGAAACATTGAATTGTGTGATCGATTTAATTACCTTTTTTAATACAATTATTATGATGTATAAATGTTTGTTTTTATTGCAGAATGTCTCAAGAAGATCTTTAGGAAAGATTTTACTCAGCACATTGGAGTCTTGCAGTGATCCTCAGCATGGTAAGAGACACAATAACTTTTAACTTGCCAGCTTTGCTCTTATAAAACCTTTACTGTTTACCAGGCCTGGTATGCAATAAAAAATGTGGCAGGAGCATTAGATATACAGTGTGTTACAAAAGTCTGAGACCACTTTAAAAAAATAGGGGATTCTGTTTTAAGGCAGAAATAAGGTTTGGGATTTAAAAAAAAAGTAAAACAAAAAAAGTTGTAAAATTAATCAAATATGTAAGATTCTACACTTTTTGTAGGTCACAAATTTAACTTGTGACATTGATTATTCTTGATGTTAACTAAAACTTAAACTAAACCCATAAAAAAAATGTGTGTGTGTTATTAGAATATATATACTTATTTGAAAGATTCCATTTATGGCATATTAGCCGCACACAGATATAAAGCGTAACTTCTCTATAACTGATTTGCAGGGAAAGCACATATCTTGGAGGTGCTCAACGCTCTCTGTCATGAACTGGCTGCGTGTGAGATCCTCTCTAATGGCGAGACAATACACAGAGCAGAGAGTCATCAGTCTCTCACCAACTCTCTGCTCATCTCCTTCTAGACATCACTGCCACCTGATGGTCACAGGGTGCTACAGGCTCTTCCGAGAGGACTTTTAACTGGCCATGTTGGAAAATGGGACCAAAATTAGCTATGTATTTTTCTTCGTGTGTTTATATTTCTGTGTATAGTTGTGTAAAACATTTAGCTCATTATCATTTATAATGAAACATGATGTGACACATTTTGAAGCATTTTAAGCTACTTTTCCTAGATTTTCCTTTTGCAATTTCATATAATCTTGGTCAGTATTATCTTAAAATACATGCACATTATACAATGGTGTTCATTACAGCTTCATGTATAATGTGGTAACACAGGTACAGGAACACCTAGTTAAAAACCACTCAGGTATAGGCTATGTAATGCTCATAATAACGAATTACAATAGAATACATTTTGATGAATATGGGTAACCTGACAGTTGATGGACCCCATTGACTTCCATAGTATGGGGAAAAAATACTATGGAAGTCAATGGGGTGCATCAACTGTTTGGTTACTGACAATCTTCTAAATATTTTCTATTGTGTTCAACAGAAGAATGAAATTCATGCAGGTTTGAAACAACTTGAGGGTGAATAAATTATGACAGAATTTTCATTTTTGGGTGACCTATCCCTGGACTGAACATTTTCATTATTCATCGTTTCAAAATACAGAAACATTAGCACTTCTGAGCAGTTTTGTTGCTCTTTAAGGGTGATTTTTATCCACGATTTGCATGAAACAAAATATATAGCTTACTGTGTTTCATAATTGACAGTGTCAATTGTCTCTCCCATCGTACAAATATGTGATGCTTTTTTGTTAAGCTACAGTGAAGATTAACACTTGGTTTGTCAAATGTGTACTGAAGGAAATATCCTGTTTTTTTGTTTGTTTTTCTAGATAAACTTCATGAGTTTCACATAAGGTTACTGGACAATATATCATCAGTGCTTATATGGTCAAGAAATTAAAAACATAACACAACATCATAATTTCGTACAATGATTTATACACGCACTTGTTTTTCAATTCAAACAAACATATACATATTTCAGTTTTTTTTTGGTTTCAAAACATCTAAAAAGTCTCTGTTTTTTTAGCTTTAAATAAAGCTGAAATAATTAACAAATCTATAGCATAAATCAATAAAAAAAGTTTGAAAAAAACATGCAATGTAGGGCATCACAATCCCTTCATCTTGAGATTTAACAGAAGGCATACAGCTCGTATGGTGACAGGAGGAAAAAAAGTGTAAAGGATAATATAATTATGTGCTATAATTGTTGAAAAGTTATCCTCTTAGATGTTTTTATTTGTGCAAAAAAAGCATTTTATTCGCATCTACTAAAGATTATGTGAGGCTGACTGCAGAATACTGCATGCCAAAAGATGTTCTTCTGGCTCACACATGTACAGTACAGATCAATGTGGCTTTTGAATACCGTTATCATCAGACGATACCTTTATTCTACAATGAGTGAATGAGTTATTTTTACACAGGAGCCCAGAAATAAACAGGCTCAGAAAACCTCTGATAGTTTTCTGATAGAAAAATTATAATTACACCTTTGGAGCCATTGGTCTCCTAACAGTTTTGATTTGAGAACCACAGAATGGGTCTGACAGGAAATTTGATGAGAATTAGGCTGCATCTTGATTAATCACTTGGTTTCAATAAGCACTTAATTCTGAAGTAAGATTTTACAACCTTACACCAGCACCACTAAGGTCTGGTAACTACTACAGACGATTACTACGAGCAAACAAAAAGAAAAAGCAAATTAATCCTAAAACAAATTTTAAAAAACACACACACTCACCTATTTACAGCAACATGTGTTACTAATTATTTGACATAACGGCGTAAAAGTAATCAAACTCAAGGGGGAAAAAACTAATAGGGCCAAATACAAAGTATAAACAGTCTAATACCTACGCTGATCTAATAAAGGAAAACAACCAAGTTTAAAATTGGGTCAGAATACTAGTGTTTACAGTAATGCTGTGGTTTGCACTGTAGTGTCACATAAACAAAAATCAACGGTTTTATTTCGTTTTATACCAGCAAGGGAGGAGCAGTGATGATGAAGAGAGAGAAAGAACGGGTACATGTGGGTGAGCCTGCTTCATGTTGACGTCTCTCCTTCCCTCTGCTATCCCTTACTCAAAGGTCGAGAAGCCTGCTTAGCAACCAAAGGTCTCCTGGGAGGCGTAAACCATGTAGAGGAAGCCATCTTCATCTCGCTCTCGTTCGTAGATCTCAGAAATAGGGGTGGACACACTGACCATGCTGTGCTGATTGACGAGAAGGAAAAAGGCCTGGGTGGGGTTGAGCTGCAGTCTACGCCTGTAAAAGAGAGTCGTTTTGATAACTGATTATAATGACAAAAACATGCACATTCAAGTCTGGGTTTGGTACAGGTTTAGCTCAATCCACAGCATTTTGTGGCATACTATTGATTACCACAAAAATAAAATTATAAATAAAACATAATACAAATGATAGTGAATTGGGCCACATACTCACTGTTTCAATAACATGAACACAAGGTTTAAGCAATATGCATGATACCATGATTTTAGTATATATATATAAAGAACATCCTAAACTTTGTGTAAAATTACTATTACTACTGACTAAGGTACTATTTTGTCATTTCAGTGAACAACACACACTAAAAAACCTAAAACTTATGATTTAAACAGCTTTTTACATCTCAAATGATACACAAGTATTAATAAATAATAAACTTGATTGAGTTGAATGGTTTGATCAATATTGAGTTGAATATTTTGCCCCAAAATTCTGTTCATTGAGCTTAAAGTCACCATGAAATCAAAATGTACAATTCTTACAGTTTCTGTACAGTTTTTTTTTCATTGAATATTGAGGCATTTATTAAATAATTTATCCGTGAACAGTTTATTTAATCTGTAATCTTTCATCAAAATGACTTCCCCCTCCCTCTTGCAACAATGACGTGTTTACTGGCACGAGGGCGGGACAACCTGTCACTCACATGAGATCACAGCAATTGATCCAATCAATCCCTCATGGAAAAAAGTCCCGCCCTTCATTTTGTTTGTTTGTTGGAGAAGCCATTTCACTCAGATATAGCCTACATCACAATAAAAGACTATCGTAACTTCCGTTTCATGTCGACTTTTACTTGTTGAACCCGGAATATTTATAGAATTCATATCCATATATTTTTTTCATTTCGTTACTAGCCACATAAAACGTGATGCTAGTGCAGCAGAAATTTCAAACTCATAACTTAATCATTATTTCAAGTCTGACCTATAAATAAATCAGCCATGCCTCGTAGCCAAGGATTATGAAGTATGATAGGCAGCATGGGTCTGACAAAATGTTCCTAGTCTGATCATCTGACTGAGTCCGTGTTAAAATACCTGGAAGGCCACACTGAGCAGCAAGCTTATCTTTAGAGGAAGTTTAGCTCACTAGGGTCTTGTTTTAAAAAATGAATACAACACAATGGATACAGGAAAATAATTGTGGATGTTGTGCAATGACTGAAAAACTGTTTTCAAGTTTGAATTGTTTAAAGGTGTTTGTAGAAGTCCCCTGTGGATGATGAGCACAGCAGACACTCAAAATTGGCACACCATTGCATTCTCCTCCCCCACCGTGCTTCAAAACCCCACCAGACGAGTAAACAAACCGGATGAGGCTGAAACACACGGGACTCGTGGCTCAAAGTGACTTGTACATGGACAAAAATACTCTCTGTGTATGTGATACCAACTGACAGTCGATGAATGTACACTCAACAACCCGGTTTAAAAAAATTCAACAAGTAATCCTGGATTCTGGATATTGTGTTTACCTGATTATCTTTACCAGCTCACTCATGTTAACATGGTCAGGGACAAGGAACTTGGTCTTGTCCAAGACAGGAAGTTGCTTTTCCCCCTTATATCTCTCAATGATCACCTGCAAGGAAAAATATTAACAAGACAAATTGATATAGTGTTTTGACAACTCTTGAAATAACTCTCAACCTTTTTTACTCCTAGGCCCCAATTGTTCAAAAACAATTTTCTTTAAATTAAAATACGAAATATTGATTTAGAGTTGTTTTAGTTTATTTTATAATATTGTCTTATTTTAAATCATTTTAAGTCATCTTGAGGCCCTCATAGAAGTTGAAAACCACTCGTGTAGAGTAATAAATCTTGGCATCTTAAAATAAATCTCACATTGACATGCAAAAGTGATATCAATAGGCCTACGGCTCTTCTTCACTCAGTCCTAATTCATTTACCAGTTTATGACACATTCAAAAGACAAAAGAGTTTCTCACCGGAATTTTATTGGGATGCTGCTCTCGTATCTGCTGCACTTCCTTGCAACGATCAGCTGAAAAACAAAAAGAATAAAACAAAGACTTGGCATTCTCATTTAGACTGTAAGCATATAGGCCTATTACCACACTTAACAGCCTAATTGCAACACATACAGACATAGGCCTATATATATATATATATATATATATACTAGGATGTGTTTATGTAACTGAAAACACACGATAGACATGACTGTAGCTCTCCCTCATTCCTCAAAACACATTCAGTCACTGCATTAGTTATGGAAAACCTCTTTAGCAGAAACAGGAAATTACATTCCTATTGCATAGGAAACTAGTAAGGATTGATTATTTCTGATGTGTTGTTGGGTAACTTATATCAATGCCCCCCGTGTCACGATTCGATACATATCACGATACTGAACTCACAATACAATATTTATTGCGATACTCCAAGACATATGATAAACGGTTAACACAAAATATACTGTTGATTAAAAAGCTCAATTTGATATTACATTGTGGGTGTAAATGATGAATAGGCTTGGACTTGATGCTAGTAACCCAATGCACAGGACAATGGTGACACCAGAATAAGATGCCTGTCCCTCCACTGACCGCTACGCAACAACCACTTTGACACTTCAAAAAGTTGTGTAGCTGTCAACAGAGGGAAAGAAAGTTTTCAGATTTCATCAAAAAGATCTTCATTTGTGTTCTGAAGATGAACGAAAGTCTTACGGGTTTGGAATGACATGAGGGTGAGTGATTAATGGCAGAATTTTCATTTTTGGGTGAACGATCCCTTTAACTGATCCCATGTCAGGGTCATTCATGTCAATTACATAATCCCAAAAGCTGGACAAATATGTGACCGTTTGCAGAACATATTGACCCTGACACTTACTGATGTGTTTAAACCAGCAGATCTATGTTATTTGTTATGTTTAGAGAAGATTATGCAAGGGTTTTATGCTCCTCCCTACCCACTCCCTGTCCTCAGTCTGGACTAGGAGAAAAAGCTCAAATTACAGCATCATTTCACCGACTACTGTCCATGCATTTCTTTAATGCTGTTATTAAACACAATTTATATTCATAAATAAACTACTTGTTTGATTTAATATCACCTTTTAAGACAATAATACTAGTATCAGTATGAAAAAAAATGTGTATCATAGATAACTTAGATGTTAATTTTAAAGTTTATCTGCCTAAAAGCTAGATGGCAGTTTAAATGTGGAAAGGACAACGCAGCAATATAAATATATGATATTTATCAAATCAACTACATCAACTGTGGATTAAAGCTGTTGTTGCTATTTAAACAGGAGGCCTTCGAGTCAGGCTAACGTTAATTTAACTCACTGGATAGCAACTGACCACTGTCGGTTTGGTTAAAACCCGTCGTTTAAACTTATATTAATCTCTAAATGTCTCTAACATCGTTTCATAAGCATTTAAAGCTGCATAGAAAAAAATCGTAAACACGGTGTCATAAAGCCGCTAGCAGGCTAGGGACGAAAACAAACCTGATAAACAAACACGCATGATGTGCTGACACAGCACGAATAAAACTCATCTTACCAAAGCTCCGTCTCTGTTTGAAGGGTCTGTCAGATGGCATAACTGGACTTGAATGAGGTAAAAATTTAGCTATTATATGTTGAATTGTCGGTCGACTTCGCTTCTTTTCGAGCTCCTGACTCACTGTAAGCAAAACAGCTCGAGACAATGTACTAGAGTTCGTGATGTCATAGCAGGATTTAAAGGGACAGGACACAGTTACGATGTTTCTTTTCTAATCTTGTACATTTACATTCTATAGCTATATTGTATTTTAGTAACCCCTTATAATCGATGTAATTATTTTTTCTCAGATCAGTAGGTCATGTACAATAAAATCTGTCTATAAATCTAAACATTATGTTTTAAAGTATGGCAAACAGCAGAGCACTCTTTCCATTTCATATGAAAATACAAAGCCAAAGAATAAATAAAAGGAAAAGTTTGATGTTTTATTGTCCTTTTTAGCATACACAAACAAGTACAGTATGTCATAGTGTCCTGTCGATGCGTATAGATGATGAACAGCTGGAGTACTTGCAAAAGAGAGAATATGAGAACAATAAATTACAGAAAAAAGACAAATTATTGGAATGATAAGCAAAATCAGTACAAACCTAATATTTATAATAAGATGGATGCATCTTCCTTAAATGTAACTATGTTACTATATAAACTTTACTTTACTGGAACATATGAAATGAAACACTTTTGGCCGTTATTTAGAGAAAAAAAATACTATGGCAATTCAACTATGAAGAATTCAGGACTACTCTGTAGGATTTTGAATGACGATCAGGAAATAGTCCTTGTCTGTAAAGAGAACAGAATAAAAAAAAAAAACATTACTAATGTATGATCATATTCATCAGTCTATGTCAGATAAATACCAGACACATATTTGGCTTTGTGCAGACAGTCAGCAAAAATACAATAATATTATGACATAATCAACCCTCATCTGTTTAGCGTTTATTTACAAAATGATCTCGCCTTAGCATTTTTAGAAATGCAAATTAAAAGAGGATTCCATAATTGTTTCTTTAACACAATTCCATACTTCTTTTTCCCTCTACTTGATCTGGAAAAAAACATGCGATAAAATGTAATTGAATTTATTTAAGGCATGTTTCATGAAGCCAGAATGGGACTGTTGATATAGGTAAATTAATTAATTAACCACAATTCTTTTTGTGATTCTTCAATAAAACAATAGCCACATTACATTAACTGTTTACTACTTAACATTTTTTGGGGGAATTTTAATCAAGTTAGATTGTTTTAATATAATAATAATAATGGTCCCACTTTTTATTAGGTGAACAACTATGTACTAACATTAAAATTAATAATTTAATACAATAAACTTATTGTGTACATACATGTATTTTCCATTGGACTTATATATATTTTTAAATCCCTGCATTTAATTACAGCTGTGATTTTCTTTACCTGGGGCAATCATGACCTCATTCTTCTTTGATCGAATTCTAAGAAAGGTGAGATCATTCTGAGGGTCGATGTCCCTCACTATTCCCCGAGCTTTCATGAGCAACTGGTGGATATTACCAGCATACTGGACTGTGCTTGCGTTGTCAAGGGTGCTTTTAATGGGGATGCCTATTAAAAGAGAGCACATAGGGAAAACTGCAGATACAACAACAAAGATCTCTTTGTTTGATCAGTTCCATGCTGAAGCACATGACAACCAAATTAAAATATACTAACAGCTGCAACATTTCTCATGTGCCAGATACCTTCTGCATTAACAATGATGATTCCTTGTACTCCTTTCTGATTCTGGAGCCTTTTCATCGTCTCATCCACCTCAGCCTGCAACATAAACGCTTTATGGATTAAAACGGCCTAATTAACAGTATACCAGCTTTATGTCATAGCTTAATATCTAATATCCTTCACAACAGTCGCACCGTGGAATCACTAAATGAGTCTCTTGGGGGGAAGAAACGTATTTTTGCCATTGTTTTTTTATTTACTCGAACAGAACTTGGCTACTATACGGGTCATCTCGTAAATGACAACGCCCTGCACATGTTAGCCCACAGAAACCTTAACCGAGAAAATAACAAGCTAACAAACATGTACTTTCAATTATAGTAACATTTGATCAAATATAAATGGTAAAATGTACTTGCCATTGTGACGGTAACTCGATGTTTTCGTTGCTATGATTGAAGGTGCAACTCCGGAACTAGAAACATGTAGTACGTGAACGGCCGGTTATACGTTACTGCCATCCGCTGGACTGGAGGACTGGATCTTGCCTTTTTTAACAAAAGGGTATTTTATTTTATTAAAAACTAGTGCTTTTAGATATATTATTATAGATATACTTTGAGGTTAACATGAATATGCATACATTGAATGGGCATTCTTTTATTTTTGCTATGAGAATGTTTTCCACTATAATGTAGGCTAGCTAGAAATCAAATCAAATGTCTCTTCATCTGATTTTCTAGGAAGTTCTTCAGTCTTTGATAGTGTGAAGTATATATGTTTGCTATTTTATATTAAGGGACTACCTCGAGTTCCCATAAGTGGGTAAAAAAAACAACAGTTGACTAAATAAAAGTAAACTTTTTTAACTGTATACTAAAACTTATATTGCCCAAAGTGACATGACAGATGGAATAGGCTTTAAAAAGCAGTTCAATTACAGACTTGTTTGGCTTTTCTGAACCCCCTGTGGTTCAATTTAATGTCTAGACATGCTTTAAAAAAGTTAGCATGTTGCAAGTTATAGCCTACTGACTGATGAGAAAAAAATAAATGTTTAATTGGACTGATTTGAGGATAGGAACAAATTAAAATGAGGTTGCTTACATCCTAACCATATGGTACAGAACAGGTATGGTCTGATGAGTGTGAGAGACATGAACAGGCATACTGTGGATTTTATGAGGTCATTTACTTCCTTTCCAAACTTTGCCTCAGGTTTTCCACTTAATAACTGCTGCTAGGTCAGCTCTACTCTTAGCCTACACATGGAAACTTTGGAAACACGTTCCATATGCAGCTACATATGACGGAGAGGGTTGCATGGTGCTGCATTTGGGTAAAATTTAAAGCAAATATCATAGAGCGACCATGTGATGGAGTAACAACATTTTAATACACAATTAACTTTGCATGGTTTTATCTGTACTAATTATTCAAACTGAATTAGGTTGCAGTTTGTGACCATTTTTTTTCTCACAGTGGTTTACAAAACCGCATTGTGCAGAGTGTGTTACTAACTACATCAAAAAAAGGAAGTATATAGTATAACTACACACTTAATATATGGTTAGTTATTTGCCACTAACTTTAAGACACACGCATGCCATTTACTTTTTAACTCATGCAAACATGCTATATAATTAGCTATAATGCCCAAGTTAGAAGAGCCTTTGTATGTACATGCCCTGAAGCACATAACAATCCATAGTGTATATCCAATATCAAATGTAAACCCAAATGTAAACGTGAAAAAGCTCAAATATAAATATCATGCATACTGTTAGTGCAGCTTCAGGTGAGGTCTCAAATGTTATTTATAGCCAGTATGGAATCCACTTTTTTATTAGTCAAGAATTTGACATGAAACAGAGACTCATTAGTGACGCTTTCACGTTGTAAAATGTTGATATCTGGGAGCAGAGCGATGTTCCCTCAAGAGAAAAACACCTTTTAAAAGCGAGCTTTGTTTAAATACTTTTACTTCACATTCAGAGACGCTGTACTCTCAGATTCTCTCTAAAATAATAAGATGTTGATACGAGTTTTATTCAGACACACATTGCCTGACTTTTACCAAACAAAGGCCAAACTACAACTCTATTAATATGACAAAGCCAACATGAACATTTTCAAACTGTATAAATCCCAGTCTCATGTAACTGGACACCAGCCCAATAGGGGTTGTCTCATCTTGTCCATGACTACTAACAGGGTGAGGAAATATGATCCAGTGACTAAACGCACCAGTTCAAACCCTTTAAAAAACAACACACTTTTTCCTCTTTTATTCTTTCCAGGATAATAAAAAAATAATTCCAGAGGTGACAAAGTACACAACTTCCTTACTTGGGGGAAAGTAGATACTACTGATCAAATATTACTCCGTTACAAGTAAAAGTTGTAAAGTCCGATTTTTACTTAAGTAAAAGTACAGAAGTACTTATTAAAAGTAAAAAGTAAATGTCAATGCACTGTTTTATTATTGTTGTATTGTTGTAATGCTACAGTATGCCTCTGAATCTATGGCTGCCTATACCTGTATACCATTGATATAAGGTATACCCTCATATCAATATCAAATTTATTTCTAGAACTCAGTTTCAGTAGTGGGATTGAATGTGAGATTGAAAAAGTGCACTAAATAACGTAGACAATGAATTCGGACACCCAAATGGCTGTTCCCTCAAATAGTGCCCTATTTAAAGATTTTGGGCTTTTAGTATGAATATGTTAGCCTTACTGTTATCTTTAAGCTAGTGTGCTCCAAAACAATGATAAAATTTGCATTTACAAGACAAAACCCAACGTTGAAAGTGAAAATCAGGTTGACGTCAGAATCCAAAACCAGATTGATATTAATCTCCAAAGTTGGACAGACCTTGTATTGGGGTTGAAAATTAAAATCGGTTTGACGCCAGAACCCGACGTCATGTTCTTTCCGGTTGTATGTGGACATCTCAGACTAGCTGTTGGTTCAGTCCGCAGCTGCTTATCATATTGCCCTTCAATTGCAGGTCCGTGGCCAAACAGCTTTTGCCATCCCTGTAAATCATTACCAAAGTGTAAAGAAAACAGCAGAATCTAGCCCTGCATCAGCAACTCGGTGTTGTCTGTCCCTGTTTGTTTAGTTTAAATAGCCGTGCAAACACTATCTAACTATGTATAACTATGATTCAACTCTATAGACATTTCCACATTTCTTACAGTTTTCAAAGAAGTCATCATAGTTGGCTAAACTTCTGTAGTAGTGAACGGTAGACGAAAGATATAATTACATTTTTATATTTTAATTTGCTCCAATAGCAAAAGAGTAGAGTTCCCACAACTTTCCAAAAAAAGGAACAAATATATAGAGAGATTTGATTACATTGGTCAGAGGAGAGAAAGATGTCAAATTGAAATTTGCAGTCTCTCCCTCAGCCGTTGCATTAGAGCATCCTTGCAGAAGCGTTAACTCATTTTTTGTCATGACAAAATATATAGTACTTGTGTAACTGGTAAACAAACTAAGTTCGTACCAAACCTTGGCTAGAGTTGAATCACAGATGCAAGGGACCCTTTTCACAGACCGTGATGATGCGTTTCCACAGTTATCAACATCGCAAATCTTGATAAAACAGAACACAATTTGTTCTCAATTTTCTACACTACTGATTGTGGACACTATCAGTATCAGTCTATCTTTATATCTATCTATCCATTCAGATTTCCATTGTTCTATAAAGCAACTTTACATTAATTGATATAGATATGAAGTCGTTTGCCTTCCTGTAGCTCAAAACAGAAAAGCATGGTGCTGGCATGGAAAGCAAGAACTGATCAAATGTATACCTTGAATGCAATGTAAGTCGCTTTGTCTGCCAAATGCGTAAATGTAAAAGTAATTTGTTTAGAGTAAAATAAAGAAATTATGTGGCAAATTAACTTTTCAGCAACAAAAATTGTTCTTCAACATCTATATAAACAAGATCAGAATGCCATTAAATACCAGCTAAAAATCGGGCACATTTCAACAGAAATGCTGTGTTTGTTTGCAAAATGTCCAAATTTCAGTCTGTGTCCTGAGTGTTTACATTGAATTCATGCCAAAGTTCGACAAAAGTCTGTTAAACAACTAGATGTGACGCACTTAATAGTTCCACGTGAACAGAAAATATAACAATATATTTACATGCTCACATATTTGTATGGACACAAACATGCTAGTTTTAATTCAAACCATATTGTGAATTAATCCGTGCCAAGACATCAACATCATAAGACGGTGCAGTTACATCATGTCATATATATATATATATATATATATATACGAATACAGGCATTGTAAATTACTTCTTTATCTGATGGGCACAAAAAAACTGTTGCTTTTACTCTTATCTTGGGTCTGTGCAGTCTTTTGCAAAATGTAGTCTCTGCTGTCTCAGAGATTGAGAAAATCTATCACTTCCCATTCTTATCACTGTTTAAACCTTTCCATTTGTCCAATAAAGTGCTTCTTTCAACTTGCCCTCATTAGGGATGACATTTACCTTCTCTCTCTCTCTGATCTTTTATTTTAAATTATTGTGACACAAAAATGGCTATTTGCTTATCAGGGTCATATTGAAAATCAAAAAGTATATCATGTCCTCCTAAATAACCTTGGGAGACAGGACTGATACTACGGATACAAAGGTCTAGTCTTCTGTCCAGTTGTATGGAAGCTGCACTGCTTTATCACGTCAATTAATGTCAAGCTAATTCATTTTGAGTAAACACTGCACTCTGAACAGCCTCAGTGGCCTGTCAGGAACTGCAGCATATACTAAGCAATAGACAGCTATGAGAGAACCACACAAACCAGACACAGGATGGATGCCAAATGTGCAAATACGATTTTTATGTTTCTCTCATATTTGATCTCAACATTTCCCGTAGCTCTCTTTGCACAAGCCCTGCCCACATCACAATGTGGATCAATGTGTGGAGTGTATATCTTGAGCATAACAATATAAAGAAATATAAGGCCTCACGCATTGTTTTCCGCATAGCATTGGCTATATTAAATGGATATTATATTAAAAGGTACATTCAATCCCATGAATGAGAGGGCTTCACACTGACACCTATTGGTGTGGAGGCCTTTTTTTCCACTAGCTGTCACCACTACAAAGCACCAGTTCTTTTTCACAGGTTGTTTTATGTGTCCTTCATTTATTCATAGTGTTATTATTATTAGATTTACATCATTTATCATTTATTGATTGTTATTAATTTATCTAATTAATGTTTTTCTTTTTTATATTACTTATTTATTTTCTATTGTTGTCTAAATCTTCCGATTGTTTGGTTTAAAAGGGATGTTTGTCTTAGGAGATAAGAGAATGTCTCCATTTCAAGGTTTTTAACGTCACAGGACAATGTTGTGACGCAGTTTTCCATTGTTTTTCTCTTGGTATATAATAATACTCATTGGAATTATTCTGGCCAGACAAAGTCATTGAGGCACACGCAACTAAGATTATGCAATAAACATATTTTTATTATCATCACTTCGTCTCCTGCTTCTGCTCTTTTCTTTGGGCTTCTCAGTCAAACTTCCAGTCTGATAAAATGCTGTTAGTCTTGAGGTACCAGACAAGAGTTTCTGTTGACAAGTTATGCTGCTTTTCACACCAGACAAAATGGATGTCTTTTGACAAGATCCGGTGTCTGGGGCTGGATTTATTTTTTCTGGCGTGGGGATTCCATCCGATAGATCCCAACAAATTTGCATGTTTTCAGAGCCAGTGTTGGGTGTAATGCATTACTAAGTAATTAATTACTGTAATTTAATTACTTTTTCAAGGAAAATTAAATTACATCCAATTAAATGAATAAAACATTTAAATAAAATGTAAAGTCTGTACAAATACTAGACATCGTGAAATAATGGAAATAATAGGAATCATTTAACAAAGAGCCTACATATTTAATGTAGAATACTTATAACTTTTGTGTCGTTTTGGTCGCTTGGCTACTTATAAAGGTCCAATCGATGCATTGCTGATCGTGGTTTCGAGTACACAGCATCTGCCCTTTCCAGTGAACACAAAACGTGCAATAATCTCAGACAATTTAATTGAAATATTTTAATAAAATCAACAAATTCATTTGAAGAACCAAATTAGCCAGATATCAGTTATCATGATTAGAAGATCTGCCATCTGTCAAATCATCTCAGATGTCCTATTTGGTAGGCTACAAAGAATTGACCCCTGATATATCAAACAGCTTTAACATCTCATGTAAACTCTATCCCCTAATCCCCCATAACCCTAACCAACTCTATCCCTGCACACAACCCTCACAGAAAACTTGTGTTTTTAGGCTAGTCTACATAAAATAAAATAAAAAGAATAAAACAAAACATTTATTAAATTTAGTATGATTTATAAGATGTTTTCACACAAAACATGTCCCACAAGGTCAAAAATTTGTGGTACTGTCTTTGTACAGATTTGGTCCCCACAACGGAGGGTTTACCAGGACCACGCACACACACACACACACACACACCAGACAGGACGTAGAGCTTGACATCATTTCTCCTCAGTCCATGCAAGACGTAGCTCTGCTTTCCCACATTCGAGCTGAGAACAAGGGGTAAGTAACCTAAATTTATCCCGCTTTCTTGAGACAGAATGTGATATTATACTAAAACCTGTTTAAACTTAAATATAGGCTACGTAATAGATTGTAATGAGAGAAAGCGGTCTCATAGTTAACGGAGTTATCTGCCATATCAAAACTTGTTCTTTTTTTCGATCTACTTCTTTTTTTTAAACCTCAAACTACTTTCTTGTTTGCTAATCAATCCCATTTTACTACTAAACAACAGGTTACCGTTACAAGATTTGTTTCGAGTTGAACACGATTGCACGAGTTTCCACCTCGAAGATTAAACTTGAGCTGAACTTAAAGTGGAAACAGTTCGAACGGTTTTGATAACTTATCCATGTTTGTTAAACTTAAACTGTTACTTTACTATCCTAAATTGTCAGTTAGATTTACGGATAGCTGCTTGTAACGTTTTCTTTTGGATGTAGCAAAACCATGGTTTAAAAGAACGCTTCCTACCTTCTTTTTTTGGCATGTAGCTAATCGGCGTTCAAGCGTTTGACTACGCGAGCCATATGATGCCCGAAATCCTGTCTAAGGCGAGTGACTCAGTGAACCAGTTGTTTAGATTATATGTTTTATTCTTGACCAGTTATAATTACTTATTACTCTAGTTTAGAATACCTTACAGTTTGTGTGTAAATTAATATTGTCAGATTGGATTGTTTCGTAGCCTACTACTACGAGACGTTTAGAATTAGGCTACGAGACCCAATTTATCCCATACATTTTTGCACATAGATGGTCGAATAAGTATCCTTTTATTGAGTACAAAAAATCGGGTTAATTAACCAGAGATCTATCTAGGTCTGTGTGACTTAGTTGGTAACAGCTGTCAAAAACTTGCCATATGACTCCCGCAAATAAGTTTACTTAGGAAAGTGAAGTGCTACGAATCTAATGTGAAGTTATTAAACTGCAGCACAGCAGTGTGGGTACACTGTAAATGTTTACAGTAATAAAAACTGTACATTACTGTAATAATCCAGTTATTATGTTACAAACATGTTGGTGACCAAATATTTTAGAGTTCTTAACTGTCATTAAATTATATAGTGCAACTTAATGTACATAAAATTCACCTAAGATTTTTTATTTATTAAAATTTTACAACTGTGATGGTTCATGCAGGGAACTCTAGGATTGACCATTTCCATTTAATTAACTTGAATTAAAATACATTATTCAAATGAAATAATATGTAGCCTACATTTTTTCTAAATTAACAAAAATGTAAATCAATATATCAATCTTTCTTCTAAAAGCCAATTATAATTTATGAGTGTTTATATTTTGAACCTGTCGGGGTGGTTTTTGCAGGAATTTGCATACATACGTACGTCACAAACCCGTGCGTGTCTCGTCATATTCGTAAATAGAGAAACTTTGCTCCAGCTATTTTGACAGCTATTTACTGTGAGTGAGTGGCATAGGTCAGTTGTCACAATGAGCGCGAAAAGTTGACATGGAGCACGCTAAATATCGAACCTCCGGAGAATCACCCGTTTTGAAAAAAACTATGAAGAGAGGAGAGTCTGCTGGCAGACTGATCTCATGAAATAGCGTATGTATGACACGCCAATTCGTATTTCCATTTTTGGCGTGCTATCAACACGCATAATCGCTTTTCAGCGTGTTTATCAACGCCATTGACTTAACGTTACATTACTATATATAAATATATGACCTACCCCAACGACGTCCCTAAACCTACCCGTCACTTGGGTTATTAGCATTTATGACTCTTCCCCTACCATCCTAGGGAAAAAAATATCGCTCCCCAGATGTAGATATTCATTTAGCTTAGTTTCGCTCGGAAATTTAACGGCGTACACATACACGCGGCGTGGACATACACGCGGCGTACACATACACGCGGCGTGGACATACACGCAGCGTATACATACACGCGGCGTGGACATACACGCGGATAGCTGAAAATGCGTATAGATAACACGCCACTTGATTTGAAAGTGGCGTGTATGTTTACGCAAAGTCATGATGTCATGTTGCTGCTGGCAAAAAGAGAACATGACGGAGCTCGTAATAAAACTGGAATCAACATTGGCTTGGCTTTTTCGATTTGGATTGCAATAACTGAGGGATTTTTAATGTTGTTAAAGCGTTGCGAAGATGGTGCTTTTATCACTCAACAGGCGAGTAAGGATTTTATTGAACAGATAAATTTGCCATATCTTGTTCTCTAACGGAGTCCATTGTTAAACATTATCTATTGTGAAGGGTCATTTCATTATGGTAGTTTTATCTGTGCTGGATTTTATTTTTAATGAAGAACCGTGTCTATTAATGGGCATAGTTAAAGTAACGTCTTCAGATAGTCAGCTTCAGATTCTTTCCATCTATCCGTTATATCTCTTAAAGGGATAATTCACCCAAAAATGGAAAAAAAATCTGTCATCATTTACCACTCAGGACTGTATGAGTTTCTTTCTTTTGTTGAACACAAAAGAAGATATTTTGAAGAATGTTGCTAACCAGACAATTAATTGTAGCCATTGACTTCCATAGTTTTTTTTTTTTTTCTACTATGGAAGTCAATGGCTACGGTCAACTGTCTGGTTATCAACATTTTTCAAAATGCCTTCTTTTGTGTTCAACAGAAGAAAGAAATTTATACAGATTTGGAATAACTTTTTTGGGGGGTGAACTATCCCTTTAAGCCTAGTAATGAATGTTTTATGAGCAATAGGACCAAAAGTAACATGTGTACCTTTAACCATAACTTAATTTTACCATATTTTATGTGAAAGTGTACATATTGGCCTAAGGTACGATAATTCATACTTTTTACTTCTAAAAACAATATTTTATACTAAAATTACATATATGTTTTTACTTTGTTTTTCTAGTCAAATGTACATATTTTACAGTGTAGGCTGTTCCTGTTTGTTAAGCCTAGTTTCAGAGGTAACCCATGTGATTAGACTATAGGGAAAGGAAATGAGAGGGCCCCCTAATTTTGCATTTTGAAAAAAAATCTGAATGGTCGATAAGCAGGCTATTCTTGGAGTGAAATTTCTCATGTTGAGGAAACCACACCACACACATCTTCACAACAGTGAGGCAGAGATCAGATAATGTGAAACCCCCAAAAAAACCTTCCCTTAGCAGTCCCCTCCACACCTCACTTGAAACTCTCACTGTAGTGTTAACATGGCCTGACTCTTTAACATGCCCTGAGCAAAACAAGCCTCTTACGCCTCTGCAAGTTAAAAAGCTCTGGCTGGCATCCAAGCCAAATTTATTAGAGCAGAGTTTTTCTCAGCACCTCAGCAGATTTGATCACTATTTCGTAATTGCACTTTTTGGCGTGACTTTGTTTCTGGTGTTCGTCGGCGAATAGGAAACAAAAAAGGAAAATGTCAGACAATGTTTATGTTTGGTAACACAGAAGAATATATTTATACAGTTTGGGTAAACTGGTGCTTCCAGTGGTGACGTTTGCAGTTTTTTTTTTTATGTTGGCTGTAACCAGATGACACATGCGCCACAATATTTAGATTATCGTTAAGATATGTTTTAATCAAACGCAAGAGTTGGTCAGAAGTTAACATTTTAAATGCCTAGTTCGGTGATGCAAAACACATGACTGGCATCTGTTCCTGTGCAGGTAGTGATACATAGTGGCTCCATTCACTTTATTTATCTTATCTTTTTTTATTATATAGAAAAAAAGAAATAAAGTGAAAAAAGGTTGTAAAATTGTTATATATTTTGAATTATTAATATACAGTTTTAACATACATTATATATTTTATTTTTATTTTATATTTCAAGATAACTACATAAACCATGGCAGAAAGTTTCCATATTTTGGCCAAAAAAAAAATAATATATATATATAATATATATATATAAATTATAATATATAATTTAAATAGCTTTTCTAAGGCTCTGTTTTGCTCGTATTGGATTGCTATGAATTTTGCATTAAAAGCAGCTTGTGTTGGGGCAAAGACCGTTAATTAAAATACTTCAATGTTCTCAAAACTCATAAGACTCATTAACAAAGACCGCAATGCATTGTTAGCATTTATTAACTAACATTTGCTTGCTGTATGGTTTTCTTCCAAACCCAGAGCGTACCTCAAGGCTCACACAGAAAGTTTGGACAGGAGTCCTGTGAAAAGGGGGTCCCTTTTGCTGAGTAAAGGGCACATTTCAATGAGCAATCAAATCTGAATAGTTTGGCAGACATTGAGGAGCCTCTTGTTTCAGTAATGTGAGAATCCCACTGGCTCTGGTGTTTAACATATTGGTATGCTAATGAATTAGTGCAGTCAGGGTGTTTCCCTTGATGCAGCAGAGAAACTGTCCACATAAAAAAAACACAGGAGCTTTTCGTAGTTGTGTTTGATCTGTTCTTTGACCATGCAAAGCTAGATTAGGCAGCAGTGTTGAACCATGGTAACTTGGCAGTCATAAGAAACCTTATCTTTAAAAACACACACACACACACACACACACACACACACACACACACACACACACACACACACACATCACATCACATCACATCACACCACACAACACAGGCTGCCCATGTACCAGGCCCAGAGCAAATATTACTTTGGCTTAATACATTTAAATCCACTTGTATGGAAACTAATATGTCTTTCTTTCAGCTGTTGTAATTTTGTAGTCTTGATTAGTGTTCTGAATGAACCGCTTGTTTCTCAGCTTAAGCGAATGAGAACGTTCTGGATTCATCAGCCCTGAATTGGCTACTTAAAGCTCCGTTGCATTGCTTTTGAGATTAGTTCACTTTGAGTAATGAACGGTGGGGGAGACTCACTTTGCTGACTAGGTAGATTTGGCTGCGCTGGCCAGAGATGTAATTCTGTTTGGTCTGTAGTGAGACAGCTGTCTGGCAGGGAGAGACGGTTCTTCTGAATCAGCTGAACGTCAGCTGATCTCACATCCCCCACTCCATTCCCAGCGTCTCCCTCCTCTGCCGGACACGGATCCCTAACAGATGAGGAAAGTCCTGGACTTCCTGTTTCTCTTATAGGATCAAATTTCAGCTTTGCTCTGCGGTCACATTGGCTGTGACGTTTCTGTGATAGCTTTGTTTTTTTTTTGTTTTTTTTAAGTAAAGCGACATGTTCCAAGGATGTTTGTTAAGGACTTCAAGACAAGTAGGCTATTTAAGTAACCATGCATCACGTCCAGAGCTCTAGACTGGGAATTGTGGGAGTAGCTGTGTTTGAAACTGATCAATCTAAAGATGGATTTCCTGCATTGATGTGATTGGTCCAACGCATTCAGCGGTGCTTTATTTATGTTGGTGTTCAGCGTGGATGTGGTTGGGAGTGTGAGGGAAGTTCAGACACATTTTTGCAGTGTCAGGAGGCAACAGTTGTGAGTGACTTTTCTCGTCGTTTTGGAGTGCTCTCCAATGTGTTTTTGAAGAGTTAATAGACAGACAACATTCCTTCCTTTTAGGTCAGTTCATCATGATTGAACATAAACACATGATTTAAAAAAAAAAAAAAACAGAGGTGAAATTATTCTTTCTTTTTAGCACTGCCTCAAAGAGTTTCCTCTGTGGAATTTAGTGATAGATACACAATAATTCTGTCATTGTTTACTCACCCTCAAAACTCATGCTACTTAGTTTCTTCTGTGGAACACAAAATAAGAAATGAAATGCAATTATAATAAATGTTTACTGTAGCTTCAAAAATGATCCAGAAAAACTTAAAAGTAGTTCATATGTCTGCTGTGCTATATTTGAAGTCTTCTGGCGGTTTTATGTGAAGAAGTGTCTTAACTTTAAGTTGTTATTCACTGAAAATCTTCATTCAGACCACGTTGTTAAGTAAATATGCCAATTCACTGAATTTCATTCATGAATCAGATCATTACACATTGGAAAAAAATATTTCTGAAAATGTTAATATTCTTGTGTGTTTTTCAGGAGCTTTGGCAGCCGTGGGTATTCGCAGTGGAATGAAACATGAGCAGAGGCGCCTACAGCTGTACAGACAGGAAGTGAAGCTGCCTCATCTCCGACTCATTTCCTCCACTGTATTGAACATTAAGAAACAGTTTGACTCCTTTTAGTGTGTTTCACCATGAGGCCTTATGCTTTGGTTTTAAAAACTCATGACAGGATGGACAGATAGAACAAGGCCATAATGGACAATCCTGGATTGAAGATCTTGTCATTTTCCACCTCAGATGGCTTTTTTTTTGTGTAAAGCAACTCATCATACACCGTAAAAGCCACAATCCATTTGGCAGGAACAACCCAAGAAGTGAATGCATGTTACAGCGGTGGTTCCTGTAAATCTTTTCCTCTGGAAAATCCACTCCCAAGGTTTAGTTTGTCTTAGCCATGATGTTGAGAAGAAAACTGTACTTAGGTGCTTTGCTAGGTGCTATTTTGTTTTTAATGATAGCTGCTCACACCATTCAGAAGGCCGGCATTGTGCCCATCACAGTTTTACCCTCTCACCACAATGTCAGGATACCAACAATGAACCAGACACAGTTACACCCTATCACCGAGCCAAGACGAGGTCATTCCTGTAGCTGTACATCATGTATAGCAGACACGGGTGTGTCAAAGTGGTTTGACCAACACTATGATCATAAACAGAAACCTTACCTCACCGGCAGACATGATGACATAGATCTGCCCTCTCTGAAGTGGTGGCTGGTAAGAAGTTGATTATTTTGATTCAGATGGTTTAAAGAGGCCATATTATGCTCTTTTATAAAGTCTTGTTTTTTTACGGGGTCTACTACAAAAGCATCATTTTTGATTTCCATTACACAAGAGTAGATGTTAAAACTTCATGCTGATTTGTACTCGGCTCAAAACACATTATGTTTCACATATTTTGCAGCACCTCTCCAGTCTGTCAGTAACACTCTGGGGTGCGTTTCCCACACAATGGTGCTTAACTACAACTCGCTGCTTAACTACATTAGAACGATGCATCGTTGAAGAAATCAACTAGCTATTCACGACTGTTGCCTGAAACCAATGTCGCAAATTTGTCGTTCAACCATGTTGGTTAATAATGTCACACAGGTCGAGTAGTAACTTTTTTTAATTAATCCTTTTGATATCAAATTAATATCAGTTTTTTTGCTATAAATGAAAGATATTGAATCTGAGGGCTAATTCTCATTATTCTCAGTTATTTTGCTTTTTTTCCAGATTCAATCATAGGCTCTTTCTTTCGTGCTAGAACACGTTCACACATGCACACTCTTCAAAAATGGTCCTTTAAGTCTCTTGACAAACTAAAAGACATAAATGAAATTTGTATATTCTAAATGAAAGATATGATTGTACGGAATGCCAGCTTGCTTATTGTGCTCAGGATAAGGATTTAAGTCCATATGTCAAGCAAACAAGAAACTGCTTCTAACCACAGGTCGAGATCTGTCATTTTAACCACACAACTTTGCGATGCTGTTTGCAAATGTTTGTTGGAACTATTGTTTTAGGAAACAGATAACGACATAACTTGCAACTAGTTAGCTAACAATGCTTTTGTGAAACTCACCTTTGATTAGTTCTGGGCTGCGTTCCGCCCCAACAAAAAGTTGCAAAACGTTTTTTAAACGAAAGTGGTATTGCATGGAACCCCCTGTTCTGATGACGCAATCGTTGCAAATATGGCAGCTGAGAAGGCCATTCTTTGTGTTCCTTTTGGAGAATTTTCAGAGCCTGATGAAATCGGTATAAATACGTGTTTAATACTGAAAAATACGCTCGATGTTACAGTCACTGCCCTTGCTGTCCTTTATAAATGTGACTTAAAAATGCCCCTGGTCTCTAAAGTCCCTCCTTCCGAACAGCTCAATGTGCTCTGATTGGTCAACTGCTTTGAGCATGTTTAGGAAATGTCACGCCCCTTACCATAACCGTGAGTTTCAGGCACTTCAGAAACAGTGCTTCCTGATATAGAGAATAAGGATGCACTTGGCATGTTTGGTTTGATTAAAACGAGCCCTGGTGTGATTACTCTGTTAGTGCAGTTCATTTGAATAAGTGTAAACGCTGCAATCCGAACTCTGGTAGACCAAAGACATGTAAATGAACTAAAAACGGGACACGATGTCACAAGATACGACCCAGAAAAGAACAGAATGCTCAAGCCGCTGCCGCTGTTTTGACTCCTTTAAAAAATTGATAAGCTCTTCATGAGTTCTCAGCTGTTGTATCATATGAATGCACATACAACGAGCACGTTTATCTCAGCACACAGCATTGTTTTGGATGTTCGCTAAATAATAAAAGCCGACCAATCAGGTTGTGAACATATCCCTATGCCTTTAAAGGGGCTATATGTAGTTTTCAGCGGCCTCTAGCAGTGATGTTTCAGATTGCAACCAATACTTTTTACAAGCGAATGCTCGAGCTTCAGCAGATAAAACTGTTTTTTATCATTATGTGGAGTTTGTGTTGGAGTCTGTGTTGTGCTGGGAGCAGGTCGTTTCTTAGTGTTAGCAGACTCCATGTCATAAGTTGTACTGCAGTGTTGTCGCTGTTGAGTGCAAAGTCAGTAGACGAGGCGAGAGGCTCGGGAGCGCGCATATGCAGGTCTCAGTCACGTCACTGGATTTCGCGGTAAATCCGACCCGGAGCCTTCACATAGAAATAGGAATACTTGCTTTCTGAGGTAATAGCAAAACCCGCCAAGTGGATCATTTTAATGTGAGATTACAACCCCTTCACACACAGGCAATAAAAAAAGGATTCATTTTAGTAGAAAAACTACATATAGCCCCTTTAAGGTTCGCCATCTTTAGGTTCGGTTTGGTGTTAAATGACAGTGTGAACGCTAAGTGGACCAGGACTCGTATTTGTTTTTGGTCCGGACCAAACGAACCATGTGAACCGAACTACAATGTGAACGAACTAAGTCCTAAGTCCATTTGAAGTGCCACTTTGCAGACTTTTACATGCACAAACAGCAAGATTACACACTAAAGAAAGTATAAAAAACGCATAATAGGTCCTCTTTAAGTTCTGCATACATTTAGTCTAAGGCTGTCAATCATTTTTACATTTTAAGTGAATTAATTACATGATATTCTGATTAATTAACCAAATAATTCACATAATTTAAAGACATTTTTATAATCCAATACATATCTTTGGCTACTGCATTGTTGCACACTAGTGTCTCGTCTTTAAAAGAAACATAAGTGGTGAAAGAATGGCTTGAAACCTTTGCATTGTTCCATTTTGTTTGCAAAACTCTATGGACACTATTAGAGTACATCCTGATTTATGTGTACAGTACAAATATTTTTTATGTGCTGTCCTATTGTATAATATGCTAGTAGTTTTCAGACATCCCTTATTTCACCAGAATGGTACTGCTGTGGCAGCCGGCCCATGTCTCCACTGACTTGGGAGTTGAGCAACAACAGAACTTACTTTAATTACTGAATGAATGAACAAAAAGATTTAATAACTGAGACATATAGTAAACTGAACAAGTTTCACAGACATTTGATTAACTAAAATGGTATAACGAGTCCCTGAACAAAGAGGGAGTCAATATCAAAAGTAGCAGTCAGTGTCTGGTGTGGCCACCAGCTAATTTAAGTTCTACAGGACCTCTCGTATATTAGAGACACATATGGTTACAGGTGGTTTGGCACTGCAAGGACGATCAGCTGTCCTTCCTGTCTCCCTGTAGCGTCTTAAGCCCAATTTATACTTTGTCGAACTCATGGCGTAGCTACGTCGTAGGCTGTGTATAGCACGTGTACCCTGACGTGCACCTCTCCAAAAATTTAACAACGTGTCAATTCTACGCGGACCGCAAGCGTTGTGATTGGTCTGCTAGAACCCCTCCCTCGGGTTTCACATGCTCCCTCTGCATGTGTAATTGCGCGTTAACGCGGACAACGACACAGAAGTATAAATGAAAACCAATGCGTAGCCTACAGCGTAGAGGCTTCGGTGTAGGTCCGACGCAGAAGTAGAAATCAGCCTTTTGGTGTCTTACATTGCAGTTTATTGCTCTGTCCACATCTCCAGGCCTCATGCCTCCCTGAAAGTGGACTAAAGCATGTTCACGCAGGAGATCAGGGACCCTGGGCATATTTTTTCTGTTGTTTTTTCAGTATCAGTAAAAGGTCTCTTTAGTGTCCCAAGTTATTGGAAATGTGACTCTACCGCCTGTAAACTGTTAGTGTCTTAAGGACTGTTCCACAGGTGCACATGTAATTATTTAGTTTTTTGTAGCTTTGGTTGCATCAGTTTAGACGTGCAACAGGGCCAGATTGCAGTGTTGCCAAGTCTGGGTTTTCCTCGGGTATTGGGCTACTTTTACACTGTTGCTGCGAGTAGTCTTTCAAGTCCACTGATTAAAGTGACTCAACACCACAACTTCCCCCTACCCCCCGGAACACGATTGGACTAGTTTTTTGCCTTGATTGGGATTGTTTTTATGATCAATTGAGCGGGTATTGTTGTGCAGACCTGGAACCCTGCCAGATTGGTCTCCAGCTCCGGCACCTGTTGGGGGTGAAGGGTGACCAGATGATCAGATAAATATGTGATAATTTCAGCAAAAAACTCAACTCTCAATATGTAGATTTAGCTCAACAGGATCTGTTTTCCAATTTATGCAATGAGTGGGACAGTTAATGTTGGATTTGTACCTTGATTCATTTGCTAGTCTCTAGACAGCCATTGGCCTTTCTAAGCTAGAGACAGAATAGCTCTTGGGATTCTCAGGCATGCCTCTGAAGTCTTAGCTGTAGATATCATTTTCATTTCCCTTTTCTGGCACACGGACACGTCAGGGAAAGACAACAGCTGGTGTGTTCATACCAGACCATCTCAAGTTCACTTACTACCTCCATATCTGTTTGCTAAACATCATTAAAGTGATGGCTGTAGATCCCAGAGTCATTATCTGGTTTCCTTAAACAAAAAAGTAATTTTCCCTTGGGAACAAGGGCACAAATAGGCCCTTCGGCCCAGCCATGTGTTTCAGTAAGGTTTAATTTAGCCTAATTAAAGGCTTTCAGACCTTTGCAGGCAATGGCACTAAGAGTGCACTCAGATAAGCCTGAAATTGGTTTTCCTGAAAGTGTCTTGAGTTTCCATGGCACATAGAAACATTCGCAGCATTTTTAATAAAGCATTAAGAAAATATACAATAACACCATAAGACCGTTGCTGGGATAGGCATATTTTCTTTTAACATTAAAGATGTAGAGATTAGTGTTTTTTTTGTTTTGTTTTTTTAAATGTTGAGGTTCAGCTCTATAATTTTTATTAATGATATTGCTTTGCAGTCTTTGCAGTCATCTGATGGAACGATCAAGGATGTCACCCAGAAGATGTTTAAGATAATTTCCCCTCCACCTAAAGACAAAATTCCACGGCAAAACCAGTGCAGGAAATGTGCAGTTGTTGGAAACTCAGGCAATCTGTCGAAGTCCAAAAACGGAGCCTTGATAGATTCCCATTCATCTGTTATTAGGTGTGTTTTCTGCTCTTTATGTGTCTAGTATAAATACAGTAGGCAACATTTGAAGTGGATAAAAATGCTGTCCTAAGACAAGAATGGGTATTGTTCAAAATTCATGTCTAACTTTGATGAAAGGTTTTGACACACTTCAAATGTTGACAAATGTAGTTCACCCGAAAATTCATCAATACAACACAAAAAATATATATTTTGAAACCATTGTTTTTGTCCATACTATGATAGTCAATGGGGCCCAAAAAATGCCGAAAGATTTTCGTTAAAAATCCTTTCACATTTCAACCACATTAAGGAATTAAAATGTGAATGCTGGTTCATGTTGACTTTAAAAGTGTCTAAGAGAGAAACCTGGAAAAAATGGATTTTTATTTTAGGTAGCCAATAAGTGCTTTTTTTTTTCTTTTTCTTTTTTTTACTAATGCATTTCCACTGGAACGTTCCACAGAATGAATAAGGCCGTAACTGTGGGTTATGAAGAAGATGTTGGTAATCGAACCACCCACCACTTCCTGTACCCAGAGAGTGCGATCGATCTGAGACCTGGTGTCCATCTCGTCCTTCTTCCTTTCAAATTGAAAGACATGCAGTGGTTGTCCAGCGCCCTTTCCACAGGAGAGATCAAAATGTACCTCAAAATATTTATGAAAATTGTGCAACATAGTTTTTAATTTAACAAAAATTTCTCTAAAAATGACTATAAAATTGTTTGTATATCCTGAACAGGACGTACATGAGAGTGAAAAATCGTGTAGAAGCTGACAAAGACAAGGTGAGTGTAAATCATGCTAAAGCTTGTTAATCCGTAAACACATCCATATGTTAAGCCTAACTTTACCGTCTGTGTGTGCCGACCAGGTGATGGTTGTAAATCCAGCCTTCTTTAAGTACACACATGACAAATGGACAGAGCGTCATGGAAGGTATCCGTCCACTGGGATAGTAGCCATTATATTTGCTTTGCATCTTTGTGATGAGGTTTGTATTTCTATTTACAGCCCAAGACAATCATTTCTATGTCACTAGATGATTTTAATCATGATGTTCAATCTCAACAGGTGTCAGTGTTTGGATATGGGGCAGACGAGCAAGGAAACTGGCACCACTATTGGGAGAACAACAGATACGCAGGTGCCTTTCGAAAGACTGGCGTCCACAACGCAGATTTCGAGACTCAGATCATTCATAGGCTCAGCGCAGAGGGCAAAATCAAACTGTACAGATGAGCCTGTAATTATGGCCTTTATTGACTTAGTAATGCTCAGTGCCATGTAAATGCCAGGCCAGGACTTGCACTGCAGCCGCATGGAAGCCAAAGAGACGCAGATCTGTGGTCCACCCTACCATTAATTGACCACTGTGAACTGCACTGAACCAAACCCACAGACATCAAGCTGTAGTCCTAAGACCAAATGAACTCCTCGTGTTCTCTAACAGCATTTTACTTGCTACGTGCCTGAAGAAAAAGATGGATGTTGCCTTCCTCCCTAGTCAATCATTGAAATATTGAAGAAGATGAACAGTAAGCAAATTGGCTTGATCTAAGCCTCCTTATATACTTCTTTCTTATTCAAGCTGACTAGCCTCACACAGTGTCTGCACTTCAAATGTGCAATTTGTGACTAAACTAGATGGGTTTTGCGTATAATCGACAAAGCTGTCTAAACTGCAAGAAAGATGTTGATCATCATCAGCTCCATTCACTATGTTATAAAAAAGCCAGTTTTCAGGGCAGTGAAGTCTTAAAGTCAACATGAAGCAGCATGTTCGTAATTGATTGGATCGTGAAAAGTGGGTCCTATTGTGCCCTTTTACGAAGTGTTGATTTTATATTGGGGGTGTACTAGAAAATGTTTTTATGCTTGATTGTTGAAAAAAGTATTATTTTTTTTTTTACATATTTTACATTACTACAGCTCCTCTCTCTCCAGTCTGGTTGAACGTGTCGTTTTCGATGAAGCCCCTCCTTCCGATATACGAAATGTCCTGTGATTGGTTAGCTGGCCTAGTGTGTTGTGATTGGCAGAGCTTAGCACATGTTCAGGAAATGTCCCGCCCCTTCATAACCGCAAGCTCTACTAAGATGTAAATATTAACGATCAAGTCAGTTTTCAAACCATTTCGAGCCCGATTCAGACCCTGACAATGTTAACGAACAACAGGATTGTGCTGAACGGATTTCAATTTCAACGAACTTCATTCATTTGTTTATATTTTCTTTGAAGAAATGCACATGGATAAATTGTGTATGGGTTGTCAAATGTACCAGTACTACAAAGTTGATAGGACCAGCATGTCTGCAGTACCGATAATACAGTGTACCGTCATAATACAGAAGAAGAAAAGGGAAATACTGGTTGGGAATGACATGAGGGCGAGTAAATGATGACAATTCAAGAACATTCATTCTTGGGGGAACTAAAGTACATAAGATATGATTAAATTTCATGTTGACTTTAAACTTTAACCTGCAGTGCATTAAAGCATTTTAGATTGTAAGTTTGTGGATTGTAAGGTTTTTAAAAGATTGAATTAGCAATAACCACATTTTTAAAAACCAGAAATTATAGCGCATCAAGACGTTCACAAATGTTATTTTAGATTTCACATAAGACAATTACAGATGCACTGACATTGTTCAAGTCACCACACATTTCCTCCATTGATATTTGAAAGACTCTTCTAACCTTAAAGTTCTCTTCAATTTTAACCATACTGCCAATCAAATCACCTAATTATACCCAACACACATGCTGAAAGATGTATATCACACAGAGCTGTGAAAGTATTCTAGATTGTAGTTGAGAGTGTGGAGTTTCCTATGGGAGCGTTATGCGTTTAATAGCATTATATACCTTTAGACCAAAGCCGTCCCTAAAATGATGCATCTGGTCTCAGTGGCCTTAAAATGACCCGTTGGCACTCGTATAATAGCCTGTCATGCGATTTACAGTTCTGGATATAGCAAATATACTTTCATACATGTTTTTGTAGTTGAAATTACTGGTGGTAATGTTATGTTTTTTTATTTTTTTTACTTTTCTAGTTTTGTGGAACTAGAACTAGTTTCTAATTGTGATCTTTATGGACTGTGACAAGGATGAAACTTGAGCTGTAATTTCGATGTTTGTTGCCAAGTATTACCACACGTGTGTTTGGTCTGTGGTTTTATGTTTTTGAATGTATTTTGGCTTTGCATTGCTTCATGTCAGTTAGTGGCTATCAAAGTTTACAGTGTTTTCATGGAAAGGAGAGTCACAGAAAATCTGAAAATACACAAACACTCAAATCAGGACATTGAAGATTTAAGAGTTTGGACAAAGTTCAGTTTTAATCTAATTAGAAACCAAACCAAAGCATAAACAATAAAAAATATTTGAATTCAAAAGTCACAGTTTAGGGCATCCAGTACAGTATTAAAAAATATTTGATAATTTTGCATACAGAAAAATACAGAAAAACATACAAGCCTTTTTTTTTCCTTCTTTTTTATTTTTTTTAATGAGATACACAATACATAAATATCTCACAACACCATATTATTCCATTCAAGTTCTTTAACAAATAAAAAGCAAATGCTGAAACCACATTTTCAACTTGTACTGTAATACATGACTCTGTATATACAAGATCCTGTGATCCAAGTAGTGAAAAAGTTCAATTAAAAAGGATTTTTTATCCAACTCCCTGCTGGAATAATTATCTAGGAGGAGTCTGAGAGATATTGAGCAGTACAGTCAAGAAAAGCTGTGGCCAAATTACTTTTTATTGTTTTGTAAACATCTCATATATTCAAACAACATGTGACTGCAGATGTAATATTCCCTGGGTGTGACATAATTTGAAAAAAATGTCTTCTGCCATAAGTAGTTCTCTACTCTAAAGCACTTTAAGAAGTTAGTACATGTTCAAAGACTGTCCAGCTGAATGTGATGGTTTGATCCCATTGTAATGGCCAAATTGTGTGGTGTGTTCACATCTTTGTAAGCTTCTGTGTTCATGATGTTTTGTGTGAACCTGTGATTAATCTGTGGTCTGTTTTCAATAAACCACTTACTTAACCAATTTTTCAGTTATTGTTTTATCTGAAGTTACAGAAACAATGGTATTTCACCCAAAATCAAAAGAAAATTCCTTTTGGAATAAAAACGTTTTAGGACCATTAAGGTTTATAAAATAAAAATAAAGTACAGTGTATATATATATTGAAATTATTTTTAAAGCACTTTTTATACCAAAAACATTTACTTCATTTTATTATTGAAACTAGTAGTATTTTTGTGCCATTTATGTAACAAAATACTGTACAGTATTTAATAAAGAGAATAATGAATGATAACAATGATAATTCTAAATTATAATAGAATTAAAAATAACTGAGAATTTGGGGGAAAGTCTGCTAAATTATTGAGAAAATGTTGCAATACAAATATTCTTGGTATATAGAAACGTTGTTTCTTTTAAATGTAGGTGAAATATGACCTGAATTTGTTTTTGTGCTATTCACCCAAGCACACGGTTTTCACCATTCATTCATTTGTTCATTCTTTTCTTTTCTAAAATAATTATGTTTTTACCAAGTTACCCAGTCACAGAGAATTGTGCTTTAAAGCCATTATGTTTTGTCTCCATTTCTTAGCAACACAATCTCGACATTCTTCACACTTCCTCAATACAATTCTGTGGCCTGACAGAAATCATTACTCGCATTTGGGGTTCAGTTCAATGTGACAAATGACATGCGATTCATGCTGTGTGCTTTTGGAGCAGTTTTAGGATGGTACATTTAAAACCGAGCGTTCGGTTAGGATGGATCATGGGCCATGATTCTCATGTCTGAGGGACCTGAACAACCACAAACTATGAGAATTTTTGTCCACAGCACAACTCGTTCCACATAACCCGTCTCTCCTGGCGCTGTGAGTGCTGCTTTGTTATGCTGATTCTTCATTACCGATGGTTCTGTGGGTAGACTTCAAGCCCCTCATTTCCCAGGGTGCTTTGGCAGTAAAGTCAACCGTGCTATGATTTCAGATCCTGGCCGGCTTCATTCGGTGAGCATAGAGACAAACGATGCTGGAAATAAGCCCGTTCTGTCTGGCTGTCCCTCGATGTAGCCATGCTGAAAGGAAGATATTACTGGCTCTGGTTAGAGTCATCAAAATGAAGGATGAGAAATTCAATTAAATGAAAGGGCGGCGCATGACAACATGTAATGAAGAAATAATTTCATAAAACAAGGGTTGCGCTTCCTGACTGAATGAAAGTGAAAAAAGCAAAGCTGCGAACACAGATGCGGGATGTTTAAAAAAATATATACAATCCACAATCCATTTCACTTTCAAAGCTCTTTCCTGCATGCAAAGAATCTCTATAATTCTATAAGAAATGTATTCTTTTGATGGGCCATCCAGAGGCTATTTTTCCTTTTTCCTGCATCTGCAGGATATTAGACAAGCCCACTAGAGACATGGCCGGCTCTCTGACTCAGAATAAAACATGGACCCTGAGAGCTCTGCTCTGATCAGTTCCATCTGCTCCCATGGGATTGTGGGATAGATCTGCACACACAGCATGACTGTAAAAGGCTAACAAGAACCCTGCCGCTTCCTCGTCAAAACCATCTTTAACCATAACAAGGCTTTCAAGCCATTTATCACAGCGATACTTCAAAGTGCCAAAAACAACTGAGAATTAAGTAGAACGCTCAAAAACGGAATATAAAACAAGAAACCACAATAGAGCTGTTCATCTAGAAAGAATTTTTATGTCAAAGATTCCCTCAGGATTCTGCCATGGGTTTTTAAATAACGGTTCTGGATTTTCTGTGGTTACCTGAAGATACTTGCATGTTTGTTCTACAACATAAATTACACAGTCATCCAAGCATTCATTTTAAAAACTCTAAGTTTTCTGGTAATTGAAATAAAGCTGAAGTAACATAAAATATAAATACTGTATAAACTTAAGCGTAAACTTGTTCCAGTAATACTAACACTATCTCTTCCTTTCTATTATAAAAAATAAATAAAAATTACGGGTTCTACGTTGGATTAAACTGTGAAAGGTTATAGCACTTACATTTTGCTGTCCTGCTGTTAGTTTAACTGCTTCTATGGTTCTCATTTGTAAGTCGCTTTGGATAAAATGTGTCTGCTAAATTAATAAATGTAAATGTAAACTAGTGAATGAAACGAAAATAACTGGGGGGGGGGAAATCAGTATAAGCTTAAGTACTAAAATAACTCAAACTGAAATAAATAAAGCTATATAAAAAATACAATTACAAAAGAACATAAAATATGTTATAAAAGAACATAAAATTCAAAATATTAATAAATAATATAAATATATAAATAATATATATTTTAGTATATAAATAATACTAAAATAACAGTGTAGCGATATATAATTAACTTGCCTTTAAAAAGCACACAACGGTTTCAAAATACACGTTATACGTCAAAATACAAATTAGCCTTACAAATTGGCCTTAAAATTAACGGAATGCTTGAATCTGATTGGTCAATTGCACTATTCTGCAAATATTTACTGAACTTTAAAATTGACCGCAATCCCAGGAAATGAAATCCCTACATAGCTGTGCTAGTTTTGTGTCTTTCACGCTCTTTTTCAAATTTGATCTTAAAGGTATTGTAGGTATAATTTTTATAAAAAACTTTTTTCCAAATTTGTTAAAAACTTTCTGTATATATCAATGCATAATTAAAATGTAAGTACTCTGAAAAAGAAAGTATAAAAATCGAGTGTCTGTAGACCTCTCACGACTGTTTTAAAGACAGCTCATTATTTCCATTCACTCCACCCCCTCCCTTCTGGGCTCCTTCCAAAGCCACGCCCCCAAAACACATGAACGCGCGACTCCGACCGCTGAGCTGAAGACGCATTATTTACCTGAGACGAGCGGAGAGGAAGGAGCGCAGTGCATGTAGTGACATCATGTCAGAATCACATGTAAAAAAAAAATCGAACTTTATCATTATGAAGATAAACAAATAAGATGTATTTTAGTTCTCACTATCAGGCTAGCATATTGATATTGGTAAAGTTTAAAATATATATTTATTGATTCGCTAACGAGCTAGTTATCTATAAGGCAAAGCTAAAAACAGGTTGCATGATACACGTTTTTCCATTGCCATCATTTACACTGTGATGAAGATGAATTTCGTGTAAGATTCATAATCATAACATATATGGTGTTCTGCATGTAAGAGTTTCCATGATGAAAGCATTGTTGACTCTGATGAGGACTACACTCCAGAGACAAGTACCGCATCGTCAGCTCGAGGACAGATCCGGGGTCGAGGGCGAAGCAGAGGAGGTCGTGCAACTAGGGTCCGAGGAAGTAGAGGTTTGCCTTCGCGAACTGCATATGTGAATTTCGATTGGTCTTTCTCTGCCATTGTTTTGCTATTGCTAGGTTCCGTGCCTCTTGAATTACTCAAATCAAACGGGTACGCGCAAGTGGGCAGGTCATGTGTGGCAAAAGGGTGGTTGCCATGGTTGCGAGAGAGTGACAGTCGCCTAAGCCAATCCTTTGTTTCGTCCCGAATGGAAATAATGAGCTGTGTTTAGTGCAGATTAAACGTTCTAGAGTCACTCGATTTTTATACTCTTTTTATCAGAGTACTTACATTTTAATTATGCATTGATATATATAGAAAGTTTAAACGAATCTGGAAAAAAGATCTTTATAAAAATTCTACCTACAATACCTTTAAATCAGTTTTTCTTTTGTTCTTATACTCACCCACCAATCAGCATCGTCCTCTCCCAGTACCACCAGAACGTCACCCTCATTGAAGGTGAGCTCATCGTGATGATCTGCCACACAGTCATACATGGCCTTCACACGCCTCAGCTTCGACTTCATCTAAACACAAGTACAAAACACAAAACTGCATCATGTGACTCCTTACTAATATTGCTATCCTTTTAAACTGTCAATTTTTTGAAGGGAAAACCTCAAGTATGAGAAACATGTCAAGAAACGCCTGTGTCTTTCCAACAGCCAAAAACACATGCAATAAAATACAATTCCTCTAGAGTCTAGACCCTGCAGAGAAAAACAGCTCATGAATTCCCACATGGAAACCGGCTGGTTTAAGCCGGTTTGATGCTCGGAAGGCCAGCAGAGCACAGACATGTAAAACAGCTGGTGAAGCTAGTTTTCTAAAGAAATTAATACTTGTGTTCATTATTTCACACAAAAATGCGTTAAATTGACCAAAAGTGATAAATACATAATGTTCACAATTCACAATGTTACAAAGTTTCTATTTCAAATAAATGCTGTTCTTTTCAACTTTCTATTCATCAAAGAATCCTGAAAATGTATCGTGGTTTCCAATAAATGTATATATAAGGTGTTAAAAACAGTTATATTGCTTAATATATATGGTTTTTTTTAATGGTTTTTTTTACATGTTTTAGCACATTTATACCATAAATTATTATTGTTAACATGTTTAGGACGTTGCTGGCATGATTTGGCATGAAAATTCAGCTTTACCATCACATGAATGAATTACATTTTAAAATATATTCAAATAGAAACCAACTATTTCAAATTATAATAATATTTACTGTGTTTTTGATCAAATAAATGCAGCTTGGGGAGCATAAGAGACTTTTCAAAAACACTTAAAATCCGACCCAAATTACATAGTCAAATGAGACTTTTTTCTTAGACCTTTTCTCTTAAAAGACCTGTATGAAAGAAGATGTTCCTCTGAAAACATTTCTCCAGTTTCTTACCAAAGTTTTTCTGGGCAGTGGGTGAGGAGCAGTGTGGCAGGAGGAAGAGGAGCTTCCGTTAGTCTCCAGGGTAAAGGAGCGGGGGGAGGTGGGAGACAGGCCCGGGGTGTGACGTCCAGCACTGCTGATGGGTTGTGGGGTTTGGTACAGAAAGTGAGACGAGCTGCTCTCCCCATCTGCTCGAAAGCCTGCTGAGAGAGAGATTACAGCCACGACACATTGTAACAAAAAACATTGGCCGAGATAAGCAAAACAACTTAACTGAGAACAATATAATGGAGAGATAACCGAACAGTTAAAGCATTACCTCGTTCTGGTAGCTCAGATAAGGAGTTGAGAGTGGATGTCGTGTATTTGGGAGAACCTGAGCTGAAACAAAAAGTCTTACGATCAGTATGTTAGTTTGTGAACTCATGAAATTATGATGGTGTAGCTATTTGTAATACTATTTTATAATATTACTTTTTTAATGTATTTCCGCTCAAATCAAATGCAATCAAATGCTTTGGTGAGCATAAGATACTTTCAAAACCATCTTCAAAAACAAAAATCTTACAGACCCCAAACTTTTGAATGGCAGTGTATACACTTTAAGATTAATAATGTAATAATGATTATTCATGTTTAATATTTGCATTTCTCAGTAAAAGTTACCAGCCAAATTCTGTTCCTTTACTTTCCGAATTTTACTTAGATTTGGCACTTTCTTAGGTCACTTAGCATTTGCATAATGACTATTTGTCAGTTTTTAAGTGTCTTTTTTTTGTTGGGGGTGGGGGGGGGGGGGTATTCCATCAAATAGCCAAGAGAGGTCAGCATTTGAGGCTCCAAAAAACACTTACACACACTTCTGGAAAGGTGAGTCTGGACCACCGAAGCTTATTGAACATGAAGGTACTCCATAATCTGGAATAGGAAGTAACGACAGAAAGAAAACACATTCATGTAAATCGACGAGCTTAAATATTTAAACAAATAATTTGTTAACACTTTACAATAAGGTTTCATTAGTTAACATGAACTAAGAATAAACAGTACGTCTACAGCATTTATTAAGATCATGTTAATTTCAACATTTACTGGTACATTTTTTAGTAACAATGTGTGTTTAGAGTTTTGCAGTTAACTGCCTTAACTTGTTTAAGGTTTTGCATAAAGACTAGTTTATTTTACAAATGGGTTTACTTTAGGCCAATGAGAATTTGGTTCTTTTTAAAAACTGTATTAAAAGTATATTCACTAGAAATGTACTTTTCCATGATTTTAAAGAATGTTAATAATTTTAAAAATGACTTTTTCAGGCCTGGGAATCATGAGTTTAAATTCCCAGAAATTTCCATGGTTTCAATGACAATGGGAATATGCATTTTTCCAGGTTGGGCACGTACCTGTAGGTCCCTGCCGTGTAGAGTGGGGGCTGGGGGGCACCTGAGGGGCGGGCTCAGAGTAGGTGCGCTTGTGGCGGATGACAAGAGGGGGAGGAGGGGTTCGTTTCTTACTGCTGATTACTTCATGGGACGTCCAGCCATCAGGTGAGCTCATGGGAGGGGGAGGAGGGGGGACGTTTGGAGCTGGAAAGGACATGAGGAGATGAAAAAGACGAAGAGAAGAGAAGAGAAGAGAAGAGAAGAGAAGAGAAGAGAAGAGAAGAGAAGAGAAGAGAAGAGAAGAGAAGAGAAGAGAAGAGAAGAGAAGTTTTCTCACCTCTGACCCGGGGTGGAAGTGGCGGTGCGGGTGATGAAGGGGGTGGCGGAGGGGGACTGTCAAGGCTGCGCGTCTGAGAGTTGGCACTGGCATACACGTCCCTCCGGTTATCCCCTCGGGCCATTGCTAGCCTCCGGCCCACGTTCAACAACCCCCCTCCGCCACTGTGAGAGGCAGAGTTACTGTGATACAAGCTGAACGGCCGTCCTAAGCGCTCCTTCTTCACTGGGCCCATCTACAAATATGAGCCACCACTGTTACACATCAGACCATGAATGCACGCTACACAAATACAATCGGTGCATCCGAAATCGCATACTTCTGAGTAGGTACTATATTTGAATTTACTTCGGTATTGTTCAAAAAAGTGCGTTCTATAGTGTGAATATGGGTAATATGAATGAAATTCGGACATACTACATCTGTCAGTTGCATTGCTTCACTGCCATTCATAAATCCTCACCCGTAGACTCATGGGATAGTAATGTCCCACTGAACACACACTTCAGAATCTCACCGGAAGTAGTTCATCAGGGTACTTTTCACCTACTGGTACTATGTACAAATACAAATGTATTTGTGTAACAAATGTTACTATTTACAAATAGTATGTATTGGGACAAACTACTCTGTTGGCGTACTGTTTTTCGCATATTGTATAGTAGGGAAGTATTCAATTTCGGATGCAGTGAAGGTCTCAAGTATTATTCTCTATTTGGAAATATGCAAGTTTGTTCTGAAAGCTATGGGTGGTGTAGTCTTATGTTGTCACCTTGTCATCTAGGTCGTCATCACTCTCGTAAAGGTCATCCTGCCGGAGTCTCCACTCATATTCCACGTGCACGTGCATGTTAAACTGGTTGTTCTGTGACTGGTGGATCTGAACATGACACATAATTACTTTAACATCTAGATCAATCCCTTTTTTGACAATTGGATTTGCTTGACTTTTCTAGTTTTTGAGATAATTGGGTGAGGATTTTTAAAGATTCAATTTGTAGAGATTGCTGATGCAGTTTTCATTTGGATGTCAAGTAACAATCCTTGAAATTAATCAGTTTAACAAAGTTTTACAAATGTCTCTATGCAAAAATATGAGTTCAAAAGCAGGAAGGCAACTCTGTGAAACCTTTATTAGCTGACAACACTGCAGACCAGTGAATCAGACAGGATGTAACATAACAGACTGATCGTGGTTGATTTCTCGCCTGTCTAACTCTACACAAGCACTCACAAAGAGCAATATCTAGCCAATACAATATTTTAGAGCAGAGTATATCTACATACATTTATATATTTACATTTTTTTTAATTATATATCTTATGTATCTACAGTACATACATTTATATATTTTAATTTTATGTACATTTTTTTATTTTAAGGACACATTAAATTCATCAAAAATGACCATAAAGATTTTTCATCAACAAATCCCCAAGGGCATACCTATTTTTAACATTGATAATAATAAGAATGTTTCTTGAGCACCAAATATAAGATATTCAAATGGATTCTGAAGGATCATAAGACACTGAAGACTAATGGCGGCTGAAAATCACTTTGCCATCAAAGTTGTAAATTACGTTTTAAAATGTATTAAAATGCAAAACAGTTATTTATTAAATAGTAATACTAGTTAACAATATTATTGTTGTATTGTATTCATGACCAAATAAATGCAGCCTTGAAATTCTTCTTTCAAAAACATTAAAAAATCTTACCAACACCAAACTTTTGAATGTAGTGTATGGTTTAGAAATATAAATGATTCTAGCTATATTCCGCTTTAAATAATTTTATTATAATTTTATGACATATTTTTATCAAAATTATATAGTAAATATACTTTAGTCATGAAAAAAGTAATTTTAGATATACTACTAATAATAATTCATTACATTTATATAGCGCTTTTCTGGGTACTCAAAGCGCATTACATGGAAGGGGGAATCTCCTCAACCACCACAAACTATCACTTTCTAAATGATATTAAAAGGTGTGCTGGGGACCCTACTTATAGAAAAGACCATGACCATGATGTACAGTGAAGAAAATAAGTATTTGAACACAGAAGGACATTTTAAAGGCAGACTAACAGGTCTTTGAGGGTCAGAATTCTAGCTGATAGACAGGTGTTCAAATACTTATTTGCAGCTGTATCTTACAAATAAATAGTTAAAAAATCATACATTGTGATTTCTGGATTTTTTTTTTTTAGATTATGTCTCTCACAGTGGACATGCACCTACGATGACAATTTCAGACCCCTCCATGATTTCTAAGTGGGAGAACTTGCAAAATAGCAGGGTGTTCAAATACTTATTTTCTTCACTGTAGCTGAAGTGTACAGCACACATTTTGTGAAATAATAGTGAAATAAACAGATTACACCCATATGAATATCCTAATGATAAAGACTTGCTTCAAC
Source organism: Semotilus atromaculatus (assembly GCA_031834385.1). Lineage (NCBI taxonomy): Eukaryota > Metazoa > Chordata > Actinopteri > Cypriniformes > Leuciscidae > Semotilus > Semotilus atromaculatus. Next base: position 9,076,631 of record JAULUF010000020.1, read on the forward strand.
AGGTTACTGCAGGATAGCATGTTGACTCACCAACTCCTCACACAGTGTGTGCTTCAGTTTGCGAGCCATGTCCAGTCCCGTCTCTCCATTATCATTCTCTATCACAGAACAGCAATTATCATCAGCTCAATGATCATCCTTACCCTCTGACAAATGAGCCAACAGCAAATCCAGCCTTCAAAAGAACACGATGAGACTCCTTGCTTTAACAAAGATGCTGATAAAACCCTATGTAGCATCAATTAAAGGGGTCATGACATGTTTTTTTGTTTTGTTTTATTATGTTCCGCGCGTGGCAGGGCTCTCTCTCTCTCTCTCTCTCTGCTCGTTCTTTCAGTAACATGCGCCCTGTCACACTCATCTCACTCACCGATCAGATAAGGCTTTGGCGGGCTGCATATGCTGTAAATAAACTGCATCCAACTGCTTACCCTGACTTCTGGATCGTTCGGCAGCGTATTCAAACATGTAGTTTGTCCACAGCCAGGAACAGCACATCTGCGTGGCATCGCAACCTTGTAAACAGACCCATTCGCTGCACGTCGACTGAACACATGTGCACGTGACAACGATGCGAAATGAGACGTAGTTGTCTTGCGCTGGAGGCGGTCATATGCAAACGACTGGTACGTCACTTCGTACCGTGACGTCAGTAAGTACAAAGGATCTAGAACAAGCTGTATTTAGAGCTTGATTAAATAAATGCTTTGTTTATAATGGGGAGGACATCTTAAGCTATGAAACTTGCAGAAGGTTTCAATAGTACATAGATCTCTTTATCTACCAAAAGATCAAGGCAAATTTGGTTTCTCATGTCATGACCCCTTTAATATTAAAACTCGTGTATCAAATTTTCAATGTTAAAATACTGTCTTCTATCACAGCAGAAACAACTAAAATGAAGACAACGCATGGATGGATGGATGTTAAATGTTAAACAACAAATGTTGAACAGAAACACATTTTCAATCATGAAATAACTCAAAGCAAAAATGTCCAGCTGGTTTTAGGGTTTGAAGGCCTCACTCACTGATATGCGTGTTGGCCTTGGCTCTGAGCAGAAGTTTAAGGCACTCAGTTTTGTTGTGCTGGCAGCAGTAATGCAAAGCAGTGTTTCCCTTCATTGTCTGAGCATCCAGATTATTACTGAAACAGATGAAAAGGAAAGGCACTTAATGATCCATATATGCATGTACATGCAGATAACCAACAAGTTTTCAGAATAAAATTTTAATTTTTTTACTGACCTATTGTGGAACAGGAAGTCAGCCACATGAAGTGATGTTCTGTCAGCCAATAGAACGGCTAAATGTAGTGCAGTTTCCCCCTTTTCCTGTCATAACATTTTGCAATTAAAAAGGGAAGACCTAACATACACAAAGGTAAAATATGCATGTACTTAAGCAGGGAATGAGAAGGCACGATGTGTTTGCTGACCTGTAGGTGGCATGGCAGTGGCTGGCTGAGTTCTGTTCTCTCAGCGTACAGCTGTAACAGGCTGAAGACGTCGCGACTGCGAACAGCGTCCTGCAGATATTTGCGTTTTGTTTCCGGTGAACTGATGCTACGCTGTGCAAACTGCCATTCCATATACTTTGAGAGTATGAAGTCTTTACGTACGGCCCTGTCAATAACACTCAATATTTCAATACATCTTTTATTGGGTATCAAAATGGCAGTGATATTCAACAGATGTCCGATACCAATAAATTGTGCGGTGAAATAAAAAAAATTAGCATCTCTGCAATGCCTACAAGCTCTCATTAGGGCAACTCTCCTCTTTTTTCATTATACCATGTTGGACAGATGTAGGTTGAAAACTACAGAGATTGCCATTAGAAAAAAATCCAGCCTGAGTCCTGAGACAAAATTGTCAAATAATGAAACAGGTGTTGAGATTTAAACATGGAAAGTCTAGAAAGGAAAAGCCATGTCAGATGGCAGAATGAGAATATGGAACAGACAAACATTGGAGCATTACTAAGCATTTCCTGTGACACATAACATCCCTAAAGTAGTTCCTGGAAATATGTATGTTATTTCAGGGCTCTGTGCAAGAATCTAATAATAGCACTGTTCATTTAGTCCAGCTGGTCTAGAATAGTGTAGACAACCATACTTTCCTCCCATTGATCGTGACAGGGTAAATCAATCCGTTCAGTTTGAAGGTTAAAGTAATTTGGATGTTCTTGAGCTTTCAAATTACTTTCAAGAATGATCAATTTAAAAGAAATGTAAAAAGCTCTGCACCATCTGCAAACAGGTTAATTGTGTACAGAGAGGTTACGCCTGGCCCAGCCATGAAGATGCTCTTTTGCAAGGAAAAATTGAGAGGGAATTGAGTGGTGCGCATGTTATGGGAAATGCTAAAGACATTGGGTGCTATGGGGACACAGAGACAGAGAAAGTGTCGAAACCATTTGGCTGGCGTTTGAAGAGTAATTACAGAGCTGCTCATCACTCACATGTCACTCTCTGCTGACGGCTTCACAGAGGGACTGGGAAGATTGGCTTCCGCAATTTCATTAAAACCTGAATTCCCCACGTTTCTCGCCAACTAATGAGCAAAAGAGAGAGAAAGATCCATAAATCTGGGGGTAGTGGTTAAGAACGTGAGAAATCACTAATATTGTCATACTCTCAACTTCATCAAACTCTTTCTATACATGAATGCAATAAAGATAACAACCAGATACATTAAACAAAGCATGTATTGATTTTACTCATTTGTTCACTGTGAATTCTTACCAGCAATTCTGAAGTGCCTAGTTTGTCCAGAGAAAGTGATTGAATACGTGAATAATGTACGCCCATTTCCCGATGGATCCCTGAGCACTCGATGCACGTCAGAATTCCCAGGTTTATAGAGATCCAAGTTGGATCTGAAAGCAAAGAGTGTAAAGAAAAGACACATTATCAGCTGCTTCTAAATTTCTAAATTAATTTTCTTAACTTCTTAAACCTTAAAAAAAATACAAAAGCACAAAATAAAATGACTAAAACTGGAAATAGGAAAATAAATCTAATTACAAATATTTACAAAATACTATAATAGTATATAAATAACACTAAAATAACACTGGCCCAGTGTGAACCTGCTACAGTGATATTCAATGATATTCACACTTTGTGCAATGGAGATAGAAGGTGCAGCCAAAGAAAATCTGAACTCAGCACTTTTTACAGGAAACATGTCTATAAATCCTGCAGGCTGTTCTCTCATGTACACTCACTGGGTTTTAATTTAATTAAACATGATTTATGGACAGGCATTTAAAGAAACAGCATGAACAGAGGACCAGCATAGTCTCCAAAAGTATCCAGCTGCAGAACCGCAGCACCATCAGTTTCAGAACCACAGCCACAGAACCGGAAGTGAGGCGCGGGGCTTACACATACATTTCTTTAGTTAAATGTAAGCTGTTATCACATGGATTTTGATCAGATCGATGTCTGCAATATTTAACAACAATATAAAGTTTAACGACTTTTAAATAAAGTCACTTTTCTGTTCTTATACTGTAGGCTATGCATAATATATCATGATGTACAATGAGGATTTTTTAATTACCATGTTAATGGATAATACAAACTATTTTTGGTTCAGACGCTTTTTGGCATGAGCTAGTCTGATTTGCATAAACTGAGAACAAATACTTTTCCCCCATATAGTTTTTAAAATATATTAATAATTGTATAAACATATAGTAAAATGTCTCCCTAATTGACTGTATAATATGATAATATTTCCTTATGTAGCCTATTTTCATGTTGTGAACTTGTGACAAATAGTAGCCTACTTAAGGACACGGAGGTATGGGCATTTAATGTCAAATATAGGCCTACATTTATTTAATAATTTCAAATCCTTGAACAAGTGAAACACGCATTTAAGCCAATGAGACATTTGACAACAGAAGCATGATGGAGAATACGATGAGATGTGTGTGATATTTATGTCATGATGTGATGAACGAATAATATTAAGTGTTTATCTATGTCTTTGTGTATAAGTGTATATAATATGTCTTTCACATTTGATCAATAAAGCTTTTTTTGCATTTGTAAATAATTATTAATAACGTAAACGTATCCATTTTGTTTTCAGGGATGAAAAGACTGAAATCTTTCTGCAGAAATGCCTTGATATGGGCTTATGAGTCAATCGTTTTTGTGTTTTAAGATGATTATTTGTTGTTTGCATGTGTTTTGTTTGAGTCGAGACACTTTAACATCAGTGCACTCCTAAAAGTTGACAAAACTCACATTTAACAGGAAAAAAACAGGAATCATAGAGGACACCAGTTTTATTTCTTGTGGTAATCTCCCTGAAAGCACAAGTACATCTCTGAGACGTCTATTTGATGTCTGCAAGATGTATTTTTTAGAGTGTTTTCTGCAGGATGTTTCCTGTTAGATGTCATATAGACATTTAGAAGATGTCTTTAAGATGTTTAAGTATGAAAAACTGCTTTTTCTAAGACGTTTATCATGTTTTTACACAGCAGATGCTTTCCAGATTAAGAGATCTTTAGCACACATCTTACAGATGTACCTGTGCTGCGTATGAAGATATTTAATTTTCAATAAAATGTACAAACCATAGGCTACATTCACCGCGAGATAGTCTGTTCTAGAATTTTGGTCAAATATACACTATGTTTGTTGTGTATAAAATATAAAATGTGCTTTAAATGGTTATTCACTACTTTAACAACAAGACCAGTCGATGTTGGCCTAGCTGTTGTGGAAAAAACGGATAAAAAAAACAATCAAAGCAGGCAGAAATCATTCTCCCCTCCAACATGTTCAAAGCTATGGCACGCCCAACTCAGAAGCCCGGGTATCAAAATGATTTTCCCATTATTAATTACGACTAGGAAACTCATTTAATTCTGAAAGCACGTGAAGGCAGCATACCTCCACTGAAGTAACGATAGTGAGATCACAGTTCTGGAAACTAAATGATTATTCATGTACCATGATATTTTCAGTTCAGAAAACATCCTAGCACATGTCCAGAAACATTTGTGCTACTGTAAAGACTTTTTGTGTACCTGTGGCCCCGCAGTCGCAGCAAACGTTGTTTCCAGGAATGCGGCGAATATCCTCAGTGATAGATCGCGTCAGATCCTCCACACTGTTCTCCCCACTTGTCCTCCTCTCATCCAGAGCCACATTTAGAGCCTCCTGCTTACTGTTTGTCAGCACTGATATCCACCTGATATTTTTAGGAAGGTGCAATAACAAATACAACCATTAGAGGGAGACAAGACACTTCAGATCAAATTTCCAGGTGGCACCGTGCATAAAAAAGTCATTTACGACTAATACAGCTCTCAGAGAGGTCAGTTCATTTGCAATCAGTGAGAAAATGCCCTTGATTACAGCTCAGAGAATTTTGTAAACAGTGCACAGGCTTTGTGTACTTCTAGTCAGTGAATACCCTCTCTAGGATTCATTTCTGAAAAGCTGCGGTATATTTCGATCATCAATAATATTTTCTCTTGCTCCTCTTCAACACTGACATTTAGCTGAAGCCTGGGTTGTGATCTGACACGAGAAGCACTTCAATCGTCGTACATGCAGCCACATCTGAGGAAGAAATGTTACATATTTATCTTTCTCTCCAAGAAAGGAGGCTCTGTTCCTCTGTCAAGATGGAAAGGTCAAATCGGAAGAGGTGTGTGTGCTGAAAACTACACAAGCTCTTTCCTATCTGACGGCCTCTACACATTCTCATCTGACAGTCACATGAGTGGATCGAGACTCGGGCAGATCAGTGTCTGGCAGAATAAAGGCATTTCTCTTTAATGAGCCCATGAAATAAGAATCAGATTTTTGTGGCTTTTAGTTCATGTCTGTGAGCTTTAAGGTCATCTTTATACTGCATGGTGTACAGTGACAAAATTCACTTTTAGCAGATAGATATACACTAATGTTCAAGAGATTGGGGTTGGTAAGATTTTTTGTTATTTTTTAAAGAATTTTCTTATGCTCACGCAGGAATATTTTGAAATATTATTATAATTTAATATAACGGTTTCATATATGAATATATTTCAAAACGTAGTTTATTCCTGTGTTATCAAAACGGCATTTTCAGCATCATTACTCCAGTCTATAGAGTCTTCAGAAAGTCAACGTTTAGCAGGCCTTCAGAAATTATTCTAATATGCTGATTTGATGCTCAAGAAACATTTCATTTTACAATTTTTTTTTATTTATTCTGCATTTATTCTGGTTTATGTCCAATCAGATGCTTTCAAGAATGAAAATGTCATGCCCTTTAATAACACCTGCAACCAATTAGCAAGTATAAAAAAATCGTTCACAACAGTGACAAACTAAAGCCTGTTGAGAATTTAAATAAAAAGCCCTTTGATATGTCCTGCTCAAACTTCCTATTTCAATAGGAAATACATTAATATATTATTTTTTAAATATCTCTGTTTTAATTTAAGATACATTTTGTGCATAGTTATAAAAAATGTATTATGAATAACAGTTTACATTGATTTTTTTTGGTTTGGATTTATGTGCAATTATGTAAAAATTCCTCATTGAGGGACACAAGTGCATGAGTAACCTAAGGTTGAAACAAACCAAATAGTACGATTTAAACAGTTCTCGTTTCAAGTATCTATTGCTGTGAATAAACAAAAGAAATACTTACGCCACACAATCAGACTCATCATCAGCCAGAAAATGGTAAGTGCGATTATCTATAAAAAATTCAAAAACACACACACACATGTAAATTCACAATTTATCCTCAGCTGGCACCAGCTAACATGTAATCAGCAAACAATCAGAGATTAAACAGGTTTGCGGTCCTTTGTTAAAATACAAGTGGCAGGAAAGAACAAACAATTGTGCTCAAGAGCAAATAGTGAATTTAAATAGTGCCATGTTTTCAGAACAGCCTGCATTTGTTTTAAGGACTCTAGTATTGTGTTGGAAAATATTTCATTATTGTTACATAACGTAATAATGACACTATGACCTGAGGCCAGAATAATGCATGGACGCATGCAGATTCAATTATGCAGTTCACTTCACTAAAAACAGCCTGAGGCTGGTTCGCTTTAGCTTGGTGTGAAGATCCTGAAATCTACCTTTGATTTTTTTTTTTCTCAATTATATATCACATGGGAGAGTGTGTGATGGACCGAACGCTTGGTTGGGGAATGCTGAGAGAGTGCGTGCTTACGTGAGATGAGGTCAAAGCATTTCTTGTCTTCCAGACTTGGTTTGACTTGGCAGGTGAGGAGGTTCAGTTTAGCTGGTGATTTATTAGGCTGCAATGAAGGGATAGCACATCACTAAAGGCCTCTCTAGTGCAATTGAGTACATCTCAAATGTATAGTGTGCATTTCAGGCATTGGTTTCGGCCATTGAGAATGCAACTAAACATTATGAAAGTATAAAATAATAATATAAATATGCATCATTATAAATTACATATCAAAGTAAAAGTAATAAATAAATAAATAAATATACACTACTATTCAAAATATGTGGTTAGTGTGATTTTTTAAAAAAGAATACAAATTTAATTTAGCAAGTATGTATTTAATTGATCGAAAGTGACAAAGACATTTATAAATGTTACAAAAAATATATTTCAAATAAATGCTGTTCTTGTTCCCCAAAGAACGATGAAAAATGTATCAAATGTATCACAAATGTTTCTTAAAGGGGGGGTGAAACACTCAGTTTCACTCAATCTCATGTTAATCTTGAGTACCTATAGAGTAGTATTGCATCCTTCATATCTCCAAAAAGTCTTTAGTTTTATTATATTTATAAAAGAAAGATAGGCTGTACCGAGTCTTTCTGGAAAAACCCGAGCGGGTGGAGGCGTGCCGTGTGGGCGGAGCTAAATAATCACAACACGAGCGCGCGAAGCTTTTACGTTGAGAGCGTCTGGAAGCTGTGACATCCGAAAATAAACCATGGCTAACAATCAGATTCAGCCATACATTTTTGATCCAGAATCAGATCCCGAGGCTGAGATTGAAGACTAGTATTAGGCGATCTCCAAATCCGGCGTTGAACTGGGCCTTGTTTATAAAACTATTACCGTCGAAATGAAGGGAACAAACAAAAACACTTGCACAACTCCGTTGCTGCTCTGGAAAAACAAAATCCATCCACAGGTCCCTTGACGCTGGGTTCTTTGGAAATGTGTGCAGTGTTGTCTTGCCCTGGCAACCAAAAACACACTTTTTTGGTGCCATTTTTTTTTATTGCAGCGCAGCCGAGCCCAGCACTCTGATGGGCATAGGCGTACTCTCGCACGCACTGCGTACAGATGCGCGCGCGCCCTTCCGGGAGAAGTGCCCTTAAGACCCGTATAAGGAAATTCCGGCCACTCTGACGTCACATAGGCCCGTATTCGAAAAAAACGTTCCGAAACTTGTGACAAACCGTTTTTGATTGTTTAATAATAATAAATAAAAAAACTTGTGACAAACCGGAAGGAGTATTTTTGGAACAGAATTACTCCATCAAACTTACAACTTCATTTTTGAAACTTTGTCCATGTTTAGCATTGGAATCCAACTCTTTAACAGTGTAAAAATCTCACTATGCATGAAACAGCATTTCACCCCCCCCCCCCCCCCCCCCTTTTTAAATAAAAAGTTATTTAAAATTGTAATAATATTTCAAAATATTACAGTTTTTACTTTATTTTTGATTAAATAAATGTAGCCTTGGTGAGCATAAGAGGTCAAAAACCTCTCCCAAAATCTCCCAACTTATGTCCCCAAACATTTAGTAGTGTAAATATAATTTAAAAACTAAATATTCACAAAATTACAGACAAAATATTCAAAAAAAATAAATAAACAAAATTAAACAATAATAATAAAAAAACATCCACACAGTATGATATTTCCAGGTGTAAAATGTCATATTAAGGTGCATTTTTTATATCATGTACACGTTTTTCATGACAAAAATTTCAGAAGTGGTCTGCACAGACCTTATGATGGCTTACAGACATCTCTGAGAAAATCTGGATAACACTTAATGCTTCCTTTTACAGTACAGTACTTACAGTGTACTTACCTAGAAAGTACTGGCTAATATAAGGTAAGTACATAGGGGTAAGTTTAGGGGTAGGTTCAGGGTTAGTACCTAGTTATTACCCAGTAATTGTAATTACTAAAATAAGTACATAGTATGTACATGGGTAACTGGACTGTAGAAGGAAGCGTTACCCAAAGCACTTATAAAAAATTGGCGAATTATTAGTTTATAGTTAATTAATAGTTTATAAACTGTCACTGTAGTGCAATAAAGGTTGGTTTAAAGCACTTAATTAAACAATGACTATAATTACAGTGACAAAATACAATTATGTTGGTCAGTGAAAACATTGGAAATCTTTTCTTTGTACTTTTGTCAGTTAAAAAAAGGTTCAAGAGAATTGTATTGCATTTTACAAAATGTCCCAACTTTTCTGGAAATGGGGTTGCACTTCATTACTGTATATTGTAAAGCGTCACCATGTTCGGTTTTGGGTGGGTTTTTGTCTTGTCTTTCAGTTCTGTGTCCCAGTTTCATGTGTTTCAGTTAGTTTCACTGGATACTTGTGGTTTTATTAGTGTTTGATACTGTCATTGATTATGTGATTAATTTAGCGTATTTAAGCCTGAGTTTCTTTCATTTCATTGTCCGTTCTCGTTACAGCTCTTTGTTCTACTAAAACGTTGTGCTTTCTCCTTGCAACCACACGTGACATTTTGAATGTATCCACATTTTTTTCACAGAAACCAGCAGAAGGAAAAAACTGTTTGCTGCTGTATTTACAGAGAGTGATGCGAGTACTCACGGTTCCATGAGCGATGGTAAGATAGCAGTTCTGCACGGAACATTTCCTCTTCTGCCACATCTTCCTCAACCTATCAGAGAAATGAGATTACGGCACAGCATCCACATCACATTCTCATCAATCAACACAAAGCTATACAGTGAATGCAGTGACAGATCTGTGTGTAACTCCCGGGACAGCGTGTCCTACCACACATGAATAATTTGAAATGAAGGGCTAACAGAGCACTTCCAAAAGCATTTATCAGGGAAATCTAAATGAAAGTGTGGATTATACGTCATGTTTGAAGAATGCAGGATCTGGGAACAGAAATTCAATAATATCATGGCCATTTGCTACAACATGAATTCATTTACCCATCACTTCTCTTGTAGAGGTAGCCTGATTTCTCTGTGCCATATTGCTTGTTGCCTTGAAGCTGATGCATGCTGTACACGGTCTGTCTGCTTAGAGAGTCCTGAACAACAGAAGCAGAAACTGGAGAGTCATGGTTTGTTTATATGTGGCGCCCAAAAAGCTTTTTTGATTTCCATTGCCTCTATGCATGGGCTTTTGCACACAGCAGCTTAAAGGGATAGTTCCTGTATAATTTATTCTACGAATTTATTTTTTGTGGGAACAACGTTTAGCAGAATGTTCTCACTTCTCTTTTTCATACAATGAAAGTCACAAAAGTGACAAAAAAGCACCATGAAAGTAGACCATCAAATTAGTCCATGACTTTTCCAATAGATTTGCTAGCTCACAGTTTAATTCTATGGAAAAGAGCAGTAAGAACATTCTGCGAAATATCGTCTTTATTATTCCATGGAAGAAAGATAGTCATGAAGGTTTAGACTGAAATGAAGGGAAGTAAATTATGACAGAAGTTTCATTTTTGTCTGAACTGAAATGTAAAGTCTAAACTACTCAAGCTGAGGAGAAAGTCACAAAAATCTCATGGCAGAGAAGAGCCAACACTGAGAGGAAGTACTGGCTCACACTTATGAAGAAGGGTTAATACATGCAGGACATGCACAATAGATGAATACCACTCATGCCATGGGTAGAAATTTTATAATAAAAAAAGGAATATTCTGTGTTAAATTATGTCAACAGGAAATAGATTAAAATATCCAAAATTCAGTAAATTTTTTTTTTCGAATTTATAAATTATTATAACAATAATATAATTACAATGGACATCTATGGGGCAAGAGTACAAAGATTATAGTGTTGAAGTCGACAGTTATATATTGAAGTTGTATAACCTGGAATATATCCAAAATATCAACAGCTTTCAGAAACAAAAACATGAAAATTGGATATGATTTTTGCAGCAAGTCTGACAGCAGATTGTTATATTCCTCGTGAGAATGTCACACTATATTGCACATGCACATTTTTTCAACTAAAGTGGGAAACATGAGGTGACAGTTCACATGCATGTGTTCATGAGTAATTAGGACAGCTCACATGATCATTTAAAAAAACATCTCAACTTACTCTCCTGGACTGCTGTTTTGTCAGTGAAGCATTTAGAAAAAACGATTTTGTTAATAGCTGCTCTTCACAGTCATTCCAAGCACTTACAAAATTGTTGTGGAAGATGACTGACAGTAACACATATATTGATCCCCCTCCACCATTGTGCCATTAAATACCTGAGTGAGGCTAACAAATTACTCCATAAGACCCTATCTATTTATTACCCAGACAAATAATGTATACCGCCATGCACTGCAACATAACATGCTATTGATTTTTGTGAATCAATAGTGGTGGGTGACCTCTGAAACAGGAAAAACAAGAACACGGCGGAGGATTAAACATACCGCAGTCCTATGCAATACAAAACTGAACAGAGCCACAATGTATTGAATGTACTGCTCACTGCAGAAATACTATGTGAAAAGTGGCCGGGTTAGTTGTCACACTTTTTTCTCTAATATATATATATTTCTCAGTGTAGGTTTATCTTTGAAAATCAGCTTACTGAGAAATAGCCATTGTGCCAATCTGCCCCGGCATCTCCATCCATATAAGCCTTCAATTAAACAATGTGAGATCATATCCAGAGGAAGTGTTAGAAAATCCTAAACTGAACAGCAAGGAGTGTAAGAGGTGAAAATAAGCATGAGAAATTTGTGCACGAGCTTAAGCGGGGAAAATGTGTGTGCAAACGGAGCGGGAATGAAGTGTAAATAGAGTGTCAGTCTTTACCTCTTTGAATTCGGGCTGTAGAGAAGGTCTGAGCTGATCTCTGAGAGAACAGAGCTGTCTCTTCTCCTCATCCTGCTTATGTTTGATCTGTATAAACACACACACACACACACACACACACAAACACACAATTAAATTCCTCCAAACACATCCTACACTTCTTCTCCTCCTTGTACATTCCTTCAGCCATGTTTTTCTAAGCATGATTACTTAAGCTTTATGTGAGACAATTGCCCTTTCATTAAGTTGTCTGTCACTCACAACATCACTCCAGCCGAAAGGAGCCGTCTTCTGCTTTACCCACCACAAATTTGCCCTTAAATGGGATTTACTGTTACCAACTGCTTACAGTGCTGATTTCTTCCCTGATTGTGTCAGCATGAGGTAGATCAGCGGAGGCTGGTAACCTTGATGCGCCGTGATCCAAGCAAACAAAAGCGTTGTGGTTCTTCAAGGTCTAGTGAAATCTAGGATGTTAGCAGCCAAGGCAACATTTCTCATTTTCGCTTAGTTTCCATTTTTCATCTAATATTTAAATTTGATTTCAGCTTTATTTTACAAACCTACAATAAATAATATACATACAATAGTTTTAGTTAACAGTGATAACCCTGGTTGCTAGATATTTTAGAGAAAATGTGTATGCTTGTTTTCAGGTCAAGCAACAAAATCAGCAGGCTAACCAGCTAAACCAGTTAAACAGCAGTTTGGCCAGACTAGGAGTCCAGATAAACTAGCTTAATCTACATTTAGATAGTTTTTTCAGCAGGATGCAGTTTTTTATCTTATGTTTAAATCTCTAACACCACTAATACTTAGCGTTGGGTATGTCACTCAAGTGATTACATCGTCTATAGTGTAATTATATTACTGTATTAATTACTCTATTGCATTACTTATTAATTACAGTCTTCCCATGTCAACCTCGACCAGTTGAACAATACAAGGATAGACATGAAAATGCTCTTTTCATTCTTTCAAATAAATAATATAAAATTGACCAAATTATTTAAAGGGAGAGGGTTACATTAAAAACATTTTTTCATGTTAAATCCACCATTGTTTAATATAGAATTATTTTATAATATAAAATGCACTTGCATCAGAAGTAACTGTAATGCAATTAATGAAAAATTCAAGTAATCCTTGCTTTACTTTTTCAAGGGAAAAGTAATTACATTACTGTAATAAATGCATTACATCCCAACACTGCTAACACTTCAATGTGAGTCACTTGGTTATATCAGTGTGGTTGTACACGTTGAGATGATCGACTTAACTATTTTTAGCCAACAAACTATTGATCTGGGCTGACGCACAAGGAGATGAAGGAACATTGTTAGCTTGGGGGATGATGGGATACCATAAAGATGCAGAACAACTGCCCAAAAGTCATTCGCTGCTCAGCATGAGCAATCTAATCTCTGAGATTGAGATATATTTGACTGAGAATGAACAAAGGATGCAAAGGACCCTCAGCACTTTTCAATTTAAAAAATAATGACCTCGCTTATGGGATGGTATATGAAGAAATATGAATACACAAGGGGACTGCAGGACAGCATGGTCTGAGTGATCAGGGCCAATATCATGCTCATCCTGAGCTTCATTGCTGCAAAGTAAGTTGTGCTCTGAATACCGATTAGCCCACACTCAGGGCTGATCCTGTTTGTCTGAGTGGATTTTGATTATACCTAAACTATCAAATTGCTTAACAGATGATGTACAGGTAATCTGTTTCACGTCAAGTTTGGTTTTCAACGCCTTTCAATGCATTCTGACCTTTCCACAAGTGAGCCATTACTCCATAAATGGTAAATAGTTTTAATTGACCTATGGCTAAGCCACGCCCCAAAACGCGATGAGCCAATCACAGTGCGCATAGTTAACCCAATACACTCGGACATTCTCTGCTTCCACGTCCATTGAAATGCATAGCAGTTAGTCAGTTTTCACTCGTTTTAATGTTTTTTCTTGTCATTTTAAGTTTAAAATGATCAAACGGTGCGCATGGGGTACATGCAACCCCGACACTAGGTATCCCGAGAGGCTGGGCGACGGACGGTGTGTATTTTTTACCCTTTCCCAAGCCACATTTCAACCGAGATAAGTGTCTGCTCTGAATAAAGTTATGCGGTAACTTAGACCACAACTACTAAATAAATTAAACAAGGATGTCTACATCTGTTCTAATGCAAGTCAACAACGTATTTGAACGTTATCTTTAACATCTCTAACGTTAGCCTAACATTAGAAAGAGTTAACGTTAGCTTCTAGCTGCGTTGTACATCATCATGATGATGACCATGTCACTTAGCTTCATTAACGTATCTGTAAAATAACCGAGATAACAAATGTTAGCAATGTTGTGTTGAATGATTCATGTAAATACAGTAGTGGTAAAGATGGTAAAAATGCTTGTCCTGGAAACGAATGCAACTTAGACCTGTACATATTTAATTTGATCATGAACCATTAATTACATATTGAAGCACAACATTTTAGACAACTTTCTACCAAAACGACTGGGGAACTTTGTGTTTTGTTTTTGTTTTGTTTTTTTAGCAAAACATGTAGCCTTTTCACTCCTCTTCAACATAACTAAATATTCAAACTATTTACATACAGTGTCAATTAGACAAGAGGTGATGATGTTCAAAAGGTAATTTATTTGTTTTGATTTAGTGTGAGTAATAACTCCTAATAAAATGCTATATAAAAATCATCAAATGTCTCCTACTGTGACAGCTGCCATGGCGCCTGTCACCCAATGTTGACTGTTTGTCCGAGTGAGTGGAGGGGGCGTGGCTTAGCCATAGGTCAATTGAAAGGTCAGTTTAAAATAATGATGCTAAACTAAAAAGTAGTACAAATATTTGGACAATTCTTTACTATTTCACATTAAAGTGTTAATCATGTTACGGTGCGATATGAAAGGGATGGAATGTGGTGGCTAATTAATAATAATAATAATAATAATAATAATGTAATTTAAATTGAATTCAGTAATTGTAAGGGTTATGTTTGCTTTCTTTGTGTTTTAGTTTAGTTTTCCCTGTTCTTGCTTTGCCTGTGTTCTCATTCATTGTTAGTTGCCTTGGTTTCTAATTGAGTTACACACTTGTTTCCTTTTAGTTCATTTGCTTGTATATATATATATATATAGCCCTGATATTTATTTATTTATTTATTATTACTATAAATAGTAATGATAATAAGTAATAATTTAATAATAATAAAAAGAACAACTATAACAACAACAACAACAATGATTATTTATATGGGGAGGGGATTATTATTAGTGGTAGTAGTATTAGTATCTCTTTTCCCTTCAAACAGCATTACAATGTATTTTGGTTAAACCTGTTGCCGTCTGTTTGAGATTTGAGTATGTTGTATAGGAAGTCTGAGGCAGCACAAAAGCATGAATGAAAACCTTTAGAGAGCTTTTCACCCTGATTTCTTCCACTTTCGTAAGTGTGTTTGTGGCTTATTGTCATTGTAAGGTGGGATTTGAGCCACAGCATGTCATTTGCCCCATACATTAAGAACATTTGTGTGAAAGCAGCAAGCAGAGCGGAATCACTCACAGCGCTCAGCTGTCCCGTAAAGGTCTCAATGTACTGCTTCAGCTTTTCCGTTGCAGCCAGACACTCCTGAAAGAAACTGACAGGACAAAGCTATTTTAATCACATATCCCGTAACAAAACAGAGTCCATATTTAAGGCGGCATCTCTCTTCCCCTCTCGCTCTTCTTTCAATGGTTTCTCATCCTCTCAAATTCCAGTCACACTTAAAACAGCGTGACAGACTCGAGCGTGGAGGGATGTGACTATAAAGCATGCATTGAACACTGATGGTGTTGGTGCCAAGCAAGCACAGGTGCACTGCCTGGCCCAGAGATTGCTCCTAACACGGATGACTTTGTTCATTTTGCCATGGTCTGGTTCCTTTCATTGGACGACTCTGTTGTGGGGGACTGATTATATTGCTTTATGAGGACTGAAGGATTGTTATATAGGCCTATCTATAGAAATGCATAATAAACTTCCAAAACCTTTTATCACAGACTTACTTGCACTGAGAGTGGTAGTGTTTGATGAGGTTCTGTAGCAGGTCCACTCCTTTCTTGGTCTTAATTTCATTTACTTTGATGAGGTACTGTTTAAGAGGAAAACAGATGAGAATAGAAAAAAGAAAACAGTTATTTGAGATGGTGATAATATTTTTTTTTTAGCAAATAAATGCATCCTTGGTGAGAATTAGAGACGTTTTTCATAACCATAAAATTTTTTTTATAATAGGAGACACTTCATAATATCACACTTAATAATTTTTTCCACACAGTATAACTGGATCATTATATTCACCCATGCTGGGTATCAAAAAGTTTGAAAACCCCTGGTTTAAAGTAATAGTAACCGAGGAAATGTTTTTGCCATTCAAATTCACAGAAAATAACACAGATGAGCTGATCACAGCATTAATCTAACACCATCTGTCATGTTCCTCTATAGGAGCCTACACAAACATAAGCGGATCTTACTTCACACATCTGTAGCTGGAACATCCTGCGCTCTTTCTCCATCTCTTCTGCAATCTCTCCTCCGCTCACCTCTGTGCGCACCATACCGTACTGCTTCGCCAGTTCCCTCTTCTCTTTCTCGATCTTAGTGCTTAGGGGACAGAAAGCGACAGTGTGGTCATGACTTTTGTATTGTGTAGTACTGCATAACAGAAAACTGATGGTATGTATCCGATTTGTGGTTACAGTAAATAAGAAACACAATACAAAAGTATTGTAAGAGAAGTGAAGCGAGACTTACGAGAATTACAACAAAATGAAGAACAGAGATTAAAAGGAGCAAAATAACGATACAGGAAGTGCTGAAAGGGTCTCAGGTAATAATTAAGGATCAGGAAGTTAGATTAGAAGGTCATGGGTTTTCGATATTGCTATGCTAAACCTATAACTTACAGTTTTTAACTTAAAAGTATTTTATTTTTGCTTACTAATAGATTACAATGACCTCTCTTTTTAATCTCTTTTTTTATACATTTGTGTAGATGACACACATATGAGAATGTAGTTTCCTCCCACAGTTTTACAAAACAAATCCATGAGATAATGTCCATGAAGGAACATGTTGATAAATACGGGAAATACCGGTTTAAACAACCATGTCTTGTAATAAAGGTGTGAAGAAATATGTGAAAAGGAGAACAAATGAAAGTGACTGTGATCCTGCATCGAATATGTAACACATGAGGCACAGAAAATATATCCTACACAGTTTCTAAAATTGGTTGTTGTTTGAAACACACACACATACACAGAGAGAGAGAGAGAGAGAGAGAGAGAGAGAGAGAGAGAGAGAGACTGACGTGTCAGAGACCAGAGATAAAATGTTTTCTTTTTGTCTTTCTTATTTTGAAGCTTTTGCAATATCTCAACTAATGAATCAAAATAATCCAACACTCAGTGGGTGTCAAAAAACACAGGCACAAATGGCTGGAATTAGCCTAATTTAAAAACAGTGTTATAAAAAGCACTCACAATTTATTTTCATAATCTCTCCATGCTTTGTCAAAGGGCTTTTTCAGGTCCTGACAAGATGAAAACAAGGAGTTAGAACAGAGTCAGACTTACATCATCACAGTAAAAGACGTGAATCAAGACAGAATTAAGAGAAGTCATCATCTGTCTTATTACCATCTGCTCACATTAAACACTATGCTTATGGTAATGATCTATGTAATGGATTTCTGCTTGTAGAGGCAGAGAACACGTCTTGTTGCCTTCTGGGATATAATATCCAGTGCATCTCATTTCCATCATATATACTGGAACACTAACAGAGCAACAAAAGTTACATGGTACCATATTTTTTGGACTTGGTACAATTGTCATTTCCTCTTTGGGTACCATGGTATAAGAATATGGTAAGCATTCACTATAATGGTATAAAACATGTTCTATATAAATATTTGAAATTTGATTTATTAAATTATATACAATTTGTAAAAGCCATTTACCAAATTGAATTTTATTTTAAACCCATGAAGTTTATACTTTGAACTTACTTTAATTCAATATTAAATATTTATTCAGAATTTATAGTATGTACCATATTTTATTAATTTTACATTTAATAAAAAAATATTATTATTTTTTTAACCTTTTTGCATTGCAAACAATATTATCAGCCTAACTATTTGAATACTCGCCTATAAAAGAAGTTAAAATATTAAAATAACAATCTATACATTTACAAAGCAACCACAAGACAGTAATATATTGTATGGAAGAGTTCAACTTACCCCTTTGACCTCTTTCAGATCCCCTTTTACCAGCGAGTCCAGGAAGAAGTTAATGTTGTGCAACATGCTCTTCAACTGATAAAACGGAAATATTAAAACGGAAATTGTGAGCTGGCAAAACCCATTTATTGCCAGTTTATGTCAGCGTATGCTTGCTTACTTGCAAACAAGCACTTTTTTAAAAATAAAATCAATTTAATAGGAACAGGTCTGGAAAGGATAAGGAACTGTGGACAGGGAGGTGAGAAAACCTTTGGAGGGAAGCTAAGCTGTTTGCAGATACGGCCTATCTTGTAAGACCAAATTGTGACAAATATTAAAAACACTCTTTGGGATTATGCAGAAGCCTAACAGAAAACCTTCCCTGAAGCTCCATGTGTCTCACCAAGTTCTTCATTGGCATCAGCAGTTCTTTGGAGAATTCTGCAAACTTATTAAAGGCAGAGGCCACTTCCTGTTCTCCATTGTTGCGGAAATTCACAGCCAACTTCTCCATGGAATTGATGTATGACTCCAAATGTGATATGTGATCTGGAGAAAGAACAGCAGCAGAACTTCAGCACAAACCAGGAAAATATAACCAGGAAAATTTGACTAAAAGCAAATGACACAAAAAAAAACCAGATAGAAGTGTTGATGGGTTTGGGTCTCATAGGGGCATTTGCCTTCCACTTTATTCATATTCATACGTCGTAGGAGGAAATGCTGTGCATGCCCTGCTCTCTAATGAACTAACAAAAATGAATGCATGCTGCTTACAGTCTGATGTGCATGAAATAAAAACAAATATGGCATAGTGAATACTTGCATTTGTGACAAAACGATGCAAGCACCAAACCAGATCACCAGACTAAATGAGAAATTATACCCTTTCAGGTACTTTCTCACACATTTAAATACAAATAAACCCAACAGTTTAATATTATTTTATGTTACCTTGACCAGAGAAATGCTTTGCTTTGGCTGCTTTCTTCATTTTCTGCAAAATTGTGCGGTCAGAGTCCAAGGCCTTTTGAAAGAAAAAAGAAGGGTCTCATCAACACTGTGTCAGGGTTCTGTCACTTCTGTCTAGTCTATTTCTTGGTTTTGGGACAGAGCCCTGACACTCCTGTTTTGTCTTGTATGTGCCTTGTTTCATGTATTGTCTTGTGCTGTGTAGCACACAGCTTGCGTTTTACACTAGCTGTGTGCTTTCATGTTGTCATGGTTTTGTGAGAACACGTGGCTTGTGAGTGTCCTCATTAGTTCATGTTTTGTGTGAGCACATGGCTTGTCATGTGTTTCCTTGTGCCATGTGCTCTCCTGTCAATTGTCTAGCCCCTCCCATCTTGTTACCTGATTATTGATTAATTTTCCTAACCCTTCGGTACCTGCTTTGTTTGCTCTCCCTATATTTTCTCCTTGTGTTTTCAGTCCTGTGCTGGATTGTCACGTAATGTTACCTTGAGCGTTTCCCTGCTCTAGTCAAGTCGTGCCGTGTTAAGTCTTTCTGTCCTGTTTTCCCCCACGGGGTAGTTTTTGTTTGTGTTTTCACTTTTATTAATAAAGCCCTTATTTCTCCTGCAATGGAGTCCTCGCTCCCTTCATTCAACCTGACACACTGAGTTAGGAATTTCCATTCGGCAGAAACCTGTTTTTTTTTTAAACTGGATTAGTTTGCCAGAACAGGACTAA
Organism: Semotilus atromaculatus; assembly: GCA_031834385.1. Lineage (NCBI taxonomy): Eukaryota > Metazoa > Chordata > Actinopteri > Cypriniformes > Leuciscidae > Semotilus > Semotilus atromaculatus. The sequence continues at coordinate 9,096,672 of JAULUF010000020.1, forward strand.
ATTACATTTTAAAATATATCAAAATTCCATTTATTTCAAAAAAGTTAGGCATCAAAATATCGTTCATAATGTTACTGTTTGTACTTTATTTTTGATCAAACAAATGCAGCCTTGGTGAGCATAAGAGACTTCTCTCAAAAATATTAAAAGATCTTAAAGACCTGAAACTTTTGACCGGTATTGTATCTTAAATGCACTGTAAGTCAGTTATATAAAAGATAAAATAGTTATAATAAAAGCATCTGCCAAATACATAAATGTATTGTAATTCCAGACCATATATTCCTATAACATCACTTCAGTTTGTTGAAATTATTGTTGAAATTCACACAAAGAAGCACACATACAGACACACATATTGTTTAGCACAAACACAACTTGAAATGGCTCCTTACAGAAACACATTTCCTGTTTCAAAAACAGCAATTACATCCAATCATGAAAGGATAATGAAATCATGAAAAGCTAAGAGAGAGTTTGCCTTCTGAAACTGGACAGCTGAAATTACACCTGCTACACCATGCTACTTTTCTATACTAAAATCTAATCTACCAAATTAAGCAACAATCTGGTTACTATAAGGCAGCAAATGGAGCATGAAGTCTAATTGTGTCACTAAATAAGCAAGAAAAAACATGAAAAAATTAATGAACAGCTTTTGCTTGCCATCTGAGAGCATGATACATTGCTGTGTGTGGGTCAAAATAGTGTGACTGTTGTGTGCTGGGGTGAAATCCTCAACAATTTGACACGTTTTAAAATGTATTTTTATCTACCACAAGTGTATGGCTCATGGTGTACAATAAGAAAACATGTGATTCATTATGGGGCCTTATAAACAAGATTCCAGATTTCATTCCATATAGTATTCAAATATGCCTACAGTCTTACAGTGAAAGTCTAGTTTCTACACAGATTTAATGGGAAACCGTATATCCTGTCCCAATTATCCTTCCCTTCACTCAGGATAAACAGTTTGTAACACTCCCCTCGCTCATATCCCATCAGCCCGTTTAGCACCGTCCTGAACAGCTCCCATCTTTTTAACCACAGGTGATTTAGCATAATCACATTTTCACAGAGAGAGTCTCCATAGTCTTATTGAATAAAAAAAATGTTTGGGTTTAAGACTTGAGGGAGTCCCCAAAGAGCTTTTGACAAAGCAGATTCATTTGTTTGCTCCAGTTCAGAAAAAAAGAAGAGAGATCAGCTGCCATGTTCTGTACGTCCCACTAATGATCAATCTGAGAAGTCTATTATCTTCAACAGTACATTATGTTTTTAGTGTTTTTACTAATATAACCACATCATACCCATAATTCAATGCACGGAAGAACCGCATTGCGCATGAACTCCAGCCCTCTAAAGGCTGGAATACACTTCAGGATGACTTTTTCCCAGATTTTACAGACTGGAAGAGTCGACAACGACATTAAGGCATGAATACACTACTCGACCTTTCAAACCTGAACAAATTTTAAAACAATAATCATCATACACTTTAGCGAAAGTAAATAGTTACAGAGAAAAACTGGGCATCATACAAATGACTAAGAATCCCAAACTACCTGACAAACAAAATGACGAACTCACCCAGAAACATCAATAAAACAATAAAGGGGATTGATGTCAGTTAAGGGCCATTTATACAGAATGCGCTTTTTTTGCAGTAAAAGTCACCATGAAATCAAAAGTGACAATTTTTATTTTTTGGAAGGAATATTGCAGTATTTAGTACAAATTATTTATTCATGCACATCACAATTTTTTTTAAGTATGCGCCCTCATAATCTTTAATAAAAAATAAAAAACCTCCATTTGTAGACACAATTTTCTCTTCACTGATGACTTGTTTACTGGGCGGGACAACCTTTCACTCACATGACATCACAGCAATAGCAAACCACAACCATCCAATGAAGTCCCGTCCTACATGTTTTCTTGTTCAAGAAGCCGTTTCACAATGATATACACATCACAGTAGAAACGAAAAGACTATTGCAACTTCTGTGTCATGCTGATTTGACAAATATGAGACGCATGACAGTGGAAATGAAAAAAGAAACATGTCTTTGTTGAGCGAGACGTGACCGCAATGGTCAAATATGTCTAGCACATTTAAAAGCAGCATGGAGAAAAACTAAAATCGTGTTGGATTTTGTGACCAGTGTGAACAGTCACACGTTATATAGGGACTCAAATAAGTAATCTGTTGTGCGAATGTACAGTGTTTTTAAAAATGGAAGTCGGTTCCAAAAATTGAAAGAGGAATTTCATAACAAGATTAAAACTCAGTAACATAACTACGCAGAAAAAAGAGTTTAACTAGATTCTTTGTTCTCCTTAGCCTTGATGAAATCAACTTCCTTCAAAAAAAATCCCAGTTTCTATGGAAACTTCTTCCTGTTTCAAAGCCGGAGACCTCTGTCTCTAACACTCGTGTCTTATCTTGCTGTTTTTATTCTCTAAGGAAATGCCAGCATAAAGGATTATACCCCATTAATATTCATTGGTGTCACACATGATAGTGTGAAGAGGAAAATGTAATTCACTGTTATTAGTTCAGAGAGCCCGTAATGAACTCCTCATACCGCACAATTGAGAAACATGTTGGGCGTGATGTGAAATCATCTAACACTGAGCAAGAGTCAACTGTCATACAACCAACACTTAAAGGGATAGCTTTTCCCAAAAATAAAATGCTGGCACTATTTACTCAATCTCAAACTTCTATGACCATTTTTCTGTGCAACATAAAAGGAGAAATTGATTGTAGAATTTCCAAGCTGCTCTTTTCCGGGTGAATGCTGACCATGGAGGCCAACATAAATTTAGTTTGTTTCTCACACAAAACTATGGCTTCAGAAGACAGATAGTGTAAAAGTTTTTTTGGACTACTTTTATGATGCCTTATGTTGTTATGTTGGTCTTTTAAAGGTGCTAGTCAGTCACCATCCACTTCTTTCATTATACTTCCCTTTGTGTTTCCCTGAAGAAAGTTTGTTTGGAATACGGGTTTGGAATGACGTGACGGTGAATACATAATGACAAAAAATTTTTTTTTTGGCAAACTATCCCTTTAAAATAAGCAACCAGGAACCATGCACGTTCAGGTGCAGAGCAGTTTTGCATCAAGGATGTTTGGCTTTCTTATTTTTAGCCCTTCCAGTTAGCTCTGTTATTTGTACACTGTGCCAATAACAATTCAACCGTGTGGTATTTTACCTGGAACGGCATTCCATGCTGAAATTCACATTCCCCTGACTAGGCAGAGTGTGAATTCTGTACTCAGCATGACTAACCTCACAGATCTTTTGTTCTATATTGCAGCAATGGTGCCTGGCTTTTTGGATTGGCTTTTGTGTGCATTAAGTGCTTGTGAAATTCCCCACAGCACACATTGAAAGGATAGAACGAAGTAGGACCATTGATAAACAGCCATAAATACTCATGGTAAACAGGGGCAGTGACTGTCTAACGAAGGTAGTGACCAAAAATGTAGTTGTTGTTCAGTTTACATTTACATTTTTACACAAAAAGAACCGCCATCTGATTATGCCTATACCATTGTGCTTGGGAGGGAAGCATTGAACTCATTTACATAGTGTGTTTCCTTAAACTGCAGAAACTTTGTTGTGAATGTTTTTCACACCAATATGAAATAATATCCTATAATTGGGATATCCCGATTGGATCCTATAATATTATAATATGGCATATAATATTCAGTATGCGATTCAGTGGACAATCAGTTTAATGAATGGATAGATATATAAATGTGAATGTGAATGTAGGGTTCACACAAAAATGTGAAAAAAATTATTTAAAATATCTTAATATAGGATAATATATAATATTATACTTTTATGGCATGTGTCATGTAATATAATACAGCATATAACATTTAGAATTTCATATTAGTGAAAATGAAACAATGCTTCTTGTACTGACATGCTTCAGTCACGAATCCATAAGACATGCATAAGACATGCAGTGATAATGTTTTGAGGTCTGAGGCATTTTATAATTGAGGAGCACGACCAGATGTTTATCTCCCTCTTTCGTGGTTAATGAAGCCACATGGACACACACAGTTCACTTTCTTCACCACTGGTGGATTTTAGCTCCTTAACCAAGACGGCCAGAATTGAAACTAAATCAATACCACAATAATACCACGTAACCATGGTAGAGTTCACTTCCTCGCGGTCATTAAATGTCAATTACGAATAAGATAAGGTAAAAAGTAACTAGAAACTCTGGTCATTTTTCCACTGGCATCTGGGGTAGCCCATTAGTTTACAAAACAAAATGTAGTCCAGATCTACTATGATGACCACTTATTTAGACCTGTGTGTCTCATATAAAGTGGTGAAGCAAGCTATTTAGGTAAACACACACACACACACACATGCTCAGAAATAGCATCAAACCCACTCTGATGAAGCTCAGCAACACGAGGAATCCAGAGCAGGTTTATCATGAAGTCAGCAGATGTTTTATGATATAAATTAACATGCTGATACCACTTCCTTTGCAAGTGCAAGGTGTTGCAAGGGGCTTTATGACATTCTAAAATAAACCTTTTAATGGATGTTCAAAACCTATAAGACTCTTCTAAGGAACTCAAAACAAGATATTTTGAGAAGTCTTGGTTACCATTGACTTCCACTGTATGAAACAAAAGCCCACCGAGACACTTCTCACAATAATAAAGATTTGGGTATAAGTAAATGATGACTGTTCATTTTTGGATGAAATGCCCCTTTAACTTCAAAAGAAAATTGGATCATTGTTTGTGAAATTCCTAGGTAAGTGCATCAAATTGACTTTCATAGCACTAAGTGCTTCAGCAATTCACAATAGTGCATTTAGCAGGGTCCCTGGGGAAACAATGCCACAGGGTAATTACTTTTACCTATTGAATTAATTTTATTTTATTTTAAAGGTGCTCTCAGTAGTATTATTTTTCTAAAAGATTAATATAATTAATTTCAATTCATTTAAATATTCTACTCATTTCTTTAGGCGTATGTGTGAAACGTTTAATGAGGAAAACATGAGTGTACCTTTGTTCATTCTTAACAAATATTTCAGGAATCTAACACAGAAAGTTTAGGGAACGTTAGTTTATGGTTCTCTAAAGGTTAGTTTGAACCAAACCAAAAACGTTTAGGGAACGTTCCCTCAGGGTTACAACGTTCCCTGAACGTTAATAAAACTTTCCATGGGAACCAAAACCTAAACAAAACCTTAAGGGAATGTTCCCGCAACCAAAGACTAACTTTCCCACAACGTTCTGGCAACCATAAATTGTTAGCTGAGGAGGATAATAGTTATATCAGGTGTCTTCACTCTGAATGAATGAACCCTGCTTTACTTTATACAGAAAAAACAAGGGATGGCAAAACAGCCTCGGCAGATTATCCAAGCACTCCAATTATCTTTCTTTATTCCTCTCCGGTGCATCTGCTAATCCCAAATCGCCCCCCAAATTTTAATTAACTTTCAGCGACATACAATGGGAAAACGGGAGCAACATGTTGTGTTGAAGAGAGATAGCTGAGGTGTGTATTGGATTATCTTCAGAAATGTCCAGGGAAATATCTCCAGTTTCTGCTTTGTCATTGAGTCACATGACTCAAACACAGACTCTATTATAGCATATAGGATTCCTATTATCTCTCTTTAGGTCAGTGCAGATTAAGGCAAAGCATCTGTGTTGTAATCTGGTTGGTGATTAATCAAATTTCTCACGAGTTCAAACATAAAAAGGCAAGTGAGATTCAATTTACTGTACTGTACTGAGAGATTATCATATTATTTTTGAGCTCCATTGACTTATAATATGGATAAAATTATTCTTCAATATTATCTTCTTTTGTGTTCCACCGAAGAAATAGTCATACAAGTTTGGAACAACATAAGGGTAAGTAAGTGATTTTTCATTTTTGTTTTTTTCATAGATTTGCCCTCCTGTGCTTCTAATAAACTGTTTTGAAGGGCTTGTCCAAGCAGCAGGATCTGCTTCGGCGCCTGTAAATCTGCACTAAGGCAGATTAAACTGAGGTGTCCTGGTCTGAGACGAGTCTTGAGGTTTCTGATATAAAGGCTGAGGGTTTTGGATAGTGGTGGAGGCCGACTCTAGACAAGTTCAGAAGAAAGACCACCACTCGGTCTCTCTTATAACCCTTTTGTCCTGAACCCCCCTGAGGCTGTGCGTGTGCAAAGCTCACTATATAAGATTCCTATCCTGTCACAATCAAGGATGTGATGCACTGTTCAATTTGTATGGCTGTGCATTGCACAGACCAGGTCATCACCATGGTTACTTCACATTCCACTATGTCACTCTTATTAAAGCAGTCATCATTCAATTGTTACCACCCTGACCCCGTTGTATATATGACCCTGGATCACAAAACCAGTCTTAAAGGTGGGGTATGGGATTTGCAAAACAGATTTTGAAAATACACAACTCAAATGGTCCTACCTCCTTTCCTCCAGCGCTGGCCCTGATTTGTGTGATGGGGATGGGGGGAGGGGGGTATGGTACAACTGTTTGATTGACGGATTTAAGGGGGTCGCACACCGGACGAGAAGCTCAGCGTCGCGTCGCGCAGCGCCACATCTTTAAAATTAGAACACATTGTTCTCTATGAGTGTACACACACCGGCGGCATCATTCGACGTCTGTCCGCGGCGCCCAGCAACGGCTCAGGACCGTGTTCAAAATCCTGCTGCGCCACAGAGTGCCATTTACATAGTTTTATATACAATTTTAATGATTTTTGTCTCAAATCGTTGCTAATGTATCCTGACTTCGCCCTGTGCTGCAATATACATTTAGTTTTGCATTTATTTACAGAAATCAGCTGCTTGAATGACAATTGCTGATGTTATTGGATTTCTCCATTGGATTATTGGATTCTCAATTCATTCAGTTAACGGACGCTCTGAGGTAAAGTTTTCAGACTGCAGACTCAGCAACGATTGTATTTAATTGTACAGTACAATCATAACATAGTACAGACATTATCTTCATTTCATAATGTCATTAAACATAACAATATTGCTGGCCATACACTGAGAAAGTGCTTCTCTTTTGGTGTGCGACCCCCTTTACTGTCCAACGATTCTAGATGGTCTTGGAAATGATTGGCTGGAGTTTTTCGAGTCCTGCCCGTTTCACAGATGATTCAATTTCTAAATTTTCATTTCAGTGCTTCTAACTCAGTGGCTTTGAGTGGGTTATGATGAATGAATAGGATTTCAAATGATTTTGAAAAAATGGACAAAAAAGAGAATCACATACCCCACCTTTAAGTCGTACGGGTATATTTGTGGCAATAGCCAACAAAACACTGTATGGGTCAAAATTATTGATTTTTCTTTTATAACAAAAATCATTAGGATATTAAGTAAAGATCATGATCCATGAAGATATAAGTAAATTTCCAACCTTAAATATATCAAAATTTAACTTTTGTAAGTGGACGCAGCACAATCGCCAACAGAAATGGAAACCTTTAAAGGCGATTTTCTCAATATTTCGATTTTTTTTAACCCTCAGATTCCTGATTTGAAATAGTTGTATCTTGGCCAAATATTGTCCTATCCTAACAAACCATACATCAATTGGAAAGCTTATTTATTCAGCTTTCAGGTGATGTATAAATCCCAATTTAAAAAAATGGCCACATAAGATTGCTTTTGTGGTCCAAGGTCACATATATGCTTCAAATTGGCACAACTGGGGTTCAAAATTAACACCAGCCAAGAGCCAATGTACATAAAAATAATCACATAGTTCTTGCCTGGACAAATAAATATATGTGAGTGTGTGTGTGTGTGTGTGTGTGTGTGTGTTTGTCCTTTGACAAAAGTGTTATTTTACATAAGACATTACATAAGTGTGTGGAAATGAATTTGTGTGTGAACATCATATTAAACAATTAAATGTATTTATATATATTTGTATGTGTGTCGTGTCTGTGTAAGTGTATATATATATATATATGGGCTATACTTACACACACACACAAGCACACACACATATATATATAAATCACAAGCTTTTATGTTTAAATGCGATTAATCGGTTTGACAGGTTATGTATATTCCAAAATCTATTATATAGGCCTATATATGTATATATATATATATATATATATATATATATATATATATATATATATATATATAATAGATTTTTGAATGACAAAACGACAAATCTGTGCTGCATTTTATAGTGAGTAAATGCACCTTTTTGTACCTTTGGCAAACAGCAGTCAAAATACTTCTCACTGCATGGTTTCTGTAACATGCACATCATCACATTCATTAACAGGACAAGATCCTGGATCAACATCCTTTGTTGGTCCTGGAGCAACATCTCTATCAACCAATCCTCCCACCCCTAACCCCAAAAATCAGAAGGCATTGATTGGTGGAGCGTTGTTTCAACAACAACAACAACAACGACGACGACGGATGCGGATCCAGAAACATGACGGTCATATTCATGCTGGTTCCTTCGCTCCAGAAGATTCATGAATCCTAAGCCGGCTTTTGTTTATGCAGCTCAATAAACAGTGGATGAAAGCCACGTGCTCGTGATAATACAGCAGAAGCTCGTATTGACGCACGAGCAGGGATATGAGATAAGAAGCGCGAGATAGCGACAAAATACGAAGTAACGAGTAAAAAAAGGGAAAGATTGCAAAACTTCGGTGCCATTTCATTTACAATAACGACGAGGAAATGTGCATGTTAACGCGTAATGAAATGTGAGATTCTTCCTCTTTCAGTTGCACGATATGATACAGAAACCACAGAAAAAGGAGCGTACATAATATTAATTAATTTTAACAAATTCAAAAGCAACCCGATTAATTGACTACAATAATTGTCTAATAAGCTTTAACTGACTATTTAGCTTGAAATCACGTGGTTTGGGGTTTTTGGAAATAGGCTACGCTCAGCTCAATCGATTCAGCAAGACAAAGAGCATCAGTATCTGCTGTAGTAATGTTTGGAGCAGTATTCGTAGGGAGAAAATATGAAAGACAACACGTTCATTGGCTTAAGCATTTCTGCAAAACAAAACGGCACTGTAAAACAGTAGGCTAAAGAGCAATATTGCCTTCATTAAAAAAAACACACATCTAGACCTGCTCCTGATATTGGACAGTAGGTCCTACAGAACACATTCATTTCATTCATCATACAACTGTCAAAGACACAATAAGAAGCTATACAAAAGACGGCAGCAAAATCTCATACCTCCTCGATAAGGTTGGCGGAATTTCGGCAACTTGTCATTTTGGTGTAGAAGGAAGAGGTGGTGGGAGAGCTGTAGTCCTCCAAAGTCTCCACGATAAACTCATCCACTGATATGAACTCAGGCATTTTGGAGGAAAAATAGGAAAATGCTAATTATAAATAAATTTTCACAGTAAGCCCATTAAAAAGAATGATATTGTTGCTGAGGAAGTGGCTAGAAAAATGTCAAGCTGTTTGAAAAGTTCGCGCAGCGGTGAAGTAAAGTGCAGCAGTGTTATGTTTGGCTATAGCGGCGAACGCGCATAAAGAGGAAACAGGAGGGTTTAGTGTCAGTCTGGGGTTGACTGTTCGATAGTACGCATGCGCAGTTGGCTGACGGACCCCACAAAGCACATCAGGCTGGAATGGTTAATAATGGTGAAACTATTACAAGCATCTACAGTGGTCAATATGTTAGAAGGCCATAGATAAAAACAATTGAACTGTAATAATAAAACCAAAATAAACCTGTTACACATTCTTGAAAGCTATATTTATGAATGACCTTACCGCCACCAGATATTATCTAAAATGTTTATTATTACTCATCTATTTAATCTCATAGTCTCTTAGTTGAACTGCTATGCAATAACTGTTTTTTTATTTGTTTATTGAATGAATGAATACATTAATCAACCATTTATAATAAAATAATATGAACATTAGTTATTGTGCAGGAAATAACTGTGTAGAGCATGTGTTTATCATTACACAAGCAAATAAAAAATAAATAAATGTTTGCGTGTAGTGTGTTTACGTTTGTTTCATGCAGTTCAATGTAATGTTTTTAAGTCAGTTTAATGTAATTTAAGTTGAAAATGATTTAAACATCCAAGTTGATTGCATTTAAAAATACAAGGCAAAAATACAAATACAATATTTTCTCGACTTGCATGCCAGGCTGACATTCAGTTCAGGGGTCAGCAAGTCCTCCATAAAAAAATGTTGATTCATTTTGTTCAAAAGATGAGGACCCACACTACCTGCCTTTTGGTCTGAGAGTTTGGAAAGGAGCGTAACATAGCACATTATTAATAAAGCCTGGAAGTCACCTATCTCAGCTGTCATCTCTGATTAGAGTTTCACTCAGTCAGCCGCAGGCTCCTTCTACCCAAGACAGCCCAAATGGCCCAGCAGAGAGCCACGTGACCCCTGCTGCACATTCCCAGACTGTTCATTCACAACATAACTGCTACCTTACATTGTGATGACTGGATGCCTTTAGCCCATGCACTATAAAAAAAATCCAGTTTAAAGTGACTACAATAAAACCTTTAAAATGTCAAATAATGTCAAAACCAATTGGCAAAAGACCCCAAAATTCTTGTGATCAGGCTGGGTGGTGAGAATAAAGAGGTGGCAATAAAGGCAATCAAAATAACTGAATATCCCAAAAAGATATGACGATAACAGACAGATTAATTACATAATTTCATAAATTCATTCTCTCCTATAAATTGTCGTTGGAAGCTGATAGAATGAAAGTGACAGTCCAAGATGAACATAAAATAGATCTCCTTATAAAAAATCCTGCAGCGCAACCCAGCTGGGTTAGACAGCAAACAGACTAGAGAGAGATGCACATCAACTTAACTTAACTTTACTGTTTTTTGCTGGCATCAAATTTGGAGAGACATCAAACACGGACATCATTGGAGACATCAAACACAGAGGAGAGAACACAGGTCTACCTGATTGCTGTTCCCGAAATTTACTCTCATGGTCTGTTTTTTTTTTATTTATTTTTTTTATGTGTAAATTTACATTTGATACAATGTAATTATACGTTTGTTAAAGTGTAATTATACATTTGTTATGTTTGATTATACATTTGTTAGTGTAATTACACAATTTACAGTGTAATTTTACGTTTGTTATGTTCCAGCATGTTTTTAGTGGATTAAGTGTAATTTTACTTTTTTTAAAGTGTAATTATAAATTTTTTAATGTGTAATTATTTGTTACAGTGTAATTATACATTTGTTACAGTGTCGTAATACAGTTGTTAGTGTAATTCTACGTTTTACAGTGCAATTGTTTGTTACAGTATAATTATAATTTTTTATAGTGTAAATACGTTTGTAAGTGTAATTATATGTTTTACAGTAATAATATATTTTTACAGTGTAGTTTTACATTTTTAAAGTATAATTATACATTTGTTACAGTGTATTACGTTTAATTATATGTTTGTTACAGTGTAAATATACATTTGTTTAATTGTAATTATATGTTTGTCACATTTTAATTTTAATTATACTTTACACTTTTTTTACAGTGTAAATTACGAGGGCAAATTAATTCAATAATAATTACAATTAGGAGCACAGATGAGTTAATTATAATAAATACTGAAATATTCCATGAAAGTCGATTTCAAGGTGACTTTAAAGTTCACTTCTTGGTAATATTTTGTCACATTATATATATCCATTATATTGAGATAGTCTGATGATAGATCCATCACACAGGCCAGGAGCATAACCATGGAAACCGTGGTTATTATTAAGTGATCATTTGCGTGTCCATTAGCTGCCAGTTTTTAGTTATATTCCCATGTGACAGTCAAGCTTCACTGGTACATTCTATATAATTACCCTTCTCTATTTCAGAGGCAATTATTTCACGAGTGGGTTTAGATCATGTACGGCAAGATCACCTAGAATGCTGTGTTAGAGGGAAGATAGTCAAACACATCATTTACTATTATTAAAGCACAAGGTATCATATTTTACATTATTATTTTGCATGACAAAAACAGAATAAGGTCTACAGAACAGATCAACTAAATAACCTGAATTTTTATTTTTTTTAAGATGCAGGAAGCCAGTTCCAGCATGCATTTTTCTATGGATGTTAGCTTCCATTAGTCATCTCATCTCATCTCATCCATTAAACCGAGCAGCAGTGTCATGGAAGCAGTGCTGTCACCAGGCTGGATGTCATTTCATTAATCAAATCTTCTGCTAAGGCTTCTGTCATGATCCGCAAATGGCTAAATCCCTGTGTAAATCTCCTCTGCAAACAATACCCTATAAAACTTGACATACAGTATGGAAATATTTTGAAAAAACAGCTAGAGTAAGTCTTGACCTTTTTCTAAATGAAGGCAATATTTTTCGTGTCTACATTTTCCATGCCTTTTTTTTTCAGTCAAATTGAAGACCACATAGCATTCATTTGATACAATATTAGTAAATGGAATAAACTGAAGATCATCACAAGATAATTTTATTTATGCAACTTACATGGTTTTCTTAAACGACCTGTAATATCTATAACAGTTAGTTATTATCAAATCCCTCAATTGTTCTAACATTCCCAGAATATATTAATACATATGTATTAAAATGAATACATTGAAAAGCAGCAGAATGATTGGAAATTACTTTACGGTTCATAAGTATCTCTTATGCTCACCAAGGTTGTATTTATTTGATCAAAAATACAGTAAAACTGCAATGTTGTGGATGTGAAATAGTCATTTATTCCTGTGATGACAAAGCTGAATTTTCAGCATCATTAATCCATTCTTCAGTGTCACACGTACACAATAACAGTTGTGTTGCTTAATATTTTTGTGAAAACCGTGATAAATTTATCCAGGAGTTTTTGGTAGAGAATCAAAAGAAATCTTCTGTAACAATGTAAAAGTCTTTTTTGATCAATTTAATGCATGCTTGATGTAATTAAAGTGTTAATGTCTTTTAAAAAAAAATCTTACTTACAGTAGTGCACATTGAATGAATCATAAAGCATTAAATAGCACTGAATTTATTGACAGGCAATTGTTTGTATAGTTAAGGTGCTATTCTAGACATTACTGCTTTTGTATTTCCCATTAACAGCTAATAATGGCTATGTACACATGGGTATCATTACTTCCCCTGTTGATCCATGCATTTCTATGCATTTCCACCTTCTCATCCATTAACAATAAGCTGGCTGATGTGTGTAGGCAGGGTGTAGAGGATGAGGAAGAGGAAAACCCCCAGGATAACCAGAATGAGCAAAGCAATGATGTACTTCTTGTATTTCTTCCAGATGAAGAACACAAAGGTCTTCAAAGGGTTCACAAACCAGTTGAAGGAAGTCTTAGGACGGCTTAAGGGGACAAAAAAAATGGGACGTTTTAATGTAGCACATTTTAGCAAGCACACAATTAAAATAAAAATATGCAAACTTGAAATGATATAAATGCATTTTGATCCCTTACTTTGGTTTGTCCAGAGGTTCGGGTTCTTTGCGTGCTTTTCCCACAGGGTTCTTCTCGGCATCCTCAGCTGGCACTAAGTGGAACTCTGCCTCTACTTTACCCTGCAAACCACAGAAATGAACGAAGGGTTTGAGTCTACCTTTACAAAGTAAACAAGTGTGTTACTACATTCGTTGTACTCAATGTTGGTGCACTAAAGAAGTACTTGTACCATTAAGAGGAAGGTGTTTCCACTGTTGTCCACAAATTGCAGATCTTCTGGTTTCATGTTGCTACGCTTACTGGACTTTTTTTTCTTCTTCTTGTTTTTCTTCTCTTGTTCTGCCTCTCTCTCCTCTCTCTCGATGTCCTCCTGGCTCTTTAGTTTGATGAGCGGCCACCAGCCCTTCATCCTCTTGCTGCGGAAGATGGAGAAGCGAGGGCCAGCCTTGTCTTTGGCCATCGTGATGCTGCATTGCTCTGATGATTTTGCTGCACGGACCATATCGCTGAGACGCAACTCTATGGATCCTAACCGCAACAGTTGGAAAGGAATTCATGTTTTTACTGACTAACTAGAAAATGTAAGTAGATTTCATACATGACCAGTGACTAAAACCACTAACCCAAGAAGTCATTGGAACCGATGCGGTCATAATCCCAGACCTGCAGTACCAGAACAGCCGGCTGGCGGAACTCAGTCTCCTCAAGGGAGAACAGGGACTCCTTCTTCTTGTAGATGACCTCCTTCTCCGTGGGAAGATAGTCAAAGTTGAAGACAAAGCGCCAGTTGAAGTTGCCTTCACCAGTAAGGGAATTAAAATGCACGTCCGTCTCCTGTTTCTCATCATCCAGACCTTTAATCCAGCTGGTGAATGTATACGGTATATAAATGCACATGCAAATAAATTTATATATACGATATAAATGCACATGCATATGTACATATCATTTTTATATGTACGCAGTTGTAAACAAATATTATCATTCTAATTATTAATTATTTATTTTATTATAAACTAGTGTTTGGGGTTAACGAGATTTTTTTGTGTTTTAAAAAAAAGTCCCTTCTCATCAAGGCTGCATTTATTTGATCAAAAATCCAAAACTACAGAAAGAAAAAAAAATGCAAAAAAAAGGTTGCGCTGCTTAATATTTGTCTGGACACTGTGATGTATTTTTTTTTTTCGGGAGGTTTGATGAAAAGAAAACTCAAACCAACAGCATTTATTTGAAACAGAATTTGAACATTTTGAATTTTGAAATAGACCCCAAACTTTTGAACAGTAGTGTTACTCTTTATGGAATATAATTGTGCAATATAATCTTGTGTATCCTGACCCTTTAACATAGATGTCACTTGATGGTTCTCCAGTGAAAGGATTGACATCATCCAGTACAACATCGTCAGTATTCCAGATGATCACACGAAGCTCATAACTAGAGACAGAGGGTGAAATAGTCTCTCATTAAATAAATATAACACATCAGCAAGATGTAAACTAAAAGAGCAGAATGATTGAATGAAGGAATCTTCTTTAATTCTCTATATTTAGTTGTTGTTGAGATTGTGTCCTTTGAACATGACGTCAAATTGGTTGAGGCACAATATGTATAGTTTCAGTATAATTTGATATCATCTTGATTACCTCTCTGGAAGTCTAGGTTTGATATTAACAGGTGGTGGTGGAGGTACATCTACAGGAAACATGTCGATCCACATGTGAACGTAGCCCTGTTAGGTGAAAGGCAAAAACATAAGAGATTATGTTGCAACTACAGTTATTTGGTATTATGAAATACATCTAAAATTGGAGTATATCAGATAAAAGACACAAAAAAAAAACTAAAAATGAGGAGGAATAACAATGGAAAATGTCACAAACCAACCTCGAACTTCCGGTGCATGAGCACCACGTTACTAACTACAGCTCTAACTTTAAATAGTGTAAGTGAAGATTCGACCCAGGCTAACTGGCTTGACTCAGATTGCTAACAAGTCATTGTGTGTGATGGAGTCTGACCTGAGGAAGGCCAGGCTTTTCCGCGTTAAGCAGTGAGCGGACCTCCACATGCTCAGGAACCAGAGGACACGCTCCCTCACAGAACTCTCTCATCTCCTTCCAGCGCTGAAGGACACTCAGAGCTTTATGCTCATCCAGCTCTGCGTAGTCTTCCTCTGTCTTCTTATTCTTCTTCAGCAACTCTGCAGCACCAAATTCTCATATTAATAATCTGTTATCCATAAACAGATCCAACATGGTGTTTATGGGTGCATTGACATGGTGCACCCATAAAATAATTATATATACATTTTATATATAGTATTTATAATTGTATATACAAACATGTATGAAAGAATATTTTTCTTTTGATCAGTATAAAAAGCCAAATATCCAGATTCAATGTTGTAAAACAATAAAAGGATGTGAATATTTTATTTTATAGCCCCTGTATATCTATTTTGAGCCACACTCAGATTTTCTTTTGTTCAGAAAAGAGGGAAACTGAACAAAAGGTATATTTTTGTATTACATGAAGGTGCTTTATAACCTTTATTTAAAAATAATTATTTAAATGCCATTTACACCTTCTGGAAAAGCCTCATTGGGAACTTTGAAGATCATGTTGAGAACTTTAATTTCAGACTCCCGGTACTCTGGAGCTGGAATCCCATTTTTGCGGCAGAGCTCCAATAATATCACAGTGGGTTTCTTGGCATCTCTCCATTTATTATAGCCATCCCTGAAATCACAAGACAGTCTAATCTGATTTAACATGTAGAGAGTCAAATGAAAATCAAGCCACAAAACTGCCTGATTTGTCTCAGTCTAAAACGCTGCAGCTGCAAACAATCAACTGAGAGCACTCCAAACATGAGCTTAAAAGCAGTCGATGAGCTTTCAGAAATTCTGATGATGAAGAAGACAATAATGACAACGACAGTAGTGGTCACGACAAAGATAATAATACTAATCATCATTATAATCATTATCACCATCATTATAACAGACTAAAGCCATTACCCACTTATCATAATGAAGGGCCAGGCCACACCCGGCACGGTGGCGGCTGAAGAAGCGGTTCTCCAGGTCCACACGGGTCTCGCCAATCAGGTCATCGGAGCCCACAAGGTCATGGTCAAACACGTACAGCGTGAGCTCTGTCTCCAAGGGGAAGGACACGGTCAGCTCGAACACTCTGTGGGGAGACGAGGGAGCACATCAAATCAGTGAACAAATCGGACAACAATATAACTAACTATAGTTTTCAGCTCTGTTTTCAAGAGTTTAAAAGAATACAGGCAAAGCCTCAACCAAAAATGGTATTTAATCTTTAAACTTAAAGGCGGAGCTTCCATTCTTTCAGCCACCATAGTTTCCCCCATTCATTTTGTGAATAGATGGCACTTACTCTCCAAACACTGGGTTCAGTTGTTTGGGAATGTATCGCTCTTTGCTGTCCATTTGCTGCTGCCCAACTTTCACCACCACGTAGGGGTCTGCCTTTCCATTTGGGTCTGTGGGTGCCAGATTGGTTGCCTTAGGGTTCACAAGGAAAAGAAGCATAAGTAGTTCATTCAGATAAATGAACAGTCGTGAGGGAAAACACTGCACTATCGTGATGCATGCAATGTGTATGTTCTTGCAGGACTATTTAACTGCAAAATTCAAAAGGTGAAGCAAATAGTGAAAAACTTAAAAAGTTGCGATGTAACGGAAGCAGCGACAGGTCTTCTGTACTGCGGGACAGCATAGTGTAACAGATTATCGGAAAAGATAGAAATGGAGGGCCGGACTTAATTCTATAGCTGTGTCATTTAGAAGGCCACGTTTTCCCGGAGATCGCAAATGTCGGCTGCATACGTCATTGAGGCTGCTTCCTTTCAGTAAACTGAGCTCTATATTCCAAAGTCATTAAGAATGTACAACAATTTATGCTTCACTAGGAATATCGGTCAATTTTATAATGGTTACTGTTCTGAAATAAGACATTTATGAAGTATGCAGTCAACAAATGCGATCTCCGGAGGACGCAGCTTTCGTAATGAGACGCAAATTGGTTGTTGATTGGATGGTGGCAGATCTAAATGTGAGCTTGTAGAGGATTTTTAGAAGGGGGTAAGGTTTATGAAAATTGAAAAAGTTCATGTCCGCTCAGAATTTGTAACTTGTAAATAAATAAATAAATAATTATCTGTTAAATGTTTACTCACTTTTACTACATACACCCTCACAAGGACTTTGATGGGTAAATTTTTGGGAATTGCATTAGTGATCTGACAGTCTGCGTCCTCGTCTTCAGGAGCGATGGGGTATATCAGAAACGATCCCTGCAATGAAGCACAGCTCAGGTTTAACCTCTAATCCTCGACTTCCTTCATGCATGCCGTCACACTGTTGATGTAAGGCATGAGAGCTCGCAGAAACGCTCATCTCACCTTAAATTTACCCATATATCTCGAACTTTCATCTTCCTCTTCATCATCCAGGCTGGATTTGCCTTTGTAGACAGGAAATATGTGCAACCAATCCATGAACTGACTAAATTCATTTTCTAGTTCAGACTTGTAAAGCTGGGGAATAAAAAAAAGAAAAAAGAAAAGAAAAAGGGCAGAAAATGTATACTGAAAATTGTTTTGGTTGGTCTGAGAACAGAAACAAAATACTGTAAACACATTGAAACATTTTAACTAGGGCTGTCAAATGATTAATCACAATATAAAAGTTTGTGTTTACATAATAAATGTGTGTGTACTGTGTATAATTATTTTATATATAAAAATACATAGACATGCTTGTATATATTTAATAAATATTTGCATGTATATACTATATATAGATTTATATATAATTTATATAATATATATAAATATGTTATATATAAATAAATAAAAATTCTATATAAATGCACGTGTGTGTACTTATATATACAAAATAATTTTACACAGTACAAACACATTTATTATGTAAACACAAACTTTTATTTTGGATGCGATTAATCGTGATTAATCATTTGACAGCCCTAATTTTAACAAATGAAAGAACTGCCGTTTGAAGAATATTTCAAACCTCTAGGGTGGCAATGTTCTTCCTCTTTGGAGCAGGAGGCTCCATTTCAATCACAGCCTCATCGTCCTCTGCCTCTAGCACAGACATGTTCAGTGCTGCTCCATCTGCAAAATGTGACATTACATTGATGCTTTGAAATAAATTCAGTCCTAAGCATTTTACTTAAAGTGGAGTCTGTGGTCACTTAGGCCACAGTAAAATGTATGAATGTCATCACATTAGAAAGCTCTGGTATCTGTAAAGCGCAAACTAACCAACCACATGGTTTGGTATTTTGTGTGTAGTGCATTTGTCAATCAATGTTAAGCGTGTTCAAATACATTTTGAGGGCTTTGTTGGAATTTGTTGTTGGGATGATCACAATTAAATCATGCTTTGCATTTATAATACCTCCATCGTGCCCATCTTCCAGGTCATCCTCTTTCTCCTCCTGAAGAAGAGACAAGAGTTTTAAATGGTGAAGAAAACAATAAGACACGCAATTTAAAACAAACTATTATCAAAATCAGTCATCACCTGTTTTTCGAGTTCAGCCAGTGACGCATAATATTTAGACCACCAATCAAGCTCCTCCTTTTCTGGTGGCTCCTCCTCTAACTCCTCCTCTTTTTTAATCACCCTTTTGATCGGAGACTGAAAATGTAGTTTTGCACAAATACTTTTATTTTAACATTTAGATTTTGTAATTTACTCAACCTCATTTACTTCCATGGCTTTAATTTGTGAATAGGCCTTAACACACTAACTATGAACACAGATTTTTAAAAGCCCAACACACACACTCATGATTGAAGCCTCCCATTTGGATGTCAGCAGGGGTCTTGGCTAGGCAGTGGCTGGCCAATTAATCAGAGTGATCTAACAGCAGGAGCTCAAACTGCCACAGGAACACACTTCACTGCGCTCAACAAACCAGCAGATTCACACCATAATCAACAGGTTAATGGGTGCAAAGGACTTCACATTTAATAATGACAGACTGTGGATGGTTAAAAACATGTGCGCTAAGTACTCATTAGGAGCTATTTCAAACATCCCAATGCAGCCAACTAACGTCATCACACCCAGACTAGATACCTCATGACCACAAGACAGCTACATGTGGCTGAATAAAAGTGCTTGCAAAACCTCTGAAAACTGGTGGAAGATGGCAGATGTAATTTTGAGACCTTTTTGCACATATGGTGAGTAGACATTTGAGGAACACTGAAGAAAGTGGTCACTCTTATGGAATGAAAAATAAGGACAGTGGAACTTACTGTGATTAAGTTAAGAGGGTTGATAGGGATTTTGGAATGCTTCAATCCAAGTCCTCCCAAATCCATGGTGATCACCGTGGTTAGTGGAGTGGTCTTCTTGGGAGGCTTTTTAACTATAATCATGAGAGAATGTTTAGGAATTTGCCATTTTCAAAACCAGTCAACGTCAATCACCAACTTTAGATGTGAAGGTATTATTTGAATGAAAATGTGGTCATCCTCCAATTATGTAGACTACAGTTCAAAAAAGTCTAGGGTCAGTACATAAATAGCTGTTTTCTATTTTAATATATTTATGTAATGTATTCCTGTGATGACAAAGCTGAATTTTAATCCATAACTACAGTCTTCAGTGTCGCATGATACTTTAGAAATCATTTAATATGCTGAATTGGTTCTCATGAAACCATAATACATTGTTTTTCCAGGATTCTTTGATAAAAAATAAATCTATTTGAAATGGAAATTATAATATTATAAATGTCTTTATAGCTATAACAAAATATAATATAATATAATATAATCTTTACTGTCACTTGATCAATTTAATGCATCCTTACTGAATAAAGGTATTAATTTACTTTGAAAAAGAAATCTTACTGTCCCCAAAGTTTTTAACGTTAGTATGTGCGTAATTTAAAACTGGAAATTGCGCATCATTTAAACACCTTATTTAAACACATCTTTCATTGTTTATTGTTCAGGCAGAAAAGAATATAATTATGAGTGCAAAAAAGCGGTTGTTCTGGAAAAAGGAGCAATAATCAGTCTTCACAAACATAACAAGAAATGAGCGAATCTCAATATAGAGACAAGTGAAAGCGCTGTCTTTTGAGCTATATTTTGCAATTCGTTGCAAGTAATTATTGTGTGTTATCAAAAACATGAATGACTGAATTAATGTGCAAAATTAAAATAAAATAAAAATGTGAACAGAATATGAACTAGAGCAATATAAGTCTTTTCTCATTTCAACAAAGTTTCATGTCATCCTATTTTTTTTGATACAGCATAAGAGTCTGGTGGACTTTTAAATGTAAAATATTTATGTACACAGCAGATGCTTTCATTTTGGCCTTTAAACCACATGCATATGAGCTATAGTAGATTCCATACCCTCAGGCTCCTCCTCCTCATCTTTCCACTCCTCTTGGTCTCTGGGCCCAAATTGCACAAGGTTTTGAACCACGTGAGTTCCCACCAGAACCATCCTCCCAAACGCCCTCTGTTCCATAATGAAGATAGTAAGAGGAGGATGTAGGTAGACAAGCTCTGGAAGTTCCTGAGGACACATGACCAATGAATCATTCTAATCAAGACATCAGACTATCATATTAAAAGAACTCAACAGCAGCCAGAATCTAACCAGCTTTGCTTTGTAATTCTGAGACAGTATATGTGATCAAAGCCTGTAAAGAAAGTAAGTTCTTAACACAGCTCTTAAGAAAAGGTCTAATCATTTAATAAGGGAGTCTTACAACATCAAAGTGTTTAACCACATCGTTGAAGTTGGGGTTCAGCTTGTAGCTCTGAATTTCCTCCGACTCGATCATCTGGCCCGCACACTCCATCCTCACTTGAGGCCGCTCCACTTCAAATAGGTTGACCCTTTTCAGGTCCCTCAGGCCCCAGTACAGCACCTGCCGTTTAAGGGTTTGAGTTCAAAACACTGTAGTGCATGTACCAAACTAGTCAGCTGGCAAACTTTTGCTGCTATTTTAAAGGGTCTCTTGGGGACTGATTTATGAACACATCTGTTTTATGTGATAAATCAATTAGTTCTTGTGCATTTAAGACCTTTAAATGTTGATGTTAATACAACTGTGATTTGGATTCAGTTTATTTCTGTTCAAGGTTGTGCCTTTGTACCTCTATTCTGTATTGCCTCAGCACGGGTCGCACTCCCTCAGGAATGATATAATGGGATTCTTCTTCAATGTACTGTGGTTCTTTGGGGTCAACATCCAGTGGCAGAGTTGGCTGAGATTGATTCAGAGCACACATACATGACATTTATAAGGCTTTTCTTTTTTTTTTACACTTTCTGTTGTAAATAGAGGTGGAGGTGAATTTAGCAGCAGGATTGACTACAAGTCGTCTTTATCTTCAGGTAAAATATGTACTGTATATATACTGTTCTTTAAGATTATTTAAATTAATAAATAATTTTTTCAGCTAGGATGTATTTATATTGATGTATTAGATCAAAATTGATAGGGAAGACATTTATAATGTTGCAAAAGATTTCTATTTAAAATAGAATGTTTTATGCATCAAATAATCTTTTTTTATCATGATTTACACAAAACAGTTATTTTAAATTGAAAGCGTGTGTGTGTCCTTATCTATCCATTCAGCTGAATAAAGCTGTTCTCTAACACAAAAAATTAATGCTTTTAGTCGTGTGCATGTGTGCGCAAAGCAAGATACTCTATTCAGTGTCTTTTGCAGTGAAATTAATGAGAAAAAACAGCAGTCCCACCTCTCCAAAGCCAGAATAATCCAACTCGATTAGCTCAAGAGCAGCCAAAATTTCTCCAGCTTTGCTTTTGCCTTTTGTGATCTCAAAAAACTGCAGCTGGGGCTTTTTATAAGGCTCTTCCACAAACTTCAGCTCTGGCTTTGCATATGCACGACCAAGGTCTTCTGGACTGCCCTGTTGTAACATTGAAACATACCACATGAATCAAATAAATGATGCTGTGTAATAAATATTCATAAGTCAGACATCCAGTTATCACATATAAAGAGTTTTGAATACTATTCATGAATATAAATAAACTTCCTAAACAGGAACAAACGATATAAGTATTTAACTGATTTAAAAGATGTTCTTACCGGTGTTAAAACCAAATCTGTTCTTGTTTAACTAAATGTCTTTGAATTGTTTTGCTTGGCATTTCTAAGTGATTCACAGATTATAGCATTTCAAAGCATTTAAATGC
This sequence comes from Semotilus atromaculatus, assembly GCA_031834385.1. Taxonomy (NCBI): domain Eukaryota; kingdom Metazoa; phylum Chordata; class Actinopteri; order Cypriniformes; family Leuciscidae; genus Semotilus; species Semotilus atromaculatus. The sequence continues at coordinate 9,119,467 of JAULUF010000020.1, forward strand.
ATTGAAAAGTATCACTCACAAGCTTGTTGTAGTCATAGATGTTGATGATGACCACAGGAGGGTCTTCTCTGTACTCGTCCTTACTGCCCTCCATCAGAACCTGATCATAGAGGAGTAACTCACACCATGTCGGGGACAGAGTTTCTTCCATCACCTACAAACCATACGATCTTTTAACAACAATCCCTGAGACACAAAATTACAATCAATACAGGCTGAATGATTAATTTATATGCCCATTCAGATCCTATTAGACTTAATGGACCTGTCATAAATGACCAATACATCTCTTGGGAACTGAATAAAAGTTAGTTTTCATATCCATTGCTTTTTATTGAGGACATGATGACATGAGGAGGATAAAATGAACTTATTTGTTCACATATGAGACCCACCCGTGTGACCTGACACTGAGTGTTGAACACAACCTTGGTGAAGGGGTCGGACAGTCCATTGTCATCAGCTGCAATGATGCCACGTGCCTGATAAATGTGAGCACGTAACTGGAAATAACGACTGTCTGGATGAAAGGACAAGGGAGGTAATTTTCATGAAAGTGAATCCGAAATGTCATCCAAATGGAAATATATTGGTTTTCAAAGGAGCCCGAGACAATTATGGAGAATATCAGAGATGTTTGTATTGGGAGAAAGTACCTTCCACTTCTAATTTGGTAGGAGGCAAGTTACGGGGAATCAATGTGCCCAATGTCGCCTCTTCATAAATGGGTCTAAACTCTGCTGGAAGGCTAGTGACACAGTTTTTTGCGTACTTTGTGATACCAAGCCACATATAGACTTCCAGTTTGGCAAAGATTTCCCCCACTGGCCCTCCAGGGGTCTACAGAATGAAAAGTATAAAAAGTAAGCCACACATATATTATATATATTTATTTCTTTCTTTATATTGTTAGGGAAAACAACAACAACAAAATCAATCAAATCCAATAATTCACCACATTTTATTCATCTGAGGTTAAAGAAACACCTTTCATTAACCAAACTCTTTCATGCCAGTTTTACTTTAGGAAACTAGTAATAAATTGTTTTGGACAGAACAAAATCTTGCAATATAATGTAGTAATTCACCTTCATGTACACAGTAGTGATTTTCCCACAGTCTTTACCCTTCTCCTCTTCCACTAGTGAAAAGAGGATGGAGGATGCTGGGATCCTGGCATAGGCCACTCGCTTTCCTCCACTCAACATCCATAAAAATACATCGGGCAGTGTGCTCTGAGGCTGACATATGACAATACAAACACACTTATATACAGTTCTGCTGGAAAAACAAGTGTGTGTGTGTGTGTGTGTGTGTGTGTGTGTGTGTGTGTAAACATTCAAATACAGCATGTTGATAAGCATTACCTCTAGGGCCAGAAAGCGGAGCCTCTTTGCAATATTCTTGACATCTGCTAGTCTGTCTTTAACTGTATTTCTGGTGACTCGCTTTTTGACTCTCATGATCTGTTTGGCCAGCAAAACCTGCGAAATAAGGCAATTCATATGACATTCTCAATGAAGACTGTTAGTGCAACTAAACCATATATCCATAATACCAAAATCAATACAATTTACTTACAATGTTCCTCTTGCTGAGCCCCACACGGCACTTATCCAGGGTGTTTTGGCGCACATTTCTCTTCCTGTCTAAGTTATTGATGTACTGCCTGAGAGCCGATGAGAATACGTTTTCTATTATCCATAATGTGCTATGTAAGAAACGGCTACAATGGACTGAATACAATAGTCATGCAAATGTGTCCTACTTGCAAGTGGAAAAGAATTCCAGCACGACATCCACCAAACGTTCTTTAGCCTTGATTTTTGATCTTTTCAACAGCATCTCCACTTCATCAATGCCATATTCCTTGAAGAATACAGGACATAATTCAAACTTAGATGATTTGTAATCCAGATAAGTAAAGACAGAGTATTCAATATCTGCACTTACCAGCCGGTCAGCCATCTTGGACAACCAGTTGCTGTTGTGGAATCGGAAGGTGTGATCCTCAAAGTAGCTCCACACAAAGACGCATGGTTTCTCTCGGAACAAAGGAATGCAACTAAATGATCTGAACGAGAAAAATAATGATATTTTCAGTTATTCCTCCATAATCCTACAGCACTTCACATGATGATAAGCAGTCAGCCTTGAGGATGTCCTTTCACCCGTCATATTCAGTGGGCTGTGGTCTCCTGGGTGCCGTGATGGATTTGTCTTGAGGCCCAGGGTTCAGAAGTTGATCTCTCTCCAGCTCATCATCTGATTCCAGCAGCGGCTGTCTGTCCTCAGCCAGATTCTCCAGACTACCACTCTTGCTGGACTTCACTACCACGTCTGCAGTTTTCCCATAGTTCCCTGTGAAGCAGCGTTGTTCTTGTTAAGTAAAACTATATATATTAAACATTTTTTTCATTAATTGAAATGAAGCTGAAATAAAATAAAATAAAATAAAATAAAATATAAATATAACCTTTAACTTAAAAAACTTGCCTTGCAACTAACTGAAATAAAAGAAATTTAAGTTGAAGTTCTAAAACTACTAAAAATAAAACTGAAATAAATATAAAGCCACAAAATATGAATAAATGCTATAATAGGTAAATAAATAATACTAAAATAATTTCAATAAGCTGTGAAGTGCACTGTTATGTGAGTGGCTTGTACTCAAATAGCTGTTTATATTAAGTGGCAATATGATATTAAAAAGTCCAGTCTTACCTATAGAGAGCTCAAAGGTGACAGGTTTGGTGCCAATAGTAGGATCTATCATTGTAACTTCAAAGAAGGATGCAAACAACAAAAATTCATCCTTCTCTCCAGTGAAACTCTACATTAGAAAAAACAGATACACTGTCTATTAAATGTAATACTGTATATATGTAATAATAGTTTAATGCAAGTGTGATATTGAGAATAAGTGTGCCCTAAATTTGTAGTATGCTGAAATTAGTATTCCAAAGATACCCGGATGGTCTATTTTTCTTCTTAGAATCCAAAGTACAAATCTGTGCACATTCTAACGGCTAATATTGCCCACAATCCATTGCACGTTGGATGAGGATTCGATTAGACCTACAAACACAAATAAAAAATGTGTCGGATGTGCAGGTTTGACGGTTAAATAGAGAGGTTTAGATAAAGGGGTTTGAGTGATTAATAACCAGTATCTAACCTGACGAAAAGATATTTATTCGATGTTATCCACATTATATTTCATTTGTGAACTTTTGTAGACACGTTTGGTCATTAACTTTTAAATGCATCATTATGCAAACACATGAGGAGAGTTCTCTGTATGAAAGACCCACGACAGGCAGATAAATGTGCTGCTACGTTTCTCTCCGAAACGGTAGGAAATTGAAATGAATGTGGAGGATTTTAACTGTGACAAGATGATTGACAGAGCAGTTTAAACAGTGACAGTATGCACATAACTAAGGGACAGCTGTCCGTTAAAGACGCAGTTATGATGAAGTAAAGTTTGCCTACTTTTTTGCTAAACACTCAAAAGTATGTACTTTTTCTTCACAAAAAATACATATTTGTAGGGTATAGTATAAGTAGGCAAATTCGGATGCAGCATTTGCTTTTCTTGCAATCGAATCAGTGTTTTGAAAGAATCAATAGAGGGAATTATTTGTTGACTCAGTCATAAAGACTTGTGACCATCTCCTGCCATAACGACGTCACTGAAAAATTCCCACGTAGCCTATTAGGATGTTGTCTTGCATCACCACACGGCCAATCAAATTCTAAAACTTAACTGTTGTATAATCTGAAATACTACATGAAAGACCGTTTATCTTTTCCTACCAGGCAAACTTGGTCACTGACCTCAGGAAGAGGGTGAACATCCTCCACTTCCACTGTGACGGCAGCTGGTACCTCAGCGCCACCATCTTCAGATTCCTCGCCAGGCCCACTGGGACTCTGCACTGCTGAATAAAATCATCCTCTAGTCAGTGATTACAGTGCTAGAGCATCTTTGATACAATGTTTGTGTGTATATGTATGCATAATTCTAATATGTGAATAAAGTTTACATTACACATTGACATTAAAAGTCAGTGACAACTAGTGACAAGCACATTTCAGACACTCCAGACATCTGAAATTGGTCGAACAAACAGGTAGCCCCGCCCCAAAACTCACGCCATTGGCTGAGCTATTGTTGTTATGTCTGGCTCATTCAGGATGCTCAAAAATATAAGTCCCTTTTAGCGCCACAAAGGCAAAGAAATTGCAAACTTCACCATACATAGTGTGCATATATTTATTTAAAAAAAAATTTACTACCTTCTTTGCCTGCCGTTTTATTTTTCTTGGACTTTCGGCTCTTGCGTTTAAGATTAAGCCTGCTGATTGAGCTCTTCACATTAGCAACAGTCTTACTCTCCGTCACCACAGCCGTAGGGGAGGAATAAACCTCCACACTCAGTGAGAGCAGCATTCTGCCCCTGTAGAAGATCCCTTCACTCAGACCTTCATTAAGATCCCTGTGGATGTCTCTCAGCGTGGAGTTTTGAGGAGAGCCGTAGAGATTGACCCAAGCTGGGCCAAAAGTGGGATTGAAACCTGATGAAGGAAAGACAGGGAGTAGGTTGCAAAAGGTATAATAAAGTAGAAGTTGTTCAACAAGAAAATCTGGGGTGCGAAACGAGGATGCGAATACATGGCTGAGGGATTCAAAAACAGATTTGGACTTTAAGGGATAGATCATAATTATTTTTTTTTTGTGCCATTCTCATGCCATTCCAAACCTCTTCCTGAGTTTCTTCTGTTAGTAACAAAAGAGTTTTGGTTCCCACCGACTTCCTTTTTTCCCTTTTTTTTTTTTGACCATACAATAGAGTCTGTGGGAACTAAATTGTTTGTTTACCAAAATTCTATACTATATATATATATTGTTCCAAAGAAGAAAAAAAGTCAGACAGGTTTGGAACAACATGCGGGTGAGTAAATGATGACAGATTTAGCTATTTACGGTAGACTATCCATTTAAACTTGCAGTATTCAATATTAAAACTGACCATTTCGGTTGGGATTGGAGATTTGAAGAAGGTCCAGGAAGTGTGTTGCCACAGCCACATCTCCAATGTTGGCATCATCAAGGATCTGGATCTTGATCCGCCGAGCAAGAGGAGGAAACTGCTCAATGAAGGATATTTGTTCATTCCACTCAGGAGCATTGGTGTTACTATCTACTGACGTTTCCCCCTATCAAACATATTAACATATTATTTACCATACATTTTTTTAAGAGTATTCTACTATAGTTAATAATTGACTGAATTAATAAAAAAAATATGTAGATGGGACATACAGAGTTTTTCATGTATGTTTGTTTGATGGGAACAGAGAGTTTAGGTGTGGCTTCTGAGTCCACTTTTTTTTACTTTCTTTTTTTTACGTAAGACATGCTCTGACATCATAGCAATTTATTTTGAGCTGAAATATTTGCCAACACCCTGTGTGGCAGGACTCCTAGAACAGTTCAAATACTGACGATGACGCACCTCAGCCCATTTAACAAACAAAAGCACTGTCAGGGTGTGTGTGTGTGTGTGTGTGTGTGTGTGTGTGTGTGTGTGTGTGTGTGTGTGTGTGTGTGTGTGTGTGTGTGTGTCCTTTGACAAAAGTGTTACCATACATAAGACAAGAGCGTGGAAATTAATTTAAAAATGAAAACAACATTATATAGAAAAGAAACTCAATCTTTATTTATTTAGATAATTTGACTGTTTAAATAGTACTGTCAAGGCATATATCAAAGAAAGAAGTTAAAGCAAACATTTCGTGAGAAAGACTTTCGGTTCTTCTGGTTTCAACCTTCTGTGTTAGAAATAAATGAAAAAAATGTCTCATTCAAAATTAGATGGAAAGAAAATCACCTGCTGTCCTGCAAACGTGACCTGAACATAAGGGTCAAGGAAAACCTTCTTGTCTCTCATTATCTTCCCCATGAAACCAGAGTTCATGCTGGGTAGGCCTTCAGCTCTGAAGATCTTCAGGACAAACTTTGCCCAAGGACGTTCTGATGGCATCCTCTTTGGAAGGAGAAGATTCCTACATCATGTCACATGAAAATATAACAAAAACTTTTAGGTTTCAGCTGCCGAAAAGTATCTATATAACACATTGATGCCAATGGCCAAAGAACCAAACATATAATATCAATGCTTCTTTTAGTGGGAATGGGTTCATCAGAGGAGAACTGCCATGTAACATAAGGGAAGCTCTTACTTTTCAATGTCATCATTCTGGCTGCCAGCTGGTGCCAGGCTGACCATGCCCATAGGGTCTCCTTTCATTACCACACTCACTGTGCACTTCACATAGCCTTTAATTCCCGAGCGGGTATCTTTTGGGTCAGTTAGCGGCGCCCATTTCTGGTAGAAACGGTGATCTGTGAAATATATTGGCTGTGTTAAGTTGTTGTAATGATCAGTGTTCCAGTTTTTAAGTCAACCTATAATCGTTATTTTACACCACTGGTGATGAGTTAATTATCATCATTAAAATGTCTAGGGAATGTAGCTTTTTACCAATGCAATGAACTCTAAGCCTGTATTGTTCATTTTGGCTCTGTGTATTAAAGATTGCAATCAGAATTGATTGTTTCTTAAGCTGGGTTTATATAAATATTAAAGGGGTTATATGTAGAATTCAGAAACATTGTTATTAGCGATACCAGTGGTCATTAAGTGAACTGCAGCGACGGTTAGATTACTATGTAAATATGTGCTGCCCGCTTTCCTCTCAATAACACAATAAACACGCAACAAAAATTACAGCGGTGAGAAAGCAACAGTTAAAAAAAGCATCTGCTCATAGCAATGTGGATATGTTTGCACAAGCACTGCAATTCACCGGCATCCATGTCGACAGATTAAATTGAATTAATTAAAACTACACTGTTATGATAGTTTGATTAAGTGTACTTGACACTACAGACAATACAGATCATAAACGTCACATCCTTTTGATTTCCCTGGCAAGAACGTCCAGAGTCCTTCATAAAAAAAATTTGTTTGCTGGCTTTCATAGAAAACCTAGAAAGTAAGGTCTCGTTTTTTAAGTTTCGTCCCAAGCTGTTCACAGATTAATAAAAGGTGATTAATACATGAAAATTCTTACATATAGCCCCTTTAATGCTAAAGCGTCATGCTACCTGGCTGCTGATGCACTGTGCTGATGTCGATCTTAAAGGTTCCTATGTGGCTCATCAAAAAGGCAAGCATTTTCTTATGAACCACCTAAAATAAAAGAAAATAGCCATGATACATACAACACACCTATAGCTAAAATATTGTCAGATAACAAAAATTATAATATATAAATTACACTATGTAACTTTTTTTCTCCCAAATTTACAACACATCATCAATCCTTCCTCCAAAATGTATTTTTGTCTTACCATGATTCACAATTACTCAGTGTTTATATTTTAGACATGGGTGGTTTTCGCAGGAAATTGCATACATACATCACACATGTCACGTCAAATCCGTAAATAGAGAAAAGTTGTCACAACGAGCGAGAAAGGTTGACATGTAGCACGCTAAATATTGAACCTCAGGGGAATCACCCATTCAATAATAAGCTGAACAGAGGAGATTCTGCTGGCAAAATGAGAATGGGACATAAAACAAGGCTTTTTTCGGAGATTACAAGAACTGAGGGATTTGAAATGTTGGCGTTTGAAAAGATGCCATTTTTATTAGTCAACACCAGGTGAGTAGGGTATTTTATTGAACAGATAAATTGCCATAATTGATGATCTTGAGATCCTGTCCATCTAGCTGTGCCACAAACCATATTCATCGGCACAGTCACGCATAGCTAAAGCATGACCAAAACATGTTCTTCCGCAAAATGCATGCAATTTTGTTTTAACCACTAGAGGGCAAGAAATTACATAGTGTACCTTTAATTCATGTCAAAAATAGTTTATGACGACTTACTGAACCTGACTATATTCGGCTACACAAAAGTAATACTTAAGGGTCAGATTAAGCAAAATTAGCATGTGCATTATCAGTTATTACAGGCAAAATATTAGTGCATTAAAGCCACTTTAGCTGCTACATATGTAAGAAATTTATGTAAGTCCCTTTAAATCTTTCTTTAATCCTTTATGTTTGTATGTCTCTAGTGTCTCTGGGAATACTTACCGAAATTTGAATCACTTTATCAAAGAGCACATCTTGTGTCTCTTGGAATTCAAACATGAAGTTCTGAAAGACAAAAACAGAGAAACAAAACAATCAAGAGAGATGCTCAAAGCTTTAGATGCTTAAAGGCCCTTTCACACCAAGACCGATATATAACTATGCTAACTATAACTTAGCGTCCACACCAGCTGACGATACAATTGTTTATACTACGCACGTTGCAGTTTTGTCTTCTGTCGTATTAAATGTTCGAGCTCTTTAAAGCAGGGTGGATTCTGATTGGCTGTCAATGATTTTATCGTTCATTAGATGGAAAAAATCCACCTGAAAGTGATTCCAACAGTATTGTCTCTCTGTGAAGTTATCGTTATAGTTGTGGTGTGGACATCATCTGAGGACATCTCTTACTCATACTTACATTTCTTTATTCCTACTCTTCCGAGAAAATGCTCAGATCCTCCTCCCAGCTGTTATTGACTTCCAAAATCTCAGCTAAAATCAAAAGGTGACAGGGCTTTCTCAGTTCTTGGTTCAAAGCTCTGGAACTCCTTAGCTTTTTCCATCAGATCATGCTATGTTATCTACATTTAAATAATCTCTTTAAAAAAACATTTCAGGCTTATGTTTAACTCGATAACCCCTTTAGTTTTAATCATATTTTTATTTGTTTGGTGATGTTTTGTATTAATCCTGTTATTTTCTGATCTGCTTTTCTTTTCATTTCTTTTAATAGTATTTTAAATCTTTTTTGTTTCTATGATGATTTTATTGTAGGATGATATTTTGTTATGTCAATTGTGCAGCACTGTGGTCGGCTTTCATGTTGTTTTAAGGTTAGGCTATATAAACAAACTTGACCTTGACCTTTATATTTAGAATGATTTTCAGAACTATAGCTTTAAAGTTATTATCACTCTTGGTGTAAACGGCCTTAAAGCGGAGTTATTTGCAAGCAGTTACCTCATTGTAAAATGGACAATTGGTAGACTTCTGAGTAGCTGTGTGCCTTTTCTCATCCCCAATAGTCACATACACTGCTGGGTTGATGTTCACCCCTACCAGTTTCTGAGCTTCAATCACATTTACATTCACCTGAGGGGAAAAAAGAGTGCAATAGAAGACTTAACCCTAGCAGATTGTCATCAAACAGTGTCAGTTATGAGGTAAACAATTACTTGTATATGAAATATACAATACAATACAATAAAATATTGGATTGTTTTACCTGGAAAGACTTAACTTTAGGTGTGATGGCAAGCTCATGTTTTGCTATGGCCCTGCAACGGCTACACACATCAACAAAGCAGTGGGTCAGTATTATTTATCAAACTTGTTACATTCTCAGATTAGATTTCAAATATGGGAATTACATGATGGGTCGGTTTTAGTTATGCAATGTGTAATGTATTGTATTACACTGCGATACAATACAATAGGCTTCATAATGGTGTAGTGTAATGTATTACATTAAAAGGTAATTGAAACGCACCTCAAAATGGGAGTGAATGTCACATTGGCACATTCAATATCTGCAAAGTCATAATCATCATCATAGTCATTGTCATCATCTTCATCTCCGTTCTCGCCATCAGTTTTCAAAAGCCCCCGACCAATCATCCTGGTTTCCCGGTCCAGCTGCTGAGGACGCATGCCGTCTGAAGAACTGCGAATTATTGAAAATATCAGTGTGAATACCATGAATAAAGGGTATGAAAATGTACAGTGGATCATACAGAAAATGTCCTACCTTGGTTCCGTAAAACCTGTGTTTCTGATGACAAGCTCTGAGCTGAAATAGAACAGAGAAAATGGGATGAATGGATGGATGGATTGAAAAGAAGGAAGAAAGTAGAAAGAAATTCAATATGGGTGGAAGGATGGAAGGAAATAAAAATGTAAAGAAGGAAGGTAGGAAGAAAGAATAGATGAGAGGATGGAAGAAATGACAGAAGGAAGAATGGATAGACAGAAGAAAGAAAGTAAGATTAGATAGAAGGTATAGCTGAAGGAAAGGAATACTGGATGAAATGGATGGATGAAAGGAAAAAGAAAAAGTTAGAATGGATGGACAGGAGGGGAAGTAATGAAAGAAGGGAAAATAATTGGAAGGAGGGAAGGACTGAAGGAAGAATGATTGAAAAGAAATAGAAGGAATGTAGGAGAAAAGGATGGATAGATGAATGAATGAATGGAAAATAAAGGAAGGAAAATGTAACGGATAAAAGCAGTGGACACAGTTAAGGAAGGGAAAAGGGATTAAAATGGATGGATGGATGGATGGATGGATGGAAGGAAGGAAAAATGAAGGAAGGGAAAATGGATGAAAGAAGGGATAGATGGATGGAAACAGAGGAAGGAAGTCAAGAAAGATGGAAGGAAGGATGGACAGAAGGAATGCAGAATGGATAGAAGAAAGGAAGAATGGATGAAAATAAACACAGAAAGGAAAGTACGAAGAAAGATCGAATGAAAGAAAAGGATGATGGATGTGCTAGATTACCCATCACTGTCCTCTTCTCTGATGAAGTCCTCACTGTCCCACCCCCCTGCGGCCCCCTGAAGAGGGCTGTACTTCACCTCCAGCTCCATGTAGATCTACACCAGAACATCCATCATCACATAACTACAACATATGGACATCTAGAATGATTCAATAACCTTTCACCACACCAATGTTAGAATATCAAGGGATGTTAAAGGAGTGAGGAGTGTTCCTAACTCACATCAGTGAGACTGTGCTGACTGTCTGTTAGAGACTCACGGAGCAGCAGCTGTCCCACAGACACCACATGCTGAAGGTTGATCACCAGCTTCCCCAGCAACCTGTGCGCACACATACAGCGATCTTATTATACCAAATCTTCTATTATTTGTTATGAATCATTCAGTTCATTTCCCTCTCATCTTATATATAATGAATACTGTTCTGACCTGTTGCTGAACATCTTACTGCAGTTGTAGACACTGATTGACAGCACTTCATCCCTCTCCACCTTCCCATAGTGAGGCCATCTGAAGTGCTAAAGTCACATATAAACAATACCAGAAAGAAAGAAAAAAACAGTAAAAAACATGTTTTATTTATTCCACACAGGCTAAACATTTCCTTCAGATGTTCAACTCCTCATGATAATGGATCTGTATCTATCAGCTACAGCTTGCTCATCTCAAGATAAGACGTACAGTTTAAAATTAAGTTTTTCTATTTTAATATATTTATAAAATGTAATTTATTCCTGTGATACTCCAGTCTTCAGTGTCACACGCTCCTTCAGAAATCATTCTAATATGCTGCTTTAGTGCTCAACTTATTACATTTATTCATTTAGCAGACATTTATTATCAACATTTGTGATGTGTCAATAGAAATTAATAGAAAGTTCAAAAGAACGGCATGTTGCCTGTGTGTCTTCGATCTCTTCACACATTTGTAAAGGTTTGTGTTAGATCTCTCCCTCTTTTACAGTCAACTGCATTTCTCATAAATAAAACCCCCAAAGACTTCCTCTTCATAAAGCATGTCGAACATGTTTTATCTTCACTCAGGCTGAACAGCTTTTCTTTCTTGTCCTTCCCACTATTCTAATATCTGTTAGCTTAAGTTAAAGGATAACCTTATGATATACCTCTAGACAAATATTTTTATTTCATTACTGTATCTGAGCTCATAGACGTGTCTGTTTACAAGACTCTGAGAATGTTCAAGTCGCTTCTGTCATTGGTAAAGGTGTGGTTAGCACGAAGATCTCCTCCCAACATACACAACCACCAAACACTGATTTCAACTTAACAATGAGCAGCTACATTTGTTGCTTTTACAGCTTTTCCACCTAATATTATACACATTTATAAAAAGTGCAAAAATGATATCAAAAGTGAAGCTGGTTAAAAGGATAGTTCATCCCAAAATGAAAATTCTGTCAGTGATTACTCACCCTCATGTCATTCCAAAACCGGCAGACTTTTGTTCATCTTCGGAACTTTTTAGTGAAATCTGAGAGCTTTCTGTCCTTCCATTGTCAACAGGCAACTACCACTTTCAAGCCCCAGAAAGGTAAGACATCAATAAAGTCATGATCCACGTGACTCCCGTGGGTTAACCTCAGTTTTATGAAGCGAAGCGAGAGAAAAAAAAACGTAATTTACCTCTTTATTTACAAAGTATTAAAGGGACAAAAAGCTCTCCGATTTCATTAAAAAGATCTTGATTTGTTTTCCAGAAGATGAACGAATGTCTTACGGTTTTGGAACGTTGAGTAATTGATGACAGATTTTAATTTTAGGGTAAACTACATTTGTGCTCATAATTTTTTTTTTTCTTAAATAAAGTAACACTTATATATAATAATGCTATAAAAAAAAAAAAAAAACCTTATCACGGCCTCCACAAAAATATAAGCTGTAAACCTGTTTTCAACATTATTAATGTCCATAGCCTTTACAGAAATATTACACTTAAAAAACACGTTAGGGTTACAATTTCTTTACAATTTAAAATAAAAATGTTATTTTAACAATTACACCTCCTTTATTTCGAGGTCAGTTACAGGTTTTTACACTATTTAAAATACAATAATGTATACATAACTATCAAATATATTATGTAAATGATATTAAAAAAATATCATAAAATATAAATATTATAAAATTTATAATGAAAGTAGTGGTCCCCTGGAGTTGTGTCACTGGTGTTACCATTAAACAAAAATCTCATATTTTGAAATAAAAATCACACTGATGAAATAATTTGACTTCCTTCTTCCAATTTCCTGAATATCTATGAAGAAAAGCCCATAGTAAGTCTCTTTTCAGTTATCAGACATTTTCTCATTTATCTCATGATTTCATATGAAGCTTTTACTTTATTGTTAGGTAATTGTAAAAAAAAAACGAGAATACAAATGGATTAAACTACTTAATTTAGTAAGTATACCATGATTGCAGCAGCCATTTTTCATGAAAATTGTCACTGGTGTCACCTTTCTTATGGGTAACACCACTGACTCCCATTTATAGATCAACATTATTTAATTCTGCTACACTCAAAAGATTTAAAGGATTGCATCATTACTTGATTTTAACTTGTTTTCAAGTATTTTCAATGTTATAGCAAATACATGGTTGCGCAAACAAACTAACCTCATTCAAGAACACTTTTAACAAACCTGATTAAAATAAATAAAACAATCTCCTTATTTGTTGTATTATTAGTATTTTTTGGTAACTGACTACGTGCTGAAAAAAATTAGAAATAATATTTCATGAAAACATTTAATATTGGCAAAGTAGTAAGGTAACCAGTGACAAAAAATGCGGTCTTTAAATAAATGCACAAAAAAAAAAAAAATCATTAAGCTGTAATTTATGCGTATTCATAAAGTCAAAGGGTAATCTAATAATGTGGTGTAAGTTTAAATGTTAGAAAAAGAAATACATTTTAAGATGTACATCTTGTCATAACAAAAATGGACGTTTCTGTAGAATGACCCAGATAATGATTTCTGAAGGATGTGAAGACTGGAGTAATGATGCTGAAAATTCAGCGTTGCCATATAGCAGGAATAAATTACATTTGAACATATATTAAAATAGAAAAGTTATTTTAAACTGTAATATGTCATAATATTACTGTTTTTCTAAAATAAGTGTAGCCATGAAGAACATAGATTTCTTTCAAAATAGATTCATGCTGACCCCAAACTTTTGAAAAGAAGCAGCAACTAGCCTAATTATCTTTTACGACTGGAACAGTAATTAAAATAGCTGTTTTTGTTAGTATCCTGTTGTGATTATCATAACAAAAAGGCAGCGGATAAATCGTAAACGGAAACAGTTACCTCATTGAAGATGGCTATATTCTCACACTGAAGGATCCTGGTTTTGTGAGTGAAACCTGCACCGTAAACAATGTTTTAAAATAGTAACATGATATAATCCCTCAATCATTTCCCATATAATCTATAAAATACTAAAGATTTACATAATATATTCAAAAACATTTTTTTTTATCCAACCGAATAGACCATATTAATCATATGGCAATATAGTTATTCCTCAATATCCAGCACTTACCTCTAAATGACAACTCCACTTTTCTGTCATATTTCCCTGGCAGATTGTATATCTTCTTTAAAATGACAGTAATAGACATGGCAGTGCTGGTGTGTTTCTGCGTCTTGTAATTCTGATCCACCGGTGTTAGCTTTGAGTGCAGTTGGTCCTCATTGTTCTTGAGGTATAATGCAATCTAACTTGAAGTGGTAGACATATATCCTCAATTAAGCCACTTTCAAATATCCAAAACACATGCGGCCTTCCAAAACATTTGCAGACTATACGATCCCACACCTTGAGGAACTGTGCTGGAATTCCATATGAAGGAAAACTCCCTAGGCAGCAGAGGAGTTGGAATATTTACCTATGATAATTTAAGTTAACAGTTGAACAGTTAGTGAACTAAGGGCGTAATAGGAGCATACAGGTGAACGGCTGTGCTCAGATCGGCCTTTGAGACTAAAAGGCATAGATTGAAATAATATTATGCCTTTTTTGTTGCAGACATGACAAGCTACACATTCAAGGATTAAAAAAACAAAACAAAACAAACATGTGTTATGTGTGTTAATAAGGCAATTTTATTCAGCATTTCTTGACAGTATAAAATGGCTTCTGAAGAACGAAACAACATGCTTCTGTGTAAACATATTTCATGAGTAGGAAAAACAATGGCATGGAGAAAAACAACGATAATATGATTATAACCCCATTCCCTTTAAATCATTAGATTAAAAAAAAATATATAAACAAGATAACAGTAACCTAATGCTTTATGTGGCAAGAGCAAGCATACATATGACTAGTGCAGATTAACTTTACTGTGCGATTAAGGTGCTAACATTTGTGTTAGATAAATCAAATTACCTGTCATTCCAAAAATTAATCTTTCAAATATTACTTGGCACTAACTACAACTTTTAAAAAAATACACTGTGGTCTTCTATGGTCCCAAAGTCTACGCAATGCCTTTATCCCAGTAAACCAGCATTTTTAACTTCATATAGTCGTAAATCCTTAAATGCATATAGTGTGCTACTAAAAGACATGCAGTAATTTCTTTGGCAAGGTTCTAACTACTAATCATCTCTATTATGACAGCATGATTATGTTTTGCAGCATAGTGGCTGAATGAGTTCAGTGATTCACTTTGCTCTGATAGCTACTATAGCTCAGAAAGTGTAGCGAATTACATAAATCAGCATTCCTGATTGATATTGCATACATAGGCATCAAAAAGCAGTGAAAGGCCTAAAGGTGATTTCAAATCTTGGCTTAAGGAAAATCAAGGCATCTGTAACCATAAACAATATAAAAACATATTTGCAACAATACAGAAAAATAGATCTGTAAAAATGGAATATTTATAAAAACTCTATACCCATTTGGAAAAGAATAATATGAGGAATCTAGGAAGATAAAAGAAATCTATGAAGTACTGAAAATTGTTTGCATAATATATATAAAAAAGCCAATACAAATGGAATACAAGTGGTTTTCGTAAGAGTTCAACACCCGAAATTGCTTCCTTCAACAGTGCTGAGGCTCCCTCTAGTGGTGTTCCATATACTTAACTCGTAACTATTTCATTTAAATGGCTGTTTCAGTCTCCATTGCAAACCTGTCTACTTGGTCGGTGGAGGGGGGTTGACAGGAAGCAGATTCCTCATTTTAAAGTACGACACCAGTTGATTCGGGACCTCAGCTAGAACGCTCTGAGCCAATGCTTCTTTAGGAGCCTAAGAAGAAATTGAGATGTAAAAAATGAAATGCCATTAAGTATTGACAGTGATGTAACAACAGAAAACACTGGATATGAATTTAAGAACTTCTAAACAGCATGCAATTTCTATTAGAATTTAACGAGGATCATACACTGGCAAACTGCTTGAAGGGCACGAACTGCACGATATCTCTGACCGCCGGCTCTCCGGTCACAGATTTGAGTACTCCACTGTCCCCATCAAGAAACTCCATGGCCTTAAAGTCTGCCTCACCCACACCCACGATGATGATGGACATGGGAAGTTTGGAGCAGTTCACGATGGACTGTCTTGTCTGGTCGAGATCAGTGATCTCCCCATCAGTGATGATCAACAGCACAAAGTATTGCTAATTGAGAGAGAAAGATGTTAGACATACATAGTGCTAATGGACTGAAAATGCCATGATAGACCACAGGTCGAAAATGCATGAGTACCCATTAAACCTATGGAGTTAGAATAATGCCAAAACCTCACATTCTCAGATTCTAACTCCATATAAACCACACCCAGAGTTGGATGAGGCAGTGCACTATGAAAAAAGCGCACTTGTTGGTATTACTCACAGCTGCATTTGGTTGCTGGGTGGCTTCGGCTGCAATTCGGGCCACATGATTTATAATGGGGGAGAAGTTGGTAGGTCCATAGAGACGGACTTGAGGCAAAGCCATACGATAGGCCTCCACAATTCCTTGCACTCCTGCATGGTATAAAACATCAGCACATGTGACAAACATGCTAGAATTTAGAATTAAGTCAGATAGTTACGCAATTGTTACATTTGAAATCTAATTTTTCAAACACTGGGACTCATACCTTGGCAATATGGGCTATTGGGGTTGAAGTTCAATGGGAACTCATGGGATACCTAAGAAATTGAAAAAAAGGCACTTTTGTCAAATTAAATTATGATTAAAACTAATAATGAAAAAGTATCATGGACACCTATAATGACTAACCTGAAAGTTTGGAGGTATTTGAGCACCAAATCCAAATGCTGGGAAAAGTTTATCACTACAAGGGAAGACAAAAATATGTTGTAGACAAAAAGTATCTTATGCTTACTAAGGCTGAATGTATTTGATCAAAAATTCAGCAGAGCTAATGAGAATATTATAATTTGAAATAACTCATGTCTATTTTAATACTTAAAATGTCATTTATTCTTGTGATGCAAAGCTGAATTATCAGCAATCATTACTCCAGTATTTCCTTCAGAAATCATTCTAATATGCTGATTTGCGTTCCTTTTTTTATATCAATGTTAAATAGCTTACCATTTAAAAAAAAATAAAACAATGAAGAAAACTTTTGTAGCATGAAATGTCTTAACTGTCACTTTAGATTAATTTAATGCATCTTTGCTTAAAAGTATTACATAATTTTTAAAAAAAAAAAAAATCATACTAGGCCCAAACTTTTGAACGGTAGATACATATTCAAACAACTTGCATATTTCTATACTTTTCTTATAACAATTACAATGCACTACTCAATGGGTGAACATATGTTAGTTTGTAGCAACATTGAATGGTTTTAGACTGAATGTTGTCCTTTCTGTCAAAGCTGGTGGAAAGTCTATGAAAAAAAGTCTATAAACAAAAATAAAAATATTCGTCCTCTTACGTGTCATAGTCTTGGACTACCTGACCAACGGACCAGATGGCTGACAGATACTGGTTTACACCATTAGGGCTGATATAGTGAAGAGAGTCAGGGGAGCGGGGGTCTCCATTAGAGCCAGTGAAGTCAATGCCCACCTAAAAAACCAAGCAATTTTCACCATTGTTTTAGAGCTTAAACCATAAAGTCACATATGTACAACCTAATTTTGCTGTTCTGCATTATACCCATTGATAATATCAGCATGTAAACAACTGCAAAAAAACCCCCAGGTATCAGAAGCTAATATTGTGCCATGACTGATCTTACCGTGAAATTAATTTGGCAACCTCCCATCACATAATCCAGAAATGAATACTGTGCTTCAAGCTGAAAGACAGTGTGGAGATTTTTTATCATCATTATTGTAAAATTATTGTAAAGAATTCTGCAATTTCCATTTTCATTCATAACAGAAGAAGGTTGATCGAACCTTGCAATACTTAATCCTGATGACTCCAGAGTTCTTATAACTCTTTTTCTTCTTTTGCTTCTCTGGATGAATGCAGTCAAACTCGACCTACAAAAATGAAAACTTTTCACTAATGCCCTTTAATAAAAAACCTCTTGGAACCCAAATTATAGAAGTGAATAGAATGGAAATTTATGTGAAGATAAAGAAATGTTCAACTATTAATACAATGACAACAAAAAGTCTCACCGGGGAGCCATTAACTGCTTTCTGCAGATCTGACACATTAGTTTGAAACACACCAATGAGATCATGAGAGCCATCGCTATCATAATCAAAACAATGAACCTAAAACAAAAAGCCACGGACAGACAGACAGACAGAAAGAAAAAGAAAGATGTTTAGAGAAGATTAAAGAACATGTATCCTGCTCACCGCATTGTCTTTAGCCTCGATTAGTTTAGCGGTGGTGCAGGCGAACTCTCCTATCATGTCTGAGCTTGTGTCTTCATCCTTATCGTAACATGTTACCTAGCAATCAGACAAAGCTTTAGTCTAAGGACTAGGACAACTGAAAGTGCTGGCAGATGACGTCTTTACATGACATGATTATATTTTTATCATGCTTCTGATCTAATAGCTACCTCCGAAAAAGACATTATTGCCTATGTTTTGTACACTACCATTCAAAAGTTGGGGGTCAGTAAGATTTTATCAAGCAAAGTTGCATTTAATTGATCAAATATATCAGTTAAGAATTTTACACAGCGTCCTAACCAGACCATTAATATTACACCATATGTATTTTTAATAGGGCTGTCAATTTAGCACATTAATTGAATTAATTAGTTATGGGGGGAAATAACACGTTAAAACTAACGCATTTTTCGCACCCACCCCAGAGCTAAGTATGTAATCTTAAATTTCATACAGTTGACTGGTGACGAACATGAAGGGCAACAACTCGCTGCATGACGGAGCCTACAGAATGCAGTCAGAATGCTCCTAAAATTCTAAATAGAAGGGCAAAAATGCAGTCCAAAGTTTGAATGTTCTGTTGCAGCTGGTTAACGGTTACAAAAGATCTCTGTTAAACAAATACAGCAAATAAATGCAGCCTTGATGAGCATAAGAGACTTCTTTCAAGAACATAAAAAAAATCGTACATACCCCAAAGTTATGAACAGTATTGTATGTGATGTTACAAAACATAGTAATAAGAGCAGAAGTAAATTGTTTTTCTCTTGCATAGTGAAACTGTCTTCTACAATTCTGAGTGAGCATAAAAAAAAACCTTTGTAGTTACCTTGATTGGTTTGTTCAGGTCACCACCACAGAATGTATGCAAGGAGACAGTAAACTTTTTCCAAGATGGATTCAAATTATTCTTGATGACCTATCGGTAACAGGTCCAAGTTGACACAACCATCAGCAAACAAATGCAACAACTCATGATTTGTTCTGCATGCACAAATAGACTAATATTTGGTTCACTGAATGAGTGAAAGTGGGTACAAACCTCTGTCCTGTGAATTAACTGCCATTTCCCATCTTCTTCTTGCTTGAAAAACTCCAAGAATGGATCAGACTTCCCAAACAGATCCTGAAAAAGATAAGTGAATAGTGCAACTTCCATATAACTCAAAACAGTTAGCACCATAACTGTCTTTTACCCTGAATATGTTTTTTTTTGTGTGTGTGGTTAACCAGTAGTGACATTTTAACATTTTCCCTACTTCTTTTGCAGCAATAACTGATGAAGTACAAATCATAATTGATTATAACAAGATGCAAAAACCGAGGATGATTAGGTCTACCTTTTTATCCAGGTTTTTTGCCTCCACTTCCAATACAATAGCCCTGTTGTCCTTCACTTCTTCTGCTGTAATCTGTACATACCAAAGATACAACATTGGTGAATGGCAGAACTGTTTTAGAAATGTGGAAAACATTGGAAATGTGGAAAACAGTGGAAAGCAAATAAGTGCTTGCAAAAACGAACAGCTAGATGATAGTACACATCATTGACAAACTTTGCATGAATTCAAACATGCAAATTTTAATTTGCTCAAACAGAGGACTTTTCAAGTGGCTTATCAAATAAAACAAATTATTTTATGAAGCCCTACAATTCTTCTACAGACAAAGATACCACAAATGAAAATGAATTCTGATGCCTGTAAAACATTCAACAGGAAGATGGTGTGACAAATTCCCATGTTCTTTTACAAATGTAGCGTTTATATAAACATACCGTTATTGTGCCTTTCCCAGCTGGTTTTGTTGCCTTGAGCTGAAGGGGTCTGGTAATCTTCCTACTTGATACAATCTGTTGTAAAGGTTGGTGCATAAACAAAGCCATCATGCATATGTTATATTTTTAAAGAAGTACAGTGTAACTAATTATTAGCACTGTTCTGCAGGAACAAGCACAAAACAGCATTTCACTCCTCACAATCCATACCTGACCAAGGGTGCATTCAAAGCCTCCGAGAAAGTCATCATCCTTGAGGTCAACGGACTTGTTGTCAATGTCATAGACGCCAAACTTTAGTTTCTGCACCTTCTCAAAGTAGTAGTCAATGTGAAGTTTTGTGGAGAACTCAGGGTCCTGGCAATTCTTCACTCTCTCTGTGCGTTCTACCTGCAATGATCACATACATTCAGCAATGTGATAAGCAAATAAGGTCATTTGTTTTTAATGACTCTACAAGTTCATAAAATGAGGAATATATATTTTTATTTATTTATTTATTATAAAGAATCACACATTGACAGCAATCATTTATAAATATTTTGTTGGTTCTTTGTCGTCCTTGCAGTTACAGGTGTTCTTTGTATGACAGCCTGGCCAAACGAGCGGTCGCAGAAACAACTTCTGTCACATGAAGTGATAAAACTCCTTTTATCTTATATGTTACTTACTTTATAAAATAATATGACCAACAATAACAATCATAATGACTATATTTTGTAATTATATATACCTCCGTGCCAGCTTTGTGGTTTCATCGACTGAAATTGTGTGAAACTCTTACGCTCATAGATGACGTGGTCTTTGAGCGCCCTCAGGCAGCCATTATGATTACATTCGAATGAATATGCTACCTAGAGATGATTAACAAGTATTTTTAAATCATCCACCAAATTATCATCTCTTCCTTACAGTTTAATGAGTTAACAACAATGTCACAAATTATTAAAACCCCTGGCTGATATTAAAACGCATTAAATTAAGTTAATTCCTAAATAATAATTTAAATATAAAAATAATATACCTATATAATTTACCTTAATATAATTTCAATTAAATTTAAAATTCATCTATATAATATAGTCTCAATATTTTAATGTTTTATTCAAGTATGATTGATAAAAAAAAAAGGTAGAAACCTACATCGAATGAACACTCAAATTCGGACAGGATTGTAGGTTTAAGTAGTAAACGAATGTATAGAATTATGTCATCCACTCAGAATTCGCCCGTTCGGACATTCGTAGAATTCGGACACCACTACAAAATGGCCCACACCCGACATAGTGGATAGGTAGCGGTTTCGGACACAGCTTATGTCAATTTTTACTAGGCCAGACATCACTTTTGGCCACTACGCACGCATGTATGTATGTATGTGTGTGTGTATACAACATAAGTATACAACATAAGTATGTATGTATGTATGTATGTGTGTGTGTATACACACACACACACATAAGATGAATTAGATGTATGCATTCTGCAATCCTAAGGCCTGCAAAATAAAAGTTTTACCAATAATAAATGTTAAGTAAATAACATTTTTCTTTCTATAATATATATTTACTAACTACTTTAAATAAATCTAAATGTGTAACTGTTTCAAAGGTGTTAGTAATGGTGTCAGAAAGCAGACATTTTCTCCCATCAAAACTGTTGCAGTGATACATTTGAAAGTGTCAGCAGCTGTAATACTATAAAAAAAGGAAACGTAACTGAAAGGTTCGTTACAGTGGCTGTTCGAGGGTTAAAGTGTATACCTTACCTCTGTCCATTTGTCATCGCCGACACTCTGCAGGAGAACACAGAGTGGATCCGATTTGGAGCCAACATCTTTATCCAGAAGATTATTGCAAGAGATGGAGAGCTCGATTTTCGACACACACTGAACGGCCATCTGAAAACCACAACAGACACACAAAAAAATTATGAAGTTCTTGCCTCGAGCTTAACTGCTTCAATTAATCATTACTGGAGCGTACACACGCGAGGAAGTGAAATCTGATGACAGAAAGGAGTGTTCAGACAATTTTTTATCAAATTGGCCGTAAAAAAAGCAATACAACATTAATATAATCTTCGAATCATACATGCTCGGTTTTTACAAAATTGCGTTTTTTTTAAAACATAAAGAAATAAACAAATGAGGCAAATGTCGTGTCTGAGGGCCTAAATGTCAGTATTTGACTGTCCGAGAGTCACGCCTTAAATGTTAACGCGATTAAAACTATATTTCTGCATTGCTTAATGGCGCACTGCAAATCTAATACAGACACCCCGTTACTATAAGATGAGCTGACAAATGCTACCGTGAAACTAAAAATATCATACCCTTAACAACTTTCAAACTGCAGAAATTGTGTTCGGAGATTCTCTGTCGAAACAAAACTGCTTACTAGTGCCACCGTCTACACCCTGACACGTTCATGTAATATCAAATGAGCAGGGCGGAGCCATTCAGCTCCTCTTTGGACGTGCAACGCTATTGGTCAGAACGCCAGCTGAACTACGCTGCGATTGGTCAGGGGCCTGTCAATCACAGCATAAGCCCGCAGCGGCAGCACAGAGCACTGTGCATGAAACCAACGTGGAGTCAGTCATTCATTACACAGATATCAATACAACTACAAACATTCTCATTTTTTTACCAACGCCGTGAACTCATACTTATCACACTTAAAATTATACACGCGTGTAACGAACACTACCCAGTTAATCTATATTATAACAGGGTTTCAGCGTAATAGCTGAATAATTAATATATGACTGCATGCAGCATGAGTTCATAATACTTTCACGTACACCCAACAAAGCAGCAATCAATCAACAACAGCATTACATTTGTAACGTATTCTGCCAGAGTGCCAGTTTTATCAGCAGTGCCACAGCCCAGCAACTAGTTTCGACTGGTTTAAGAGCATCCTGTCGTAGCAATTGGGTAAAAAAAAAAAAAACCAACAGCGAGCAGAAGCAGAGCGGGATTGCCTTGACCGCTATGTCACCATGGTAACACAGATTCCACAACGGGGCCAAATAATTTACAAAAAGCAAACAAAAACACACTACAGAACAAATTCCTATATTACTCCGTTGAACTGTATTTGCTGGCTACTCTGTCTTTAAGAATGACAAATTAGTGGTCTTTTTTCCTTATTGATATTGCAGTGCAATCAAAATATAGCCTTAAATATACATCTTAATGTCTATAAGAAAGCTTTACTTTTCAACATCAATCTCACCTATTCAAATCATCACCATAAAGCAATGTTTTAACTGTTATTGTGTACACAACTTATACCCCTGGATTCACAGACAAGGCTTAAACATTATTGCAGACTAAAATGCAGGTTTGAGCTGTTTTGACTGAAAGTAACTTGCTCTGCCATCTTAATATATGTCAGTGCCATTGTTTTGTCTCAAGATTTACACCAATGTTTCTTTTCTAAGGCACATTTCTAAAAGCTACTTAAATGTCCTAATTGAACTAAGGCCTAATCCTAGCTTAATCACATGTGAAACCAGGCCATAGAAACAATATTTCAATTAAATACCTCCACTATATAAAATACATAATAATAATAATGCAAATATATAAACAATATATTTCTGCTGCAATATCAGCACAGAATTTACCAGAATTACTCTGGCAATGAATAACATTTTATTTCTCAAAATGAAGACAACTAAAAGCAAAAAATAAAAAGTCCCAATTCCCCCCCCCACAATGCATTCTTCCTTAAAAACTAAAAAAACTATCAAACACTAATAAATCTGGCAGAAAATCCAATGCTCAGATAGTTTATAGCAGCACTAATGTCTATGATTACAACTTACCTGAAGATTAATGTTAATCAGGAATCAAGGCTCAGCGTCAAAAAGGCACAAAGTAAAATATGCAGTCCACAATGCTTGAGAACCACTCAAGAATGCGAAATGGGCAGAAATGCACTCAATTAATCACAAATTTAATTCCAAAGCATTTCACAACACCAAACGTTTAAAAGCTCAACCCAAATAAAAAACTTGCTTAAATAACCATGAACTTGTGCTTCTGAACAGGCCCAGTGCAAGCAGATTCAAAGCATCAAAGAGCAGAGTTTGAGAGCAATACCACTTGACCTGCTTTAAAGAAATGCATCAAGAATGTGCAGAATTCTTTGGAAACCCAGCTGCTAGAGAGAATTGACAAGCATATGCAACTTGAATAATCTTTTATGCAGCATATCATCATTTGCCATCATAACCCACAGCCAAAACGATGAAACATTTCACGTGCCTCTCATCAGTGCAGTTTGTATAAGAATTGTTCATCCACTTTTATATCAGAACAAAGTTCCAAAACAGCCAAATACAAAAATGTGTTCCTCTTTAATGTTTCATATAGAGACACTGCATTCTTAAACTGTGGCAGAGTTTTTGATCCATATACACAATTAAGATATGGTTTGTGTAATGCTGCAGGAATAAAGGCACACTAAATGTATGCTGTGCAGTTCAACATAATCCAAACGAAAGTAACTACTAGACTATTTTTTCACTCTAAACTACAAAACAGTATTAGGCTTTTACCTGAAATGCATATCTGTGGCAGCAGAAAATATACATTTTAAAAAGAGAGCCTTATTTTGATGTAAAAAAAAAAAGTTTAAAATAAAGCACTTTGGGAAAAGGTCAATGCCACAATATTATAAAGAGTCTTAAGCAACAAGCAAAAGATAAGAGCTAGAGTCACATCTTTAGAAGAAATCTGATGGGGGGAAAAAATTGAAAATATAAATATGCAGTTCAATATGGGAAACAAGGAAGTCACAGCAAAACATTTTATTGTTCATATTTGAACTGAAAGACACAGAAGGACAGGAGAGAATACAATACCTTTAAGTGTCATCATTTCAGGAATGGCATTTTATTGACAAAATAGTTCAACTGGAAAGTATTTACAAGAGAAAAAGCGCTGGAACGTCAAAATAAACTACGTATAACAACTGATCCATTTCTGCAAAACTAAAAAAAGCCAAACATCCAAAAAAAAAAAAAGGAAGCTATCATCAAACACCACAACAACACATTGTGAAGAGAGCTAAGCAAAGAGAGTAAAATGCTTTCATATACATTATATTACAATGCCGCAAGTGCTTCACATCCGCTTATAGTGTACAGTGAAGTATTGGTTAGACATCAGGGGTTTATAGCAATCCAATGTGACAGCAACATATATTGATAAAGACACAGCATTTGCATTTTATTGACAGGAAAAAAACTTGCAGCAGAGAGCAAACATTGTAACTGAAGTGTAGACATGTATATAGCACACAATGCACAGCAGCAGTTTTTTTTTTTTTTTTTACCTCAAATGCGTAGATGCAGCATGGATAATATACAGATGTGTAAAACTTGAGCAGAGATACCAAACAATGAGGAACTAACCTCCTCCACAGCTATTAGGCTCTAATGAACATACCGCTATGAAGTCACCCCTTTTTCTGATCTGCAGATTTGAACTAAAACATTATTGGCCTGAAGTCTTAAACAACGCTGTTTAGAGGAATTTAAAATAAATATTGTCTGTCCTCAATTGTCATGCTTCATGTAACTACAATCTCGGATACATAATATGTCCAGGAAAAAAAACTAATACTTGTGAGTTTCTTCTTCTGTACATATAAACATCCAGTTTAGTTCATTTGTCAGAAAACCGTGTCAAAAGAAAACATTCTTTGCAATGACAAAGTCATTGTTTTCATCCCAAAGTGATCTTCACTTTTCTTGCCCCAATAGGCCTATCATTCAGGTCCATAACAGCAGCCATTGCTTCATCTTGAGAGTCAAAAGCAACCATCGCTTCCCCAGTGGGCAAACCTTTCTCATTAAATTGCAAGCATACAGAACCAGGCAACACTTGATAGCCATAGAAAAAATCAATTATTTCATCAACAGTCACAGTAAAGGGCATGTTTTGAATTTTGACAATGGTGGGCCGTGAATTACCTGGACCACTGGAAGGTCCTCTAAGACTCTCAGAAGCTGGCCTCTGACCTTGGCTTCCTCCGTGATTTTGGCCGATGGGTTTACGAGAAGATCCATTATCAAATGATGGCATGCCCCTTAATGGCTCTGGTGCACCAAAGCCAGAAGGTGCACTGGGTCTGAAACCAGGGTGCTCTAGAACAGGACCAGGCATGGGTCCTCCAACCATTGGTGGGGGAAGACCTAGCGAGACATCACCTAAAGCAGCACCAAGTGGCGGCAAAGGCGGTGGACCTGCCAATCCATTACCTGGGGCAACAAATGGGTTGACAAAAGGGGGACCATTGCCAAGGGTCCCTACAGCATTTCTCAGAAAACTAAACTCGTCGCCTGTCATTCCTGGAAAAGCATGAGGCACTTGGGGAACTTGGGCCTGGGGCTGCGCGTGTGCATGAGAATGGGCATGGGAATTTCCTTGGGATTTCTGGCCTCTCTTTGCTTGTGGAGGAGGATTTCTTTCAACTTCCTTCATCTGATCGAATGTTACCAAATGAACAAAAGCATCCCTGCCATTCAATTTTTGCCTATGGAGCCTCTCTGCTTTCAGTGCATCCTCGTCAGACTTAAACTGCACAATAGCCTGGCCAAGACCATTACCGTTTGCATCAACTAGCACTTTAAGACTTTCCTCAAACAACTGAATGCCATCAAGAAAAAGACGGACATCTTTTTTCGTCACGTTATAAGGAATATTGGTTATGTGAGCACAATTCTTGGCACTCTTTCCTCCTCCCGAGCTATTCTTCTGATCGCCCTGGGAACCCTGCATTCGTTTGCGAATGGTGTCTATCTTTTCATACATGTTTTTCTTTGTGATCGGATGCACCTGAATAAACCGACTACCCATGTACTGCATATGGCATCCGAGAGCAACTTTGTAATCATTTTCATTCCTAAACTCCACAAATCCCTCACCGGTTGCCCTGCCATTGGGACCATACGCAATGTAAATGCTATCTTCAACAATGTCAAGATTTTTGAAAAACTCAAAGATCTGCTTGTTTTCGGCTTCATACGGGAGTCCTTTTAAATACACACAGAATTCTAGTTTATGGGGAGATCGGGATCTGGCTCGCTCACGACCAGAGGGTGGTGGCGAATTGGCACTTCTGCGACGATGGCGATTGTGTTCAGAGTCACCACCTGGTTTAGACTGTCCCGCACTCTCTCTCCACTGTCGCTCTGTAGCTGGAGAAACTTCAATGTATCTTTGGCCAATCATTCCAGCATTTCTTTTTAGAGCTTCAAAAGACTCTTGGGGTGAGAAGAACTTAACCAATGCCCTGCCGTTGTTTCTACCCAGGTGGTCTTTGAGCAAACGAACAGACTCAATTCCAAGTCCCTGGAAGAAATCTCTGACTTCACATTCAGTGACTGAAAAAGGAAGGCCGTGTAGATGAACGTAAAACTCATCTGGGTTTGTCGCTGCTGATTTCATGTGAGATTGGAGGTTAAGGGGGTTAAGGGGGTTTAGATGGTTTAAAGGGTTTAGGGGATTCAGGAACATTGGATTGTGATTTCCGAGAGACAGTGGACCAGCGGCAGCTATACCACCAGATAAAGGGCCGACTGGGGGAGGGACACCAGGATTGAATGGAGGAAGCGCAGACATGTGTGTCATGTGTGCAATGGGAGGTACCGGAGGCACTGACGTTAGCGGATTAACAGCAGGTACTGGTGGTAATGTGGATACTGGTGGGGGTCCTGGCATGGGGGGCATCGGTGGTAGAGTTGGCATGGTGGGCAAGGGAGGTATTGGGGGAGGTACAGAGTTCAAGGACGACATTGCCGTTGTCATTGTTGATCCCAAACTAAGACTTGGGCTGCTAAAATTATTAAAGTTTGGGGGCATATTTCCCATGGTAGTGGTCGAAAAGGTAGGGACAGTCTTGTTGCTTACAGGCTCGTGTGTTGACACTGCTGTGGTGGCTGTAGTCGAAGTCGTGTTACTAAAACCTTGTGCTGTTGTTGCCAAGTTCCCCCTTCCACTTCCACCAGTACTAACTGGTGGACCCGGCCTACTGCCATTTCCAGTGGCAACCTCTGCACTGCCGGTTTCAAAGCGCCTACGGCTCAGCTCAATCATGTTTTGCATTTCTGTTTTGCTACTCAGTAATAGAGACACCTTGGAACCTTTGATCGAGCCCCCTGTGCGCATCATTCCAAGCCTTGCATCTTCATCTGTGGCGAACACGATAAAAGCCTCACCGTGTTCACCCCCTACAATATGCACACCACCATCCGGGATGGTCAATCCAGAGAAGAAATGACGTATGTCCATAGTCCCAGCCACAATGGGGAGACCCTGCAAACGGATGACCACAGCCATGCTGAGGTGCAACAAAACACACCTGTAGATGAAAGAAGGCAACGACTGTCAGGCTATGGTAATAGGCAAAAAGATAACACAGAGAACCAGTATACAAACCACAAGACAATTAACAGCAAGACCAAAGATTATGTGAGAAACATTATGACAACAAGAGAATAAATAGCGCATGAATTTTAACATCAAAGCCTAACACAGATTCTTAGCTTATCACACCTTTTAATGGCTTTGGAGTCATAGCTAAAGAACACTAGCTAGCATACTGCATTTCACTTTATATAGAATACAACAATTTAGAATGAGGTCAAATCATTTAAAACACTTAATCTTGAAAGACTACATACCCAGATAACTACATAACACACTGTTAAACACACTCATTGCCTGAGTTTAACAGAGTTGAAGTCACAATCTTCAAATATGAGAGTAGTTTGATAAAACAATTAACTGTTATTTGTACAGCAAATGTAGGCCAGGGGTCTTTAATCCTGGTCCTGAGGACCCACAGCACTGCACATTTTTATAATAATAAATTTTATTTAGAAAAGCGCCTTTCAAGGTACCCAAGGACACTGTACAGAATTGGTATAATAAAGAACATACAAAAAAAACACAAAAAAAATGTACAAAAAGTACATAGTACATAAACAGAACACTGTGAAGTACACAGTACATATAACATAAAACATAAAAAATGCCAAGATGGAGAGAGAAATATAAACACCCTGAAATGGCATACATGAGTACACTGAACAGGAGGTGAAGATAGTGCACACAAGTCAGCAGGCTGACAAGTAAGCTAAATTAAAAAAATTTGTTTTTAATTTAGTTTAAAAAAAATGGTTACACTTGTGCTTTGGCGCAACTCAAGTGGTAAGGCATTCCACAATTTAGAGCCTGCCACACTAAAGGCCCTGTCACCCATGGAGCGAAGTCGAGATGTAGGAACTGCTAAGAGACAAGCATCACTAGAGCGAAGGGCGCGGGATTGCAGATATGGGGTAAGGAGATCTGATAAGTAGGATGGGGCCAGATTATGTAGAGATTTATAAACAAGAAGAAGGACTTTATAATGGATGCGGTAGCGGACAGGAAGCCAATGCAACTGCTGGAGTATCGGAGTAATATGATCCCAGGGCCTGGTGCGGGTAAGCAACCTTGCAGCAGAATTTTGGACATACTGCAGTCCATTTAAGATTTTTTCCGGAATGCCGAGAAATAGAGCATTGCAGTAGTCAAGCCTTGATGTGATAAATGCATGTATAAGTGTTTCAGCTGCAGATGAGTTTAGCGAGGGGCGTAGTTTTGAGATACTTTTGAGATGAAAGAAAGATGTTCTGGTGATATTTTTAATATGTGACTCAAAAGAAAGAGTAGAATCAAAGATATATCTGACATAATCAATTCAGTTCATTGAGCTTTCTCCTAATGAGCTAATTAAAGGAAGAAAAAAAATGCAGTGCTGTGGGACCCTAGGACCAGGATAAAAAAAAAAACAGGACCAGCATTGAAAACCACTGTTTTAGCTTATTTTACAATGTCCTTGACTTGAAGATTGCTGACCACAGGGTTCCTACACATTTTGACCTAAAGAAGATACTTTGAAGAATATGGGTAACCAAACAGGGGGGGGGGACACAAACATTTTTCAAAATATATTTTTTTGTGTTCAGCAGAAGAAAGAAATTCACACAGGTTTGGAACAACTTGAGGTTGACCAAATGACAAAATTTAAATTTTTGGGTGAACTATCCCTTTAACTTTTCCAGAGTTAGAAATTACAATTTAAAAAAGTATCCTTATATTTCCAGGTTTTTAACAACTATGGGAAGCAGGGCCCAACAATAAGGACTGCCTGATGGCCCGGGGCCAGAGTAAACGTTGCTCGGGACAGTTGATGCAACCGCCCGATTGGGCCAATGCTGCATTACGAGTTTAACATTTGCACGTGTTTTTAAGCCTTGCCAATTTAAATATTCAAGTGCAAGACGATGCAAAAGAGACCTCAATTCAATAGTGTGAGAAGTTTTCTGTGCGCACACATCTGAAGCGCACACCCACAAAAGATGCTTCTCGGACAGCGTGCGGATGCTGAATAGAGCTCTCTTTCACGTCTATTTTTGAAAGGACATATTCACACAAAATAACTTCAAAAAATGTTGGCGAGTATCCTAGTAAAAACAGTCTGTTATATCATAAGAGAACATAAAGAGTTGAGAAATACAACACATGTGCAACAGTATATTGGATCCATGCAAGCTCTGAAAGTAACAGCTGCCTAATAAACCTGCAGCTGTGTATCTTTTAATGCCAATCAAACAATGCCTATTTTATTTATTTATTACTATTTTGTAGTGGGGTCAGTAAAATTTTCAAGTACAAATATTTAGTTTTAAAACTGGCCTGACCAGTAGAAAAAAAAATCCTTAGCTTTGAGCCCTGGGACCCTCTGAAAAAAATTTTATTTGCTTTTTAACATTTTACTGTAGCCAGTAAAACATCCCCCAAAACATTAATAGCACTGTAAAAATTAGAATTGCATTATATGTAGTCATCCATTCACAAAGAATCCTTATTGCAATGATATATTACTCAAGACAACAAAAAATGTCGACATTTCTAAATTCATTAATTTTTCTCACTCTTTTATTAAACAATTAAAAAAAATAAGTTGACCAAATATTTCTAAGTTTGACTAAGATCCCTCAAATGCTTACCTGTATTTAAAGTGCTGCTTCGTTACAAGATGCACAGGATACCCAAGCCAATCCTGACGGCAATCATTTAAAATCAATTCTCGACTGTAATAAAAAGAATAAATGGAGGGAAATATATGTAAACAGCATTAGAACAAGCATACCCATGAGTGTCTCCAAGAAAACCATCCAGCAATTTCCAGCCCATTTAGTAACATTCTGCTACAGCAAAACAATAAATTGAATCACCACTTGTGCACATCAGAAGTTTGCCGGCTGCTTCGCAAAAGCCATACACATTAAAATTGGTCATAGAAAACATGAATGTCATGTATTTCATGAACCCCAGCAAACATTCACACTTAACAGCAACGCATCAAAATACAGGAACATTTTTAAACATTATGTAGTATATTAAGATAGAAAAACAGATTGTGACCTTGCACAGAATGAAGATAAAATCTGATAATGTTGGTAAATTGTGAGCAATGAATAAGAAACGTAATTAGAGAACCTCTCTAAAAGCATCTAGCTGGTTTAATCCTAACTCGTGTATTTCTAATCTGTGTAAACATACAACAATATCAGAAAAAAAAAAGGCCAATTAGACACTAAACAGTGCAACCACTGTAGACACCTCTCTTCTTCACTATTACACTACAAAAGAACATGACATTTACACTCTACTTAGTCCATGACACTTAAAGGGTATGGTTTACCCATAAATTTAAATTCTGTCATAATTTACTCAACCTTCATATTGTTCCAAATCTATAAGACTTATTAGCCTAATTTTATTGTTAGTACACGAATGGAAATATTTATACAATATTCTCTCATCATCTTTGTCAATACTTTGAACGTACATGCAACTACAAATTTAAAGTACAAAACTAGATTGTAAAAGTAATCCATTAGGCTATATAGAGTGGTTTAAATCCAAGTGATCTGACATGATTTAATTGAACATTTAATTGTTTTTTTTTAATGTGTCTTGTGGGTTAGGGTGAGAAAATTATAACAGTTTTTTTTTTTTTTTTGTGAACTGTTTAAATAGGAAGAGAAGTGTTTGATCACCTACCACCAGAAACCACAAAAACTAGGTTAGTTATATAAAACGGAGTGTCTTCAGACACAAAATGAGCAACAACCTCCAAGATTCTGCTTGATAAAGTTAATACAATGTTAAGAGCCTTAAACCAAAAGTGACTCCTTCACATAATCAGAGGCTAAAAACCATGTGGACATAAACCTGAATGCATGTAGGCCAAAAAACAGGTAGTAAATACTAACAACCAAATAATTAAAGTATGACATCAAGGTTGAGGTATGTTTTGCACTTTAAAAAACTTTAACTTGGAGATTTCCATTGCATCAACACTCCAATGTCACCATAATCAAACACTCCAATGTCACCATAAACGACCTCTTAAAGTACAATTTTATGCTTATGCTGAAATATGACGAAGTGTTAAACAACTTGATACAACAACGAATTTGAAATGCTTCATCCAGGAAACGTTGCTTATTTTGCACGTTTACAGCTTGCTTAAGTTGTAACAACCACTGAAATAAAAGAGCGAATCATAACAATAGAAACATGTAAACCCGTCCAAGAAAAGCTTTGAAAACACAGCACTCTTTGATTTCTTAAAATAAAATGATCCAAGTAAAT
Source organism: Semotilus atromaculatus (assembly GCA_031834385.1). NCBI lineage: Eukaryota > Metazoa > Chordata > Actinopteri > Cypriniformes > Leuciscidae > Semotilus > Semotilus atromaculatus. The sequence continues at coordinate 9,152,522 of JAULUF010000020.1, forward strand.
AGTGTTATAGTAACAATAGTATACAGATAGTAACAATGACATCCATGGCGTCATCAGCCATTCAGACCTCAAAACCAGCGAGATGACAAAATGGCGCCGTCTGTATTTACCAGCGCAAATGGATTGATGTCGTCTAAGTTACAACTAAAACAAAGCTCGCTGCTATTTTCCCAATTCTTTAAATCAGCATAGCACGTTTTAGAAATTTTAAAACACCATTCACTGCACGGAAAGGAAGAGATGCCTGGCTAGCGTCGCATTGTCCATTTAAACAGCTCATTGCTTGCAGCTCACAATCACCCTGCCTTCCATTAAGCGTTTAAAACCACTGCATGTTGCAAATGTCGAGTGTTGTGTATGGCTACATGAAATACATTGTGTGAATTGATGTACTTTGCATATTCTTACCGAAATTATTTGTCTTAACTGATCTTTATAAAATAATAAAGACGAGGCGCTTCAGTTGTCTTCTTCCACCTTTTGTTCGTCTGCGTCTTATCGTCGTGCTCACTCTGTTCAGTCTCGAGACTGGAAAAGGATCGACAGCGCTTGCGCTGATGTAAGCCAATCAGTAAACGCGCTGCAGAGACAGACGCAACACTGTAGTACGGGTCACTTGCGCAAGTGGTACTGGTACTCACTACAGAGTCAAATGACGACCAGCTCCTCCTCTCTGGAGCTCCAATGGGGTGGGATTATTCCAGCTCCTACTCTTTGGAGCTCTAAGGGGGAGGGGGTAGAGGGATAGAGTTGTGTGTAGGGTTAGGCCGAGCCATACATGACTCTGGGGTAGGGTTAGGGTGTGTTGGATATTCTAGCTCCACCCCATTAGGCCCAAATTATATTTGTGCCCAGAACTCTAGAGCAAATGGGTGGAGTCTAGACGTTCAGAGAGGAGGAGCGAATGTGGAGCAGGATGTCATTTGACTCTGCAGCGAGCTGTACTTGGAACTCTATGGATGGTTGGATGGAAGTTATGGTCGTATTTGCTTTTATCCAGTGTGACTTGTTCTGCGTTCACTTGTCAGCTTGATTAATTTCTTTTGATTAAAGATTATCCGGCCACAGGATAAAATGATGTGCACACTGCACAGATAAATAATTTATATTAAACACTGCAATATTCCATAAAAAAAAACCCAAGAATGATCCATTTTGATTTCATGGTGACTTGATTTTTTTTGTCTTCTCTTTTCTGTCAATGTGTGTGTGTGTGTGTGTGTGTGTGTGTTTGTGTGTGTGTGTGTGGCCTGTTAAACTCTACATTATGGGGACAAAATGTATTACCAGAAATGTTTGATCTTGTCAGGGGATATTTTTTGGCCCTCATGAGGAAAAAAGCTTATAAATCATACTAAATCGAGTTTTTTTTTTTTTAAATGTACAAATGCAGAAAGTTTTCTTTGATGGGTAGGGTTAGGGGATATAATATACAGTTTGTACTGCATAAAAATCATTATGTCTATGGAAAGTCTCCATAAAACATGGAAACCCAACATGTGTGTGTGTTAATTGATTTTTGAGAATATTTGATGTAAAAGAACCATGGTAAAAAAGTACTTTGAAACTGAAAATAGATATATTTCATTATTTTCAAGCAACGGATTCATTGAGGAGACTTTTATTATGACACAGACTCCAGTAGAGGAAGTACTCACTTCGTTTACTTCCTGTTCTAAACGCATGTGGGAAGTCCATGCGGATAGCTGTTGAGCTGTTTTCAGCTGGTTGTCTTGGTTTATGAGCTATACACTATTTGTTAACTATTTGAATATTTAGACAATTAGATCAAGCAGGAATTTTTATCACCTGCTTGACAGCATGGTCCGAGCAAGAAGGTTAGTAGTAACGTTACCCTACAACGTGTCGTCGTCTACGACTAAACCAGTTAGGTTATTGCATCGTTACTACTAACTAATGGTATAAATAGACACGGCAGATTTTTGACTCCTGCACTACAAATGTCGGTTCAAATAGTTATAATTAAGATATTTATGATTAATTTATTACAGCGTTATAATTTTGCAAATGCATTTTTTTTTCATTTCAAAGGGCAGTAAAAAAGCCTAGAGCAAAGAGGCAACAAGAATTTGACAGCGATGATCCTGAAGCTTACAAAGATAATCCAGATAAGGTAATTATGTGTGTGTATGCATATATATATATATATATATATATACACACACATACACACACATATAAATAACAACTTTGTTCACATAATTGTGGCATTCTGGTTGTAAATCTTTGTGTTTTCTTTTCAGAATTCCTCAACATATGTGGAGGATCAAATTGATGAATTCCACAATGAAAAAATATCTGTGAGTTGTAATTTTTCATACATGTTGTTCTTAAACGAACAAAGAAAGTTGTTTTTTATGCATGAACATGCATGATATTATCCTAGTACATATTTGACCTTTGACTTTGGTCGGTAGAATCTCTTGGCTCGAGGGGTGCAGGAAGACAGTGATCAAGAGGACGGAGATAAAGTTGTAAGTTAATGAAACAATTACAAAAAAATTGATAACTGGTAGCATGATTTTAAAGGCTTTTTATTAGTGCTGGGCAATGATTAATCACATCCAAAATAAAAGTTTGTGTTTACATAAAATATGTGTGTGTACTGTGCATACACATATGTATGTATATATTTAAGAAATATTTGCATGTATATACTGTATTTTTATTTATACTTAATTGATATTATATATATATATATATTTTACATGCAACACATTTTTCTTAAATATATACATGCATGTGTATGTATTTTATATACAAAATAATTATACACTGTACACATATATATTATGTAAACTCAAACTTTTATTTGGATGTGATTAATCGCGATTAATCGTTACCCAGCACTACTTTTTATCGATGGTAATGCTTTTTTTTTTTTAAGATCACCATAGTTTTTTCTTTTTTTTTTAGGAGGAGGTCATGCCCTTGACAATTTCTGAATCAGAGGATGATGAAGAAGAGGAAGGGGAAGAAGTGCAGGAAGAGGATAATAAAGAGGAGACAGACATGGATAGTGACCTGGAAGGAAAGAAAGATGATGGTAATGTACTTTAAAAATATTCCAAATATAACTGTGTATTGTGTGAAACATATTCAAGAGCATTTAAAGAATATTTAAGCGTATGCAATTATTTTATTGCTCTGCTCATTGATGTTTGAGGCATTGTCTCTGACACTTCCATTTTTACAGATCTTCCAAATGACATGGCTTGGGGAGAGAAAAAGAAGATTTTTTATAATTCTGATTATGTCACCAAAAGTAAGCATTTTTCATCTGTCCTACATACTGTATATGACACATTATAGCTTTGTTATTTTGCAATGCATAATGTTACATATAATAGCATGTTTGATTTGTATATTTTGTAGAGGGAAAATCTCTTGAAGAGGTTGAGGCAGAAGACAAAGAAGAGGAAGAGGAGGCCAAAAACATTCAAAGAAGATTGGCAGCCAACCTAAGCGAAGAAGATTACGATCTAAACCTGCTTGAGGTACTACAGTGCTTTTTTTCTAAAGACATCGGTAGAGTTCAGGTGTTTGCATCATATTACTCACTCTTTGTATTTTCCTGTGGTCTATTAGGAGTTTGTAGCAAACGCTGAAGTGGAGAAGGAGGTTGAAAAAGAGGAAAGGATTGTGAAAGATTTGAAGACCATGTCACAGAAGGAAAAGCTTAAACTGCTTAAGAAAGAATCACCAGAGTTGTTGGAACTTATTCAGGACTTTAAAGCAAAGGTAAAGGTTTGCATGAATGATATTTATGTGGTCTTTTTACATTGATATTAAGGGGTTTCCCTCAGTGCTGTTGTATTGCTAAATTTGAGTATTGTTTTGCATACTCAGCTTACAGAATTGAGGGATGAAGTTCAGCCCCTTGTGGAGATGGTCAAAGATGGACGGATTCCTCCTGGAAAGGTGAGTTAAATCTACATAATTATTGCTTTAATTTCACTTTAAATTATGTAATTACACTCTAAAATTTACATTTTATTTTTGCTTTGTATCCTTTTCATCCTCTAGGGGGCAAAATACCTCATTACGAAACAGCAACTTTATCTCAAGTAAGCCTCACCTATATCATATTATATACTCTAATTCTGTGAGTGATTGCAATATTTACATTATATAATATTTGTAGCACAAACACTACCATTCAAAAGTTTGTGGTCAGTAAGAGTGTTTGAAAAAAATAGTACTTTTATAAAATGCTGTTGTTTTAAACTTTCAATTAAAGAATCCTGAAAAAGAATGTATCACAGTTTCCACAAAAATATTGATCAGGAACTGTCATCACAGGAATAAATTACATTTGAAACATTTAATAAAATATAAAGCAGTTATTTTAAATTGTAATAATATTTCACAATACTAGGGATGCACCGATCATGATTTTTCATGTCTTATTCCAGTTGCCTTTCTTTTTACTAGCAAACAGGCCTTTTCTGATACGGGTTGCTGATAAAAAAATAAAAATAAAAATTCTTATTTGCTCTGTAACCATTTGAAATTAGAGGCAACCACTGCATTTTAATCACGATCCAAACCAAGATGATTTAAATTAGATATGCATAATTTATAGATTTAAAGCAAAATACAGCATAGTCTGAATTTAGCTTTGTTGAAATTATGCTACATAAAACATACCTGCATAAAAACAAAAACAGCAGGCGGACTGAATGAAAATGTTCCCTCTCTGTTAGCATTTTCTTGGTTACTGCTGTAAACAAGCGTGGGTGTCTGCATTTCGGAGTAATGGCCCCGCTGAAAGGTAGCGGATGTGCAGAAAGGTTTTTACCATTGTTCGTGAAAGCTGACTGTTAGGGTGTGGGGAAGGGTTAGGGATTGGTTTCTGTTGTGGTATTGCAAACCTTCTGGAACGTCCCTACCTTTCAGAACACCCATTACTCCAACCTGCAGCTATCCCTGTCTCGCTGACTGTAAACAAAGCAGCATTGCACTTCTAAACTACTTTATTAGCTATTATATGGAGGGGAGAGGGAAAGAAAAAGCAATTGAAACTTTTCTGAAGACAGTCAGTTCCCTTCAGAGATACATTCATATAAACTCCCAGCCCCATTCAATATTAAAAATGTTCCCCCAAATTTTGGTAAATTATTGCAATGCAGTTTGTGTGCCGGAACAGAGATCAAAAAAAAAAAAAAAAAAAAACCTGGTTGATGACCGGTGCATCTCTAAATATTACTGTTTTACTGTATTTTTGATCAAATAAATCCAGCTTTGGTGCACATAAGAGACTTTCAAAAAAATTTTTTTGAAATCGTTCTGACCCCAAACTTTTGAAGAATAGTGCCATTCTATTTTTCATTATGCATATTCCCTTCTTTCCAGCTATTGCACAAATATTAGTTTTTATTTGGTTCTAAAAGCTAAGCGAATCCCAGCACATAACCATCCTGTGATTGAGAGATTGCTGACCTACAGAAATGTGAGTACAATCAAATTAACCACAGGCATTCATTTATAGAAGCTTTCAAGACTTCATCTTCTCTTTATCACTTTCACAGCTGATAAATGAACTAGGAGCAGTAGATGCTAGACTGGCTCCTCAACTGCGGCAGCTTCTCTTTGGAGAACAGCTAGACAGAACTGCAAGAAGATCAGCCGGCAGCAAACATACCAAAGTAATTGCTTTTCCTGATTAATGTGTCAGTATTAGCACTGGCACCATTTTTGCTGAGTTTGACATGTCTTTATTTCAGGTATCAGAAAAGGCTAAGTTGGAAGGAGAAGATAAGTCAGATTCAGACGAGGAAGCAAATCTGCGCTTCTACAACGCCATGGCGGAGAGGCAGAAACTCAAGAGGAAAAAGATTGAGATGCAGAACGAGGACGGGTGAGTCTATTTACAACGTTTCAGCCCTTGTGGTTTGTCACAATGTTTCAGAAACCTTACTATCACTAACTGCATTACCAGATTGGTGGAAGAGGAACAGATGAAGGGAGATGCTAAAAGAAGGATCACCTATCAGGTTAATATGCCTTCAACTCGTACCCAAACAACTTTTCAAAAATCTTTAGCAACAAATTACCTATAAGTAATTTCCCAAAACATCTATAAAATTTTAAACAATATTACAGACAGTGTTATCATATTCACATCATATGTTTTGTGAAAAGATGTCCAAGAACAAAGGGCTCACACCCAAGAGGAAGAAGATTGACCGGAATCCCAGAGTCAAACACAGAGAGAAGTTCAGACGTGCCCAGATTCGTCGCAAGGGTCAGGTAAGTGTCATAGGATTCATTTGTTTAATTCACTTACATTTGTAAAGCACTATCCAGAACGGACACTGATTACAGATTATTTGTGTCAGGTTCGTGAGGTGCGACGCGAGGAGACGAGATACAGTGGAGAATGGTCTGGTATTCGTGCTGGAGTTAAGAGGAGCGTCAAATTCAAGTGATAAATCTACAGATGATATTCGTCCAAGCTTGAATGTGATATTAAAATGGACTTTTCTGGTGTTTCTTTTTATACTTGCTATCCCAGATATCAACAGATGGAAATGACATGTTTTATGCAACAGCTCAAATAATGAATGAAATAAAATCTTAAATTCAAAATTTCTGATTGTGCAAAAATGTTTGGTGTATATTTTGGTGATGCATGCAGTGCTTTTCAAAACTTTTGTCATATTCAAAGAATGTACTTCAAAGTACTAAAGCGTTTGATTGAATGTTTATTGCAGAAACCTTTTTATACATGTTATTATTGTAAATTTAATTTACATCAGCTGTTAAAGTGTGATTTGTTGTAGACAGTCAATTTTATAATCAAGAACAGATTTAAGATAAAGGTGAGTTTAGGATGATAGCTACTGAAGCATATATTTATTTATATAATTTTGTTTTTAAACTGATTAAAGGCCAAAGAATATTGCTAAAATCAGATGTTTGCAGATCACTTTGTACAGAGGAAATTAGTGTAAGGGAAATTGTTAGATCTGTAATAAGCAACTAAATTTCACAACAGAGAAGTTTCCGAACTTGCAGCCATCATTCGGAATGACCACAAAGTAAATTTTCCGGGATAAGTTCTCTGTTCAAAATTTGAGCCGTAATCATTACAAGACAACAATAAACATTCCACATGTCTGAAAGAGCAACTTGAGCTTACATTCTATGAAATCACAGCAGGGTTTTTCATACTTGTTGAGACATAAATTGACTGTGTGCTGCAGTCAGATTACTGACAATCCTGTCCTCAATCTCGATCTCTTTCTGCACTTCCTCATCTGTGAGGACCAGCTCGTGTTGCGTGTCTTTGGTGACGACAACCACATAACCACGGCGAGTGTCGAGAACATTTGCAACCACTGCCTGGTGGTTGTACGTTTCTAAGGCACGCCGTGCTCGCTCCAAAAGGATGGTGGGGTCCGTTTCCAGCTTGAAAGAGGTGACAAATGCCTGAGGTGCCCAGTCCTTCACCAATGGAGACAGCATCTTGGGAACCATCTTCATACTTATCTACATAACATAAACAAGCAAATGAACAACTTGTCATATTGTTTAGGGCCTAGATTAACTACATTTAGACTAGCACAGGGGTTTTCTGCAAGGGAGTGCTAGGGGGTCCATGTTATAAAAACCTTAAAAAAAAGAAAAAATATTACAGTATTTTAGTAAGCAGAAAAAAGTAATCATGTAAAACTAAATATTTTACACATTTATATTATATATTTTCACATAAATAGGTCTTTACCCATGAAAATACATAGCTGAATGTTGAATTTTAGAATTGGGTCACTTGCACAAGGGTGATCATATTTGGCTATCTGTTAGCCTGGGAAAACCCGGACGAACTTACGGCAAATTTGAGATTTGCTCTGCAAGTCAGTCTGGCCAAGAGCCCATTCAAACCCCTTTCCAATCTTTCCAAATCGAGGCACCAATCACAAACGTTGAGGCGGGCTTTACACGATGACGACCGATCTGATTGGTTTTAGGTCTATCCAATTGCGCCCAGAGGCATTTGAGCAACCCCTTTGGAAATGGGCTTCCCCAGACCCACCCTCAGTTACAACTGAGAAGGGTCTGGTGTCAACCAGGCTAGGGATCCATGGCTTCTAAAAGACTGAAAACTCCAGGCATAGAAGACTGAATTAATATTTGTATTTTCACACAACACCTGAAGTGGCCCATTAGAGGACTGGATTTTATGTTCCGGCATTTCAGATGCTGGGATGTAGAAATCAGAAACAGCAGCAGCCAAATAAAACATAGCCTTGGACCCTAGGAGGGAAAAACAGAATTATAACTACTGCTAGAAGTCCCACTAAAAATTGATTCGGCCTAAAGTAATAAAAAAATGGCTTCGTTTACCTATGGAGCTTAATGCTTGGGCTGCAGCTTTGAGAAGATGGAGGTACTCTGACAGGGTGTTGAATTCCACCGGCAGCAGTAATCCTGCAGCTTTCACTGCCTGATAGCGCTTTAAAACCTTTGCAATGTTTGGAAGTGTGTTCTGATCCACCAGGATCTGACCAGTGTCCTCTTTACCAGTCTCTAATCGTAAGCTATCCAGTAAATTGACCCCTGCGTATAGACGAGTGTATGGGTATAGAGAACGATGCCTGTGCAGAAAGATCACTGCATAGCCTGAGTCCAGGAAATACTCAGCAGAGGATGCCCCTCGCCGACCACTGCTGAAGTTGTCCAGGAATCGTACCGTTCGAGATTCCAGAGGAACTTTAGTTCCTCCCGAGGTGATCAGAACTACTCTGCGCTCGGCCGATCTGTGATGTTCAGCAAACTCTGCCATGAGTTTCCTGACCTCCTCCACATGAGAGGGGACCGTAAACTCTTCAGACAGTCTTCCATCCACTGCACTTGAGGATGAGGGGTCAAAGTGTGCCATTGTAAACCTGAAAACAAAAAGTTTCAGTAATTGAGGTGTTATCAATATGTATGTGGTTATGAATGCCAATTTGGAATTAAAAATACTAACAAAAAGTCATGCTAAAGACGATGACCTGACACATTCCAGAGCCAAATTTATGCCATTACATGCTACATAATTGTCACAAGGGCAGCACTGTATCACTATACTGTTGTTGGTCAACTATGAAATGAAGGTCAAATATATATTTTACCACATGCATGCAATGATTACAAGTTAAGTGTGAGAAAGAGCATCATAATTATCATCATGACTTTCACAAGACAAAAACTAATTTTCTTGTAACATGCGTAGTACACAAATCGTATGTGTTGCTGACGTTACCTAAACACTATATAAACATTCTCGCTGTCAGTATGACGCTCTTGTTATCGCGCTGATATTAATAAACGAACAAAATAAGCTAAAATAAGGTTTACCTGTTTGCTCACTCACAAATAAAACCCGAAAAAATATAATTAACGAGCAAATGACCCTAATAAACTTGAACTGAGTGCATGACAGATCAGCAGAAACAGTTCCTACAATTTATAGTGGTCGAGAGTGCGCATGCGCAGCTTTGGCTGTTGTGATTGGCTCTTTCAGAGGTCTGCTGTGTAAATTCCAAAATAAAGGTTTTTAGATTAATGTTATTTCCTCCCTATGATTCTCTCAGCTTTTATGTGGATCATGGGACAGTAATATGAAAAGACAAAAGAAGTACACAGGAAAACATAAAAGAAGGACATTATAGTACGTTTTTTTTTCTGTTTTTTTTTTATTATAAAACGGCATTGTAGGCTATGTAGGAGGAATGAACTACAAAATATGTGTAAAGATGTAGTCCACTTCCAGGTTCACAGGGGGCAGCATTGTTTAAGCAATACGAAATTAGAAGTATTTATACAGCTTAAAGCTGTATTATTATTAAGGTTACATTTACATCCTACAAATAAAGTTTAAGGTATTACCTAACTCTTTTTTATAAGATCCACAATTATAAAAAAAGATTAAGAAATTATAATATTGGAATTAAATACAAGAAATAAATAAGCTGTTATTTGAAAACAGAAACACGGTGTACAAAAAAGGTAAAATTTGTGAAGAATATTTTTCTTCCTCCAGTGTGGAAACGTTGCCATTAAATTAGCTTTATTTGATAATCATATAATGATAATCATAACAATAATACTATCTATATTTTTATTATAAATTAAAAACAGTACAAAAATTACTATTCACACATTCCGAAAATGTACATTATACAGCAACTCGTTATATGAATCGATTAGTACATTTAATTTTCTACGTGTTTTTTTTTTTTTTGTACGATATGATTATGCTTAATATGATAATGGTAAATGTGAATGTGAAAAGTAATGATAATAATTCATGACAATTATGTGTGTACATGAAAGGCACTACTTTCCGGCTGCAAGCCCTGTCGCAGCTTGGTACAGTGGGCCGTTCTCCGGCTAATGCCCAAAAGTAGTTCCGGATTTTTGATCCGCGCAGTCCCCGGATGTTAGCTATTCAGAGAGAAAGACGAACGAGGGAGAGAGAGAGGCGGAGAAGCTAGGAGACGCCACGGACAAACCGGTAAAGGGATTGCGGGTCTCAAACCCACGATAAACACGGAGAGCTGAGGCTCATTTCGAGGAGAGAGAGGGAGCTGTGATCGAAAAAAGGAAGGGGAGGGGACGCCTAACTTTGACAGACCTGCACTGGCCTCCAGTAGCGGACACGAGCCTGGGTGAGTGCGGTTGAACGTTAAATACAAGCTCGCGACATGGAGCTCGCGAAGTTGAAGTCAGGGCCCGCGAAAAATGGACGACTTTAACTGTTAGTTGTGTGGTGCTGAAGTTCTGAGTAGAGCGGGAGGACAGACGTTCAGGCCTCAAGTGGTATGTTGCTGCCGCCGTCGGTCGGGGGCAGATGGGGACACTGCAAGCTCCACTGTCACAGGAGAACAAGTTTAGTTAGCAAGCCAGCTAGCCGCCAATACGGTTGTTGTCAGACAGGTAGCGAGAGTGAGCAGCTAATTAGCCGCCAGTTTTACTTTAGCTCGCATGCTTTTTGTTCACGTATCTGACAGGCGTCTGGCGTGAAATATTTGTGACTGAAACTCGGTCAGTAAGGCGAGCAGGAAGGGGGTTCTTCGACCGGGAACTGCCAAACGAGCAACTTCAGGTCCTGTCAACTAACAGTAGTTGGAGGTGGAGGCCGTATCTATTAATATTTTGGAAACAGACGCGCGGCAGCTGCGTGTCATTTTAAATACGATTTCTGGCCAGCTTTTGGTGCCATTAATATGCATTCGAGTTGTGTTTTTGTGCCAACAAGAGATGCAAGATTGTTTATGGAGCGTTATTGAGATTTTTAGTTTGACTGAATTAAGTTGTGCATGAGTTATTTTTCTCTCTGTCAGCATATGCTGGATGAATTAGCATTATATGTGAATTCGACGACGAGTGATAATACTTAGTAAGTTTCTACAGTTTGAATCCTATATAGAGCCACATTTGCAAGATTTCATACCTATCTAGGTTACCTTGGCTGTCATATCTATTAAATGCAAGACTAGTCCCCCGTCTAGTCAGCAGCTGGAATGTTACCCGCTGTCTGTATTTGGGGTTTCCCCTCTAGCTACTGTGAATAGAGACCTTTGCGGTCCTGTTGTGCACCGTGTTGAATTTGCTTTCTTGTTGTTTATATCGCGATTTCTAACGTTTATAATTTATATGGAGCTACCATAATTTGACATTAAGCCAAAACACCACAGGTGATGGTTATCACAAATAGATATCACTATACCTCCCCAGATGATTCATCTCTGTACAATATGACAGTTGTTACGTATTACAAGTTTCCGAAATGGTATGTTTAAATATGCAAAGAAGTTGTTATCAAATAAAATATGCACTAATTTACATAAATTGTAATTTGTAAAAAATAAAAAGAATAACAATAAGTTTGTGGACGTTAGTTTTACAGAGGGGATGTTTGGATACCAGATTGTGAATTATTATTATTATTATTATTATATTATTATTCATTCCATGTTTTAGTACAATCTTAGTCTTAGTATTTGTATCTGTATTTCTAATTTCTCCTGTAGAATGCCTGAGCATTTCAATGTACAAACTGTCACTGACATCTTGTGGATATGACAAATGAACTTGAAACTAATTGTAAAATTCTGCCAACAGTCAGAAAAAAATAATTTTCACCATGGTTTTAGGAATTAAAAATAAATCAGGCAAATTATATATGAACAAGCCTCTTTGTAAAAACATCATAATAGAGATGGTAATAAAACTTGAAAGGTTGGTGTAAGTTTTACTGGTGGAGATTTCTGGCTTTTTTTCATGAGATAAAGCTAATTTTGAGAAAACATCCTTTAAAGATATATATTTGTACTGAATGTGTACTGATGCATATAGAGAAACTGTAATAAAACAAACATTTAGGCTAAATGTGTATTCGGGATGTTTTCTGTCCACTAGTCTGAACACATGTTATGGAACAAAATAGTCGAACACCTCAAAATTGACCAGTGCTTGAAAAAACAATGGTTTTGCCTGTAGTTGACAATGACAGCTTGTCTGCATATTTTTGCATGCATGTTACATTTGTAATGGCCTGATAAAGATCGACCATCAGCATTCTATTAGTTATAATGGGATCCCGACACCCCCCCCCCCCCCCATTCACTTAAAGAATAGAGTACGAATGGAGAGATGTTGAATTATGCACCAGCATGCTTAAAATATTGAATGATGGACATATGTGAACTACCCGAGACATATTTTCCCCACCCAGTCAGTGTGGCAGTACAATAGTGTGAAAGATTCACGTTAGCACCAGACTTGTTTGTCTTTGAGTTGTCAGCTCATAGAACGCAGAAAATGATTGAACCATCAGTTGCCTGTCAGAACATGCCTGGTGGTTCTTGTGCTGAAACTGATGCCGATCTTAGTATTTACAATTATTGCATCAAGAACATTGTTACATTTGTTTAAAAATGATTTAAGTCATGTATGTTATGCTGTACATTTTGATCTCTGTTCTTGTACCCTTATATTTATATAAAATGTTATAGCGAACGAAATTATAAATTTTATTTCACAATAACAAAATATCACGATAATTTTTATTATTATCACGGTTATTTTTGCTTTAAAGGAGCCGTATGTAAGATTGTGGCCAAAACTGGTACTGCAATCACTTTCAAGTGACTGTAGAGCGGTGTATCCCCTCCCCCTCCCCCTTGACTTGAGGTTGCCAGATATGCTGCAGGATCCAACATTTTTTTTTATCCGACACGTTTGTAGCTGCAGCTGTGGTAAGTAGAGCAGAGCTGGCAACCCGGATGCAGCAACACTACTGACTTCGTGATTGGTAGATCGGTGGAGGGTGGAGCTCAGACCAAAACACAACATGACAACATCAACATCAGTTGAGGGCTGCAACTTCACTTTTTTTAAATGACAATATCCTGGCCGGACTACTGTTGTCAGTGATATAAGTATTTGAAATGAACATGATTTCTTAATGTCTAGTGACATATCAGGGCCATTTTATGATTCATTGAAATACATTTCTTACATACAGCTCCTTTAAAGTTTTTAAGATATAAAAATTTAATTGAAATTTTATAAATCTCATCACCAATTTCAAAATCACACAAAAATGAATACTAGCCTAACTAATAGAAGTCTAAAAAACACTCACTGAAGACAAATAAATAGTCAGTGATAAAATGTTTTTACTGTGTAAATTAAATATACATTTATTCTTGTTAAAGTAACAAAAGTGATTCAGACAAGAGCAGTGAGATCTACACGCACTTTCTTTCTCAGCTGTTTACGTTCACTTAAGACATAAGCAACTGTTTATTTGACCGTTTTAGCCCAATAAGGTGTAGGGCTGTCAACGAATATTCTAAATTAGAATATATATTCGAATAGTTTTAAAAAAACAGAAATTCGAAGGTGAAAATTGTATATTCGAATCATGTGGAAAAACATGCCAGCGGTAGCAGAGGCGTGGCTGTCTGCTTTGCTAGTGGCAAAATTCTGAAGCTTAAAATGTAAAACGCATTTTCCAGCTGCACAGATAGCACAGTGAGTGTCTAAGCTCACTCATTAAGTGTGCTGCGGCAACTGCACATCCAATGGCGCGGGCGCCTCCAACGTGTGCGCCAATGAGCTAGCATTACATCATACAGAGCCCGCCAAGGGGGCGTGGCCAGACGTCCCCGAAATAGCAATAGTAGCAGCAGTTTACCACAGCACGAGCTGCTCGGTGAGTTCAATGTCGGTTCTATACTGTAAAACTTCAATTAATGTTAATAATATTTGTTTCAATCACTGAATGAAGCCTGCTATATTTAGGACAAGAGTCGTGACCTTAAATTGCTTGCACAAAACTCTTGATCAGCACTCAACATGTGTGTATTGTTGTTCATTTAAACCGTTATGCGCAGAGAGCGTGAGGGCGAGAGAGAGCGAGCAAGAGAGAGCGCGAGAGAAAGAGTGCCTGCGAGTGCGAGCGAGAGTGAGGTCTGCGGTATTGGCCATTAGTTGATTTACTTGTTTTTGTGTAAGTTAATACGTTGTCAAATATGTTTAAACTTAAATAAACTACCTATACAAGTAGTTGTGTCTCTTTGTATTAATTTGTCCTGTTATTGACGTAATGCGCGTCATTGACAAAATGCGCAACCAGATATTCGAATAGTTCGAATAAATGTGTTTTTTTTAGAGGGAATATTCGAACATCATTTTTGAGCAATTTTGACAGCCCTAATAAGGTGTTAAAAACAGTTCAGTGCCCTCACTGAATGAGCAGCGGCTTAATGTGTGTGCATTTCTCTCAGACAGCACGCATATCAAAAATAGTCGTCTTTCGCTGCTTTTTGCTCCTGAACGGTTTAAAATCACTTGTTTTTCAAATGTGCTTACATTAGGGATGTTTTTTGCTATTTTTATCACCAAAATGTAATTTCCTGGAGGATAGTGTCATTAGGGACCTGACATTTGTTAGTTAAATTTATATTAGCCTATGTATTATATAGATATTAGAAAAGACTTAACGGGTGGAAAGTGACTGAGTACAGAAGAAAAACCTATAAATTGATTACCAGATAATTAGGGCTGGGGTAAACGATTATTAATTAAACGATTAGTCTGGCGATTATTTTATCGATTAGTCGACTAATCTATTGTTATGTATTTGTAACATTTCAAAAAGTTTTATATTT
Source organism: Semotilus atromaculatus (assembly GCA_031834385.1). Lineage (NCBI taxonomy): Eukaryota > Metazoa > Chordata > Actinopteri > Cypriniformes > Leuciscidae > Semotilus > Semotilus atromaculatus. The sequence continues at coordinate 9,167,713 of JAULUF010000020.1, forward strand.
GAAAATCAACAAATAAAACAAGCAGCTCTATGCACTTTTAAAGCAAGCTTATTCTGTGGCATTTCCTTGCTTACAATGATGGCGTCAATAGCAACGCATAATAACACAGCGCACCCGTCCGTGTATCACGCGCTCTCATACATTCATTCAAAATTTCAATACAATTGCCGTCTTGACTCGTGCGTCTCCGTTTTGATTGTATTGAAAATTAAATCAGAGATGATTTATTGTTTCCGCAGTTTGATCATATTGTTGTGATCATCTTGTCTGGACGAGTTTTGTATGCTGTACAAAATGGATTTAACAGGTAAGATTTAAAACCTTAATCTCAATTCAATATGTCCCCGTAATTATGTGGTAAAAAAACTAAATATAATAAGTATAATAAGTGTAAGTTACAATAAATATATACAAATCTTTTAAATGTCACTCTTAATCGTCTTCATGCTTCATGTTTATATCAAGTGAGTGAGATATAATATTTCAACTCAAAATAACATTTTGTGCCCAATTATTTCCCAGACGTAGTTTTGGTATTGAGTTTAAAGGGTTATGGGTTATGGTCACTCAAGACGATCGGCAGAATTGAAGTGTTTCTATTTTCATCAACTGTTTTTGAGCATGTTCTGCAGACAGGGAGACCATCCTCGATTAAGTTTCCCTGAAGACTTTTGTAAAAACCAAAATATGACCACACCTCAGATTTGGTCCTCTTAAAAGGTCACTGCCTTCCGCCATTCCTTCTTTTACTGTCTATGTTGGCGAGCTGTACCTCCGGGAACGGTAAAATATAAATAAATAAATAAATAAAGAAGTGTCGGCGCAAAAATGACGTAGACGAAATTTAGACGTCGACGTCATCGACGCGCCGCTACGGCATCGACGCGTCATATCACCTAGTCAGGCCAGTTCGATATTTTGCTGCATTTTCTACGAAGGCAGTCTTTGCAGATATAACCATCTTCCTCACAGATGCCATTATCCTCTCCACAGCTCTTGTTGTACCATGACTTGCACTGACAACATCCTGATGTCGATGAATGAAATTCAGAGTCATTGTTATTTGAAGCTTAAGAAACATAAAACCTGGTTGTGGTACGGTGTCAGTGATTAGTTGTGAAACTTTACTGCATAAATTCAATCTTATTTAATCCTCCATATGAAAGTTTATGTGCTTGAATTATTTCTATTTATTAAACAACAGTTCAAAACAGGACGTTTGTAGTACTAATTATTGGAGTCCATTAATCAAACTTCCATGTCTCTTATATAGTAATTATGCATTATATATTTACTAATGCTCGGACACACTCGGTCTCTCTCGTGCGCAGAGCAGACACACTCGGTCTCTCTCGTGCGCAGAGCAGACACACTCGGCCTCTCTCGCACACTGTCGAGCGCGCTCTCGGACACACTCGGCCTCTCTGACACTCAGCCTCTCTCGCACACTGTCGAGCGCGCTCTCGGACACACTCGGCCTCTCTGACACTCGGCCTCTCTCGCACACTGTCGAGCACGCTCTCGGACACACTGTCTCTCTCGCACACTGTCGAGCACGCTCTCGGACACACTCGGCCTCTCTCGCACACTGTCGAGCGCGCTCTCGGACACACTCGGCCTCTCTGACACTCGGCCTCTCTCGCACACTGTCGAGCGCGCTCTCGGACACACTCGGCCTCTCTGACACTCGGCCTCTCTCGCACACTGTCGAGCACGCTCTCGGACACACTGTCTCTCTCGCACACTGTCGAGCACGCTCTCGGGCACACTCGGCCTCTCTGACACTCGGCCTCTCTCGCACACTGTCGAGCGCGCTCTCGGACACACTGTCTCTCTCGCACACTGTCGAGCACGCTCTCGGACACACTCGGCCTCTCTCGCACACTGTCGAGCGTGCTCTCTCGCTCGTGCAGTTCGCTTTGCTTTTGTCCAGTCCGCCGTCTGATTGACTCATGGAGGCACTTGATCAGACAGTGGTTCACGGAGTGCTAGATTGGCTTTGCAAAAAAAATAACTTTGATACTGAGCGTTCTATGAACGGAATGACGCATATTAAATATCGCTCGATTTTGATCGTGGAAAGCTAAAATCGTGATCGTGACTAAAATTCGATTAATTGTGCAGCCCTAATCTCTGTTCATAAAAGTAAAACTAATATGGTTCACATCTTTACAAATTGGGATTTTTAGTATTTTCACAGTGAAGGTGATTGAGAGTAGCCATGAAAGAAGTTTTTGTTACTCTGGTTTTAAATCCTGTCTTAAGAAAAGTATTAGCCCTTAAGTGTCTTTTATCTTTTAACTTGTTCTGTATGTTGTTCATTAGTGTTTTGCTAAATGGGCTGGAATGGGAGCTGTTAAAGAACACAAGCATGGCATCTGTTGTAGCGTAGCATAACTGTTCCCATGCCAGGATCTGACGAGGCCTCCGCTGCAGTATTGCATACAGACTCGTCTCTGTCTTGCCCTCAGGCCTCAATGGGCATCCTGCCGCTACGTCTAAACTCACCTGCAAACTGCTGGCTTTATGCATTCCACCTACTTTATCATCGCTAAACGACGCCATAGGCTACACGCCAAATGGGGCATTGTATGGTTCTTTAGATCTTTGGTGACTATGTTATTCATTTTTTATATGTTGGAGCTATACGGTGTTCAGTGTAATGAGCTGTCTTTACTGTTATGCTGTTTACAGTGTTTTTTGAGGCATTATAATTTTTTTTTATTTTTCCCCTCTGCTGAATTGGTTAATGAGATTTTGTCCCACATTTAGAGAAGTTAAGCCTTATTCCAGCTGTGCTGCACAAACATCTGTTCTCTTACATTTGTGTCGCGTGAAACCAGTGTATCATTTTCTCTCTTTTTCTGTCTGGTTGCAACAAGTGGTTTGCTTCCCATTTTCCCCATTAGATTTTCAAAGTCAGACAGATTTTAATTTGTAATGTTAAAAGCACCATAATGACATTGAATTAGTAGTAAGGCGTGTGTAGATTGAGCAGTCTGACGTGGGCAAAGAAGAGACAGCCCCTCACCTTTCGCATACCAATTGCTCATTTGGAATTCAGCGGTGGCCCTTTGCCCAGCCCTGTCTCACTCAGAGGCTTTTAATTTTTCCCCCTTGTTGAAGCGATTATTCAAATGGCAGTCCGTGAGATGAAGTTATCAGACCCCTGTTGGTAAATGGGGTCCAGGCAAGCTAAATGCATGGCTTCCCCAGCTCAGAAACCGCCCATCAGGCAACTGCTTGTTACATTTCTCCTACTCTCCCTCTGGCAATGACATTAAATATCTTGATAAAAAAAATGTTTATTGTTACTCTTCTGTATTTATTGTCTTTAACTTCCTGCTACCCTCAGTGGTTGTCAGTATGTGTTTAAGCATAGAAATTAGTCAGAGCATAGCACTCTTGCAATGCTAGTGTTAAAATAATTAGGGTTTATTAGTTAAATGGAGAATAATTTACAGTCTGGTAAGCAGTGTTGATTCAGACAAGCTGCCACCATTAATATTACAGACTCTTTCTTTTTTATAAGGTATGTGATGAACGCATTTTCATAATCAACTAGTCTGTGGTTGTCTGAAAGACTAGTCAACTAAACGGTGTGAATGAGGCCAAGTATGTTGTGTTCCTCAAGGATACATCAAAGCTGAGTGCAGCTTAATAGTTAGATATAGGGCTGTGTTGGCAATATCTTCATTTTGATGAACCAACATTGATTCTTAAATCACAATTTTGATCTTTTAGTCCATGCTGTTTACTGTTAATGCACAAACAAATCTTAACTAAACATCACATTTTGTCACCTCAAAATGGCTTCTCACTCTTCAACGCACTGATCAATTGGTTGTTGGATGACTTTGTTGACCATTTTTGTCCATCCCTATTTTGTATTGTCTATTTCAAGCTGTTGCAATAACGCCTTGCATGCCGAAGCTCTTGTTATGGCAAAATCGAATATGAAGCCTTGCTGTGCTAGTGGTGAGAGTCAGTATGTAGCTCAGTCTTCATTAGCAAAGCTGTTCATCACTAGAATGCAGATGAGCTATGAAGCCATTCATCTATGATTCCAATTTCAATCGTGTTTGCTGTTATATTATGTGAGCCCACTTTTTCATGTACAAGAAGTCTCTTTATATGAAAGGTCACCGGGGGATAATTGCACTTAAGTGAACCTCATTTAGAACTGACCAGGGCAATTACATTAACTGCAGTTCCAGTGCCAGCCATTTTTGGGCAACCGGTTGTAGGCCTGTCACGATAACTTCTTTTTGATAATATTGTCATTTTAAGATCATTTTATGCCATTTAATAGGCTATATAATCATAACAATGCAATTAGGCCTACACACTTTCTAATGATAACGAAGTTTTAATTCTTAAGAATATTTAGCTACTGGAATTGGTGTCAAAAAATTAAATATCCTAAAAAAACTAATAAAGAAAAAACACTTGCAAATGCACAGACATTTTCCATCATCTACAGATGTCCATACAAACAAAGGTACAGATGCCTTTGGCCATATCTTCTGCTAAATCAATTTTTCTAGAGGCGTTTTTTTTTCTTCAAAGTTGAACGTGTATATAATGCCGCGTCATGCACAAGATGCTGCAAAAGACGTGAGTGCAACGGTCAAATACGTCAGTCTAGCTCACCTTTACATAGGAAAACAATGGAAATACAGCACAGTGGAATGCGAAACGTGTCCTCCTGTTAGACACTTGCACTGCCATGTCCTGTGTGAAACGGCCTTAGCTGTGAGTGCAGCATTTTGCGCTGTCATGTTTATATATGCAGCGGAACAGTGGATTGCGGATTTATTTGGAATTATTCTTCCAAACTCTCTATAGGTGTAAGGAAAACGTTATAACGCCTCGCGAATGACACCGCCTTTTCTCCTATCGATGTCTACTATGTGTATGAAGGAGCTACCTGAGCCCCACTTTCACTTCCAACATGGAGAGCAGATGACAGAGGCAGTGCAGAATGTTGGTAACTAATTTTTACGCAAACTTAATAGGCAATATATAGCATCATCAACAAGTATCAAGGTCATGTCCAGATATTGTGCAATAAGTCAGTCTATTGCCTATATAGGCCTATGGCCTAACCAGTTGCTAGTTTCGCAGTTTCAAGACTATGATCAGATTGGAAAGGAATTGACATTGAATAGCAGAACAATTTTGAATATATTCATTCTCATGAATGACAATCAAAATATTTTAGCGAATACAAAAAATTTGCTTTTCACAAGGTGTTATGAGCTGAAGCCAACACAGTTTCTTCAGGCGAAACCCCTGGGGCTTTTGGGAGCTGTTTTATTATTAATGTAATTCAGGAGCCAAATTTCGAGTTTTGCTCAGCTGGGTGCTTTAATCTATTTTTGCTGTAAATTAATGAATTTTTAAAGAGCCCCTCACTAGATATGGGTGGATATGGGAATGCTGCACTGGTTCAGAGTTTTTCAAACAACCCCCCACCCCTGGGAAGAGGAGCGCGGATCTACCGAAGCACTATACTTTCATTTTTTATTAATGCTGAAATACACTGCCAGAGCTCTACCAGTCTCTCCATGTACAGAGAACTTTGTTAGATGTTGGTGTGTGCTGTGCAGCACTGGCAGATCAACAGCAGTTGGAACTCCATATATGCAGTGCAGTGGACAGATTATGTGTCATCCGCCCCCATTACCTGGCTGGAGACCCGTTCTACCATCCAGATCAAGTTTTTCACGGGTGCAAACAGGGCCTTAACTGCCTTTTTGGCCTCTTGCATTGGTTTGACTGACCTCCTTCTCAATCTACTGTAACGTTTTGTGGTTTCAGTAGGCTGCATGCAGTCAGTCACTTTCATTAACCATACGGCATTACCTATTTGAGTACACATGCCCTCTGTTCACTAAAGGCACGTCAGAGAAATGTGTGGGGATACACCTTGGGTATTTTCATTCCTTTCAGTATGACTGCAGAAAAAATTCTTGCTGCATTGCCTATTTGTCCTTGGCGAAACAGGCTGGTCTGCAAGGGAGCGTCACAGTGGAATTGAAGGACTTTGTGTTTCTTGTGTCTCTTAAAACAGTAAGAGCAGCGCAGAATACTTCACTTGGTGCATTATAAAGGTAAAGGAGACACTCTTGTTCAGCAGAGACATGGACGCTGAGCAGGGAAAGGATTTTACCTAGATTACACAGCTTAAATAATCACAATCAAGCTTAGCTAATAATACCATTTAATAACCATTTTAATTACTTTAGCTTACTGCACACTCAGCTGTAGTTACAAATGCACTTCTGGGGAAGCCCTAATAACTTGCTAAAGATGGTCAATTATCCATGCTCTGTGCTCGGAGAGCAATTTCTGCCCAGTTCCCTCTAAGTTTTGGTTGGTTTTCCCCCATATGAGAGTCTCTTGAGTGGCCAAAGCTGTAATGCAGACATTTGTCTGATTAATGAAGCTAATTGGTTTAGTTGCTGTAGAAATGTTCAAGTTTTGTTTTTAAAGTTGCCTTTAAAAATTGCAAAATGTTTATTTAAAATAGTGTTGCATTTATTCTGTATTTTAAGATGTTTTTAAAAAGGATTTAAAGCTCTTAATGTTTCACTTTTTCAACTTTAATTTGACATATTATTATGCTAATGGCATAATTGAATAATGCTTAAGTCACTTTTCTGAGGCAGTGAAATTACTTAATATAACTAAGCTAAATCTGATATCACAGTGTTGGATTTCTACATGTCCTTGGGTTTTAGAAATTTTGCATCCATAAAATTGTTTGGTTGCAGTGTTTTGAAGGAATACTCCGTGGGGGGGGTGTATTAGAATTTCGAACAGTTTTGGGAAGCCAGAATGTTCCCAGACTGGGTATTTGATGCCGCGAGTGGAGAATGGTACAGTTCTTTTTTTCTTTTCTTAATCGAAAACCGTTACACCACCACTGGATATTATATTAGACATTAATACACAACATTAATAGCTATAAGCGCATACAGCAGTCTCGCACACGCTTAGGATATTGGATATTATATTAGACATTAATGATGAGTGATGAAACCGATGTTGTGACTGAACACCATGTAACACCGATAACACAGACTATCGTAGCAAGCCTAAGATATACAATTGTTATTTTAAGTGCACAATAATTGCGGTTATCTTAAATAATCTTGAACAGGCGATATGTCATTACGACAGGTTCAATGACACCATTTTATATAATCTTCGGTCAGCCTGATCTATTTTGTCTTCTTTGACTGTCTCACCTGTCTTCTGATTAAAATTTGTTTACAGGATCATTACAGGCCTGCTGTGATGTGCATCAATGGTAAACTTGGCACAGGAAGTGTTTAATGCATTTAGCACACTTTCAAGCACACGTTACAGTGATGGCGTTCTGTACTGCATTTCACATAAGTTCTTTCAACCTTTTGACTTCATTGACTAATAGTTTCTGCTGCACTAAAATGTTCTTAACATTCCTCTTAAGGAGAGTGATTCTGTCATTATGCGTCAGAAAGTCCTTGCATGAAGCCATAGAAGTGCTTAGTGTACCTGTCGAGCAAAGCTTTAAGATGACGTAGCTGACACCATAAGGGATTTCTCTGTCCCCCTTGAAGCCCCTCTCTCCTCCTGAAGTGTCACACTGCTGCATTCAACTGGCCTCTCTCACTTAACAAACAAGAGTTCTGTGGAGAATTCCTCATGTTACTCAAATGAGTCATATTTCCTTTGGACTCGGTGCTGCTCCCTTTGCACAGCTTGAATTAACTTGACTTGGGGGAGGGGCGCACTGATCCCCCTTTGACTCCAAAGCTTTCGGAGGCTTGGTCAGTGCCATAGGCCTTGTGGTGGTGTTTCAGTGACGGGACATGAGCCACACTGATCAATGGGTCTTTTAGAATGCCAGATCCCTTGGTGGCTGACACTGACATCAGGGTGGGCCGGCTGAGTCATCGTCTCTTAAATAGGCCGGCTGGAATCCTAGCCCTTGGAGTGACCCCACCAGCGGCTGCAGGAGACGAGGAAGCTGCACCTGGTGTCTAAACTCACTTTTATGATGCTCTGTTTGTTTGTTTTTGTTTGTTTTTTATAATGCAAGCTTAAGAGGAAGTCCTAATTTTGTACGTTTATTATATTGTCCTCCTCTGAATGTTTCAAAAAGAACTGGACAGTCTTTATTAATATGTTTGCAAAGATTTAAGCATTGTGTGTTGATTTCCCTCGTTTCTTTCATCGTTTTGCTGTCAGTTTGCATAGTTGGTATTCGCCAAATCCAATTGAACATGAATGGTCTCTATTCACGTTGTCATTTAAAACATACACTGCCAGGGGTCAGTAATCTTTTTTTTTCTTGATGAAATGTATATATTTTTAATTTAACTAGGTTGCATTAAATTGATTGAAAGCGACAGTAAAGCCATTTATAATGATCAATAGATTAAAAAAGCTATTCTTTTCAACCTTATCGATTGTTTTCAACCGATAATAATAAGAAATGTTTCTTGAGCAGCACATCTGCATTAGAATGATTTCTGAAGGATTGCGTGACACTGAAGACTGAAGTAATGATCCTGAAAATGCAGCTTTGCCATCACAGGAATAAATTACATTTTTAAATATATTAAAATAGAAAACCGTTATTATGTTTTACAATAATAATATTTTACTGTATTTTTGATCATATAAAAATGGCCTGAAAATGCAACCTTGGTAAGCAAAGACTTACAAAGAAAAAAATAAACTCACTCACCCTAAACTTTAAAATGGGAGTAATAGTGTTGTCATGATACTAAAATTACGACTTTGATACGATACCAGACAAAAATACCTTGATACCGATACTGAATCGATACCACGGTAAAAAAGTAAAAGTAATTGAAAAATATGACAGAAGTTACAATTCATTGTTTTATCAATTAATTTAAAAAACTTAACTCACTTCACTCCCTCCCCTTTATTAAATAAAATAATAAAAATTACATGCCAGTGTGTACGTCCTTGTGACGTTTTTTGCTAAATCGACATTATCAATCATGCTAACATTCGCTAACCTTTCAAATTCAAAGTCATTTCATATTTTTTTAAAAGTAATTTTATAATTACAATATAGATCATTAATTTGATTTTATCTGTTATTAAAAATAAGCAAAACATTTATTTTCAAACAATAAGTACTAGGCTTATAAGAGACTAAATAAACAGTGCTTAATTCCTTTTTTGAACGCTACTGTTAAATACTTACTGTAGCTGAAAAAAAGTCTTTACTCTATAAATTAACTGTAGACTGATTCTTAATAAATAGATTATATTTATTCAGTCAAGCAATGGGTGATTGTCTTTTTTCTTTTGTTGTTTGATTTAATATTAATCACACAGAACATTAGGCTGCTGGTCCGACCTTTTAAGACCTGCACGTACCCAATACATTGGAACACATACGATTTCTTTTTACGGACGGTTAATGTTCAGTAAAGACATACCCGACTGTGCTTACGTGAATACTCACCAGGAAGTGCAGACTATTCAAACCTAATAATCCGCGAAAGAGAACTGAAGTCGCAATCGCATGCTGTGTGAAAGGCGTGCGTGTGCTTGAGGTCTGAGCTCGGCAGCGCGAGGTCGTCCCACTCTTTATTTTCTCATGCATGCATGTGTCTTTGTCAAACACTGCGCGCATATATTTTACTGTTCTGCTTCCATTGTTGAGTGAATGTAAACAGTGGAAGCAGAGCTCTGCACACACATCCTGACTCCGGCTCACACATCAATGCTAATAAATAATTTTTTTATGAATTAATTTTTGAATTATTAAAAATAATTATTATTTAGAGTGCTGTCACTCTTAAAGTACCGGTACTAAAATTTCATATTTAGATTTTTACTATTTTATTTCTTAAATTAAACATTTTGAGTCTATTTAGCATAATTGATGTGGTTGTTTGAAATTAGGGCTGGGTTGTTTTTACCATATAATGATACATTTTTAGAAACGATATGGAACGAGGCAATACCGTTTATATCAATATACAGACTGATCTCATGAAATAGCGCATGTATGACACGCCAATTCGTATTTCCATTTTTGGCGTGCTATCAACACGCATAATCGCTTTTCAGCGTGTTTATCAACGCCATTGACTTAACGTTACATTACTATATATAAATATATGACCTACCCCAACGACGTCCCTAAACCTACCCGTCACTGGGGTTAATAGCATTTATGACTCTTCCCCTACCATCCTAGGAAAAAAAATATCGCTCCCCAGATGTAGATATTCATTTTGCTTAGTTTCGCTCGGAAATTTAACGGCGTACACATACACGCGGAATCACTCGGACGTTTAACGGCGTACACATACACGCAAAAGATGACGTTTCGGCGTGGACATACACGCCGTTAGTTTCGGCGTGGACATACACGCGGATTGCTGAAAATGCGTATAGATAACACGCCACTTGATTTGAAAGTGGCGTGTATGTTTACGCAAAGTCATGATGTCATGTTGCAATATATAATACGAGTGCATCTGGGATGCAGAGGACGCTGTTGCGGGGAACGTGCATGATCCACTTATGATCTATCGTAAACGTGAGCCATGCTTTATATTAATGAGTTCAAAATAAATGTTAATATAATAACACCTTGTTTAAGGCAGCTTGCCCCGTCAGATGCTTTAACAGATACATGTCATGCCATTAAAGGTAGGGTAGGTCGTTTTTGTCTAAAAAACTTTTTTCCAAATTTGTTTAAATGCATAATTAAAATGTAAGTACACTCTGAAAAAGAGATTTTAAAAATCGAGTGTCTAGTCCTCTCAGGGCTGCAATAAACACAGCTCATTATTCCATTCGGGACAAATGAAATGATTGGCTGGGCGACTGTCACTCTCCCTCGCTACCATGGCTACCAGTCCTGCTGCTACAGGATCTGCCCACACACGCGCACCTGTTTGAGGACTGAAAGAAGCATGGAAGCTAGTAATAATAACAATTATGGCAGAGAAAGAGCAGTCACAATTGTCAGTACCTGCATATTCAGTCAGCGAAGGCAAACAAGTAAAAAAAAGGAAGGCAGTATTCGAAAAGGCTATGATCAAAAAGTCTTTGGATAAATCAAGTCCTCATCAGAGCCAACAGTGCTTTCATCATGGAAGCTCTTACATGCAAAACACCGTATATGTTATGAATCTTACACGAAATTCCCCTTCATCACGGTGTAACTGATGGTAACGAGAAAACGTGTATCAATGCAGCTGTATTTAGCTTTGCTTTACCCACATGTTAGTGAATCAAACTCTATATTTAACTTTACCAGTATCGATATGCTGGCTTGATAGTGAGTACTAACAGCCATGTTAGTTGTTTATATTGATAAATGTTGAATAAATTGAATTAATGATAAAGTTAGGTATTTTATTACATGTGATTCTGACATGTCACTACATGCACTGCGCTCCTCTCCGCTTGGCACTGGTAAAAGCGTCCTCCAGCTGAGCGCGGTCGGCATCACGCGTTCGTGTTTTGGGGGCGTGGTTTTGGAAGGAGTCGAAAAGGGAGGGGGTGGGAGTGAATGGAATAATGAGCTGTGTTTATTGCAGCCCTGAGAGGACTACAGACATGATTTTTTAAATCTCTTTTTCAGAGTACTTACATTTTAATTATGCATTGATATATAAATAAAGTTTAAACAAATTTGGAAAAGTTTAGACAAAAACGACCTGCCCTACCTTTAATGTTAATCAAACTACAAAAGACAGCTTTAACAAAGATTCATCTATTTATTTATTTATTTATACATACATACAGGGAATACTATACAGTGCTACCTGAATACTATTGATAGACCTTACTTTATTTGTACCTTTGTCATATTGTATTTATCTATGCTTGTAATTAGTGTATTTGTTCTTATTTTATTACTGACTGTTCACTGATCCAAAAAATGATCCGATCCTTGACACAAATACCTTAATATGATCCAATCCGTGAGTTTGTGATCTGTTACACCACTAGTAATGGGGTAATCAAATGTAGGCTAATATAATTGTTCTTATTTATTTTAATTTTTAGTGTAGATTGTAATGTGTCATAACCCTTTTTTGCACACGATATAGCATAGCCTGCATGGTTACATTCACTATATTTGTTTTCTGTAGCCTTTAAGGCGAGACACGGCAGGCAAAAACATAGTTTTTTTTTCACTGGTCAGTTTTGAGATTTTTGTCTTCAATAACATGTATTCTTTCAGACTTGTGCTGAAAACAAGTCCAAAATACACATTTAGGACTTTATTTTACTACACTTTGTCTGTTTGCGTGTGTAGATTTCGCCTAAATTCATCAAAAGTTGGCGTTCTAAATTATCCCGCTGCTCCGCGATCGCTGTCTGCTCCCTGTCATCACATATACCGTTGGAAAGCTCTCTCTCTCCTCTTCAATGCTGTCGGATCCAAATATGGTCATTTCCTATTTATCAGCAACGAATCATGAAAGTAAAATGGGCCATTTACTCGACATGCGCAATCTCATTGGCTGATGCCAATTTCTGACAACGTGATTCGTTCAGAATCGTCACGTGACGCGCTCTGACATTTCCGTGGTAGTTCAAAATGTGGAAAGATTGAGTTAATTTAGCCTACTATTTGTATTTATAAGTGATTATTTCTTGTACGATAGGTTTGAAGTTTGTTGTCATACCTTGACAGTTTCGACAGCTGACTCTGCAGTCATCTTCAGAAGCATAACGTGATGTTTCTGTGACGTCTACTATAGGTGTGATATATTTAGTTTTTGTCATTCCACCTGTGTGATGGACTGTTGATGTGTTGTTTTGGATGTTATGATCAGTGATGGATGAAGCAGTAATGCGTTTTAGATGTTAAACAGTGTGATACATGGATTTTACTTGGACCTAAAACATATTTTGTCTGTAATTCATGGCTTTCAATAGAAATTAGTGGAATTTTGCCATAAAAATCTTTAAAGGCTGTTTTCTCAAAATTAGTTTTTTCTCACACTCCTACTGACGACTTTCCACTTCTGTAGCACCTACATACACCAAACTTTACAGCCGTATTCCTAACTATATTGTGAAGGTTTGTTCAGAGGGATTTGTTGATATATCATTCTTGGCCTGATTTATATGACATTTTATGACTAAAAATAGGGCGGAAATAAATTTTTTAAGGCTATTGCCAGTATTTTCAGATTTACAGGGTAACAAAAGGAGATATTAATAATCCCCTCTGAAAATGTCTTTTCATTGAATATATCAACAAAATGCAAAAATAATTTTGAACCTTGTTTTTTTCAATGGTCAGATTTGTCACTTCAAAATATATGCAAATTAGCACATATTTAATTAGATATAGCCTGATTAGCATATTTAAACATACAATTACAGAAAACTTGCAATACATTTTTTTTCTCCTATTCATGTGAGTAATCAACTGGTAAAGTTTCATGGTGATATCTGTAAGTTAAATTTTTTACCCTATTCACCTGCAGTGTCTCGCCTTAATATGAACATCGCTTGTAGGACAACATCGTTGGCAGGATATGATATTTTTTATTACCCAAAAAGGTGTTAATCCAAAAAAGTTTTAGTAATCTTAGCCAGCCCTTATGTGATTCAACAATCTAGGGGAGGCTCTGTGTTAGAGATCTAGTTTTACATGCTTCATGTATTGTAAGAAATTCATAAGTATTTAATGTTTTTGGAAGGGCAGTGTGCTGATTTGTGAACACGAGCCCTTTGCCAAATAGCTTCAGTCAGAAAGGCTCTTGCCTTCCCTATACCTGCACTATTTGGTTTCTTGCCAGAATTGGTGAGTCACTTGAGACTGAATGACCTACTTTTAATGTCTTTAAGGAGTGCCAGAATGAGTTTTCCTTTTTTATAAAATATAAAATAGAGTGGATAAATAAGCGTCTTAAAACCGTTTTTTGATTCAGGATGATGCTTATAAGCTGTGTCAGTATGTGCAAAGGATCATCGATTCACCTCAAAGAAATCGTACTGATAAAGCAAAAACAAACTTTTTTGTTTCTTACTGAACATGAAATCTGAACCATTCAGTAGTCTAATGTTATCAGATTTTTTTTTTTTTCTCTGGGTAAAAGATCATTTTGCATCTCTGGCATACAGGATTGAAAGCATGGTTTGGTCTGACTACTCTAGAGAGGAAATCAAATGCTATGAAGGGAATGCTGTATTAGGGGATTTCCTAAGACCATCTTTCTCTGTTTAACTTGATGATGGGTCTTGCAGTGCAGCTTCGGTTAAAAGACATGACATTGGTAATGTGACACTAAGTCATACTGTAAAAAAACACATCTTGCAAAATTGAATCTGCTCTTATTTAAGCTTGAAATAACACTCCCCTTCCCAAATGGCACTTTGAACCACTAATTGCTGTTTCCCAGGATTTGTTTTCTTGCTTTGAAAGAAATCAGAGACAAATTTGAACTGATTGTGGCTTCTTGCCTGCTTTTCCCCTTTTACAAGCCTCTGTCTTTGATGTCATCTGCTGTGAACCCTGCAGCTTCATCTGACACGAGCAGTCGTGCACAGTCCAATCTTCCTGCAACCCCTAGTATGGCCGCTCCGGGGAGTGTGTTTATTCATTTAGTCTGATGTCTTTAAATACGGTTTGATACATTCACATCCCCGTCTTGATTTACTATCCCATTAACATGCAAAAGAGGATGTTGCTTGTAAAAGCCACTGTGCGGTAGGGGGTAGCAGACTTTTTCATGGGGTGCTTAATGGCCAAACATTGTGACCACACATACCCAGTGCAAGTTGCCTTTTTTAAAGAGACATTTTATTTAAAAGCCTACAAGACTGCAATGTGAAGGTTGCAAAAGGATCTGCAAATTTAGAGCCTTATGATTTCCGCGATGCGGAAAATGCGGACGGTATTGCTGAATCCAGTTATAAAAACGGAATTTACTTTATAACGTGGAATTTTATAGAATTTGTCACATTTTTGATGAATAAATAAAAAATCAGCTTAGTACACTTAGATAAAATTTTGATATAGACTAGTGTCTCTGAATATTAAACTGCAAAAAGACTATTTAAATATGAATCCTGCATTTTCTACTTGTCTCTGTGAATGAATGGCGCAGACGGGTGTTACACTTACCACACACACAAAAGCACGTGTGAGGCTCGCTGTGTTTTTCAGCGTCTATATGCCTCACTATATGAGGACATGAATGCATGAACTTCATCTTCAGAGCAGCTCTGAGTCACTTTGTTTGCATTTTACCGTTTCATTTGAGGAAAAGTAGCTCAGGTAGGCAGGTCAAAAAACACATGAGGAGAAGTGTTGGTATAATGCAATATCGGCAATAACAGATATTTGCATTCTGATGGTGTTAGATTTTTTTTTAGAGGACTGTTGAGTTTGCCAAAGAACAATAGGTAATTTGCCCTGAAATTTTTAATGAGGTTGTGTGAGAAAATAAAACAGACATGGCAGATTCGGACGGGATTAAAATCACTAAGTATGCCTGTGAAACACAAATTTCTCTAACGTCCTCCATGAAAACTAGTCCCGTCCGAATAGGTCTTTATGCCAATAATATTTTCATGGTTTGAAATTTCTCTCTTTGGGCTCATTAAGATTTTTTTTTATGAGTTTGCGAGTTAAAAGTTGTAAGTTTTTCTGTTTTATTATTTTAAAGTTTTGTTTATTCTTGTGATGGCAAAGCTGTATTTTTATTACTCCAGTCTTCGGGGTCACATGATTCTTCAGAAATTATTCTAATATGCTGATTTGGTGCTTAGGAATGTTGAAAACTGTTGTGCTGCTTAATATTTTTGTGGAAACCATGAGCATTTTTTTCAGTTTCTTGATTCTTTTAATTAATTATTTGAACGTTTATTTGAAATTTAAGTCTTTTGTAATATTATAAATGTCTAGTCATTTTTATGTCATTAATGTCATTTTTGATCAATGTAATGCATTCTTGTTGTATTCATTACTTTAAAAACAATTTTTTTACTTAACCTAAACTTTCGAATAGTTGTGTAATACACTCTAAAACACTAACAAAAATGAATGGTTTTAATTGGTAGAGGTAAATTTAGACATTTATTATTTTATATATTTAATTGTAAGATTTTCTGAAGATTGCATTTAACATTATTAAATTAGTAACTTATAGGAACTCCAACTAGAAACTAATAGCTGTAAGGGACTGATCTTCAGTGATTTAATCATTTACAAAATTAATGTTATTTTGAATAAACTAGTCTACTAAATTACAAAGAGGTGTAATGACAAAGTATGATCAATAGAGCTGAAACAATTAGTCATTATCGGCAATGTCGACAGAAAAAAAAAAAAAAAAATTTGGGTTGAATATTCTTTTGACCTCATATGACCTATTGTAAGGTCCTGCACTAATGTGTTTAGATCAGTGAGGCACTGTAGCACAAGACTAATACAGCTCTTTTGGATGAAATACATATATTTTTATGTATTTGTTTTATTTATTTGGTATAACTCAATTAACTAATTCCAAAAGCTAAATAATAAACCAAACCCTACTGATTAATTGGTGATATAATCGATGATTAGACGATTAATTGCTCTAATAAATGTTATATTACTAAGCAAATTCCCCCCTCTTCCTTATTGGCAAAGAAAACAAATACATTTGCCTCAACTTTTCCCTTCATGAAATGCTTAGTTCCACACAAACTTTGAGTGCTGGAATCTTTTGAGATGTCAATACTAATATATGTCTCCTGGTGTATGATAATGGCAGGTCAGCAGTTTGCACTAGAAATCCTCTGAATGAGTCATGCTGCCTGCCACATGACGTGTGACTTCTGCCAAGTGAGTCATCCGAAACTAGCAGTTCACAGACATACAGGGTTATAAGAATCAAATCTTCTATGGGTTAGAGATGGACAAGATTTTGTCTTGCTACTGATTTCAGGCTGTATTTGCTTCAGTGTCTCTACCCTTGTAATAGGAGTAGGTCAATAGGAAGTAGGTAAAGGGGGGTTATTATCAAGATGTTCAAATGAACTTTGATGACTTTTATAGTCTTATATTTTCTGATGTAACTGAGGTGATGGAGCTTCTCATTGAAACATTCATTCATTTCATGACACTTTTTTTAGGGGGTTGGTGAATTACACAGTGACCAAATGCAGTTACATATTTTTATGTTTTATTATTATTATTTATTTTTTTTACTTTTAGAATCTGGGCCTTTTAATCTGGAGACCTCTCTGAATTACAGACCATTGAAAAATGTATTATGTTATTTTAATTAATTATAATGTTCTAGGGATGTCAGAAAATATCGATACACGTAAATATCGCAATATTATGTTTACCAATACTGTAGCGATTCTCAAATGCTATCAGTAATTCTACATTCAGACAAACATGGTCAAGTTCATGTGCACATTCGCATAATTTTTTCCAGATGTAAGTTGCAATATTACTTTTGTATTGTATATATCTGATTAATCTCATATAGGATGCGGTTGGAGTTCATTAAGCCACTGGCGCTAGCAAAGCGCTTCGGTTTACCAGTGTAATCAGCATCAGCTCAAACGACAATGCCCGACATTTGGTTATTTGAGACAGTCATATTCTTTTTAAATGTTTCTTTTTAAAAAAACATTGATGATATTAATAAAACCAGCAGTGTTATTTTTTTCTCATTATATTTTTTCAACAGTAGGCCTGTTAAAATCGGTTCTCGTAATGGCTTGGAATCGCTTGATAAAGTAGATGAAAATATAGTTAAGTGCAAGATGTGTGCAGTGCCAATCTACCATAATAACCATGATAATATATAAACATGATGACAACACTATAGAATGTTGTGAATTCAATTCATATTCACATATTGAATATGAATTCATATTGCTTTAGTTGCCCGTGTTTCAGCGCGTTACGGGAAGAGTGCATTCACAATGAGATTAACACTTTCTTCAAGGACAAGTTCACTTGGATTTGCATCCTTTTTTACAAAAGTTGTAATTTTATGTTTGTTTTGTATCAAGGATATCTGATTCAAGTCGTCATGTAGAAGGGGCTTATGTTTACTGGTGTTCATTTACTCTTCAGCTTCATCTCATGCAGCTTTTCCTTTTAGATGTTTCTTTCTCGAAAACATTGATGCATTATTGATAAGCTAGTAGTGTTATTTTTCTAGTTATATGTTCATATTTCGATAGACATTTTCACGTCGTATTTTTTGTCAACATTAATTTTTGTAGCAGTGTTTCAAATAAAATATTTTGATTATCGCCATGACAGACACGCATGCCCCTTAAAACATTTTAATATTCTCATTACTCCGTAATTAATTATAGCCTGTTAGTTTTTCAAGAATAATCTTTTTTTTTTCGTTCGATGGAGTGATTGATGAATTAATTACACAAGTTATTTGTCTCTTGAAGAGTAACGCAAGTACTGCAAATACATTACCAAACAAACAAAGCACATTCTATCCATGAGTGTTGTCGCGCTCTCGCTGATATAGCTTAAACTACCTGATGATCAGTAGCGGTTCACAAATATAAAATAATTCAATAAATACCTATTTACAATAAGCACTTAACTCAAAAACTATTAAATAATAAAATAACTAGAGAACTTGCTGACTAAAATTAGCTTGAAAACACTATCATGAAAAAGTGATTTGGTAATTTCTATAAAATTTAAAGGTACTCTTTTATTTCATCAGTCAATCAGAAAAGTCTGCCGGTTGAAAGCTTCTGGCAACATTAAATCCAGGAGAGAAGACAATTCTAGAGAAAGAGCATGTAGAGCCATGCCAAATAAGCCATGCTAAAATCCAATACTCGGGACATCCCTTTACTTAGATTGCACAAAATAGTGATTAGTGATATAAATGCAAATGCAGATCCCACTGTTTTGATTATATACAGTTTTTGCTCCGGTTTTATGCGTATAGTGGTGTGTGCTTTGATAGATCCTCTTCCTAAAAAACAAGAAATATTGCAATATATCGCTTTTCCTACAGTATCGCAATATATTTTATCGTAACCAGATTCTTGGCGATACACAGCCTTATCATGTTATCTATAATAGTTATCTATAATATTGCTAACTTTATTTTCCTGATGACTATTGGGATATTTCAAGATGAAAGTAAAACAACAATAATAATAATGTTGCTGATGTGATAAAGAAAGATTTAAAGCAAAACAACAATAATAATGTTGCTGATGTGATAAACAATGATTTAAAGCATCTCATTATCAGCAAAGTGAAAAGTCATTTGAGATGTTTGAAAATGTGACTGACTGTGATTTATTTTATCTGCATCTGTCGATGGACTCCAATTTGGCGTCTACACACCAGCCTCACTGCTGACCAAAATAGCAGACATCACAATTCAACCTCCGCCAACCAGTTTAATTTGCTTTTACTGTGATGTTCGTCCTTGTCTGCTGCATTCTTACTCTTGGTTAAAAAAAAAAGTAATAAAGGATGAGAAAGGTTAAAAGAAAAATGATCCTTATTATTATTATTATTATTATTGTTAATAATAATAGAGAGAAGTTAATATTAAGCAAATATTTGGTGATTTAAAGGAATCTGTAAAAATGTTGACCACTTATTAATACAATATTAATAAAATGTATTCAAAACAAAATAGTTATTATTTATTTATTATTATTATTATATACAGATGTTTTCTTGTCCAAAACTACTTGCTGTACATTTTTACAAAGCGGAGAGTCAAGGTTAGTCAATGGTGGGTAGCACAGTCTCTCGTCTTCTGATGTATGAATGCACAGCCTTTGGTTTACTAGCCAGGTCTGAGACTGAAACCACAGAGCTCTCCCTTCCCAGTATTATTGACTTATTTAAAAACACTTCATGGGACTGTGTGATATTGACCTGCCATGAATCATTGTTCTCTTTTATTTTTTCACCTGTGATAATTGTGTTGTTGCAGATGTTGGATTGGATTGGCGAGTGTGGCCCCTTTAAGTTCCTCTCTTGTTATGCTGCTGTATCTGGGCCCTGAACTGAAGCTCTTGCTCTCAAATGAGTGAAGCCTGGCAGAGGCAACCACTGGGAGTTTGATTTATCTCCACTCAAACTGTTCTGGAGCAGACATGCAAATCCAGTGAAATGAGTGCAGCCCGTTTCGTGTCGAAGCTAAGAAAGCTTTCACAGATTTTAAGTGGAGAGGAAATAAAGGTGAGCTTCAGACCGATTTGTGAAATAAAAAAAGGAGGAAAATGTGGATTTAGAAGGAAGACTACGAAGACATGGTTGGTAACAGGATTTCATTCACGTTCAAATCAAGTATTAATTAATTAACTGGATTTCCTGCTTAGTGTTTCTCTTATGGTGTTATATTGCTCAAGGGGAAAGCTGTTAATGGTTTGGGTAATTGAGTATTAAACTAGAATAAACAAAGCTGGCACAGAGTGGTGAAAGTAAGCTGCTATTATGTTCTGGTTTGGTTGCTTTAGTATTAAGCCGACTATACATGTTTTTTAATGCATGTTTTATTATTTTGGTTTTTAATATTACAATTTCCGTCGATTAAAAAATGTGGGCAGCATGTTTTACAGTTTTATTCTTACTGTAGAAGTGTTGAACTTGATGTTTCTGTGAAGTAAAAGAGGGGTTAATTGTATGCCTGGAGCAGTCTTATAGTTCAACTAAATGATCTTCCAAATCAATGAAAAATGCATCAGACATCGTTTTGCAGGCCTTAATACTCAAGAGGATTTGAAGATACTGTTTGATGAGCTTCTTGCATCGATTCACAGTAAATCAGCACATTAAGTATATTTGACTGGTATTGCTTTTTTCATGGCTTAGACTTAAGCGGTAGTTCACGCCGAGATTTCAAAGTGTTTATTACCTCCTGAGCTGGTAATTGAGCTAGCAGGCCATCTGCATTTCCCCCAGAACAGCTGTTTGGCTGTATTGTGTAATGCCATTTTGGACGCAGTTAACTCCAGTTCAATCCAAGCTATTCTTTAATCCAACTTTTTAATAGTATTGTCTTGCGTAGTTTGTTTGTCATGTTTTTAACCCTAATGTCAGTGTAGCATGCTAAAGCATGCTTACTGCATTAGGCTAAAGTAAAATTTTCAGATTTCTATAGAACATGATTATGATCATAAGAGTTGCAAAGCATGTCTTGGGTACTGTATCAAAAACATTTTCAGTAATGTGGGACTAGCATAAGGGTTAAAGGATTTGGATTAAAGGAATATAAATGTCTTGTATTTCTTGTATTTTTTAAATAAGTTTTATTAATAAAGGCATAGAACCATTTTATTT
This sequence comes from Semotilus atromaculatus, assembly GCA_031834385.1. Lineage (NCBI taxonomy): Eukaryota > Metazoa > Chordata > Actinopteri > Cypriniformes > Leuciscidae > Semotilus > Semotilus atromaculatus. Next base: position 9,189,026 of record JAULUF010000020.1, read on the forward strand.
GTAGTGCATTGACAATAGTAGTTTTATATAATACGTTTATTAGTTAAATTAATAAAAAGACAAAAATACCTTGAGATATGTTTGGTAATTGTACCTGAATGAATTTAAAATTACTTTGCTATATTTTTAGATTAGTTTTCCTTTATTCTCATCTGAATTATAAGTAATTTATTAGTGCTCTGTTTGAAGACAAGAAATGAAAACCAATGCAATATGATGAATGTCCAAAAGATGGCACCCACAGACAAATAGATAAAATAACAGCTGTCATCATGATTCATGAATGTTTTGCTGGTCAAATATATACACATATACATTATATATATATATGTATATATATATATACACATATATATATATATATACACATATATCCATTGCCAACACTTAGTGTCAGATAACTTAAAGACATTGCTATTGCTACACTTTCTATGACTGCTCCACAGACTTCTTGTTGCAAATTTTGCACCCTTTGTTTGAACATTTTATTTTACGGGCCTTTCTGAAAAAAATATTCCAATGCCCTATCATATGGAAAGGCCTCATGACAGGGTCAACATAATAAAGAAAATAAATGCCACAATCAAGACCTCGGAGCAGAAATGAGTGAGAAAACACCTCATATGTGCCGCTCACAGTATAAGTTAAGGGTCTTTCCTTGCCATTAATGCTTGGATAACACGCTTAGGCATTATTAATAATAATAATAATATCTTGTGCGGTGATATAAACCTACCAACGTCCGTTGCCATGAGTTTTGGAATGACTGATAGCGAGAGGAAAAAATTACGCTTTAGTCGCATAACATCGGTTAATGGAAACCCGTCATTTCGCAGTTTTTGATCAATATTTAGGGGAAAAAATCGCAAAAGTTTTGCGCGAATCTGTAATGGAAACACGACAGCGTTTAACATAGGCTAACTTCTCAGAGTTATGTCTCAGTGTTCATTATGCTAACCATGCAACTCCGGATTGATTCTGGAATCTTCGCTGGGGTAATACGTTAAACACAACAATCCGTCCTCCAACGTATGCTCATGTTTTGATTCAGATCGTGCTCGAAGAGAGGGGGCTATTCGCGCGCGTGCCTCCGTTGTCAGTTTGTGAGAGAGGGAGGAATGGAGAAAGTTACGCGCAGCTCTACAATAAAATACAATTTTACCCATATTAAATAGTTAAAAATCTGAAAATCAATCCGTGGCGGTCAGCGTGCTATTGTGGTGGGCCGCCACAAATTAATGAATGTATGGGAAACCCTGATACTCGTCCTTACTGCTGCTATCTCTGACTCACTCACTGGACCGTCGTCGACCTGACAAAAAACTGCATACATAGGCGGAGCTCGCCTAAGGCGGGGTTACAGATTATGTGTCCCTAAAGAACCCGCTTATCTAACAGTAGTTCCGCATTACATTAATTAATTTGCACAGCAGTTTTGTTTATTTTTATACCGTGTATTCTCCGTGTAAATTCATGCACTGAACCCTGACGCCCGTACCGTTTCGGTTCAATACGAATACATGTACCGTTCCACCCCTACTCAATAGTATTGTATATTTTACTCCACACATATAGGCTGTTCAATAATACTAACAAGAAAAGCACCGGATTTTTTTTTTATCTCAGGATTACTTTTGTAATATTTTTCAGGATTATTTTTGTAATAAATTAGAAAAATGTTAAATAAAAGCATTTTCACTAGTGGTTCCTGACTTTGGACCACACTGTGTGTTTATAATTTGTGTACAGTTGTAATCAAAATTGTTTTTGATGTTTGCAATGAACAAATCATACATTTTTTTCAAGTTTCCCCCCCAAATTCAACTGAAAAGCATCTTTGAATGACTTTTGCAGTCTCAAAATGATTCAACCCCCTGAATAGAATCCCTCAATACAGCACAAATCTGCAAAACAGATGTTGTCTCAAGCAAACCTGATGCTACCAATCAAGGGCTTCATTAGTTGCACCAGGTGTGCTTGAGCTAGAACACATGAAATACTTGAACTGGCTAGGTTTGTTGAATGTCAGGTTTGACCGCATGTTAGAAATATGGCTAAGTCAAAAGAATGGTCCTAAAAGTTAAGAGAAGAAATCATCACCCTTCACAAACAAGGAACATAATACTAAAAGATAGCGAAGGCATTAAATGTTCCTAGGGACACCATTGAAAGCTTAGTTTGCAAGTTCAAAGGTAATGGAACAGTGGTTACACTACATGGACGAGGCAGAAAAAGGAAGCTATCAACGGCTGCAACCAGATTTCTGAGAAGGCTGGTTCAGAAAAAACCCTTGAGTGACTGCAAAAGACCTGCAGCGAGACTTGGCGGCAACACGCACTAAGGTTTCAGCTTGCACAGTAAGGCGCGTACTAAACGCATGCAAAACAAATCCTAGGAGAAAACGTTGTGCCATCAGTGAGGAAGCTGAAGCTTGGGTGTCATTGGTGTCATCCCAAGCATACCTCAAATTCCACCAAGGCTTGGTTGTAGAAGAAGTCCTGCAAGATTCTACAATAGCCATCACAGTCATCCGACTTGAACCCCATAGAAAACTTCTGGTTGGATTTGAAGGCGGTTGCAGCAACGCAAACCCAAGAATATTACCGAACTGAAGGCCATTGCTCATGAGGAATGGGCTAAGATTCCTCAGAAACTCTGTCAGAATATTTATAGGCTGCTACTTTATACATCTCGTTTGCAGCAGGTCATAACAGTAAAATTGTGTTCTTCTAAGTACTATAGAAGCTTACCATGAAAGGGTTGAATAATTTTGAGACTGCTGAAGTCATTAAAAGTTGGCTTTTCAGTTGATTTTGGGGAAACCACTATTTCAATTACTTATTATGTTTGATTTGTTCATTGCGAACAGCTGGAAGTCTGTACATTTTGCCAATAAACCTGATTTCGATTACAACTGTATAAATGTATATTTTTGAAGTCTGAGCAACCATGAGACCATATTGTGCTTTGTCTGCCAGGCAGTTTATCTGATTACTTTCCTGTTAGTCTGCAATTGTATTTTCTCGCAGGAAACATGTCAATAGAAGTCAAAGGGGGTAGACAGACATTGCTGCTCATTCATTCACTCATTGAGGAGGCCAAGGTCAATCGCTGCTGCTAGGTGAAAGGTTTTTGATGAACATCTGCTTTAACTCATGAAAGCTTGAGATTTCAGATTCATGCCATAAATTAGTGAAGGGAAATGAGTCACTGCTACTGCATCCTGCCCCAACAATATCCTGTTGAGAGCGAGCGAGGGGTGTGTCTGTCTGTGGCCCACTTATCCTTAGACCTATCATTTGATTGTAAAGGAATTAAAACAGAATTCCATTCTTTAATGAATAGCAGAGTTAATATCTGATGTATCTTAATGTCAGTTTTAGGCAGGTGGGGGGCCTTCAGCATGAATGAAGTGTGACTCTTAGCAGCGTTTATGCAGCTGAGAATATTCAACTGCTAAATAGACAGATCAGTGACACTTGTGGAGATTTTTGTCAACTGACTTTTGTCCACAACCAGAAAAATAACTGCAGCTAGGGTATACAATTAACACTCGGTAAGCCCCAGATGTGATTAAAAATTGGTTTTGGCAGGGAAACAAAACTGTGGCTGGTAACTACAAAGACCTGCAACATACTGCATGACATTACATTTTAAGAATGATAGCCTTACATGTCATATTTACATAATAATAACATTTATTAACAATATTTTAAATGTTTTATAATAACAACAACATCAATCAATATTATTAATAATTATATTTATTATTATTACTGGTGCCACCACCACATTGGCCAACTGATAATAGCTGCCATTTATGTTGCATTTGATTTCGCCACAAAATTATTAACATCGCAATGAGATCTAGTGGGGAAACACTCAAATTCGTTGCAGAATTCTGTTATGACCCACAGATGTCAGATCAAACAGCACTGGCGTTGGAACCAGCAGTAACATTGTGCCATGAGCAAACAAGTTATTGAAGGCTTTTCAGTCCACAAATCACCAACATTCACCATGGATTCAATGTAGCAATGATAACTATAACCATAGATTCTGCTATGGTATTATGGCAGAAATAGTCTGTTCTGTCTACAAAATAATAATTTCAGGATTTGTACAACCTTTTGAGAGTGAAATTCTAAAAGTGCTTTACACTTTTTCCAGCATCAAAGATCTAAATATTAGTTTTACAAATTACAAAAAATAACATTGAAATTGGACTAAGTTTAAAGATGTAGGAAAACTAACACTTTGTGGCAAACAAGCACTTTTATTTAGAAAGATATAAAAATTACCACTAAAACCAGTATATGGTGGCAGAGGAGCTCTTATTGACTAATTGGCCATTTCCACTCCCTAATGTATAGAAAAAAATGGGCAGTAGCAAAGTCTCATGAAAAACTTTACACAGAAAACATTTTATAATCACGGAAGCTGTCGGTCAGTTCAGTATGATACTATAGAACAATAATGGTACATTTAATAAGAGTAGAATATTTAACTTTTCCCTATAAAAAACAATTTTTTTTGCATGTTACTGTTATTAATAAGTTAATTTTATCTGCATATCAATTCAAGCTCAGTGCTTTACTGTTAAATTTCCAATAAACATGTAATATTATTACTAATGGCACTTATTAACGCAAAACAATAGTAATTTTATGATTAAATCAACTTTGATACATTTTCCCCCAGCGCTACCAAATCAGGTTCTGGCGCCACCATCTGCAGAATTTAGCGACACCGGTGCTACTGCTCTCAATGTTAGTCTGGAGCCCTGTATTATTGTTATATTGTATACTAAATATATTCTCACTTCATTCGCCATTAGCAGTTGTGACAGAATCTTTGAATTGAAAGGTGTTTGAATTTCTCTTTATATGATCTCTCAGTTATTAATTCAGACCAAGTCATGGATGGGATTATATTCCCAGGTAATCACTGTGGATGTCCTCTACTAAGACCCAGCCTGTGTCATGCATTATGAGTTTCTATGCACAACTGGACTTTCTGAGGAAATCTTATACTGCAGCCTTTTGCTAGTGTCATGCTTGAGTTCTTCTTTCAGTCTAAATGTCTGCTACTGCCTCCACTGCAGAGCCGAAAGCAAGAGTGGCCACTCCAACCTTGTTGTAACATGACCTTATGTGGAGTCCCTCTAGTCAGCAAGGTGCTGTCTCAGAGAACTTTTCGCCCTGTTGCTCTCCATGGATCATTTTACATCCTAATTAGGGGACTGTTAGATGGGGATGTCAGCCGATGTATGGTCTTTGATGTGGTTTTCTTTCTATAGTAAGGAGTCGGTGTCATTCAACTGCATTTAGGGTTTGATTCTGCCGTTATTCATTTTGATCTTGATATTGAGTTTGACTGACAGTCTTAAATAGTAGTTTTTGAAAAAGCTCAGGTAGGGCTGTAATAATTCCTTGATTCCTTGAAATAATTCCTTGATTCCTTGAAATAATTCCTTGATTACATTAGAGTACTCCGGTTTTAAAAATCCTCGATTGCGATTTACCTGTGTTCAGTAATCTGCAAAATAACGTACATTATTAGACCATTTTCTAAGGCTGCACATCAATGTATTAAAATCATTTAAAAACCATACTATAGCATAGTGCCATTGTAAATTCTTAAAAGCTGTGATTCAATGAAATAAACATTTGCCCTGAGGATTTTATATATATATATATATATATATATATATTATTTACATGGGTGTAGGTTACGTGTGTCTGAGCTGCGCCGTGTCAGAGTAAATGCTGCTCCACACATGCACTGTTATCGTTTACACTGATCACGTCTCAAACTCCAGCTCTGTATGTGTTTTGAGTTTGGGTTGCTTATGTTCATCTGGGAACGCAATGTGCGCCTTTTCATTAGATTTGTAAGGTAAATTAATTGATCATCTTAAGCCAACACAGGAAAATACATCAATATGTTTCTAAATATTCTAAATGTTCATCATGATTTCAAAATAAAAGTTTAAACCCTTTCTCTGAGTTTACATGTTTTGCTGTCCACATGTTCTTGTTCAAGAAATAGACCTTATTCAAAGGTTGTTTAATGGGAATGAAAGGGATGCTGTGAGGGATAGACATACATTTCTTCAGTGGGTTGTACTGTTATTGAATGTGTTTTTGGATTGCTCTGCTGATGAAACACTGCAAAATTTTCTTTCCAAGAAACTTCATTGGACAAAAAACGCCAGACAAAATGAGCTGTGGGAAATAAGTGATCTAGGAGCTTTATAAAGCTTGTTATAGCGGATGCCATTGAAAACATGTTAGGTTAAGTCTATCCCTCACAGCCTTCATACCCATCATGATGCTGCACAAGGTCTATTACCAATATTAAACAAGGATTTGAGCTGCTGTAAAATGTAACAACACCGGGCCTTTGGTGACCTCTGCTGGCATTTGTTATAATACATAATGTAGCCTACATAAGATGATTGTTCATATGTATTTTAACAGTATGTTTTTCAAAACCATATGTTTACTTGCTTTTTATACTTTATACAGATATTATTGCCTCATTGTTATTATATATGTATTTTAAAGGCTTAGGTCTTTGCTTAGGTGTATTTTTATAACCACAAATATATCAATTACTCGATTAATTATCAAAATAATAGACCAAATACTTTTCCTTTGTATTGGGACAACATAAACACCTTCTCATTTTATTACATTGAAAGCATTTTTTATTAACTGTATGTAAACAGCTTGCCATGAATAATGAGAAAGCTATATACTCACACCCATAAAGCACAAGGTTGGGTGGGTTTCTTAGTCATTGGGCACATCAAAGCTGGTCTTGTAAACTCTTTGTTTAACTGTCAAATTTGTTACTATTTTTTTCTTTTCATTGAAAGTGGTTACTGTACAATCGACAGAACTAAATCTAACCTTCAGATTTGAGTATGAGTATGACTCGGTCCGGACTCTCTATATATGGCATCATTCAGAGGAATTTATGACTGGGTGTAACTATAAAGCTGCATGACCAGGAATCCCTGGTCAAATTCCTCTGCTGGTCTGTCCGGTTGATTCCTTCCCTGTCACCTGCTTCATGTAGCCATACTTCATTTATTTTGTACATTTTTGTGTGCATTAACCATTTCTTAAGTGTTCCTGGGACAATAGCATATTGACAACACATGCCTCTTACCTCATATGACATGGCTCCTTTCTTGCATTGTCTTTTAAAAGTGATGGCTAAGCTGGAACATCAACAAAAGATGAAACTACTGACCTGTGACTTAATCCTCTAATCTCTAGTGTGCCGCCGTGTTGTGCAACCACAGATTCTGATGCATTATCATTCTGGGAAAAGGGTAAGTCTTTATAGTGGGTGGCTGCTTTTGAACAGTAACTGTTTGAATTGGTCGTCGTAATACTACTAAGGTTTTTCCGATTAGCAATATATATCAGTTGGCTCAGTTTTATGCACTCCATGTGAGTATATTTGTTTTTGTGAAATAGCAATATTCAATGTGGCAGACAATGATTCCTAACACTGAACTTTCATGTTTCTAGCCTGTAATCTGACCTTTTTTTTACTCGCAGACTTGCTGAGAGTAACCTACATCAGAGCATTAAGGAGGTTGCCTCTGTATTGCTAAAGTGCGTGGGTTTGAAATCACCAACTTTATTCCATATTTTCATCTGCCCTTGCTAGTATTCCCCCTCTGAGTCATGTTGTCTAAGTTCTTCATTTCCTAAGGGATTAGCCCCCTGTGACACATCATGCACTGCGCTCGCAACCTCAGATTCGTTAAGCATTTTTGTCTCTGCATGTGTTTGGGCTGATATCTGCATTATTGCTCTGTTTTAATTTTTAAACATCTGATTTAATGTTGCATCAAGGTGCTTGTCCTTTAGCAGAATCATAATTACTGTGCATTGTGGTTGAGACTGATCATGCTCTCTTTCGCTCTCACTCCTTCTGCAACGTATTTTTTGGTATCAGCCATTGTGTGTGATTCCTAATGTGAATCTGCACCCGCTGGAATGTAATGCGTTTCTTTTTGAGGGGGATGCCGGAATGACAGCCAAGAAGGGGGGTGGGGGGCTGGTGTGTTGCAGTAAAAAGCTGTGAAATGACTGTAGGTGTCAAAGAGTCACATTTTAACAGTTAATGATGCAGCAGCAGCCAGCTCTGCCAGGCAATAAACTCTTTAATATGTTGTTAATTACTTCTGAGAGATTGGATATTGATTGAAAAGCAAAAGGGGTTTAATTATAACCCAAGTGTTAATGTCATCCCAAGTGTTGACAATTTTAGGCCTACGTGAGATGAACTTGAAATGGCTGAATCCATTCAGTCCTTTTATTTCAGCTTGTTTATTCGCTCTTTGTGACTAAATAGTTAGTGTGACAGATTTAACTAGACAGATCATCACAATAAACTGTCAGGATATTCCAATGGAATATATTTTGGAATTGCAAAACAAGTGACGCATGAATGAGATTTAGTGAGGTATTTTCTCATGTCTTCAAGTAGTAGAGATGATTTTTCAATATACCTAGAAGGAGAGCAATTAACGTTGATTTTAAGTTGAGGCAAAATCAAGAAATTTATCAGAGGTTCGCCATCCGAAAGAGATGCAAAAGAATGAACGTCAATATCTCTCATTTCATATTTTTTTTTCTTTTAATAATGCTAGTGAGCATTGGCTAGTGTCTGCTACAGCTCTGAGGTCCCATTGTGCTGCCTGCTGCAGAGAGTCGAAGAGCTTAGCATTTAATTGCCAAGGAAAGGAGCAGGGAATTCTGATGAGAAAGGGAGCTTTCAAGAATGCCAGGGACAAATGATTATTTTGCCAGAGCCTTAAGTGCTTTATTTGAGATTCAACAGTGGGCTCTGGCGAATGGCTGCCAGCCTGGCACTGGTCGACGCTTTTCAGGGGAGAATGTGTTAATATGGGGGCCGTGGGCTCACAAAGCAGTGTAATTGGGTTCGCATGGTTGGTGTCAGGGCAGCGGTACCGCTCCATACACAAAGGGCACCTCCTAGCCTAGCTGCCAGGGACACAGAGACAATCCCCCTCCTGATCAGGGTTGTAATTCACTGGAAGGGCTTATTGAATTACTGGAATGCCGAGCGTCATTTTGTAAGGGCCCGCAGATTGCACAATGAGCCGAAGGCCTTGTGTTTGTCAGCGTGTGCAGCTCTTAGTCGCCCGGCTCTGAAAAGCACTGCGAGTGGTGGCAGACTGCTGAGAAAATCTCTCTAATATCCCCAAATGGCATAATTACTCTTGCATAAATTCAAATTCCTTCCTCCCTTTTCAGTAATTATTTGAGTGTATCTGCATCAGAGGTTACAAAGCCTGTTGTCTCTGCTTTTAACCCCATGTGACATCCTGCAGCTGATTAGCCTGTATGGATTTTTTTTTGATCTCTCAGTAGGCACGAGTGCAATGTCTGCAGCTGGAAGCTGATATGCAGTGAAGATAAAATTGTCTGGTGTACCTTTTCTCCTTTCACATTCTACATCCAGCAGTCTGAGCTCTGTTGAGAGTATGTAGTCCTTTTCTGTGAAGGTCGCACCACAAATAATCATTAATTAGCACTCTGATGGACTAACGTTTCAGTCATGATGATTCAGTCATGTTTTGTCATTGCTTTACTTTCCCCTATGTTTATATAGATCTAGATGTGTGCCATTTAGTTTTTGTTAAATAGGTGGAAATGTCCAGCATCCAATATCTTCCTGATTCAGCCAAATTAAAAACTCCAGCTAATAACCAATAGAGTGCAACAGTGCCCATGCGCTTTTTCAGCAGCCGTGGTTCTGAAAGTATTTTACCCAAAAAATAAGCCATGAACTAGTGCTGCACGATTAATCATATCGCAATCGTAATCGCGATGCAAGTATATGACACAAAATGCTGCGATTTTTATATGAAATAAACAAATTAGGACTGTTAACGCAGCATCTGTTATTTTTTTTGTCATCCTTTGGCTAGTGTTACATGATCCCGCTCTTATTCGTGCGAATGCATTAAAGTTTAAACCAATGCGCGACAAGTCAAAAGAGAGCACGCTGCCTGTGAATGTCCTGAATGAAAGACGCACACCAGTATCATGCACATGCACAGACCGCGCGCCAGAATACAGTTCTCTTTCGCGCTCGAACGAACAATAACACACACAATTATACCAAAATGTCGTTTTTCGAGTATCTTCATAACATAAGAGCAGTCTTATGATGGACGTAAAGAGTTGTGAGAGAATGAGGCGCGTGTAAGATCCGCGTCTCTGTCAGCAACAGCTGGTCTTAAAGGGCCAGCATCCAATAAAGCTTTCTGTCAGTAAAGTTAATCAAAGAATAAAGGGAACAGAGAAAATGACTCACTGTTCTTGGCAAAAGAACTTGTGTAGCTTTTAATAAGGATTAGTCTATATATAATTTATAATTTATGCAGCGCAGACTGGTTGATAACTTTATTAAATTTCTGTATACGTCATACCTGTTAGACAGGAAGGGCACAGGTAGGCTAAAAGTTGTTTAAATTAAAAGCTGTCATATTATTATATTATAGTCATATAATCATTTATTATAGCCTAATAAATGTTTTTAAAAAATTGATAGCTTTCAATAATGACGGAATCACTAATGTTGAGGGGGTTAATTTTTATCCAGACATCAATGGCTTATTGATCATTATAGGTTTTATCAATCATTTAGTTGTTGTTGCTAGTTTGAGTTGAGAAATACACATTAAGAAATTATCACTAATCTGTGTGTGCATTTGCTTTATACCAAACAAGTTGACTCATGAAACCATTTGTTTATTATATCGCAATCGCAATATTGACCTCAATAATCGCAATGACATTTTCCCCAAATCGTGCAGCCCTACCATGAACCAAACTAGCTGTGAGGTGAATTGCATCATTTCAAACTTTTATTTGAAGCAACAAAATCAGTATTTGAAAATCAGACCAAACAAAGGTACAAGGCTGTGTACTTAACAGTTTTAATGTGTTGGTCTGTCTTTCAGAATTTATAAGTTTTTGTTAAAAAACAATTCCCCTGTGGATACATTTTGTTTGTTAGTTTCGAAATTCGACTGTTGCACACTATTGTGTTTTCCTACCGGGAATAGCTAATATAATTTATATTTAAATGACCTGGATGTAGCTTATCAAGCATTCCCCACCTAACACATAGCCTATGGTATGATATTCATGCTTTAATTCCAATATATACAACATTAGTGGATAGGGGTGTAACGGTACACAAAAATCACGGTTCGGTACGTACCTCGGTTTTAAAGTCACGGTTCGGTACGTTTTCGGTACAGCAAAAAGGAAGAAATGCCAGAGAAATTTCCTATTTATTAAAAGAAAAAATATTTTTAAATAATTGTGAGTTTTCCTACATCTTGAAACTTGCAGGTTTATAAATGGGGGTAATTTTTGAAGGATGAATAAATAATGTTTTGGTCATCACATTAAAAATAACATTTAAATATATATTTATTTATAGAATATTTATAGAATATTTGAGTTTTGAAGTGCTGGAAAAAAATGTGTGAAGTACTTGAAAGCATTTCACTATTCCAGCCAAACTGGTTACAGTTAGTGTTACTACATTAAACCCATGGTGAATGTTGCTGATCTGTGGATTTAAAGCCTATTACTAGTTCATTCATGGCACAATGATTTTCCTGGTTTCCACGTCAGCGCTGTTTGATCTAATAGAGATCTAAGGTTAATAACGGAGACATGTGAACGCTTCTCACTAGATCTCGCAGCGATGTTATTACTTCAGTGGCGAATTCAAATGCTTTCTTTACTGGATCTCTTAGCGCTGTGTAGTAACAGTTCGCTTGATCGAGATCGGCTCGCGCTGCACAGATGTTGATGGTCCGACTCCGTCACTCCGAACTGATATGCGGTCCGTGAAGCACAATATAATGAGTAGCGCAGTTTCGTTCCGCTTTCATTACGTTTGCCATTTTATGTTGCGCAACGTTGTGGTGGTCGCGCAAGCGCGGATTTTGTCGGCAGGAAAAATGGTCCTAGGAATTGTTCGGTTTGTATGCGTACCGAACCGGAAGCCTCGAACCGAAACGGTTCAATACGAATACATGTACCGTTACACCCCTATTAGTGGATCATTTTCAAGTTGCAGTCCTTGTTTAGGACAACAGGGACATAGACTTTTCGAAAGCAGAAGCTAAGATTCATATCATGGCCAACTGACAAGTGCGAATCTCTGTTATTTTGTGAAAACTAATGTTACTTACCTTACATTATTGCGTCTAGAGGTCGACCGATATGTTTTGTTTTTTTCACGCCGATGCCGATCTTTTGAAATCCAGATTAATGCTGCCGATATTTGGCCGATATGTGCTTGTTTTTAACCTCTATTTGAAAGATAAAATGTAACAGAAATAATAATTACTTAACATAGACAAAATTTCTCAACAAAAACATTTATTGAATACTTGAATGAACAATCTGCACTTGTACACTTAAATAAAAAATTTATAATGTAATAACATATATAAATAAACTGTATCAATAATGTATAAAAATATATTAAATAAACGAAACGGGTAAGAAGAAAATAAACTGTCTAGGAAAACTGTGAAGCGCTGCCATAAGGGGCTGGTTTTCTCTTCAGCCATCTGTAAAAAGGGGAAAATAAAAAGTTATGTAGTAAAAAGTTAGTATTTTTGTATATTATCTTGACGTTATCTTCAAGTCATTTTATAGATAGGTATAGATATAAAATCGAACAAAAGTTTCATAATTCAGCTAATAATTCAGTGCATTGTAAGTAATACAAGGCTAAAAACGTTTCTATCCTCTTCCCAAAAACTGTCCTGAAACATGCGTTTTTGGTTTGTTTGTTGACGGACAAAGCCAAATGGACATAACCTAATTATCACAAAAAAGGGGGGGAAAAAACTTTAAATGATTTAATAATTTTTTATATATAAGATTTATTATATTTGATTTAATTTAACTTATAACAATAACGTATTTCACTAGTAAATTGCTGTTGAACGACAAAAATAACCACCAGATGGGAAAATTATATTTTACAAAAACTTTAAATGCACCACAACGCACCGTCCGTCTGTTGTTCTTCAGACAACGGCATCCCGCTGTTGGACCTTTTAGTCTACAGTGAAATACAGTCACACTTTACACTGTTTGGCCAGCATTTTAACCATGTTTAATCCAGCTACTAACTAACGGTATGTTAAAGCGATGTTTCTGTTATTCTAACGTCCGTTTTCTGAGCATCCAAGAGAAGCACTGGCATAACAGTAGCACCAAACTGAAGCACAGAAATCCGCGTTGATATACGGTGCGGTAACGTTAGATAACGGTCGTTAAGGTTCCAGTGCCGTATTAGCACCGGGTCTGTCTGTAGCTACTCGCTAGCAAAGCAAAGCCAGTCTGTCACTAGCCTATAGTGCGTTGGTCTCTTTTTTATTACTTATTTCTCTGCATTGAGTGACAACCCTCTCAAATATAAGACACACAAACAGAACAAATAAAAGTCTCAGACTCACTCTGTAATTGCTAAATTATTGCTTACTTATTGTGACATGATAGCAACTCTTCTACTGTGATAATGCAACTTAGCCAAAGTAGCCGATCCAAAGTAGCCGCATGTCATGTCGCTTATTCAGGTTTCAAGTTGGCAGTAACATATCAAAAGTTTTTAATTAAACATAAAGGAGTTATAAGAATTGAATCCTTAGCGTTTTCTCCAAGGCACTTAGTTAGCTTCTTCCTTAGGCACTGGATGAGGTCTGCTCACTCGGCTGGAAAATGACTCTAGCGGCAGCGTGCGTCAAACACGTGTTCCACGACAACACTAGGCTGCCCACAGATGCGCCTGCCTAATAATCGGCTTGATATATTTGGATATTGGCTGATGCCGATTATGTTAAAAAATTCACAAAATCGGCCGATTAATCGGCCGACCTCTAATTGCGTCACTGTTAATTAAATGTATGTATTAAATACAATGTCATTACTTTGTATGGAAAGTAGTGGAATAGGTACTTGTCAGAGGTGTGGGAAGTAGGGGTACTGCATGATTGTACAGGATTGTAAATGCAATGCAAATATTTGTTCATTTATTCTTTTCTAGCATTTAGTTATTTATTTGTAATAAACACTTTAAGTGAGCTATTAAAAATGTAGAATTACGCTTGTGTGATGTCATATTGTGACCGTTGCAGTTCAAAGAGTTCATCCACTCCTAAGCACAAGTCCACCTTCGGTGTCATGTAGGGGTGGGAGATATGGACAAAAATGAATATCTCGATATTTTTTTTCAATATCTCGATATCGATATTCAGACGATATTTTTGCAATCCTTCAAAGAAATGTGTGCAAACTGGCAAAGAAGGTCCAGTTGGTCTTTTGACTTGCTGCGTTTGACCTATTACTATATAGAATTACTAGTACATAAAGATATGAGACATTATTGATTTAAATATAAACCAAGTTACTGTACTAAATATTTATTCTAATACAAGAACAGTGCTTTTTCAGTACAATATATGTATGTAATAAATTAACTTGTGCTTTGCAAACTACTCCATTAGTAATAGACTAACAACAATGTGACTATCTCTTTAAAAAAAAAGTTGTGTTTTGCAAACCCTACATCTCAGGGCTCCAGACTAACTTTTTCACCTCAATCCTGGAACTGTACTGAAAAACAATTTGAACCGTCACTGTACCAAAATAAAAATGTTGTTTCTACTTTGTTATTATCATCTATAGGCCTAGTTGTTAGTTGTAATAATAAAAACACCATAAAAATGTTTATGATATATATTATTATATTTATTTAGCTTCATTCAAAGTAGTTATCTAAACAGGTGAAAACAGATTTAATAAAAAAAAAGAACAGGAGTTAAATGCTTTTTTGTATTCATGCAGAACACATTTTTTTTCCTTTTTCTTTTTACATATATGAAAAATAAGAGAAAAATAAATACTCTCCAAAACGGGCATTTCGACATAATGTTGTGTGTAGGCTATTTGTCCATTCAGACACGAAAGAGAGTTCAATTCAGTCCTTGCGCGCTGTCTATGTGCATGGCTGCACGCTTCGGGTCGGGTGTGTGCGCACAGAAAACCGAACCGAATAGAGCTCTTTTTTTTTTCGTTGTCACTCTTATGCTCTACTCATTCTCCAAGACGTTTACATTTTTTAACGTTTTATGAGACATGCAGCGCAGTCACCCGTGTGCCGATGGGTAGATCAGCGCGTTACAGTACACATGTGTGCGCATCTACCACAAATGCAGGACATCAGTTCTGACTGGATCGCTTCCCAAATCGTCACTATCTAACATTTTGTCTAGTTTTTATTCGTTGACGACAATGTCAATAGCTTTTCGTCATAGTTTTTGTCATTCAAAACTAGTTTTTATTTAGTTATCGTCTCGTTTTTTAACCAGCGCAATTTGCAATGTCATTAAGCAATGTGATAGATGTAGGCCTACCGCGAAACAAGTCTCCGGGTGAGCCGGCCAGTGATAGTAGCATGAGACGTACTCCGTCCGGACCGTTGTAGTCAGCGCTTGCCGGTTAATTTTGGCATTTTCTAAGTTACACTAATAGGCTAGTAATAAATGAACACACATACAAAAATGTCTTTCGTCCTGTAGGCGTCCTGGAGAATATTTCTGTTCGTCCTTTTTACACATTTAGGCGCCGACGCCGTTAGGCTCGAGCCCTGAGTAGCCTACGGCTTTACTCTTTACGTTTTTGGATTGTTGCTTCAACCGAAGAAAGAAACGTCATAACACACAGGTAAGAACTCCGTAGTTGTATTGCAAATTAGTACTCAGCTTACTCTCGTGCAATTGAGGAACGATCGTGATTTTGTTAAAAAAAACAAAAAAAAAAACATAAAATAGGCTACAGTCAATCAAACAAACCCCTACAGTATTAAATTCGCTACATATAATTGTTTAGAAGGTTATACACTTCCTTCAGCTCTTTTCATGTTTGGGGGGTCGGATTGTACAAATTATGAAATACTCGATATCCCAATTTTGCATATCGTCCAGACAACAAATTGGATATTATCGTCTAAACGATATATCGCCCACCCCTAGTGTCATGTAAGATAGGCTGGTTTTAATTAATTTGTATTTCCTGTTGCTGTGCAGGCTCTTTAATTGTATATGACAGTGTAAACAGCTCAATACCCCTTTTATTTAAAGGCTTAATTTATGTACCGCAGACCATTTCGTTGCGTTACGATTGCAAGCAGTATCAATAATGTCAAAAATATGATGTGCCCCCAACCTAAAACATCTTCCCGCGCCCCTGGCACTTGTGCATTAAAAAGCAAAGTTCGATTTATCTGTGAATAAGATTTTACAATTTGGCAAATTAAATTTTTCAGTTGAAATGCTTATGCGGGAATTCAGTGTCCATTTGTCTTAGCGTTAGTGGTCCTCTGGGCTTTTTAAAATCCTGTGGCTTTCACGTTAACCTACCATTAACACTGTGTCACATTTATGATTATCAGCTGCTCAGATGTGTGCAGTTCTCCATTTCTCTCCAGCCAGAGTGGCACTTTGCTGTGACTGGCAGATTAATTATGGAGTACATGTATGCGGCCCCTGTAGACTGCTGAGCCGGGGAGGTGGGAATCTGCCCTCATGTAAAGCAATGAGACTGGCACTCTGAGGACACAGCACCCCGGCCAGTGTGTATCTGCCAGACCTCGTTACTGGAACAGGGCTCCTTCGACGCCTCAGATCTCCCGGTCTGTGCACACTGCCTTAAAGGAAATTCTCTGGCAGGCCTGAGATCAGCGCTGGCATCCGATATGCCAGGATGAGCTGCGGTCTCATTGTGACAAGCCCTGATCTGCTGCAGGCTGTAATAAGCCGAACAATGCGCTCGGCTGGCAGTGTGCGCAGCGGAGCGATAATTGACACATCCTAAAAATGCGAGTAACGACTGGGTTATTAATGTTCTCATCCTGGGGGTGGTTTCAATGCAACCATTAAGCCTTTAATGGAGAGGGAAGACTGACATTTAAAAGCTGTTGCTGTTACCTACTTTTCCATTTAATGAAGATGAGTCTTCGAGCCGGCCGCAGCGAACAATTACAGCACTCAACATTCAGGCGCAACAATGAGCCGTTGCTATTTTAGTTGTTGTTTTCAAAAATAACTCGAGATCAGCGCCTGGGGCATTGGAAAAAATGAGGAATCTCCTTTTTACTCTGGGGCAGGTGAGAGTGTTTCCCACCACTCCCTGTTTTCCCTTTCATGATCGCTAAGACAACACAAGCCTTTTCTACACGGCGTAATAATGTTGTTGATATGGAAGGCATGGCCAGAGTTTCGGTTAGGAGTAGAAAAGCCAAGGGCTTGTTACTAGGTTACATCACTGTTGTTGTTGTGAAGCGGTGTGCCAGGTCTTCAGGCGCTGTGGAAGGAGCTCACAGAGAGTGATTCCCCTCTGCCGAAGCCAAGTTACCATCCCCCCCGACGGGGCCTTCTCCACCGCAAGTCTGCTTACTAATCCACACATCCATGTGCGCACACAAGTTTGCTCGCGTTTGTTCCGTAAAGTAAATATTTATTGTTCACACTTTGAGTCGTAGAAACGGCATCTGAGAGAGCATATGGTGTGCCAAAGCAATTAACGTTCTCTTCCGAACACTGTGATCGGATGATATTAAGTTTTGGAATGAGGTTACTCACAAGTAGATGTCATCTTTGAATTACAGTAGGATTGTATTTAGGATCGTTTATATATTTTATATATGGGATTTCTCAAACATTGCTTAATACTAATCAATAACATGATGAATATTAGCATTTTCACTGTTTGTGAGTTGATTCAACATGGTCTTATTGATAAAATCTACCTTGTGGATATAATTTAATAACATTATGATTTTAAAGACCATGCACAGATTCTCTCACATACATACATACATACATACATACACGCATAGATACATACATGCATACATACATACATACACGCATAGAGACATAGTATACATACATACATACATCATTTTATAAGTGAAATATTTTTTCAACCACATAGGAGTTGAAACCACAAATTTTAGTTTTTGGAATTTAATACTTAAACTTTAGCTTATAATAAAGTTAAATACAATTTTCAGTTTTTCACCTATTATAGTAACATCTAATATTTCTATTTGATTTTAGTTCAGCTTTACTTGAATAGATTTTTAATAGTTTTACTTTTTGTTAAGAATAATTAAACTGATCATGTGGAATTGTTTTTAGTTTACCTAAAACATTTACTCTCATGTCTTCTATATTTTGGCTGCAACAAAATATTCTCAAAGCAGTGACATGAATTTGTTGAAATCAATTCTTAGGGGTTTACTTGCAGTAGTAGGCTGAACTGCCTAACTCTGTGGATGCGTGTGTAATGGCCACCAGCCATCTCTCTTTTTCGTGCCAGTCAATGCATGCTCTTCTACGGAGTGGGGCCTGTTACTGAGTCGTCTCTACAGGTGCCACTGTTAATGAGGGGAGATGCTTACTGCATTTTACTGCCTGGCACTACAGAGGTGTGCTAATTAACACAGCAGCACTCCTGAGTGTGTGTGGTGCATTTCTCGTTGATGTGTATGCAGTCAAAATGGCAGCAGCCCTATAGCAAAGTAGGTGATGCTTGAGACCCGAGTCTTTATCTGCAGATTTCATCATTCAGGGTCATCGCAGGGATACTTCTGTGGTTTGTGGGATGGCGATGTGAATATTAAGTGCACAGAGAGCCTCATTCTGCATGCATCATTTAGCGGTTTTGTACTGTATTAGTTTATTAGTCACAGCCTTAAAATACATTGTGCATTATGCACATGTGGCATGAGCAGCCTCACAAATATTCAAATATTTAAGTCCAAATTAGCATTTAATCAGCTGTTTTGTTTTATCAGCTGTTTTGTTTTTTGAGCTTGACGACGTAGATGTGACGTGAGCAACCTGTCTGACAGTTGTAAGTCTTCTAGTAGCTGTGCCGAGAGAAGAATCTCGCAGAGACGGAGAGCGTGAGTATTAGCTGTCCATGAGCAGCAGGATCAACTTTGACTCTATATGGGCTTCTCCCTTTACTTTAGCGAACTTTATGCCTCCACGTCCCCCGATTGCCTGCGAGCTTCTCCGCCTGTCTATACGGTAATTTCTCTACTCTGCAACTAGGGCTGCACGGTTTCAAGGTTTTCATTAACCGTTAACCGAGGCCCTTAGCGGTTAATACTCGGTTAACCATAGTGTGTGCCAGGGATGGAAATTAACTTTTTTGTCCACCGGCCACTGTGGCTGGTGGATTTCAAAATCTACCAACCACTCAATGTTTTTACCAGGCACGCACTTGTTTTTAATCGACAATGTGTAACTGCATGTGAAAATTAATACTGCAAGATCTACAATAGGCCTACTTAAGCTGTTTATTTAATCTCAAGTCTCAATTAAATACTGGCATTTTCTCATTCTCTCTTATAGCCTACACACAAACCATGTACTGATATTCATTTCAGTTCGCATATGAGGAAAACAACAATGTTACGGACGTGAGCGCTCTGAAAGCGGCACTAAAAGATGCTTTAAAACTTTCACAGAGACATCAAACCGAAAGCACAAAACCTTTCTTTAAAGTGAATTTCGTTTTGTATTAATTGTATCTTAATTTTAATCAATGTTTCATCAACCACTTGCCTGGATTTAATAAATAATAATTAAATATAGCAGACGATATAACAACGAAACGGAGGCGCCGGCGCGTGAACTGGACTCTCTCGTCTCATAAATGAACCGAAACTCAGTGTATAAGGTAGCCTAGCCTCACAGACATGTCTACTTAAACAGAATAATTCAAAACGAAAGAAAACCGACACAGACTGCTCTCTGCTTATGTAATCCGTACGAAATGTGCATTTCTCTCTGGCGCGCTCACTACTACAAAGACCGCGAGTCAGCATCGTCAACTTCATCTTTGCAACTGACACGGACAAAGAAAAGACTTGTTTATTAATAAATAATTAAAATATCTCCTTGCTATATTTTACATATTCATAATCATTACTTTTGCTGGTTCTTTGTGACAGATTTTAGGAGCTTTATTGGCAGCGCCACGCCGCCACCCTTACATGAGCGCATCACCGCACCCACCAGAATAGCCCTGTTTTTTGTTTAGTTTTTTTAAGGATTTGTTTACTGTGTGTGTGATTTCATTTAATGGAAAGCAGATTCACTGAGTTGTCTTGCTAATCAGTGTCTGCTCGTTTATTCAAACTAATACGTCCTATAACAGACGAATGTCGCATGATGCTATTTTTATTTATTCACCACGGTGCCGGTATGTGAAGCGAGTTTACCCGCCACAACACAATCACCCGCATTTGGCTGGTGGTGGGTGCTAATTTCCATCCCTGGTGTGTGCACCGCAACCCCGAGATACAGACACACGAGAAATGGGTAGTTTATTTTTAACACCTGGTTGGTTACATTTGAAACTAAATTAATTTATAGAAATAAAACGCAGTGGTAAGGACAGAGCAGTTAAAGTAGGTCACTGACTTTTGCGTTCGCGGCCTGTGAACAAGGCCCTAGAATTTAATGCAGTCATATTATAGCACACTTCTTTTTTTTTTTACTTTGTGCAAAGAAACAGTCAAATAAATGGCGGTCTCTGGTGGTGCAAAAATCTATTACAACTAAATTTAATGCACGCCATTGACGCCACTTAACCGAGCAAACTGTTTCACTCGGTTACGCAATTTTTAACGGTTAATCGGTTAATCATGGACACCCCTATAACAAAGTCGAGTGGTTATGATGCAATCGTTAGCCTATTTTTACAAAAACTGTAACGTAAGATACCATAACGTAAGATACAAGGTAACGGAGCCTTTTATACATTGTCGTGTTTCTTTAGAAATAAATAATGGACAAATGGAGTATTTAAACGCCTCAGATGTAAAGTTATTCGCTGTCAAAGTGACGCCAAAATGAATGGGAGTCAATGGAATGCTAACAGCAGGTGATGGTCTGCTACAATGGCGGCCCCCAAGGGAAGCTTCAGTTTCCGGCTGATGGATTACCCCCTTGGTTTAAACTTGATATGAAAGTTTTGACTTTTACATCAGTTATTGTATTGCAGTTTTTTTATATATGTGATCTTTTTGATATCTAACTATTAACTCTCCTGCCCACAGTTTTATCTGCCGCATATCAAATGCATAGATGTTCATAATCGACAAGGGGTATTTCATTTAATCGACAATCTATTTTCAGATCCATGCTCAAAAGGTGAATAAATGCATAAATAATAGGGGTGTAGCGGTTTACAAAATTCACGGTTCGATATGATACACTGGTGTCACGGTTGGTAATTCAAGAAATTTCCTTGATTTTAATTTTAATTTTTTTATTAAAACTAACATCAAAGTATGATTTTTTTTTTTTTTTTTACTTTGAGCAATGATGGAGCTATACTTGACTCTTCTTAGGAGCATATAAAACAAAAAGCAGCTCCTTGCTCCTTAATATTTTAGTAGTTAAAAACAGGTTTATTTTTATTTCAGATTAACATTTGAGGGAAGCAATTTTATTCATAATGTCTAAATAAAACCGACGTAACAATACTTTAAAGCATTGTAGCCTATAACTTACTATTCCTGCCAAACTTCCATGGTTACAAATAGTGTTACAGTAAATCCATGGTGAATGTTGCTGATCTGTGGACTCTGGATAGTTCATTCATGGCACAATGTTTCTTCCTGGTTTCCATGTCAGTGCTGTTTGATCCATTAATAACGGAGAAATGTGAATGCTTCTCACTAGATCACGCAGCGATGTTATTACTTCTGTCACAGTGGCGAATTCAAATGCTTTCTTTACTGGATGTCTTAGCGCTGTGTAGTAACAGTGTCACTTGATCAAGATCGGCTCGCGCTGCAGTGGTCCAAACTGATAAACCGTGAAACACAAAATAATGAGTAGCGCAGTTTCGTTCCATTATGTTTGCCATTTAATATTGGGCAATGTTGTCGTGGTCGCGCAATCGCGTGCTTGACACGCGCCTACATTTGAAATAACAAAATTTTGGTCGGCAGGAAAAATGGTCCATCGAACCGAACGGTTCAATACGAATACGTGTATTGTTACACCCCTAATAAATAACTACTGCATAAATATAATTTAGGACCATATAATCCCCTAAAAATATGAAATAAAAAATAGTATCGAACTAAAATATAGTACAATGATTTCATTTCATTCGGTCATTTTTGACCGACATGGATAGTAGCAGAGGGTTAAGGTCACAAAAACTTGTCGTAGTAAAAGTTGTTTATTCTGAATAAAATTAAAAAAATAAATAAAATAGTTTTAGATTACAAGGCTGATAATTTAACTTTTACTAAGACACTGGCCAACTTATGTTTAAATTTTATAAATTTGGCAGACAGGCTTATCCAAAATCATGATTAGGCTATATATTTTACCATTAAATGCTTATATGCCTTTTTATGTTTTTGCTGCCGTCTTCCTGGCATTGCTTTTGGGATGCTTGATGGTTGCCTGTTTGTTGCAAAATGCAGCGGTTTCAGTTTGTCGATGCAGTTTATTTCTACAGTCTTATGAAGATCAGATTGGATGAAAAACTGAGGAGTCCACTGTGCATTGATTTGATTTAATTTAATTAACAAGCGTCCAAAGGCGCTCATTTCCTGCATGTGAACGACGTGGATGCTAAGTTTGAATTTTAAGTTTGCACTTCATACAGCTAGATCAGAGGTTCCCGTACTCATGCAGGGAAAAATCTTTTAAATTAGAGGGTCATGACTCACCTTTATGGAAATGGCACAATGATGAAAAAAAAAGTGTCTGTCATAGAACTGGCCTCACAGACATCTCATTTATCAAATTTCAGAGGCTCGTGCTCGCTTTCCGCCATTCTAGAGGAATTTCAATGAGGGCGTCTCTTTCGGTTCCCGAGAGAACCGGAGAGGTATTTTTAAACTGAGGTTCGTCTGAATAATATGTGGGATATTCCCTCCCCTGGTGCCTTTTTTCCAGTCGTGTTGTCATTTTAACGATAAGTTCTAATGAGTGTGTGTGGATGGATTATGCCGCCTGACCGTCTACCTATGCGACAGGATGAGCCTCGCGCTTTTGCTGCCATTTTAAACCGGAGAGGGCAGCGTGCCTAAAACACAAGGTTGTTTGTGGGGTGTAGGGTGCAGCCTCAGACAGGAATAAGAGCCTGTGTCGCACAGTGACGACGATTCTGAGGCCTGTTTACAACGCAGATGAGATGGAGAGGGGGAAGGGTAGAGGGAGATAGAAAGGGTTACGCTACCCTCAGGAGAATTGGAATTTCTTGTGAACCAATCCCCCATTTGGCTGGCAGTTGTGAAAACAATTCCGCAGCATTTACTCAGTTTGCGGCTCGGATTACTGTTGTGTGAGTCAGCTGCAGGGTGCAGGCCGGAGGTAGGAGGTGGGCCAGACGGCTTGGCCGGTCTGTGCAGCTCAGTGTTTTTTTTGTTTTTTTTTGGTTTGTCTGCAGATCAGCGTCTGTTCTGGAGCTTCTCTCCAAAGAGAAACGCTGCCTGTTTGAATGTGCTAATTAAAATGACATTGGTTCCAGCTGGAGTGGTTCTAACTATTGAAGTGTCTACGTGCTTCAGAAGCAATCACTCATATCCTGACAGTGTCGGGCAATATAATGATCCCCTCTCTTGCTCTTCTCCGCAGGTTTCATTTTTGAGTGACGCCGACAAAAATAGTGATCTGAGGGAGCCCCTTCATTCTCACCGCACCGGATCGTCACCCCTCCTTCGCCGCAGCCGCCGACACTCAACCTGCCATCATGACGTCGGAGCTGGAGAGCAGCTTGACCTCCATGGACTGGTTGCCGCAGCTGACCATGCGGGCGGCCATTCAGAAAGCAGACGCCCAGAACACTCACGGGCCAGGCATGGCTAAGAAGAGCGCCCTGCTGGACCCCAACACCACACTGGACCAGGAAGAGGTGCAGCAGCACAAGGACGGCAAACCGCCGTACAGCTATGCCAGCCTCATCACGTTCGCCATCAACAGCTCGCCAAAGAAGAAAATGACACTGAGCGAGATCTACCAGTGGATCTGTGACAATTTCCCCTATTACAGGGAAGCCGGCAGCGGGTGGAAGGTAAGGGGCGAAGTGCTGACTGTATGCGTCCTTTAATTTGTCATTATTTGCTTTCTACCCGTCAGAGACATTTGCATGCCACATGAGTGACGTCCCTCCACTTAAATTCAATCAGTGTACCAAATCAGCCCTGAATTTAGTCAGAGGAGACTGCCAAGGTTAATGTGTGAAATTATTCTCATTTCTTATGCTGTCAAGGCTTTTTTTTCTGCCTTTCCTCGCCAAGGAACATTTTGAAAATATCAAAGCAACAGCCACGCTGCTATTTTGCAAAGCGCCATTCAGATCTGTTTATGACCATTAATATTTGACACAGTATCTTGTCTCTCTAGACACAAGAAAATAAAGGCTCTTTTTGCAGACACAAGTGTGAGAAGGAAGTGTGTTGATATTCACCCAGCCAGATCCAGCCACACAAGCCATAGAGGAAAAAACTCCCTTTCATGGCTTGTATTATTGATGCCAGATGCCTTGATAGAAGTCCATTATGTTGGAGAGAGCCATTGCTGTGTCACCATCTCAAGGAGCATATGATATACAGAGATGAAGCTGTGCTGATTGCCTTTTAAAGAGCGGAGATGGAAATTGATATTAGAATGAGCTTTCCAATCAGTTGACATTTATTGGCAATAGAATTGGTAGCACAGCTTTATTGCAGGCAGACAAGATGTATGTGGTTCATATCCGTGAGAGACGCGGGCGTGACGTGTGTGTGTGTGTGTGTGTGTGTGTGTGTGTGTGTTTCTCTCTGTTGGTGAGCATATTTTTACACCCTCCACCCTCTTTTGCTCTGCTGTGAAACGGATATGTCTGTGTAGATACGAGAGTAACACATGATTTTGCAAGTTTAAAAATCACCTTAAAATATTTTTATAGATGCAGTTTTTACTTGACAACTATAATCAAAATAACAAATCAAACATGTGGCTTTATAAACTCCCACCCCTATTATTGTCTGTGAATTATAGAGCTTGAGAGTTTCTGCATATTTATCAATCCTATTACTTAAAGTTTTCTTTCCTCCAGAAGCATAATGAAATTTTTCAGCCGAAAAGATTTGTTTGCAGATATCTTAGGTGAGTTTGAGGGTCAGTGTGGTGCTTTTATTCATTAAAGACTAACCTTTTTATTCTCTTGCTAGAAACGTGCTCACACTTTGTCCGTGGTACCTGGAAAGATGGCTCTAATTTAATGCATTTTGGACAGACATAACAAATGGATTTCTGCGGTTTTCACTGAAATCGCTGTACAAGGTTGCTGCCCTGACACGTTTACCGGGAGATGGCTTTCCATTTTGCTGGAATGTAGCCTTTTTTCAAAAGCCTTGTGGAAAGGGGCAACCCACCGCTGTTCTCAATGATGGCCGTTAATTGCCACATTCCATCTCTATCATGTATTGTTACAGCTATTATATTAAAGATCTAGCAGCCTATCAATTTACAAAAGGCCAAATATACATTCTGTAGTAGTGTGTTGTCATTCCTCCGTTTATACGAAGGCTAAGTTAGATAATTGAAGATGGTTTTGTTTCTTTTTTTATTTATAAATCTATTGGTTGAAGATACAGCTGAAATCAAATGCCGGCCAGTCTCTGAAAGTGCTATGCTGCTGTCCTACTATGTGATGTGGAAAATGGCTTTCAGGATATTGCAGCAACAACGCACCTCCTAGGCGGAAGAGTGTATACTGATGGGAAAACGGAGCTATCGAGTTGGTGTTAAGAATTGTATAACAGCAATACGAGTGTTGCTTTTAATAGGCAGGAGAGCGTGAATCTCACTCCGACCGCCATCGACTATTATTTTAGAGAGATCCTTTGTCTCTGAAGTGCACGCTGCTATATTTGTGAGTTTCCACATATACCGAGTGTGGCTGGGGTGAATGTAGGTCTGTGTGCAGTCATCGCCCTCCATCTCTCCACAACCCCCCTGAGATGTCGGCAGCAGGAATTTACGACCCAGCGCACGCACACGTCTGTTCTCTATGATAATTCTAGCTGTGCCGGAGAGATGAGACTGGGCTAATCCAGGCAGTGGCAACTCATTTAGTCATCTCAATAGAACTCCATTAGCCAACACTTTTAAGAAAGATCAATAAGTGCTGTCAATAAGAATAGATAATTCATCAAGGTCAAAAAATATGCAGTATTAGGGGAGACAGATATGCAGTTTGAGATTAATTTTACCACATGTTACTGTAGAGTAGGATTGTAACCAATTAACTTTAGGCAATTGTGTGTGTGTGTGTGTGTTTTATATATATATATATATATATATATATATATATATATATATTTATATTTATATTTATTTATTTTTTCTGTTCAAATATATAAACCAACTAGCTGCTGTGAAATTGAACAGATTATTTCTATTCTATAAGAAATTTTCAATTTTGTATTTACTCTATCTTTGGCTGGACATTTTTGGATTTTATAAGCTATAGCAGTATGCAGGATGACTTCTCTTATACACTACCAGTTAAAAGTGTGGGGTTAGTAAGATATTTTTACTTTTATTTTTACAAAGAAATTAATACTTTTATTCTGCAATAATAATTGGGCTGCTCCCAAATAGTCAACTAAATGTTAGTCGACTAGAAGAGGCTTAGTCGCCCAAAATTGTATTAGTCGGGACAGATCGTTAACGGCGGGTCCTTGTTGTAATTACAGTATGACGGTCAGGAAATCCAAATGTTCACCTATCGTCCACTGACTACAAATTTGGGTTATCATTTTAAACATGTAGATTGCAACTTAACATGGCTGCTCGCTCTAACATTAAGCTTTATGTGTGCGCTAGAGCGTGAAATAGGCTATACTGTGCCTATATTAAATGCTCATTATGGTTTAGTATTCTCCTCAGTATATATTTACGGCTGTCTATTAAACCTTTGACAAGTCCGATTACAGCGAAGATTAAAATCTGAGTTTACTCTGTCGCTGAACCAGAGAGCAGTTGTCATGTATAGGTGTGAAACAGCTTCACGTCTTTTCAATAACACAGTATCATTATTTCCGTGTTACAAATGTTCAAATGATATCAGAAGTACTTGGATCAAAGTTTATAGCTTGCATCTAAACACTGTTATGTATGTCTACGGAATTGATGAAAATAAATGAAAAAGTAAATGACACACAAAATATGAAGTGGTTCAAATTCTGGATAAAGCACATAAAGGTCCAGAGTCATTTTCCTGGCACGCAAGAGCTTGCTAGTTGCCTATACTTGGAGTTTCGATAAATTGTTGTGATGCACTCCACTAACTTCATGCGAAGAAAACCGTGATGGCAGAAAGCGGCATCCTGTTTGTTTTATTTTATTTTACAAAAGCCCAATATTTTATTTTATTGTGAGTGTAGTGAACTCAAATCAAAACAGACTCTTCACAGTTTTGAATGATGTCTTAATCTCAATTTTCAAATTATGTCTGACCCTAATTTATGCCATAAATGGAGTATTTTCCTCTGACATAATGAAACAAAATCATCTGGCATTGTGCCAATTTGTGTTGAGGAAGTCTTAACTACTTCAGTCCAGTGATGGAAAAATGTGTGTCCAGGAAATGGGAAGCCCAAGGTGCCGTCTCCTCATGGAAAGGTAAATTTGACTCAGATGTAGATGCCACTTCTTCTCCTCCTCACTCATCTTTCTGTGATTTCTTTAAAAAGCGTAATATTGAAGTTTGTGCATCTGCTAATTGTCACCACATGTCAGTGAACTCTCACTGGTAAAGAAAACTAATCTCTGCAAGTTTTATTATATTTATTTTGTACTTTTATATAACACAAGATGCTTTTCAGTTTTGTTGCTGAGTGTGACCCAATACCTTTTTTTTATCAGCCCTACAAAAAATATGACCTACGCAAGAGTGCATTCTGTTTGATTATTAGAGTATTATTAGGATTATTAGTATTATAGTGTATATAGTACAGTAATATAGTATATTATATGCAGGCATGTTTATAAATACACAATCCCACTGTGGTTTGAATTAAAGATCAAATTCTTGTATATGATTTGAATTAAACAATCCAGTATTGCTGCCTTGGAACAGCAGGGTGGTGCTCAATTTTGTAGCCACTACACACATACAAGATATTGCTTAGACTGTCACCACTAGAAGTAATCCTCCATGCCTATTGAAAGCTCTTATGTAATTCACTCGTCTTTGTCCGTCCAGTTCTCATAATTCCAAGTTATCTGCATGGAAGCTACCTCTGTGTAAAGAGTGAAAGAGCAAACTAGATTCATTTTCCATCTCTCGGGTTAAGAGGCTCACTGTTCCCCGTCAAACCCACTTGTCACTGATGAGGTGTTTAATTCTATCAAGATGCTTAGCACCCGGTCACCCTTGGAGTTTCTGCATTTGACACCAAAAACTGTCTGGTTAAAGCGAAAGCCATCGCAACCCACCTGATCCCAGCATTCCAGCATCCTCATCCCGTTTGACCTCAGAGCACTTATATAGAAACTGTAACGGAGTGCAACCAGGCTAAACCTCAGTTTAAAAGCATTAAATGTATGGATGTTAGAGGATTATGGAGGACCCGAGCCATGCGAAAGCTCTTGTTATCCGCCAAGAATTTTCAATCTCTGTTTACACAACAGGTTTGTAATCCGGCCACAGAGCAGGCCGTAATCTGATCAGGCACTCTGAAAACGTGCGGCGCTAGCAGATGTGACAGCGCGGCCTGCTTATGATGGCTTTGCCACGGCTGCTGCTCCTTAGAATACACAATGCGGTTCTGGCATTTTCTCGCCTAATTGCTCCCTTATGATTTACCAGTAGTGCTTCGGGAAGGCCGGGTGGCTTTTCAGGTCATCGCTTTACCCACTTTTGAACCTCGAGTCTGAATCTCATTGTGCAGGAGACTGCTCGTCTGAAACAGCGGCGAAAATCCAGAGCAGTTCTCGCATCTTAACCAGTTTAAATATGCTCAAAATGTTTGTTCTTGAATCTCTGCTGTCGCTACCGGCATGATATTCTCCCATTTCAACACCTGCATGCAGGCAAAAAGTGTGCAAATGCATAATTCCTCACAAATGGCATAGCCGTTGACACTCCAAAGCTGTTTCGGCCTGCAAAAATGGATAAATGCAATAGGAGAGTTTGAGTCTTGCCCTGTTTAAAACCGCTGTTGGCACTTGTGGAGTGTCCGAACCTTCTTCTTTGATCTCATTATGAAATGCAAATGCTAACCAACCTAAACAGATCAAAGGTTGCACCCGCTCCTGGGCAGCCGACATAATAATGGAAGCCAGGGGCGATTGACCGTTTTTTTTCCCTAATAAGTGATTTGGGTGACCGCTTCACCACCCCAGGGCGTTATTTACTTGCAAGCCGGGAACACTATCTCCTAAGTAACTAAACAGCCCAAATCCCAGCTCCCCTTGCTTTTATTTAAATGTGGAAGCACAGGTATTGCACTCGTCCTATCTCTCGACTCAGGCTTGCTATGCTGGGTTTGGAATATTAAGATGTAAAATTGCTTCTGCGCACTCTGATTTTCAGTTTAATCCTCCAGCCAGGATCATTACGTGGTCGGGCATTTCATTTTTAAACGGCTTCCTGATTTTATTTATTTTTTTCTTCCCTAGACTTCTTTTTTCTAAAAATAGTCACCTTCAGTACATCAGATTTGATCATCTAATGTGCAATTATTGGGCCTGTGTTGTTGCATACATTTAGTACGCAGCCTCTCTCTATTTCTCTGTGTTTTTAATTGTGGTAGCAGCAGAAGTGGCTGTGTCGGTGGTGGGAGTGGTGGTGATTCATGCCGTAGCCAGTTTGATCTTGCTGTTTGTCTGGCTCTCGTGTCAGGAAGCTCCCGCCTGGCCGCCCGCCTACCAGCCTCACCTTGCCCCATCCCACTCGTACCCCGCCGCTCACACAGAGTAGGTGGGCAGAAAGCGTAGCAGCTCACCAGGTGGAGTTGGCAGAGAGGGCACTCGCTACACCTCGCAAAGCACAGAGTTGACTTTGGCAAAGCTTGTGGAAGAGATTAACGTCTTGAAGCATTTTATCCAGTGGTGCTGTAACAAGTCATGGTTAATTCTTTGTCTTTAAAAAGTGAATGCACCACTTTTGACTTCTTCAGTACTTGGCAGGTAGATCAAACAACTAGTTAAATATTCTAGGGAGAGATTGTCTTTCTCTGTACACTACTGTTCAAACGTTTGGGTTATTCAGATTTGTTTTAATGTGTGTGGTGTTTTTTTTATTTATTTATTTACAAAATAAGTTTCTTATTTTAAGTGTTTCTAAGGCTGCATTTATTTGATCAAAAGAGTAATATTGTGAAATATTGTTAATTTAGAATAACAGTTTCCTATTTTAATTTAGGTAAAATGGAGCTTATTCCTGTAATGGCAAAGCTGAATTTTCTGCAGTCATTACTCCAGTCTTACATGATCCTTCAGAAATCATTCTAACTTGCTAATATATGCTGTATTTCAGACTTTTTTTTTTTTTTTTTTTTACTATAGTGTACAACTACAATACAACTACTTTGATTTTGCTCTTGGATTGCTTCAATGTTATTATATTGTTATTTTTCATCTATTAAAGATTGTTTAATTTATTTGCATTTTACTCCAATAAAAAAATAAACTCCCCATTGTGATGCAGTTGCTGCTCTGATCAGACCATTATTCAAAAACAATAATCAAGTTATTCTTAATGTGTTAATGTATGTTAATTACATTAATAATTATTATTATAATATAATAATTAATGTTATTCATGTGTATTCATGATCAGTAACAGCTCTCACTTTTGAGTAGTCGTGTCGATGCTTTATTTTAAAAGTACAATACAAATATATATTGTGAGTAAGCGTTTACAGACAGCAAGAAGCCACTGATCCCTACTGTCCATGTAGGTTTATACTTACTCACTAAACATCAATCATTTGTCCTTCATTGATTGATTTAATCCAATCTACCGTGATAATGAGACCCTGTTACACAATGTCAATACCTGACATTTAAATCTGGGTGAACTCATGTGAAATGTCAGCCTCTTTAGCTTTTCTTATTGCTTGTAAAATAGCAGCCACCTTTCCATCAGACACTTAGGGGTTAAAAGCAGATGAAGATTCTGGACTGCTTTGTATTTAGTAGCTAAAAATAAGTTAAATGTTGGCCCATTAAGATCTGTGCTCTATTTTTTATGTATTCACTGCTTTGTATAAGGAATTCAAGGGCATGCTTTATTTTGAATATAGTCACAGCTGAAGGGGTTGCTTGTCCTCATATCTTATTGCTCAACTTCCTGTTTTCATATTTCCGTCTACGTACGTTTTCCCTCCTCCCCCACAGAAGTTAATTGCCATCTTCTGCTTAAGATACTTGTTTTTGCTTTCACCGTAAACCACTTTATAAATAAATAAATAAATCTTTAGCATGGTTATCATGCCAAGCTTTAAACAAGTCAGCAGCTTCCCTCATTCTGGCGAGGATGCCCGGCTCTTTATTAATTGAGGCTGGGATGACCTGAACATGGCCTCTCGTCGCTGCTGTGATTTGGCCCCAAGAGAGAGGCGCTGAGCCATGATGAATTTGCGCATGCTATAAATAGAGTCTGGTCCTTGGAATCCGCCTTTAACTCAGAATCTACTCTCTGAAATCTGCTTAAGCTGGAGTTGGACGGTCTGTCGCTGCCGCAGGCATTATACAAAGAAGAAAAAAATGAAATTGTAATTTTCATAAATGGTTGTGCAGTTCACTTTGAAAAAGATTTTCTTCATCTCTGATTTTTAATGAATTGCGTGTCATGGATTCTCCTCTTCTCTCTTCTAGGCCTTCTGGTCATTGTTTTGAAATAATGAATAGTCGAATTAAAATAATCCGGTGTTCCTATAGAACTGTTATTCGATGGAAAAGCAGATCTTTTACATTTCAGATGTTAGAGTCAGTGACAATAATGCTTTTTTTTTTTTTTTTTTTGCTTATTAAATTATTCAAATATATATTAATGCAATTCTATAGTGACGCACACATACCTCTTCTAAGACTAGCATGTATTAAATTTCATTTTTATATAAAGTTGGTAGAACTTCACATAAAAATTCAACATATTAGTTGACCAGTTTTTTTTTTATTTCCACATTAGTCTTAAACATCTTATTTAGTTTTATTTTTGTGGAACTAGACCTAGCTCTCGCCATGAACATAGCCATACAAGCTGGAATAGCGTTAAAGGAAAGAAAAATATTAAATAAATACATTTCCACATTAAAATACAATAAAAAATTTTGTTTGTTTGTTTTTTCATTATTATGGGAACTCTTATATATCACTGTTTCTATATCCTCTGTCTTTCTATCAACTCGTATTTGTGAATGAGGAGAGAAAATGTGTCTGTTAATATTATGAAGACTCAGTGTAACGGGAGATTGAGTTAACTGGCGTAGAAGTTTGCGTGAGGAGCACCTCTTCCAGAATACTGGCAAATGCACCACAGTCATACAAAATAGCACTTGCGTTTTGAAGTAATTATCCTTAAGTTACTCGGTTACTTTGCTTTCTCTTTAGCAAACCTAACCCTTCTTGTCAAGTCTTTTTTTGAAGTCGCAAATTTAAAGATTAAGAAGGCCTGCCAAGTCATTACCAGTACAATGCTGAGTTTTAACAATAGGAAATGTGCCATGGCAGAAATGTTTCATCTTATTTTATGCCCATCTGACATGGTTTTAGCAGGCAGGAGCTGCAGACAGAGTGGCACCGTGTGTGTGGTGTCACTGAGGATATGGCACACTGCCCAGGGACTTCACATAGAGCTCCCACATCGAAAATGTCATTGAGCTCCATGCTTTTACTATCTGGGTTTTGGGTGACTTTGGTTTGTCTGTGCTGGTAGCTGGGAAGGCCACGACTTTGAGGTCTAATGAGTTAGACCAGGCTTTTTTGATCCTGTGCCCCCCCCCCCCCCCATTCCCGCTAGGGAACATCAGAAATGACCAGATCTCTGCTTCAAAGCAATATGTGTCTGTTGGATTATTTTATTTTTGCCAGAAACCCAATTTCTATAATCTTGAAAATTCACTTCACATGCCTGGTGGTATCATTAGTTTGTCACTACAGTATTTGTGTATCCACAGGCACTATGTCCTTACAGAATTTACCCTTTACTCAGGAGAAGAGAATGACACTGCCTCCTAGCAGTGTAGCACCACCATTGATGGATGAGATGCCAGGAATCAATGCTGTCTTCCTGTCCCAGAACCATTGACAGGCAAAGCTCCAGCATCTTTGCATCACTCTGTATAATCGCAGGTCATAACAGCCATGGATATGACACATCAATTCCTCACTCATGATTGCCTATTTATCAGTGTCAGTGCTCTCAATACACTTTTTCCATCCTAATTTATTGAAGAAAGGTTTAGGATGCAGTAGCCCCAAAAAATGTTTGGACACTGAAGTTATAATGAATGTATGTGATTGCACTAGATAACAAATCATCAAACCAAGTGGCATTTAAAAATAGCTCAAGCTCACTTTACAAGTAAAGCATTTAAAAAAGAAGTCCGTTTTAAATTGGAACTTTAAAGTGTAGATGTGTTGTTCACAATTTAAACAATCAAGCCCTTTCTGTTTGTCAAACATAAATATAAGATGCAATAGATGAACTACACTTGTTACTCTGATAGGTCACTTGTGTGAATGTGAAGGAAAAAGACTTTGTGTCAGAAATTAAGTTTTTTTATTTTTTTATTATTTTTTTATTATTATTATTTATTTATATCCCCCCCCCCCCCTAATATTTCCCCTACATTGTCTGCAGAGGTACTAGACCTCCACTAGTTAGGCCAATAAAATTACAAAATATTGCAGCACATCATCCTTTATTCACAGGTGCTACTTGGTTTGATATTTAATCAGATGGCAGTGATATAGTGATATAGTCCTTTTTAAGCGTGTTTTAAGTGTCCAAAATACTTTTCATGGCCCTGAAAAGTCTTGATGAGTTATACAGCCCGAGTCTGTACGCAGTCGACTTTCTTTTCAAGGTGACGTGGGCTGCAGTGGAGAGAGTCTGGTCAGCAAGCAGAAGAGAGAGACGGGCAGAACTACTGCTGCTGGTTACCGCCCCCTCTAGCCTCTCCTCCTTATGGCTGCAAGGCCACAACCTCTCACTGCCAACTAATTGCCTCTGAATTAGACAATTAATGTGGCCTTGTAGAGGGCTGGAGTGTCTGACTAGAGGGACTGCAGTAAGCAGAAGGGTACCCGGCCTTTCCTCACCTCAGCAATGTATTATTTATGGGTCGTTGTGCTTGACAGTTTTACATTAACTTTGCTAATGGACTCTATAGGAGGGTTGTGACTTTTGGATCTGTGTTAAGTTGAATTCAAATGAGAAACTTGAGTATTTTTTGCCCCTTTCTTTGTCAAACCACAAAGAAGCTGCTGTTTTGTTTTCTCGACTTCAGTTCAAAGGAGACCGTTGCCTGAAGGGAAAGTCGGTGTACGAGCTTCAGATGGATAAAGGTGTAAAAGACTGGTCCCTGTCCACCTTCGGCACCCTCTTCGCTGTGTCGGCCGTGCGTTCTGTTGATTGATTGACTGCCTCTGTTGTGTGAGGGATTCTTGTGTCAGTCCGCAGTTATAGATGAATGCTGAGTTTCCCTCGGTTTGCCAAAACAGCCTGTCCGATGTGTGTTTTTTTTTGTGTGTGTTTTTTTTTTGCCCTTTCTTGAAAGCGTGCAGTGCCGTTGCACCACTGTCAGACCCTCTAGCAGATCGATTTTGTTTTCAAAGAGCCTAATTGTCGGCATTGACTTGAACAGTTGTATTCCGTCGATCTGATCATGCTGATTGGAGGCCACTAGCACAATGAAGTGTTCACATAACAGCCCCTGTCTTACAGTAGTGTGGAGAGATCATGCTGCATTGTGCATATGGGAACTGGATTGTCACCTCTACTCCCCTCATTAGCTCCATTGGCTGTAATAGTGGTTATTGACTGGATGGAGCTTTAAGCACCTGTAATATTAATGGCGACTCTCACAGCTGCGATGGATGAGTGCTGCGTAGCTAGTGGTGCTGAGGACTCTCTTCTGTCGCTGCTTCATCAGCCACTTGTGCACGGCGGCCGTTCCAAACTCGGGGTTTGCTGGTGACCCTTGCATGTTCAGGCCTGCTCCCATTTTGTTAGCTTTTAAATGTAATAGTCTAAAGCACCTGTGAATTTTCTCTTTTTTTTGGGCACATTTGGAGCATACTAAAGGTGGAGGTAAAATAAGATACATTGTGATATTGCGATAAATTTTTCGCAGTATGTAATTGGCATATTATCTCAAAATATAATTTATTTCTGTTTTTGACCCTTTATAATAATGTATGATGAAAGGTACATTGAGCAAACTGATCTAAACAGAAACTTGAACAGTCTAACACCTCTTCTTTTGTTTCTTTTTGTTTTGCACTTTTGTTAAAGGTGGGGTAAGTGATTCTCTTTTTTGTCCATTTTTTCAAAATCACTTGAAATCCTATTCATAACCCACTTACAGCCGCTGAGTTAGAAGCACTGAAATGAAAATTAATCAATTTAATCATCTGTGGAACAGGCAGGACTCGAAAAACTCCAGCCAATCATTTCCAAGACCACCTAGAATCATTGGACAGTAAGTCTGTCAATCAAACGTCCCCCGAATTTGGAGCCTTCTAGACTGAGAAAAGCCAGAACATTTATTTTTGGCTCATATGGATGAAAGACAACAACTTCCAGAATGCACTTGCTTCGCTGCCATAAGAGGTCACGCCTACCGGTAACAGAGCGCAGCTAGACAACTAGTGAGTCTCCGTGATGAGTCTGCCCGGGATTACGAGATTTGCGTTCTACAGTCGCCATTCATCATGTTTACTGTGGCGAGCAGGACGAGGCTGAGGGCCGCAGGAGAATGGCGCGAGGCCGGTGGCGTGATTACTGATGAGACGCACCGGTCTCGTATCTGTCACAGAGGAGCGGGAATTTTCTTAGCAATGTTAAAATGTACATCAACCGATTACTTGTTTAGGGTTCATGTAAACACAACATTCAGATTCACCAATCGGAATGAAGTCAGTTAGATTGAAACAAAAGGTGTGCATGTAATGTTAAACAATGAATGGCGACTGCAGAAATCAAAAGCTGAATCCCTTACATTTTGGACGATCTCGAGGCCGGATATGTCCGGGAAAAAGAGGATGTAAACCCCTACTACTCAGCTTTCTTCACAGAACAAGAGCCTGCTAGGTTAGCTTCCAAATAAAAGATAGGATAGCTGACAGCCTGACTATTTGATAATTCTGTGACTGAGATCCCACCCTCTATGGGCGAGTTGAAAACATGCTGAACAGCGGCTTCTACTGGCTGTAGTCTTTAGCCTCTAGCCAAAAAAACCTCCGATGACGCAAAATGACGATTTTTGCGTCATTGGAGGATTTTTCCCAGACAAAAAAATACATAAATCTCTCGTCTCAGGGGGATATGAGGAAGGAAAGCACGGAAATTCCCGCAAACATTTATTCATTTTAGAATGTAGGTTGTATCAGTAAATGAATCAACACAGATTATAGGATCAAATCAGTCATTTTAAAACTTTCTGCAAGACGTAATTTCACAAACAGTGAGTGATTCAGCTGGTGCCGCGTCTTCTCTCTCTCTCAAAATGCGCTTAACATAACATTGTATCTGCGCAAGGCAAGCGTCAAGCGCACTGCAGACGGCGATAGACTCTCGCATTTCGGGAGTCGGGGCAGTTGACAGAATTGTTACTTGCACAATCGCGCCAGTGTTGCATTCTCTA
Organism: Semotilus atromaculatus; assembly: GCA_031834385.1. Taxonomy (NCBI): domain Eukaryota; kingdom Metazoa; phylum Chordata; class Actinopteri; order Cypriniformes; family Leuciscidae; genus Semotilus; species Semotilus atromaculatus. Next base: position 9,226,034 of record JAULUF010000020.1, read on the forward strand.
AAGTTTATCATTTTCACGTCTTTTTAAGACTTACCAAATTTAACGTTTAAGTGATTTTTAAAACCATTCATGAGCTAACATTCAGGTGATTTTGTTAAAAAAATTTTTTTTTTATAATTTCATAATTTATTATTTAATTATAAAAAAAAATGGAATTCTCTCCATTTTCTAAAACGAATAGCCTGTCGGCATTGGAATTTGTTCACTGATGTCAATTTTCAAATAATTTGACACCTGTGTTTATCAAAAATGTTATCAGGAAAATTCGTAAAATATTGACACGAAAACCAACTGGCACGTCTAGATTTTCGCCAATTACTCAGATTTTACATTTTGATGTTGTAACAAAACAAAAACAGATCGAAACACATTTTGAATGTAATGTACATGTGTTTGTAATTGAGTTTATAGAAAGGGCAGATTTTTTTTTATTAGTTTTCCTCATATTTGTTATGCATGTAAACTGTAAAATGTGTATGGCTGACCTTCAGGAAATTAAATTGTGGTTCTTGAAGTATATCAAGTTATGTCTTATGGTGAGAGGAAAGTGTTACTTGTTTTATATATAATTATATATAAAGTCTCTTTATTTAAAACATTAGAACATGTAGTAAACAAACCCTAGAATACCACAAATTGACTCCTGTTTGGACGGTCTGCTCACTAACTACATGCAGTTTTTAAATGCTGTTTGAAGCTAACCACAAACCAATTTTTCCCCCCTAGCATTAATATCTGCACTCTGCCCAACTGTCTTCTCATTTTCTTCCTCGTAGCCCTGATTATAAAGGGACATCTCCCACGCAACTCCTTAACCCTGTGTTTTATCTGTTGCCATGGACCTAAATTATAACATTTAAATGATTTTCCTTTCAACCAATCCGTGTGGCACAAAACGTGAAGAAATACGCCGGTTCTACCTTTCACTTCTGTTGTAGACGAGAAGAATGCACAAGTATTTTAAACTCCGTATGCTCAGTATCTTTCACTTCACTGTTCACTCTCAGACAAATGCTGTGTTTTCCCCCTTGTCTCTGTCTGACTGCAGTTTTGAGGCACTGCTGAATAAGGCCCAAAGTGCCATTGTCAGTGGCTGTTGCTGGATGCCGCTCTGAGCCGGCTGATAATTAAGAGGAGGGCCTGACAAATGGCTCTCATCAGATCGCTCATCTGGAACTGAGAGCACACGAAGGCTTTCAGGGAGGATAAACCGGGAGACGTGTCTTTGCTTTGCAATCTTTCATAACCTTCTGTGGCTCCTCAGAGAAGAGCAGAGCAAAGAGCTCTCTCTTTAAAAACTCAACAGCTATGCTACACATAAGTGCCAAGTTCTCCCTCTGTCTCAGTGAGATATTCCTGATTTTGCCTGGACTATTACACAATGGCTTTTATGTTTTATACAACCACCCGTTTGGGGTTACCGGATTACTCACTAATTTGGAAGTGTTTTCATTGTGGTGTAAAAATGTTTTGGGCTTTTGATTGTTAGATATTTCTCATCTTTCTCCGGCATAGCCTTTTTATTTTTTCGATGCATCAGTTGCAGTTTCTGTTGGTAAAATACTAAATTGCAATAATAATGCAAAAACAAGACAGACGTCGGTCTATGTATTATAAAGACATTTACATTATGTACATGTAACAGAACCTGAGATGTTTACAGCAAAGGACATTTTTTACAGTAATGGGAAATGAGAATGCACGTGGGTTATTGCTGTTTGTTAGCAGGTAATGTCAGAGAGTAATGTCTTAGCTTGTTATTTACATTGCTATTCAAAAGTTTGAGGTTTAATGTTTTTGAAAGAAGACTAATGCTCACCAAGCCTGCAATTATTTGATCACACTGTAATATTGCGGTATATTACTGTATTAAAATGTTTAAAAAAAAAATTTATTGTAATATATTAAAAAATTTAATTGATTGGCAAAGCTTATACAAACGTTATACAAAAGAACAACATTTATTTGAAATAGTAATCTTTTGTTACATTTTAAATGTCTTTACTGTCATTAATTTTAATGCATCATTGCTGAATAAAAGTATTGATTTCTTTTTTTTTTTTAATCCTTTCTGATCCCAAACTTTTGAACATTAGTACACATGTGTAAGTTGTATTTTTAACATCCCACATTGCTGACATTCTCACTTTGCACTTATTTATTCAACTGTTGGGTCAATTTTTGGAACATATTAAATTGCTGTGCTTCTGTAAAATTAGTAGTTGTTAGTAAGCCATTGCGTGACATAATGGGTCATTAACAGGACAAGACCATTAGCTTAACTTAGACCAGTGGGACAAAGATTGCACTTGAAAACTGGTCAACTGGATATGATGCTTTTTCATGTTTTACTGATTGACTTTTTTTTTTTCATAGCACATTTTATAAAGACAAACAGGCCTTTTCCCTAAGGCCCGGTTTCACAGACAGGGCTTAGATTAAGCCATGATTAGGTCTTAGTTCATTTAGGACATTCAAGTGGCTTTTTAAAAAGTGCCTTTAAAAAAAAAAAAAAAAAAAACATTACTGTTTTGTTCTGTAGACCAGGGGTTCCCAAACTTTTCCATGACAATGCCCCCCAAATACCACTAGGTTCTTGTCAATTATCAATGGGTTTAATAACACGTGTGTTATTAAACCCATCGACAATACTGTGGCAAATGTAGAAATAAATAAATAAAACCTCTAGGTAGGGCTGTCGCGGTGAAGGAATTTGTTACGGCAACGGACTGTCTTAGAGTCATTTAACCGTTCATTCAACGAACATGTTCAAAAACGCTGATTCATTAAAAGATAAATGTAAAGGTGCTAATTATTTTTTAACTTTGAGCTCCACTTTTCAAGGCTCAGCTGACCAGCAATGCCTCGGATGGGTAACTCTGAAGCGGATGCTTCCCTTAATAGAGATCAATGGCATTGATTCAATGCGCGACTCGCCGATTTTTTTTCCTCGTGCTGTGGATGCTGACCAGCGCGACTATTCATGGTAAATAACCTTAAACGTTAAAAGAAAGATACGACAAATGTTTCGCTTTCCTTGGACACGGCAACCTTTTCACGAATATATGACCTAAAGACAGACGCAGGTAATCACACACGCTCAGTCGATCTCTCATTCACTGTCTGTTTAGGCTTAAATGCAAATCTATGAAGCCTCTGTACAAATCACCATGATACAGTCTTGTTTTCATTATTAACTTATTTAACATTCAATAAATATGCACAAAGTTCAAACAAGGATAGCCTTATGAAAAAAGAAAAAACGTGAATATCCTGCTTGCAGTTGATCATTGATCAACGCGCCGCTTGCAATCTGAAACGGCCGTAATTCACGAGGTTTCCTACATGTGCGTTCCGTGTGCACGTGTGATGCTGATGTTGCGCAATGTTAATCATGCGACGCCTGAGTGCATTAGACCGGCATAAAAATCATGTCAGACTGACGCGCCGGTCGCCGATCACATGAAAATCATCCAGTTCCGGTCACCAGCCAATCAATCGGTGCATCTCTGAAAGATTAGCATCACAAGTATAATGTTCAGATAGGCTATGCAACAAATTATTATAATGCTATTTCAAAACAATACTCATAATAATATAAATATTTTTACCTTTTTTTTTTACCCCCCTGGCGGCCCCCACATAAGCCCACAAAACCCTGCTGTAGACAAACCAAGGGAACTGACATTTGCTTTCAGTTAAAATGCTCAAACATGCATTTTAGTCTGGGAACCGGGGTAAATCTGCCAAGCCCATGCTTTAATCTCTCTAAAATTTGCTTCTTCATTTCTAATCTGCTGAAGTAATGAATGATATATATATATATATATATATATATATATATATATATATATATATATATATATAATTATATATGGTCTTAACGACCATTTTCCTTAGTCAACATGAAGTAAAAAATATTTGCTTTGCATTCTTAATGCTTATTCTTGGCCTCATATAAATCTTTTGTGTGTGTGTGTGTGTCCAACCACCTGGCTACATTGTGGTGTGTAATTTTCACAATCCAGTCTATTCCCAAGTTCCACCCATATTTTATTTCTCATTGAATATCTGGTTTGCATAATGTAGGAAATGCATCACATTATGGGTTTTTAATGTGATAGTTTCAATGGAATGCATCTATCTGTAGTTTGTCGAAGGACATGTTTCTTTGTTTTGTATACTAATAACTATAGAGCACAGAAGAATTCAGTCAAGCTAATCCTCTGAAAATCTTCTCTCTAAACCAGAGCCATTGAGCAAGGCAGGATTCAGATGAAATTGTCATTCTTCAAGGTTGTTAGAAAATTAAGAAAACTATTTTTGTTGAGCTCTCAGCTCTGAATTATGTACATGCCTTGCTAAAAGTGCAGCTTTACAGAACATTCATTAAACACCAGACAAGAGTTTTTGACCTGTTTGTCAGAATTACATCAGTGAATTTCTCCCCAAAACATTTTAAACCCTTATTAAACGGTTGCTGTTTTAAATTGGACTCTGTACTGTTAAACTAAGGTAAGTACTGCAGCCTTGAACACATGTAGAAAACGATTCAGAGGGTTTTGAAATCTCCAGAGAGAGGTCAGGTCATATGAAATAGCTTGAGTCTTAAAGCTTGCTTTGCTTTAAAACCACCATGGGAGACAAAGCCACCCTAACTCGGGAAGAAATGAATGAATGAATAGTCATCCTTTGTATCTTTTTTAACCCTGGTCTCACAGTTTTGTGTGTGTGTGTTTTTATTGAAGAAATTGCAAAGCCTTGCAAAGTGTTTATGACACAGCTACACTCTAATGTAGAGGAGGAAGTCCATTTGGAAGACTTTCATTGCCACTTTCAACTCTTTTTAAATAAGAGGATCATGCAGCCAGACTCAAGATGCTTAAAGAGGTTGAGGTATTTATTTATTCCATCAACACTCCTGTCTTTCAACTAAATAAAGAGACTTACACTTGATATTTGACACAGTCACATGCTCTTTCCTCAAGGTCTCCTGGATTTTTTAACTAATTTGGTCAAGATGAGAAAAACATTCCCAAAAAGAACCAGTGCCATCATCTGCATGCATTGTCTAGTATCTGTTCACTGCTCACTTACCACCGTACTCATGTATTATTAGGCTTATAAATTAACATACTTTACATGAAAGATAGGTTTAATTTAAACTCTGAATTAGTCAGTCCCCCAAGGTGTTATATTACTTTGTACAGCATCTGCAAATTTTAATTATCGCAATACTTCACTGAGTACACTGCACACGGCATTACATCACACCGATATTGACCGCACCGCTTCTCGACTTGTTCTTATTGTGAACTATTCAGATCTCAGTGTAATGGGGCTCTTTATGTTTATTGGGGTTTTCACCTTGGCATTCATTTTTGCTGCAGCTAGCAAAATCTTCATGATTTATTAAAACAACGTATAAGCGAGTAAAGATCAGAGAACGAATGGTCTTTAAAAAATGTTGCATGCCAACACACTGCTACTAGATGCCAAGAGAAAAGAGATCAAATACCTTTGAAGTCCTTGAAAATGAAGTTGAGAAATCGTTAAACTAGTCGTCCACTGCTGCTCAAATGTGGGTTGTTTGTCTTGAAGCTGAAGTTAGAAATGCCGTTTTGCTCTGCTTTGGTGTGTTTCCTCATGTGATTGTCAGCCATTTATATAATAAAGAACTTGTATTTTCATATAACTCATATATAGTAAATATGCTAAGGTTTCAGTACTCAGATGCCTGTTTATTTTTGGTATTAAGATTAGTTTCTGGTGATCAAATTGCATGTTCGGCACTAAATAAAGATGTTAAACTTGAATATTTTAATAATAATCAATTGTAAATTGCATTAACAATACATGCATTTTTTGGGGGGAGGGAGTTGCAATTTAAAATGTTGATTTACAGTACAAGTACAGGTGAAACTCAAAAAATTTGAATATCGTGAATATGTGTTTCAGTAATTCAAATTAAAGCAACACCATGTAACTTTTGCTATGTTTACAATGTTGCATTGCTGACATTTCTGTATTTCAAATCCTTTTTTTTTTATTGATTTAATGTAATATTCAAATTTTCTGAGATTTTGAATTTGGGGTTTTCATAAGCTGTAAGCCATAATCAAAATTATTACTTTTGCACGATATTCAAATTTTACGAGTTTCACCTGTATATCCATATTGGTAACACTTTATAGTAAGGTTCAATTTGCTAATAATTTTTGGTGCACAAGTAACTTGAACTAGCAATGAACATTTTAACAGTATTTTGTCATGTGAGAATAACAGTCCAGTTGGAACATTTTGGAAAGTCCGTACGCGTAACTAATTTTGTATGCCAGTCAGTGTTGTGATTTTTATATTTCTTGTATTCTGTTGCTTTTTTGTGCTAGGATCACCTGAGACTTGTTAATATCAGGTTTAAACAGTGCCAGACTTCAGGTACAGCTCCAGTGTGATGCCTCCTCTTATTCATTTAACAAGAGGCACCCACATCTTAGCACCTTATCAGCTCCTGCCTCTCTCACATTCAGTCATGCTGTCCTCATCGCCGTGGCCGAGGGTGAGGGATTCTCCATGCTCTAAGTGGATTAAAACCTCACTGCATCCAGTTCCAGTCTGCAGTCGCATGGCTTGTCTGTCAAAGGTGGGGGATATTCTCGCAGGTTTAGTCTGCGAGCTGGATGGTGCGTTCCACCTTGGGTCTGGTTAAGGGCACCGTTTGTACCTCCTCTCACCGCACACATGAAAAAAAAAAACTGCTCCAGCATCTTCCCACACCCACTACAAACACAGTCTGCCAATGTGCTACATTCCCTAACGTGTGTAGAGATAGTGTAAACTTAAGAAATGCCTGTGTACGTCTGTGTTTGCAAAAGGCTTGTCAGGAACTGCTGTGGTTGAGGGAACTTGAACGCGTTTTGCGGATAAGACCATATGTCAAAGATATTGAAAGCTTTGGAGAGAAGATATATAAAATACTCTATGGGATGGGTGGAACTGGGACGTGTACACTGGACAGAAAAGACACACAGCATATGAGGAGGAATGCTGGGAATTCCAGGCTGTGTTTGGGAAGTCCTCCATGCCCTGGAGTATTGAAACACTCCTTTCTGTCTCACTCGGTCAACCTAGCTCTCTTTTTTTTCACACCTCTGATAATGAAGCATTGTGCTAAAAATTATTTTGATTGGTGGCTAGACACATGCCCCCAAATTATCAATTCACGCTTAGTTCACACACATATCACATTATACCTGGTTATTTTGTGTGTTGAGATGCTAGATTTCTTTCTTTTATCCAACAAATAATTATCTATGAAACAATATTGTTGTTGAAACATCAAGTTGTTACATGTGTCTGACTCTGCGTGTTTTATATGAATTCTTTTTTTTTTTGTAAGTTAGCAAAGATTTTAAAATATTTTTTCTTTTATTCCGTTCTGTACATTTCATATTAAATGAATTTTATATGCTGTTTTTTATATAGCAAAGATATTATTTTTATATATATATATATATATATATATAATATATATATATATTAGGGCTGTCAGTTAAATGCGTTATTAACGGCGTTAACGCAAACCCATTTTAACGGCGTTCATTTTTTTTATCGCGCGATTAACGGTCTTTTTGGCCTAGCAAACTTTGTAGTTTTTTTTCACATGCTTTTGCACCAGGACGCGGCATGCGCGGCGCTGCGCTATGAAACCCATTAATTTCAATGGCTTGCGCCGCGCGAGGACGTTTTGAAAGCGCAAGCGGATCTAGCTAGACCGGAAACAAAACAACAGGCACGCCGCACACACTTGTTTGGGCTTGCGAGCCGGATGCGCGAGTGCGAATCTCTCTGCTCGCGCGCGGAATATAATGTGCCGAGCACGAATCTCTCTGCTCGAGTCGCGCCTCGCGCGCTCTCAGATACACACTGCTCTTGTAAGAATTTTCTCTGGGCTCGCTCAGAGAATATGCCTGCACTTAAAACGTGTTCAGTCAGTGCAATCGCGAATCTCTCCTCTTCCCCAGCTAACAATTTTAGGTTATAAGAACGTTTTCATAACGTTCCCATTAAGTTATAAAAACGTTATTTCTGAATGTTATAGGAACGTTCAAAACGTCCAGTTTTGAGTGGATGACGAGCGCGAGACGCCGAAATGGATGCCAATAAGATTCTGAATTGAAAGTTTACTTTTAAAAAGTTGCCAAATGGTTCCATTGACAAGACCAAAGTGATCTGTGTGTTTTGTCGTTGTGAACTGAGCTATCATCATCGCAGCACGTCCAGTCTGAAATACCACTTGATGATGGCCAAGCACACACACACACACACACAGCTGATGCGAATTCTCCGCCCCCTCGTCAATATCAGGACCTCGTCAGTATTTCTTTCACCCTTTTATTGATGGACAGTGTTACATTGTGTGAGATATTATTTGCTCCAAGTGAGAATGTTTTAGTGTGAAATTGAACAGTATATATGCCAATATTGTTTTCAATAAAAAACATTTGCACAAAGCAAGCCGATCCACTTTTCCATGTTGATAAGAGCATTAAAATGAGAAAAAATAATGGGACAAAAAGAAATCAAGAGACATTTAGAATAGATAAAAATGTGCGATTAAATGCGATTAATCGCGAGTTAACTATGACATTAATGCGATTAATCGCGATTAAATATTTTAATCGTTTGACAGCACTAATATATATATATATATATAATCTTTGCTATCTTTTATACTACTTGTCTGTGTGTAGGTTTATTCAAGCATTTTTTTCTCTCAATACATTATGTAATATATAGGATAGATTAAAAGGAAAAAGCAAAGAAAATCTTAGTTAAATTAAACATATTTTTATAGAGGTGTAACATTGTTATATCGAGATGTCACAATATAAAAATGCGACAATATGTATCATTGATGTAAACGATAGGATATGATATGATAGAGTTAGGGTGTTTTCACACCTAAAAGTTTTATCCAAGTTTCAGCTTACTGTATTTTTAATGTATAATTCACCCAAAAAATTTTATTCTGTCAGTATGTACTCACCCTCATGTCGTTTCAAACCTATAAGATTTTTGTTCATCTTCCAAACACAAATGAAGATTTTTTTCATTTTAATTTTTTATGAAACCTGGGAGATTTCTGTCCCCCAATTTAAAGTCTATTCCTCTAAAATGTAAATGTAAAAATTGTCAAAGGCATCATAAAAAATATAATTCGTGTGGTCTAATCCAAGTCTTCTGAAGAGACACGATGTGTTTATATGATGAACAGATTTACAACACACATATACTGAAATAAACACGGACATTCCAATGCTTGTGTGATGCTCGAAAACAACATGCAAGTAAATGCAGAATTTACATTTTTGGATAAACTGACCATTACATTGAACTACTATATATAATGTTGAATATAATGTACAATTAATGCAAAGGGGAAATATTTGTGGGTGTAATTGTGAATAATTTGAAATAATATTATTTTAATAATAATAATAAATAAATAATATTATCTTGGCTTAAAATATCACAATCGTATTGTGAGTTCAGTATCATGATTTGTATCGAATCGTTACACATCTGTTTCTTTAGGAACCAATGCAGACTCTATATATGACTTCCCATAAGAATGAAATGAAGATTATTATTTCTGTGATAAGTTCTGCGGATAATATTATTTTTTAGTAGAATGTTCATAAAAGGTAAAAATATGGGCTGGAATTAATTGGTGCATTAATCATACTGCTTGTAATGTATTGTGTATATACTTTTACGTTACTGCACAATAATAGCCTGCTGTGAATTGAATGTATATTTCTGCTTTGCCATATAGAGACCCTTTACATTGAGACCTTCAGACATTAAAAATGTGTTTTATCTTGTGATCAAGTCATCATCAGTTTCTTGGCCAACCCTGCCATAATTTAAAATCTTCCTCTGTCGCTGTATGTAGAGTGAGGATGTCAGGCTGGATTTGCGGGCACTGATGGGATGGTTCTGTTGTAACCTGGGCTCCCTGGGCCGAGAAGGCATGGAACTGCGGTATGTCCTTGATGAAGAACTCCGCTGCGACATGGCCTGTCCCTTTGACTCACGCTGAGCGCTTGATACACGGGACGAGGAGGTCAGTGTGACCCACTTTCCCCCGCCTGCCCTTCTGTCGTGTTGGAAGAGGTGGGCGAGAGGCCAGGGGTGAGTGGGCGGATGGGTGCACTAACTGTCAACGTGCGAGTTTGTGCGGGGGGTTTACCAGAGAGCGTTCCCGCTGTGAAACGCAGGTATATCTCAGCCCACAGAGACAGTAATGGACAGGCACTCCCACTGAGCTCAGTGTCTGACCCTCTTATTGTAGCTCCTCATCCTCGATGACTCCTACAGCTCTCTTCCTCCTCTTCATCACTTCACTGCACTGCGGTGCTTCTGAGCTCCAGCTGTAATCTGCAATCAAGCATAAGATATTCAGAATCAGCAGTGTTAGCTGCACATCATTTTATGAGATGTGGAATATTTCTATGCTCTGTAAGTCATTTGTTATATCTGTTAGTGACCTGCCGACCTTTGGTTTTACACCAGCAATGTGCATGTTAAAAGCTGTCAGAGATGGCATGATTGCTAACATGTAGTGGTATCTAAGGTTTGGTAACTCATTAAAAAGTAAAACTCAATTTCCAGGTTGAAAGCAGGGTCAGAAAAGATAAGTGTCTCTGATATAGCTCACTGACAAGCAGGTCTCTGCTGAATTTACACAAGTAACATGTCCTACCCTAAGTGTGCAAAGATGTAAGACATAGTAGCACTTCATACCATCATGTATAAGACTTACAAAATAGCATTCACAACCTATTTGACTTCTATATTGGGAGGAGAAAAAAAAACACTTTATTAAAAACAAATTTTTATCCTTTTGAAATTGATTATATTGTGAAAGGTAACCGTTTTTTTTACTTTATTTAAATTTTAAATTGCATTAAGCTATATTTGGTTGCTTTCACTTTACATGATCCATCTGATAAACACAGAGTGGGCTTCTACACAAGCTGTCACACTCTGATTTTCTCTTGGGTCATTCTTTTTCTCTTTCTTTTTCTCTCTCTCACACACACACACTCAAACTCAGTGTGTCAGAATGGCAGCTGGCCCTGCGGCTCTCCTGGTTAGTTCCCCTGATAGAGAGTTGGAGACAGACTGGACTGGTGCAGTAGTGCTTATTAGCCGTGTCTGTCTGCAGGAGCCCTGCTGAGCCAGCCTTGAACCCTCTGGCCCCCAGCAGAGAAGGAGGGAGAGACTGTGAAGAGAGAGGGATAGGAAAGTTAAAGCAGTGGAGGACAAAAGCGAGAACGTGACAGCCAGGGAAAGAGACCTGCCTGTTTGACCTGCATGTCCATTTAGCTGGTCGCAACCTAACCCGATAGAAGGTTGTCACAGAATTGTTACTTTTAAGAAGAAACTGATCCTTTTCCTTTCATCAAAGATGTTGGAAACCTGTGTTGATTGCAAAACCCATGAGTTGAAGCATGACAGTCTGATGCACTTGTATTATAATAAAAAGATCTCCCTTTATCTGCTCTCTCTGACCTCAAGTACTCTTGTTATATCTTTAGAGTACCCAAGCATTCAAAATGCCCAAAGTGCACATCGCTATTGCAGAGCAGGCTTAAGTAGTTGACATTGTGTTTGTTTTTTTCCAGAGAGACCCTGCCTGACTAACCTCAGATATTGCAGTGTGGAGAGTTGCCGTGGCTGCTAAAGTTTTAATGCGCTACAAGATTAGGGTCTGTGGACAGATACGTAGATGCCGGCAGGTTCAGGGTCTGGTTACACAGTAACTGCTCTGACCTGCCTTTTTTTTTTGTTGCATGCATCCCTTGGACTCTGAGGTTCAGCTGTCCTGCAGAGCTCACCTTTATTGCGTCTAATGGTTTCGGTACTGCTGATGCAGTCGGAGACTCCCTTCGGTCCATTGTTAAACATCCAGCACACACCTCCAATCAACCCTGATCGGCCCAGTGGAAATGGCCCGTTATTGCCCTCATTAGATGTTATGCGGTAGTTCTCTTATACAAATACATCACATATTAACATGGATTGTGTTTACTTAGTATTTTCATCTAATTGCCTCTCTGAGCGTTTCTCTCGCGTTCCACACCAGACCAGTACATGCGAAGATCCCAGAGCTTTGATATCACACCCATCTGTCAATACAATTTGGTCAAATGATTTCAAAACCTGTGCGTTTCTAGTGTCTTGAGCCAAGTGGCTGGCTAAGCTCCAGCTGGAACGTGCCGAGCATTAAGGCATGATGTGCGTTCAAGCTGCCTCCTGCTGATTCATCCCTCACATGCTGAAAAATTACCTTTTGCTCATTAAAGAATTGTGTAAGTTTAAAAAAAATTATTTGCATAATTCATTTCCCTCTGAGGATCAGGATGATTAATTAATTACTATGCTGTTAAACTGGATCTTTCGCTCTTTTTTTTTAAATTAACCTCAGGACATCCTTCATGTATGGGAATTATCAAGGTTTTTTTGTCACATCAGTTTCAGTGCATTTGAATGTGTGGGAATCACAGAAGTTATGAAAAATCTATGGGTTTTTAAAAATAGTTAAGTCAGGGGTAGTTATTATTGAGTTTAGGAGTCTCAATATTCTGCAATCATCCTAACCGTCCTTCCCTTTTCTTTTTTTTTTTCTTTTCTTTTTTTTTAGGCTGTCGTCTGCAACAAGATGAATCTCTTTAATATATTTTTCTGGCCTGGTTGCTTTGCATAGCACTGAAAAGATGACGCAGACTCAGGGTTATAATACCCCAGTGTTTTATTCATATTCTCTTATTTGCAGGGACCCTACACACTCGCGATTGCTACAGCACTGTCTGACAGCGCGCTATAGGCTGCATGTAAATGCGGGTTTTAGGTACTATTATAGTGTAATATCATGCGGGAGTCTCATTAACCTATAAACAACCTAAACACTTCTGTCTCTCTTTCCTCCTACAGAACTCAATACGGCACAATCTCTCATTGAACAAGTGTTTTCTTAAAGTGCCTCGCTCCAAAGATGACCCAGGAAAGGTAAGGGTTCTCCTCTTACCTCTATATATAGTTCTGTTTTATTCAGAAATGTTTTGTACATTCTTCAAATACAAAATGCCTCTTCCAGAACAGATTCAGCCGTTAAAAATGCATACGTATCCTTGTGAAAATAGATGAGAGCGAGCACTCGCAGTAATGCTTTAAAAGTGCTCTCCGGAGCTCTCCCGGGTAGAGGAGAAAGCACTTCAGCCCTGGCACTTCCTGCACGAGAGGGGGAGACCACCACCTGCTTCCCCTCAGTCAGCATGCCGTTACCCCGGCCTGTCTGAGCTAAAACAACCCAAACAAATTCATGTGTAGGCCAGAGTGCAGAGAGACATGCATACATACACCATATATATATATATATATATATATATATATATATATGCGCATCATACAACTTCGATGGACACGGTTAACCTGTTTTTTTTTTCCTCCACATAGTACCTCTGCCACAAACGCTTGCTCATTTCTCTGTATCCTCAGCCATCTTGTGCGAGCACATTCACGCACATACGCTCACAGCGCGACATAAAGAGAAGAGCCGAGGCATGCAGGGGATGGGGACTGAATGCTAATTTCATGTTTTGGTGTAATCCTCTGATATTGACACTCCTGGGATGTGCTCCACTAAATACAAAATAATCTATCGCTGGATGGATTCTATTCCGAATGCACGGCCAACATGCTTGCATCCCTAATGTTCAATTTGGAATTTGCCTCCTTCCACACAGCCCTCCCCCCTGGAAGGAGAACTTCAAAGCTGCGAAGGGCTCTCTTGATATGTTCCATCAATATTGTAATACGGCAGGAATATGGACCCTGCTGTTTGTGCGAGATAGTAACTGAGGCGTGTTTCTCAGAGATGGCAAAAACGATTGTTCACTTCACCTTTGTGATCCGCAGCAGCTGTTGAGAATGAGGAAGGCCGAACTTTGGGGCGGATACAATCTTGTTTGCCCTTGAGTAGACTTCTGATCTGGGAGGTCTAGTCTGTGTTAAGACTGTGTCAAACTGATTATTTCCATTAGAGACCACATTTGAAATTAGATAGTCGGTTACCATTAAACCATCACAAACATAGCAGCTATTTTTCACAATAATTTGTAATTTATTTTTGATCAAATAAATGTAAGCTCGGTGAGCATAAGATACCTTTTATTAATCGTATCAAATACAAACAATATCAGAAATAAAGTAAAAATACTAATACTGTGAAATATTATTACAGTTTAAAACTTTTTTTTTTTATGTATTAAAGGAGCCATTATTCCAGTCTGTAGTGTCACGTGACACTTCAGAAATCATTTTAATGCTGATTTGGTGTTCAAGTCAATTACTTAATATTATTATAATGCTGAAAACTTGATTCTTGGATGAATAGAAAAACAACAGTGTTTATTTAAAATCAAAATCGTTTGTAAGATTTATAAATGTTTTAATTGATACTTTTGGTCAATTTAATGCAACCTTGCTGAATTAAAGTAGGCTATTAATTTCTTTGGAAAAAAATCATAACAACCCCCTAACTTTTTGATATAACGATTATATAGTACTACTTCATTTGTTTTTGGCTTTGGATAAAATGTTTACTATATGAATACATGTAAAATGTTTTCTTTCTTTCTTTTTTTGAATAATGATGACAGGTCATCATTTGTTGATGAACAAATGTGAACTATCCTTTTTAATACTTGATTTGGTGAACTATCCTTTTTAATACTTGATTTGGAGACTGTTAATGGTCTTTAGTTGATTGCATTATCGTCTGTTAATTTCGGGGCTCAGCTGAGTTCATAATCTAAAGAAGTAACCTTGACACCGTTTTATTGTATTGCCCTGTTTCAGATTCATGTAAACTGTCTTTTCATGGATTTTTTTAAACGTTGCTTTCTCTCTAGAGGTTGTGTTGTAGCCTACAGATACTCCCCTCCCAAGGGCTTTCAGTTTTTCAAGATTTTCCTGCTAATTAAAAGGAATGATACTCAGCCTCCCCTTCCATAGTGAAAGTGTCTTGCAGTAGTTTTAATTTCAATTACATCTGCTAGGTGTAACAGACTGCCAGCATTCTGTCACCTTCAGCTGTCCTTCATCACTGCATCAATTACAGGAACATGATGATTTAAATTAAAATCATGAACATGAGGGTGTTTAGAGTGAGTTTGCCCTGCATGTTATGAACTCTTATGTCTAATGGTGGAATGTAATGCGTAAATTGCGATGCAGGATGAAGAAGATCGTGTTTGTTAAAGATTTGTTGGAAAGTAGCTGTACATATCTAGTCTGTTTGTTGTGTGCAAGCACTCACTATCTGTAACATTTAACATTGTTAGGATACTTATGCTGCATTAGAATGTATGTAGAAACTTAAGACCCTTTCGTATGGCTCACTCTAGCGCACCTCTCAGCTCAAGTGTTGAACGCTGTTTGTTAATTTGCATACAATAGATAGTGTAGTATGATGAATTATTCGGTGAATGTCACAGAATACTGATTTCAGGTAATCAGTACTGTAGTAAAAATTAGGGCTGCAATTAGTAGTAAAAGAAAAGTGCCGATATTTTTCAAAATGCTCCTCTCTAATTAAATAAACAAAAATAAATGAATTCGATTTATATTATAAATCTATAATACACACACATGCATAACATAAGAGTCACATACAATCTTAAAATTAAATGAGGCTCTAATTGAAGATTGTGGCGATTTAAATAATGGCTGTAAGGACTTTGGTTGACTGCCACAAAGTGATCTGCATTCATTAATGTTATAATTTGAATGCCTAGTTTATCATTTGATTAATGATAATTATGTCAATTCCTTTCATCAGGCCAGTTTTAGTATACTGGTTCTAAGGCCAAAAAATGGCATGTTAAAGCAAGGTGTGATAGGTCAGATTGTTTTGGAGCTGTCATCGCACTTAAATAACAAATTGATGTAAAATCCGGGTGTTAAAACAGAGACAGCGAGTTATTTTCTTAAGGAAGGAATGCGAAAAACTGTTCGGGTGCTGGAGCTTTGCTCATTGCCATTCCATGGCTTCTAACCTGTGCTGTATTGCTGTTTAAATGCAGAAATTTACATCATTTTATCAATATGTCTTTGGAGGCCGACCGTTTGAGGAACCTAAAGCATGCTGTCTAGACAAATCCTTTGGTGATTTTCAATTATTCTTCTTGCTTAGGTGCATGCGCCAGCTGTGCACAAGTAATTTTAAAGGTCTTGATCGCACCCTCTCTGGACAATTGAGATCTTATCCCATATAATATGAAATATTTTAAAATAAAACCCAAGCCTGGAGGTTAATTTCTTTTTCTTTTCGCCTAACTTGCCGGCCAGAGTTGCCTTTAGCTTTTGGGAAGAGCAGCACTATTGAAAAATAAATTAAACAGGAAGAATGCAAAGATAAATTATTCAGCCAGGGTCTTGGGTGCTTGGATACCAGCAGCCCCAAACCAAGGTGTGCTATTTTCTGCCTGATTATCAGAGCTCAGACCTGACCAGAAATCCAACACCTCTGTGTCCAGCCCTGAACAGGAGCAATCGATAAACCTGCGGCTGAGGAAGAGGGGCTTCAGGAGGGGCTTAACATTTTACCTGCCTCTGCCAAGGCTCAGGAGAAATGCGAAGTGAGAGCAAGCGAGCGCAAGAACTGGCTGTAGCGAAAGACCCAACTTTTTCGCACCTCAACATATAGCTCCAAGAACGTCCTCAAGACGTGACGGGCTTACAAATGAGCTCGCTGAAACTTTGATGAACTAAAAGTTGTACATGTTTGACTGCAAACGTGCCCAGTATCTGATTACTCAAGTTTCTCTCCTAGAAACCCCACTGATTATCGTGCTCTGCTTTTTATGAAAGTTTTATTGCATGGCTGGCTTCAAGTTGACCACTAATTTAGAATATTATGATTTGCTTTTGAGCTAAAATTCCAACTTTATCCTGTTTCTAGGGTTCCTACTGGGCAATCGACACAAATCCAAAGGAGGACACGCTGCCCACACGACCCAAGAAGAGGCCACGGTCTGGAGAGCGGGTGAGTGAAAGTTTGTCCGTGTGTTTTCTGCGTGTGTGTGCGTATGTGTGTGCTCCAAGACCCCCTGGTGGTCGTTTTTCAGGCTTACAGACTTTTTCAGGCCAAACTCAGCTCATTACTTTGAGTCTGGGAATGATCAAAGAGCAGAAAACAGTGAGTATCTCACTCTCTCTGTTCAAGCTCAATGTCACTTATTTGCACCATAACTTCACTTGATTCTGAACCACACTGAATACCATTAAAATGCCACTGTCAAAATGTGTTTCCAGTGTGGTGTTTTAGTTCTCAAACTTTCTCAAAAAGCCCAATAACTTTTTTTTTTTTTTTACAATTTCCACCGTATCAAATATTTAAGAGTTCTGTATCACTAGAAAAAATCATTATAAAAATGCACATGGAGATTTTTATTTTGCATGGACTTTTCCAGGTCTATGAATTATACTTGTAACATTAGTATACCTCATATATCAAGACAGTTGGAACACTGGTTCATCAAAGAAAAAAACATTGTTAAATTGCATAAGAAATATTTATGTTTTAAGTTGGTTTAAATGCTTGCTTTGTCCTATATCAAATCATTTAAAGCCATCTTGAGGCACCCAGTTGAGAATCATCATCTACAATGCCATGGAAAAATAAATGGTTTTACCTGAGATTTAAGTTTGCAGTTTCAATTGAATGTGATGCGATTTAAAAACCGAAGTAATCCAAAGATAATTAATAGAGGCAGGTCTTTTGATGCATTATCTTCGTGGCTACATAATTCACAGAGTCAGTTCTTTTAGTAAGGTGCTCAAAAAATATACAGACTTGGTGCTCATCTATTAGAATGGTCATTGAAATAACATCTGGCTTGCTTACTGATTGGATGTTATGTCAATGTCTACCTAAAGATACACATTCACAAAAGAGTTATTTGTTTAAAAATATATTTTACATTATTTTGTATTGTTTTTGAATGTAGTGAGGTTATGGGCCCTTGCTGTAAAAAACGATTTCTGTATTAGAAATCTAATATCGGGGGGTGAAAATGTAAGCTTATTAGTCTAGTTCATCTTTTTTTTTAAACTTAAACGATCAGCAGAAAACTACGTAATTTCTTTAGTGCATGTGTTGACAGCTCAGTTGACAGTACATGTTTTTAACTTTTGGGAAGAGCTATAAACAAAACCAACCAACCACACATAAGACCTAAAACATTTACTGTTTAGTCTGACTTTGATTTGACATTGAAGCTTTTTTGCCCATTGCAATTGCCCATTGTCTGTCTTTTCCCCCCTCAACATTAGCATGCAGGTAGCCCATCTTAGCAATATGTTGCCTGTATTCATTCTAGCTAGAAATGTGTGAGAACATGGAGTTGGTGTGTTGATAGAAAAGGAATGAGATGGTACTGAAAATTTCCTGAATGCTGGCTTTGTTTCATGTCTGAGTCGGTGCTTTACAGTCGTGCCGTGCACAGGTTTGCTGATTGGGCGCTTATATCTTTTTAAATAGCTGTCTCACTCAGTGCGGCTCAGTTTATCTTGTAGAGGGGGTCCGACTTATTAATAAACTGTGCCCCAGGCAGCCTTTACATACGTTGCATTCTGCACTCATTTTTTAGCAAACATCAATTAATGCAGAGTTTCTGCGCCAGTTATTTTCAGCTAGAGCTTTTTCCTTCCATTATTAATGAGCAACGCTCACCGGAATATACAACTCGGCTGCACTCGACGCCGGCCTCTGAGGTTGACCTGGCTCAGAGGTATCTTGCATCATTTTGTCCAGCCCTGCGTTGTGGATCGGAGGCACAGGCGAACCGAAAGAGTTCAGCTATAGTGAGAGAAAGGGGCGAAGATTGAAGACGTGTAGACATTTAACCATAACAGGAAACCATATAGAGGAAAATAGCATTTGTGAAGAAGCATATATTTATCAGGGGGTTAAACTGCGACTAAATTGTGGTCACAAGCACAATAGGAAAAAAAAATTTCTGTTTTTCAGAAAATAAAATTTTCTGTTTTAGGTGCACTGTTGTAGGGGTGTGCGATATAAGATAATATATCAATATTTTGGGATTTTGTCGATAAAGATAACTAGACTATATTTGGTGGGTGTATTTTTGTTCTGGGACCTTGGCTGGTTTAGGCCTGTCGTGGACAGATGACCCTGAAGCTTTTCATATCCTTCATATTCTGTGCGGTGGTTAGAGCGCAGCAGTAACAGAAATTAACTTTTCCATTAAGGGGCAAAATTTGTTCCCATAACTTGATTTCCAGGGGCATTTTTACCTTTATAAAGGACCAAAGGCATTTTTTTCTAATCATATTAGATAGGGATGCATGATATTGGATTATTGCAGATATCCGATATGCCGAAATTTTGCAACTAATTTTTGTCCGATACCGATATATTTTCCTTTTGTTTGGAAACAACACCAAGTGTCTCCTGTGCAGGGATTATAAACAAATATTTTTTTCATTTTGGTTAGTTTTGAGCAAAAGCTAAAACATTATCAAAGTTATTTTTATAATGAGTACATTGAAAGCTTTTAAACTAACAATAATGAAATTAATCACTGCTGGGTTTTGTAATGCAGTTGTAACCTTAAACCCATAAGCTGTAACCCATTTTATGGTTGCAAAAGAGCTGTAAAAATTCAAAAAATCTTTTTTTTAAAGATAAATACACATAAATTACATTTGAAAAATATATTGCACATTATTTAAGAAAACTGTATATATAAAATTATTTAATTTACAAGTGTCATGTTTGTGATTTTTATTCATCACGTAAACTATAGCTTCTGACCTTCAGATTTGTGTTTTTATGGCATCAATTGCTGCTTTATTTATTCAGAAAGTGTCTTAATGGTATTTGTGTCATTTACTTTTCATTTTATTAGTCTAACATGTAGGCCTGCACCACCCCCTAAACAAATAAAACTTCTTGTCGGGCAGGCGTTAGGACCTGGGGGAGGTTGCTGCTGCAGCTTCTGACTATTGCACACCGCATTCTCAAATTCAGCGCAGCGATCTAAAGCAGTGAATCTAATCACCATTCAGGCAAAAGTTCGCTTCAAGAATGACCACACTGCTGACGTCATCATATCGCTAGCACTTCTTGAGCACATGTGAGTTACTACAGATATAGAATAATCAACATTATTATCGGCAAGCCATATCGGCATAATTTTTCACATTGGTGCTGATGTTTACATTCTAAGCCTTTATCGGCTGATGGTGTGCTGAAAATATCGTGCATCCCTAGTATTAGACACATGCATCATCTTTTGTCAGATTCTTACATTTAATCAATAAATTCAACATCACATTCATCACATATACAATCGTGCTGATATTCAGGATAAACAGCACTCTTGCTTGTGTGATGTTGGTTAATTATATCATATGATATAAATATTAGACAAAGACTAATGATGCGTTCACACCGGACGCGAATAGCGCGTCAGGCGCGAATGATTTCAATGTTAAGTCAATGCAAAGACGCGTTACGCGCGTAAAAAAGTCCTGCGGCGCGAATGAGGCGTAAAGCACGGCGCGGTAGACGCGAATACGCCTCATTCGCGCGTCAAGTTTGCGCGAATGGCGCGAATTAAGCGTCTGGCGCGTTAAGCGCGAATGATTTAGTTAGTGCTATTTGTGCATTCACGCGTTTGACGCGAATTCGCGTCTGCCGCCCAAGTTGAAAAATCTGAACTTCTGCGTCAATCAGGAGCCTGCTTGCTGTCACGTGGTGAAGTATCTGGATGCTGTATGCCTCAATACATTATTTTGTAATATGACAAAATGGAATAAAATGACTATTCTATTCTGTTCTAATGCAGCAACAAAGCAAATATTTTATCACATAAAAACTTGATTTAAATATATGAGACATATTCATTTTGTATTGAATGCTTTTTATTCCATTTCTAGATTATATGAAACATTATTATTCTAATGTAAAGACAACCAACATAGAACATAATTATTCTAGACCCGACGGTGTCCGGTCTGTTATATATATTTGACAGATTAGGTTGGCGAGGGTGATCCTCGCTCCGATGCGGGACAACAGGTCATCAGACTGGGCGCGGAACAGGCGGAAGTACCGCTGAAAGCGGCCGTCATCCAGGCGCTGCTCCTGGAGCAAATACAGAGCAGTGACTCTCTCGATAAATGCTCGATCAACATAAAAAATAAATTTCGCTTCAAACTTTTGTTTTTACACGCGTCAGTTTCACTCTTGACACGCGAATTAACACAAAGTGGTCAAGCGTCAAACTAGACGCGGTAGACGCGAATTTGACGCGCTATTCGCGTCCGGTGAACGCACAGTTAGAGGGTAATTCTTTGCACCCCTAAATACAATTTTGAAAACATTCTAACTGGTTACTCTCATGCTCTCAACAAGCTGTGTTTTTGTGAGTGACATACTTGATTACATCTGCTCGCACATCAGTATTTATATGAATGTAAATATATTGGACCAAAAAGATATGTCTCAAATCACATGTGATAAGCCTGATTGCCTAATTGACCTCGTGTGTGTTTCCTTCTGTACGGTCAGGCAGTTAGGCTGGTGTCATTTATAATCGCCACACTGCAGACTCCAGTGAGAGTATCATTCTCTCGGCACACAGCTCTGCCCTCAGGCCACACACAAACATTTTTCATACTGACACTCGCTTCACTCACATCAAAACCCTCCAATTAGATCCATTCTCTCTCAGCCTGATCCTGCATGAAAAGTAAGTGGGAATTCTGTCTGTGCAAAGTGTGATGCTCGCTATTAAGAGTATATTTCATTAGACACACACTCGCGCTCACTCTCACTTTCTCTCTCATCCTCCTCCTGTCTTGTTTAAGAAATTCTTTGACATTAAAAATTGTGACTTGGCAAAATCTCATTTATGTTTATCACAAATTAAAAATCGCATTGTTGCCAGGCAATCCTCTTATAATAAGCAGTTTTGGGAGACAGGCGTGCTGAAGTTATCTTTTACCCCAGCAAGAACAGACAGAGCACAGGGAGCCGTTCCTCTCTCCTGCTCATCTCTTTCCCAGAATGCCTCCAATTTTGACCTAAATAAAAGGTGTTCTTTTGTTGTTGATAAACGCTTGCTGCTTTAATATGCTTTAATATTAATATGCTTTAATTTACTTGAATATTTCTTGCACCGGAGTAATATCAAATGCCTTTTAAAAGAAAATCAAAGTCACTTCAGATCACTCATCATCTCCATCCTGGTTGGCTGAATGTGTCCTTTTTTGTTTTCCTGCAGGCATCTACGCCATACAGCCTGGAGTCGGATAACTTAGGAATGGACTGCATCATCTCTGGAAGTGCCTCTCCAACGCTGGCAATCAACACTGTGACTAACAAGGTAGCATTCAATTTCCAACTCCACAAATCCTGACTGTTTGTCCCATCACAGCGGACATTGGCAGCCTACATACCCAGTTAACATTTATATTTATCCTACTATAACTATATGCATGAACTGCATAACAGGACTGACATGTGACGCTTTTGTTTACATGGAGGCTCAGAAAACTGACATTGGGTTTCATCTATATTGGGCAGGCATTATGTATACAAATCCTCTTAACAGTGCATATGCATTGTATTGTGAATTGCTAATACCTTATTCCATTTGTCTGTTGAGTCCAAAATGTCAGGTTTGCGCCTACACAAGATATTAAGCTGTGCAAAAATACAGTATTCTTCATCGAATAAAAATTATTTTTGTGGTAATCAACATTAAAGGTGCTGTATGCAAGTTTTTGACTGTACTAAAGCATAAAAATACCATGTTTGCAGTTATTTAGAAAATCCTTAGTTCACATACTCGTTTCTCTGAAAAACAATGCTACAGCAGCCATGGAAGCCAGCGAACAAACTGGGTCAGAGATCGCAGATTCTACCCAACCTAAAAAGCCTCAGCACCCATCTAAAAAATCTCTAAGAACGGGACCAAATTAAAACGCGATATCAACTCAATAGCAATAAAGCAATAAATCAACTCAACTTACATTCCATTGTCAATTTCACTAGTTCCTGTTGCGTGTCCTCAAACTGGCATCCTGTGTGAGTGTTGAGTCTGACGAGGAGGGGGCAGGGAAATTACTCTCTCCAATATTTTCAATTTGGACTGCAGTACCCATTTCAACCGCTAGCTGTCAATCTTACATACTGCACATTTAAGGTGCTGTCTTATTTACCATTTTACTGTGAATTTTCACAGACAAAATCCATTTATTTCAATAGAAATCCACGCAGTCCGAATTTTCATATGAAGGTAAAAGACTCGTACGCAGATTTCACAAAGGGTTTAAGTTGGGCAGACAGATTTTTTTTGTTGACCAAGGGAAAGCTGCTTGGTTTTAAAGTGTCTTTTGTTAGTTGTGCTTCATACATCCCTTCTTGACCATAAACAATGGACCTTTTTTTGTCATAAATTTCACTTAAATGTGACTGCACCTTTATAGTCAGCTTAACTTAGTTAACTTAATAGAATATTCTCTTATAGTGAAAGTTAAGTTGGTTTGAAGTTTGTACTCCATCTTTAAAAGCTTCGTAGTGCTAAATGCTTGCAGTACTTCTCTGCAAGAGAACAGTTTAATGTTTGGAAGTATGATTACCTGCTGAATGCTTCTAGGCAGAGCACCCCGAGTGACTTTCTCTTTAACTCGCCCTTCGTGGCATGACTTCGTGGAGAAGTGTGTAAAAAGAAATAGAGTAAAACACTCTGAAATTTAAATAGGCTTTTTAACCTTAAGCGCTTCACTCTTGGCCTGTTGCGGGCTGCTCGCTCTCTCTGGAGTGCTTTTACAAAGCCCAAAACCATCAGTTATTAATTTACTTCAGGCTTTAAACCAATAGTATTTCACATTAAGCATGGTGTTTAAGATGATGGCGAGGGGGATGTGGAATTCATTTGGATTGAATTATAGTAAGTTTGGTGATCTGTTCATCTGGATAAAATACAATATGTGCAGATGTTACATGTGGTTATACAGTGTATATAGAATTGTTGTGTTTGTAACATTTCTTTGCAAAACCTCCAGTAGTAGTGATTTGTCCTTGAACCTTAAAAGTGACCAATTTGGAACTAATAAAGGGCGTTTCAGTTGTTGTTTTCCAGCTTTTTATCGATTATTTTTTGATATTGAATGAATATTAAGTACATTTTAGAATTGATTTTCTGTCATTCTCTCTTTTTTGCTAGCTTGTCTCTGATCCCCTAAAATGCTCCTGATGTTGGAAGTTCACTAGGTTTTGAAACCCGACCTATATATGAGAACAACAAAGCTTTTTATTGATTGTTTTATTGCAATATTATTATTGTTTTAGCACATCTCAAACGACTGTTCCCCTTTTACAGTGTTTCACACAACAAAACAATGCGAGCATAAGGTATGACTGATTCATATGGGAAGAATTTCAAGATCCACCCAGAATGGGATTTTGAGGTTATCCCATGAGCATATGCTTTCTTTGCCCTCCTACTCGAAACGCTGATAGATTAGAAACCAAACACGCAGGAGAGCGAAAACAAGACTGCAGAGTTCGGTGGCTCCTTGGAGATGCTGTTTCTCAGTGTGGGCCCTGTAAACAGAGAACACGCCACGCCTCTTGAGTGTTCCATGCCAAGCCACAGGAATTCCCTCTTTCTCATACTTTCCCGCCTGCCGGTGTAGGCCAATGGGAAAGCAGCCTGTGCTGCATAACATTGAGAAGGAAAGCCTGGCTGTGACTGAGCATTCTCTCTCTCCCTCAGATTAAATGATCATCATGCAGTGCTTTTCCCTCTTAGTTCGGTTGGTTAAGCCTACTGAGCAGACTCGTAGATGGAATCTGATTTATGGATGTTGCTGATTTTAATAAGGGTTAAGGTTAGGGTTTAAAATCTGCAGAATGAGTTCAACAGGAAAATGTGTTAACTGTTGTATACTACAGGCTTATTGCTTGAAGTTAGCATATTATAGTAGTTTTTAAATTATTTAAAATATTTTATATTTCATTAAATTCATTGATCATATTTATATTATTAAAATATATTTTATTATATTTATCATTTTATTATATTGAAAGATTATAATTATACTTGATGCTTAAGATGGAAATTAACTTTCTAACTAATGCCATAAGTATTTAATGTGTGTGTGCATGCAATTTTATTATGTTAATATTATGTTTAAATTTAAATATTAATTATTATTATATTGAATTGAATTATATTTAAAGATTGTAAATTAAAAGGGTTTGAAGCGAATTACTTTCTTTTTTCTAACTTTCTTTAAATTGCATAGTAAAAATTTTTCTCATATTGCTAAATAAATCTTTTTTAAATATTATTTTATGTAACATTTATTGATTTAGATTTAAATATGTATTATTATTTATTATTATATGGGAAGTGTAACATGGATTGAAACATAAGCTAAACTTTCTTTTTAATTATTATTCTTTATATTTCTTTCTTTCCTTTATTTCTTTCCAACATTGTATCTAAATTGTGTAGAGTTTTCTTTTGAATGCGAGTTATTGTTAGAGACACCTGGGTGGATTTCTCTTTGATTTCATAATCCTTGTCTCATGCTGCAGATTAGTCGCCTGTATAAAAGACTCCACTGGCTTTTGACTTTAATTCACAGCTAAATATAGCACTCCTTTTCCACTGCAGCAAACACACAAGAGTATTTGCAATGGATTTGTTCACCTCTTACCTTCTCTCTGCGTGTTACTTTCCCACTGTGTGTATGTGTGTGTGTGTGTGCGGACGTGCACAGTGTATGTAGGCGTCTTCGTTTTAGGCCTTGAACAAACCACAGTGTGATGAGGTCTTTAAATCATACTTTATGGAGACATGGAGTAAAAATAGATTGTGGTGAAAGGCTCATGGCTAAAAGCCTCTTTTATGACTTAATTACACATAACATTTATACTTGTTCTTCACACCAGGTTTTGATTATAATTGTAACTGTTTTCTGCGTGATTGAATTTTCGACTTGCCTGAGCCTCTCAGTGCTTAGTTGCGCACAGGGTTAGTTGTTCTAGTAATATACTGTTTCCAGGCCTAAACATAGCAGAAAGAGGGAAGAGTTATAATATGCAAATCATTCTATGACATTAACCCCCCATCCACCCTCAATCCAGTGCAGCCCCAGCAACCGTTATGCTCCGCTCTTTTGATGAACAGGGAATAATAGGATTGGGAAACATTTATTCTGCTTGAATGATAATTCTCTGTAAGAGACTGATCTGTAATGTGTCTTTCTATCTGCTGTCTCGCTGAGTCAAGGGGGAACAGGACCGAAGCGTTTGCTGCATCTCTTGCAGCAACAGAATTTTTGGGGGGCCTTTCACTCTTGAAATTGTTTGCCCTGCGTTTTGGAAAAGGTCCATAAAATGAAAGTCAATATTGTCGAATGTTGTTTTGGACCCCACTGACTTGCATGTTATTGACAATTTTTTTTTTCAAAATATAATTTTTTGTGTTTAGCGTAAGAAAGTAAATCACACAGAATTGGAACGACGTGAGGGAGAGTAAATAATGACTGTTTTAATTTTTACTTGTTTAGTGTAGCATGAAACTCTGTACATCCTTACACATGCAGGTGAATCTTGGGACTTGTTGCGTGGTTTTAGCACTATTCTGTGGCTGCCAAGACATGCGGCGTCTGATGCGAGCACGGCCAGCATTGTTGCGATTCCATTCATCCTTTCCTACCACGGCGAACTCAATGTAGGAGTATTCTCCCAGGAGCTCATTATATTAATTCCCATACCATCCCTCCAATGCTTTATTTATACTCATTTTGCAACCAGCACATATTTGCAGTTCAGCTTTTCAAATGATAATTGGGATTATCATTTTGAAGTCGAGGTTCTTACGCTTCGGAAAACTGCGCATTCAACAGTGCACACAGAAAGGTCAGGGTCTCTGTAGCATTCGGGACCTTTGTGAGCTGTCCCAAACCAATTTGCGCTGTGCAAGTTGACGGTTTCAACGCTGCCAGCATCGTGACCTTTACTGAAGGAGAGCTCTCCCCTCTCAGCCGTCTGAGACAGCAGATCATCTTGCTGGCCACCAGCCACGCTCTCCCTCCATATGAGGCACAGTGTGGGGCGTGCGTATTAACTGACCTTACTCGTGTACAGAGTGTGGTGTACGCATGCCACACGTCACGTGTGTGACGCAACCGTCTGTTGTGTTTCTGTTACAGTTTGAAAAGGAATAAGAATTCCCCTTAAGACCTCTGAAACTAGGCGGTTTCTGTTTGATTTGCTTTTCCTCAGCACCCCACCCGCAGTATCTGCATGAGACCGTTTGTCGTATCTCAAACTAACTTCTGGAATGTACCTGACAATGGATGAAATAGCACAGTAGCTTACTCATTTTTTTTGGTCCTGTGTATTAATGTTTTCAAAAATACATTAAAATGCAATTACCTGAATTCACATCTTTTATAATAAACATGTTTTTCTGAGTTTTGATATTCATAAATATATTTTATTTTATATATCTAATCATTTTATTCATAAAATGTTTAATATGCGACTGGTTTATTATCATAGTAAAGGGGGAAAAAATTATTTAACAGAATATAATTCATATATTTTTTTATTATATACCATCTTATATATGTAATATTTTTAATACAATATATTTTCTACATTTATTTATATTAAATCAATATAAAAAATCTATTCTTTTTTTAAATAATTACACAGTTCAGTAGGCAAAAGGTTAAATATACATACTTAATACTACAGTCTTCATATCATAGTAAATAATTATCAAATATATATTATGAAATGCATATTAATATAAAATTTTTCATTTATTTTTTTATATTTTAGTAAAAGAAGAAGAAATGTTGTCCTTTTTAGTGTCATTACATTGAACCCTTTTAGTATTTTGCAAAACTGTATGACACCAACATAAACAAAGAGTACATGTCTAAGAACTTGGCACATGTATTTTAAACTAGATTTTTATCATAGACACTCCAGAGTCATTAACCCTTTCCCTTTCTTGATATCCAGGTGGCATTGTACAACCCTGACCAGGAGGGGAGTGACAGCCCTCGAAGCAGCCTTAACAATAGCCTATCTGATCAGAGTCTGGCCTCTGTTAATCTCAACAGCGTGGGCAGCGTGCACAGCTACACACCGGTAAGAGTCCAGTTTTCATCAAACTTCGCAGCCATTTTTCCACTCTTTAACCTCATGAACCTGAAGCAGAGCTCTTAATTTGCTGAGTTTTATTGTGGATCTACTTTATGAAAAGCAGCAAGATTCCAGTGCATTAGTCAGATTGCCAGAGATTGGAGGCCTGTGCATGGGAGCGTGCTGACACAGAGGTTAAGGGAATGAAAGGCAGAGCTCATACTGCTGGAGCGCTGCTAAAGAGAGATGCTGCCTCTGATGTCCTCCCACCAGAGAAGCCGCTTCTTTGTTGTGGTCCCCTAGAAGCCCCGCATGCTTCTCGCTCCAGGCTCTCAGCATTGATCCGGCACAGACACTGATAGATTCACTTCAGTGGGCCAGACAATGCTCTCTCTCTCTCTTTCCCAGTCTCTCTGTCTCTCTTATTCAGCTCCATCCAGCTTATTCGAACACTGTAGTCTGTTTGAACATAACCAGATTATATGCTCATCTTTACAGTGATGCATAGTGTGTCATCTGACTCCCACTGCTCATATTTCTTGTGTACAATTAGTCTCTGCTGCTAATGGTGCATGCAAGCAGGTCTGTCCTTATGCAAGGTTTTTATTTTATTTTTAATTGTGCGAAGTAACTAGTGTTTCCTGCTCTCTGATTTTAGAGTTCTGAGTTTGCAACTGTAATGAGATACAAAATGATGGGTACCACAGGACAATGTAGGGATGCACTGTATATGCATATGTATATATGCATAACGATATGTGAGTGTATGTGTAATGTTTCCAAATTTTTGACAGGTACTGTGTGTGTGTTTTTATTTATATATATTATAATTTTTTCAGATTTCTTGATATTCAAAATATATCGGTCAATGTTGTATCTTTCATTGTGTATGTTCATTTCCCTACTTTTTACACTTAGCCTTTTTACACTTTCATGGCCGTCATCTCAGACTCATTAAATTTAGTCTTTAAAACCACTAATAATTTAATAACACAGTTAAATGTAATCTTTAGCAAATCTCATATTATCCATTTTGTCATTCAAATGTTCTGATGCACTTGTAGCATGTTAAAGGACTGATTTTACTTTTTAATGTTTAGCTTAAAATTTATTTGGACAAAATAGTGTAGAATTTTCATATCTGCCATGTATAACTTGAAAATAATGATCAACTTTAGGTGTCAGCCTGAAAGGATGTCAGTCCAGTTTTAGAATGATAAATACGGTTCCGTTCATATGCATTTCAGCTATTACCGAGACTAGAAAATGTTTTGTTGTTAGACAAAACATTTTTAATTGTTTTTGTGTACTATACTGCTACAACTTATTATCAGAAGGGGACACTGTCTGAATCACTGGCGCTAACAATTATCTGTTTATGAGGCTTGTTTGCAATAGCTTTGCGATGTGTTCAGATACATAAATTCCCCATCACCAGTTCGCACCGACAGCTAGAATTAGACTTCTTTGGAGTCCAGATGACTGTTTTGCCAGCCTCTCCAGTCTGTTAAACACTGTTGTCTTGAGCTAGACATGGCAGAGCCTCTGCCCTTGTGTACGCCACAAATATGCTCGGCATTATGGAGGCCTTGGGAGCTATTCAACGAATCACTCATTCTGGGCACGATAGGCATCTCTTCAGACTCAAAACAGTGAGCAGATCCCCTTTGGAGTGCAACACTTACGATTTCATAGATGTGAGGGTTTGGACACAGGAGCTAATCTGTTTTGATGGGCAAAACTGTACTGTATTTAGTTAGAAGGATATTTATCATTAGAAAGATTTGTTTTATGGATCAGTGCCTTTTTTAGCAGGCAAGCTTTTATGATCTCGCTGTCGATTTCAGTTGCGTTGCTCAGTTAGTTTCGCAGAGCTGTTAATTACAGAATAAACAGCCGTAAAAACAACTTCAGAGAGGCTCTCAAGAGGCGCGTCTGTTTTGATCATGCCTGTATGGTTATGTACAGATTCAGCCGTGCTCGTAAATAAACGGTCAAGGATTGGAGGGGTTTTGTGCGCCTGAGGTTTGACTCCTGCATATTGTGCTGCAGTGTGTCTGGCAGTTCATTTCCTGTGCCGTGATCCTGAGTGCTGTAGTCAGTGCTGTCATGTTCTATCTGAGCTCTAATCTGTCGGTCACTGGGCCTGGCTGAGCAGCTCTGCCGTTTAGAGTGGCAAGGCTGATTTCTGTCGTTGTTGCTAATCTTGCACTCCTCCTCTCCTCCCCTTTCAGGTGTCGAGTCATCCAGAACCGGTGTCCCAGCCCATGGGCTTGCAGCAGGCCCCTCAGGCCCAGTACAGCATACCGGACCGAGACAAGCAGCTGCTCTTCTCCGACTTCGAAGATCTCAGTGCCTCGTTCCGCAGCCTTTATAAGACTGTGTTTGAGCAGTCCTACAACCAACAGGGTGAGTCTTACACACGGACATCCCACGTCAGCCAAGTCCAGATGGAGTCTGCAGACTTTTTGTGCCATGTGCAGAGCTGAGGGCACTTCAGTCTTATTGGTAGCTGAAAGCACCATCATATCAGCCAAAACGATTAATAAACCAACATGCATAGAGTGGAGATTGTGTGAAGCTGTTCAGTTCTACAGAATTTGTACGTGTACAGATTCTGTATGGGCATGCTTAAGATTGTGATTTTCAGAAACTATATGTTGCTAAATAAATAATTTTATAGTGTTTATAATAATTCATTAATAACGTTTTATTAGCTTTATTTGAGTTGTTTTAGAATATTTTGTTATTATAATAATTTGTAATATTTATAGGTAAACTAGTTTATAATATAAAATGTTATAAATAATCAAAATTTTATGACATTAATTATATCAAAAGGTAGTAATTTAAAATTGATTGAAGCTTTACCTAAGCCTGCTTTCTTTCTATAGACTTTACATCACTATTTATTTCGCAATATACGCAATTCAATGTATGCCAAAATAATTAAATGTTATGTAGTGGACACTATTATTCGTAGCTGAAAGCATTATGAAATCCATTATAACATCAAGACAAGGATGGTGTCTGTGGTTGTTGTTATTTATCATATTGTATCATTAAGAACTGTGCATTTTAAAATTACAGGTAACTTTCCGGTTTATGGATTTATTTATTTTTGTGAGGATTTATTAGGAAAATGTTTTTTTTTTTTTTTTTACAGGCTTTAGTGTTTAGAAGCTGATTTTATTTGTAATTATGAATTGCAAGGATGATATTGGCTTGGTGTACGGTAAGATGTTTTTCATTGAAAGAGTTCTCCATCTCAAATGGCAGCCCATCAAATAGATTTAGGAACATTGCAGCGCAAGATTTGGTTCACTGCGAGCTTGCCTGTCTTTTAGACGTTAATTCCTATTGTTTGTAATCTGACTGACTGATGTTCAAAAAGCACTTGACAAGCGGGTTGCGTGCAACGCCAGACGAGCCCCTGTGTCTAACCTACTTTGCTCAAATCAGATGCTTTTCATGTTAATGTTTCCAAAGTGAACTTCTTTAATCTATCATCTATGTTTCATTAGCTGAAAGTTGTTACCTTTTTATGTGCATAAAAGTGAAATCTCTTAGTCAGACAAGCTTGGGCAATTAAAATGAGCAAATAAAGCTGGCGAGAGGATTTCACACCCCACTGCTGGAGACACTGAGCTAATTCACTGGCTTTGATAATAGGTAATGAATCGCATTATTATTCAGGGGAGCTGCTAGCTAATTGCTTTCTGTGCTCTCCCATGGTTGGACAATAGGCTTTCTCTGCTGATAAGAGATGCACCCCTGTCACCCCGCCGATGAGTGTTCTCTGGCGATTGCAGCGATGCAGGACCCCTCAGTCTGCTCTAAAAGCTCTCCACCGAAATAGGTTTACAGTGCCAGCGCCATGATGGACAGGGCCTCTTAAGACCGCGAGCCGCACGCTTCGGTGATTGCTATTGAGTGTGCAGATGTTGGAAGCTTGTCAGGCGTTTTTAGAAACTAGTTCAAAACAATCGCTGAACAAATGAAAAGTTATAGATATTCTGGTTCGGTTTAAGAGGGCTTACCATGACTTTGTCCTGAGTCACTGTCTCGGCACCCTGGTGCATTTTAAAACAGACAGAATTAGAATTTTTCTAAAAGTTTTAGCCTTTTTACTACATTAATAAAGACTGGATAAAGTATTATTATGGAAAGAGTAGGAAATGAGATCACAAACTGGAGTCAAACTGGTGTTTCTGGCACAAACACTCACTAATTAGAGTATGCACGTTTTTACGTAACACTTCACCATAAGGTTCTGTATTAATTAACTATTAGTGAATGTGTGAAGTACTGTGAACTAACAATGCATATATATTTATTACAGCATAGTAATCTTTCCTCACGTATATTTGCATTTTGTTATTGATAATTACTAGTAATTGATGTATATTATTAATGAAATGAAAAAAGTGGGGGTTTTTTGTATTGAATAAATTTACCATTTCTGTTAACAGTTTATTTGTGCATAATGTTGTGGATAATTATTATTTTTTCCATAAGTAGATATAAACATTTAAGATTAATAACCAGATGAATATATATTATTTATTGCGCCTTATTAATTTTAAATAACTTAATTATTGAAAATATAAAAAATATGAATAAAACAAATTAAATATTATAAATGTTTGTTGCTAATGTGTTAGTATATGTAGAAATTCACATTTAAGATCAATAACCAGAAGATAGATTAATGCTGTGAAGTGATTGTCTTGTTAGTCCATGTTAACTATTGTTACATATGCAACCTTAATATGAAGTGTTACATATCAGTGACTATGATTTGAGTATAAATGAATTTTTGAAACTGACATGATGGAAATGTCCCAACTTTTTTTTTATCAGATGCAGACAGCATTTTTGATATGATGCACTCTCTGTTTGATCTTTACAGGTCTGATGGGAATGCCTTCGGAGTCGTCCCAGCAGACCCACACCTCCTGCTCTTACCAACACTCCCCCAGCAGCGCCATCAGCTCCCACCCTCACAACAACCAGAACAGCATCACTAACTCTCACCCCAACAACATCCCCAACAGCGGTAGCCAGGTGCCTCTCTCCCACCCCCCTCACTCGGCCCACAACTCGCCTCACGGACAGCACCTCTCCCAGCATGGCCCTCACACCCAGCACAGCCAGCACCCGCACACGGCGCATAGCCAGCACAGCCAACATCCCCAGCACAGCCAACACAGCCAGCACGGGCAACATCCCTCCCAGCACCAGGCCCACGGCCAGCACACGGCACAGCAACAGCAGCACCAGAATCTCTCCCACCAGCCTCATCCTGCCCAGCAACAGATGCAGTGCAACACCGGTAAGAGTCTGCTTGTCTGTGATAGTTCTTGCTATCTGATCGTCTGTCGTCTTTTCCTCTTGCTTTCTGTCTCGAACCCTCAGCATACTTCCTTCTGTGCTGGCAATGCCCTGACAGGCCGATTTATTCAGGCCTCTTCTAACAGTCATTTATTTTAGATTAAGAAATTTATGACAACTTTAGAGCAGTCTGCAGTAAATCATGGGGTGATTTATATAGCTTGCTCTAATGAGAACAAAGCAAATCCAGCACACTTCAGAGAGCAGGCTTGTAGCAGAGGGCTATGGCTCCCCCTGCTGGCTCAAAAAGGAGGCTGCTTCCACGCTTACAGATGAGTTCTGCTGTGGCCTTCACTACCTTCTTGTTTTATCTACAGGTCTTCCCAGTGACTGGTACCCCAACCTGGATGCGCTGAAAGAAAGCTGCCGCATCGCCAGCAGCTACAACTGGGCTGATGTGGATCTGTCACCCTTCCAAGGTATAATCAAAATGCCTTGCTTATATACTATATTTGCTGTAATTTTTTCAAGAGACTAAATGCTAATGAAAAAAAGTGAGTACTTCATGGTTTTGGTATTTTAAGCCATTAATTTTGTACTAGCTCCACATCATCTCGTATGATACATAATAACGATACATAGTACGTTGGAATGGATGATAATAAATGCATTGAAATTAATTATTTGATTATTTGCACTTAAAATATATTTGTTATCTTTTTTATTTAATTAGCTATTAAGTGTTTTTTATTTATTAAAAAACAATTTGTTCTTCAAAAGAATTAATTGCTTTATGCAAACAATAACAACTATTTAAACATTTCTTTTAAATTATTTTATTTATTTAAATATTATAAATATAACAACTCTGAGCTTATTTTATTTTAAATCTGTGTGATGAGCTAATTTTTTAACAAGTCTAGGCTACTAGTGAGTCTCCGTGATGAGTCTGCCCGGGATTTTGAGATCGCCCAAAATGTCCGGGATTCGGCTTTTGCGTTCTACAGTCGCCATTCATTGTTTACTGTGGCGGGCAGGACGAGGCTGAGGGCCGCGAGAGAACGGCGCGAGGCCGGTGGCGTGATTACTGATGAGACGCACCGGTCTCATATCTGTCACGGAGGAGCGGGAATTTTCTTAGCAATGTTAAAACGCACATCAACCAATCACTTGTTTAACATTCATGTAAACACAACATTCAGATTCACCAATCGGAATGAATTCAGTTAGATTGAAACAAAAGGTGTGCATGTAAACAATGAATGGTGACTGGCGAAAGCAAAAGCTGAATCCCTTACATTTTGGACAATCTCGACGGCCGGACATGTCCGGGAAAAAGAGGATGGTAACCCCTACTACTCAGCTTTCTCCACAGAACAAGAGGCTGCTAGCTTAGCTTCCGAAAAAATATGGCTGACAATATGGCTGTGTATATTCTGTGAGTGAGATCCCAGCCTCTATGGGCGGGTTGAGAACATGCGGGACAGCCCCAACTACTGGCTGACACAAAAAAAAGAAGAAAAAAAAAAGACAAAAAGACACAAAAAAAAAAAATCTCTCGTCTCAGGGGGATATGAGGGTGGAAAGCACGGTAATTCGAAAATACTACAGGTTTTCTGCTAATACAAAGCTTAATGCTAAATCCTGAAGTATCCCTTTAAACTAGCATTTTGAATAAGGAAAAGTCACAGGATTGCTGATTAACTTGAACGGGGGGGGCTGTTAAGCAATTTCATATGCTTTATTTGTTTTGTACATTAATTCATTGTGCAAGTCACTTTGCATGTCATGTGTTTCAAGGCTTTTCATTTTAGTTTGGTGAAATTTTCTGTCATTGTTTTTCTGAAGGTTTGAAAGAGAGCATGAGGCAGGCGGAGCTGAATAACTGGTCTCTCGAGCCCACTCAGATGGCAGACCTCTGCTCTTCCATCAATCAGTTCTTTGCACGCACTGGAATCCAGCCACAGGGGGCAGTGCAGCCTACAGTGTGCCACGGCTCCATGCATCCAAACAAGCCCAGCCCACACATCAACACAGGTGAGTGGACTTTAGCATCCCTAAAATCCACTGTCTCATACATTAAGACTGCCACAATAGTAACATAGTAACATCAGTTTGTTTTTCAGCAAACATGTACATGGATTCGAGACAGAGCTTGAGTTCTATGATGGGTCCGCCGGGATATCCTCATATGCCGCCCATGAGCAGTGCTGGCCCCACTATGACAGGTCCTTGTCTTTCATAGCTTTTATAGCAGCAATTAGAGATGCACCGATTACAATTTTCTAGGCCGATTCCGATTTCCGATTTTCATTGAGTTTGACCTGCCGATACCGATTTTAGCCGATTCCGATTTAATTTTTTCTAACCACTTTACAGCACACATAAATATTTATTTTTTATCTTTTCTTTAATAGAACATTTTACAATTTGCATAGAGCATAATGTTTTTAACAGATAATCGCTATAAAATAGAACTATATAAATTACCCCTGGTGTGGGAAATTCACACACATCTAAAGTGCAGTGAAGAACCATTTCCTTTTCACGTCCAATATCCAATATTTTTTTATATATATATATATTTAGCAAACTAAACGTCTGGATGAAAACAGGTAATACAATAAAATAATATATAAATATAGCCTTGCAGTATAAATATATTTCTCAAAACACACACACACAGGCCTATTGTACAAACTGAATAATGGGTTTAAAGTTTAAATGGGTTCATTTTTCTATAAATATTTTTGAGTCTACGTTTTCTTTTCTGACATAGCCTACTCCAGTTCTTGATAAAAACAAGTAAATTCTGTGCATTCTGTGCACTTTTTGTGTAAAATCATATTTAGGCTATTTTGTCCATCAAAAGTGTGCTTTCACTTTAATTGAGCATGAGCTGCAGCAAATAGACTCGGCGCGGAAACGTTTCACTGCTCACGCGACGCTTCTGCTTGACGCTCACGCGCTGCTCACGCTCCCGGTGTGAATGCACTCATTGATTAACATGCATGCCGACAAAAAAATACGCGCTTGCTGTTTGAACGGCCCTGATTCACGAGGTTTCCTACATGTGCGTTCCGTGTGCACGCGTGATGCTGATGTTGCGCGATGTTAATCATGCTGCGCCCGAGTGCATTTGACCGGCATAAAATCGGCATATGTCAGACTAACCGATCGATTTTCACGTGAACGGCCATGACCGGCGATCGGCCGGTTCCGGTCACGCGCCGGTCAATCGCTGCATCTCTAGCAGCAATCAAATGTCTTGATGAACTGGAGCTAGTGTTTAAAAACTAAAATGTTTTTTTGATACCATCACATAATTACATGCAATTAGTATTACATAATACTAATTATGCTCATCAATTGTGCTCATTTCTTATTATCAATGTTGAAAACAGTTTAAAAATGTAAGCATTTTTTTAAGAATCTTTGAAAAATAGAAAGATCAAAAGCATTTATTTGACCTCCAGATCTTTTTTAACATTATAAATGCGTTGATTGTCAATTTTGATCAGTTTAATGCATCCTTGCTGGATTATCCTGCAGTGCACAGTTTATGCCACAGATGTGAATGATGCCTTAAATCGTGCAGCCAGAGGAACTGAGCCATAGATAGTGACCAGGATATCATAGAGACTCCCTGATATTCCCAAACACCCTAGCAACCACCCAAAACACATTAATGACACCATAGCAACACTGTAAAACACAACCAATCACATAGTTACAAGCATATACACCTTACTTACACTAGGTTTGGTTATGATCACAAGTAAAGGGAACCTGTGTATAATTCACTAGTAGCTTGAATTTAACACTTGCTCAGGTTGCAACTTTCCACAATATGTGTAGGAATATGATTTTCTTAACATGCACGTCAAAGCATTTGTGTGTCGTGACCGTTCCCCTCTGCTCTGTCCTCAGGCCATCACGCTCAGATGAACCAGCAGCATATGATTCCTGCTGGAAACTTCCAGATGCGCCGCATGCCCGCCGACGACATCCAGGACGACTTTGACTGGGACTCCATCGTCTAACCCAGTCCCAGAACGCAAAGAGTGGTGCAGACAAAACGAGAGAGGAGCGTATGGAGGCAGAGTGTTTGTGTTACAGAGCAAGAGGGCTGGACCTGAGGTGTCTGCATGCCCTGACAGAAGGCAGATTGGAACGGGACACTTGAAAAATAGTGCAGGTGTTGTTCATTATGACCTGAAAGAGACTCCTGTGTTCCTGGTGTTTTTATGAAACAAAAACAAACAAACAAAAAAAAAGATATTACTTTGAAGACAATCACATTTACTAGGACATTTAAGTGATCGCTTTTATACTTGTCCAAGGGGCAAGTGGTTCATGTTTATGTCAAATGTCTCCCAACCCACAGCCTTTCTACAAGCCCGCTCAATTGCCAAGCTCTCGCCCCTGCTCTTCAACTGTTATTCTGTGATTTTCGAGTAATATGTCTGGCTTGTTCTCCCCTCTCATGATGACTAACTCAGGCCTTGACTGCCTATCAGACAAGATTGGCTTCCTCATTTGTGTTGTGAAACTTCCTCTGAGATGCAGGGCACTTTTCGGAAGAGGGCCTATGGTGCAGGTAACGTGACATTCAAAGAACCTACCGCTGTTCTCTCTGGTCATTCAGGCACAAATAGCCCCTTTTTTCTTTCTTTTTTTGCTCCTCTGACCCTACACACTGTAACATGTCGAAGTCGCCATGCATCTGATTCTGATTCTAGCAGATTTTACTGATCATTAAGGCTCGTAATGAAACGTAAACCACATTACCTGCAGTATTTGTACTTGTGTATCTTTGCTGCCTGAAGTGTGTCATGTTTTTTGTCACTAATAGTTTTAGGCAAGTCTAAACGTGTGCGTCAGAAAATGATATCGATCCAGACCTCACTATTAACGTTTTCCCTAAACGCTTTACGTTTGCATGTACAATCCTCGTTCTGTCAACTATCACCCGTCAAACTGTAGTCTCCCAATTGGACTGCATTGTTTTTAAGTTCATTTAAAGCCCTCAGGACCTGCCACCGAAACTTTCATGCATTGTTTAGGAGCAGACCGGAGATTTGTGGGATAACGGAGAGCCCTGTTCACATTCAGAAATCATCCTGCTGTGTGGCTCTTTACAGCAGCGTTGAGAAGATGAAATCACGTCAAGGCACATTTGCTTAATGGTCCGCAATAAAAGAGCCCTCTTTATTTTAACCCTTGGACCAACCGACATGAAATCGCTTGCTCTTTGCTGCACTGACAAGGACTTTTTGCAGAGAGCGTACCCTCACTTTAGATGCTTTTGGACGCTGGGTGTAGCGTAATACCGAGAGAAAGGAGATGACTGAAATATTTAGATACACTAATAGCCTTATGTTGGAGGAATGTTAACTGCTGCGTTTGAAATTCTGCTACTTAAGTCTTGCAAAGTTTAAAATCACACACATTCACAGTGTCCTTCAAAATCGACCAGGAACTAGACTGTAACTACGTCTTGCTCTGTCAAGCGTAGCCCAACTATCGCTGTAATTAACTACATACTACAGTCTATATTTTTTAACCGTTTAGTTGAAAGTGTCTGCTAGCGTAAAAAAAACAAAAAAAACAGTGTCATTTTATTATATCAGCGATATTATGGAATGTGTTTGTGCAATATAATTAATTTAGGGCTATCAGTGATTACAATCATCTCTTTTGAAGAGCACAAAACGAATGCACAGGATGTGGACTAGAATAGACGAACCCAAATTAGAAATAGGTGCAGGCTGTTGACCTTCAGCAGGGTATTTATCAGTGAAAAGTAGCACTTCGATTAGACCAAATTCTAGAGAAAAGTGCTTATTTAGAAAAGCCATTAAGTGCGGTTGAAAAGGGAAGGAGTGGATCTGTTTCTCATAGCTTGAATGTTTACGCACTCCCGAGTCTCCTTGGCTTCCAGTAGTTTTTAGTCATCTTATGGGATTTGTTTTATTATTTATCAAAGTGTACGTGCAAATAGACTTGTGAAATGATCCAATGACAGTTGTTTTTTCCTTTTTGTATTTCAGTATTATAAACTCTCAAACAAAGTATTTACACTAGTCATTGACATGCATTGGCCTTTGATCCCTAAGGCCCGTAATGTCATGGATCCATGAACCCTTCTTAACGGTTTGTCATATACTGTATGTCCTTCTAATATCATGAAAATATGTCGCATTACTCATTAACTCAAAATCAGAAAGGGAAAAAATAAATTGTTTTGCTTAGAGGCATCTATTTTTAAGACCATTAAGATTTGGAGTTCTGACATTTATTATCATGAGACATTAAGAAAAAAATCTGTCTTGACATTTTTCTTTTTGTAATTCCCTGATTATTCTCTAGTCATTTTCTCATTACTGTAATACAGTATTTTTATTGTTTCATGAAAAAATCAAATAGAGTAATTCAATGTAAATTGAACAAATAATGATACAAAATAAAATACTGTTTTATTCTGCTTTTTTCCCTTCAATTACTTGTAATGAGGTGCTATTACATTTTTACAGGTTTTTAATATAATACAAATGTATAGAATATATATAATAGAATAAAGAACTTAATGGTCTTAAAAAAAGTTTCTTTGATCAAAATATTTTATTTTGGGGTGAAATAAGATTTTGAGAGATTCACCCCTAAGGAACCCAGTCAAACTCTCATCATGTTCATGACATTTCAGCCCAATCCTGTCCACCATCAGCTGTGTAGTTCTTTACATATCCGTGTATTCCATCATTACATAACCAATCGTCAGATCCTTTGATGCTAATGGAGTTTAAATTGGTGAAAGCTTATTACCGAAGCCAAACATAACCCTGAAATCCTACTCAACTGGCCATAATGAATTTGTGAGTGTGCTTTTACAAGAGAAGAAAAACAGTGATAGAACTGTTTTCCACTTTACCCCAGACCGACTGTTTAACGTCTGTTTTTTGTTTGACTGCGATGCTGTGCACATTGTTCTTAAGCTAAGCTCCATTGCCCAAATCTGCTTTGGCTCTCTGCGTCCTTTTCTTCCTGTTTTCTTTTTTATCGGTTGTTCGTCTCGTGTTTTTGTTTGGATACTGTCGAAGTGTTCACAAGCCTCATTCACCTAGCCTCAGTGTTTGTCATACAAAGAGCTTTCAGAGCTTTTATCTGGTCATTTGTGCACTTTGAAAAGACGTCAGAAGCACAAGCGTTTATGTCGTTCATTAACTCAAGCAGGATCTCCCGCGAGTGAATGTCTGGCATCGATCCACCCTCGGTGTGAACTTTAACACCATACTGTGGTGTTCACCCTCCATCATGGTTTGTCTGGATAGGAGGAGGAGTGTCTGTTTTAAGTTGGAAATATTTTGTATGTATTGCCAATCTATTCGTGGTAGTGATGTGTTTGGATCTCTTGTTTGCCAAAGAGAGGAAGTCTAACTTTGCTACATTTAAGACGGCGGGTAATTGGCGTAAAGTCTGAAGCATCGGACTGAACTGAAAACTGAGAGCGCAAGAGAATATGAGCTGGACAGGTGATGAGTTCTCTCTCTCTCTCTCTTCCTCTTTTTCTCAAAAAAGAAAAAGTAAAAACATTGCTCCTTTGATTTTGTGTTTGTGTTGTGTGAAAGTTTTAACTGTTTAAAGACAACTCAGTTTTCGTAAAAACAAAAGAAGAAAAAAGAACTTAAAACAAGTGGAGACGCGCGTATCTGCCAGAGAGATTACTGTAATCAAGGAAGATTTGAGAAGCCTTGTTACATTTATGGGAGAAAACTGCCAACAAGTTCTGGTATTTGGAGCCTATTTTATTCATTGTTGGTGTGTTGTTGTGCTTATTGTAAATATATGTGTTTTCGATTGTCCTTTTTTCCTCTGGGGTGGTGAGGGATCAAGGCAAGGGCTCGGGTTCACCTGCGAAAGAAAAGAGGGAGATGAATACAGAGTATTTTGTTATTGTCCAATCCAAGGGTGACACAGTATGTATATATCTATATTGTATATATGTGATGAAAATGCGTTGGCTTTTTGTGTGACACTACCTTTTACCTGTACTATGGTTCAACATTCAGTGTTTCAGTGTTTATATTCTATTTTAATCTTTGTTTTCTGTTTGATTTTGTCCTGGTCATTACTTGTATTTGTTGTTTCCTATATTTTCCCCTTTTTGTCCTTTTTGTTATTGCACGGTTTATTACTTTTGCTGTCCAATAAGATGACACGGCTTCTCTTTGTATTGGTTTTAGTGCTGTAAAATAACTGAAGTGTCATTAGGATTGTCAATACCACCCCTTCCCCGATATGCATGAATGGCACTTAAAGAAATAAAATATGTTAACTTCACTGTGCAATCCTTGCTGCTTTGTGATATTTATTTCATTATTTATATATATATATATATATATATATATATATATATATATATATGCCAATTTAAAACCAGATGTACTTGCAGAGAAGCTTTCAAAATGCCTTAATTTAATTGAATGGATGATTTTGTGATTATCGTGTCGATTTGTTTGTTTTTGAGCTCAAATATATATGTGTATACAGTATATATACTTTTTTCACTACTGACAGGAAATTAGTTAATCGTGCTATCCAGCGGTCCAATATTTATTAACATTCACTGTCATCCATGACAACACTATATGTCCTCTCTTCCGTGTAACAAATATACATATACAAACACATACATTAATAAGTCGTATTCTGCAGTAGTATAATATTAGTACTCATAAAACCTATATAATTATAATAATGAAACTAAACATTCGGGTAGCCTACATAAAATTATTTTATAATTATGTCAGTAATAATAATAACAGGAGTGATAATACTATTGTTTCTACTACCATCATCATTACCAGTAATAATAATAGAGATTATAAGGAATTCATATATATAACATTAATAATATACAGAAATATTGTCATCATGTGTATAAACATACATATTATACATGTTCAAATACATATTTTCATT
The DNA here is from genome assembly GCA_031834385.1 of Semotilus atromaculatus. Lineage (NCBI taxonomy): Eukaryota > Metazoa > Chordata > Actinopteri > Cypriniformes > Leuciscidae > Semotilus > Semotilus atromaculatus. The sequence continues at coordinate 9,268,629 of JAULUF010000020.1, forward strand.
TCCCTTGTTCCCCTATACGCTGGTGGTTGTTTTTTTTGTCTCTTGCTCCCATGTCTTTTACAACATCTCATGCATGACACAGTGTTCTAAAATATGGAGGACCAAAACTGCATAAATAAATAAATTAATGTAACAATAGGAAAACAAATAAATGAATTAATGTCCTGATAAGACAAATATATATAATCCTGACTTTATTTTTGTATTACTGTTTTTCCTTTTTTTTTGTTGCTTTATTCTTTAATTTTTTTATATCTATTTATAAATGCATAAATTAATCTACATATATATGTGTGTGTGGGGGGGAGGGGGATTAGTAAATATAAATAAATGCATAAATATAAGAATAATTGAAAGAATAAATAAATAAAAGGTTAAAAAAAATAATAATAAATGCAGAAAATAAAAGTTCTGTGTGAATGGCCCCTGGTGACATCGGACTGGTGTGATCTAGCATCATAGTAATCGATAATAGTGAAAATGTTATGTTTGTTGTAATGGACCATATTTTTCTTTATATCATATAGTTTTTCTTTAATTGAATATATAGGTACAATTATTTTTAAAAATCCAATCAAGATTTAATGTCTACATATCTATTTGTTTCATGAGTAACCATGCCTGTAATACACAGGACAAAGCATTCAGTGCCTTATCCCATACACTGTAAAAAACTTAACTCATTATTTTGTGTTATCTTTTTGCATGGTTTTTTTTTTAGTTTAACTAACTTATTTCGAAAAGTTGAGGACAAGAAAAACTTAAAATTTCTTGTTGTCTGGACAATCTAGTTATCTCTACAAAAAATATATAAGTTGAAATAACTAAATTGCTAAAAAAAAAATTACAGTGTATGTCCACATGCTAGGCCTATATCATGATACATGACAGCAACTGACCTTAATGTGAACTTTTAAGGTTGCACTTTCACATTAACAAAGTATTCTGAAAACTCAGTCTTGTAAGGTGCACATGCAGCTGTCACAATAGATTATAACAATAAGCTTATTAACTAGCCTGTTTTTGCTCAGCAGATCTAGGTTATCCATCTTGCTTTTTCAGTAAAAACCTGTTTCTGATGGCAAGACAGCCGTTGACTGGATGTTCTTGGCTTTGAGAAGCTTTTGCGACACTCAAGATGCTGTAGCGTTTGAAGCACCCTACAAGTTTGCATTTCCTCACACTTGTGTATTTGGTGCACTCACCACGGTGCTTTGAAATCGCTTAAGCCTTTGTAATCCCAGTTTCCTCCTGAAGAGCGCACACAGTCCCTTGGTATTTTACCGACCTATTTTGAATTTGACGATCTGGTGCTGTCACTAACATGGCGGTCTATTTCTAGTATCTGAAGCTTAGTTATGTTCAAAACCACCTTAAAACTCAAATTCACACACACGTCGACCCCGGTAAACGTGATTTCACCAAGTGCAACATGTTCCTGGATCACCATCGTTGTTGATCCTGGAACATTACAGTAAATCAGATTTGAGGAAAAGGTTTTTATTTTATGACAAGTTTAGGGTTAGGTGCTTCTCCATTACTATTATTTACTTATCATTTCCCTCTGATTTTAAAAGTAATGGGTGGTTAGGTTTAGGGGTAGGATAGGGTTAAGACTAAATTTTCTGACAGGAAAGTTGTTCTGGGACCAACAAAATATGTGAATTAAGGAACATGTCTTGGCAAAATCACGGTGACCCATTGACCCCATCAGATCAATATATCTTCCTCTGTGCTCTGGGAATCCTACAAAAGAAGCTCTTTCTCTGCCACGAATATATAAAATGTATGGGAATGTGACCTTTGGGTAAGACTTTGGAGGGTCTGTCAGGACAGCAATGATCAGATCTAGATTGCTGCAAAAGAAGACAACCATTACTACAAAACTTCACCTTAATGATGTTGCTTCAACAAGTAAGTGTGAAATGTTGCATTTTGTCTTCCTCCTGCTTCAGACATTTATTTTGCTGAAATCAATTTCTTCCAGGTGACTTTAAGATTGTGGTTTATGAAATTATTTGAGTGCTTTCCTTGAACAATGGAAGATGTAGCCTCAGAATGTCTGAATGGATGATGATCGTCAAATCGTGCTTGTTTCCAATCAAGTAAATATTGTTTTTCTATTTTAACTAACATTAAATTACATTTGTAGCCATTATGCGACAGAAACCTTACATGAACTTTAGAAATAGTCATTTTTGAAGCTGGAGTCTGTAACTTTTGGTGCTCTAGTGGTAAATAAACAGAACTACATGCGTCTTGTGGAAGAACATTGTAGCCGGATCTACTTCTCTCGGTTTATGTCTATGACGAGTCACACAGGCACTGGGCTACTCCGCAGTGGTAGGATAAGACAAAAACATGTTTTGGAAAATGGTTTCAGGAAACCATGGGATCAGGAATTTTGTGGATTTTGAAATGCATTGACCGACAGAATGCTGTTTAGTTTAGTTTAGTTTAGTTTAGTTTAGTTTAGTTTAGTTTAGTTTAGTGACTGTGAGATGTGCTTCATAGACAGTTGACCTTTTTTTGCCATTGAAATTTCGCTAATGTGACCACGTACACTTTGATATGATACAATGCTATTTTAATCAAATAGACTTCTTTACATATAGCATATACAATTTCATATTGTATCTCTTCCATTTTGCAAATGATGTAACATTGTAAGTATCAGCATTAAAGCTACTGTGTTTACCTGCAAAAGAACACAACATAAAAGTCCTTTTGGACAGAGAAATGTACCTTTACATTGTGTTTATTTGTGAGATTTTGCTGCATAGTGTCTGTAAAATATTCCTTCTGTGCATCTTTTCTGACAGGATATCAAAACTCCTCACGTGGTTATAAATAACGTGACTTTTGTGCTCCTCCACGGAGCCGGTGCTCCCTTCTTTTCCTGGTGTGTAGAATCGGTATGATCACAAATTATGAACAGTATGGTATGTATGTGTGATGAACAGAGTGTTAAAGAGAAACTTGCTCCAACTGCAGCAGAACAAAGTTCTCCATAAGAATAAACCATGCCAAATCAAATTTCTTCATCTTCTGAAACAAACAATGTTCCAGGTGATTTTAAGGAACCTTTGTAGAAGAGCCTTGAAGAACAATTTCATGCAATTCAGTGGTGCCCAGGATGCCACAAACTTTCCATGTTGAATGCAGTGTAATATTTTCTGTGCAGTCTCAACACTGCCATTGTTTAGGAGGGGTAAACTGAGGTCTCGTTCTGAACGCTGCATTCTTCTCTCCATGATTCAGCAGACAGAGCCATGGACAAATTCTGCTGAATCTGTTCATAAATGCGTCATAATCTCCATCTTCAATAATAGCATGATGATACAACATACCTAATTGTGAACAAAGTGATAGTGTCAGATCGAAGTACAGGTTCATATCAATTCATTTCATGTAATGCGTCTTGTTGTTTTTTTTAAAATAAGATATTGTAGAGAAGGGTTTTCTTATTGAGTTAAATAACAGTTTGTCATAAATCTGTGTATGACTCTCTTTCATGTAGTGGAATAAAAACTGTTAAATTACAAATTTCCAAAGTATGCCAATAGACACCTTATGTTACCTTCTCTGGGGACATATATAGTACACACACACTCATGCGTATGTGTCTTGCACATGTTGCACAGAGGTTGTTGGGTCAAGCAGAGAAACGATGTCCATATGTGAAACATGCATTACTCTGAGAGGCATATGTCTCACTCTCTCATAACACATTATATTTATGTGGGGAAATGCTGGGACTGGATTTATTTGGGATGTGGACTGCTGTAAGCATCTGGACCAGAGACAGAAGGGCATCACAGACAGCTCTCTCTCTGAGTACAGAGGAAGAGCAATGCATATTTATCGGTCTGGGTGATGAATTCTGTTTTTATGACTGAATACATGTTTAAAACAAACTGATACATGATAAATGTATTTTTTAGATCTGACTAGAAGAGATTCAATCTAAGGACTGAGATCAAGAGTTCCTCCTAGTGGCCGAAATTACTACAAACCTTCAGAATAATCATTTGGGAGGGAAAGGATTCTGATTAGGGAAATTGTACATTTTGAATTTAGTGAATGGTTTAGTGCACTGTTCTTCATAAATGATTCATCATGTTACACCTGTAAGCCCTTTATTTGATCTATTCATGGCATTATCCATTTCAAATATTACTTGTCATGTTGCATTATTATTATCCAATATAGCCTATGTTTAAAGAGAGATGATGAAATCTCATGTCCACTGCAATTTCTGCATTATAAACAGAATATATTCTTATTTTAAAAGGTCTATATAGAAGTTCAGTTCTACAAGATGAATGAAAGAGCAAAAATAATGTTATTAACAATATTGTTTAAACCAAATGACAATCTGGATCATGTTTATCATCTGACTGTCTCTAAAATTGCTACCAGGTTAATTATCATAGACCTTTGTTGACAATATCGACTATTTTATTACATAGGCTATAGATTTTAAAAAATGTTCCCCTAATTTTAAGAAAGTTGTCACAAGGTGTTTTATGTTGTTGTTGTTTTTGGCCAAAATTAGTGTTCATTTTTAAATTAGTCTAAATATGTGATTTTCCCCACTCTCATTTAAGACCCTTAAATTCAAATGAACATTTTTGCTATAGTTGTTGGATAAACAAGTGAACACAATGAAACCACAATGGCACAGACTAAGACAAAAAAAAAAAAAAGGAGCCACCAACTACAACAAACATATCATAGATTTTAACTGAAAGAATAAACTGTGCTCTCTGCTCTTTTTTTTCTGATATTGGTCAAATTGTCACACGTGTTTAATATGTTGTCGTTATTTACAATTTATTAATTGTAGGCCAAAAATATTGGATCATGTAATGTTGTTTTAAAACTGTCTCTTTTTTCTTGGGCAATAAATGAAAAAAAAAAAAAGGTAAAAAATCAGTAGCTTTGTTGTAGCTGAGACTTTCCACAGAAACTGACCAAAAATAGGCTATAGGCTACAAACCTTGAGAAATATTCATTGGAGAAAAAAACTATGCAAAGTGTAAAATTAAACACAGTTAAACCATAATTTCCAGGCACATTTCGAATACTGAAGAAGCTGATTTGTGATGGTCCAGGTTTCGCCAGCTTTACTTTCACCAATGGCCCATCGTGATGGTTGTGTGCCTCTCCCAATTCTGCGACCCGACCGACCAGTTACATTGGGGAAGCTCTAGAAGCTCTAGTCTCCATCCGCCATTTTCAGCACACTGGAAAGCAGGTAGACCAAAAACTACACAGTGCCGGTGAAAAACAACAGGTAAGTGTTCAAGAACGCCATGCTCACATTTTTATTTCAATCAAGCCTTTGCAACGCTGCACTGAACGGCTGGGAAAGTAGGAGGACACCTTGCTCGGAGTGAGTTGCATCGGGTTTGTGCACTTCTGAGTGCTCGGATTGATAACAATAAAATCTGTTGGTCCTGCCAGTCCACAAAGCAACTCTAGTGCTCTGTTGAAACATTTAAGATAACTTTTTCTCTCATAGAAGATTCCTCAAACGAAAATGTTACAATTAGAAGAGTTTTAAAGCGCGACGTGTGTTTGTTTGCCTGAAAGTCGGGATACACAACCTGAACAGCTTTGCACGAGCTATACCGAGTTAATTCACGATTTAACATCATCTGGTTTCAATGACAATATTTTAAGCACTAGGATACAGTTTCAGTCAGTTTTCCATACAACCCGCAGTTGTTTTGCGATTTATTTTATTTAAGTTTATTATCCGCATTTAAGTATTGTATGTTTGTGCATCACAATCCACCTACAAATATCGTGCAAGTTTTTGTGGGTGTTTCTTTTAAGAATTTGGAAACTTTTTCGCTGTTGGTTAAACCATCTTCTGCTTTGGGTGCTGAAACGCCTTCTTTCTTTGTCCCACCGCCACCGTCTGTTATTAACAAAGATGACACCACAATGAAATGCATCTCATTCATCTCCTGGTTTTATTCATGCTCGTTCCTCGCAATCTTGTTCGTGTTCTTGCATGTAGTTTCGAGAAAATCTGTTAAAAATATAATAAACAGATGTAGGACAGTGGAGTACACATGAAATTCATTGGTAATACTGGGGTGAACTTAAAGATGCACTCAGCAAATTTTTTTTATCAAAAAAAGTTGTGAATTAATTATTATTTTTTGTACACTTTTGAGAAATATCATTAAAATGATATGCATTCACATGATTTGATAATTGAAGTCTGATATCAGTTTTGTAAAAAAAACAACAACAAAAAACTGCATTACCACACTCATGTTAAGAATAATACATGATTGTATCTTCTTACCATTTTAATATTACTTTGCTTTATATTTAATTTGACTCTTTTTTTGGGTAGCTTATTGTTTTGTCTTCCATTTAAGTGCAATCGTAACCATTTTTCTGACAGCAAAACCGTAATGTTGTGAAATATTTTTACAATTTAAAATAACTGTTTTCTATTTTCATATATTTTAAAATGTAATTTATTCCTGTGATCAAATTTTCAGCATCATTACTCCAGTCTTCAGTGTCACGTGATCCTTCAGAAATCATTATAATATGCCGATTGGTTGCTCAAGAAATATTTATTATTATTATCAATGTTGAAAGCAGTTGTGTACAATTTATTTTCAGGATTCTTTGATGAAAAGAAAAAAAAACAGCAATTATCTGAGATAAAAAGCTTTTGCAACATAAATGTCTGTCAATTTTGTACAATTGAATGCATCATTGCTGAGTATAATTATTAATTTCTTTCCAAAAAAAAAATCCTCTTACTGACCCCAAACTTTTGAATGGTAGTGATATTGTTAAGCTTTCTGTTTCAGATAAATGCTGTTCTTTTGAACTTTCTATTCATCAAATAAGCCTGAAAAAGATTGTACACAACTGTTTTCAACGTTGACAGAAATGTATCAAAATCATCATATTATAATGATTTCTGAAGGATCACGTGACACTGAAGACTGGAGTAATGATGCTGAAAATTCAGCTTTACCAACACAGAAAAAAAATAGAAAACAGTTATTTTAAATTGTAAAAAATATTTCACAATATTATTGTATTTGCTGTATTTTGGATCAAATAAATGAAGCCTTGATGAGCAGAAGAGACTTCTTTTAAATACCACTGTGCACACATATATACACACACACACACACAAACACCACATACATATATGTGTGTGTATGTATATGTATATATAAATGTAAAGGTAATAAACAAACTATATAACAATCAACTCAATATACAATGTGTTCCAGCACAAAATAACTACCTAGAAAAAATGTCCATTATATAGATGAATAGGTGCGTTCACACCATGTTGGAATTACATTAATTACAAGATTCCGACTTGTAAAAAGCTTTCACGTCCTCATGATTACAACTTATAAACTCTGAATTTTCTAAGAGCTCCGACTTGTACCACGTGACTGCTGCAGATTCACTTGTGCATTGATAGTGCTGCCATAGAAAGTAGGAAGTCACGTGAACCGCTCCGAGTAGGACGTCACGTGAACCGCTCCGAGTAGGACGTCACGTGAACCGCTCCGAGTAGGACGTCACGTGAACCGCTCCGAGTAGGACGTCACGTGAACCGCTCCGAGTAGGACGTCACGTGAACCGCTCCGAGTAGGACGTCACGGGTTGTCATCTTGTAATTATGGTAATTGCGTCATGCTGTGGATGCAGCTAGTGTACTAAAACATGTATATCGGTATGTGTATTCTAAAAACATAAATTAAAAGGAACAAACCCGCTTTGGTGTAAGCGGCAGCAGTTAGTAAACAAACCTCATGCACCCAGACCAATAGGTGTCAGTATAGTGTTCAAAACCACTTGTAACATTGGGACAAAAAAGAACCAGCTTATGATCTTAACTTTAGAATGATCGAGTGCACCTTTACCAATTAAATCGAGGAATAAATTACTGGTGCCAAAAGGTATATAAAGTTGGTATAGTTATTAAATTTATTCCACACATTTATGAGACTATGGCTTCAGAGGAGGTCACTGCTGCAGACTAATCGTTTTTTGCTGACAGACAAAAGAATGAATCCTTAATGACTGCAGTATACTTGAGCACAAAGACTATTACTGACCAGGAGAAAGGATCTTTCTGTGGCTGTGTGACCACACGTAGGCTTCTGCAAATTAGAAATCGCATCTATTTTTATTCACTATACTGAGATTTGAGTGTAATGATGTCATGAATAATTTCTGCAAGCATCCATCTTGTCAAATTAGAGGGGGGGAGTTTGAATCGGATGTTTTAATTTGATTCCACCAGCTTGTTTTATCACACTTTCTGTCGTGTATTCATGCTCCCACCCAATGTGAAAGTAAAAGCCAGCGGAAGCCGAGAATCTGTCTCCGACCTCCACACTTATGTAACAGCGTCACATCAGAGAGGCCCCTTGTGTGTCATGCTGTTTTCTCAATTTCCCCTTATTCTCTGTAGCTGTCATCCAAACCTGATGACAATGTTCTACTTACCGTCCTGTCAGCTCTCGTTATTGCTCTGTTCTTATGCTACGAGAAGAATTCTCTGCAGACCCACAAAAAGTGGATCATCATTTGTCTGAAACTGTGAGATTTGCCCCAGTATGCCTGACTGAATAATGTTTTTTTTTGACTCCCGGATGAGACTGGTTAATTACACATAGAGTGTGATGCTGGTGTGGCCTCTGGTAATAGATACTGTTTAAAGTCTAACCACACCTGTTAGATCATCACCTTGAGGGTGACTCACCTGAGAGATGACCTCAGATGTTTGAAGAGCAGCTTGAACAAATCAAGAAGTTTTTTGTGTATGAATTATGCTGTACATAATAATATACACTTTCATTCATTTCTTATGTTTTTGAAAGAATGCTGCAAAAAATACAAAACAGCAATACTGTGAAATTATTGCAATTTAAAATAAACTGTTTTCTATTTTAATACATTTTAAAATGTCATTTATTGCTGTAATGTCAAAGCTAATTCTTTGATAAATAGGATGTTCGAAATTACAGCATTTATTTGAAATTCTTTACTGTCAGTTCTGATCAATTGAATGCATCCTTGCTGAAAAATGTATTTCCAAAGCATGTCTATTCATGCTTTCAGCTTTGGGATTGCTTTAAAACAAGTCCCATTCTGCTTCATAAACATAGAGGATTATTTCATTCTACATGGTTAATAACCGCTTCTATTTTATGTTTTACAGAATCCATGAAATAAGAAAAGTCTTACGAGTCTCAAATTCAATCGAGTGTTAAATCCTTTTTTTTTTTTTTTTTTTGGATGATGTATAAATGCTTTTCCTCTCAGAAAATTCATACTTTTGCTTTAAAAGCAGGTACCATGAGTATTGGTTATGGTGATTTACAGTTAATGAACATGTTGTAAAACGTACCCCCCTTCTTTCTTTTTTTTTGAGGCTGTAATGGCTTTGCCTCTAGGAGCATATGAAACCTTGGATGACATCCCAGCCCATGTGTGGAAAGGGCTGCCGAACAGCATGAAGCTGGGACCGTCAGCTGTTAACCCAAATCGCATTGGTGAGTAACAGTGTGGCTGAATACTTGTAAATGATGCTGTTGATGAGAAATCATGCTCATTATTGCAGTATTTTATTTTAACTCTGCTTGCTGAAAGACTATGAAATGTCCCAAATATTTCACTTTGAAACATTTACAAAGTTTGCCTTGTTTTGCTCTACAACCATCACTTTTGACAGTTGCCTTGTGGTTTAGCTGGTCAGCATTTTGAACCAAAGGAATTGAGAACGTTAAACGCGTAACTGCAGTCTTGTTTTGTTCTACGTTTGAAATGGAGAATGTGCAGTACGCTGTGATGGTGTCCTAGAAATATACAGATAAATGTTTAATATCGAATGCTCCAAAAAATGGCTCTGTGAGAGAGTCTCTGGAGATCTTAAAGTGGCTCATTCTGAATGAGGATTCATGCTGAAAAATCCATCTAATAAAATAGTTTTGTTTTGTTATTTTAAATGATGAATGGCGAAGAAAATAAAATTCCCAGTTTTTGCTCACATAGGATTTCTCGTGACATGCTGTCCATGTTTCTCTACAGGTGTATGGGCATCTAGATTAATACCTAAAGGCAAAAGGTTTGGACCATTTGTAGGAGAACGAAAGAAGAGATCTCAAGTGACAAGCAATGTTTACATGTGGGAGGTATGTATTAGGTATCCCGTTGAGAAAACTTCTGCTTGAGCAGAAGTCTGAATACACTGATCAACACAAAGCATATTTGGACCAACATACAGTACCATTCAAAGGTTTGGGGTCAGTAAGATTTTTAATGTTTTTGAAAGAGGTTTCTTATGCTCACCAAGGCTGCATTTATTTGAAAAAAAATACAGTGAAAACAGTAGTTTGCCGTTTAAAAAAAAAAGTTGAATTGTCAGTCTTCAGTGTCGCATGATCCTTCAGAAATCATATTAAAATGCTGATTTGGTGCTCAAGAAACTTTTCTTCTTATCAATGTTGAAAATGGTTGTGCTGCTTAATATTTTTGTGGAAACTAATAAATGTTTTTTTAATGATGAATAGATAAATATAAAGTTAAAAATAAGCTTTTGTTACATTATAAATGCCTTTACTGACACAATTTTGATCAATTTAATGCGTCTTTGCTAAAAAAAAAAAAAAAAAGTACTGACCCCAAACTTTTGAGTGGTAGTGTAGGTTTAAGTGGTGGTTCTTAATTAAATACATATTGTTCCACTATCATTAGGTATATTTTCCAGCCTGGGGGTGGATGTGTGTAGATGCCACAGATCCAATGAAAGGAAACTGGTTGCGGTATGTGAACTGGGCACGCTCTTCTCAAGAGCAAAACCTCTTTCCAATGGAAATCAACAGAGCTATTTACTACAAAGTGTTAAGGGTAAGAGCTGATGAACTGGTTTGATTTTCACCATGTTGATTTCCACCAATTCATGTTTTGATTGTAGAAAGATTAAGCCTGGAGAAGATGCATACAGCGGACATACAGTACACTAGTAAAGGGGTTTTCAAACTCTTTTTATGCTCGATCCCCAAAATAGGACTCCCTTGCAAGAGACACTCTGCCTAAATTATTAGCAGCTATAATAATACCATTGCAAAGTTTGGGGTCAATATGAGACTTTTGTAAAAAGAAATTCAGGATGCATTTAATTGACAGTAAAAAAGTTGACAGTAGACTTTTACATTACAAAAGATTTGTGTTTCAATGTTGTTCTTTTAAACTTTTGTATTCATCAAAGAATCCTGAAAAAGGTGTCATGGTTTTCACAAAAAAAGCTGCACAACTGTTTTCAACTTTGATGATCACAAGTCGTAATAATAAAATCTTTGTTGAGCAGCAAATCAATATAATGTGACACTGAAGACTGGAGTTATGATGCTGAAAATTCAGCTAAGCCATAACATGAATAAATTATATTTTAAAATAAATTTAAATAGATAACGGTTGGGTTTTTTAGTTGGCAAACTACTGTTTTACTGTATTTTTGGTTAAATAAAGGCAGCCTTGGTAAACATAAGAGACCTTTTTCAAAAACATAAAAAATCTTAACTTGGAACACTAGTGTTTGTATTTTCATGTATAAGACAATATGTTGTTAATTTAAACAAAATATAAAAGCATTTCTTAATTCGCTAGTATTAACTTAATGACAGTTTTTTATACCACTATTAATGTTAGATGTATAACGCAAAGAGAACCATATTCAGTTGCATTATGTGGTTCTTTTCACAGTAATTAAATATTGTAAAATATGAATGAGAATGTTGCAATAGAACTCAAACTGAGCAAGCAAAAGGAAACGGCAACAAAGAGAAACCATGTAGTTTCTCTTACAACACAAACACAAACTGTTCTTGAAAGCATGTACATTGCAAGAAAGGAGAAAAGAACACTTTTACATAATTTAATTAAGTTATTGTTAAAATAGGGATGTCAATAGAATAGCCATGACTAATATCATAATTTTGTGTGGTGGAATTTGTTTTTACTCTAATAATTTCCCCAGCACCCTGTTGCAACCCCCCTGGGGTCCCAGGACAGTTTGAAAACCCCTACACTAGTATATAGATGCACTCAATGATAATAGACATGGACTAAATAAAACAAAACTCAATTTTTTTTATTTCATAGTGTGGCATGGATATTTGAAAAGTAGTAATCTAGGACAAATATAGAATGATTATAATTATTATTGCTGTGTTCCTGCTTAAATTTGTGCACTTTAAACTTTTGTTATATGTAAATATTTACCAGCAGAAATTGAAATTGCTTTGTTTTTCTTTTTAAATGCATCTTCTACACTTCATGTAGTTGACAGATGAACATCATTAACGTCAATTAAAATGTTATAATTTGAGCTTTCTCATACGGCACTCTAGTTTGTTATTGGGGTCTGTTTCTAAATGCCTGACAGAGCGTCAAGGCCTAGATAGTATTTCATCCTATGGCATACCAAAAACCTCGACTCTGATTGGTCCGTCTACTCTCCGCCAGCCAATCGGACCCGACGAAGAACTTCTAGTCTGGTACAATGGGGAAGACAATCCTGAGATAGCAGCTGCATTAGAGGAAGAAAGGACTAGCAACCTGAGCAAGAAGAGTTCACCTAGAGCAAAGCGAGGTAAAATGAAAACACCACCTCTTACTGTAACTACCAGCAGATTCCCCCCCGATTAAAATTAGTGTCTAATTAGTGTCCGAGAACATATGTTTATTCTATTCGGAAGTATTCGCAGTCGTTAGCTGGAGCTAGCATATTAGCCACCTGGCTAACGTTATTCTCCCATTTTATAGGAAGTTTATTTAGAAACCGGATTATAGATGACGTTCTGTTTTAAACAGCTTTGTTAAAAAGAAAACACAGAGCCAAAGTGCGATGAATATAACGTATTCTTCCTCATGTTGATGAACGGGTCAGTTAGCCGCCTTGCAGACTCGGACGTTATTTCAGTGCCTCAAAATCTAATGAACTTTCTCGCCTAGAGAGCATTTTGAGCATCACGGGCACGGTCGAGCGTTCGAATCAGAACGTTTGAAAGATTTTTAAACCCACATGGGCATCACATGGGCATCCCAAACATGTCATCTAGATAGACAGCTCACAAGGTTTGGAGACACAGCCCATGTCTGTCAGAGATGACCTTCGAGACCCTCCTCGCAAAGCATTTTGAATGAGACCTAACGTTAAATGAGCCATAACATAAACATAAAGTTTCACATCTAAAAGCTCCGGGTATGCGAGTCTAATTTGTTTGTTCGTCCATAGCTCGTTTTTAATAATGTCACACATCACTGCATTAAGTTTGATGCTCTAAGCATGTACGTATTTTAATAAACTTTTAGAAAAAAAAAATCTATAAGATATTACACAAATATTTGACTTTAAATGTATATATTTGGACTAAACTGTCTTTTTGTTTTAATGACTGAAAATAACAGATGCCACACCTAAAAGAAAAGGAAAAGAGCGTTTGCTGGTCCTTTAATTTTATTGAGGTTGTTTGACTTTCCCCTTTTCAATGACAAGTGCAGCTAAATGCATGATGGTTCAATTTTGCTAGTAATATTTTTAAAAGAAAGGTTGGCCATAAAGAAAGGAGTTCTTGAAATATTTGACCTGCTAATGATATCCAAAATTTTGCTGTTAGGGAAAATTGTTAGGAATTGAGATAAGGATATAATGTTTTGTTTGTTTGTTTAAATTAGATTTTGTATGTTAGTATAAAGTCTTTGTAAGTTATAAGTTTTAGTCTAAACAATTTATAAACTTTGACAGTTAAATGTTTGATGTTAAGTCAAAACACATTGTAACTGTAAATGTGCATCAATCCTTTATCTGACAAAAATAGGGTCAAACGACATTGTTAAAAAAAATATGAGTACATTGAGAGCAATTGTAATTACCATGTTGTTGTGGTGAATTTTGTTTGAAAAGGTTCATCATTGTGTGCATGAAATAGTAATAGATTAGCATTTCAGGACAGAGTTGGATGTGGATATGTGGGAATGACTATTTGACAAGTATGGTCAGATGACCAAGTTAGCAGCATGTGTCTGTTTTATGAATTGTGTTTTGTATAAGATGTTCCCAGATGACCTTGTCACAAGGACATCAGCTGATAACTGGTTTCTTTGCTTGGCTGTGACAATATCTGTGATCCATTGTGTAAATGTATATAAAAATGTTTACATGCCATTGTGCAGCATTTATTCTTCATCAAATGGAAAGTTCACCCAAAAAAAATTCTGTTCCTTACTCACATCATGTCACTCCAAGCCTGTACAACTTTTTCTTCTTCTATGAAACACAAAAGGAGTTTATTTTTATTTTTATGGATCTCAAACTTTTGATTTGTTTGTTTTTTTCTTCCATGCAATAAGTCAATGTTCGTCAGAATATCTTCTTTTGTGTTCCACACAAGAAAGTCAGTCATACAGGTTAGGGAAAATATGTGAGTAAATAAATGAGAAAATTTTCATTTTTGGGTGAACTATCCCTTATACTTTAATTACAATCGCCTGTAATTCAGTAACAGTTAATGCACACTGCATTTAACATGCAATTACTGTGGTATAGATTTTATTATGGGCATTAAAAGTGTGAGCAACAAGCATTTCTTTGTCTATGTCATGCACAATGCAGCAGTTACTGAGACGTTAGTCTGGTTTTGTGGTGAGCTGCTAGTTTAGGAAAGAAGGCGGTGACATACTTGTTTTGGATCTTGCAGGTGGAGCTCTTTATTCTAGTTATGTACCAGATGTTCTTACAAATCTTGGTTGGTTATAGGTTTCAGTTTATATTTATTTATAGCTACTTCAATGAAATATCATTGGATTAAATTAATTTAGGTTTTGATGGCCAAGAAAGGAAACCTAAACCTTTATTCATTGTTTTTTGCTGGCTTTAGTAAGTCTCGAAGTTTTTTTTTTTTTTTTACTAAAACAGATTTGTTTCTCCCTAAAGCAAGGAGGAAGCTGTCGGAAAAAGCCAGACAGGCTGATTTGGGCGGATTCTGTGAACCAAAGAAATCGAGTGCCGCTGAACCCTTATTCACAGTGATGCGGGACTCAGAGGAAGGTAGGTTATGCTTTTCATCAGCCTCTGGCAGGGATTTGTGCTGTTCACAAGTTTGCTCAGCTCAATCATAATATTTTTAGTTATGGTTAACAGTAGGGCTGCAACTAACAGTTATTTTGTTAATCGCTTAATGTGTCATTTATTTCTATGGTTAAATGGATTCAAAAACAAAAAATTCTGTTTGAATGAAATTTTATGAAAAGCATGTTATTCTACATCCTGCCCAAAATTGTCTTCCAAACAATGTGCAAATTGAATGCAATGAAAAAACAATTGGACTGTTGGCTGTAATAAATATTATGTGCAAAGAGGTTTAAAATATAAATGCTACATTACAAATTAAAATAAATATTATTTTTTACATTTATATTCAATTCCATCTTATACCTTTATATTTAATGCTCTCATTAAAATACCAAAATACCATTACATGTAAAATTTTAAATTTAAAGTTAATGTCCAACAACTATTTTACCAAAATGAATGTTTCAGTCAGAATTATTGCTCTTTCATTTTTTTTGTTTAAAGCAAGTCCACACTTGCACTTGAATTTAACAGAGACTTGTTTGATTTGCAAGTCTTTTACATTTATAGATTAGGATTAACCAGTTAGAGTAGTTATAGATTAACCATAAAATGTTATGTAAAAAGTTATGCGCTGGATCATTCATGTTTCAAATGCATTAAATGTCACACATGTGTCCCAAGTACTTGAAATGGAAAGCCACATTAATCTAAATGCTTGTTAGTTTGAAACGCTTAATATAAAACATTATCATGTTTGGGACAGCTTGCGGTGTGCACGGCTCACTCTGTTATCTCCATTATTTTTCAGATGTGTTTTGTCCAACAAAATGCATTTTTCATTTCTCTAAAGAAACATCACTAGTGGCGGTTTTTGTGCACGGCACACAGACCTGACTAATCCGTGATGAAATTTGTTTTTTTAATGATTTCATTACCAATTTACTGGAATAATTGACAGAGTGGTAGTGTAACAGAATTATGTGTTTAAATTAATAATTTTCTCATTCACTAGTCAGTTTTCATTTGCTTTAGCAGTCACAAACACTGTGTTAGGTAGTATTTAGGGCCCGAGCACCTATTTCAACAATTTCAACCCTAATGAAATTGTTCAGTTTATTATTTAAATATATTTTTCTTGTGATTCAGGGCTTAATGATGAGGAAAGACCATCATCACCTCCAGAGTTGGAACAGAATGCAATTTCCCAGTCATCTTCTATAGAAAGTGAAAACCCTGTCCAGTCTCACACAACAGAGATGAACCAGAGGGAAGGATTGGATGAGGAACATGTAAAAGTTGATGGACAGCTGTTAAATCAGTGCCCACAGCACCCCTCTGAGGCAGAATCAGTTGATGGGAATGATGTGTCTCTCCTGCAATTACATTCGGGCAACCCTGCAGAAGAAAGCTCTGAGAGTCCACTGTGTGATACAGAGTGTATATCTTCTTTAGCGAATCCTGAGTTGGAGGCAGATGGGGATTTTGAGGATGACCCCCAGGGAGGAACGTACCCCTGTCAGCACTGCGAGCGTCATTTCTCCACCAAACAGGGCCTGGAGCGCCACACTCATATTCACACTACTTCAAACCTTCAAACTCATACGTTTAAGTGCCGGTACTGTGCCAAGCCCTTTGGCTCTCAGGTAGGCCGGCGCAGACATGAACGTAGACATGAGAATGGGAGTAAAACTTTAAATAGGCCTGGGTCACTCAGTGGAACGGCATTCCTCCACAGTCCTACAATGCCCAATGATTCTGCAACTTCTGGCAGTATGTCCACTCCAAGCCATGCAGTCGTTATGAACACACAGAACGGTCCTCCTCAGCTAACCTCTGACAATTTGAAAAAAGAGCCTGGTGTTGAATCTGACCGGCCTTTTATATTAGATGAGAATGGGGAGTCAAAAGAGCTTCATCCTTGCAAGTACTGTAACAAGGCTTTTGGCACACACACCAACATGCGGAGGCACCAGCGCAGAATCCATGAGCGGCATCTAATGCCTAAAGGTGTTCGCCGGAAAGGTATACTCCTGCAGGATGGCTCCTCCCAACACCAGCACCATGAACAAGGGCAGCCCGTTTTGCTCCAGGAAGAGTCACCAAGTGCCAGTCCACCACCTATTTATGTGCCCAGTGTGGAGACCGAGGATGAGGGAGAGAGGGAGGAGTGTATGGTTGATATCTCTAACAACATTTCTGAAAATCTCAGCCATTACATTGATGGAAAGATAACATCTGCAAGCACAGTGAGCAATTGTGAGGTCATCGAGGTTGATTCAAGCACAGCAGCGTTGTTTGGTCTTGATGCTCTTATTTTGAGTCCCAAACAAATAAGTCATACTCTAAAAGTTGAAACGCGGACTTGTCCAGTGAAGGAAGTTTCATGCATGTCTCAGACAACTTCTAAAAGGCGAACTGCTACACCACCGCTGCTGCCTGCTGTGAAAGTGGAAGCTGAAACGGTTTCCTCCTCTTCCTCATTGTCCTCCCCTTCCTCTCAGTCCTCTTTGTTGGTAGGAAACATTTTCTCCCAGTCAACCGAAACGTTAGCTTTTCAAAAGGAGAAAACGGTTTATCTCTCTCCGAAACTTAAACAACTACTACAGGCCCCGGACGGTCAGAAAACAGCCATAGGTCTAGTTACAGATAATAGATTGACCACCCCACTTTCCGTAACTTCACTGCCTGCTGTCCAAGGTAGGTTTAAAAGAAGAACCGCCTCCCCTCCCACAGCTTCACAGAGTAGCCCACCACAGAGAAATGACAACATAAGCTCTGCAGCTGGGGTTTCATGTTCTCTGAAGGTGCCAAAGATTGAGACCCACTGCATGACTCATTCTTGGAGTTTGTCCAGCAGTGATCATGGGGACACTGAAAGCCTGACAGGAAAAGACTGGTCTCCTTCAAGAAGTGGAGGGAATTCTTGCAATCAGCAGCCGCTTGACCTGTCTAATTCCTTCAGTAAAAGAGACAATAGTGTAAGCAGAGGATCTGGAGAGGCTGTGCTTGACTTAAGTATGAACCGTAAAAGTCCTGTTGACCATGAAGTAAAGACATGCTCAGCCACACTACCACCTCATGTGAAGAGGAAAAAACCTAATACCAGCATTTTAGAAAAAGTGTTAATGAACGAGTATGCTGGCCTAAACTCACCTGGAGAAGAAGGATCCAACACTCTTGGAAGCCCAGAAGCCCTTTCGTCTTCTGAGAGTGCCACATGTGTAGCCCCTTCTAGTCCTGGATCAGACCACCTTCCTTGTGAATCAGCCTCTCCTCCCTCCCTGACCCCTATGACTATTAATCCATCCTCTCCATCTTCCTCTAGTATAGCTTCATCTACTCCCCCTCCTCCAGTCTTACCCACTATCCCATCTCCTCCGCCTCTATCATCGCAACATTTTCACATGTCAGACGCCTTATCACCTTCCCCTTTTCCAGTGTTGTCCCCTAAAATGTCCCCAAAAGCAGTTGATAGTTTAGAGGAGGTGTCTGATTCATCTGCATTAATAGAATCATGCCATGATACATTCAATTCCATTGTTAATAAAGCAGACCAAACTGCTGAGGAGTTAGACCGTGCGATTTCTCCCCTGCCTCAGGATGCAAAAAGACATTGTACAGTAGATTCATCTTCAAAGTCAGAAACACTACTTGAGGGCTCAACCCATGATTCTAAGCCTCAGTTTTTAAGAAAGGCAGACCAAGCAGATTCTTCTTACCTAGAGTGGGATACTGCTTCAGAAACCAGCCAAAGCCATTCCTGTGAAGGAACTCTCCCCCAAGACCTCAATATTAAAACAGAAGGTCGACACAAATCAGAGCCTTCTCTTTCTACAGTACAATCAACTACTAAGGAATCTTCTCCAAACTTCCTCAGTGAATTGCATTCTCCACAAAAGAGTTCAGAGGTCGATAACAACTTGGCTGAAGAAGATATGGGGAAAAAAGAGGAGCCAGTTGATATAACAAATGGAGGTGACACTTCACCTGGGACTCCAGTCAAAAATATTGATGTTGAGACACCAGAGCGAGAGAATTTTGTCAAGAGTTTTGTGTGTAACGTCTGCAAAGAGCCATTTCGCTCCATCAAAGACCTTAGTGGCCATATAATAGAGCATGCATCAGAATGGCCTTTTAAGTGCGAGTTTTGCGTTCAGTTATTTGGCAACGCTACTGCGCTACTCGAGCACCGCTCCTCTCTCCATGGGGTGGGAAGAATTTATGTTTGCTCCATTTGTTCAAAGGAGTTTGCCTTCCTCTGCAATCTCCAGCAACATCAAAGTGACTTACATCCAAGTCAGAGTTGCACTCACACTGCCGTTGAAAACGGGAAGCTCAGACCTCAGAACTACACGGATCCTGCTTACACAAATGTAGAGAAAGATGCTTTTGATGCTGAGGATTCTTCGGAGGAGCGTAACAGTGACACTAATAAGGTGGAAGAAGAGGAAAATGGACATGAGGACCCTACTGAAGAACTATACACTACAATAAAGATTATGGCATCTGAGGCTGGTAAACCGAAGGGTCCAGATGTGCGGCTTGGCATTAATCAACACTACCCCAGCTTTAAGCCTCCACCTTTCCCATACCACAACAGAACACCTGATGGCTCGGTTGCCTCTGCCACTAATTTTACCACACACAACATCCCCCAAACATTTACCACTGCGATCCGGTGTACCAAATGCGGAAACAGCTTTGACAACATGCCAGAGCTACATAAACACATATTAGTTTGTGCTAATGCTAGTGATAAGAGACGCTACACCCCTAAGAAGAATCCTATTCCTCTCAAACAAGTTGTGAAACAGTCTCCAAATGGTCTTTCGACCACAGGAGCTTCTACTGGGCAGAATGCCTTTCGCAGAATGGGTCAACCAAAAAGACTCAACTTTAACCAAGAAATAACCTCTAAATCAAAGTTATCAGCCCTAAATAAGAAGAAAAACCAGCTTGTCCAGAAAGCCATATCTCAGAAGAACAAGTCTGCTGCCTCTGCAAAGAAACCGCCAACCCGGATAAAGGAAGAGGAGACTCATGAGGTCCATGCATGCCCATACTGTAATCGAGAGTTCACATACCCGGCCAGCCTCGCTAAACACATCGCTTGCAGTTGTCCACAAAGACCTGTTGCCAAGAAATTGAAAAAAGGTGCACTGATGCCTCAAGACAAAAACAGGAGTCTCCGAAGTCGAGCCGTTGAGTCTGAAGTCAAGCAAGAGGCAGGTTCTGGATCAAGCGCAAAGCCTTTGGGGAAAACCAGAGCCCGGAGCTCTGAGCCAATTGAGAATGAAGCTCTACCAACAATTAAAGGAAAAGAACCTCAGGTACGTACAAAGAGGCCAGCCTTGAATATGGACAACACGGCCCCACAAACTAAGAAAGGCAAAAAGAGCAATGAGCCACTGACTTCCATGACTCCTGCAGTTACTGATGACTCTTCAACACGACCACCTTCTAAGATTCAACGTGGATCTAAAGAGGTTGTTGCCAAGAAGCAAGTTGTTGTCAAGAAGGAGGTTAAGGAGGTTGTTGTGAAAACGCACCAGTCTAAAAAGGAGGAGCGCTTTTCAGCAAGAACGCGGGAGAGAAAAGGTGGGCCGGTGACACGCAGCGTACAGATTGCTAGTACTTCAGCTCCTTTGGAAGTGAAGACTGAAGACCTCTCAAACCATGAACCAGGGCAGTCTGAGGTAATGCAAAAATTCATTATTATAATTGATATAATGTGATATAGTTAAATTTTATAGTTTTTTATAGATTTCATCATGTTATTTCTCTTATGTTTATTTCAGGAGTCTCTATTGAAGTTAGCCAGGTAAAACTCCATGTCCTCCAATTGCTTGAGTCAATGACTGGAAGGGGAACGTCTTTCAACTGAATTGGATTACCTTGATCATAACCTGAATTTTCAGGGGAACCAGGAGTTATCTCCCTGCTCATCTTTTGTGTTGGCCCATTGGAAGTATCTTCTCAGTGCACTTTTATAAATAATCCTTTGGATGTCTAACCCCTCCCAAAATGGACTGAAGAATATGATAAATAAATAAATCTCAATCAAGCATAATATTACTTATGTAATATTTATAAATGTTGACATTCTGGTTTTAAGATATTGCAAGAGGCAATCATTCAACAGTTTCTCTTAGGCTGATTGACCATGTTTAATCTGTAAGGTTTTTGGATCCAGCGGTCTCCTAATGCATGTACTTCTGTATACAGTATGATTGGACTGATCCTTTCTTCATGTCTGTACTCCATTTTGACCTGCTCCTCTTTTACTGAGAGAAATTATTTGAAGAAGAGTATATATATATATATATATATATATATATGTATATTTAAGTAAATGTAATCCTCCACAGGGAATGTTTATCATACTGAGGCTCTCATAATCTGAGGCTTTTTTGTTTTTACTTGGTTGTTGATGTTTTTGTTTATTTTGACACAGTTAATGAATTGAGCTATTTGATACAGTCAGAGTGGTCAGGAGAAAATAGTTTGCTGCAAGGTGTTCAACCTTCACCTGAACCAGCCAGAACCACAAGCCGTTTTATTATTTTCTTTTTCTCTGTTCCTTTTGTAATCTACAGATTCTACAGCAGGGCTGCTGGCCATTAAAATTACACTAAAACTTCAACTGGGAATGACGAACTGTCTTCTGCACTTGCATGAGATTAATTAAAAGTTGTAAGTGCCATTATTACAACCCAAATTATGTAATTGCCTATTACATACATATTGCATATTAGTGATCTGGGAAATCAGGTTGCTTGTTTCTATGAAAAGCACTTTATTTAGGCTAATTTGCCTTTTATGGATATCTCAAAGTTTGAGGTGATTTTACAAAATGTGATGACACCTGCTTGAAAACTATAAAAACAGTTAATTTTCACTGGTATGTTTATGCGCATGTACGTCACACCCTGAGGCAACCTCAGAAATTTGCTTCCAGTCTATTAAGACCTAGTTAATGTGCATAGTATAATTAACCGTTATTGCCATGACGCCATCACAAGCACTCAGACTCTTTGGTAACCAAGCATTATACAAATGTTTTGTTTTTATCGTTTCTCATTTTATAAAATGGATAAGGCCTCTGCTTTAATAGAACATCAACTGCACTTAATTCTTAGTGGTCTACCTCCTGGCAAGCTTTGAACTGATGCATTTTCTGCCTTCGGACAGCGTAATTCCTCTCACTCCTAAGCCTGTCTCTGCCATGTCATTTTCACTTTATAACCTGGACAATGAGGACAGGTATCTAAACAAGATCTGGATGCTTGAAATGTTTTTTTTTTTTTTTTAAGCAAGCAACTTCAAATATTTCCATCTTGCAGTATGTCTTTGCTGTCCTGCATTGATATATTTTTGGGAATGAAATGTTGACCGTGTTTTGTGATTATGAATAATAACCTTCACAAATGTAAAATGCATTGTCCTAATTGATATATAAAAAAAAAAAAGAAAAAAATACAATGTATACTTTTAGTTTGCTTCAGTGATACTTCAGAATGTATCCAGAGACAGTACCTGTCAAATTAATTTTTCACAAATGTTTTTCAGTGTTCAGGTTTGATCATATGCATATCTCTATTCATTGACCGCATTGCTTCCTGACTAATCCAAGCTTTTGCATTACCTTTTTCTGTTAGCACGTAGTCACATTCCGATTTTTTTGTCCATGTCCGATATCAGTACGTTTTCTTTAAATCACCTGGCTTGCGAAATTGAAGCTGTCTTATCAAGAGCTCGATATTTCCAGCAGGATTCAAGTTTTATTGTGGCTTTAAGAAACTCGTGTTTGACCATCAAAAAAGCCATTAGAGTGAAATAGTTATCTTCTAGGCTAGCTAACCCTGATTAAATACTCATATAGCTGTTAAGGACACGTCTAACTGTCTGTCTTGGCAATATTCAAATGAGGAATAGAATATTGAGTACAAATTTGTTCTGTTACACAGGATAGATCTTTATGTTGCAGGGAAAGCAAATCTTGTTTATGTTTCCCCCATGCCATGGTGCATGCCGTTCTTTATGGTTCCTCCATGCTGTGTATTGGGGAGAAGGAGTGCCTGATGCTATGTTCAGCTTGACAGGATGAAATATTGCCTCACTTAATCCTGATTGCTGTGCAAGGTGGCATAGCCCTAGTCATAAAAATGCAGCCCCATGCAGCTTCCGAATTGGTCGATGCAGTACATTAAGGTGAGGAAGTGACGCTTGGGTTAGAAATCATCTCCTTTATAATTTCTCCAGACCTATGTTTTATTAAACACAATTTTTTTTTTTTTTACTTTATAGATATAGTTTTGCTGTCATATATTTTTAAAACTTTCTGTTGATGCTTAAATGTTTGGTGCCATTTGCTTTCCTTCAAACTTGTGTATAAAAATGGAGAGAAAAAATAGGGTGGGAATTACACTACTTTTTTTGGATTTATCAATTAGGAATTGACTGAATTATGAAAACAGCAGAATACCGTGCGATATTGTTAAAACCGCCCCAATTTTGGCATTTGTTTTGCCTTAACCGGTAGCCTGTGTGGCCTAAATGACAAAAAAAGTAATTAATTTCACAAGAGCAAGATTTTGATTTAAACTCTTCTGCACCAATTAATTGTTCGCATTAAGACCAATAACTTGCTTTTTGTAAATGAGGTTTTGATTTCTTGTGGAATTTGCTACTTGTTTTTTTTAATCTATATATTGCTGCAAAATATTACTTCTGCCCTACGTTCAGAGACCATTAGAAATAGCATTGCCTTACGTAACTAGGTAGGCCGAGGATATGTTTGTGCTGATGTACATGCTATCAAATACCTTTCTGCTTCTCTGAGGGGAGCAGAAGAACAGTGAAATTGAGAGAGCAAAATCACTCCTCGGCAGAGAGAGAGTGATCTGTTCTGGCAGGGGAGTGTATAGGAGGAACAGCTCTACCCTTCCCAGCTGACAGCTTACTATCTGCATGTCTCTTCAGTTCACGTTCAAAAAGAATTTGATTTGAGCGAACCTTCAGTTAGACAGAGGGAATTAATTCCAGCGAGCTCCAGCCACTTGGCATCTGCCTTGTCTGTCAGTTGAAAGCTGTGAAACTAACTGTGCCTCTTGTCACAACTAAATTTCAGAGTTTTGCTGATATAAAAGGAAGAAAAGAATGTAAAATCACCTTCTCTTTCAGCACTCAGGCACCGCAGTATGTTCTTGTGGAAACCAGTCCCCTTTCAACTACACGACTAGCTGATGTAGCTGGATGTTGCATAACACCAGGTTGACCGTGTTTCCTTTTAAAGCACGAGTATAGTTGCACTTTGCAAATCTTGTTCTTACAGCAAGGAGCAGATCCGACTATCACACTGACCTGACACACAGCTTCCAAAATCTGACGAATGGGAAAACAGCTAAAAAATAATACTGAAGTGTTTCCTCCCAAAGGTTATAAGTAGATCTTTTTTTTTTATCTAAAAAATGTAGCTAGGACTTTTACAGCTCTATTGGATGAATAATTAGGCACAAGGAAAATTGAAGGTTACGCTTTATACGTATTAAGATTATGTTGTTATGGTAATGGGATAAGGATAAGGGTTTGATTTAGGGTTAGTTGCTTGTAATATAACCATAGTAAGTACAAAACTTGTGAGTACGTCGCATTAAAATAAAGCGCTACCAAGTTGAAAATGTGCATAGGGCTATGTAAAAGATAAAAATGTTACATTTAGATGGATTGGTTAAATAATTATTTAGAAATTAATGTTTAAAAAGTGTGATGATGTCACGAGTGGCATCTGTATGATATGTTTCCCTCCAGGTTTGATATTTAGTTATATAATGCAGACATTCCTACTTTTTTTAGTGTCCAAGTGTACATGTTGGGTGTCACTGTAGGTGAACACATCCCATAAGATCCCGCCTATAAAGATTTCTCATTGTATGGCATTGTATGAGTTGTTATTTTTCCACCCTTGGGTGAGTTACCCAAAATGAACTTTTCCTTTTCAACTTCTCCTCTCTCCTCCACAGGGGGAGGAATTAAAAAGTAGAGCTGCAAGAGTTGCAAAAAAATCTTTTCCCTGCAGCCGCGGTTCTTATGAAACGGATCATCGAGTTGAGAGGAGCGAGCAAGCAATGAAAGGGAGGGGTAGAGAGGAGGCAGAGGGAGGAGAGAAGAGGGCACACGCACCCGATCGGAGCACAACAAACGGCAGTCCACCCTGAGCCTGGGGGAACCGAAGGCTTCTCACTCAGTCAGCAGGACAGAGCACACTGGACCAGGAGCTTCAGACTCTGGAGAGTCTGCCAGCGAGGCACAACCTCAACACATGATCATAGAGCAGCAGGAAAAGGCAAGACATCATTGCTCTGATTCTCTCTCTTTCAAGCTCGCTCTCCGCACACACTCTCACTCATTCTCCTTGACGCACACAGACACACTCCCTCATTATCTTGCATGTGAGTGAGGCTATTTCTCTCTTTCTGAGCAGAAACCTCTGTGCTATTCTTACACAGCTGCAACGTTGCTCCAGCTGCCGTTTTCAAAGGGAAGTGAAGGCAAACCGGGTTTTTCTGTGTGGCGTGTCATTCAGAGACTGACCCATCAAGCCTAGTGGGACATCCCAACCATGGAGGACACTCTCACCTGTACTCCCACCACCTTTTCCCAGGTCTTCGGCCGCCAAGGACAGCTGATGCAAGCTAGTAAGTACCCGAGATCTGTCATGTTGGGACCAAACAAAACGTGCTTTGCCGGATTATGTCAATTTGTAGGCCTTGGGGTAGTAAATATGAAGTGGACAAGTGCTTGCTTATGCTCTGTGAAAGCTCTGCTGGTGAGACCATGGTCCACTGCATATCCTGATCTCTTGGTTTAGGCACCCAGCATGCAGAGAGAAACCCAGCTCTTCTTCCCCGCTGCTTTCAGCCCGCTAATGAGCTGCACACGGTCAAAAAATGTGTCTGCGGGTGTGCATCTCTCATCTTGCTTATGGACATAGTGATCTTAATAAGTCAGTCATGAGGGCTGGGGCTGAAAGAGGAACATGACAGTTAACTCAAGATAGATTCTTTTTTTTATGGAGAACTTCACCAGTGTAATTCTGAAACAGTGCAATAATTCCTTGACAGCTTCATAAATATTGCACTCGCAAGCATTGATGAATTATGAATTTTGTCTTACAAAAACTCCCAGTGCTATAAATAGATGGCGCTTCATAACTTATGTCTCACAGATTGTACTTCTGCATTTATTAGCTTTGTACAGGTTTTGTATGGAAGTGGCTTGTACAAGATTTCCATAATACCTCCAATCCTTGTCTTAATTTAGAATGGAAATGGAAACTAGTGACAAATTAGCTCAAGACAACTCATACATTTGGAATTAAACACATGTAACATATTCAAGTTTATTATAGATAATACAGTTTAATATAAATAATATATTAAATCTTTCATTTAAAACATTTAACATACATACACTGTATGGTTTTATTTACATGTCAAAACTGATGACACACTTTTTACACCATGAAAATATGAAGATCTTTTAAAATAATATTTAATATTTACATATTTTCATTTATTTTTCATTTATTATATAAAGGAGTATGATGAAAAACCTCTTTACATTTATACTATGTGTTATGTATTATTAATTAAAAAAATGTTTTTTTAATTATAATTGATCAAAGCTTGTGTCTGCAATTTTTATGAAGCTGTCAAGAATGTACTGATGATAGTTTTTGTAAACTAACTAGCTTTAACATTATTTTAGTGTACTTCCATAATGTCTTTGTAGATATCTCTGGCTTCTATCAATATCTTATTTTAGCTTATAACAAATTTGTACTGTCATGTCAAAGTTACAGCTTAGATGTCGGTGGAGGGCAATTCAATTAAAGGGATAGTTCATCCAAAAATGAAAATTCTGTCATAATTTACTCACCCTCAAGTTGTTCCAAACTTTTTTTTCTTCTGTTGAACACAAAAGAAGATATTTTGAAGAATGTTGGGAACAGTTGACTGCACCTTTTGACTTCCACTGAAGGGAGGAAAAAAACGATGGAAGTCAATGGCTACGGTCAACTATCTGGTTCCCAACATTCTTCAAAATATCTTCTTTTGTGTTCAACAGAAAAAAAAAAAAAACTTGTACAGGTTTGGAACAACTTGAGGGTGAGTAAATGATAACAGATTTTTCATTTTTGGGTGAACTATCCCTTTAAGGAGACTTGCAGTAGGACGCAATTACTCAAACAGCAGTTTGTAAATGACCGTGATACTAGCGCTAATGACAATCCAAGCAGATTTTAATTTGATGTCTAATTCGATGTCTCTACACATTAACATGACAATTAGCAGAGCAATGCCATGCTGATGACTATCTGTTGAAAAAACAACAACATGATTATGTTCTTGGGAGAGTTTTAAAGAACGTGCATCTACATATAACAGCAATCCTGGAGAATATCAGACAGTGATGATGGTCCATTATGGAGTTTATATTACATATACTTTTGCCTTCATTTTTGATAAATGCTTTCTTTCCAAAGCAACTCACAGGATTGCTGCCACGTGTAAGGATACAAACTAAAAGGGTTGTAATGCTATGCTAAATATAGGTTGTGCTAACATGCAAAATGTATATTCCATGTGATGATATGGTTATCATGCATAGAAAAATATCATGCAGATGTAGCCGATGTCATTGGGTTTTACGCCATGATTTCAGTTATTACCGCCCCAGACTGTGTATGATTTTTTTTGGAAAGGATATGTCCTTAAATTACCTTCCTAGGGTGAGAGATTTCTTCACTTTAAACCACTAGAATCTAATTTAAAGTTCATCTTTACCCACAGTAAATGCATGCTTGCCGGAAAAGTTTGTCAATTTTGTGTGCTAAAAATTGTACATTATCGGAGTGGTAGACTATATGTGTGTGTTAGCAGGGTGTTTTGGTGGGAGGAATGGAAGCAGTGAAACGGGACGGGTTGGGGGTGTTGAGTTTGTTTGAATAAAAGTCTCTCTCTCTCTCTCTCTGTTCACTCTCCAGAAATAGAAGAAAACTTTTATAAATAATGCCCTTTGTTTGCTATATTTCTGTGAACTCATTAGCTGTTTGGTATGCAGGGATGTATTAGTGTCTGCAGAGTGTGTGACATTGCCATGATTAATATTCTGCGTGTGGCTTTGGAGCGCTGAAAGCCTCTTTACTGAATTTGTGTTTCTGAAGTGCCTGAAGATGAGACTCCTCTGCAATATCTGAGCCTCAGAGGTGCCGAAATACTGTATGTATTACCATCAGCCACTTCTCTGTGGCTCTTTGCTTTGAATGTCTCACATTCTGGATCATCCATAATGATGAGATTTTGTAGTTTCTAGACATTCTGATGTCTCGGTCCCCATGGACGCACTGGACGTGGATTTTTCTGAAGTTTCTGCCTTTACAAACAATGAACTGATTTGAGAGGGTTTTTTCTTTTTTCACCAAAATAAATTTTTTTGCTTCTTTTTTTCTAATTTGCATTAAAGTCTTCCCAGAGGAGGATGTGGTTCTTTTCGGTGCACTTTCGCCTCAAATAATTTTCTCTTTTAACATTGATCAAAGTGCCCTATGTTTGCTCCATAAGTGTTTTTAAAGATCATCTTCAAGCGATGCAAAAGGATCCACAGTGCAGATTTCATTGGCATGACGCGCCACTGCTTTTATGTTCTGTGTTGGTGTTTATATGGGTATGCATGAGCGTGGCTGAGATCCAAGTCTATGGACTCACCGCCGACACACAGACTGTTTTGGCTGACGTAATAGACGTGGCTGGACAGGGCTGTGAGTGTGGGCTCATTTGTGTGTGTGTCTGCAGATGTTAGTGATAGCACAATATGCAGCACCAGTGACTTTAATAGGAGTTACGCGGTCCCGGTGACGGACCTCTTTTCCTCACTGCATGTTTGATAGAGAAGTGCTTACTGCAGAAATATGCCTCGACACGGCATACAAAGTATGAATACACGTGCATACATGCTTATATTTATCACACGTGTCTCTGGAACACTTGATTCTGATTGGTCAAATATTTTTGTATAATAGTCATTGATATGCCAGTTTCATGTCGCATCACACTACTCTCTTTTTTCTCACAAAATAAAAAAATTCAGCTCAGATCAATATTTCATGTTCATTTATATGCAATAAATAATAATTAATTTGTTAGTTCACCTAAAAATTTAAATTATCCCATAATTTACTTACCCTCAAGCCATCCAAGGTATTGTCAATACGTCATGCGTCGGGTCAGAGGTCATTCTTCCAGCCGTTACCGGAAGCCAGTGATTATAGTTTATAAAGTCATACATATGGCCATGATTACAGTTTCATATAAATATTTTTCTTACAAAAACGCATCGCTTCGCTTCAAAAGGCCTTTATTAACCCCCTGAAGTCGTATGGCTTACTTTTTGGATGTATGGATGTGCTTTTTTGGGCTTCAAAATCTTAGTTACTATTCACTCACATTGTGGTGGTTGAGGAGATTCCTCCCTTCTATGTAAAGCGCTTTGAGTGCAGAGAAAAGACCGATATAAATGTAATAAATGTATTATAATTATTATTATTGTAAACTTTCAAGAGCTAGCATCATTTTTAATTTCACTCCGATTGTGTTTGGCTGAAAAAGAAAGTCATTGTCATAAATTTCAATTTTGGGTGAACTATCCCTTTAAAGGAACACTCCGACTTTTTGGGACTTTAGCCTATTCACCTTATCCCCCAGAGTTAGATAAGTCCATACATACCTTTTTCATCTCCGTGCGTGCTATAAGTCTGTTTGATGCACCCACCGCTAGCCTAGCTTAGCACAAAGACTGGATGTAAATGGTTACAGCTAGCATACTAATCCAAATAAGTGACAAAATAACGCAAACATTTTCCTATTTACATGTTGTGATTTGTATAGTCACAGAGTGTACAAAAAACAAAGTCACATGAGACACCGTCTAACCGTATAAATACTGGGAACTATATTCTCTGAAGGCGAAGCACTGCTACTTGGGCGGAGTGATAACCGCAGCACCTGAGACGCGCCGTGGTGAGGAGCAGAGAGAGCGTCTCAGGTGCTGCGGTTATCACTCCGCCCAAGTAGCAGTGCTTAAAATATGTCTGTGTCTCTTGTGACTTTGTTTTTTGTACACTCTGTGACTATACAAATCACAACATGTAAATAGGAAAATGTTTGCGTTATTTTGTCAGTGTATTTATACATTTAAGTACTGAGTAATAGTTAACAACATGTATTTATTATGGTAAGGGGTTGGCTTAGGGTTAGTTGCATGTAAATATGCAAATATAATTACTAGTAACTACATATAATGTGTAACAAAGGGCACTGTAAAATAAAGTATTACCGTAAAGTATTACCACTTTGACTTATTCTTCGTATAATGCAGGTGATTTAGAATATAAATAACTTATACAATGTTGCTTTAAATTTGCTTGGTAAATTTAGAAAACTCGATATTAAACAAGCAGGGATATATGTAATGATTATCTGTTATACTCTCTCTGTGAGGCCTGGTTGACCAGAAAGCACAGAAATCAGGTTCGCTTTGCACCGAGCCCAAGAATAAGTCACCTTTCTGCATCATTGGCCCATTGTAGAGGAGGTAATATAGCAGTAAGAAAAGAAGAGCGTCAGCAGAATTGTCTAGAAGTTCTTTTCTTCCGTCACCTCTACCAATAAAGAGAGAGCCGATCTGTGTCCCTCTGGAAGGAAGTCATGATCTTGTCCTAAAGTCCTATATTTGTGCAGACAGAGCATAATCAGAGCTTTCCTGATACTACAACATAACATTGACGCCAAAAGATACTTGGACACCAAGCCCAATCTTAAAAATGTTATATTATGGCTGTCATGATTCCTGTCTTGTGTTCACCTTGTCTTGTGTGGACTTTTGTTATTTCCTGTTCTGTGCCATGTTTTGTAGTCCTTTGTAGTTTTTCTTGTTTATTAGTCTCCCCAGGTGTTTCTTATTAGCCATGCCCCCTTGTTATCTTGTTTAGCTTGTTTGCTTTTGTATTGAAGCCCTGTGTATATTAAAGTCTTTGTGAGTTCTTGATGTTGTATGTTGGTTGTTCTGTTCCCGAGTCCTTTTCCCTAGTCTGTCTTTGTCAAGTTTTGAGTTTGTTTAAATAAAGTGTGCTGTTCGTAGATTCTGCTTCCTCCTATGATTCAACCACATCGTTACAATGGCCTTACGTAGATAACAAAATAGCAAATAATGTAAAATAATTAAAAGACTAACAATATTTAAGAGATGGCACAAGCACATTTCACAATAAAAATGCTAAGGAAAAAATATATATAATTCTATTTTCCCAAAATGCTATACATCATGTATTACTTATTGGCAGATAACATTTAATGATATTTTTACATTTTTGTTTCCTGTTTCTCATCTATTGTGAAAATAAGTTTTGGGTCCATTGCATATAAAACACTATACAACATTGTTTTTGTCATTTTTATCACATTTTGAACAGTTTCTGCTACTGGCATGTTGTTAGTTGCAATGTAATGACAAACAACACAGTGTTGCTACACAGCTTGCATATTAATCTGACAATTCCTCCCATATGTTTTCAGACATATTTTCATGGGACATTAGATGCTTACAGACTGTCACTTTAATACTGTGCATGTGTTGCTCACAACAGAATGTTACTCACAACACCGAAGAAGAAACTATTGCAAAATTTGATTGTCTTCTTGAACCAATTTCTTTGCTCTGGTTATATCTTAGATTTACTGACAAATCTTTATTGACCAAGAGTCATTAGATGTCCCTCATGAGGCCGATAATCGCTCCATCTGGGTCAATAGACACCCAATCCGAGAGCTTCTCTTTCTTAATCACTATTATTGAATCTCACACCTATCCGACGATTGACTTGAGAAGCAGCCGAGATGGAAAGGACATTTTTAATTTCTAATTACTGTCACAGAATGACATAGCTATAAGTTGCATAGGGTAGCAAGTGCGAATTTGCTGATCGAATGACGCAAATATTAATTCCAAGAACTTTGGTGTTCACAATTGGAAAGAAATCCATTTTTCTTCTAAGTCTTGAAAGGAACTGCTTTTAAGTGGCAACGCAGCCATTAGTGCAGAAAAGGCTTAGCTTACAGGCAGTGCTCGTTGATTAGAGCGTTCTCATGAATTTTAAGCAGGGGCCAGTTTTGTTTGAATTGAAGCTTTGGAGTTTGAAGATTTCGGAACTATTTCAGTTATAATAAGAAAAGTGATGTATTTCCCTCTAAACTGTGAAAAGTACACACAACCCTTCCCCTGGAGAGTTTCCATAAGGAATAAGTTCAGAAATGATGTAGTGCATCAGCCTGTGTGGATTTGCCAGATGCTGTTTACTGTGAGGTTAGGTGTGTGTGATTGTAGGCTAGTCTGCAACTTGGCATGCCAGTTTTATCCAATTGACGGGTTACTCTGGAGCCTAAAATTGCTTTGGATATCAGTCCCTACACATGATGTTCTGAACTGCTCTGAATAGTGTTTACATTTGAGGGAATATATTTTGACAGAGGCAGCTGGCAAGACTTGAGCAGCTAAAGAACTTCCTGCATGCAAATTTGTTTTCTTCTGAAACCACTTCAAAGGGATCTCATAATATGTCTGTGGCAAGTGCGTCGTATTTGTAATTTATTTATTTAGAAAATTTGACACGTCTTCCGGAATGTGGGATTAAATCCACATATTTCGTTTTCATTATGTAACTTGAAGACTGCTTAATATTATCAGATCCTCCCCGACCTTTCCCGTTGCTCTCTCCATCTCTCTCTTATTTTCCTCTCTGTAGACTTTGTGCTGCAACTTTTTACACAAGGGTCAATTTCACACCTTTCTGAATTTATGCATTTGGGAACTGCTGTAGCATTTTCTCCTGTCTTTGTTGTACAAGAAACCTTGCACTACAGTTTTATAGCAAAAGGCTTGTTCTGAGATTAGGTTTCTGTCATGCTTTAGTAGCCAAGCGTCCGTTTTTAACATCTGCAACAGCAGATTATTCTGCTCTTTCCTCTCCTTGGAGAGAATAATTTTAATCACTTGGAGCCTATTTGGTTCCTCTGCCTTTACATAGGATTTACTTTGTAACTCTCTTACTTTTTGCATTATATCTGGCATATATATATATAATATTTATTAAAATATATGTATAGTTATTTTATTCATAAAGGAGGCATTCAGTTGATCAAAAGTGACAGTAATGACATTTATAATCTTACAAAATATTACAAATGCTTTTTTCTTTTCTTTTTATCAAAGAATCACAGTTTACACAAAAAAATATTACACAACACGCAGCTGTTTTCAACAACAATAATAATAATAATAACAATAATAATAATAATAATAATAAATGAGCATATTAGAATGACTTCTGAGTAATGATGCTCACTGTAATAAAGTACATTTTAATGTATAATAAAATAAAAAACAATTGTTAGAAATATGGCCTGGGTAAACATAAGAAACTTCTTTAAAAAAAAACAAAAAAACTAATAATCTTACCTCAAACCTTTAAACAGTGTGTATATTTATAGGATTCAAATATATGGTTTTATATGTAAATATATAGTTAATCCAAATATATAAATTGTTATTCTGTTAAAAAAAGAAAACGTGCATGTATTAAATACAAAATAGAGGCATTGTCACCTGTGGTCTCTTTTATTTTCACCCCACTGTAGCTTTTCAAATGGACAAGCCTTTAAAATGTGCAGCTTCAGTAACAACTCTCAAAGCTTGAGGGCTGCCTACATTTTCATTGTCGCCATGAACATTCTTGACAAAATGGATGTCAAACATTTAATAAATCATTCGCCACCTAAAGCGTGAGCCATAAAATGTGATTTTGGTTGATGTAACCTTTAAGAGTGTCACACTTGCTGGAATTTTCCATTCAGTTAGCTTGTTTGTTGGTTGGAGAACCATGTGCATTTGCTATATAGAAACACATTATTACTCTTTTTGTTTTGTGCGTTATCATGTAGAGAGATTGCTCAGTTAACACTGTTATCTGTTTCAGTCTTAGACACACACCTCTCCCATCTGTGTGCAAGACGTGACTTGAATATTAAAACAGTAAATTTTACTGCTCAATAGTGATGAGTCTCCTGACATCGACTTGGGTAGATGTGGTTTTTCTCTTCGTCAGATGCTATTGGCTAAGCCTGTAGGATCGGGACATATTAAAGAACATGGGAGGAATATTCTGCCTGCTCTTCATAGATGTATTATGAAAACTGTGTTGAATGTTATGTGCTTTGACTTTCATTTGACTCAAGGCTCCAGCTTTATCTTTGCTTGTTCTGCCTCATCCTTTGCTCGAGGAGGAGTGCTGCTGTCATTTGCTTGCAAAATGGCAGATATTAGCAAACAATTCAGCTTGTGTTGACACACAGGGATTGAGAGGTGTGACAAAAGGGGTTTATTTTAAGCAAGATTAAGCAAAATGAGGACACCGCTATGAGTTCTGATGTCAGCAGCCATGTTGGCTTTGCTTGGTGACATGTAATAGACTAAAGCTTATTAGTGATCAGTCACACTTTGGGTTCCCTCCAGGCAACGCTTGATTTAGACATCTGAGGCAGAGCTGGGGCAAACTTTCTCGCTGATTTGAGATGATTAAAGGTATTACTGTGATGAGAGGTACGTTCGGATGCCTAAGGGTTAAAGATGAACACTCAGTATCCAGCCGTCTTTGCTAATGGCCATTGCTTGCCCATGTCTTCCTTGTTCTTGATTTCATTCATGATCAACATGGGGTTGAGTAGATGGATCTAAACTTAAAGAAAGGTATTGTAAAAAAAAAAAAAATTTGCCAACATATAGGCTACAGACAGCTTTTGGTGAACCTTGATATACAGCGCAATTTATATAACACTTGATATTCAGTAAATAATCCTGAAAAAAAAACCTAAAGAATCCAATTTCCATAGAATTCATTGTGACAAACATCTTCTAAATGAATAAATGTGACCTAAATGTTGCAGGAAATGAGTAAACCCAAAAAAAGAAAAAAGAAAGAAATAATAATACATATAATGCAATAGCTAATATGCTGGTTTCACAAAGCATTTGTTATTATTATCAATGTTGAAAATAATCAATATAAGAATAAATAATAAAAATGTATTATTTGTTTGAATAAAAATACAGTAAAATAACTCATTCTAATATGCTGATCTGGTGCTTAAGCAACATTTCTTATTACAATCAATGTTGAAAACAGTTTTTATTTTTATTTTTGTGGATCCATGATCTGATTTGTTTTCAGGATTCTTTAATGAATAGAAAGTTCAAGCGAATGGCATTAATTTGACATATAAATCTTTTGTAACATTATAAATGTATTTATTATGATCAATTTAAGGCAACCTTGCTGAATAAAAGTATTAATTTCTTTAAAAAAATACTCACTGACCCTGTTAGTCTATATACTGTACATGGTTTATTCAAACCAACAAGCCTATCAGATAAATGGATTTGTATTCAGTTCAAATAGGCGTCTCCAGCATGCACTACAGCATGAATAAACAAAATGGCTGCATTGTTTGCCAGTTTTATGTACACTGTTTTTGATTTTGTTGCCAGATTTAGTGGCTTATTGTCTTGTGATATCAAGATGACGTGTTCTGTTGATTGTTAGCCTTGTTGTGTAGCATGTACCAAGTGTTGACGTCTGTGTGGATTTTTAAGGTATTTCATGACTGTTTTTTTGCCACATGTGTGACCATGTGATGAGTATTCATTCAAACATGAGATGGAGCATGTGATATGCAATCGTTTAAAACCATGCAAATAACTTTTTTATAGCTATTTAATCTAGATAGGTGGTAGTTACAGCGATGGTGGATTATAAGTCATGACCAATTTAAGTTCAAAACATTTTTTTTTTTTATTGCAATTAAAATAATGTTCCACAGGCAGTTTATTTCCAGTGCATGACATGTCTGTCAGTTTTTGACATCTGAGGCTGCACCATTACATAGAGTTCATTATGTGCAGCCCAGTGAAGACATGATTGACTCAACATGGCAGTAACATTTTGATTTTTGACATAACCTAGCTATGGGCAATCGACGTGTCTTCTGCCGGCTAAATGCTCCCTGTGCCCTAAAATGCCTGCATCAGCATTGTTCAGCTATGGATGGAAGTAAACAATCACAATCCATAGTGTAAGCATCCTATAAGTCAGATTTATGGAAGGGAAAAGCCACCCTCTGCACTCTTCATAACCATCCTTTGTTTTGTCTCTCCATCAGACTGAGTAACGGGAGGATGAGGTCATATTCTGCAGCGGCAGCGGAGGGGAAATGAGTCAGGGGTGAAGAGATTAATTCATGCAGGTCTTGGTCTTGTGCAGGATGAGTGATCCATCTATCATTGAACTGAGAGCCTGTTCTCCTTGCACTTTGAACAGAGATGTCTGGATTATGGACTGAAATGAGGCTGCTTTTAGTGAGCACAGCATCTTCAACAACCCCCTTTAAATATTTTATAGGTTTTAGTTTGAGTAGATGATGCTAAAAGCATGGCCTGAAACATTGTTTCCTTACATTTCTCCTTAATTCAAACCAGATATTGTTTGTCATCAGGTAAATAAGTTGTTTTGAGTGCATCCATGTTTAGGAATGGGTCTAAGTCGAGTACTATTAACATAAAAAAAATGTATCTTATATTGTTAACTTGCATTTAAAGGTACTGGGAATTTTTTTTTATATACATTTTTTGGAGTGAAAATAGCATAAGAAATAGTCACATTATGAGATTTAAAAGTCACATTTTGAGAAATAAAAACAAAATAAATTAAAAATATGCAGAAAATTAAGATTAAAAATTAGAAATTTAAAATGCTGTTTTTACCTTCAATTTTTTTAACTTACATTTAAAAGTACTTTAAATAAATATTGAATCATATTTATATTAAAATGTATATTATTTTTATTTACAAATGAATAAAAGTTAAAGATAAGCTTAAATACCTATGGTATTCTGGAAATATAGAATGGAATAATTGTGAAATTAGCATTAGACTGATACTGGTTTGATAAGCACTGAGTTTCTATCACATAGAGAATCATTAAAATGGATTCTCATGCGGTGGGATGCATGGATGGCAAATATATAGCAATAAGAATCAAAATACTTGGATGCACTTGAAAACACATCAAGTTAGTTCTGGCAGGTCACGTTAGTCAATCTCGCGTCAGCTGACTCTGAACTAATCCACATCTACCTATAGGAATACGACACCTATCACTGTATACATATATAAGCTCCTTCAGTATTATCAGCTGCTATCGCGTTCTCAATTCCCTCCTCCATCCCCAGCTCCTCCTCTCGTCAGTCAGGATTTGGCATTCTGATTCCCCCTGAATCAGACTAAAATTCTCTAATTATGTTGTACATTAAAAGTAATGAATGATATCTGCAATACATTCATGTTGGTTCTGTTCTGTTTACCCTAAGGAGGGTTTTTGCTGCTCTCCCTGCTCTTATACATGCTAGGCTGGATGGATGCGCTGGGAGTTCTCGCCCAGAACAGAACCATACCGCCAATCCAAACTGTATGCTAACTGTCAATCGTATTTGATGATAGTGGTCCTGACAGAAATACCTATATATTAATTTTTGGTTAGTCAAGAATGAGTAGTTGATTTCAACCATCTTTGCTAGCTGCCATTGTGCAAACTTCAGCAACTAATTGTTAGATGATTGCAGTGTTTTTGATTGAGGAAAAAAAGCAGAGAACTCAGGAACCTGTTTCAGTTACATTTAATGCCTGCTATTCCCCAAAAAACAAACAAACTCCAATTCACAACACCTGTGCATGAGTTATGACTCAAACATTTCTGTGTAAAATGATGTTTGCATAACAATGCACTGTTTCTAAATTACATGTTTAGCACCCTAAACAAATCCCTGTTGCGCCGCAGGGTCTCATTTTCTTTCGTCTAGGAAAAGTTTTGACGCTTGCGTTCTCATTTTAGAGGTGTTGAGAAGTGCTGACCCACTTTCCTCCTCTGAATATGACAGGCGCTGGCATTCACACACAAACACCCTTAATTGGCTCAAGCCTTGTCACAGGTTCTCCCTGTAGTCCTTGCTTTCCAAAGGCGCATCATCGAGGCATTAAAAATCGACGTGCACTGTGTCAGTGCTAATCTGCCTCAGGTATGCCTCTACCAAGCCATATTTATCTGTTCCTCGCATGTAGAAAGTTCCCTTTGACTGTTCTCTCATACCGAGTCTCAGCTGAGAATATGCATATATATAGGCCTACTTACATTTACAATTATATTTCATTTAGCTGACACTCCACTTCTTCTCTTGTATGGTCAGGTGGTTCTAAATTTCCCTAGTCTGCATGTAAAAAAAGCCAGCAGCGCCTTGCATCTCATGAATACATTTTGCATGTGGAAAATTCCACAGTATCAAAGGTAATTTGATTTCGCTGTCACTCGTCAATATGAACTGAATGTCAGCTGGCATTTTAAGATCTTCATTATTGTGGCCTGCCACTTTATATTCAGTAATATTGCCTGTGGCAAGACCTATTTGAACTTAATTTGTGTCCTTTTGCATTGTGGGAAAGTAATGGCGCTTGTCCCTGCGAGTATGCAAATGCGATCTGACCTCTTGTTTAGTAGGATCAATATGGACGATTAGGCAAGCACCCTGTCCCACACAACTGCTTATCTACCCTATTGTTACATGCTTCATTACAAGTGTAATTGATGCTTTGCGCTCCTTGTAGCTCTAATGTCAATTTAATTCTCTCTCCCTTTGTCTCTAAAAGGCCCGGATGGCATTAAGAGGAAAAAGGGAGAAAATGTGTAATGCAATTCAAAGGCATCCAGCTAGTCCACTGTAAGCCCTGGGCTGGTTATCAAAGGGTCAGAAGAGGCTTTTATCTTCAAAAGCTTAGTCAGAGCTTGTATTGCAATCTGTTTTTCCAGAGGCTTGAATTCAGTGAGAAGGCATCCAAAGCATGGAGAGCTGTACTGCGGGATGTCTCACTAGGTGGCGGACTGATCAAAGATTTCACCTGAGGAGGGCAGTCGCTCCACTTCTAATGTGACACGGCTGCATCCCGGCGGCATGCTAACAATTAAGTATTTGCTCGACTCTGTGTGCAGACTTGACCTCAATTTCCCCCCTCCGGGAGTAACTGTGCTGCACTGGTGTCAAATAGTACATAAGGACCATCAATGACCCTAAATGATATTGAAAATCAGCTTTGCTGGAAGAGAGCATTCATTTGGTATGAGTTCGGACTGGCATACTATCATACTACTTTTCCTGTAGAATGCACATGTTCAGAATGGCATTCAAGTAGAATGTAGACTACAACGGCATTCAAAAGTTTGTGGTCGGTAAGATTCTGATATACTGTGAATATTATTACAAGTGAAGAGAACTGTTTTCTATTTTCTATTTTCTATTTTAAAATGTAATTTGTTCCTGTGATGGCAAAGCTGAATTTTCAGCAGCCATTCAGTGTCACATGATCCTTCAGAAATCATTCTTATATGCTGATTTGGTGCTAAAGAAAACGTTAGTATGCTTATTATTATCGATGTTGTGCTGCTTATTTTTATAGAAACCATGACTTCTTTGATGAATAGAAAGTTCAAAACAACAGTATTTGTTTAAAATATAAATCTTTTGTAACATTATAAATGTCTTTACTGTAACTTTAGAACAATTTAATGTGTCTTTGCTGAATAAAAGTTCAAAAAATCTTACTGACCCCAAATAGTGTGACCCCATAGGTAGTGTGTACTGTGCACGGTATGCAAATTTTCACACTTTCACACTTTTCAGACTGTGTATTTTATGCATATTTTTGTATGCTATAGTTGCAAGGGCACACTATCATACAAGTATGTGTGCTGATCACAGTATGAAAATTTTCTGTATGCTAGGTTCAGAATGGCATATCACTGTACTCCACAGTTTTTCCTGCAATATAATTTTTTTAATTATTATATGTTAAAAATCGCATTCCTCTCTGACTATTTCTGCAGTATGTACTATGATTACTATGCACAGTATGCTAATTTTGAGTATGCTGTTCATAATGGAATACCACCCTTTTACTCGTAATATTGCTTTGGCTACTGTCTCCCATAATGCACACTGCACAATTTTAATTTTAGCGAATGAACAAGAAGATATTTCAACCACAATATTAAACATCTATTTTTCAGACTGTCAAATGTTATCACATTTTTCAATAAACTTGAATTAAAAATTTAAAGAATGGCATTGATCTCCGAGATAATGAAGCATACTAACAGTGGAAACATTTGCATAATACACACTGTTTCACATGTTTTTCAAAAAAAGTAGTATGCAGAAAGCAGTGTGCCAGTATTCCATTCCTTACCTAGTCTTTCTCATTATTCTTTATTATAGTTACAATAAAATGTGTTGTCAACATATAGACATATTTATGTGTCTGTGGTTTAATCACTGTTCTTCATCAGGTTCATGTTCATTCCTCTGTTGCTTGATTTGCTATAACTTTCAGAGCCATATGGGGGCAATATTGTCTCTTTGGAAAGTCAGATGTAGAATATTCCATACCTGTCTTGCTCATCCTAATATGATTTAACGGTTGACACTATAAGCGTATTTAGCTGAGTGTTAAATAATAAAAAGGTGCCAAGACGCCTCCAATAAAATTATTTTCTTTAAACAGTGAATCAGTCAAGCAGCAATGTGAGGGATATATTTTGTTTTCTTTTTCTCAATCTGGTAAAACTTTTAGTGCTAAATGCAGCTGCTGAGGTGTAATGAATTAGACTAAATCTATTATAATAATGATGCAGAATGCATAAAGATCAGTTTGATTGGCATGCTTAAATCTACATATCAAGATAATTGTTAAATGATTTGATGGGAAGCATTTTAAGAAATTGAGCTGAAGCATAGCCATTCTTCCCTTGAAGTTCACAGATGGGTGTGAGAATATTCTTGATGATACTGTTGAAATAATCCAAAGAATGAACTCTGACTGCAGTCAAGTTGTCAAGTGTTTGCTTTGAAAATCCCTGAGCTCTAAGCGGTTGAATAGACAGTTAAGCACAAATCATTCAAGAAGAAAAACACACAAAAAGGGAATAGTTCAGAACCCGCCTGAATGCTATAATTGAGAAAATTGTGTGAACTGTTACAATTGGCTGAGGACAAATTCAAATTGCACTATATGGGGTTAATCTACTTTTAAGAGCAGGTCAGTGGGGAAAAAAACCTTGCCATGTAGTTTAGGTGCACCCGTGATTAAGTGTGACAGGTAAAGACTAGTTCTCTAAGGGCTTGATACAAATGTTTTAGTCTGTGGTTGAAGTATCCGGGCTACTACGGGTCTTCAGAGGTGACTGGTTGACATTTGCTAAATGTTGCTTCATTACAGAAATGCACTCAACTCTCTGATTTATTAGTAAGTCTATTACCTCTAACATTTAATGCATATTTATTCACCGCTAACATTATTGCATTTGTAATTGCAACAGTTGAGTACATTAGTAACCTCCATTAGTATGTTATCTATGCTTCAGTTTGTCAGTATACATTTAGTCACTGATTATGGGTTCAATTCCCAGCACTACAACAAAAAATATTTATGTAACACATTTATAAACATTGATATTACGTCAAATAAATGTATATGTATATTAATATTTATAATTTTTTTTAAATAGTATGTCATATAATTATTTTTCTTATAAATATATATAATTTACTTATATTATATATATTGAGAGAGAGATTTTAAAGAGATAATTGAAAAAAGATATTACAAATTTATATATATATATATATATAACTTTAAATGACTTATTATTTAAATTATAGTAATGTATGTATAATATGGTAATGCACACTGTAAAAAATATTTCAACTTATTTTTTAACTAGATTGTCCAGACAACAAGAAATTTTAAGTTTTCTTGTCCTCAACTTATCGAAATAAGTTAGTTAAACTAAAAAAAAACCCATGCAAAAAGATAATGATCATTGATCAGATAATGATCAAAATAATGAGTTAAGTTTTTTTACAGTGCATATAGGTATTTATATAACACA
Organism: Semotilus atromaculatus; assembly: GCA_031834385.1. Taxonomy (NCBI): domain Eukaryota; kingdom Metazoa; phylum Chordata; class Actinopteri; order Cypriniformes; family Leuciscidae; genus Semotilus; species Semotilus atromaculatus. The sequence continues at coordinate 9,310,938 of JAULUF010000020.1, forward strand.
ATAGGTATATATAACAAATATGTTTTATGATTTTCATTATATATGTACTGTCAAATAGATTAATCGTATCTAACATAAAAATTTGTATATACGTATATATATATGTATATTTGTGCTAGGCCATATAAGTGCTTTTGGTTAAATTGATTAATTGCGATCATGCATCTAACAAATTCATCATAATTTTTTTTCAAATATATAATATATGTGTATGCATGTGTATAAATATATATAGGCTATGTGTGTGTAAATATACGTATATATATGTGGGCCGTGAATGTTGAAATCTGGAAAGGCACAGAATTTCACATCATTCATACATCCATCTGCTCATGTGTTTTTTAATCATACACAATGATTTATTTGTTTATGAAATACTCCACTGTCCCTTCCAACAACATGATGTTCTGTATAGTTCTCTGTGTAAAGCAGTCAAGCAATCTTTGGAGGACAGCCATGGGAAAAAGCTCTCTGATAAAAGCAAAGCCTCACGGCATGTGTGACATTAACATTGATCTGAGAGCAAAGGAGGGCTGCTTTGTCACCATGGAAACCGGCGCTGAGACGGTCTTAAGTTAAACTTTCATTTATTGATGTAGGGAGTTTTCCCCACCCTCATTTGAATTTTGATTATAGCGGCTGTTGAAATACTTTGAATTTTGTTGAGAGAAAAAATGAAGTTCACTCTATCTGCCTTGTTATTGTTAAAAGAGGGAACTAGTAGGTCCTCTCGGCAGTCTTATCAGGGAAGAGGTTTTACTTCAATAAATATTAATGCAATTACTGGCAGTCACAAGCACAGCAATACAGTCGTGTTCAGTGAAAGAGTTCAAAGCTGTATTTTCCTCATAAGCCAGGGATTTTTACAAAGTTAAACTTTTGAGTCAGTGGTCTTGGCATATTTTGTCACCGAAGAGAATTTCAATTGCTTTGAACATTGGGACCGCTTCATAGCCTACTGAATGTTTTAGGGGGATTAAGAGCAAGTATGTGGGGAATATTTGAGTTTTCTGTGGTCATTTGAATTCTGATCACATGTGTGGTCATTGCCGTGTAATTCAGTTGACGGAATCCTTGAGCTTGTGGAAACAATTCACCTACAGAAGTTAAATGGGAGACATCAGATGAATATTTCTGGAAGGTATAAAAGCGAAACGAGGAACATAAAGAGAATTCAATTTAAAGTTGGTTGTATAAATCTTAAGGGCTGTGCAACTTTTCCTGAAGAGTCAGCAGAACTCTTAATGTATCCTAACTGATAAGAGTACACTTATAAAAGCCCGGGTTCGGTCAATGAAAATGGTTCCTTTCATCATTTTCTATGCCAGCGTCACATTGACAGTTTTGCATGATGGACTTATTCAAGATTATGAAAATCAGATGTAGGTCCCCCTTTAATTTGTTTACTTTCGGGACTATTATTATTTAGTTCTGCTTTGCTTTTGGTTTCGTTTCATCGTTTGTGACTGCTGACGCACAACTTTTAAATGCTTATTCCCTCGCTCTCTTCTTTAATTCCACCTCTGCCCAGTAAATGTCTCTGACAGTGCGGTTGCATTCAGCCAGTCAGGGCTGTAGTTTGGAAGAGCTTGAGGGTTTGGGGATTGCAGTTTGTGTATGCCACTGATTAGAGGCTTTATGGAGGTGCTTACCAGCCCTATGTTCCTCTCAAAGCCAAAGAAGCCTATTGCACAATGAAAGTCGAGGTGGTTGAGGAGGCCTCGGGGGAGTCGGCTGACAGGCTGGGAAAATGGCAGTGGATGGATCTAAGCTAAAGAAACAGCAGTGAGGTACTACTGACCTCCTTCAGTGTTTGTTTTAGAGATGTCTGATGTCATGGGCTTGTGATGAGCCTCTCTAGTCCTTAAAGGAATAGTTTACCCCAACATGAAGTTTGCCGTCATTTACTCATCCTCATGTCGTTCCAAACCGTCGCTGCATCATAATATGCCTTCTTCCATACTATATAGTGGGTGAAAGATGGTATGTGAGCCGAGTAATATGTTCGAATTCACAGTTGGCGAAAAATACCTAGATGACCTAAACTTCCGGAGAGATTCTGAAGTGTGCATTTGATGGACACTTTACTATCCAATGTGTCCAAGTGAGAGGATTGTGAATGGAGGTGAGGCGACGCAACTGCATGAAACCGTAGATTACATGACAATATGGCTGATGAAGTGTGTCCGAATTTCATTCATAGGACTACTACACACATTCATACTGTAGAACATAGTTTTTAACGGTCGCAAAGTAGCCTAAGTTTAAAACCAAACTACAAAACTATTATACAGTATATACAATTTCGGACGCAGCACATGTGAATTTCTTTCTTCTGTTGAACACAAAAGCAGAAGTTTATTAGAATGTTGATGCAACTCTTTTACATACAATTAAAGTAAAAGGTGCATGGTCAAGCTCCAAATATGACCAAAACCACCAATATGTACCATAAAAATGGTCCATATGACATGCATGCGAATATCAATTTCGGTTTAATTTCTATTTTCAATTAATTGTAGTTTTGACTCTATCCTTGTTTATTTATTTGTTTTAATTTTCTAGCTTCAGTTTATTTTTTTTTGTAGATTTAGTTTTTAGTGTTGCCAAAGTTAACTGGTATTATTTACAATTGTTTAATAGAGTTAAATTTATCAGTAACAGTCTTTAATTATACATTCTCTAATATATATATATATATATATATATATATATATATATATACTATCCCTTAAACAGTTTAATTTGGGAGAACTATCCCTTTAACGGTTCAGACCAATTTGAGTCATGGTTTCAGAAATCCCCACATTTACATTTTTTTCCTCTACTGAGGACTGATCTTGTACAACACTAACAAGCCTCTTTCTCTGTCTCTCGCTCTCGCTTAGAGCAAATTGTAGAGGTGCAAAGGTCTAAATGGTCACAGATGGCTAACACATGCTAAAAATCCCCGACTCATGAACACAGTCGTTGAATGAAAAGCCGTTGATTTTTTTTATTTTATCTTGTCCTGTGGAGCCAAATCATCATGTCCAAAACAGCAAATGCATTAACTCTCTTTGTATCAGGAATGCAGGTGCAGGCTCACACAGTCAGCCTCTCAGGAGACCATACAATCAAAAGCACTCAGGGAATGGGTTGCACACTGTCAAAGATAGCCGTTTATTACGGCGATGTAAACAGCAAAATTGCAGGTTCCTGAGTGAGTGATGAAAATGGTGTGGAATTCTGTTATAATATGCAAAACAATGGCCTAGAAAACTATAATAAAACTGTCAAAATTGTCTTCCACTGCTTGCCAATTAGCATGACTATTGCATGTGCCATTCTGGAATCTGATTTTACTGTTTGTTTGGAGGCTAAAAGAACGAGACCGTACTCCCCCCCCCCCCCCCCTTGAAGGCAGTTGCAGCCATTTCTTGTTTCTTTTCTGTTTTGTCTCCATTTTGATTTGGTTGTGTTTTAATGGGGTGATGCTGAATGCATTCCCTGGTGCACTCGAAAAACCTGCAAGGGACCAAACATCCATTCATCTAACTCTGCTCCTCACTCTTGAAGTGTGAAGCCATTGGAAAGCTCTTAAATTGCTCTGGCAGACGGTGCCCCATAGTGACTCCTTTTGCTCCCAACAGCTACAGAGGAATCAAAGACCTCATCAGATTCCCCCTTGAATATAATAGTACTCTGAATTTGTTTCTTTCTTGCTCTCATCTTTTGTTCCTTTGGTTCTGGAAGCATCAGAAATGCTGTTGTAGAGCTAAACTGAATTTGAATGGAGGATAAACTGCAGTCAAGTCTCGGTATGAAAGTATCATGTTGAGGTTGTTACAGACGAGGTCGGTAAAGCACACTGTACGATTTATAATAGTTCTTTACCACTGTTGCTTGTCAGACTGTTTGAAAATGACTCTGTAAGCCATGTTACACTGCATGATATTAGTTGTCATTCATGTCAGACTATACGGTAGTCAAGACGCATTAAAAAGCGGATGCATACCAGAAGACTTGTCCGGAGTTTTACTTCATCAATCAGTGACACGTTCGGTGACTGTGAGCTGCATTACATGCGGGTTAGAAATGGTGGCTAGCAAACAAAAACATAGGATTCATTTTGATCATGGCTTGTCTAGAAAAGAAAAATGGAAAAAAATGAAGACGATGTGTGTGAAGTAAGTGGTGGTCTGGTGTTGTCCTACTAATTTTGTCTGCAGGTTCTGCGCTCCTATTGGTTTTTGATTTGATGGTTGTCGTAGGAGAGGCCACACTGCAGGACTGTGCATTAAATCTTCTAACAGTGCCAGAATTTCTTCGGAGGTAAAATTTGATTGCAATGGTCGTTAATCAGCTCATGTCAAACTAGCGATCAAAGACTTCACATTTTGGCCTTGGACATGGGTTCCTCAAATCCAGCCCTGGAGGGCCACTGTCCTGCAGAGTTTAGCTCAAACCATGATTAAACTCACTTATATGCAATAAACTCTGAAGACCTTGAATAACTTGTTCAGGTGTGTTTGTTCTATAAACTCTGCAGGGACCAGATTTGAGGATCCCTGGTCTTGGATCAGAAGAATCTTTTAGGATTCTCAACATGTGTCTCAAACAGCCAAATTGTAGCCAAAATTGTACAGTGTGAACCCGACTTAAAACAATGCATATGATTTGTCAGGCATTTACTTTCTTTTTTTCATTTATGATTATTTCATTTTGCAATACACCTTAATCCATCTGATCCATTTTATTCACATTTTATCCATCTGACTTTTGTGATACTTATCATTTACCGATTAAAACACAGAGCTACGTTTTAAGAAGGCGTTTTTGCATTCCACTGCACTTCTTTTCCATGCATTAGACATCTTTCCAGCGTTTTGCATATGATATGGCTTTCTAAAATTGTGGCAGTCAAGTTAAAATAAGTAACATTTAAAAAAAAAACATCCGTTCATCTGCGTCAAACGCAAAAACGTGTTCTGTGATCTGCCCCGTACAGTCTAACAGCACTGGGGCTTTTAATTTTTTGTTTTGATCCACTATGTATTCGTGTTACAGACAGGCCTTCACTAATAATTATTTTCGTTTTATCCCACAGATTGCTTGGTGATTCGTCCTGTTGGTTACACGCCAGTAGGTGGCCACAAGTGACTGTCTTTATGAGTGAGTCTGATGAACTGATTCATTCAAACACTGATTTATAGGAATGCAAACACCCCTGCTGTGTGTTGTCTGGAGACTCGCGACAGGTGGATCCAAATGTGGGGTTTTTTGGCGGTGCAAAAATACACAAAGTAACCAGGAATATTAAAGTATTAATGGGATACTTCACCTCTGGAAAGATGAATGTGTATTTAAAATGGATCATTTATGTAGAAGAATTCATTTTGAATTTGGAGCTTTCTAGACTGAGAAAAGCCAGAAAATTTATTTTTGTCTTATGTGGATGAAAGACAATAACTCCCAGAATGCACTTGCTTCGCTGCCCTAGGAGGCCACGCCTATACCGGTAACAGCGCAGTAGTTAAACAACAAGTCTAGGCTACTAGTGAGTCTCCGTGATGAGTCTGCCTGGGATTTGGCTTTTGCGTTCTACAGTCGCCATTCATCATGTGTACTGTGGCGAGCAGGACGAGACTGAGGGCCATGAGAGAACGGTGCGATCATATGAGGAACAGCCAAAATATAATACAATTACTATATAATGCTTAATCTCATTAGTCCCAGTTTATCAAATTCACCTCCATCCAAAATAACCTCTTTTGTGTGAAACTGGCGAGAATCATACATTTGTGTTCAAGCCTGGTCGAAATGCATAACAGATTACAGATCTGTGTGATTCATCCCATCATCTTATCTTTGGCTCATAAAGAACTGATCTCTCTCGATCTATAAAGCCCTAGCTTGGCTTATGACTCTTGAAATCATTTTACACTCGTTCTCAGAAAGTTTTTGTATTTTATCTTCTGTCAGAACATTTAATGTGTCATTTCGCTCTCTGAGAGAGGAGTGCGTGTAGTCATTTGCATGGTAATGTGTTCCAGGGGCAACGCTGGCAGGGTGAATGAGTGGGCGGCCCTGTGTTGGCTTCAGCAGGGCTCTTCTCATTTCCGGCAAAGAGAGAGAGAGGACACCAACCATCAGCTGTCATCATCTGAGAGCTAGATTAGAGATCAGATGGCCACTGGCTTGGTTCAGCGATGCTTTTTTTCTCTCTCTGTCTTTCTCTTTCATGTGTCCACCAAGGAATCTGCAATCTGTTGTGTGTGACGACAAACGGTTCTCTGATGTAATTATGAAACTGTCACTTTGAACAGTTTGAACTTTAGTTCATTCATCTCCCAGATCAGATTGTAAAGCTTCATCAGAACTGTCATATACGCAAAGAGTCACCGAAAATAAATGTTTAACAGAACTTTAACAGCAATGAACAAATCTTGCGATTCTTTCAAGATTTCAGCGGCTTTTGAACGAGGCAGTGTGTTACTGTTACCAGGAACTCCCTTATGAAATGTTTCCTGAGCAGGTGAATTGAACATTCTGCATTGATGGCTTTACATCAGACCTTGCTCTTTCATAGCTCAGGAGACTTAAAGGATCTTGAAACCCTAAAACATCATGTTTTTTTTTTTTAAACAAAATGGCTTGTAAATAAATAAATAAATATATATATATATATATATATATATATATATATATATGTGACCCTGGATCACAAAACCAGTCACAAGTCGCACAGGTATATTTGTGGCAATAACCAACAATACATTTTATGGGTCTGATTTTTCTTTTATGCCAAAAATCATTAGGATATGAAGTAAAGATCATGTTCCATGAAGATATTTTGTAAAGTTCCTACCTTAAATATATAAAACATTTATTTTTGTAAGTGAATGCAGCACAATCGCGAACATAAATGGACAACTTTAAAGGCGATTTTCTCAATGTTTCGATTTTTTTGCACCCCCAGATTCCAGATTTTAAAATAGTTGTATCTCAGCCAAATATTGTCCTATCCTAACAAACCATACATCAGTGGAAAGCTTATTTATGCAGCTTTAAGATGATTTATGAAAATACGGATTAATTTAAGAAATATAAACTAGTGGCTGCCTTCATGAACCAGTCATTGAATCATTCACTGATCATAACAAGTGATTCTCTTTATGAAAGTGTCTCAAATGATACGTTCCAAATGCTGATTTGCTGAATTCGGAACCTCGTACTAACTACTACTATTCCATAGAAAGATATGGTAACAATTATGTGTTCTGAATTCATGGACTCTCTTTATGAATGAGTGATTCAATCAGTCACTTAAACGATTCGTCCATAAACACAGATTAATTTAGGAATGCTGAGTGGCTAAGTCATTAATGAATTTAAGAATAAGCATTGTCTTGGTGTTTATCTTAAAATTAATGGAAAAATTTAAATAGAAGCATAAAGCTATAAAATTAGTGTGGATCGCTTAGCTCAGATTGGTTCGTTTTGTAATTTTTTTTAATGTGTTTGAGTTTATATTGAGTTTATCTCAGATTGCACACATTGGTATCTTGACAAATATGGGTTTAGCTAGAGACATTGTTGAGATCTCTTCTGAAACTCAGACACATTTGAGATTACCGCTGTCTTTTTCTCAAAGGAAAAAAAACTTGATAGGCAGAACATGAAGAATTCTTCATTGACCTGCCAATTAATCCAATTCCTGTTTGGGACAGTGGACATAAAGAGATCTCCATTCTTCAGTGGACCTGTCGTAATCTGACACAGGTCTGATTGCAAAGCATCTATAAATGATCAATGCGAAACATAAACTATCTATTCTTTAGCCGTTGCTGTGAAGGCAGATAGCTCTCTGTCATTACTCTGGTATTGAGACTCAGTCTTTATTGATTTGCTCTTGGGAAAAGTCTCTTAGTTGTCTCTATTGAACCACAAACTCCATGACAGACAGCACTGCTGGAAAATTGAAACAGTGTATTGCACTGCGTTTCAGTATGCGATGCCGTGTCATTTTCAATGTCGTGGTTTCATTATCCTCTGTCACATCTTAAGGTAGCCTATCCTCTTCAGATGCGCACCTCGTAAACTGCTGAATGTGAAATTAGACTTCATTCGTCTGTTGGCATCATAAACATTTTATTTAGCTTTGGCTTTAATTCCAAGATGTGCTGCTGTGCTCACAGAGAAGAGGTCTGATCATAAATCTGCTCTGCAACTGCTTTTTATGGTAGGCAGGCCAGTCTCACAACCGCAATGTTTTCTGACACTGACCTTATTGGTCAATGGAGAAGCCCACACACGCTTTGACCTTCTTCCACGTGATCTCTCTCTGTAAGGGCCTTAAAACTCAGTTATGACACTGTTACTGCTTGTGTTTGGGAAACTAATTATATCTAGTTCCATGAATATGCTACTTATCATTTGAGCTTTATCATTTGTGAATAAGGCTGCTTGGCTCCAAATGAGAGCTTTTGTCATTAGTTACTGCATTTTAGGTTATGGGGTTTTGGCATAGGCTACAGATTTTTTTTGGCATATTGAATTATTCAGCCTACTGATAAATAAGTGATCATACACTGTCCCTTCTCGAAAAATCTGAAAGCCGTCCGTCATTGACAGATAACACTGAACTATTGTAACTTGTAACTTGTAACTCTCACTGTCCACTTGGTGGCGAGTGCGCTCTTTCTTACTATCAAGTTAATGGCCAAAGAATGGCTTTTCGCGTTTCTTTCAAACACTGATTGAGCGATTGACCATGACACGATACGGATTTCGGTAAGTTTGACTGTGTCCTTTAACATATTTTGTGATGTTTTCATGTTTATTTCTTTCTGTGAGTAGCCTAACGTATAAAGAGGAAGGGATGATCGTGTTTCACTTCGCTTGAACTGAGGCGCTACGGTTATCGACTCTCGCGCCACATTAAAGAACGCCAAAAAACGTTTTTTATTGTTTGAACTTTTTGATAAAATAAAATGACAGAATTTGAAAGCTGAGACTTTGTTTCATCAAAAGTAACAAAGCACAAAGCTTATTGCGATTTATTGAACAGCCTTCGTGATGAAACCTGAAGTGCATGCATGCATGGTCTCTGTTCCACTTTCTCTTCATTAAATAAATGCATAATAGCATATATGCTTGTCCTGTAAGTTGCTAAATAAAAATGAATAATGAACAAAGACAGAGCTTATTAGCATTAAAATATGAAAATTACAAATTTTACTACCCTGATCGTCAAAATGACGGATAATGCAGAAAAGTTACTTTTTCTACTTGGAGTTATATTTACTATTTTACTAGTTAGTTACTATATTTAGCTGTATGTGCCTACATCTTCGTGTAGTTTATGTTCTCTCTCAGCTCTTTCTTTGTATTTTCTACCAGTTGTTTTTTTGTACATTTTTATTGGAGTTTTAACTGGAGACACTTGAGGTTCTAATTATCTATCAAGGGTTTATGCCCATAATAAAATGAATACTGAAATCTCGTGAGGCAATTTTTGCCAGTCGCAGCACTGCAAAATTTGCATTTCATGCTTTGCAATCTTATTTGCTTTGGGTAAAAGGTGCCTAAAATGAATAAATAATATTCATAATATGTATTTTAGCCCCCCGGCCCCAGTTAAAATATCTCTAAATTCTTAAAACAAGATAGGCCTACATTTACTTGAGAATTAAGCAACAGTGCATATCAATAGCCTACTGGTGTCACAAACTGTTTTCAGAGAATATATCTAACTTAATTGTAACTTGTTTTACCACAGTGGCAGATTTTTTCAAGTGAAAACATAAAACAAAATGTACTTATATTCAAAATACTGAAAACATGTCTATCTGCTTCTGAATTTGTAGAAGCCTATATTTTGCATTTTCAGATATTTTAACAGGAAAACAAGTACAGTGCTGTAACCATTTTGAGTTGTAAGATGAGAAATTCGAACTTGCATTGATATAAATAGAAAGATAGTGGAAGGATACGAAAGTAGAATTAAAGTAGCAACAGTATGGTAAATGGAATGGTAAATGGACTGCATTTATATAGCGCTTTCACAGACCCACTGGGCCACCAAAGCGCTTTACATTTTGCCTCACATTCACCCATTCACACACTCATTTATACACCGACGGCGGTGTCTGCCATACAAGGCGCCATCCAGCTCGTCGGGAGCAGCCGGGGTTAGGTGTCTTGCTCATGGACACCTCGACACTTGGTCAGGTGGAACCGAGGATTGAACCACCAACCTTCTGGTTTGTAGACAACCCACTTGAACCACTGAGCCACTGCCGCCCGCAACAGTATGTTATATATAAATATTTCTATTGTATATTTCTGTACAAATGTTTGACAATTCAGTACGGGAAAAAAATATGTTTTTCTGAGCCACACAAAGCTGAAAAGGTTTATCACGATCTGTGTTTTTGAGATTATTACGCAATGCACAAACTTTAGCAAAACTTCCAATTCAGCATTTCCATTTCTAAGCAACTTATCCCATTTTTGGTGAATGGATTCAGTGTTTTTAAAAACAAGATTCCTGACTTTTATCTCTAGAGTGGTTGAGGATAATAAGGAAACAATGTGATTCCGTTCCAGCATTGTGTTATGCCACAGTCAGCAATAGCAGAGATATTGTGGTATTTCCTGAAATGCGATTTAAGCATCTCCGATCACACGAAAAACAATACACCCATGGAAAATGGAAGATATACTGCTAGGAAAACTCTCTCTAAGAGTAGACAGTAGTATTTGCTGTCTCTATGTGAAGGTATCTTTCTCAAATCTTAAATGACCCCTGCAATGCTGTAGCTGACTGCACCAGATTTTAAATCCATACCTCAGTGCGAAAGGAAGATAGTAAAGACTCTTTCATGCCCTTGTGCTTCTGTTTTCGCTGTTAAGGGCCTTTGGATCTGCTGAGTCTATAGCGCTGGCCCAGTAGTGCAAGTGACAGTTCTGACGCATGTCCTGAAACTCTCTCATACCTTAATGTTGAACCCAAGGTAGATTCTATCAGTATTTTTCTCAGCAGAAATAAAGTCATACAGGTTTGGAATGACACGAGGGTGAGTGGATGATGACCTCTTTTTCTTTCTGTCTAATTCTCACTCCTTCTGTATGACCCTGCAGCACTGATTTGTTTGCCATCAGAGCTGATGAGTCGAACTAAAACTAATTATTGGCCGTATGTGTCAGCATTCGCTTCCTGGCCAGCTGAGGTCAATGCCATACTGAATACTCTTCACTGTGATGTAGTGTGGAACAATTCTGATGTGCCTCTTTTAATTTGTTGGATACGCTGATGCACTGATTGATAGAGGCAAACAAGGGTCAGGCGTGATTGCCGGGAACTATGAATAAATGCATTAAAATGGGCATGGATGTGAGATTTCTACAGTGGTAATGGACTTACAATAATTCTGGCAGCCTTCGCTAAGTGAGAGGGATTAATGGTAAATGGAAGCTTGCGCGGGGAGCTGCCGATCCCATGGGAGAAGGATTAGAGAAAGGCAGACTGCATGCCAATGAGCCACATCATCTGAAGAGTTGCAATCCAAACACATACCAGCTGAGGTCATGCACATGGGCACACCTTTGCCAATGATGGCAAACCCAGGCTATTGACTGAAATAATGGAATTGCAACATTTGCAACAACTTTATTTTTATTCATACAGGTCAAATTCATGTCAGAGTGATGCATACATCGTTTTTTTTTGTTTTTTGCAACTTGCACAAGCAGAAAAAAAACATTGACTGTATATACACTATAAATGTATTTATCAAATGGTACTATACTTTACTATATAAACTTTTCTTTGAACAGATTTCATAGTGACTATAAGTAACTTTGCAACTTTGCAACAACGATTTCAGCAGTTTATAATTAATCTACAAAGAACATAACCCAAACCCAAAGAATAAGTATTCTTTGGGTTTGGGTTATGTTCTTTGTAGATCAATTACCATTTGTATAGTATATAAATTTCCATTCAAGCTGTAGGTTTAGTATTTTTTTTAAAGAAGTCTCTCTTGCTGACCAAAGCTGCATTTAGCCTATTTAATCTAAAATACAGTAAAAACAGTAATATTGTGAAATATTTCTAAAATTTAAAAGAACTGTTTTATATATATAATTTATTCCTGTGATGGCAAAGCTGAGTTTACAGTATCATCACTTCAGTCTTCATTGTCATGATCCTTCAGACATCATTATAATATGCTGATTTGGTGCTCAAGAAACATTTCTTATTTTTATCAAATCAGCACTTAATTTTATAAACAGTTGTGCAGTTTAATATTTTTGTGGAAAGCATAATATAGATTTTTTTTTTTACTGACCCCAAACTTTTACATGTTAGGGTAAATGTAAATTAAATGTCATGACCATCAAGTTTACAAGCATTCTTAATGACACACAATGACAGTTATTTTACAATGTTTGGCTATTGCTGGGTAAATGCTCAGTGTGTTTTTCTGTAAGAGCTGCAGAAACACTGAAAGCCCTACACGTGTGAAAAAGGCTTTTGATTGCTATGGTTGACGCTTGGTCCAAATGGAGTGCCAATGCTGGCTTTATTTTTATGTTCTTTTTGCCCAAAGCAATTTAAGAATAGCAATAACATCTCAGACAGTCTCATGGCCTCATATTATCTGATATACATGACAAGGCAATTATTCCATCAGTGAAGATATAACAGTGCTTTATGTATGGGCGGTTGTTGCTGTATAATGTAAACTTGACCATAATAAAATATGAAACCCATATAGGGGATATGGTACATGTGTGTGCGCTCAGGAATGATTCTGATCCATTTTTCATTTGTTTTCTCCAGCTGTGCAATCTCTGAACAGCCTGAACGACCAGATCGCTCACTTCATGGTGAAGAGACCCAACGCCATGAGCCACGAAGAGGACACCTTTCTGCCCACCGAGAGAGATACTTTGAGCCAATCCATGGCTCTAATGAGACACCTGCTCATGGATGCACAGGTAAAAAGCATCTCATTATATCAGTTAGGGCCCTCTAGAGAGTATTTGCATTTTTTTTTACCTTTGTAGGGACAATTTTTTAATTTTTACCTTATTAAAATGTATCTGTCTTGTTTATTTTTATGTCAAATACTTCAATTTAACCAATTACAATCAATCACAGTGCTATCACTGTTACAATGACAGTCATCTTTATACTGCAAAGTTGAACAGAAGCTGCATCTGACATTCATTTACACAGACTGTTTAATGCTGCTCATGTACATGTATTTACACAAAAAAATGCATAATGTAAATAGCCTATACATTAAAAAATAGGAACTCAGAGGGTAAAGCAGCAATATCATGACAAAAATAATTATTGTTGCTTATTGCTCTTGATATTGTAATTTTTTTTTTTTTTTTTTTTTAACCATTTATGAAGTTTGTTGCTTTTTAACTTAAGGATTAGAAAAATCAAAGTTTCATATTGGAAAATTCAGTAGCATGAAAAGCAAAATGGTTATTCAAACTAGGAGGAAATTACTTAAAGAGCAATCAAAGAACTCTGAAGGGATCCAAGATTTCAGTCTAATGCGAGTAGACCGCCTCAGTGATTATAACAGGAGTTTATGCAAAAACATCTCTTGCATCTTTTCACATGCGTACTAAACAACTCAGACGAATCAAAATGCCTCTGATTGGAAATTGCATTCATAAGCTCAACAGAAACGTGTATGATTGGCTATAATGCTCAAAGCTGCAAACCGTGCATAAAAAGAATTATGATGCAACATGAGCAAATCTACTCATTGTAATACAGCAATCGATACTTTTCATTGATTTCTCATTTCACTTTAATCGTAACAGACGTAAAAGATCTAGCTTAATTGTGCAGGGGTATTTTCTGCCCCCTTATCTTGAATTTGGGGAACATTTTTGTTCATTTTGGTGGCATTTTTCCACCCGTTCATTTCCGACCATGGTTGTGTGCCATTTAGAATTGAACTGAGAATGTTTTTTAAATGCCATTGCAGTTTCTGAATTTGAATCAAATTTGATTTGAGGTAGCAAATAGGATTCAGAATTGTAATTCGAATGAAAATTTATGGAAGTAAATGGAATGAACTAACTGATTAACTCTAACTCCACTGTTTAGTTTAAGAAACTGTTGAAATTTAATAATAAAAAAAAAAGGCATGTATTAGATACATTATTATATGTTATAAAATGTATTAAATTAGATATACCTATCTGTTGATAATGCAATATACTTTTTTATTATATAATATAATTGTTTTGACAGTATTAAAATTTAGAGAATATATCTAATCAATTGGGGAAACATTATTCAGCATTATAAGTATTCTGCTGTACATGTCAGGGAATAAATCAGCATTATTATTCAAAATGAATGATGCAATAACTATATATCACAATATGTAGGATTAATTAAATTCCTCAATTTCCCTGTTGAATGTGTCTGAATTCAGTATTCCTCATTCGATTCAGATTCCAGTTCAACATCCTGAGTGGCCATTTCCATTAAATGTTAAATGCTAAATTTATCTATCTTTATCATAATCATTTATTAATATATATTACCGCAGTATCATAATAAGCATTTTACAACAGAAATTTGAACAAAACCTGTAAATCAATTTACACTAAGCAATTAATTATATACATTTCTGATGCCTCTGCAGCCCTCTTGTTCCGAAAGGAGCAGAAAAATGATTGTTATTCATGAGAAGATGAGACTCAGAGGGAACATCAGCGGTTGAGCTTGTGATGACTCATTCCTCATTATTTTCAATGGGAACAACATGAAGAAATTTCAGCACATTAATCAAGGAGCTTTAGCCTTAGGCAGACCTCTGTGGCATGACACTTAACTCCTGATTGCATCTATGTCACACAGGCTTTAATAAGTAAGGACAACACCACCATCTGTGCCACTGGATCCAATAATGGCTCTGTCTGGACAGACACTCACTGTCCACAGGCACCCTAAAAACATAATTTACAATAATAGAAAGATGTCAACTCAAACCTCTGGTTCACGCCCAGAAGAAAACACGTGACTTGACTGCAGTTTTTCTAGTGATTTTTTTTCACAAATGAGACAAAAACATCGCTTATGAACCAAACTGCTGTTGTGCTCTTCCTTCAATGGAAGCATGTGCACTACTGTTGTCACGTTGTAACTTATTTCTTGTGCAATTCCCCACTTGAAAAGGACAGTCCCTCCACATGAAGATCTTAACTGGATTTCACTCAATAAACAGCCATGGGATCAGTTGTTTATCTTTTATTAACCATTCTTTGGTGGGCAGTAAACAGGTGAAAAACCTCAAAAGAGAGATGACAAATACAAGTTATTATCTGAGTTTGACAGCCAAATTAAATAAACAAATTTATTCACATTTAACTCAGATAAACACATCACTGCCCTTATAAGTTACAAGATTTCCAATTTTAAACAAAATGTTATCCAGATAAATACCCACCATTTTAAATCAAATGATCAGAATCAGTATATTTTTAGCCAAATGCAATACAAAATATTTTTTAGTAGTAAAAAATTCAATTTACTTTCTAATCATTCGTTTTAAGCCGTATTTTCCTAGTAAAGAATTATTATAAGGTTATATTATAACCATTTCAAACACATTCTTTGTCAAACAATGAATTTGGCTTTCTTACTTTTCCTTTTATACCCCACTTGTTTGATAAAACCAAACAACATTTGAAGTTACAAATACCACTGCAAAAAGTCCTATCAAAGTCAACAAGAGTTAAGAGTCTGTGTTTTTCCAGAGCATCATTAGCACTGCACTACTTTAGTCAATCTAGCCAAAACATGGCCAATATGGCGCTTACCGGCTGTCCTTCACAGTTTTGTGGAGGGCTTGGTCTTGCACAATCACTTTGATAACAAAGATGAAGTTTCCTTGATTTTGTGGTGCTATAAATGCTCCTTCCACTGCGGTTTAAAGACAACAACAGAGCCAGGTACTAGCTTAATATTTTTATTTTGGAAGGATGCATTAATTTAATCAAAGTTGACTGAAATCTTTTATAATTATTATAAATTTTCTCTACTACTACAAAATAGAAGCTGTTCTTTTGAACTTACTATTCATCAAAGAATCCTTAGAAAAAGGTTTTGCATAAAAGTATTAAGCAGAAAAAACATTTTCAACATTAATAATAATAAGAAATCAACATAATTATAATAATTTCTGACGGATCATGTGACTCTTAAGACTGGAGTAATGGCTGCTGAAAATGTAGCTTTGCCATTTATTTACAGGAATAAATAACATTTTAAAATATATTGAAATAGAAAAGAACTATTTTAAATTGTATCAATAATTCACAATATTACTGTTTTTACTGTATTTTTGATACTGAGAGACTTTCTTCAAAAACAAAAAAAATGTGTATTTAGATACTACTGGGATAGTTATTAACAATGTGTTTATCAATTGAAGATCTCTAAAAAGTCATAATATAATTTTAAGACAGTAGGGCGATGTATGTTCAAAAGTAAAGTGTGTAACAACTTTTAGTTTGGTGCAAAACATCCCACATTTCACCTGGCTATAAGTAATTTATTTAAGTGCTTCCCTTATCTGTATTCATATGCTTAATGCTGGAGATGTTTTGGCACTGCTTTCGGGGTCACATTGAGGTTCATGCATACAGGGTCGAGGAGAGTCGATGTCGAGAAGGACCAAAGCATTTTTAAATGTCGTAATTTGAATAACTGAATGTCACTTTATTGAAAGAGGTGCATAAATAATTTAGTGCACCCCTCTTCTCTGCAACATTCAAAAATCATTAGCACTCTATCCTTCTTTGACAGTGTTGTGCAAGTTACTTCCAAACTGGAATACATTATATATTACTTGTTACTGTTATTTAAAAGTAATTCATTACCTTACAATATTACTGTCTCAGAATTGTAATGCGTTACATTACTCCCGTATTACTTTTGAGTTACTTTCACCAAAATAACTATACAGAAGTAGAACTTAACATTCTAAAATGACTAGGGCTGTAACGATATGCGATATGAAACCGAAATCGCGACACTCAGATCCACGAACCTGCAGAATCGCGACACACCCCTTCCAACTCCCAGCGTTATCCATACCGTCCAGATCCAATGCTACCACATCTTTAAATTAGCCTACTATTAGTATTATTTGAAGTTAACTTAACATTATAAAATACGTAGACCTACACCACAAAACTAGTTGAGGATAAATTATTTAAAATTTGGGAATTCCAGCTATGGACATGACATCTGCAGTCAAAACTTGAAATGTTGTTTAAGACACTCAGAAAATGCACTAATACCAAAATATTGAAACGTCTGTTTATCCATAGGCTCCTCCCTGAAAGGAGTCCAGACATCAGAAAAATATCAGTCTACACATGCGTTTTATATTTAATATTAGGGAACTAGACAGATCATGCGTGACAAAAAAAAAAATCTTTAACTTTTAGGAGGCAACGATTTTTTTTTTTTGTAATTCTGTGAATTACACTGCGCAAATCGGATGAAGAAGGGTTGGTCTCTACAGAACATAAAATATTCATTTTATTTTATTTTTCGTGTTCGCATTTATGAGGAAAAAACAATGTTACAGACGTGACAGTTCTCCGTTACGGACACATTTCATTTCATTATGAAATGAAATGTGCATTTCTCTCTGGTGCATTCACTAGCGGCTAGCCTACTGCGAAGATCGCGAGTCAGCATCGTCAACTTCATCTTGACTTTATTAATAAACAATTAAAATGTCTCCTTGCTATATTTGAACCATTGAATCATTGCTTTTGCCGGTTCTTTGTGACAGCTTTTAGGTGCTTTATCGGCAGCGCCGCCGCCCTTACATGAACGCGTCACCACCGCATCAAAAACATGATTGCGTGATGAAAACATGAAAAATACCACATAAACATAGCCTAACTGTTTAGAAAGATAACACGGAACGAATAGCCTAACGTCCATCTCGCGATTTATTTTCTTCTTCATGCCATCTTCACCATTAGCCGCTTTTCCACTGACCAGCGCGAGCACAGAGGCCGAAATCATACCTCACGGCACTCCTGTAAAAAATAAATCGCTATACAAATATATCCGACGCTGCCATTTAGTCTTTATTTACAGACTTGGACACCACACGCGGGTATTCACTGACCGAGCATTTTTCATGCGTTAATGTCTCGCGGTCTTGCTGTTTTTTTGGTTTGTTTTACAATTAAAAAAGTCTGTTGTAACGCAAGCCTTACTGAACATGTACCGAGTAAAATATTACTGAAAATTGATTAGTAATGCCTTACACTACTGCGTTACAGCAAAAAGTAATATGTTACTGTAATGCATTACTTTTGTAACGCGTTACTCCCAACACTGTTCTTTGACAACAGATACTGCATTTCATTTACAATGAAAAATGGAAAACAGTGAAAAGAATTATCAAAGGAAGCATTTGCTTATAGTCTGGGACTAAACATTTTATATGCCTCAGGATGTTGGATAAAAAGTATCCACTACCTGGTTTCACTGTTGTTGTTGATGTTGGAAACTAGTCTCTCTGTGCTGATTCACTTAATTGTTTCCTACTTCCATCTCCAGGATGTATGTCGAGGGAATGTTTGTCCGCAGCACAATGCCTGTCAAAGGCTTTTTTTAAATTTCTTTCCTTCTCTTCTTAGATGTTTACATACACAATAGAAACACCACTCTGGCAAGAAACTGTGAATGCTGAAGTAAAAAAAGCATCCAAAATCTGCTAAGTGCTGAAGAAGTAACCTGCTGAGTGCTTGTTTAGGCAGCTACATTGAGTTTGATTGGTGGATTTTACAGTTGATTTTCCCTGTGCATCTTCTCATAACTCTCTCGCTCATCCTTGTTAAATGATGAATGTTCACGCTGACAAGACGTAGTGATGTATTTGGCTAATCAATTAGACACAACGCAGATACGTTTGATTGATAACATGGCTCGTCCTCATTTTTCAGAATATATTTCTTACTCGCAGTGTCATTGATTAAGGACAAAGTAATTTAGCGAAAGGCCATCGCCTTCAATTGTGGGAGGCTACGTGCCAACTGTGCAGAGAGATTGTTAGCCCCAAGTCGCTTTTGCTTTCAGAGCTGGAGTACCAAGACTTTATGATGGATGATCATGAATTTATGAATAGATACTGGGGCACAGGTGCTGGAAATGTTAAATAGGTTGCACAATTTGGGTGAAAAAAATCTAGTTGTAATTATTCTGATAAAAATAAAAACCTTCAGGTTTTCTGTGCTTGTTTGTAGGGCTGCACAATTTTGCCAAAAGTGATGCCCGGAGGGGATTAGTTTGTGGATTTGCTTTTAATTACCCAACAAGGTCAATTAAACCATCAAAATATGAAGAATGCATTTTAGATTTCTAATTATGTTAAATGTGACCCTGGATCACAAAACCAGTCACAAGTCGCACGGGTATATTTGTGGCAATAGCCAACAATCATTGTATGGGTCAAAATGATAGATTTTTCTTTTATGCCATAAATCAGTAGGATATTAAGTAAAGATCACGTTCCATTAAGGTATTGTGTAAATTTCCTACCGTAAATATATAAAACATTTATTGTTGTGAGCACAATCGCGAACATAAATGGATAGTTGTATCTCGGCAAACCATACATCAATGGAAAGCGTATTTGTTCAGCTTCCATGTGATGTATAAATCTCAATTAAAAAAATAGAACAAAACGAAAGAACAAAACACTAAACTTGGTAAAGGTATCTAACAAAATGATTTGGCAAAAAAGGATCATAATCAGTTGTTAATATTTTGTTGGTTCTCTCTTGTTTTTGCATGTGTTCACAATTTCTTTGTTTAACAGCCTGACCAAAAATTATGTCTGCACAATTTGGCATGTTTTGTTGCGTTATCACAAAATAAAACAATGGACTCCAAGCACAACTATGCTAACTCATAGAGTTGGAAACTATATAGAATGTGAAAATAAAAAATCTGAAAATGCAAGTTTATTAAGCTGCCATGCATTATCACACTCTAGCGAAAATGTCTTTCCCTAAAAGATTAGAGAGTTTTGAGGGTTTTTGTGCCAAGTTGAATGTGAAATTGTGAATATTTTGTGGAAGAAATTTGCATTATAGAAAAACAATATTATGATCTGCACATCTATATGTTTGTAATCCTTCACTATCAAACAGGGAAATGAAACTGCAGTTTCAGAGATTTTTGAGAGGATAAAAATCACTCAAGGCAATCAAAGCACCATTTCCCTGGTTTTATTTGTGTAATGCACTATAGTATTTAGATAATTGCATTGCTCTGACAACATGAGTTTAGAAGCTTTAGATTGCTAATGTTGATCCTTTGTGAGTCTGGGGCTAAAGAAGAACCCCAGATGAATAATGTGTCACAGAAACTGCCATCTGGCTGTTTTTACTACACGAGCAGTACCAGCCAAAGCCTGAGGGGATTAGCTGGCTACATTAACATACACATGACTATAGGTTAAGAGTCTAAAACAGTGACAACATGAGTCCTGACTGAGAGTTTGCTTCCTTCCAGAGTTTTTTTTTTTCCTACTTATGAGTAGGCTGGGAAGCTCTCCACACATTTTACAGTGCCTAGAGAGCATTAACTGCCAGGGCTGCCCTTGAACAACATTACAGTCCAATTCATGGCGATAATGGACAAGCACTCCTGTGCAAGACTATTGACAGGCTCATAATCATGGCTGGAAGTCAGGCCCATTTCCAGTATACCTGGAGGAGATATGTGATGGAAAATGTTCCAAGGTCTTCAGTCAACATCAACACAACGCTCAAGTTGCATCCAAAGTAAATTGCTCGTTGTCCGACCTCTTTCTCCACTGTCAGGTAATTTGGGCATCGTGGTCCCTGAGCCTCCTGTTCAAGCGCATTTCAACTTTATATAGTGCACCTTAAAGGGTTAGTTCACCCAAAATATTTACTCACCCTTATTTTGTTCCAAACCCGTAAGACTATCGTTGCACAAATGCAGATATTTGTTATGAAATCTGAGCGATTTATGTGAATAAAAGCCTAAATTCAATCTGTTTATCATTTAAAACAAATTAATCTCTTCATAAAATTTGGACAAAACTGCTCAATTCAAATGGATTAGTTTTACGATCTCTGACTTTATGAACTTTTTGAAGCGGCAAAGTGGTTGTTGTGTAGCTGTCAATGAACGAAAGTCTTACGGGTTTGGAACGACATGTGGTCGAGTAGTTAATGACAGAATTTTCATTTTTGGGTGAGCTACCGCTTGAATCCTAATTGTTCTCTTGAAAGGCGTGCTGTGTTTTGACCTCAGGAACTACAAAATCTCGGTCAGGATCCACTCTAGAACCTTTTGCCACTGGAAATATTTCAGTAAATTAGGGCACAGTGCTGGTGAAGTGCTTTTGTGTGCCTCGTTTCTTCATCATTTATTGCACTTATCAACAATGTTGACAGCCTCTTAGGAAATAAGTGTTGTTTTTTTTACACAAAGCACTTGCAATTACATTACGCCTGATTTTTGACACTTCCCTCCATCTGTGCACAAGAAAATTAGAGCCTTTTGTACGCACTAAAAATCAACCACATAATGCCTACAGTATAGTATTTTATACAAAAGGCCTGCAAATGATCAAAACTTAGTTGAAAAACCTGTTGTACACAATCTATTGCATGCCTTCTGTGGTCTGATGTATAGTTTATGTAAATGTAAGAATACATTTTATATTATTAGTACTATTTCAGGGATGAAAACTTAGATTTACTTGATTATCACATCAGGTTTTTGAGGAACTTTTATTTGTACATCTCAATTCATCATTGCATTATATGGTTTGCTCCCTACAATTGAAACTACAGAGCTTTGATCATAAAACTATTTAAACATCTAAGACATTAGAGAATGACAACTGATATACACTGTAAAAAATACTCATGTAAAAAAAAAAACCGGTAAACTACTGGCAGCTGTGTTTGCCAGCATCATACCGTAACAACACGGTGTGTTACTGTTTTTGTGTTACAGCATATTGCTGTTAAATTAAAATGTTATACTGTAGCTGACAATACGTATTTAGCTGTTAATTTCAAAAACAGTAACACACTGTATTTTTACGGTATGATGATGGCAACCACAGCTGCCAGTAGATTACCGTTTTTTACAGGATTATTTTTTACAGTGTAAATGCATTTTATGAATGTAGTCTGCTATATTATTATAAATTCTAACTAATTTATCTTATCAGAATAATTTTTTTTTGTGAATGCTGCACCAAACTGCACCAAATTATATATTTTCTTCTCAGTTTGAGGAGTTTTTTCTCTGTCATTGAGTATGAGCTTCATATTCTCTTATATCATACTCAATAAAAACACTTGAAAACATTTTTTATGTGAACAATGATGAGTTCATTATGATTAAGCGTTTTTTCATTTTACAGTTTTATTTTACATGCAACCTCTGTGTAGAATGGCTTGATTATCTGTGAACTATATTTTAATCAGATTTGTTAGTAATCCAGTGCCCACTTTTCTCTAATTTGTCGTCTCTTTGTCTTTATTTGTAACATGCTGTTGAGGTCTCTGTTTCATTGTGAAGGATAATCTAGAGGAAGTTTTCGCATATTGATTATCGTTGGGCAGATTGTGATAGGTAGAAAATTAATTTGGATAGAATTTCCAATGTTTCTCTTTGAACGTGCTCCAGGAATTGATTGCTTCATTTGTCATTTGCACAGATGAATTATGTATATGTTGCTTGCTGGAGGGGAGGGATTAATCAAATGCATTTTGATAGGTTGTGAAAATGTGTGTGTGTTTGTGTGTGTGTGTGTGTGTGTGTGCGTGTGTGTGTGTGTGCGTGTGTGTGTGTGTGTGTATGTGTGTGTGTGTGTGTGTGTGTGTGTGATGCGACAGAACGTGGCCTGTTTGCATGCAGAAGTGTTGATTGGCTATGACAGCTCATACTGCCCAACTCTTTTACAGTCAATGATGTTTCCTGATTGGAACTGAGGACTAATTATAATGTCATTTTTATTGTCCCCCATACAAACTTCATCTGCAGACAAGTTTTGTCTAGGTCAGGGGTCTGGATGAGGTAAGAGTGGCATAACAATCAAGATTGAGGGGATAGACAGAGGAGCTGGCTATATAAATTGATCCCGACCAGCAGAATCCCTCTGGATGTAAACAGTATAGAAAAACCAATCTGATAACATGATGAAAGGCATGATCTCACTTTTGTGTTGCACAAAATAAGAAATGATGGGTTTGGCGCTAGATGCTTTTAACTGCCTGGAAATGTGATTCCATATGCTGTAATTTGTGAAGGAGATAATTTATTCTATTATAGTACAGACTTTAGGCAGAATCGCATCTTTAATTACTTATTGACCAATCAAAGTTGAGCGGAGTGAATGCATGCGGAGGCGTCACGATTAAATGTTTTCAAATGCAGCGGTATTGATCAGTGCGGTTTGAGTTGCACCCGGTGGACTGTTTCTTGGCTTTAGCATGTAATATATACAGTACTCTTTACTGTTTAATAGAATCATTGATGAAAACCCTTGTGAGAAGTGAGAAATTGACTCAGACAAGAATTACCAGACATAATACACAAATATAATTAGGTTTTACATACACTATACCCTTTAAAAGATTGAGTTAGCATGATTTTTAAATGTTTTTGAAAGTAGTCTCTTATGCTCAGACTGCATTTATATTTTTATATTAAATATAAATACTATAAAATTATAGTGAAATATTAATACAATTTAAAATAACTTTTCTTTTTTAATATATTTAAAAAATGTAATTTATTCCTGTTAAGGCAAAGCTGAATTTTCAGCATTATTACTTCTGTCTTCAGAAATCATTCTAATATGCTGATTTAGTGTTCAAGAAACCCTATTTCTTATTATCAATGTTGAAAGCAGTTGTGCCGCCTGATATTTTGTGGAAACCATGATAGATTTTAATACGCTATTACTAAATAATCAGTCAGAGAATTCATGTTGATTGGGACACTTATGCCATTGAGATGAATGGAATAAAGTGTCCCAACCAACCTGAATTCACTCTGTATACAGTGAATCTGACAATGACTCAACATCCAAGCACAGAAGCAAATAATTATCACACAGCACTGGTGGGTTGGTGTGAAACAGTGAGATAAACACTCTCTCAAGCTCCCTCTGCATGTTAACTCCTCTAGACCTCAATATATTTTGAGAGCTCTTATGTGAATTCTCAAGAATTTTCAGAATAAAAGGTTCAGTAGGACAACAAATAGATTGAAACACAGAATCATAGATAAAAAACAATTGCTAGTTGAGGGTGTTTTGAGGGGGGGTGGGGGGCAATTTAGACTGCTTGTATTTAATTTTAATGAATGCATTTGAGATTTATTTAAGGCAGCAGGGGAGCTAAGAACTGAAACAACAACAACAAATCTATTGAGCCATATGGACCCAGCTGCAAATGATAATTTAAATACAGAATGAAATAAAATATCTCAATATATGAACTATGGACCGTGTAAAGTTTATTACACGTTTATTATGAAACAAACTTTAATAATTAACAATAGACACAAATAGACACAATTCATGCCCAATAAGCCAAGTACTTCCTAGTTATGTAAAAAAGTGTTTTTATCACTATTTCAAAAGATAAATGTTATTTTGAGGCCACTGACATGGAAATTAAAACGAGGGCAAATAACAAAAGTGTGAAATCTTTTGGAGGCATATTTTCAAATAAGAAATAAGGTAGTTGAAATCATTTCTGTGCTTTGATATTCAGCAGACCTGTGTTGTTTGCGGTCAGATTTCACCTTATTAAATGTCAGGTGTTCACAGCCATTACCGTGAAACAGACGGGCTGCCAGAGGCCTGTACGGATTCTACCGCTGTTTGAAGTGTAAAAAAGCAAATTACATTGTGATGTGGGAATAGAGCAGATATCAGGAGATGAGCCCATATACGGAATCTGATCCAGAAATAGACTAACTTGCCTTTATTGCTAATTCTGTCAGTTGTGGCACTCTAAAGAGAGCTGAGGCTATCACTATCTCTGATTTTCAGGGAGTCAGAATACCTTTTGTACAGATTTTTTTTACCATTTCCCCCTCAAAAACTCAGAAACTTTATGAAATTTGTTACATTTTGTAAATTTGATAGTAGTTAAGCAAATATTAACATTATTATTATTATAAAATGTGAAATGTCATCGAACAGTTATGCTGGGTACACACCTAAAGATAATCGGGCTGATTTTGGGCCGATTTCCCCCCTTCCGACAATCCTAGGTATGTCCCGATTATCTTGATGGTTCTAAAGATTATCTTATCAGATTTTCCTGTGGTGTGAGGTGTGTTAAGAGTGTCCGTACCTGCTCGGAAGAACATCGGAGCCGCTCCGATCGCGAATCGTAAATATTCAACATGTTGAATATTTACGATCAGAAATCCTGATGTGTGTGGGGAACCCCGAGGACAAACGCGCGCACGCTTTGGAGATTATCACGTGAAACGAAACAATATCCAATCAGAAAGCGAGATGATGGAAGATGGAAGCATAACAAACGCAGTCATGGCCAGCACAAAGTGTAAAACCTACCATAATAGACTGGAAAAAGAGAAGAGATGGTCAGAAATAGTTTCTGCAATGTTATTACCAGGTAGCTAACCAAATAGCAACAGAGTAGATTTTTTATGTGTGTGTGTGTGTGTGTGTGTGTGTGTGTGTGTGTGTGTGTGTGATTGTGTTCTGGTTTTACCTACATTATGAGGATCCATATTCAAATGTAAGAATGCTGAAAGTTTTCTGTGTTGGATAGGTTGGGGCTAGAAAATGTAATTAGCTCAGTAAAAAAACCATTCCATATAAGGATAGGTGTGTGTCTGTGTGAGAGAGAGAGAAAATTAACCATGGTTTTATTATAGGCGTATTGAACATTTGTAATAACAAATAAATAGTTAGAATTTTTCTTTGCAAAACTATGGTTAATTTGTGGTTATCATGGTTTAACTACAATATCCATTTTTTATTTGTATAGTAAAACCATGGTAAATTTTTATAAGGGGAGAGAGTGTGTGTGCATAACAGAACATCTGAGGAGGTCACTAAAGTCCCGCCGTCTCCACGACTTTTCCCAAACCCTTTTCTTTTTTTCTCTTACATTTTCTGTGAAAATCATTCCAAACACTATCATCGCAATGTCTTCCTGCATATTGTCCACCATGCTTATTCTGAAGTCTCACGAGATTTTACGAGATTTCCTGTGTTCACAGTCAAGACTCAGGTTGAAAATCTGTTAGTGTGTGGTGTGCTGTCTTTGTCACTTCATGGCACACCACACACTATAGGAGCAAAACGGTTCAATCTAGGATTTTTTATCCTCATGTTTGTGGTCTATCACATTTTGAAAATCTTATAAGATGTAAAAAATCTTTTGGTGTGTACCCAGCATTAGAGAACTCAAAAAAAAGTTTGGGGATTATGTACTATTTAAAAAAACTATTTTATATTTTAGTTTTTCAAAGTATCCTCCTTTTGTGTTGATTATTTTCACAAGTAGATGGCGGCAATTGTCATTCAACCGTTTCTTTGACAAACGTTGAATTCATTCATGAATAAAACAAATGAATGAGTCTTTAAATCTTCCACTCGACTGATTTGTTTAAAAACGCAGATTCATTAAGGAATGTAACACGCTGCGTCCCAATCGCCTACTTATACTATGCCCTAAAGTATCTGCTGTTGTTGTGAAGAAAAAGTACATCCTTTTGAGTATGTGGCAAAAGAGTAGGCAAGCTTTGTGACATACTACTACGTCATAATTGTGCCCAAAATCGCATTCTCTCTTGAGTAGGTACTTACGACCGCTAAAATACCAGCATCAGTTGCGTCGCTTCACTGCCATTCACAAATCCTCTACCATGGCCTCATGGGATAGTAAAGTGTCCATCATATGCACACTTCAGAATCTCGCTGGAAGTAGTAGGTCTTCTGGGTACTTTTTGCCTATTCTTTTATGAGTACTGTGAATTCGGACGTACTACTTTTGTCACATACTGTTTTTCACCTACTACAAAGGAAGTGCGATTTCGGATGCAGCCTCTGTCACTTAGTTACGTGAATCCTGTCACCGTTTAAATTGCCCTGTCAATCATCTTTGTTGCTTCCCAATCACAGACTATCCATCCTAAATAGTATTTGAAATTATAATGAATGTGTCCCAAATCTTAGTATGTTAAAATGAGTATTTAAAACCTCCTTTTTTCACTGCAGTTTTAAGGAGAAAATACTCAGCAATGGTGTTAACAGCTTGTTCTTATATATATTACATTATTTCCACATTGTTCCTATGTCTCAGTTCATATTATTCTTTCTGTTATTAAGTGAGCATTGCTTATCAGTTATGGTTTGATTGCTTTTTGTTTGGCTTATCTACATTTTGCAAACAGTCTTTTTTTTTTCACTTCGAAACAATTAATCTGTTGAACACTCATTTCAGATTGAATGCATTGAGGCTTGGGCACTCTATAATAAAGTATGTGCTGTGGAATTTGTGACATTTTGATACACCTCATGTGGCACTTGTGACAGCTCCATCAGTTAAATAGATATTTCCATTGAGACTTGCAAAAATGGCTCTATTTTATTAGTATGCTTTAACCATGCCTACTAAGCTGGAAATGCTAAAGAACATTTGAGATTAGAACCGTTATTCCATGCTTTTTACATTCTTTTTACATTACTTCATTTGGTCAGCTCAAATACTGTTAACCCAAGAACATCCTGATATCATTTCCATATATATTAAGAAACATGTTTATGTGTTGCATTAAATGGACTTATTAAGTTCTGTGCTACTTTGTATTTAAAAGCTAGTCTCTCTCTGTTATAATTGCTTTTAGTGTGCTATAGACGGGCTTCAGCTTCAGCAATTTCCAGCCATTTGACAAACAAATGCTTTTCATCTGTTTGTTCCTGTGGTATTGCATCCATGAAGATTTTGAACTGTAAATAATTTATGAGAGGCATCTTCTTCACTCAGCTGGTGCTCTCTGCTCAGAAACGGTGAAAAACAATACAAGTCTTTTGTTTATTCGTTCTGGCTCTTGTTATGTTCTGTCTGATATTTCTCTGACTTTTTTTTCACGTGCCTTTCCTATGCTCCTCATCCTGAATTTCTCCACCAGCTGTGATTTAAATTCAGAGTTGTGGCAAGAAGGACTACATCTGAATTTAAATCCCTCTCCAAAGCAACTGTTTTCTTCCGTGAACCTCTGTGGAATTCAAAATCGGCATGTTGTCTCTCTTTTTTTTGTGCCTAAGGAGAAGCTGTGCTGGAATTACGTTCCCTGCTGACTGATTTCTGCCAGTCACAATCTGTTCAAGGCGCCCATTTAGGTGGCAGAGCGATTCCATGGAGGACTTCACATTGATAAAACTTTCTTGTGAAAACCGCTTCCTCAATGCCTATCAGTTGCTTGCTGAGTTTGTCAAGCGGCACTTGGCTTTGTCTGATTGCACTGAATCTTTTTTATATATGAGAGTGTGTAGTTTGAGAAAACCACTGCTCCGTTTAGCATTACCATTCCATCAGGTCCAGAAGGAGTGTGGACTTTATTTGCATTTTATATTCTGATTTTGAGTGATGAAAGTATTTTTTTTATACATATTAAAATAGTATTACGCTTATATTGGCAGTTGAAAGAATTTGTTGAAGCCAATTTGTCAATTAAGATTAGTTGATTCTGTGAAAATATTAGAGCCCTACCCCTGCTGCTAAATGTGTGGAAACGGATGTCTTGTTGCCACTAGCTGTGAAGGTCAGCATTAACATCGCTGACGCTGTCAATCAACTAGATGACTATTGACTCTTTTAGCTGCAAGATAGGCCATTTAACCCCTCTCTTACTAAGTGGTTGTATGTGTGTGTGTATATATATATATATATATATATATATATATATATATATATATATATTGTTGCATGTGTGATGTGTTTGGGATTGTTATAATTTTGGAAAATACACATTGATTTCGAAACAGATCCTCCATACTTGGCTACATTGTGTTTAGCAGGATTGATCCATTTTCTAAGTGCTAGCAACTTTGTAGATCCTCCCAACACCTGCTGCAGACATGCGTCCCCAATACCATTATGTTTCCCCTGACCCCTGCTGTGCTTAATGGCGCCACGCATGCATTTGGTATTAAAACACTCCAGTCATCTCCTACGAACGTGCCTGACACCATCCAATGTTATATTTTGTTATATTTTGACAGAACACGGACCCAATCTTCCAAACTCCAGTCCTTTTTTTTTGGGTCAAATGCAAGGTGTTTTTTTGCAGTAGATAAAACGAATAAATGGTTTCTTGGTACACAACCTGTCAATCCAGCCTCTTGTAGCCGTTGGCTCACTGTTCAAGATGAAATTGGAGGTTGGTGGTCTCATCCGTGTCTTTAGAAGCTGTTTTGAGGTGTTCCCACATTCAGGTGATTTTCATCCTTCCTTGGCCAGACAAATCACTTCACATTCTGCATGGTAGTGGTCTCACGGTGCATTATTCTCACGGGAATAATGAGTGCAAGCTTGGTATGACCACTTGGCCAAAAATGATGATTCGGTATGTTTTATTGCATCATGACAAAATGATTCAGCCGTGGAACGAGTACATTATATTTATTAAAAAAAGTGAAGTATTATTAAAATATAAAATAACTGCTTTCTATTTTAATATAATTTAAAATGTAATTATTGTGATGGCATAACTGAATTGTCAGCAGCCATTACTCTAGTCTCCACTCTTCAGTGTCACATGATCCTTTTAGGATTTCTGATATGCTGATTTGGTGCTTAGTATTATTATCAATGTTGAAAACAGTTCTGCTCCTTAATATTTTTGTGAAAACAGGGCTGCATGATTTCCATGTACTCACACTTAAATCAAGTTGGCTTATCACGATTTTGAAATCGCAAAGGCTGCGATTGTTTTTTATGCGCAGCTTGTCATTGATGTACGATTCTGTAAACGCTGCTCCATCTGAAAGCACTGTGAGTTTGAGTCACTTAAAACGTGCATTTGAAAAAGCAACACACGTCAAACATGAGAAGCATTTAATAACGTCTTGTGCAACAAAAGACATTTAATAACATGCTTTTACTCAAAACTCACTTCATAACGACAGTTGAGCATCCTTCTGTGAGATGATGTGGCTTCTTACACAGAATAAAGCAGTTGTGTGTTTATTAGTCATGTTTAATCAATCAAAGCGTTTCAATTTTCTGTTTATTCAGCTACAGCTACAGGGATTTTCTGGAATGATGTGCGTTATCATACTTCTTCGGCGGGGCATATTTGGCGTGTCTGTGTGAGACGCCCTCTGGTGTTCAGATGGAGCAGCATTACTACTCATCAGCCGCACTACACTGACAAAGCTGGGCATTAAATAATCCCAGCCTTTGCCTTATCTCATGCGGTTTCAGTGCGATTAATTGTGCAGCCCTAGTTTTTTGGGGGATTATTTATCCTAAAGTTTTTTATTGCTTATATTGTGTAAGACAGCGCTTTGGGAGGCTGCTTTTAAAGGCGCGTTAAAAAGCACAGCATATATTTGAAATATAAATAGGCACTTCAAAAAAGGAAAATGTTCTGAAACTATGGAAATGGTACATTTTGGTACTAAGAACTAACAGAGCATCATCCATTACATGCAGTAAACGAAAAAGCAGTTGTGCACAGAAAACTGCCAGAGCATATGATTTAATTGGTGCAGTGGCTATGCCTCTCTTAATGATATAGTAAAATACCAAAAACTTTTAATTGTCTCATCAGTCCAAGCTCATTAAAAAGAGGTCGGCAGTCGGCTTATCCTGTTAATGCATATAATCAAGACTATTTCATTAATATTTCAGAAGTGATATCACATCTTCAGTCTTGTTAGGGGGCATTTTAACTTTCGTGCTGCTTGTGGGCAAATCCATTGTGAGAGTTTAAAATAAAACCTGTCCTCCGAACCACAGTCCCTCATTGGCTTCCATACAAGTGGAGAATCTTGCACCTGCTATGATGGTGGGTGGAAGGGGGAGCAGGGTGGAATGTAATGGGCAATCGCAGCAGGTATGAAATCCCTTCAGGCTTGATTCTCTGGAAAGCGTTTTAGAGCTGATAGGATGAGCAGTATGTGCATGCTTGCATGCTTTGGTCATTTTATTTTCAGCCGCTGCATACTTCAGGATGTGTTATGACTGTTTCGGTTAGCCTCACTGTTATTCTTTCAGCCCGTGGGGTACCGAATGTCTCGCACACAATTTCTCTTTCAGCCACACATTTCAGGCACTGTGACATTTGTCCAGGAGGACCCATCTGTGTAAATTAGTGCTTATGAAACGTCTATGCAGAGAAGCTACACAAAGCAAACAAAAAACTCAAGGAATATTAAAGGACAAGGAATGTTATTGACAGAGGTGGGAGTAAGTCACACATGTGCAAGTCACAAGCAAGTCTCAAGTCTTAACCTTCGAGTCTCAAGCAAGTCCAAGTCAATTTTTTATAAAAGCAAGCAAGTCAAGTCAAGTCACTGCCTTATGTCAAGCAAGTCAAGTCAAGTCGTAGCTTGGGTCACAAGTCACTGGCAAGTCATACAAACGTTTGATGATTTCACTGAATTTATATATTAAAATAAGTTAAAACTACAGAAGTTGTGGACTATGGTTTTATTTGCAACATACATTTGTTTAAATATGCATTTCCACATACAGCTGAGTGGTTACTACAATAAAAATCTAAAAAATTAAAAATAAATACAATTTCAAACTACATAGTCTAAAATGTAAATGTAACTGAAATTAGGCCAACATTAAAGCATGAAAAAATAAAGATGCCTCAAACATTGCAGAAGACCATTAAAAGGTATTAAACAATTCACAATTCAAGTATAATGGTTCCTATGCCACCAAATGGCATTCTTCAAACTGGCATCCCGTTTATATAAGTTATATATTTTTAATTATGAAGTTAAAACCACTAATAGGTGGCGCCTAATCACCGTCTTAATGTACGAGTCATAGAAGCATTCAGTCAACTGATTTGTTCAAAACGGCAGATTCGTTCTGGAACTAAGCAACTAGGTCACTGAATCACAAATACGCATAACTCTTTCTGTGGCTTGTTTGGAACTATTGTCATTAAAGAAATAGAGCAAAAACAGAGAATATTTGGAATATTATGTCTAAAATGTCACATCACAATATTCACTCTGTTTACTGAACTGTTTTATAAAATCATCACATTTGCAATCGCGCCAATATTCTGGAAATATTTTTTAATATATGTTATAATTATGAAAATAACTCATACTAGGGCAATTTTTCCACCACATTTTGAATTTTGGGTGCATATTAATTATGCTGGCATTTTTTGCCACCAACCCCCTGATAACATCTAACCCTGCTTTAAGAGAAACATAAACGACAAAACTAACAGTGTCTATATTGTTTTTCGTCATTGGAAAGAACGAAATTTTTGGCTTTAAAGCATGATTTAAAAAGAAATGTGGCAAATGTTATACAAAACATATGCCATCATTAATTATCATTTGAATATTGACAACATTAAGCTACATTTGAAAACATAATTGTGTATAAAGAGGCATGCTGTTTTGACCAATATTCTCTCTAGATTTAAAGATAGTCAAATTAACTATAACAAACAGGTTAAACAAGTCATAGCTTACTTTTAGACGTGGTGAATGAAGTTCGACTGTTCGAGGTTGTGATGGTCGTCCGATATCCCAATTGCCAGTTATTATGCGTACAACAAATCTTCTTGTATGAATATGGTCAATTTCTAGTGTTTATATCCAAAAAGAAACGATGCTGGGAGATGTTTTTGTATTTAGCGCGCTCACCGCGATGTAGGCTGTGTTTTTCTGGGCTTGTGCACCGTCACGCAATCGCGCAGAATCTGATGACTGACGTCAATGGTTCCGTTGCTTTCATTTTGTTCGTCAATTGATGTTGCGATGATTTATATAAAAATGTATATCAAGTCATTCTCGAGTCATACAGTTCAAGTCAAGTCAAGTCTCAAGTCATTGGATCTCAAGTCAAAGTCAAGTCGAGTCATTTTCTTAATTTAGTCAAGCAAGTCTCAAGTCCTTAAATTTGCGACTCGAGTCTGACTCGAGTCAAGTCATGTGACTCGAGTCCCCCATCTCTGGTTATTGAATATATATATATTTAATATTATTATGCTGCTGCATGTTAGCATGTACCGCACCATATGGAGATTTTACAGTTCAACACCTCCAATGAAATTTTAGCCTTTGCTTGAACATTTTATTGTTTGGCATTTGATTTTTCTATAACCATAATTGTCTTTAGTTGTGTTTGAATATGTTCTGACAGTGACAGGACCACACCTCTTTTATACCGCAGTCATTCCAGTCTCCAAGTAATTACACAGTTTTTTGGGACCTCTTGAAATCATTTAGCTGAAAAAATCAACAGGCAAATCATAACCATTTTGCCAAAATACCCCTTGTGTCCAATATCTTTTTACCCTAGTTTTAATAAATTAGACTTTCCCTGTATTGTGACATTTGGTCGAATAAATTGAGTTGCAATTGTAGATGCGATGCAGATGGTCTATGCTGCAAGGCAGATGTAGAGATGCAAATTGCACTGGTGTTAAAATACGATTTTTTTCTGTGTAGAGCATGTGATTGTTAATATGAAAGATGGCATTAGCTCACCGCCCATGCTGTATTGTGCAATGTGACCTGTGTTATCTAGCCACAACCAAGCTTAACAAGATTCCTTTTACTATATAGCACATTACATGAAGCTAATATCTGCCCGTGAGACTTGTTTCCAGACAGCATCTTATTAAATGAAAACATTATGATAGTCATGTTAACCCAAAGTCAATTAACCTTACTGGGTCTGGGCATAATTAATATGGGGGGAGGGAAGTAAAATGCCAAGGTCACAGATTATACAAGAATGATATTACTTTAAACAAATTCATTTCAAATGTTTCTGAACCTTTTGAATTTCCAACTAGGTTATGTAATCCCACTGCACTTGACCTTTTGTCCAATAATCTAATGTCTCAGAGGAAATGAAATCAATTCCAGGCTTACCTTGATGCTGTCTGAAGATAAACATTAAAGCGCCAGGAATAAAACACAACGGCCCAAAGACGCAGCTCAGGTCTGCCATTTAGGTGATGTGCGAGCGTTTTCCATTTTAATCTCATTTTTTGAACTTGATTCATAAAATGATATACACATATTACACACATACACACACACACACACACACACACACGCACACACACACACACACACACACACACACACACACACACACACACACACACGTATAGTGATAGTGTGTATACATTTTATTTAGATATGCTTTTAATTCTTATTTCAGTGATTATATTAAAAAAATTAGTTTAGAACTAAATTAACCAATTCTATAAAATAATTTTATGATTAATTGACAAAATAATAAGGCATAGTTTGAGAAAACCAAATAGTTAATAGGCATAGTTTTTTTATTTTTTTTAGATTTTAATTTTTAAGGTCATGATTTCAGTAATGAATTTGCATTGCTGTTGAATTATTATTGTAAAAATGTTGCATTCAGAGCAGATTTATTTCTCATTGAGTTGAGCAGGAGGAATTGACAGTGACAACAAGTGGGAGGACAAAAGATACATTTGCACTCAATTAAAATCAATAATTAGGACAGATGCTTTGCTCCTTCTCTGACAAACTAGAAATAAAAATAGAAACGTATTTTTTTTTATGTTTTGGCACAACACCAGATTGTAAATCAGACCTACAGTACATGTACAGCCTCCAGTTGATTTCGTAACTAGAAAGATAACATAATGAGATCAGTGTCAGCTCAACCTCCACCCACACAGATGTGCTGCTCTGACTGCTCTATGTCATTATATTGGATTGACAGCGACAAGCTTGATACTGTAATTCACACACAGGTTCTCCTATTGATTCAACTGATCAGCCCTCACTTTCTCCATTCTGCACAGAGTCTGTCAGCTGTCAAACTGAGAGGGAAATCATTGAACGGGTCCCAAAGAATGAGGATGTGTTGGTGCATGGTTCGCGTTTGCTGATGGAAGCAATGGAATGTGTTTAATGGCCTATTTTAATCAAAGCCTATGGCTGAATCTCACCATGAATGTAAGTGTGGAAAGCATCCAGGCTGCTTTGTTTGGTGAATTTCATTTCACCAGAATTCAAATCTACAAAACTTACTTGGATATGCAAAAACAAGTCTGGTATGAATATCAAACGTTTTGATATTTGCATTATTGCCGTGACCGGCATGACAGCCCGATCTCGAAATTTCTTGACGGTTCCTCAGAGGCCATGACATTTTCAGGAAGAGTAGTTACCGTTTGGTATTCTTGACTTTTAAAGAAAGGCCAGTCTTGAGCATTGCAAATGAAACCTTTAATCTATAGGGCAACATTTGTGTGGTTTCATGAATGGAACATACTAATAGAACATCCTGTGCATGTCTTGTCTTGTCGGGTGATCAATTTACTTTAAGTCACAGGATCGCTGTGCTCCATAATCTTGGCATTTAATCTCATGTTGGTTCTTGCTGCCTCTGTGAATTAGAGCCCATAATCATCTGGGGCTGAGTGACATGTTCTTAATGCTGAGATTATGAAATGTTATGGGAATATTTCTGTCACAAATGACACATCAGTCATTTTTTTCCTTCCCACTGCTCTCTCCTCGCAAGGTGTTTCTGGAATTTGAGTTGATCATGCAATAAATAAGGCTTAAAATGTTATAAATCATTTAACACGCTAACATTTTTGGCGGGCCCCAAGATTGATCACTTCTGGGAATGGGGAGGCTGCACTGAATCAGTCTTACATGAACCAGAACTGAAGGGAGGGTGATCATCGCAAATATCCTGCGAGATACACACAAAGCAATTGATATTTATCATTAGCGACTGGCCCTGACAAGAGCAATAAATGGTCTTCACATTGATAAATTCTACATAGACTGCTTTGACAAATGAGACAGTATCGGACAAAAAAATGGTCTAAGGTGTAAGTGTATAACTTCTTGGTGCATTTTTATACAGAGTGATGGCTATATTTTTTAAGCTTATGTTCTCACTTACGTCCAGGTTAGCAGAAGTACAGAGGTGGCTAATTTCTGAGTTAGGGTGAGGAAAACAAGTCCTAGACCTGCAGAGCTTCTCAGCATTTTTTTTGCCCTCAGGGTCTGATTAGAATGCTGAGCCATATGAAGTCTGCAGACAGAGGGGGGCAAGGTGACTAAGACAGTTGGCTGTGTTACTCCCTCATTCCCAATGTTTCTAGAGGAAATGGGAAGGGTTTTAATAGTGTTGTAAGCGATTTTGGTCGTTTGGCTAACTCCTGCCTAATTTAGACCACCCCTATCCTCACAACCACAGGCCCTTTCTCCAAAACCACGACCAACAAACATTGTCAAATCTAATGGCTGCAACCGTTTGCAGAGTCTCAACCTGTCACAGAAAATTGTGTGATACATTTTTTCAGGTCTTTTTTTAAAAAAAAATATTTTTTTCCTTTTTTTCCCCTTTTTCTTTTTTTTGACCGGCACAAAATATTTGTCTTCGTTGCAAGTGAACCTGTATTTAATGTAGTCTTGGTTATAATTAATTTTTTTCTTTTGCTTTGTATAGTTTTATTAGTGATTTTTAAAAATTCTACATTTTTACATTTTGTGGTTTTATTATTTCTATGTTGACATATACTACAGTACTGTGCAAAAGTCTTAGGCACGTTAGTATTTTAAAACAAAAAAAATTTAAGCCAGTTAGATGTAACTTATGTAACTTATTTAGATGCCATGTAACTATGTCTGATGCACCCACTGCTAGCCTAGCTTAGCACAAAGACTGGAAGTAAATGGCTCCAGCTAGTATACTGCTCCCAATAAGTGACAAAATAATGCCAACATTTTCCTATTTATATGTTGTGATTTGTATAGTCACAGTGTGTACAAATAACAAGGTCATATGAGACACAGGCATCTTTTAACCGTATACATACTGGGACCTATATTCTCAGAAGGCGAAGCACTGCTACTTGGGCGGAGTGATTAGCGCAACACTCTGAGTGAACTCTCTGCTCCTCACAACGAGGCTTCTCAGGTGCTGCGAGCAAATCACTACGCAGAAGTAGCAATGCTTCGCCTTCTGAGAATATAGTTCTCAGTATGTATACGGTTACAGTCTCATATGACCTTGTTATTTGTACACACGGTGTGTGCATCAGACAGAGTTACAGCACTCACGGAGATGAAAATGGTATGTATGGACTTATCTAACTCTGGGGGATACGGTGAATAAGCTAAAGTCCTAAAAAGTTGGCGTGTTCCTTTAAATCAAATCAATATTCGGTGTGACCACCCCTGTGTTTAAAACAGCTTTTGTCCAGTTGTTTCTGTTTCTTCATGCAATCCCAGACGGACTCGATGATGGTGAGATCAGATCCCCGTTAGAGCATAACAGCTGTTGTCAGACTTCTTGTGCATACAAAAATGTCACTGGATTATTTCAATTAATGGCAAAATTATTGTTTGGAAATGTAAATGGATATTTCCAACTGAAACACTACAGCAAAATATATGAATAACTGGCTTAAAAACATTTCTTTGGGGCGAAAATACTACCGTGCCTAAGACTTTTGCACAGTACTGTATATGTCAACATGGAAATTGATATTCAACATTCAACATTGATAATAATAAGAAATGTTTTGACCGGTAGTGTGTGTGTGTGTGTGTGTGTGTGTGTGTGTGTGTGTGTGTGTGTGTGTGTGTGTGTGTGTGTGTGTGTGTGTGTGTTTGTGTGTGTGTGTGTGTGTGTGTGTGTGTGTGTGCGCGTGTGTGTGTGTGTGCGCGTGTGTGTGTGTGTGTGTGTGCATCCCTCAAAATTTGCTAATCATTATGTGACGATCCTTAGCACAAAAACAACTGTTTTGCACTAAAAACCTAGCTAACATTATAACTGGTCCTGAGGGAAAAATGTGACAATTAAAATGAAAAATCTGTCAGACAACTTGATGCACTTGACTTAATGACTTCAGGTGACTCAAGTGACACCGTGAGGTGAATATTCTTCTTCTAGTGCCATTCAAATTGCCTGAAAGGAAAAGTTTGTTCACACACTTTTTCTTCTTTTCAAGCTCCGTTACTTCTTGAGTTTCATCCAGCATGTTTTCATGAATCAATAAACATTCCAGTGACCACTGACTTCACCAGGCGGCATTTCTTTAGACATGCCTTGCAGTATTATGTAAGTAATAAAGCCTTCAGCCGCCCTCTCCCTTGCCTCCGTGTTAGAGCACACTGAGCCGGTCTCTTTGAGCGAGAGCTGTAATTGCATCCGCTCAAAGAGTGAGGAAATCAATTAGACATCACAGGCGGTGCTAAGGGGGCAGCACTGACATGCACTGTCTGTGTCAACACCGTCGCATTCCCCCTTCACGGCTCACACCGCCATGTGCCACACGTCAGTTACTGTCAGTGTTAAATGGCAGCGACCGTCGGGCTCCGAGCCAGTGATTGGTGGGAGGGAGCCACAACAAAGAGACAAAACACAATCCTGATTCACACAGAGAATTTGGAGTTATGACAACGTGTCCTCCCTCGAGGACCTGGCGAGGGTATAATGAGAGCAGAAGGCCAGTAGGGGGCAGGGGAGAGAGAGGGAATGTGATGTCGAAGAGGAGAGAATACGGCAAAAAGAATTAAGGCTGCAGCACTGGGCTACTCCCCCAGTTTCACTCACAGCTGCAGGTCCACATTAGCTTTAGCTGCATTGCAGCCTTTTTCAGGTACACATGAATTACCTCATTGTGCTCCTAGTGCAAAAACTGCAGGGAGTTTTTAAGTGCTACCAAGCATATAAAAGCTGTTGTTATAGTCAATATAAAGAACAATATTATGGGATTAGTGAACAGTGTTTTACAGTGGTTGGAAGGCAGCACAGTATTGATATTACTCAAACATTCAAATTACAGATTACCTTTGACATCTATCTATCTATCTATCCATCCATCCATCCATCCATCCATCCATCCATCCATCCATCCATCCATCCATCCATCCATCCATCCATCCATCAAATTACAGTTATGGGGTTTTTGTATTGCATTTGTATTTCTTACAATTCAATTTAATGGTAAATCTCAACCCTGTTTGCCTCTATCCAGTACCTCAATTCAAATTCAGGAATTTATTACATTATTCATTTCAGTTCTGAATGGCACTCGACCATATGTATTTTGCTGATATATTTTACTATTTTTGTTTTTCACATATTTATGTAATAAATTCTCACCCTACCGAAACAAGACATCCACTGAGTGTAATGACAATGAAATCTAATGCATCATTTAATTTACACAGAACCAAAGCCTCAAGCCTGAGCTTACCTAAAACTATAACCGAGAAGAACAGAGAATTATTTGCTACAATGCAAGCACTGGCATTTCCTCTAGGAAATGCAAATCTAGTTTAACTGTAACAAACTCAATTTTCCTTCCCTATGAACTCGGTCCTAATGCAGTGCTCGCAATAGTCACATGTCATGCACTCTAGCCCTTTCATTCATTGATCTTTTTGTATGCGTCGTTTGCTGTGAGCACAAGTGAGCAGTAATGGGGCTATTTATTCACATGCCTAAATCGGAAAAGCAATACTTTACAGAGGTAATGATTAGATCATCATTGCAATGGGGGACATGAGCGTTCTCATTTCTCTAAATCATTACCCACAAACCCCTTTGAACGCGCACATTCCATTCATGCCCTGTTCGCCGCCGCTGCTTGCAAAACAATCTCATCGCTTCATAATCAAAATCACATTATTCAAATTTCTGAATGTCGCAGTGGCCACAGGCCAAACAAGAAATCAAACAGATTTTGAACCATAAATGGGTTTTATTCATGCTCGCACTGCCCGCAGCAGCAGTATTAAAAGTTTTGAAAGCCCATCCTTTTCAATCCGTTCACTCTTTGTTTAAAAAAACTTTTTGTGTGTTAAGAACAAACTGAATAAGAGCGTCAAAACCTGCCTGTCTAACTGTCTCTTTCAGAAAAGGGCAATTACTCGCAGCAGTGGCAGTAATAGCCATCTACTCTTGCTTAGACCTGACATTGAGAGAATAATGCCAGCGAGTCAGTCGTCTTTAAATCTCCCTAGCCATCATAGCGTCATTATACTGTACCAGTCACCTGCATCTTATCTCCGGCTAGAGCCCAGCCATCGTCTGATTATATTTAAGTGGCGTGCCATGAATCTAAGCTTGTGTCCTCTGACAGAAAATTCCTGCCTACATTCCAAATTCGAAGTCAAGCTCGCCAACAGGTTCAAGGGAGAGAAAACGTTTCTTTCTTGTCACTCCTTTTTCAAACCTCCCAGCCAAGTCTTATCGTAATCCCCATCAGAGCCCTCAGCATCTCAGCACCGCGACTCTGAGCGTGTGTTATCAGGGGATGGAGGAGCCGCGCCACTGTGTGAGGGTATTAGGCCGCTATCTAGAACGCTGGTGGAAGCAGGAAGTAGCACTGGAGTTGAACGTTGGAGCAGATGGTTCTATTGGTTGAGCTCTGGGCAGGTATGGATTGTTATCTTGCTGTCAGACTCCCAGCCCTTATCTAAGTCAACATAGCCTGGCTTCATTTACGCTGGGTTTATCTGTGGTTGAGCTAAAGTTGCCTTGCTAGGACCTAGGGGCTACATTTGATGCGTCAATGGGTTTGTGATGTTGTTTGCTTGTGATATGGATCAGCTCCCTGCTGAAAAGATCAGCAGAACTGATCACCAGCATATGTTGTGTTTTGGTTGCTTGTGTGTTGTCCCCCTATATTTTCGCCGAGCCAGCTTTTTTAATTCTTGCCTAATGTCTGGTCTACCTCGTAGCTCATTCTGGCCAAGAATCGCTCACGTTGACAATCCGACATTCAAAACGATCAGACAGAGTTCACGACAAGAATGCATTGTCATGGGGAAAAAAAGTATTTAAATAACTACACGAAACAAGAGGCTATAGGCTAGAGAGAATATACCAATAAAAATAGCAGAAATTTGACTTCTTAATCAGATTTTCTGTATACATACTGCAGTTGAAAAAGTTCAATTTTTTTAAATGTACAAAACAATAAAAATATTGTGAAGTATTATTACAATTTTAAATAACTGTTTCTTATTTTAATATATTGTAAAAGTTCATTTCCTCCTGTGTACCAAAACTGAATTTACAGCACACACAACACACACACACACACACACACACACACACACACACACACACACACACTATAGTGAAGGACTGGTCTGTACATTTTGTACTTGTACATTTGAGGCCACTAATCTGGCAAAATCTGCCAACTCCCTGAAGTTTAAGACTATTCTTGCCAGGTCTCTTAACTAACTTAACTAGCAAGACAATGCTAGACCATGCCAGTTTCATCAACTGGTTATGCTGGTGAACAGCTTCACTATAGGTTAAACTAGCTAGACCAAAATATACATTCGATTGTAGTGCAAAGATCAGTTTCAAATGATCTCAAATTCCGTTTATTATATAAGTTAATATGTTTTCTCTTTTTGTTGCCTGGGAGATGAACTTGTTTATTTCCATGGTGATGTGAAGTGTTGACGGTTATACCAGCAGCAGAGCAGAAGCGTTTTAATGAGAAACAGCATGTTCCCAGTGAGGCTGTGCACGTGGTGTGCTGAGAGGTGTATGCTTGACTGGGTTCTGTGCCTAATTATTTGCACCTTAACTCTCTAACATTGTTCTTTTATAATTTACACATCTTTGCAGCTTTCACAGGAGCTCTTCGGAGACCTAATCTTGCCCTGTTGCTGCCTATTAATAGTGATGGATGTAGTAACTAGTTTGACTGATAAGTGGCAGGAGAGGGGGCTGCAACAGGGCTGTGCCAGGCCCTCGGGTTCCTCCATTGTTCTATATTTGTTATTTTAGGAGTCAGCGCGTTCATTCAGCCCAATAAGAGATGAAGAATGAGGGACCAGCTTCCGTCTGCCGCCCCCAGCGCTGCTCTGCGTCAATGCCCCTCTGTCCCTTCACAGCCACCAGACCAAAGGCCAACCGCAGCGCTCTGCCAGTCATACACACAAACACACAAATGTGCTCCTGCGCGCACACACAGAAATATGTACCCGCATCTTCCCAGTTATGACATTTACACGCTCACACAACGCACTAGCCTTTTCTTCATTTAGAGGTTTCTGTTCACTTTACTAAATGAGCTGAGCAGAGAACACATTGTTTCTTCTGCATGAGCAGGGAATGTGTCTCTCTATAATTACAGTTTAAGTGACTGCCATTCTTATATGAGTGATTGACTGCACAACATGCAA
This sequence comes from Semotilus atromaculatus, assembly GCA_031834385.1. Taxonomy (NCBI): domain Eukaryota; kingdom Metazoa; phylum Chordata; class Actinopteri; order Cypriniformes; family Leuciscidae; genus Semotilus; species Semotilus atromaculatus. The sequence continues at coordinate 9,353,438 of JAULUF010000020.1, forward strand.
TTTCAGACACTTTTTAGAGACTTTAGAGAACTAATTGCCAGAAGCTGTTTTGAAAGCACAAACATTTTAGTACATATTTGTTGTTGTAGTCTTCTCCTGACTATATTTGTTTATGAGACTTATATAAGTAGATATATAATTCTTAAGAATAAGACTTCATAGATATATAATAAGCTGACTTCTCTCAGATGAATATTTTTCAAAAATTGTGTAAAATTTATACTGTAGATAGCTACATGGTTTCCACCTCAGAGTAAAAATTAAAAAGATAATTCTGAGATAAAGTGTAAAAAAGTTGCAATTGTGAGATATAAAGTCTCAATTATAAGACAAATTTAGACATGTAAAGTCACAATTGTCTTTTTATTTGTTTAAATTGGATTCCATAAACTGTAGCTGCTCTACAGTTCAAAGGTTTGGGGTCAGTACGACCAGCAAGGATGGATTTAACTGACCAAAAGTAACAGTAATGACTTTTATAATGTTACAAAAAAGATTTCTATTTAAAATAAATCTTGTTCTTATCAAAGAATTAAAAAAACAAAACAAAAAGAAACGCATCACGGATTTCACTAAAAAAAATCAGTATAAAGCATAGCGTCAGTTCTGGCAGGTCATGTTAGTTAAGCTTGCGTCAGCTGACTCTGAACTAATCCACATCTACCTATCGGAATACCTATCTACCTATCACTGTATACATATATAAGCTCCTTCAGTATTATCAGCTGCTATCGCGTTCTCAATTCCCTCCTCCATCCCCAGCTCCTCCTCTCGTCAGTCAGGATTTGGCATTCAGATTCCCCCTGAATCAGACTAAAATTCTCTAATTATGTTGTACATTAAAATTAATAAATTATATCTGCAATACATTCATGTTGGTTCTGTTCTGTTTACCCTAAGGAGGGTTTTTGCTGCTCTCCCTGCTCTTATACATGCTAGGCTGGATGGATGCGCTGGGAGTTCTCGCCCAGAACAGAACCATACCGCCAATCCAAACTGTATGCTAACTGTCAATCGTATTTGACGATAGTGGCCCTGACAGAAACAACTGTTTTCAACATTGATAATAATAATAAATCAAATCCCGCCATAAATGTTTTCTCATTTTAGAAGCCATTTCTAAACGTCACAATAGGGAAGAAAAGACTATTGTTTCATGCCAACTTAAAAAATAAATAAATAAATAAATAATATTTTTGTCAACCCCAACCTTTAAATGGTAGTCATGACCGTTGATATGAAATACTTTTTGGAAGTTGACGTTCTGCGGTGTGATGTGTTGTACTCCATCAAACTATTTTGAAAGCATTTTACTAATTATTTTATACTTATTTGTCCTTTTGAAAAATGTCACATTGCAGAACCATAAAGAGAAGAAAAACAGGAGAAGACAAAGGCTACTTAAAAATGGTGGAAATAAGAAGGAAAATCATAATGCTGGTGAAAAAATATTTCATGTCAACAAACCTTTAGTAACAACCCCAGTTTTTTAATGGCCTTTGATACAGTTCATTCATATATTTTCCTTTATCTCCTAAAACCAACAAATCCTCATCATCTGGACCCTGTAGGAATGAGTGAAAAAAAGTACATGAGCTCAGCCTGTTCTGCATCGACAAGCTCAAGTCGCATACTCAGGAAATGATATTGCTCTTTCCTGTGGTTTTGGACACCCTGCTGCATGGATTCAGTGTTGTAAGAGTCTGTGGGAAGAGCCCTTGACCTCACACATGCCCATGATCTCTGTACTACTCAGCCCTCTCACACATACACATTGACACATGTGAGGAAACAAAGTTGGCAGCCGAAGGATTTTCACACAGCACCCTGATAAGAGCCTTTTAGAAAATTGGCTGTGCTCACCAAATCCTCTCACTTTCTTTGAGAGCAAAACAGCAAATATTCCAGTTTACCTGGCACGAGTCGATATTCAATTAACCAGTCCAGCTTCTCACTGTGGCCGTTTATCAATACCTTGCTTTAAGTGCACTTGCTTAATCACATGCTTTTTACGGGTGCAACCAAATGAACAAACGAATCATTTGGAAAGTTTTTCAGTAAAGAAATGCGGCTAGGTCCTATCAGTGGATGTGCCAGCATTGAATGATCACCTGATGCCAGGTTTTTAATTAGTTAGGGTTAGTTTGTCATTTCAATTTAGCTTTCACTCTGTGATAGTCTATGGGTTTTGTGTGTGTTTTTCAGTTTAGATTTTTAAAAAACCTGTTTAATGTTTTTAGGGTTGCCAATGTTAACATGTTTTTTGAGATAATTATATATTATTTAAAAAAACACATTTGAGTTTAATGTGAATTTATTTAGTAAACGCCTAATTTGACATTCAAAATGGTTTCATTCTATTCTGTTTAGACGAGCATGAACGCCGAACACACAGCAATCCTGTAGCCAAACTCACATTAAGCAATAAATGATGGAGAAAGAACTTCTTAATTCATTTATTATTGTTTACTTTTTTAAAATCCAGATGGGATTTTATATTAAAAAAGGGAAGTCGTTTGTTGTCTTTGAATTAAATTAGCACTGATTTAGTACACATTTGGCTAATTACATTTCTAGTATTAAGTATTAAGGGATAAAAGGAGTATAGGGAAAACAATTTATAATGTGAAAAATAAATGACCTACTTCTACATCTTCAAAAAGCACGTATAGCCCTAGTTTTGTGAACAATTGAAACAGAAGTCTCTTGTAGTATTTGCAATGTCTTTACTGTCACTTTTGATTAACTTAATGCATCCTTGCTGAATAAAAGTATTAATTTCTTTAATTTCTTTCCCAAAAAAACAAAAAAGAACTCTTACTGACGTTCTAATAATTTTGGCCACCACTGTATATATATATTTTAAAAAATTGTCACACCTTAATATAGTTGATAGTGAAGTGCTTGTGACTGTGTTCTTGCCAATCAGTGCTTTCATGATGTCATGTCACTTGCTATCAGCCAATGTACTTTTTCCACTTATGATGGAAAGTGTGTAGACTATTTGTGATCCAAACCTCCCAGTTCTGAGGGTTTTCTTATTTGAAAGCACCCTTGGCTGCAGAGCTCATTCTGTTTTGTAAGTGGCTTGATCATATTCTTGGCAAAAGGCAGGTGACAACAACAGAGCCTAGGGCAAGGCCTTGTTGTAAAAGCCATGTAACAACTGTTACCTGTCCAGTTCCTGCCCTTTTTCCTTTCCCACTGACATTCAGCATTGTTCACTCCAGGTTCTTTGTGAGGCCTGATGTGTTCCAGTCAATGGAGATGACTTTTAATATGACTGAGATCTTCTGCAGAATGGAAAAGCCACAGAATATGAAACACACTGGACTAGATGTTCCTCTTTCTTTCTCTCTCCACCACTCCTCCTCGTACTCTTTCTAACTCTCTTGCTCTTTTATTTTGTGCCTATAGTGGTTTCGGGGCTGGGATTTGAAAACAAAGCCCTGCCTCACTGCCTTTTTCAGCTACAGCCTGAATGGTGTTAGCAAAGCAGATGTGGTTCTCTTTCCTGTTCATTTCTAATGGAAATCAATCAGACTTCATAGAATTACATTTGAGCCATCTTTAAATTATGAGCAAGACAGACGCAAATAAAAATCCACAGACAGCAAAAGCTTATTTTCTTAAAAAAAAAATATATTTTTCATATTTTAATAGTTGTTTTTAATGTGGATTCCAATGCTGTTCCCCATTCATTTCTGGCATCGCTTCCTGTGAATACCAATGAGGACGTGTCTCAGTCAGAGTGTTGAAATGATAGGTTTTTGCTGTGATGGTTCACCAGATTTGCTTCTCTCACTCACACACCCCATCAATTTGGATCAATCACATCTCTAGGAATTTAGTGATTTTGCTCATTTTCAGCCAATGTTTTGCTTGGGGAATATAAAAGCCACGCCATTGAAAGCTGGTCTTGATTCATAAGCAGGGGTTAAATTTGGCTGGATTTGCCTCTAATCAGTAGACATTCACCTAGATTGGCTCTGTTTATTTTAAAATTAAATACTCGTGCATAAAATATCTTGATTGACGAGCACAATATCTTTATTGACGACCCCCCCCCAGCAAAAAAAACAACAAACATATAAAAATGTATTATTTTCATTATTTATTTATTTATCATTATTCTACCCTAGTTAATGCATGAATTAATATGATGTAGACCTTGATAGCAATGTAAGTCATTTTGGATAATACGCATCTGCCCAAATGCATAAATTTGTTTTCTTCAAAAAAAAATTTCAGTTAATGCACTAATTGGTATAATATAAATTGTATGGATAATTTGCAAATTCCATTCATTCATTCATTTTAAAACGTATTAGCAGATTTTCTGGCTCCCCGAACACCTGTTCAAAAGGTTATAAACTAATTTAGGATAGATGATGAGTCAATTAAGGTTATGGATGATCTCGAGGTCCATCCAAATGTAACGTAGGCCAGCGTCTCACTGAACAGCATAGAAGCTTCTTTGATTCCTATACTTATAGTACATACAGACTTTTCAATCTGTTGTGTAAGACTTCTGTGAAAGGGTAAATCGTTTTGGGTCTGCATCTGAACTGAAGACCAGAGAGCTTTTCAAAATCAGCCCCAAACTTTTGACCCTGCAAGGAGATTGATTGCTTTCAGTGTAATTCTCTTCACTTCCTGCGTGCAGGGGGCCGGACTAATAGCTGTCCCTCGTGTCCAGCACAGAGCTCTGCCTGGTTCCTCTCCCCCTGAGTTGAGTCGACCCACCCCCATCCGCAACCTCAAGAGTGGGGGAGCGTTTCCCAGGGACAAAAGAATGAATATGTAATGAAAAGAAAGGGAAAGGGGTGGGAGTGTGTTTGACCGAGTGAATAGATGTATCCAGCTTGACAAGTGTTTGTCAAGGGATCAAGGAAGTGCGAGAAAGTCTTGTCTCGTTTTCCACATCGGCAACATAAGAACGGTTACTTACTTGTTACAAACCAATACAAACAGGGAATCTCTCCGAGGCGAAGCCTGCAGTTTACAGAGTTTCAGAAACATCGCACTTTAGCTCCCTCCCTCTCTCCCCCAGAAATCTAGCACACATGGTACGTTCCGTTTAAAAGAGAGCATGTCATCTCTCAATGCACTGTGTTCTCTCTGGAAGCAGCTGCTGGGAGCGCGTTTTTTCAGCGGGAACTCTTTCACTCCTCTACCTGCTGTTTCATCTGTCCGTTGCGTTCTCTCACATGCTCTCTCTCTCTCCCCCTCTCTCTCTCTATCACACGCTCAGCTCTCTTTCACACACTAACAGAGGACAGGTAGTGATTAGGTATTTTATGCTGGGATAAGGAGGAGGGGAGTCTGACTTGGGATTTTTTTTTCCCCTCTTCTCCAGCGCGTGTTTTGTTTGTGTGGTCTAAACTGTGGCAGCCGTGGAGAGATAAAGGGAGACAGGGGGCCCGCGGCTTGTTCTACCCCCTGACCGAGCCCTTGACACCATGCACCTCTGTGTGGATTTGCTTCTCAGGGCAAAATCCTGAAAATGATGGAGGACAACAAGCAGCTGGCTCAGCGGATCGATGGGGCCATTCAGTCGGCCAGCCAGGAGGTGACCAACCTGCGCTCCGAGCTCTCCGCGACCAGCCGCAGACTGGCCGAGTTGGGGGCATGCAACCCCGTCGGCCTGGAGAACAACCAGCAGAACCACCATCACCACCATCACCACCTCCACGGTAAGACATGTGTCAAGTTTTGCTTGGTCTGTGAGCTGCACTTGTTACTGTTGAGAATAGTTCATTTTTAAGGGTTTGTGGTTGGGAATGAGCTTTTGTTTAGAGAAGAAAGTAAAGAGGGGAGGACGGGGGCAGCTGATCCCGTTTTTCGCTGCCTCGTCCCGTTTCCCGGGTAGCCGGTGGGACGGCTTTCCAACGCAGCTGTGACATATCAGGCAGAGAGAGGCCAGAGAGAGAAGAAAAATGAAAGCTAGCATTGGAGTCGACTGTCGTCATAACTCCTGTCTCTGACTGATTCGCAGGGAATAACATGAAACACGTGGTTCAGGTCTGATACTAAAACTTAGTTAAAGGTAATGTGTGTCTTTTTTATGTTTTATGTTTTAATGTTCAAATACTAGCTTCTAGCTTTTAGACAACTGTAAGACAATCCTTGGTAGAATGATTTGAGCATCCCGACAGGCCCAGCACAGCAATGTTGGCTTAACTGATGCCTGGAGATTTAGCTGGAAATGTTTGTCAACCAGTGTCGGACAGGATGTTTAAAACTGCCATTCTCCCACACATTTCCATTTTAAAGTGATATTTCACTAAAAAGGAAAGTTCTGTCATCTTTTCCTCAACTTTATGTCATTCCAAACCTTTATGACTTTCTTTCATCTATAAAAGAATGAAAAAGAAGTTCTTTGAAGAATGTTGATAACCAAACAGTTTTGGGGACCATTGACTTCCATTGTATGGGCAAAAAATATCTATTTTCATGTTTCACTGAACATAAAGGAACATCATATAGTTGTGTTTAAATGATGACAAAATTTAAATTTTCGGGTGAACTATCACGTTTAGTCGAGTCAAAAGTTCTTGATGATATCACACATGACCCGTGCTTGTCAAAAACTTGACAGCAAGGTTCCTTTAAATATTGTTAGTTCATGAAACATAACTAATGAACAGTGTTTTTACAGCATTTATTAATCCTAATTTCGCCAAAGTTTTATAAATCAATAAACACTACCATTCAAAAGTTTGGGGTCGGTAAAAGATGTTTTAACATGTTTTTGAAAGAAGTCTTTTATGCTCACCAAGGCTGTTTATTTAATCAAAAATACATTAAACACTTTTTTTATATATTTCAAAGTATTATTGCAATTTAAAATTACTGTTTTCTACTTCAATATATTTTTAAATGCCATTTATTCCTTTGGGAAAGCTGAATTTTCAGCATCATTACTCCAGTCTTCAGTGTCACATGATACTTCAGAAATCATTCTAATATGCTGATTTGCTGCTCAAGATTTTTTTATTTCTTAATATTTTTTGGGAAACCATTAACAATAACATTATAAATGTTTTTACTTTCAATTTAAATTTGAAAAAATGCTGAATAAAAAAATATTAATTCCTTCTAACAAAAAATACTACTGACCCTAATCTTTTAAATGGTAGTTTCACGTATTATGAAAAAGCATGCATTAATAATGAACAATAGTATTTTTACAATAGTAGCCTAGATTAATAATTGTTCATGTTGTAAAAGTATTGTTGTTAATGTTAATGTCACCAAAACTACCCTGAATGTGAGTTCATTTATCAATGTGTGTTGTGACTCATCTTTTTTACTAGCGATCTCAACTTTCACTTCATGTTCTCTGAAAGGAAGTTAGGTGTGGCGAGATCCGTCCGGTTCTATTGCACAGATTTCATAGCCCAAGGCAGTTTTTAATTCAGGCTAGAGGTCATGTTAAGCGAGGACAGTGTCTGTGTGTGTGCGGCGAGGACCAGTGTATTGATATTGTGTCAGGTTGATGATGTTATAGGGGTTAAAGCATGCAGGGCAGCCCAGCGGTGGGTGACATTCCCCCCGGTGGTCTTCTGCAGGCTGAGACTCTTTCAGATGGAGCGAAAGTAATAGAAACTGTGTGTTTGAACAGGTGTCATTAGAGGGACCCTTCTAAATGAATGAGATTGTATGAACAGCACAGCTTTCCCCCTCTCTCTCTCTTTTCACATGGGTTTAAGGCATCTCACTGCAGTGAACCCACATTCCTCTTTACCAGCGCACTGATGTAATGCTTCTCCCTCTCTCTCTCTCTCTCTCTCTCTCTCTCTGTCAGTCAGGTGACTGTTTACATGGGAGAGCCGGAGGCTGAGCAGGCAGAATGTAATCAGATACACATTCCTCTGTCCTGCCGTATGTGGGAGTTTCTCTCATAGTTTAAACACAAAGCCGCCCCCTCCCGTTTCAAAAAACAGCATTCCTCTAATCAGGGCTTCGGGTTCATTTGTGTTCTGCTCACATCCTTCCGTCGTTATCGAGCCAAAGGCTGAGGGCCACGAAAAGTCATGTTTGTTGTAGGGCCGGATTTGGATTGGGTTCAATTTCATTTCACTTGTTTGTTTTTTTTGGTGAAGTATTTTTCCACTATCCTGACCTTTTACAAGCCACACAAGCATTTATTGCGGCTAATAACTTTTTTCACTTTGTTACAAACACTCGAAATGTTTACCTCATGTTGCAGGCGGACACACTCTGAATATAAAGTTGAAAGCAGGCCGGTGTTTAATGGACTATTACAGCCTAATGGAGAGATGTGGCATCCAGTTGTGCTTCGGCTCCTCCATCTTTACATGACAAGTGAAGTTTATGTGATGACAGGATCTGAAGAAGAAAACTATATTGAGGCGGGTTAGCCACCACAGTGTTGTGGGTGTAATATTATTATAATAGATTTATATGATTTTGTGATTCTAGAAGTTTCAAGAACTGCATGTTCTCCATTAAAAACAATAGTGATTGAGGGGGAAAACATATATGATTTCTGTTTACATTATGATTATATGCTTTTTGAAACATTTTAATTAATAATAAACATTAATAGCATAAATCTGTATTAATAACAACATTATTACATATAACAACAGTATTATATAATATTACATATTAATAATATGCAGCCCCCTTGGTAGTTTGCAGAGGCCTCCTGGTTGAGAACTACTGTTCTAGTTCTAGATTGGACAAGTCTTTAGGGTTTTATGGTTACCCTCGTCTTTATCATCCAATTAGATTACTAAAAGCTTGCTTCTCCTGAAGACACACAATTCGAGGTATAATTAGCATAAATGGACAAGTTATGCGACACTTTGTTTGATACTTAGGTTTGTTGAAATCCCTCATCATAACAATGATGCTTTTAACCTTTACTTTTCTCAGCACCACTAACAAGACAAAAATTCAATCAATACACTGCCTTTTTTCTTTATGGGAATGTGATTTGGCTTATCAGATTGCGATTATAGTTCAGACTCGTGTGCAATCATCTGATGAACTTAAACGGATACATCTGACCCTGATGATTGAGATGATATCCTGAAGGAATTACATGTATGCCCTAGTGAAAAAAACCTATACCAAAATGCATTTAAAATATACTTATTTCATACTAGACTATAATTACTATACTACTATTTGTATATCTTCAAATCCATGAACATATTAACTGCCCAAATGCTTGAGGCTTACTGATATAAATATTATAATTAAACATTATTTGCATGGAGTACTTATTTATTGCACATTGCACATTTCTTAATATTAAGCCTAAAATGGGTTTTAATACAAATCTTAGTAAGGATAGAATGATCTCTGTATAATATCAGTCTTTAGACTTTTCCACTTGAGCACAATCAAACATACTTAAGTATATCTTTAGTTGGATTTCAGCACTATTTTTGGATAACTAAAGTGCATTAAGTACAAAATTATTTGTTCCAATTTAGCAAATTTTAAGTATATCTGTTTAGTGTTACAAAAGTACAATTCCAGGGTATTTATTCAAGTACATTTTGGTACATTTGTTTTTCACTACATGTAGATTTACATGTATCTCCAAAATATATAATCACCTATGAAAAAAAAAGTATATAAAAAAAAAAAGAAATCAAATAATGTCTTAGTATTTGTGTTTGTCTCTCTTCAATGACAGCAGACATCCATGAATTTGTGTAAAACCTGATGGTCATGATATCCAGCATGATTTTAAATTATCAAACAAACATCTGCTTCAGTAAAAGCAAGAACATCCAGCCTTTTATATAAGGAATTTACATGCTAAACGTCATGAATGAGTTTGATTAGTGACCTAGTGTCAGGGTTGAGTGAAGGACAGGTGGGGAAAATTAATCATGTGACAAGATGGGAGGGGCTAGACAATCCACAGGAGAGCACATGGCACAAGGAAACATATGACAAACCATGTGCTCACACCAAACATGACTAGAACACAAGCACATGGCCAGTAAAACCAATCACAAGTCATGTGCTCACAAGCTTGTGTCAGAGCTCTGTCACAAAACCAAGAAATAAACTAGACAGAAGTGACATAAACCTGACACCTAGAAGTAGTGCAGAATCATATTTAATTTGTATATAGTCCTAAGACATTGTTTATTTCATTTTTAATGACAATAATATATATATATATATATATATATATTAGCTTTCTTTAGAAAGAGATTTAAATTTTTTACCAGATTTTCTATGTGGTCTCAGATTTTTGGTCCCCACTGTATAAAGACCTGTTCACACCAAGAACAATAACTATAATGAAAACTATATTAGCATCCATTTCAACAGATATGGATCTCTTCTTCAATAAACAGAATATTGTCTTTCTGACACTCTAAATACTCAAGCTCTTTAAAGTCAGGTGGATTCTGACTGGCTGTCAATATTTTTTTCAAATATTCATTCTGAAAGTGATTTCAACAATATTGTTTCTCTGTGCCATGATAGTTATAGCTGAGGTATGAACTTTCAAACGATTATTAAAATATATTTATATTTAAAGTTTATAGTTTTCTTCCTGGGTGTGAATGGCCCTTAAAACCAACCACTGTTGTGCTAAAGTGCAGCGGTTTCATCTAATCTGCATTACCTTTTGCATATTATGAATATTTTCTCCCTAGTCAAGGGCAGACACGTCATTTAGGTTTTGCATAATTCAGAGCCATATGGATGCTGTCTATGTATTGTCATCAATTTGCTTGTTCCAACAGTTTATTGGCCATAGTGTGTTAAACTTTGGTTCATAAATGAATGGACTGTATTACCATAATCAGATACACATCCAGTCTCAGGAGGGAAAAATAAATTACACACAATATATATTTGCTGATCTTTTAAAATGGAAATGGTTCCCTAAAAATCAATACCGCTAAAGCACAATACATTATTCACAATTTCGGCTGGTTGGTGCTCAGGTGTCAAATCTACATGAAAAAGTGAGGTATCCCACTAAGTTCACTTTCTCGCTTGGTGAGCTCAAACAGATTAAAATGTGCTTTTAAACGCAAGCTATTGGATGTGAAAAGTGTGAAACTGAAAAGTAGGCCTAGCAGAGCTCTTTGCTCACAGCTCACGCTGAGAGAGGCGCCAGCGAACCTCTGCGTCCCTAGAGACGAACACTTGCACGACAAATGAGGAAAAGTCTAATGCAATGACATCTGCACACGCTTGAATGCCTGATGGAAAGTCTAAGGTTGCAAATTGGCCAAGTTACCATTCAGATTAAGTAATGCTTGAGAGGTGCGATCTCAATGTCATATCATGCCAAAGATGTGAGAGAAGTTGATGTGAGGCAGTGAAAGGATGTGAAAGTATCATAAAAGTGGTCCATGCTACTCCTGGCCTATATTTGAAGTATTTTTTAAACAGCTGTAAGTGTAAGTCTAAGACGACTGCCATATTGTCCATATTGTCAACTTTAATAAACCTTTAAAACAGAGTAAAGATTGAAAGAGATACTTATAAAAGAGAGTAAGTGAGATTTTATTTGCAGAAAAAAAGCTCTTTAGCAAATCGATGGGCCATTTCTCAGTGACTGACAGACGGTGTGAATGTACCCCTGGCAATACTTATGGCATGAGAGAGCTGCATGCCTCGTTGGCTGTGAAGTCTGATGGTCCATAGACCAGGACAAGCAGTAAACACGATCATCAGAGAAGTCGAGCCAAACAAATCCACAATGTGGTCTTAATCGGACATATTTACTGGTACTTGTTTGTTTATATCTTGCTAAATTTAATTTTGAGTCTCTATCTAGGTTATATTATCTGATATTTGTAATGACTTTATTATTTATAATCTAAGATTATACATTATTGTTCAAAAGTGTGGGGTCAGTAAGATTTTTTTTTTTAAAGACATTTATAATGTTAGAACAGAGATCACAGTTTCAACAAAAATATTAAGCGTGAGGCTTAACTGTTTTCAACAATATTACATAAGCACCAAATCAGCATATTAGAATGATTTCTGAGGCTACTAAACTGTAATAAGTGGTTTAAACAATCACTTTTTATCATGGCAGTTTTTTGGCCCGAATCAGCTTCACTGTGAACTGTGAACCAAATCTTATTCTTCTCTTTAAAGGTCTGGTGATGTTAACTTCACTTAAACTAGCCCAAACAAGCTGTAAGTAACATGTAAACATTTAAACTACAAATAATAAGCAGGTCATGGCAATTTATGTTTTTACATTACTTTAGCTCATCAAAATAATTTAAGCAATTTCATGTTATACAAGTGTCAACTCGATTTTTAAGTCAGTTTAAGTTTAAATTACTTGTAAAACCAAGTTGATTATACTTAAAAATTCAAGGCAGAAACTGAATTAAGTTGTTAAGTTCAAACAGGTGTAACATTTTTTTTTTTTACAGTGCCTGTTTCTCTTCTGAGCTGTGCTTAATAGAGTGACACTCATAATTGTAATTTTCCTCTGCCAGGTTGACACAAAGCAATCCAACAAGCTAACACTAAATTTAAACTGATGAAAAAGATTGTGGCAAGCCATTATGAGTATAATCAGATGACAGCGCTGCCAGCATCAGTGGCAGTAGCCGGAGGCAGTAGGCAGGGTGTTAAGGAGCCTGCGGTGGAGCTTATGGCTTTGCAGTGCCCTTGTGATTTATGCCAACACTAGTGGGACTCGCACAAGCCAGCATGCTAAACCCCCCGCAACCCTGAGAAAGTGATAAGCAGAGAGAAATGCGACAGAGTGAACTCAATAAAACGCCCGCAGACGGAGGTGATGTTTTAAATTGCTTTTAAATCAGCCTTTGGGAGGTGTTGCGCCTCGCTGATTTTGTGGGATTTTATTTTATCTGAAACGTGGATGAATTTTTGAGGATTTGTTGGAAAGGTTAAGCAATGCCTACTGGGTCTTTGGAACCCAGGGATGTGTCTTTTCTTCCCTGTAGTTTTCTTCTTAGTTTCTCTTGTTCGTTGTTACATATGTGATTTTTTTCATAGACAAGGTTCTGGTGCTGGTTCAAGAACTTGAGACTGGTCTGCATGTTTCCACCTCAAAAAAGATGGCTCTGGGCCAACTCCACACCAATGTTAGTTCCCATACATTTTGATGAATGTATTTCCAATGACTCAGTCATTCATGAATACTGTTTTTTTTTTTTTTTTACATAGTGCACTCTCTTGCCAATAAAACATTTTAGAGAATATGTCATAATTAGAAAATGTTATATTCAATATATAATACTTAATGATGTTTTGAAGGGGATGGTTCCATATCTGTATGACTTTCTTTCTTATGAAGAACAAAAAGGAATATTGTGGATGTTTTTCTCAATATTGATAAAAGTCAGTGGTGGCCAAAACAGCACTGGACCCCATTGACTTAATATAAATAAAGAATAAAAACTTTTTTCAACATATCCTCTTTTGTGTTCCTCAAATGAAAGTCAGTCATATAGGTTTGGAAGGTCATGATTGTGAGTAATCGATGACATCATTTTGGGTGAAATGTCACTATAAAATAAGTTTCCATGACTTCTTAATTTTACAACAAAATAGATCACAGTTTCCACAAAGTATTAAGCAGCTGTTTTCAACTTTGATAATAATCATAAGAAATCTATCTTGAGCAGCAAATCAGCATATTAGATGATTTCTGAAGTATCATGTGACATTGAAGACTGCTATGATGCTGAAAATTCTGCTTTGCATCATAAAATATTTTCAAATAGAAGAAGTTATAATAAATTGTAGTAATATTTCACTATATTACTGTTTTTACTGGGTTTTTTTTTAATCAAATAAATGCAGCCTTGGCGAGCATAAGAAACTTTCTTTCAAAAACATTAAAAAAATCTGTCCACAAACTTTTGAATGGTAGTGTATGTCTCAAGACAGTAATTATCCATGTTTGTTTGTGGAAAGGTTGTGTAGTAACATCATCAGTTTGGGGCCGTTCATGCAGGCCCTTAGAGCTTAGAGCTCTACAGATCTCCTGGCATGGGAACCAGAACTATTTGGGTAGAAAAAGTGTTAATACTAGCGTGGTGTTTGCTCTAGTTAGCTGCACCATGTACACTTGAGACGGTTTACAGTACAGAGCTTTGTTTTCAAAGAAGAGGGAGTATCTCTTTCGCCTTATTCGTCCCATGGGATGTCCCACTTTTCCTGTCAGCTCCCAGAGAGTGGGGAGATTTCTCTCTCCCCTTCTTTTCCTTCTCCTCCCGTCTCCAAACCGCAGCGTGGCCTCCCTGAACCACACCCTGTCTGTGACCAATGCATTGTGAGGTGAACTGTGTCCAAACAATAGCCTTAAGGCAGGACCTCGCCACATGGGATGGGCAAATAATCTAGAAAACATGCACACATTTTTCTCTAGAGACTTTATTATCAGCCATGAGCTTAGGCACATTTTGAGAAGGGAAAATTCAGTTTGCCCTTTTAGAGGAGTAGTTATAGATCACTCCTCCAGATATCTCCCTAATCCACACATACTTCTCCCAGAAGGAAAACCATCCCAGGAATTACTAATTGTCCATTTCAGTGGGAAAATTGGGCTAAAATAAATCATTCCTTATGTGGATGTGACCTTGATTAACCTTAGCAGCTCAAGGCAATTTAAATTTACAGCTTTTTTTCCCAGTCATTGATTGTTGTTCAGTCATATTTAAATAATTGTTTTGGACAGCCATCACTCAGATTGGCAAAGGGTTATATATCGCAAAAACATTTTAAGAGCATTCTTTATGAATCCATAAACCTTTTATGAGCGATTCCTGAAAACCAGGGGTTGTGCTGCAATTAATCATTGTTTGTCACTCTGATAGACGTGGCTGTAAAACTTTCGTCATGGTCTTATTTTACTCGTCATATTTGTTCTAAATTACTCTCATAGTTGTATAGAAGTATGCCATACCATTTGTTGGTAACACTTTAATTTAGGGTCCAATTCTCACTATTAACTAGTTGCTTATTAGAATACATATTTCTAGGATATTAGCTGTTTATTAGTTCTTATAAAGCACATATTAATGCCTTATTCTGCATGATCATATTCTTCATCCTTAATCCTACCTAATACCCAATCATAATAACTAGCTTACTAACGATTAATACGCAGTAATTAGGAGTTTACTAAGGCAAAAGTCGTATACACTCTAAAAAGTCTAACCATGATTTACTCAATTTTTTTGGTGAAACATTTTTACACTTAAAAAAATTGAGTAAATTTTAAAGCTGTGAAATCAATTAAATATACTGTATGAATTGAGTAAATGCAAGTAAAAATATTAAGTACATCTGAGTAAATGCATCTGGTATATCAACAAATAAAATTGAGTAGAAATAATTTAACATTTAAAAACCAATATTTATGAGTAATATTAGCTGTTTTTATTTATGAGTAATATTAACTTTTTTATTTCCTCTAAACCTTTGTAAAATAATATTCCATACAACCACCAGTACACATGACATTGGCCTTTATTGTCAATGAGTACAGCAAACAGCATATTTTACACTGTTTTAACATACAATATTGCCTACATTTAAACTAATTTAACAAACATTTTAGAAGTAAAAATTAAACATTAAACATTTAGGTAGCCTAATTCAAGAGTAATCAACAGGCCTGTTATCCAATATCCACCGTATCAGCGCTGGTCCTTGTGCCGGAGATGGACTCGCGCTCTGCGGGTGAACTTCGGACTCCAGACCGCCGTCTTGCGTTTCACTAATAGCCGAAAGATGCTGCGACGACTGACTCCATAACCTGACAATAAACAAACAGTGCACAGTTCTGAGGACATTTTATCATCCAAATGAATTATATTCATTATCATTATGATGAATAAACTCGTGTGTTTTATGCAAGGCGTTTCAATCACGCGAAAAAACAGTCGTTTAGGTGTCACATTACGCCTTTGTATGTTGTTTTGCATTAAATACAATTATTTAAACCACAGTAATGATTTTATAGATAAAATAAAACATACACAAACCTGAATTTCGCAGAGACTGGGAAGTTTCGGCGACACTGAGAAGAAAAGAGGAGAACTGTTCTTCTGGAGACTGGAGTTCAAACAGCCCGCGCTCACTCGACCGTTGGAGGGTGGGGGAGTGGTACATTGTTTTAATTGAGTAAACTTACTCAATTTCTTAAGTGTGTTAAATATATTAATAATATTGACTTAAATTAAGTAATTTTTGTGGTTCTTGAAACAGATCTGTTTAATTCTCAATTCTCAAATATTTTGATAGAAATTTCACAAATATATAAAGTTTATTTAAAAGAAACAATTGGTTAGTCAAATACTAAATTCTTTTAGTGAAAAAAACTTATATATAACTGTAAATTCTAGACAAAATTAACTGTTGGATTTTTAGTCAATTATTTTGGTATGTTCAACTCAAACAATCAAGTAAATGATATTCAGAGATTTTATTAAGTTAATACAGTTAATTATTACTGTGATATTTACTAAGCCCCTGAATTATTTTTTAGAGTGTATTTAATAGTTAGTTAATAGTGAGAATTGGCTAGAAACTTAAGAAGTAACTTAACAAAAATGGCCCTTTTGGCTGACTTGACAAAATATAGGCTAGTTTATAATGTTTTTTTACATATTAAATCAATCAACAAAAACATTTTAGGCCTAAATTTGAGAATGCAGATGTCTAAACCATTGCATCACTATTACTTTTATTCAAAATTGAACCTCAAAGCTTGCCTAATTTCTATTTCAAGGTCATACATTTTCTTTTCCATTGTTTTTACGTAACTAAATACATATATATAACATATATACATATACATACATACATATACATACATACAATATATATATATATATATGGGTTAGGGTTTTGTGTTATACATCACAAATAATTGCGTGCGCCTGGGCCAAAAAGTTGCTTGAACACCCCAAAGACTACAGCCAACGATCATCTAGCATCCCTTTCGCTGCTCTTCTCGTGAACTGGTTCTCTAAGCTGACCAGCCAATCAGAGTGATCTGTCTCACCTACTGCCTGATGCGCACTGACGAGGTCCGACTTGTGAGCTGACAGACTAAGTCTACTTAATGCGCCCTCTGTTGGTAACCCTGTTTAAACTTATTGATGTTTGTTTTGATAGTCCGTATAGATTGTCCTAACTCTCCTAAGCCGATAGCAGCGGGTGTTAATGTAGACAGCCCTGTCAATCACCTCAAGCCTCTCCACCGTCCCTTTGGGTGACTGCAGATGGCCCTGTCTTCCACACAAGTCAGATGCAGCTGGGTAAAACGGACATAAAAATACTGGACGTTTTACGACTGCGGCCAAAGTGAAATCGAAAGTATGAAATTATGATTTTAGTTGGCCTGAATGGTGTCATATTTTCTGTATATATAGCAGAGACAAGATAGCACTTAAATGGAGAGCGAGGAGGAGTAGCACCGAATGCCATTTCACAAAATTTCTCTTTGCCTTGATGTGACCTGTCTCTCAGTTTATTCTTCAGTTTGGTCATCTCTCAGCCACGCGTGTCTTGTGAGAGGCATAATTCCTTATCTAAAGAGTGAATGATTGGCGAGGCAGAGCGCAGGGCCCTGTTTCATGCTCCAGTGCTGCAATGGCTGCAGGCTCTTCCCCTCTCCTCATCTCTTCTCTTTCCTCTCTCCCCAGTTTCTTTTCTTCACAGCCCACTGCGCGCTGTCTGTCTCTCAGCCTTCCTCACTAGGCCCTCTCATCATAACACAATAAGCTGTGACACGCCACATATTTTCTCAGCAGACCGTAGTTACAGGGTTGGGGCTCAGGAAATGAGACATTATGCATCCTTCAAGTCGTTTATATCGCTTTGTGGGAATCTGAGGTTTATGAAGACCATATGTTAGCCACTATAACTTTTTTCTATGCAGTGGTAAGTGAAATAGTGCTTCCTGTGCCGGCTTCGGAAGGATACATTAGATGTATCATCCATCCTGATGCACATCTGGAGGGAATCCACCCACCGTGGACTGCAGACTGGAAAGAGGGAATGATGCTCAAGTATAGATGTGGGCAGGTTAAAGCAATGTAGAGATAAGAGAGGGTTAAAATTGTTGTCGACTAGTGTGGGTGTCCCTTACATAGTATCCCTTATGTCATATTCATTCATTTTTTACTATAATATAATTTTAGTAAGAACCCATATATATAAATTCTTTAAAAAAAAAGAAGAAATGAATCAAACAAGACGCATTGAATTAAATCAGCATATTAGAAAGTTTTCTGAAGGATCGTGTGACACTGAAGATTGAAAATGACCACAGCTGTGCCATCACAAGAATAAATTACATTTTAAAATCAATTAAAATAGAAAGGCGCTTTTTAAAATAATAATATTTCACAATATTAAAGTTTTAAGTGTATCTTTAATTAAATAAAATCAGCCTTAGTGAGCATAAGTGACTTCCAAAAACATGAAAAAAATTACAATTACAAACTTTTGATTAATGTTATATTATTGACTATAATCTTAATTGATTTTAGATTACTTGACGCAATCGTAATCTTTCTAGATTTGTTTTGTTAGTGGATTGTTAAAATTAACAGTAAGTTTGAAAGGATTAGTTCACCAATTTTTGGGTGAACTAACCCTTTAAACTTGATTCATTTTTATAATTTTAGTGAACATGATCATGTACAAAAAAGCTATTAATGAACGCTTTTTCCGGTAATTTCTCTAACGAGAGGTCAGAGAATTTCATTGGGTGAATGGGGTCTGATATCACCTTTAAGCCATCATCAGTGATGTTGAAACATCTGGCCGGGGTTGACCAAGAACTACTCTTGGGAAGGAATGTTATTGCCTCTTCGTGAAATGAACAGGAAGTAGCAAAGGGTTTCTTGTTTCACCAGAGCACCATTTGGCTGTGTACCCACACATAAATACTAAATACTTTTATACTTTTCCCCCTCACCATTCCCTTTCTCTTTTCTTCTATAGGAGGTGGAGTCAATCTCCCATTTCATATTCCTTCCATCTGCACAAACCCAGTCATGAGTTTTCACCTTAAATCAAGCAAATCTTACTCGAGTTCAAACTTCAAACGACTGTAAGCGAGGAAGTTGAGGAATGCTTGAGCACTCATTTGAAAAGTCCCAGCTCATCCCATTAAAACGCCCCATTGCTTTAGCTGTAAAAGAGCAAGCAGAGACCTTCTTCTGGCAGTATGTATGCATTCTGAGACAGGCTCTGACAGATTAAAATGAAAAACGGGTGTGCAGAGCTAGTTCATCTGTGAGACACAAAGTGTAAGATTCAACCAAGCAGGATTGCAATACCTGGAGAGAGCTATCCATTAGCATTCCCATTTATCTCAATGGCAGTTGTGCAGCTAGTGCAGGATCTCATTGAAGAAAGCAATTTGAAGTCAGTCATCTTTGCTCATGTGACCACAAAAGTTGCAACAACATTTACCTGAAAGTGCTAGTTGAATCATGCTAACCATCCAAACTTTGGCTAATTGCTAGTTAAAATCGTATTTCTGTTTGCGAAATTGTTCAGGTCTCGAAGAAGAGACACTCTTTGCCCTGATTAGTGGGGTAAAAATACACTCAATATGAAATGTGACAGACATTTTACAGATCTAATTTGTTTCCAGAAGATGCTCCAAGCACATTCGTCATGATCACAGCAAATAGTGTCTGTCTCTCAGAGGAAGATTATGTTGAAATTAAGGTCCTCAGTTTGATCAGCTGTCACATAATTTCCATAGCTTTGAGGTACGGCTGCATGATAACTAGCAAAAAATAAATAGCTTGAGAAAGATATTAAAACCAGCCGTGATTTGGGTTTTTATCACATTATCATATGCCACTGTTCATTTTCACCTTGTTTCAGCGGGCATCTTGATTAGATAATTACTAGTATTATCTTGTACTCCAGGCTACCACATGCTTACCATATGCTATATGATGAGCACCTTCTGTCTGGCATTGACAGTTGTAAAAAGACATTTCTGAACTTTTATGTTTAGCGGTCTTGTGCACACTTACGCAATTTCAGCCCCATAATGAAGGTCCTGTTCAAATGTTGCCATTCCTGCCCTTAATAAATGACTCTGCCTTACTCTCCAGCCAGAGTTAAGCCTGCCCTCCAGATACCAGTTCCTTCTCTTGAGCCCACAATTTCACTCTCTTTCACCATTTAGTCTCCATGAATTGACTTTCTTCACCAAATATTGTGGCTCTTCAGAAATGATGGTGTGGTGAGATCCGCCTCCTTTATTCCTGGAAAGAAAACAATGAAATTCATTCATTCACCATTTTGACTGGTTTTCATTTGAAACATTTTTCCATGAGCTTCATAATTAACCATGGCTAGTCTGTCAGCTGGATTCTGCTGTGGGATGTTGTCCGAAACCCAACTCTTTTTTGCTCCACCTCAAGAGCCTTGCTCAATACCTCCGCCAGTAGCAGGGTTGTGGGCGTCGCTGGTGGTTGAAGGATCTGGAAAGCTTGTGCTTCAGCAGAATGTGAGGATGAAGAATTACCTTTTGTGGTGAAAGTAAAGAATGATCAGTTACCTTTAGCTCAGAGCTAAGGAACCACGCAAGGTAGTATTTCAAATGCGTGGTTTCCTTCAGTGCATTTTCTGAATGAGTAAACAAACAATTCCAAAATAAACTCGTCAATAATGTGAACACTGCAATATGAAGAGCAATTTGAGCGGGAAATAAATGGTTATATTTACTTTGAAAGACCAACTATACTAGAGGAAGAAGGCAATTTTTTCCACCATTATTCCAGCGCAGAGAAAGACTTAAGCAGAAACTCATATGAGATGTTGAAGGGATGGCACACAGAACTGGAAACATTATAGGTGACTTTGAATGTAGTGGTTGAAGTCAAAGACTGTGTCTACATGCACATGAATAGTATGATAATGGCAAACATCTTTAATCCTGTTTATGTGCTTTTTTTGTTTATTCACTCAGCCATTTTGTTTACTTGTACCCCAAGCCTCAACACAAAATGTTCAATTTGACTGCAGTAGGCATGTTTGTTGCTGATGTTTGTATTTGTTATATGTGCCTAAAAATATCGAACATAACCTCATTTGTCTGCTCATTGAGTGATAGCAATGCAATAAAACGGGTTAGCCAGGTTTAAAAAAAAAAAAAAAATGTATTCAGCAACAGTTTTGGGGGTTACGCATTACCAGTAACTCGAGTTACATAATCAGAATACTTTTTTTAAGTAATGCATTACAGTTACTTTTTGAAATAAGTAACGCGGTTACTTTGTTTTTCTTTTTATTGACTGACAGCTCCCTTGTCCTCATGTTGAGTGAAATCGGGAGTACAGAGATGCTGAGTGTGAATATGATGCTTATTGTAGTTCTGGACTAAATGTGAATATGCATTTACTGAGTTAGTTAGATATTACTGTATTTTTGATCAAAAACATAAAAAAATCATATCAGCCCCAAACTTCTAAACGTTGGTGTACATATCTGTATAGTTCAATTAAAATCGCACACACATTTTTACTGCAGTTATGGTTACTGCAATTATAAGCATAATCATATTAGCATAATCACAATATTCTGTTTACATGAGCTCTAACTCAATTGTATTACTGTCTTAATCTCATTAAAAGGGTCCATGTAAACAACTAATCATGAGGACAATGCAGTATGAAATTATCATTTAGGTCACTGATTTAGCATTGCACTTCATTAGAAACCCAATAAGTCAAAGATAGCTAGCTGAAGAATTTAGCATGATCACTTAAGACATTACGATTCTGCCTTTTAGCCTTGAGCTAATAGTGTTTGTAGCTGTAAACAAATAGTGTAGTGCTACAATTTGGCCCTAAACTTGTTGCCAGCATGCATTGCCTGTTTGCAGTTCTTTCATTGAATGGATTGATATTGCTCTTGACTCTGTATCAACTGTGAATACACAATACACAGTACACAGCCCGCTGACAGGTAAAAGCATTGCACACTGGTGGTGAAGTGAAAAGCAGGGGACTTCACACCTTTGAAACGAGTGTGAAATGGAGTGTGGCACCTTTCACAGTTGTCTTTTTCAACAGTGCGCACCAGGTAGCTGGCGGGGCAGGCGCGTGCCTCTTTGTTTCAGACCACAATGGAAACAAACTCAGCCCTCATGTCAGTCTGCAAACCCTGACTCAAACTTTCATGGATTCTAAGTCACTGTTCAGATTTGAGACGCTGCCAACTCGCAGCTCTGAGCTGGGCGGCCCTTTCCAGCTAGCAAACATGGCTTTACAAACCTTCTGCTTGACCTTTTCCAGTTGATCAGTGCAGTCACCACATCCTGCAAGTTCGCCTTAATTCACTGCCTCGGACCAGATGGGAAAACACAGGTTTATACCGCTTTCCATTTTGGCAGTATAGATAAAAGAAAACAATCACCATCTGGACACTAAACAGATTGTAATTGTAATGCCAGTTACTGTGTCCTGTTTCATTTCATAAATGCCTTTTTCAATCTGTGATGCTTCTCTTTCTTGCAGAATTTGTTACTGGGGTTAGTGATTATTGCAGTCCTTTGAATAGAGAGTTATTTTAGCATAACAGAACAGTTATCTCAAAAACTATTAATTAATTAATTAATTTTCATGTCCAAGCAAATATGCAGGGTTATTATAGTTTAGATCATTTTAATTTAATTTAACTTTTCTTTTTTTGTTTTTGTTTTTAATTAATTTTCTATGTTTTTTTGTTTGTTTTTTCATTGTTATTTTTATTTTGATTTTACCTTTTCTGTAGTTTTAACATTTAACTTTGTCTGTAGCTTTATTATTTTACAAATTTAACTAAAAATGTTCAATGGCATTACATTTAGCAGCACAATTTATTGATATTGTTATAATGGTATTTATATGCTTAATACCAGCAGGATGTAAAGGTTTCATATTATCCCATTTATTTTCAAAAACGAAATGTATTTTAGTATAATTTTTTAGAAGAAGTATTTTTCTTTATGGCTTTTTTTGTCTTTTTTGTAGCCTGATGGACAGTACATCTGTGTACAACTATTTCGAAAGAGCTACGTAACAATTTGTTTTATCCAAATTTTTTATTCCATGAAAAAATAACAGCATAATGGGTTTAGAATAACATGAGGACAGAATGTTCAGTTTTGGGTGAACTATCCCTTTAAAGAATTATTAGTGTAGATTTATTTAATTATATGATCAGTTGCCAGTGATACAGTAGAATACAATGCTGTTCATATTCATGGCATCATGTTGATTCCCAAGTACAGATATACATTCAAAGTGTCTTTTACAGACGCTGTGCATTCAGATTGCAAAACTTCTCACTATGGTTACATGTTTATGTTAGGAAGAGGTGAGACAGGGCTGCAGTGGGATTTCACTGCATATTTTTAGCAAGTCTGCACTGTTCTTCAGAATTACATGGGATAATTTATAGAGGGTCTTGTCTCAGTCTTTTGTGTCTCCTTTAACCCTGCTGTAATGGAAAATTTACACAGACATTTGTAGAGAACATATATGGTCTTTCTCATACTATTTTAAAACCACTAAGCAACACTGGTCTAAACGTCTATTCTTTGGATTCTGATGGGCCTTAGTTACAAGCCCCGTGAGGAACAGAATTACTGTTCGTGGAATCTCTGTTACTAGCTGATGAAAGCAAATTGGCAGGCTGCTGATGATGGCTGTGGAGTTAGTACACATTGAAAGGAATCCAGGATTGAACAACAGGGGGGTTTTGGAAAGTAAATTCGCAATTTATCAACGCAAATATGTAATTACAGGTCTAGTTTAAATCTGTTAATTCCTTCTGTTTTTTTGTGGTGTTTTTTTTTTTTTTGGCCTGAATGTTTCTTTATTTCCATTTTCGCCTTTAAGAGGCCAGCCGAGTTGTTCAAAGTTATTTCAAGCCACAGATGGTATTTGTTCTGTTTGATGGGAAAATATTCTTGGCTGTGGGCCATCTTCCTTTTTGGCAACACGGAGGGAAGTAGGTATATGGTATTGTTAGGACAGGAAAGAGCGGATGTGAAAGGCCAGGAATATCCTGATCATTTGCAAAGGAATGTAATTATCGGTTGCACTGGACAGTCCAGCCCGATCTCACGGCAATTCGTACTAATTTTACGAGGTGGCTAATTCGTAACAATTCATACGACCTCACTCGTACGAATTTGTATGATTTTTGCTAAATCGTACATATTTTACCAATTGGCAAATTCGTATGAATTCATACGAATGACCAACCCCTGACCCCGCTCCAAACCTACCCATCACTTGGGTTTAGACAAATCATACGAATCCGTATGAGTGAGGTCGAATTAATTAGCCACCTTTTAATCACTCGTACAAATTCGATACGATTTGGTCGTGAGATAGCGTTGGACAGTCTTGCGTTTCATTCAAAGTTAAGGGAGTTTATGGTTTGCAAAATTTCTGATGATATCTTCCAATTTAAACCGAAGCTTAAAGTTAAACTCAGCAAAATGGTAGTATATATATATATATATATACAGTATATATATATATATATATATATATATATATAATTTTTATTTCCTTTTTTTGCTGACTTGTTCCACTTTCTAAATTGTAATAAGAAGCACTGTACTGTATTTTTGAATGAAATTTGAGCTTGTGAATGAACTCCAAATGTTTGTCTTGTAAGCAGATTTCCACCTAGAAAGGAAAGGTTATGAATGGAAGGAGTATTTCAGGATCATCCCACATAAATCCAGTACACTTGTTTCACACATGATGAATTGCGTAGAGAGAAGTCTTTAATTGTCAGAGGCAGGGAATATGCCCATGGTAATATGCTGTTAGACTTTAATTGCTTTGAAGCGGCAGACTGACGGGGGACTCTCCATCATGATGTATTAGAATAAGGAGCCAGGTGGCAGGTGTTTGCAGGGATGGTTAATTGCTTTCTTATTTTTCTTTCACTTGAGTTGTATTCTCCATGAACTTGAGATTAAGTTTGGTAACTTTTTGTTTGGATTTTTTATTATAGTTAAAGCATCACTAAAACACTTGATCTTTTGCGCGCTCTAATAGTCTCTTTTGCATTCTAAACACACACCCAAACTTTTTAATATCAAACCAGTAATGGATAACCACACACATGCCCTGCAAGTAGCAAAATCTGGCACAAAATCCGGACCACTTTCATCAGATATTATAGTTCAGCCAAAATATGCCATTTGTCATATGCCAAATATGTCATATGCCATTGCAGAACTTTCTTTTTTCTGTGGAACACAAAAGAAGATATTTTAAAGAATGTTTCAACTGTTTGTCCATATAATCAGGGCCGTCCCACGACCACACCAGGCCAGCGCCCCCTAAACACCCCCTGCATACAATGAAAGTCAATGGGACCTAAACCAACATTAGACAACGTTGACTTTCATTCTATGGACAACCCCCCACCCCAGACATTGTCAAAATATCCTCTTTTGTGTTAATATGCAGTTAGTACCTCAACTTAAATGTATTAATTTCGGTAAGTTGCCAAGGCAACAATTTAGTTTCAACTTTTTCAGATATTTTTTTAAAATATAGTTTTAGTTTGTTAACAATAAGATCACTAATCAGGTCATATTTTATTTTCAGTATCGTTTTCCATCTTCTCTTTGACCCTTAACAATAAGTTTGCTTTTTCACTTGTGAAATGAGCAGTAGTGCTAAGTGCTGACCAGACTGTTGCATTGTGGAATTGCATTGTGTGACTGAAAATACACATTAGTCCCGCCTCCCCCCCTCAGAGGCCCATCCCGGAGCCCTGGGGCAGCTCCTGACAGGTGGAGCTCTAGTATTGGTTGACTCACGACAGGTTCCGGCTGTGAAAATCCAAGCGGCTAAAGGCAAACAGTAAAGGCCAAAGGCTGGGGAGAATTTCAGTAAAAACTGCTTGATTTGACATCATCTCAGCAACCCAAGTGAGGAGAAGCCCATCTGGACTCCATTAAGCCCTGCTGCAGTGGAATGACATGGACACACTGTGCCAGACTGAGAATTTTATGTGTGCCCTTGAATTACTTAGTCTCTCCCTTCTTTTACGCCTCTCTTCGCTCTCTTATTGTGTCACTGAAACTTATGGCACATTTTTTGTTTTTTAGTTATGCCAAGCAACAAAATTATTTTATTGTTTAGGGGGGAAAATCCTTGTCCTTAAAGGTAGGGTAGGCCATTTTGGAAAGGCTAGCAATAGCAAGTTAGCTTTGAAAGCATGAGATCCTGCTCCCCAAACCCATGCCTCCTTCAAAACACATGAACGCACACAGCAGAGTCCGCAAGCGTCACGAGATGAGAGACATCGTTAAATTACCTCATGTCTCAAAACACATAGCATTGCAATAATAATGAACGTAAACAACTTATATAGCTCTAGTTGTACCACCTGACTGCTGCGGGTAATTTCGGCGTTGATAGTGTTGACATAGAAACACATAAGTCCGAGTCTGAGGACATGAACAGCTCCAGGTAGAACGTCATGGGTTGCAGTCTTGTAATTACTGTTACGACATGATGTGAATGGTAAAGGAGGAACTGAAAAGGCGGCTGCTGTTTGTTTGTGGCACTCAGAGACTGTCTACAACTCTGCATAGCCTTATGGAACATGCTGATGACGTGTGATGTCTGTGTGAGCAGAGTGTGCGGAGGTATGGAAATACATATGTTGACAGGCAGGTAGGACATCGTATCATTGCTTTCGGACCGAATCAAATTATTGAACGAACATTTTTTGGTCCTAAGACTTCCATAGAAGAAAAATGTACATGCTTTAATATTTAGACCACTATTTTGATTGCTATCAGGATGTGAAGAGAGTGTCAACCAGTATAACCAAAAGTGTCTACCCTACCTTTAATACTTCAAATTATTTTTTTTGCAGTATTCAAAATCTCTTTTAGCATAGTAATCCATAGAAACACAAGTGACCCCACACAAATATTTAAGCTACGTCACCGAGCTTACTAATGGCTGACATGTTTGGATGTGGTGTTCTTGTGGATTCCGTTTTCTCTAATCGAGATATTAAAGGCGTCCTGTCAAGGCTAGTATTAGATCCGTCACACTTTAGCTATAGGTATTTCAAAGCTATACTTGCATACATATCACATATTTGTGACATTGCTGCACAGTAAGTGGTTGTGATTAAAACATAATGGGAGGGTCCAGTAAGAGAAAGACAACCCATCTGCTGTGCAGCCCACTTCCTGGGCAGGGCGAGAAAGTGTTACAGTGAGTAAAGGGGGATGGGGAGGGCTGCACCAGCTGCTGGAGCAGCACTGGATGGGTCAATAGGACTGAGGGGATTTCTGAGTGTACAACAACGACCGGCAGCCTTAGTTAGGTAAAGTTACACAGGGATGGAAAGGGCGAATTTGGCGTCTCCCTGGTTCTGGATGGAAGACAGCTTGCTATGGCCTGGCTGTGTGCCCTGGGACATGGATGAGGAGGATCTAGCACAAGGTAAACTGTGTTAACGTGCTCCCGTAGTTTAGACAGTCGCTTAAGAACTGCTAAGAATGTTAGCATTAGCATCAAGTATAGACTATAATCCACAGGCTTTCGCCCACCAGATGTGCGTTGTCCCACTTCTACTGTGGAATTTGTCTGCGATTACCGCTTTAGCTGGTGTGGGATCTGTTCCTGTCCTGTGGTTAATAGAAGATTTTTTATTTTTTTACCTCTTCGGTTGTGCCCTCGCAGATTTCAGGTTTCAGGGCATCATTTGAAACTGTGCTCAGCAGAATCAGGGCATCTGACACCAGTGGTTTTCGTATGCTAGTGTTGGGGAACTGAATCGCTTTGGATGTCACCTTCATTGTTACATTACTGTAGAACAGGGGTTGGAAACCTCGTTTTTGTGTGTCAAATTGGACAAGATCATAGATACGTTTTTTTTTTAGATACTTATATATTTTATTTCATTTTATAATATTTACTCTTTACTCGCATTTAGTCTCAGGATAACACTTTGTATAAAAGAGGTGTTACTCTGAGTAATGGATTTATGTAGTATAGGATGATGATTACGTATGTAAACACATTTAATATTGCATAAAGCTTTTCAACCGGCATACATACTTCCTTACATAAAAAAAAACAGCGGCACCTAAAATGTCATCATGAATGCAAGAGATGCACTCTTTTTATCACCTCGAGACATAACTCAGACATACAACAAACATGACAACTGCAGTGCAGTAAACAATTGGGCTGTAATTAATTTGGAGGGATTATTCATTCTTACTGTATGTACATGCTAGGAAACTGCAGAAATCACAACATACATATTTTTGTTTTATATATTATATATATATATATATATATATATATATATATTTTTTTTTTATTATTATTATTATTTTTTTGGAGGGGGTTTGTGTAAGCAGAGTTGAACAGTTTGATTCATCCTGCACGATTAATGAGTAAAACTGATTAAAATGATTAATAGTGATTAAAATGTAACAATTCTCTGCTGTATTGATGAAGTTAATTACAGTAGTAATATTCTAAGTAGTGACATCTGACCTTTTAAATAAATACTTAAGATGTTTGCTGTAAAACCCTTTAAAAGTCTGTCTGATGTGATGACATTAACTTTGCCACTGAAAACACTGAGGGTCTTCTAAATAAAAGGTCCTTATTTGTCCACATTCAGTACACTTAATGTTTTTAGGGGCCTTTAACTGGAAAATGTTATCATGTGAATGATAATTTGATAGTTTTCAGAAACCGAAAATGACACACCTGAGACTTACCTACACCGTATGTACAAAACTAAATTTGAACAGAATCTGTGCTATGCAGATCAGGCTGAATTAATTTGTAGAGAAGACAAAGAAGAAAAAAATTACGTTTGAGGACTATCAATACTGTGATGCTTCGCAAGCACTGTAATTATATGAGTTTCTCCCACCTACAATTAATTGTCCTTTGTATTCATCTTCATTCCATCTTCTTCAAAAAACTGTGGAATACTCCCCCACTTTATCCCCAGACACTTTCATGTGCAAAGGGGATTCAGATTTAAGCTTGTGTTTTTATGTAACCGTTGCTTAGCAACTAAGACAGTATTCTCTGAGCGAGAAAAGTGCCATTAGACACAACGCAGTCCCTCATGTGAATATGTTATATTATAAGAAAATATTTATCTTCAAGGCGTGTGTTATGACATCATTCCTCTCGGTTCTTTCTGCATGCCTGGATCCCGGTAATTTATCTTGTCCATCTCATAGCCGTGTTGACATAAATTCTTAAATTAGGCTAATCATTTTTTTTTTTTAGCTCAATTTGAGGAATGTGCGGTAACTTAATGGACATACTTTAACTATTAAATGATATAAGGACCATGTGAAGTTTCTATAAAAGCTATGCTAAAAATGTAAATAGATTTCCAATTATTAATTTGAGTTGAAATTACACTTGATATACACAAACACATGATATAGATAATATGGTAACACTTTAGTTTAGGGTTCAATTCTTACTATTAACTAGTTGGCTATTAGAATACATATTACTAGGTTATTGGCTGTTTATTAGTACTTATAAAGCACATATTAATGACGTATTCTGCATGACTATATTCTACATCCTTAATCCTACCCAATCCCTAAACATAACAACTACCTTATAACGATTAGTACGCAGTAATTTTGAGTTTATTTGGGGCAAAAGTCGTAGTTAATAGTTAAGAGTGATAATTGGATCCTATTCTAAAGTGTGACTAAAATGTTTGGTGAAGTTTTCAATAACGAAATTAGAAAAGTTGGGCGTTCTCACTGCTACCAGATTTGCATTTGACCTTTTGAGAAATTATTTACATAATGCATTGTGGACATAGAGTGAGTGTGTTTTTGATGATGCATTTTAGAGGGCACATTGATTATGAGCCTTTAATGAGAGGTATTTTCAGCACTTGCAAAGGAAATTCGTCTTCCATTTGAGCCTCACCAGCTGCTCTGAACATCTCTTGAGGCTGTTTTTGGTTAAATCTTGCTTAAATAAAATCAATGCTGAGGTCTCCATAATTAGGAATCCTGTGCTGTTAATTAAGCGCAGCTCCGGAGGAGAGGAGGGTGTGTTGGAACGTCTCTCTATACCCAAACTTCCCATCGGGGACTTGGAGGTGCCGCCAGGGACATCCTGATGTGTTTTAGATACTCCTTTGCCCTAAATGCATCGAGGAACAGAGCTTTGCCTCATTTCACCTGTGCCGGATTTTTATTTTAATTATTTACAAGAGCATAGATGTTTTTGTGAATGTCTCTGACCATTTATTTGTAGATCTGTCCTACTATTAGTCAAGTCAAGTCACCTTTATTTAGATTTACACAATGCGGATTGTTTCAAAGCAGCTTTACAGTCATAACAGGAAAATTGTTCAAACTGTTCATTTCGACTGTTGTTCAGCTGAAGTCAGTTTAATGTTGAGTCAGATTCAGTTCCATTGTAAAGATCATCAATTATTAAATAAGTTCATTTAATCTACTGTATAAAGCAGTTCTGCAGAAAACAGTGATGTCATCGTCCAGCTCTCATCCAGTAGTGTCAGTGCATTCAAATCAATAATATTGTTGAATATTAAGTGTCCCCGACTAAGCAAGCCAGAGGCGACAGTGGCAAAGAACCCAAACTCCATCAGGGGACAGAATGGATAGAAAAAAACCCTCCTCTGTTCTCCTCTGGCCAACGAACGAACACAGTGTGATTATGATTCAGGCTGCATCACAAGTCAGAAATCAGATTGTGGATTAAAGGATTAGTTCACCTTAATGAGAAAGAGTTTCGTGAAGAATCATAATACAATTTTGTGTAATGAACAAACTGGAGTTTAAGTCATTATTCACTGATAATATTCCCCTGTAGTGAGTTGTTAACCGGTGCAACTGAATCAGAGTTGAACTAGAATAGTGAATGAATCATTCAGACTGGTTTTGGTAACTGGATCAAATGATTCATTGAAAAAATTGGTCTGAAAAGAATAATTCCTTCGTTAATCATCTCTACATCTCTCATGAACTTAAATTAATGCGCTAGACACAATACAGCGTGTTTTCTTGTAGTAGTGTGTTTTCTGTTTTGATAAAAATTCTTTAGTGGTTCATTTGTCCCTCATGCCAAGAACTGACAAGATTTCCAACAATTTTTCACAGTAAGCATCATCTACTCTAAACAATCTTACACTTTCTTCCCCTCACTATTTCTTTCTCACTCATAGTGCCTCAGATATTGGTACTTCACACAGTGGCAGCCTTGATTCCGTCGTTCTCTGTTCCATTATGGTGAATCACAGCACTTCAATGCATGGCTCTGGTGGACCTGTCATTGATCCACACTGGCCAATTTCACTGCATGAAGTCTCTCTGCCTTTTATTTACTGAGTGCCCTGTCCAGTACCACCCACATCACTGGAAATGCATCCAGAGTTCCTCCTCCTTAGGAAATTCTTGTCATCAACCAAAAGACTTGTTAATTCGAGTAGGAAGTGTGAAGGCAGGTAGAATAGTGTGCAATAGTGAACACCAATTTCACAGCTTTGGTTGAGGAACTATTTTACCCATTTATTTTCTTCAAAGATAAAAAAAAAATCTATATGTATATACATTTATATTTCCATGGGAACAGTGACATCTGATTGTGGAATCCCAATACAGGATTATTGGTAGTGTAAACATTATCATGAACAAATCTAATTTTCTATGTAGAAAAAAAAAAGGGCAAAATGTAAATAAACAATGCAGAGGAAGAAAAACAGAAGTAGGCAAGAAAAAGTAAGAAAAGTATCAGTCTGCTGGGACGTAGACGCTGATACACCGCTCTTCCTCTTCTATAGCTGGTAATGAGGACAGATCAATCACGCTGTCGACCACTAAGCCAGTCGGCTATTGTCTGTACTTAACATTAATCACATGGAGGTCAAGTCCCAGAGATGTTCAGGAATTGTAAAGCACCACCTCTGAGCTTATATGCTCTGAGAATGTCAAAATGTGGGCATGCATTAATAAAACAGTTGGTTTGTTGGTTCATTTATGGACTTGCTTGGAAGCATTCGTTTGGAACAAGACTTAGTCTCAGTCTTCTGGCTAATGAGATGCCTATTTGTCATTGTAATTGCTCAGATTTTTCTAGCGTTGTCCATGGAAGCGGGGCACAAATTAGACTTTTGTCTGAGGGGTCAGATAAGCCCGGCAACTCGTTACCACTAGTTGGAAATCTGAATCAAACATCAACTTGGATCAGCAAGTTGTTTATACTGCAAGGCTGGCGATAATTGAGCAATTTATTATAATTATGCCACAGTTTGGGTCAGAAAGCCAGTCATAGACGGACCCCTAATTGCTCAGACTGTGTGTGTGCAAAAAAAGATGAATAGCCTGTCTGCTCTGTGTCCTGATCTGAGGTCAGAATGGTCACAGAGCGTTTCTGGGATTTAGCGCTCCTCACACTCATTTTCTCTGGACTTCTCAAATGTGACCGTGTGATTTTATCTAAAATTAGCCAGTAGACATTGGTTTAAGCACATTTTTGGTGATCCTTGTACAGTTTTTGCACATGAAAGGGAACGTCCTCTGTTTTAATTGGCTTGAACATGCATATTAATCACAGAATCCTAAGAATAATTCAGCTTCTCTTTTGGTGACAGTTGGTCCTCCTACCTGTCTGATTCATAAGTACAGGCCAAAGGCCCTGTCGGTGCAAACTTCATAAGCGTTGTAACTTTGATGCTAATTAATGTCACCACGTAGCAGGGAAGTTAATTACAGGCTTCATCACAACAGTGGGAGTGGATTCTCTGAGAACTATTTTGTATGCCTGACATATGTGCCACTTGGTTTCCCATGGCTGTTTTTAATCACTGGTTTCCCATCCTTATATTTAGTATGGTTTCCTATCTTAATTTTGTTTTTAGTAAACTTCTTTTAAACAAGATACCTGAGAAGCACAACTGCAAAGATTTATTCATACACTACGGTTCAAAAGTTTGGGTTCAGTAAGGTTCTTTTTTTGTTTAAAGAAATGTATACTTTTATTCAATAAGAACCCATTAAATTGATCAAAAGTGTATTAAAGACTTATAATGTTATTATAATGTTACAAAAGGTTTATAAATATAACATTTTATATCAAATAAACACAGCCTTGGTGAACATATAAGAGACTTTACGAACATTAAAATCGTATGCACTGGCTGCCAGTTGCAGCTCGCATCAAATTCAAGTCACTGACGCTTGCTTACAGAACAACCACTGGCTCTGCTCCCTTTTACCTAAACTCATTACTTCAGACTTATGTCCCATCCAGAAATTTGCGCTCTGCAAGCGAACGTCGTCTTGTGGTGCCACGTCAAAGAGGCACAAGATCTCTTTCTCAGACCTTTACCATGACTGTTCCTTGCTGGTGGAATGACCTACCCAACTCAACCAGAGCTGCTGAGTCCATAGTCATTTTTAAGAAACAGTTGAAGACGCATCTCTTTCGGCAGCACTTTTTCCAGTAATACTAACACTTTCTCTTCCTTTCTATTTAAAAAAAAAAAAAAAAAAAGAAAAAAAAAAAGAAATTGTACGGGTTCTACGTTGGATTAAACTGTGAAAGGTTATAGCACTTACATTTTGTTGTCCTGCTGTTAGTTTAACTGCTTCTATGGTTCTCATTTGTAAGTCGCTTTGGATAAAAGCGTCTGCTAAATGAATAAATGTAAATGTAAATGTAAATGTATCATCACCAAACTTTTAAACATTAGTTTCAAAGCAATATATATCTATATAAGTTTATTTTTCTTAACCAATTGATAAATAGTTAGTTTTTGTTTTAAGCATAAAACTCACTAAATTTAGTTAGATTTATAGATAAACAAGAAAAACTTAATTTTCAAATGAGTAGGAAATGAATTCAAGATGTATTCTCTGAAACCATATAATGTCCATTTTGTTTCAATTTAAATTTAAATTTAAAGTAAATTTAACAGGATAACTCACCCCAAAATAAAAAATTCTGTCATCAATAACCTTGATCTATTCCTTTAAGGAGGCTTTTACTGGAAAACAAGACGAAAGTACTTATTAGGAAAATTCGCCTAGTCATATACAGTAATGCAACACACATCACAGTCTTGCAAAAATAAATAAAAGCTGTACTCTAATGGCCAATATCCCTTAGAGTCTGGCAGTAGTTCTGATTCATACGCAAGTTTGTCGTAGAATAGTTTCCTTCCAGCTGTAAATTTATGTATTGCTGCTAGCTTGTTTTGTGGCAGCATCTGTGTGAGTTATTTGTTTGCACTCCGTTCCGGTCACAGAAAAAAAGGCTGACTTGTGAAAACAAAAATGTTCCTCTTTTTTCTTTTTCTTTTTTTACCTTGTTACTGCAAATAATGTGACATGCAGAACTGGATTAATCACACTGGCTAGCATAAAATTATTGAATTAATTATCATCTATAAATTCATTTGCAGTTCTCACTAATGCTCAAAAAAAATCATCACATAGCTGACACTCAAAAAAGCTGGTAACTTAATATGGAACGACACTAATAATTTAATCTGTGACAGCCTCTCGGAATAAATTTGAAAGCTATTAATAACTTCATTTATGATCTATCTATCCCAGCCATAATTGTTATTTGTTTACATGACGTATTGTAATAACCCTTGAGTCTATTAGCATAAGAATTGCTCTGGAGTGCAAGGTCTAAATGCTAAAAGGCCTCAGCGAGCATGATTCATTCATTAGGAATCTTTCCAGAGTCTGGACTGCATTGATCGGTGTTCTCATCACTTCGCCCTGAACACACTCTCCTCACCTCCTCGTGCTGCAGCAGTGACGCAGTCTCAATACAGCGCTGCTGTATTCCCCCCACGTCTCCCATCCAGATATCGATCAGAGGCCAATATGTTACTTTCATTTCCCCCTACGCGTGTTGTAGCCAGAGGAAATGCCTAATGTCATTAAAGCACTCCATTAACTGGAAAACAGGGGGGTGGCGTTGGAGAGACCCCATCCCGACAGATGGCTATCGACACGGGGCCCGAAGCCAACCCTTACGCTCATACCACTGATGCCATCGGCGCGCTTCTAATGAGACACCGGAGGAAAAGGGTGTGACGTCTTTCTGTTTTTAACAGTTGATAACTAGATTCTGTTTGGTTGTGAGTGTAGGCTGTATGTGGACAAAGATTAGTTTAAAACTGATTTTCTGCTTTTGAAATGGCTTTTCAGGTCGTCGAGCAACAGGTTGCGTGCTCAAATAGCGCAAAGCTTTGCTAGCAAAATTATTATTATTATTATCTGACAAAACAACAAGTAGAAGTATTTAATTGTCTTTTCTGACAGGTGTTGTTGTGAATGAAGTACACATATGTCTTGTTGTGATCACCTTTACCTGCCATTCCATAGCAAGCATAATTCAGAAAACTAGCTTGTTCTGTAGTTACTAGGTTCACCCAAGCATCTGTCATTCTTTAAATGTCCCTTCACTCCATGAGAGTATTAAAAAGCATCTGGTTGAGCAAGGGATCATTTCCCCCTTTTCTGTTTCCATCAAGTATATTTGGACCTTTTATAGAGGTCTCAGCTACTCATTTCAAAGTGTGTGTGTGTGTGTGTGTGCGTGTGTGCGTGTGTGTTTAGAGCTTCTTGTTTTCCCATTGTGTTTGTTGGATTTCTTTCAGACAGAGTTTGTAGCTTTAATCTTTGTTGTAAATCCGACCTTATCTCATCTGTGTGCTCAGAAAAGCTCCCAAAGTCAAGGAGATGAGGGCCTGGTACATCTGTGATTAGAAGTCTCCATCAGACAAACATCTCTGGCCCTGCTTAAACCTGGTATTAAGATTTGTCTCTGATTATCTGATCAAGATGGATCACCATTCTCCCATGATCACTTGTGATCGGAATTTGTGACTACATTAGTGTTACTTAAAAAAAAAAAAACCTTCATTTAGATCTGCATTTACATTTATATATGTGCATTTTTGCAGATCATTTTTTATCCAAAGCAAGCAACTCACCAAATGCATAATACATCCAGTGCATTCCTTAGGAAGCAAACCCATGACCTTGGCATTGCTTG
Source organism: Semotilus atromaculatus (assembly GCA_031834385.1). Taxonomy (NCBI): domain Eukaryota; kingdom Metazoa; phylum Chordata; class Actinopteri; order Cypriniformes; family Leuciscidae; genus Semotilus; species Semotilus atromaculatus. Next base: position 9,389,527 of record JAULUF010000020.1, read on the forward strand.
CACCATGCTCTACAGTTTGAGCTGCTGTACTGTGAGAAATAGTAAGTTGGATTTTTACCCTCATTCAGTAGTTTAAAATGTTCATGGCACTCTCAATAATGAATGTAGGTAGGGCTCTAGCACATTGTTTTGCAACCTCAATATTTCATTTAACCTCAAACTTTTCGCCGGGTGACTGAATTGATAAGAATGTGAGTGACTCGTGGGTAAGTAAATCAAAGCAGATTAACGCACAATGCCTCTTACATATCTGCAATTCTGCTGTTCTTGCTGTATTTTGGGGTTTATGTACGACTTGTGAACCCTAATCATTGGACAGTGGACCATAATGCAGATAATTGCCCAGATTTACAGCACTTGACATTTTGTGAAAGTGGATTCAGTTTGGCCTTGTGTAAAAGACTTGAATGTAAAAGGCCGTCCTTACAGGCATTGGGTCTTAGGATACAGGCAAAGATACATCTTGAGCGTACAGTGAGATAAATCTTTGAGCATCAGTGCAAAAGAAGATGAGAAGACAGTCTATTTGGGAATAATAATGAAATGCAAAGCAAGAACCAACCAAATGGGAAGAGTAAGGCGATTCATCAGATGTTGGCTGTCTCACAATTCATTACTGAGATGCCAGTCATTCCCTCTCTGCTAATGCACATACTGACAGCTGTAAGCTTTGGATACCCAAAGGGCAGAGTAAGCATTTTTCTTTTTTTCTCAAATAGAGAAGCTTGTGCTGAATAACATTAATAAATCACTCACCATCAGTCACCGCCACCTGATACCTGCCACATAAGATTTTGTGGACAGATGCAGTTTTCCTCAATTAAACACAGAGGACAGGGGTCACCAATTAGCAAACTAGCTGTCCAGGTCCAGACCCATGATTGGTTCCAGTGGGCTAAGAATCATTTATCATAAATGAATATCATTACAATTTAGCTGATTGTTTATTCATATGGATCAGCATCTGAAGTGGAATGTATGTTTAATGTCATGACAACTACACTGTTTAGAGACACTTTGTCATTTACTTTTGTTTGTTTAATTGACACACAAGCAAGTCTAATATTGTTTTCTTGTCACTTTGCATTTGTTACTTTTCTAGTCTTAAAATTAATTTGAATAAAATGTAATTATTTATTTGCAATTTTTTTAATGAACAAATAAGCAGTCTCTGAGACTATTTGATTATTTCTTACTTTTAGAATGTATTATGGCTGTTAACCTGAAAATGCACACAAAATTTCATAGCTATAGCATAAGCACATTGGGCCCTATCTTGCACCCGGCGCAATTGACTTTGTACACCGACGCATGTATCATTCCTATTTTGCACCCGCGCAAAGCGGACTTTTCCCTCCACAGACACACGTCGGTTAACTAAGAAATACACTTGCGCTCCCCGGGGCGGTTCAGCGCAAAGAGGAGGCGTGTTCCGGCGCAAACTTTCCCTCATGCTATTTTGCAGTTCCAGAAAACAATTGCGCCACTGACCAGAAAAAACCCAGTCTAAAGTCATTGGCGCGTTGCACGTACATTCAGATGCTATTTTAAGCGCGCGTGCTTGGTCATAATACAGAGTGTGAACAACGCACATACACTGTAGATGATTCTCTCATCTACACAGATGCATTTTCCTTTTTGCAAATGATACATTATTATAAGGAAAAATAATAAAACACGAGGGAAATCATTGTTGTCCAGTCAAGTCAAGTATATTTATATAGTGCTTTTCACAATAGAGATTGTATCAAAGCAGCTTCACAGTATTAATATGTTGTGTCCATGACGATCGGAAAAATAGGCATAAAGCTTAGGCCTACATATTTACCCAAATTATTATATGCATGTATAACCGAAGCTAGTTTGTGTGTGTTTGTCCCATCTCCAATGTCACTTCTCTTTCTTTTACGGCCCTGACGAGAACGTCGATCTCCTCGGCTGTGAACCGATTCTGAAGCGCTCCTGGTAAATGCGCCGTTATAATAGTATTGCGCCATGGAACAAGCGACACCTCGTTCATCACGCTCTTAAAGGGGATGTGATATGACGCTCTGATTGGTTTATTTCACGTTACGCCCAAACCACACCTATGAATAATGAAGCTACTTCAGACCAACCCCTTTTAGATTTGCGCCAGGCGCAAGAGGCATTTATCCCGCCGGGAAAATAGCAACAGCGCCGGGATCCGCCCACAAAGTTACTTGCGCTTTGCGCTTTGACACTTGCGTTTCAGATCGTGCGCTGAGTGCAAGATAGGGCCCATTGACTCTATAAAGCTATTTTGAGACCTTTGATTGATCGGACATTTAGACTATAATTAGAAATTTAGACTTTAGGTGTAATTATTGAATATCCCTGAGGCCTTATGAAAGATGCTGACCTTTGACATCTGTAGCAATGGGGAAGTTTTGGTTGTGAATAACACTCATTTCAAGCTTAATTGTAACTGCTTTAAATCCTAAAGTGCAATCAAACTCATTTTAAAAGATTATGCGTGGACGCCATATTTGTTTTGACGCCTTAGTGATTTCTATCACTCACTTGTCTGTCCTTCACTGGCAGTTGGAATTGAAATGTCAAACCCCTGTGACCTTTCCCCAAGATCCCCTGTGTGGGTTTCTGACCCTTAAAGAGCAGCTTAGATCATTAGTATCCAGCTAAGCCCTCTGTAACATTTAGATTGCCCTGCACACCCAGTCAATCCCTTCTGAGTAAGCAATCATTTGAATCTGCAGGAAAACCGACCTTGTTTTGAGTATTGGACTGTGCAGGCCTGAGAAGCACTTAACTAGATAAATTTATCCTTAGGAACATGCAACATATATCATAGCAGTTGCTTCTAAAAGTTTAATGTGAAAACATTACTTCAAAGAGCACCATTTTAGTTTACCTCAGGCTTTATTCGCTTTCTCCAGTGGACTGTAATTTCTCATTTTTACGTGTTACTGATCTCTAGATCTCATCTTCATATATATATATACACATGTGATATACGACTAGTTCACAGGGTACTGTACTGTAGTAGACATTTATTTGATAAAAAAAATCTGAGTATAAACCGTAATATTGTGAAATATTAGTTTTAAATAACTGATTTCGATTTTTAATATTTTTTCAAATGTAATTTATTTCTATAAATATATAAATATATATAAATTTAAAAAAAAAGAAAATCTTACTGGCCAAACTTTTGAACAGTACTGTATGTATTTATGACTAATTGAACTATGAGCGGTTTCTCTGAGAGAGAGAAAAATCAAGTGCTGAATTGTCCCCATGGATTCCAGCCTACCAAACCCACTTGAATGATGGGTAATACTATATATTGCATATTCGTCACAAGGAAGTTGTTGTAAGAAATTCGATTTGCTTAAACTCATGAAGATAACTATTTATCAGATATTATTATGATTCACCCAGGCCCAGAGTATTTCATAGCACCATTGACGTCTTTGGATATCTCTCCAAACTGCTTACAAAGCTTTTCTTCCACACCAGTTATGAATAGAACTGCAATGGCCTTCTGCAGCGAAGTGGCTCTTTGAATCATCGCCCGCAGCATTGTCTTTTGACAGCCATTGTCATTCAAATGGTTTGTGCACTTCATTTAGTGATACTTTGTCACCTTTGATAGTGAGCTTTCAGTTCATTTTCATGATAATACTTCTTTAATACACTTTATTTGACTGATCCATCATCACCTACACAAAAGAATAGGAGTGAGTAATGAGTTTCCAGGACTTTAGCACTGGTGTGTGTCTGGTACTGTATTGGCGGAGGATGGACTGAAGGCAGGGTGAAGCTGATATCTAAGAGGTGTGGTTGAGTTCCCCTTCATCCCAGGAGATTTTTTTTCTTTTAAAACACCTTTAGAATATATTTCCTGGCGTCTGGAGCCATACATTTTGTGTTAAGTGTTCAGCAATCAATACACTTCATGTGATTTTGTATTGTTATTTACGCAGCTACAATCTTATGCCAGTGGCTATGCCATATTGATATTTATTATATCTCCTCAAGAGAAAAATGCTAGACTTGAACCTTCCATCATACACCATAATCAAACTTTGGACATAATAGTGCCTTTTTAAGTTCAAGGGATGTCAGTGCAAGGACTGGCATATCATAGCAAGGACTTCTAAATGTGGATTTGGAAGTAGTTTTAAAAGAAAAACGTAATGTTTAGTTTGGGTATGCATGATAGATCAGCACCATATCGGTTTTGAGACAATTTTAGTGACTTGTTAGTTTCAGTTGATATTAGATCATTTACATGTGCATTCTCATTTCTGCCTGTCTTAACTTTTACATTACCTTTAGATTCCATTTCCTTGAAGTTAATCTTCACACTTCTGATAACTTTATTTAGTGGATTTATATTTATTTATTTTATTTTTTAAATGGAATGGAATTTTAATTTTGGCCTTAACATCACCATAATTATCGACTTTTTACAGTTTTTTTTTTTTTTTTTACAGAATTATTCTCTTTAAATGGTATGGAATTGAATTTTGGCCATAACATCTTAATAATTATTAAGTCATAGTTTTTGACCAGAGTTTTGAAATCTCTTATTTAAAACTGGCGTAGTAATTTTGGAAATATAGAAATTTTCTCTTAAGAGGCATGTAGCAAACGCTAAAGGATGAAGTTGTCAACAGCCACTGATCTACGGTTAGTTTTTACTTGTCACTAGTAACGTTTAGGTTAGTCAGGCATGGATTTGGAAAGGGAAAACTGACCCTAGACCAGCAGTTTTAGGCTGTGTTATCCTGCAGCAGCAACTGTATGTGGTAAATGTTTTGAGTTGGTTAATTCAATCTACAGCTCCATAAAGTCTGTGTGACTAGAATCTGTATATAAAACTATAGATATACAGTAAATTAACTGCCTCTAATTTGCAGTAATGTTCCTCTGCTTATCGCTTTTGGGATTCCTCCCACCCCCTGCTTTCCCTTTCTGTGCCTGTTTCATGCTGCTTAATTGCTGACCTTTGTTATCCATCTGCCCCTTGTGTGCATCGCATCATGGTGCTGTTTAATGATCTGAGAACAGACATTGGCCTTTCACGCTGATCCAGGACTGATTCCCTACCCGAATCCTAATCTCAACTGTCGTTAAAGAAACTGGCAAATCCTGTTTCATCCCTGCTGACAGCACTTGCATGAATTTCCGTTAGTGTTCTCATTTATTGCTATGACGGTTATTTAGCTGGCGCATGAACATTTTAAACACTAGTCTGTTGTTGCAGGGTTTTTCCAGCATTGAAAATATTTTGGCAGCCAGCAAAATCAATTTTTATCAATCTTAATCAATCTCCAAATTGACCAGTGAAAAAAAACTTTTTTGCCCGCCGTGTCTCCCCTTAAGTTAGTTAGTTAAACACGATGTCAATGAGAGATTTATTGCAGCCTCATTGATTATAATGGGAGTTTTTGCAAGAGTGCAGCTTTGTGTACCTCTTTTGTGATTGACAGCTTTAATGATTATAATGGCAGCGATCTTTACTCACATATAATATTTTCATGCTGCGAAATACACATTGCAAAGTTTCTGGATTGACAACCGTATTTAAATGTGCAATTGAATCCGACGACAGTGATGACCATAGCAAAGTACGGAACACAGTCTGATAAGCATTAAGTCTTTTAGTGTAAATGCAAAGTAATAGAACTGACACTTTCCCTTTGTAATGTGTTACTTTTACATATAAATTTACTGATTTTGTATAAAATAGTTCTAAGCACTTTGTTTAATCATCTGTCCTGACAGTGAATAGTTGTTATTTCATGAATAAATAGGATAAGTTAATATTATATCCTGTTTCTTTGCCTTCATTCTGGGTTTATTGTCAGTACTGGGCTTGCAGTTTACAGGTGATGGGTACTTTACTGTGTGTGTTTGTGTGGATGACAGTGTTCTTTCGCCTGCACCAAACACCCATTTTAACCCAGGAAAAACCCTGTATTGTTAGCTGGTTCATTAGTAAAACTTTGCTTGTGAAGTACAGTCTTTCTGATGAATGAATGTACAATTTACTGATTCCCTCTGCAGCATTTTATCCGTCTGTGGCGGAAGTGTCAGGTCTCTGATGAGGCGAAGAGTGTGTCTACGGAGTGCCTCTGCTCTGGGCAGTGGATTGCTGCGGAGCTGACAGTAACCACACACACGAAGTGACAGTCAATCACACAGCCCTTGAAGCATCGTCTCGGGCTTAATGTGCAGTGAATGCAGTGCCTATTGATTTCCTCCGTTGTCCATGACTATAAATACAGATTAATAAACAACATTTTTCCAGCCGCTGGCAGTATCCTGTCCACTGGGACAGAACTCAAGACTGAATTTCTGAGGGTTGAGAGAGATGATGGAGACGGGGCTTGAGATTTTGATCACTTGCACCTATCAGGACACTGAACACGAGCCCAAAGGGTCTCATCTCGTATGAATGATGTGTATGGTATCCTATGTCAGTCATAAACCAGACAGAAAGTACAGTAAACTGATGTACAGTAGAAGTAGACTTTCTATAAAATGTTTTGCAGTCAGAATGCTAGGTAATATATACGTATATACATACTCCTGGGCAATAAACTTGGGCCAAGCCAAAAATGGCAAAATATATAGGGCCAGATTTACTTAAAGCTTGCTCCAACGCAAACCCTCTTTTGGCGTTAAACTACTGTCAGGATTTTCTAAAGACACGCAGTGAAAATTTAGTGCTGAAAAAGCATGGACATTGTTGTTTTTGCACCCTTAATGCATAAGGGTTTCCCTTTCAAATGCAACATTTATGAGAGGAGAGTATTTAAATGAATCATTCGAGTTGATTTACTAACGTTTACACTAGTCAATTTACTGGTATTTGCATAATTATTTTACACCCCCAAAAAAGTCTTAAACCAGCAGCTAATTTGCGCTGCTCTTGGTTAACTGCGTCATTATGGTCATTATGAAAATGATCTGGCTGCGTCTGTGTTCTTTAATTTATGTGTTGTCCATTTGCGCTTTTTTGGAATTGCGCTCTCACGCTAATTTGCATTGTTTAGTAAATCTGGCCCTTAGTGGTCTTAACAATTTTAAACACAAATTAGAAGTTAGTTAGCAAGAATTGCGTAAATACGGTTTGCAGACAGCTTTTCATTGGAAGAAGAGTCTGTGTTATTCCAATCAATGTTAATGTCTTCAAACAGTTCATAAGTTGTTGAAAAATGTCTCCCAGTTCGCTTGAGTTTAGTGTGAGACCAAATATTCTATAGGGTTCAAATCTGGACTCAGACCAGGCCAAAACATGAGCCTGATGAACTTATTCTCAAGCTACTTCTTGGTTGTCTTTGTAATCTGGGCTGGAGCATTGTCTTATTAAAATCTGATCATTCCTCTTTAGATAACATCTTTTCATATGGGGAAGCAAGCCATTCTGCAATATTCTTCTGTACTGTAAAGCATTAAATGATTTTTCTCAGTGAAGTAGCTCACCAGTAGCAGCAGCTAAAAAGGCTCCTCACACAATGACACCTCTTCCTCCATGCCTCACTGTGGTAGAGAGATGCAGTTTTATATTTTTCACCAGATATGTGAATATGCCATGCAACTCATGTTCATATTCAGCAGTGTATTTATTTTATTTCTTTAAACGTTCGTTTTTTTAATGTTTTATATATATTTGTGTGTGTCTCACTTGTAGCCCAGATAGAGCTGTTGTGTTTAAATCAGTACTTGCATGGTCACACTTTAGTAGTAGCCTCTCGGGACATTTTGTTCAAATAGATTTACTTTTTTTTTTCTGCTTGGGACTATTGCAGTTTTCAGATTGAAATTACATTTGCGCGATTTGTTTCTCCAAGGATTAGTTTATCATGCACAGGTGAAGCTCATTCGCACAATAAAATTAGATTTGTAATATTAACTCTAAATGTACTCTTAGTGTACAATTCATTTGTTTCTGTTCCCTGAATATGCCCTTAAGGATTTCACTGTTGCAGACCAAACATAAAGACCCTCTAAAATGGTAGCATGAAGGATTTTCAAGCTTCTGAACCCACATAATATCTTTCTGTACTCCATCAATGCCAAAAAAACTAAACTCTCTCCATTGGAGGGCCCAACTTTCAGGCTGCCCTGAGCTTTTCTCCTTCCACAAGTTTTACCAACCCTTCTCTCTTTTACCACAATTCACAGAGAAGATTGTTTCGATTCATCAATGCCATCTGCGGCATAGCCGTGCTAATGGTACCCAGTAACTGCTGGGTAATGCATCTAAGCGAGAAAGCTGTTTTTGTACTGTTAGCGCTCCTTCGCTCTGAATTTGGATGAGGTTCATGTTTGTGCCTGAGAGACATGAATTGGGAGTGTCCTACAGAACTATGGTAAAGGTTCATTCATATCTTTTAATGAGACTCAACACATGAATTTATTAATTAGGTCTAGATATACAGATGTCTAGATATAATTTCAACAGGAAATTTTATTTACAGTATTGATGTGTAATATTGACAATATTGAAATTTTCCCTAGGCTTAGGGATCTACATTACGCCTCTGGTCATGATATCTAAATAAAAAAAAATAAAAAAATGTGGTGGATTTTCAAAATGGTTAATAGACAATTTCAGTCAATTTCAGCCTCTTATTTTAAAATCAACAAACGCAGGCAGAAATGCAAAACTCAAAATGTTTTTATTTATTTATGTGGAAAACATGGTCACAAATCAGAAACCACATTGGCACTAATGCACATTTAATTGGCTTTCTCCAAATTAAATGTTCATAAGTGCCAGTTTGTGGATATGCTATAGTGAATACTTAATGTAGTAAGAAGGATACAAATTAAGAACAATAGCAAGTTTTTTGCTTTCAATAAATGTTTAGCTGGGTTTTAAGCCATCAACCAATGTACAGTATTTGCATATCCAGCATATTTTGCTACAAAATAAAGCAGAAGATTTTTAAATTGGACTGACGTTTTGTTTGTTTTTAAAGGCAGAATGCATAAACTTAAATAGGTGCAGTATTTCCATTTGAGCACGTACATTTCTTACATAATAACGCATGTAGACCCACTTATGCAAGAATTATTCTTATATTTATTCTTTTATTATGACTTTTCTCATGGTCCTTTTTTCTCTTCCTTCTATTTAGTGGTGATTAATAATGCAACGTGTTTTCTCGTTAACTAGCGGCTTTAACAGAGGAGCAAAGACTGTCACGTCCGTAATAGAATACAGAGGGAGTTTAGCATCAGCAAACAACTAAATAAAGGGATAATTGCAGCTTTAATTTTATCCAAATACCTAGGCAATACAATTAATCCATCTTCTTGCTCACAATTGGTGCAATGGTGCACAACCAAAAACAGACTGTGGCATCATCAGACCCAAGCCCCTCCCACTGCACAGATGTATTTTAAGACAGTTCATTATGTCAGTGGTCAAGATATCTTGAGTGATATGTTGTATTGACAGGTATTGCATTAATAAGGAAGTGCAGGGGCGCCTAGAGACACACTGATTGACAATATGCTGCCTCCAAGTCTGGCCAGGTTGACCTCTTGCCCACCTAGGAAAAATCTACCTCTCTGTAGTGTGTATGTGTGGGTTTTGGCTGTCGCCAGAGAGACAGAGGTGAGCTGCCTGGGGCCAGGTTATTTGTCAGCAGTATTCATAGCAACGCTCCCAGCAGACTGTGCATTTGTCTATAATTGTGTTTAGGTTGCAGATTAATATTGAGGGAGGGACTCAAGCCATATCTAGGAACCAGAATATTATTCCTGATAAAAAATAAATGCTGAAACCAGCCTAAAATGGTTTCTCCGCCTGGCCAAGCAGGTATTTATTTGGTTTAGCTGGACTACTAGCTGCAAAGTGCCCAAAATCTGAGTGAAACAAGCCAATAGACCAGCCTGATTAAGCTAACATCAGAAAACCAGCTCAGACTTAGATACTTAAACCATCGTAAGCTGGTTTTTCAGCATGGCCAATCATGTATTTACTTGGTTTATATGGGCAACTAACTAAAAAGTGCCCTGAACCCATCTAAAACCAGCCAACAGACCAGCGTGACCAGGCTTAAACCAGAAAACCAGTTTAGAAACTAGCTGGTTTAAGATGTTTTTATTTTTGCTTAATCCAGCCTAATATAATCTTTCAACAGGGCCAAGCATGTATTTAACTGGTTTAAGTGGGAAACTAGCTGAAAAACCAGCTTAGACTGGTTTAAGATGCTTTTTTTCAGTAGGGATAGAGAGTTGTGGGCTCTTCTGACTTGGGTCAGTAAGCAACCACCCATACAACTCTTGCTACTGCCTAGTAACCAATCAGAACAACCTAGCAAAGCCCTCCAGCCAAATTTTCCTCCAAAACAGTCTTTAAGTTCATGTATTCACTCCTGCACAGCTATTTGTGTCAGCAGACTCTTATTGCATCTCTTCATTATTTTCATGACCTTGGACCTCTTGATAAAAGCTTTATATCTAGTACGCAGGAGGCCTGTGTAGTGCTGCATAGGGTCGTCTGACCACTCCAAACTGTATTACTTCACTTTAGTTGATATGTTTGTTATGTTTGGCTGCCTTTGTCGCACTAATGTGATAAGAAAGGGCAGAAAAATTGTTTTTAGCCTAATGATGAGAATTATAGCTCGGTTAAGCAGTCTTGATATTCAGAAATGTCTGGAGTGAGTGAAAATTAACTGATAATGACTCTCTAAATTGTCCAAAGGCAACATGAGGATGGCACTATGGTGGTGTAAAAGGAAAAAATGAACCCTATAAAGCCTCTTTCTAAATAGTCCTTTTATTTGCTTTTTGAGACAGAAATATTTCAGAAATGAACTATCTCAACAGGGTTGCGTGCAAAGAGCCTTCAATAGCTCCATTAAAAATGTCTCAAATGAGTCAGCCCTGGTGGGTTTAGCAAGTTGAATCTGAGGGAAGATGGAAATAGGAAAGACTTTAATCAGGGGGGATGCGGTAATATTAATGAGAGTCTTATTCTTGTATACATTGAAACACTGTAAATAGTCTATGCTAAATTTTTTTTAACATTTATTTATCTTTTGATATTTTATTCTTGCATTTACTTTTATTTTAGTGCGTTTTTATATCTAAATTTTTTTTATACGGTTTTAGTTACGTTTTTTTGTTTGTTTGTTTGATTTTACTATACATGGATTGTAAAAATTAGACATGACCTAAAATCGAAAGACAGTACAACCTATTGATTGGACTGTACTTGTATCAAGCGCAAGCCTCGGTTTTCATTCACATCAAGTGAAATGTGGCGTCTAGTGACCAAGGTCCATTAAACACATTTGTATGGATGGTTTTCACTTCTGCCAAAGGATGTGCTCAAAGGTTAATGCGAAAGACAAATATCTTTGAGTATCAGTGCAACCTGCTATACAAACCATAGGGTTGTTGTTGTTGCTTTTTTAAAGAAAGGTTTAACAGCTTCTATATCCTGGGACCTTTTCATTGTTATGAGTAATTTCTTAAACTTTCAGTGAGACAGAAAGGAAGATCTGTAATGTTTCTCAAGTTGGTCAAACACAGTGTAATTTAACCAGATAACAGTTCCATAAAGTGCTTCAGTACAGATATTATACTGAGAACATTGGGTTAGGGGTCAGTAAACCTGTTTCCTCTTTCCAAAACCTGCTCAGTTTTGTCTTTACTTTCTACTTAAACAGATAGCTATTATGGTAATGATTGTGCATTTTCTCCATTTATTAAACTGCCTCAGTGCACCAAAATATTAAGCCTGGAATAATGTGCTGCACTTTACATCTTCGTCTTAATATATACAAAAACTTATGCACATACCTTGCACAAGTAAATGACTGGCATTTCAATGTCCTCAATACGCATTAAATGGTTCATCTGGCTTTGTCATGCCATTAGTAACCCAGCAGAGCACAGATTTGTGAAGAGCCCTCTTAGATATTTTCGGTCCATAGCGAAAGCTTTCAATCAGTACATTGAATACCTTACATCTGTAGAACTGGGCAGACATAAAAAGCAGAAATGTGAATTCAGTCATTCATGACCATTGACCCACTACTGAAAATGATGCCATGACACAACAGGGATATTATTGACTCAGCCGGACTGAAAATGGACCCCTCTTGGCTTCAGGGTTCCCACGCTTTTTAAACAAACTTTTCTAGTTGTTCCATGTCATTTCAGTCTATTTTTAAAAAGTCATTTTTAGAGAGTGTAATCACAATGAATATTTTCTAACTGATGAAATATTTTTTAAAACCATACACTCTTAGAAGAAAAGGTTCTATCGGCGCTACGTATTTGGAACCTCTAAAAGGTTCTACAATCTTTAGAAAAAAGGGTTCATTGGGGTTCTATATAGAACCATAGGGTTCTTTACTCAACTCCAAAGAACCTTTTATGCTAAAATGATTTCTTTTGGCACAAAGGTTCTTTATAGGCTATTATTCATTCATATATTACATTATTCTGCAACATTTTGTAGTTGTAATTAAATTATTGTTTATTAAACTGTAGTAACTTAATATCACATTTTAATTAAACTGAAATGGCACTATTCGTGTGATATTGATTAACTACAGAAAATTATATAAATATATACATTTTCTAACCCCCATATCTTGATTTTTTGTGATCATTCACATGCATTCATAAATGCATTTTACGGTCTTGATGTTTGTCCGCCATTTTTTGTTTGATCCCAAAAAAATTTTTGTCAAAAAATTAAAAATGGGGTTAAATGAAAGATTATTATTATTAATAAACTTTGATTTAACCAATTGTTTTCCCCCACAAACGTTTGAATTTTTACAATAATAATTTTTAAAATAATAATAAATTTTTACAATAATAATTAATAATATTAATAATAGTTACAAAATCAGTTAATCAAATGTGCTGCTGCTGCTGCTGCTGCTGCTGCTTATCAGGAAAGGTTCATGAGCCGGGACTCGAACTCGGGTCGCCTGGAGCACAACGGCGCTGACTAGAATGCAAGTTTTATACAATATGTAACAGGGGGTCTCCTTATACACTGGGGGTCCTTGGGCTGAAATAGTTGGAATACCCCTTCTCTAGCTAGTAAAGTGCACTGTAGGATGAGGACCAGCATTTAGAAAGGATGGGAAGAAAAAGGAATTTGCAGTGTAACATGTCATGAGAACAGAATAAGTCACATTAGGTGCTTTGTAAGTGTAAGCAGGTAACAGGAGCAGATACAGAGACACAGAGAAAAGGGCACTTGAAGACACTTCAATTAGCAGCATCAGTTCAGGTGTGCAGCCGACTGTGAAGTCTGAGTCACGAGAGGGAGGGGAAGAAAGAACAGACAGTGCTGAGATGGTATCTGTTAAAGGGAATGGCGAAGAATGAACGCTGTCTGACATAATGATGTGGAAAATGACAAGCACCATTTCATATCTCCTGTCAAAGCCTGTGGTAATTGACACACAATTCCTCATGGAAGTGACATACCGGCACTCTCCATTGTCGGCGTCAGGTGGTGTAAGGTGTGTGATATGACAAAGGAGCCATTTATTTATGATGCTCATGATATAGTCTGTTGAAAGATCGGTACGCCGCCCTTGTTCCTTCCACACAGGTACACAGAAATCCCTCGTGGCGTCTGAGAACCTTACGATGTTACCGCGCGGAGGAAGATGATTGATGGTGGTTGTAAATCTCAGCACTCTCGTCCTCATCAAACGAACATTGTTAGCTTTTTTTCCTGTTCCTTTTCAGATCCGAGGGAAAATCGTGATTCGGTGTGTTGTTCGTTGCAATGTACATGAAATTGCTACCTGTCACTTTCAATGCACATTGATTACGGCTACGGCGTGGGCCGCGGACGGAGGATGATTATTTGTCTTTAAAAGCCATTCAGTGGATGTGGCGCTTTTGCGTGGTGCGTGTCACTGTTTCAGAGTTAATTACAGATGAGCAGTAATAGCTGCGAGATGCTCGGTGACTCACGAGCCGGAGTCGCTCCGACACACTCCGCACGCCTTTCTTGTAGGAGGCCTGCACTTTGCCGCCCTCGGCCACTTACGAAGGCGAAAATGTCAAACCTCTCGGTTAGCTCGAACCTGCACAAGCTCAAATCTTTTGTCTTTCTGTCTTGCAGAGCCTTCGGTCCACCACCGGCAGAAGGCATTGGTTTCTGATCTCACTTTCCAGAAAGGCATGTCGAGCTTGATGGACTTCGGCACTCCAGATTCTTCACTTGACAAGGGTAAGATGTCCAAATATGCATAGGCACAATATTGCGATCATGCCTAGTAGTAATTTTCCACAGGCTGTGAACATGCAGAGCTCAGGTAATTCATCACAACGCTGAATGGCAATAAAACAAAACCACTGTCCTGTGGATTTTCAGCCTCTCCCCGCTCATGTGTTTGTGAGAAGCAAAGCGTATGCGACTAAAGAAACGCACTTCTACAAATTGCGAGAGAGTCATCTTGTAAGAACACAAAAAAGCTTTGTCTGATTCGTATAATGTCACCCGCTGTGGGGAGGCGTCATTATGAAGTGTATTGATTAAACTGGAAATTGAACAGAATCTCTAAGTCTTATTCTAGACATCCCATTTTCAACACATAATGACGCCTGTTACTCTCTATCGCCTTTCCTCCGGAGTGCTGTCCTCCTAAATCATAATCTTTATGTCTTTATCAAAGCCAGCATCACAAAGAAGCCAAACTACCCTCTTAGGATGATAGAGGGTCTTCATTTTAACCAGTAGCAGGAATAATTTTCGACTTCACTCGGGCTAATGGTGAACACTGAATGCTAATGTATTGCAAGCACCCGCAGCATGGGTTCATATGTGCTTTATACTAGTAATAGACATACTAATTTGTATTAGTATGTACATTCTATTCTGTTTTATTTTATTCTATTCTTTTATGGACAGTTCTATTATTATCTTTTATTCTGTTTATTCTGCGATGTTCATTTCTGTTCTCTTTTTCTATTTTGTTTTGCTGTTCATTTCTGTTCATATTAATAAATAGATAACTGGCTGCTGCTTAGCTGGTTTTTTTTTTGTATGTTTAATTTTCATAGTATTATGTTTATATTGGCATTCAATCTGGCCATATACAGTACCAACAATGCCATGGTATATATATCAAAGTATCATGGTATTTTTCTAATGCCATTTCTATACCATGGTACTGTCACACAGGTTTTAGGTAAGAGCTATGCCATCTTATTCTTTCTCTTTCTCTTCGGATTTTTTTCTGTTTCTATTCTTTTCCCTTGTGTTGCTCGTTTCACCCTGTGTGAAAAGCATTATTGATGTTGTGCTTGCTGTCAGTACTTCATTACTCCCAGCCGAGCCTTAAATTGTTTTGAAAGATAACGCTCGGTCTGCCAGGCAACTGTATCTATGCAGTTGAGAAATAAAAGCCATATTAGAGCTCCTTTAATGTACTAAATTCTAACTAAATTCATTACTTTCAGCCTTGTGTGCTCATACAAGCTCACTTATGTGCAACAGAACAACTTGAGATAAAGACTCAGTGGTTGAGCTTTCCCTGATGGACATACGTAAATGTAATCAACACGTAACACACTTGGGCACATCCTGTGTTATATATTTAGGCAGTCACTTATTCATTACACAAACAGCATGCTTTATAGTATCACAATGAGTTGTTTGTGTACAAACTGGTCATTTTTCCCCCAACAGGCACTCTGAACTCAGCACCAGCATTCTGGTTTTTAAGAGAGAGTGATAAAAGGAAAGATGAGTCAGAGTTAAGACCCTATGAGTCCTTGAGTCCTCTTGCCCGGCTGAGTTTGAGACTGCCACTCAGTTGTAGGTTGAAGCCTGTGCACTGTGACAGAGAGTGGGCCCCTATCTGCCACTGACTCCATTAGCTCTATGAAACAGGGGACACTCATCCAGACCTTTATCTGACAAAACATCCTCTGCAAGGAATTTTGGGATGTGGATGGAAAGAAATCATGGATTGCAGAAGCGGGGTTGGGTGTCAGCTTCACAAACAGTGTTTTCAGCTACACGGTATGACTCAAGTACAGGGATAAAAGTTTATAGTCCGGATATAAACACAAAATTATAAGATGTGATATCACACTGATTCTTGGCAAGTCTTAAAAAGATATTTTACCAAAAAGGAAAATTCTGCCATCCCTTTGTCTCCCTCGTGTTGTTCCAAATTCTTTTCAAATCTCACTTTTTTTGTTCCAAATGAAAGGAGAACTGAAGCATAATGTCCTGCATGTTCTTTACAATAAAAGTGAGCAGCTCTGTAAATGACTCAAAAGCACCATAAAAGATAAAAAAAATTATGTTAAAAAAGTGAGCATCATAAAAGGATCATAGTGACCATATGGTTTATTTTATTTTAATAAAGTAAATCTCCAAAAATGACAAAAAAAAGCATAACTTGTTTAGTATAGTATGTTAGCTTATGATTTTTTGGTGCCCGACAGCTTTAGTCCCCATTCACTTTCATCGAATGACAAAGAGCAGTATTCATGCTGCTGATCTTCTCTGTTTGTGTTCCATGTAAATATAAAATTCATACTGGTTTGAACTAGTAAATGATGACAGAATGAATGTCTTTGGGTGAACTGTTCCTTTAACATTAGAGAACAGAGAGCAGTCTATCTGTGTCTTGTGTCCACCATTAGATGGAGCTGCAGGGCCGCTGAAGAGAGACTCACCTGCCCTCTCACCTGATCAGAAAAGCTATTTGTCTCCTCCCCCCGTCCTATGAATGCGCCAGTTCATACAAGGCTGGGAAAAGCAGTGTCATTCCCTTTTTGAACTCTCTGCACCTTTTAGGCAGAGAGGAGTGTGTGTGTGTGTGTGTGTGAGTATAGGAAGAGTGTAGAGGGGGTGGGGAACTTCAGAAAACGCCCTAGAGAAACTCCCAGAACTGGTATACGCGCTCACAGAGGAAGGCGGCTCAAACTTGTTTATACTCACTCGGGAACCCCTCCCTAGTTAACCTGTCAGGGAGGAGCGCGCGGACTGTGGTTGAAGTGAACCGTGTACCTGTGTGTGTGCGGGAGGTTTAGTTGTGTTTTCTTGCTATGAGAAAAAGCACCGGCACTGAAAGTGGAGCCTGCCGGAGCCGGCACTGCGAGAGTCATGAGATCTGAAAGAGAGGAGGGCAGACCAGGTGAGTGTTTGCGTGTGTACGAGAGCTCAAGATGGAAACTACAGCAGTTATGCACCACTGAATCATATAACCAGCTTACTAGGCATGCAAATCTGTATGTGTTACGATGCACAGGGGCTTGTCACGTGTGTCAGCAAGTGTTGGGACACATGTAGGATATTGAATGACCTGTAACAGTGATTCCCAACCAGGAGGTTCTTTGGAAAGATTTTGCTTTGTTCAAGCTACTGTATAAGACGAAAACTGACTTAAAATACTAATATTAGGCTATGGCTGCTAGAAGGTTAAAATACTTTGTCATATTAAATCTCATGATTTAAGTGAACACTGCATTTAGTTCCATTTTGAAGAAATTGAAGGTTTTAATAGAAATTTAAAAAGAGAATATTTCAGGTTTTGTGTTATTAGTGACTTACTGATGGGGAACATAATTCAAAAAAGTGACCTTTATCCCATACTGCCGATTTTTTTGTACTTTGATAGATGACCACCTTTTGGACTATTTGATGTCAAGTACATACAAATAAAGCATGTGGTTGTCTTTAATTTCATGTAATCTTGAGTAATACTATGATTTACCATATGTGACGTGTAGCTCTTACCCAGCAATCAGCTGTAATTACTGTACGTTAGTGACACATGTTGTTTGTGAGAGCATATGAGATTGCGTTCATAAAGTGTCATCATTCTCTCTGTTTATGTGGGGATATATGCGCAACGTATCCCTTAATCAGACCCATAATCGGTCACAATAATCTGTATGAAAAAGATTAGAATGATCGTGTGAAATGTTTCAGCGATATGTTGTAAAAACGGTCATATACACACCGAAATTAAAAGAAAAACATTTCATTATCAGTTTTTTTTTATTGTTTTTTTTATTAACTTTTATTTTCAAAGTGGAAACATTTTATGGCCATTTCCCAAGCTTTTTGTAATCTCTAGTTTCAGTCCGTTGAGACATTTTAAAATCTTTACAATCCTCTCTCATTGGTTTACTCACAAAACCATTAAAGCTGATCCGGAATCAGCCACTGTTTGTACGTCTATAGTGGATAGTAATAATACCCGCGTCTTCTCCACACCCCGCTAAATCAACACTGCGAGACTGATCTTTACACTCCTTATTCAAAGTCTTAACAACAGACCCAGCAGGAACTTATGGATCATATTTAGGCACTTGGATAGTTGCCATCGGCAAAACAGGAGGAATGCAAACCATGCATTCAGTAGCTTACACAACATTACACTGCCTCATAGCGCACATAGTTCAATTCAAGCTCATGAAGATAATTATATAGGTGATTAATGTGTGAGGTGTCTTATGAAGTCCGGTTTCATCAAAAGCTGCTCAGCTGTGTGCTTTTGAATGCTTGATTTATTATTTGATTCATTGGAATTCTAAGTGTTTGATCTTGATGGCATGACAGTGCAGCTTGTGCCTTTGAAAGTCTTTACAGTAGGGGTAGTATTGTTTTTTGACTGAATGATTGAATTTTGTTATTGTGTTCTTCCTTAACCTTGCCTCAGGACGCTTCCACCGTTGCTCTTTGAGATCAGCTAACATTAGACGAGTACATTGGTGCTGATCTGTTGTTAAGAACAAACATGCTGGCATAATTCAATTCAAATTTCAATTGTACACAATTGTTGTGTTTGTGTATCGTTTTTGTATCTGTGGTAGGGCTGGACAATACAGCAGAGACATGCCTGATGATGCACTGAAATGGACTTTATAGCATTTATTTATATAACTATAGGGTTTTATATATATATATATATATATATTAAAGAAGTCTCTCATGCTCACCAGGCTTTGATCAAAAGGACAGTAAAACAGTAATATTGTGAAATATTATTACAATTTAAAATAACTCATTTCAAAATGTAATTTATTCCTGTTTGAAGGCAAAGCTGAATTTTCAGCAGTCATTCCTCCATTCATCTCCGCGTCACATGATCCTTCAGATATCATCTTTGATAAATAGAAAGTTCAAAAGAACTTTGTTTGAAATAGAAAACTTTTTAACAATATAAACGTCTTAACTGTCACTTTATCAACTTAATGCATTCTTTCTGAATAACAAATCTTACTGAACTTCCAAATGCTAGTGTTTTTTTGTAAAACATTTTAATAGATAAAAAATGTAAATTTTGCATGATGATAGTAATAAATGACTCTTTAAAAATGGATAGTTTGAACTGATTCTAAAAAATAAATCAGCTTTGACATTTTACATTAATGCAGAGAAGCTTTGACGATCTGACTTGATACTCTTGATAATTCTAATTACTTTTTTTGGAATCTATTGTAAAACCTAAAAATGATCACAATATATAGATCAATACTGTCAATTGATATTTTAGATATTGCAATTTTCGTTGATGCAGAAATGCAATTGTGTCTGTTTATTTCATCATTTACAAGTGGAAACGCAGGTGTACCTGCCAGTGTCTGTGTGTGTGCTCATAGTCCAATGGTATTTTGAGACTGTTGTGCCACCGGCGCCAACAGGGCTTGGTGTGACCTCTGCGGCTCACTGATCTACTTGGTGCCAGTGGTTACGCTCCAAATAGATGAAGATAATGAGTTTGACCCTCCAAGCCCCTGATGCCAGATGGTTCTGTCAAGCTCTGCCCTTCTCTTTCACCCCAGTGTACAAACTACAAGTTCACACCACAGCTCACGGACAAGTTTCATGCAGTCAAAACCCTGTCTGGAGCACCCACGCCGACAGCTACTACAAGATGCTGCATTCCATCACCTCGGCCAAATCCACAGGGATTTTGAAGAGAGACACTTCACGTAAGTGTTTGTGTTACGTAACAGAGCAAATGATATGTCCTAAACAAAATTGTGCAGTCGGAAAGAACTGTCCAACAGGATTTGCTGCTGCCAAGCTAAATGGCAGAACAAAGTGGTTTTATTCCAGTATCAGAGGAAAGCATATGCTTGAGTAGGAGGTGAACAAACACAAAAGTAACAGCATTTTGAATATTTGAAGTCGATCCATTATTGCTTCACAGTGACTGGCAGGCCAAGTTTCCGAACACGAATTGGGCGTCACGGGCATGAAAATGTGTACATTTTCGGGACGCATGTTAATATCTTGACATCAGAAAGTTCAGAATGATCTGTTTTTTTGCAGTCAAGCTGCAATCATTTTTTTTTTTATACAAATTTAAAGGAGTACTTCACCACAGGCAAAATTCACTTTCAATAAAACATGGCTGTCTGTAGAGTAGAACGTTTAAAAAAAAAAATTATTCAGTGCGACCTGGCTAGAGAAAACAGATAAAAAAAAAAAAAAGCTGTTGTCTTGCCTTTTGACAAATGGGCAGGAAATCTTTAACACCCATAATGCACTGGGTATTTTGCTGTCCCACGAGTCTGCTGTGTGCTGTGTCTGCCGCTTACCAGAGACAAATACTGCTTTAGTAGGAAATACTTCTTAACAAACTATTAGTTAAAATGGCGTTGACGTGTGTATTCTCAGGTGGAAGAACTCAAAGAGTAAACGTTTAGCAGGAGTGAGTTACCAGTTTCCAGTGAATGATCCAGAGCGTTGTAGGTAGTGACTTAAGGCAGTGATGGAAAATCTAAAAAAACTGTGTGTTTTTAGTCAACATAACCACAAACACAGTGTTTTAGGTGGGTGGGAAAAACTGAAAGTTCCACCCAACCTGCCGAAGTGAAATCTGTTGCCATTTTTTTCATAATGCTCTTTAAAGGGTAGACATAGTATGAAACAATTTTCAGTGATAAACCTACTCTAACAATAAGTGTTCTGTTAATAACCCTCTGTCGATGAGTGGTGATACAAAAATGTGGAAGTATAATCTGTAGTTTTCACAAAAGCCCTGGAGCTGTCAAAAGAAAGCCCCTTTTGCTGACAAAAAAAACATGAATTTCTCAGTCCAGGTAACACAGAGAACAAGTAAAAATTGTTAATTTACATATTCTACCGACATTGCAAAGTGGGTTGAAAATCGGTAAAGTTAAGGTCTGATATGCATTTTTTTAAATGCAAAATTTGTTTCTTCCTAATAACTAATTGGAGCACTAATCCCAAATCTAATACAAAAGATAGAGAGCAGTAATTGATTATAATTTTATTTCTTTTAATTTGTATAAGGAGGTAATCTTATTTCTTTTATTGTACATACAACTTATATCTACTTAAAAATGTACGTACATACATGTATATAGAGTATATCCTTTTTCCTTTTTATATATATATATAATATGAATACAAAAAATTGCATATGTATGCACATTTTTTTAAAGCTTTTCTGTGTAGGCCAATGTTTACTTATTTAAAATATATATATATAATACTTTGATTTTTCATTGTTATTATTTTAGTTAGTTAGTAGTGAGCTCCAAAGCTGATGAATTACCAGGAGTTTTTTGGGAACATCACGTAGCGTGTTTATGTATGTGCGTGTTTTGGTCAGGCACTCGGTGCCCATCCGTTGGCATGGCCTAATCTGTCCTTAATGAAAGTGTGAATCAATTACCACTATCTCCAGTTGGCATGGGCAGGCTGAACTTACTCGCAATTTAAACGCAGAGCAATTAATTCAGCACAGCTGTTACCCTCAGATATCCCCACACAGAAGACTATAGAGACACACACACACACACAGAAGGTTTTCTCACTTTTTGCCATCATACATGCAAAATTTGATACGATTCTGCTCAGAGGCCAGCAATACATGTGCTTTTAACCTTCACTTCATCTCAAAAGTGTGCTACACACAAGTCAGCCGTATTTTCTTGACAGAAGGAAGTGCTGGCAATCTCTTCACATTGCGTGAGTCTTGTAATGCATTTTAATGCATGTATTTTAGCGCTGGCACATGTAGCTTTATCGTAGTATAGCAGCCTACACCTCCTACCATTTTAATACTTCTATCACAGCTCTCGATTTTGAAATGTCATTTGACATGGGTGCTATTTTTGATATAAGCTCTTGTGTAGGTCTTTAAAGAATGCTGAGGTTGATTTTCTTTGCCTATATGGGGCAGCATATTTGGGTCATGTTGGGGTTTTATGTGGAGTACACAAATATTTCATCCGGATTAATAAAAATGTCTTAGAATTATGCATTTCACTTGATGTATTAGTAACTGTCTCGTTTAGCATTTTTGGCAGTTGTTCCAAGGAACAATCCAAATCCAAATCAAGCGGATATTTACTGTTTCTGACAAGCTTCTCTTCTGAGACAGTGTTTTGCAGTTATGGCTTGGCTCACTGTTTACAATTCCATTTACATTAATTCATTTAGCAGATGCTCTTATTCAAAACATCTTACAAATGAGGAATACTAGGGAGATATGAGAAACACACGAATGCCCACAAAAGCTCCAGAATTTGCTCTGAAAAGTATGTGTCTGAAACTATGCTACAGTATATATTTCAATATATTAGTATATACTATAATAATATAATGTGTGTGTGTGTGTGTGTGTGTGTGTGTGTGTGTGTGTGTTACATACTTTTTTATTTTTGATAGCTTGATAGAAATTATGCCAATTGTACAAATAATATCCATTATAAATTTACATTTAGTCATTTAGCAGACGCTTTTATCCAAAGCGACTTACAACTGAGGACTAAAGTAAGCGAGTCATCAGGAAGAGGCAAAAACAACACAAAGCAAGCACAAAATAAGTGAAACAAAACAAGTGTTCAAAATACAAAGTTCAGGCATTGCTCAGAGTAGCAAAAATCAGACAAGGGCGGATTTAAAGTGGAAGGAATTTTTATTTTATTTTTATGTTAGTACTCACGGAAGAGATGAGTTTTAAATGCTGTCAAGGATTCTGCATTCCGGATGAGGGTGGGAAGATCATTCCACCAGCATGGAACCGTGAATGAGAATGTTCTGGAGAGTGATTTATAAGAGTGACAAATAATAATGTATATGTGTAAGAATGTAAATAATATCTTATTGTGTTAAGCACTTTTAAAACACGTTTCACTTAAGCATGAATGAATGTTAGGTAAAATGTTGGATAATTCATGCAAACACAACAATTTTTTTAAATATATGTTTTGTTGGCTTTGAATTCATTTTGTTAGCAAATAATGAAATATTTGGTAAAAGTATTCTACTAGTGAATTTAATGAATTTGCTGGTA
Organism: Semotilus atromaculatus; assembly: GCA_031834385.1. Lineage (NCBI taxonomy): Eukaryota > Metazoa > Chordata > Actinopteri > Cypriniformes > Leuciscidae > Semotilus > Semotilus atromaculatus. The sequence goes on from JAULUF010000020.1 coordinate 9,412,824, forward strand.
TTTCCTTGTGAAATGATCAGCAACTGAATTCTCAGTGTTTGATGAGATCAAAAAAAGTATGATTATTAATGATGAATATATCTTGTGTGAATTAATTATTATTTATTTATTTATTAGTTTTCTTTTGTTTCATGGTTTTTGACTACTCGTGTTTATTTTGTTTCTATGCTTGTTCAAAAATAATGGACTTTTTTTTATATTTTTTTTTTATACAAAAATAGATATTAAAAAATAATTTGTATGAGATGGCGAAATCATGATATTTTACAACTTTGAGCATATGAAAACACAAAGTTTAAAAATATATTTTTTAAATCATTTTGTTTTGTACCATCATACAAATTGTCATGGAACAAAAAAAAATTCTCTACAGATTTCTGCAAGGACGTCTTGTTGGTTAAAGAACCCTGGCCTTCGCCCACACAAACATCCAAAATTCAACAGAAGCTTGTCCTTAAAAAAACAGGGCTGTTGTAGTATAATGTGAAATGCTAATTTAATTAACCTTTCAAACGTATTTTGTGTTTTCACCAGAGGAGTGATTGACAGGAGATCAGGGAGCCTGTGTGGCTGGATTCACTGCTATCACAGCAGGATAAGAGTCTCACTCTCTGCCTCTCTCGACCTCTGCTCTCCTCTCAAGCCACAAACGAGAGCCGTGATTTGTGCTTCTGTAATGTGCTTCTCAGCCTAAGAGGCATTAGCAGCGTGATACATCAGATGAAGAGTGGCTCTTATCATCAAGGCACCAACCTCTGGTCTCCTGCTGCAGCCCACAGAATCATGTTCTGTGCCTGTCAATTATATTCATAATCATCAGAGTCGAACGGCTCACTAGGAAGCCAGTTATTGGTCCGCGGGGACATATACGTGCCAATAGCTGCCCTGTTTAATGCGTGTACGATCTATTGAACACCATATTGTTAAGACCCTGAATCTTTTTTCGTTGCACATGAGTGTGTGACTCTCACCACGTACATTTTCCAGCCTTGTTTTTCAATATTTAACTATTGAACAAGGGGCCATTCAAAAGAACTCACAGACTGACCTGTAACATCAAAGGCAGATTTCCCACAAGTTTTAAAGTATGTAATACCCTCAGAAAGATTTACACTAACTGTAACACAAACCTCCCAAAAGACTGCTGCTTCTCATGCGTGAGACGCACACTGCCCAGCTTCTGTATTTGCTGTGAACTTGTGCTCCTGAGCACGAAATGTATGCGATGAAAAAGAAAGTATGTGATGAAACATTACTTTGCATTGATCAAAATATCTCAAAGGAAAAGCAGAAATCAAAGAGAGCCTTAAGAAGAAGATCGAATAGGGGAGAATCAGAATAATCCACTTTAATGATATTCTCTTTTGTGTTTTATCGGTTCACCTTCTCTGACTCTCACAGGCTCAGAGCGAGAGGTTTTTTGATGCTGCTCGCTCATGTTAATGATTAAAACCACTGCAGCTCACCACGAGTCCCATGCTGCTGTATGGTCCTAGACTCCCCCCAAAATGGGCTCTCAAAATTTAACCTCAGGGTTTAGAGCTCCTTAGACGGTCATATCAGAGCCAGCATCAATGCTAGTTTGGGAAAGCATTGTGGGAAAATGCCACAGACACTGTGCCCATGTCTGGAGGAAATGTTTTGCATTTTTTGATAATGGATTATTTGGTCTTAACGTAACTTTAAATCCTTGGTTGATTCATGTTTAAAAATGCATAGTGGATCGTTTCGTTTTATTCGCTATGTTGTTTGCATGCAAAAATGCATTGCATAAAGAACAAGCTTTTACTTTCTGGTTTGTTCCATAGATCTAGCCATCCCTTGAGATTTGGAAAATGTGCCAGAGCCCGAAGACACCTGCTGCAACCTCTCCATCATTGACCTTATGTGGTCTGCTCTGGGTTAGAAGTCTGTTGGTGCTATTGGGACCCCAGAACTTCATTAAACTCTAACATGTAAAGATGCACTTTGATTGATTTCCCTTCCACAAATAATGCTTAGTTTTTCTCTTCCGCTGTAATTTCAGTGATGAATTCCCTTTGAGGATGTTTTATTTATTTTTTTAGTTACCTAAGGACCCAGTTGCGTGTGCAGATTGTTTGGGAGTTTCTTGGAGGCGGTTATACATCAGAACTTGTCTACAGATCCGTTGAAACATGCATTCTTGAATTTAGCCCTTTACAAAATGGTTTATCACAGAACTGCAGAACCGCAGGCCAAAAACTGTCAGATAAAGACAATCTATGGAGTAGAAAATATCGCTGCTGCTACAAGTTTACATAGCTGATTACTGTCGTGATTTTATGTGGCACCAGACAGCACCGTCAATGTGATTGAGATTTTACTAGCCTATTAAATTAAGTCATTTTCCTCTTTTATGAATGTGATAGAATGAAAATTAAACAAGTGTTTGGTGCTTCGTATTGACCTATTTGATTCAAGTTGGAATAACAGACTTAGCAGAAATAAATTCTAGAAAAATGTTTTACAAGTATAAAGTTTAGTTGCTTTTAATGCTTTATATATAGACTCATCCAGCTAGTTTTGTGACGGCTCATTTTTCTTTGATTTATCCACACACTGAAGCTCATGGTTAGTTTGGCTTTTGAGATGATTAGTGAGATGGAGACATGACGTCAGTGCGAATCGATTGAACGGCATTTTGGGGAATTAGGGGCCTGATTGCTTTTGTGTGTATCAGCTTCAGTTCTCACAGCATAAAGATTCAGAAGAAACACTCTCTCCTTTCATGCAGTTCTGATGAGATTTCATGCAACTCTATGAGGGAAGACTCATCAGCCTCTTCAAAAAGACTATGAACTCGTATTACAAATTGGTCTTGAATAAAGCAGAATAATTATAGAATAAATAATTACAAATACTCTCTGAAAAACTTGATTCTGATGGATTAATTCAGCAGTCAGATATTTCCTAATATTCTTTGTCATCCATGTCAGCGCTGTACATTAGTCCACTCATCTGGGTAACTAAAACCAGCACTACTTTTATCCCTCGTATCACACCATGGACTCACGCTCTCTCAATTCAAACAAATGCAACTGATGCCGTCTTGCATCTAATTTATTATAGTGCTATTATATAGTATATATTATACAGTATATAGTGAATTTATTAATTCACTTATATTTTTATATTTTCAGTTTTCATTTTATTTTTATTCATTTATTATTTTTTTGTAATTTTGTGTTAACTGTGCTTTAAATTTAGTTTTAAAAATAGTTTTAGTTAAAATGTAGTTCACCCAAAAAAAAGTATTCTGTCATTAATTACTCACCCTCATAATGTTCCAAACTAGTAAGACTTTTGTTCATCTTTGGAACAGAATTGAAGATCTTTTTGATGAAATCTGAGAGATTTCTGTCCCTTCACACAATTACCACTTTGCTGCTTTAAAAAAAAAGTTAATAGAGATCGTAAACTAATCCATATGAATTTAGTCAACATTTTCTGAAGAGACTCGATCACTTTATATGATGAACTGAATTTAGGCTTTCATTCACATATAAACACTGATCAGTGAACATAAACAGAAGCTCAACCGAAACTGTTTGTCGTCTGAGAACAAACATCATTGGTTCTTGCGGAAGCTCAAACATGCTGCGTAACACGAGAATGAACCTCATTGGTTCTCACACATCAAGCAAACATGCTTGTGCTTCCATTTACCACAACTGATGTGTGGGTTGATGAATGTTTTTATATTTGAATAAAAGCCTAAATTCAATATTATAAATCGATCATGTTTCGTCAAAAAATGTTTAGACTAAACCACTCAATTCATATGGATTAGTTTTACTATCTCTTTATGACCTTTTTGATGTTTCGAAGTGTCAGTTGCGTAGTTGCCAATGGAGGGACAGAAAGCTCAGATTTCATCAAAAAGATCTTCATTTGTGTTGCGAAGATGAACGAAAGTTTTACAGGTTGACATGAGGGTGAGAAAATTTTTGGGTGAATTATCTCTTTAACAACACTGATTAACGGAAGCTTTAAGATAATATACTGGTATTAATCAAATAATTTCAATGGTCATTTCTGGTCAAAAGGTGCAGTGTAATTAAGTAATTTTAACATGCATGGTTTTTAAACTGACGTTTTTCCAACACTGATGCAATATTGACTTGTTTTTGAACCTCTTATGTTTCCTCAAGAAGTGTTATGATCTGCTGGTTTGTTTGTATCTCGGGGACACTGTAAGAATGAAGTAAAACTGAACTGAATAGTGTCTTGTTTGTGTATTTCAGCATGTCAGAGATCAGCGTTGATTCACTCAATGATTAGTATGTTGTTTGTTATTGAGAGAACCTTTGTTTATCCCATGAATTTTACATTTTTATAGACTGACCCTGGTGTGTGTTTGCTGCAAAATCTGTCCATTAACATGGAGGATCACGCACTCTGTAATTTTATGATTCATACTTTGCATTTAGGAGTTTGGCACAGACCAGCGGAACTGCTGCTTGAGCGCAGAAGCCACATAGTTCTCATACAAATCCTGGTCATAAGCCAAAGCTTTGTGTATGTGCCAGAGCTGAGAGCGGGACAACAGCTGGACCCACTGCCCCAAATAAGTCTCTGCCGAGTTAAACAAATGAATAAGTGGCTTTGGGTTCCAACGCGGCAGCATGAAAGATGACACTTTCCAGGAAAAGGACGCTTCCTGTGCCATGTTGAAACCCAGTGTCTTGCCTCTGCCTGCTGGTGGGTGCAGACATTGACCAATGGGCTGTCCCTGTCTCAGTCTTATCAGTCGCGCTGCAGACGCTCACCTTGTCAACGGCAGGCTGAAGAAATGCCTCGAGCACCTGGTGCTATCTCGACTCGCGGCCGGCCCCCTCTCTGTCTCGCACGTTCACGGCTTAAGAGTGGGATCGCTTTTAAACATCCGCCGCTATCGAACTGCTCCTTAGCTGGTTGAAGTGAATTAATTGTCAGTTTTATCTGGAAGTGCTCTCATGGAGTGATGTCATGTCACATTAAAGTGTAGGTGAGGTACCAACGGTTACAGCACTCATGGTGGGATGCAGCGTCAGCTGGCACATGCACCCTCAGATTGAATACAACTTCTAAAATAATTATAACTTTGATTATTAATTTGCTCTATTAAATTAGGTAGGACATGTTTAAAAGTGAAATATATCGTTTATTAGGATATATGCAGGGTTTCTGTGGGTCTTAAAAAGGTCTTAAATTAGAGCAGAAAGTCTTACATTCATAAAGTTATGGAATTAAATGTTGCATGCATTGCAAAAAATGTGTATATCTTCCTCAGTATTTTTGTCCTGGTTTCCAATACAAATATCTAAACATCTTTGATCCATTTACTTGAGATGCAAATGTAAAATTAGGTCTTGATTTTTTTTTTTATTTTTTTTTTTTATTTTTATTTTTTTAGGTGAGTTTGATTAAAACAAGAGCAAATATCTGTAAATGAGTAATGAAAACTTGACTTTGGATTAAGTTGAATTATCTGAGTCCATTGGCAGATATTTGTTATTGTTAATCATAAACTCGTTTTATGATTTTATGATTAAGAAGATTTTATATTTTGCATCTCAAGTGTTGCTAATAGAACGTCCTGGTTGCGTATGCAACCCACTGTTCCCTGAAGGAGGGAACGGAGGACTTAGTCGACGTCGACTGAATGGGGATCACGCCAGGGAGCCAATCGTCGCACGAATGCACGCACTAGTTGCTTTTTCTCTGAGGAGCCGATCGGCCCCCATAGTCAGCAGTAGTGGCGAGGGGACTACGTCCTCCGTTCCCTCCTTCAAGGAACGATGGGTTGCATATGCAACCAGGACGTTCCCTTTCAGTCGAGAACGTCAGACGTAGTCGACGTCGACTGAATGGGGATCTATTTGAAAACGCCACTGGTGCTGCCACCTTCCAGTGCCTAGACAGAGCCTGATCCCTGAGTATATAAAAACTGCAGAAATAATCATATATTTATTTTTTCTCAGATTGTACTAAATAAATATTACATAATTACTCAGTATACTAAATAAAATGCTTCAATACTACATATATGTTAAATACTACATATATTTAGTAGGTTATATAAACATTTCCTATTTAGACCCTTAAATTGAATTAAACTTTCATTATTATTATTATATCTTCCGTAACAATTGAATTAGGTAAGAAGTGTTTAAAAGTGATATACATATGTTTTATTAGGTTGGTATTTAAGCACAGGAGTAAAACGTCTTAAATTTATATAATTAACTATTTTCTTTAAAGTTTTTTCTTCTTCTTCTTCTTCTTTGGTCATGTCTAGTGCACCCAGGACTTCAACTGCCATTCAAAAAACAAACAAAAAATGCTACAAATGGTACAGAAACAATGACATGGTGGGATGTATTTTACATTACCATGTTGCACTCCAAGCAAAATTCCTCATTAATTGTATTGATTGCTCTTGATAAGTGCTGTAGATTTATTTCTTCCCAGTTGGGCTTTTATTGTCGAGGCTGCAGTGTTAGTGCATTATAGTTTACAGTTAATTGAATTCTATTACTTGATAAGCTCCCTCGTTTCCCTTGAAAAAGATTGATGTTGCAGCTGTTGCCTGGTAATGCAGAGTACATTGAGCGAAGGCCTCCGTTTAATTTATTCACTTACTGAGCGTATCAGCAGAGGCAGAGCGCACCTGACTGGCAGCTCGGTTAATTCAGCTTACTTTCATGACTCGATTATGTTTTCGCCACATTAGTGGGACAAGACTTGAAATGTTGACAACAGAAAGTCGCCACATGAGCTTTTGAAAGTCCTTCAATCAGCTTTGTTCTGGTTTATAGGCACTCTCAGTGAGATATGGGACGCTTTTTTTGTTTGTCATTCAAAGCAAAGTAGGCACCACTCTTCCGCTTAATCAAAAGAGGCTCTGGAAATTTTTTGTCCTCTCAGCCTCCTGTCTCTCAATGCCTAAACAGTTTTGCTTGTGTATTTGTTGATATATTGCCAATTGCTGCTGTTTTGCTTTAAGTGGGCCTGAGTCCCGCTCTTGTTGCTGTGGTTTCGCTCTCATTCCTAATGTGTCTGTTCTCTAACTCCCTTGACTCTGGGAAAGAGTCTTGAAAACGGTGCAGAAATCGTCTCTCACCCCCTCCAGATCTGAATGGCGCTTTTTTATTGTGTGGTCTGCTTCTCTGTGATTAAAATGAATGAAAGATAGCATTGTTTAAGAGTAAGTAAATAAATGAAATATCATAACAGCCACTCTTTGTTTGTCATAATTATGCTGTTTCCTCTTAGCCTGCTGGAAATATAAAATAATACGTAGCATTACAACTACTTGCTGAGAGCTACTTGTTACTAAGTGATTTCTTTCTCTCCGTCTCTTGTTATAGTGTTGCTGAGGGAGGAGGTGGCTCAGTTACAGGAGGAGGTGCACCTCCTCAGACAGATGAAGGACATGTTGAGTAAAGACCTGGAGGACTCGCACGGCGGCTGCTCGGCCGACACGCTGTCCGCCGCCGAGCTCAAGGTGCAGTTGGGGGAGAAGGAGCAGGAGCTGGAACGTGCCAAGGAGGCCTTACAAGGTCTGAACCCCAATCATAAAGCCAATATTGCAGGATTACCAAAGAAATCCCCCCTGTGTGCTGTTCAAGCACTTCGCTCTCCCTAGACACATCAATACTGCCTGAGTTTACCCAAAATCATTGTTTCAGTAACAGGGATGGATCACAGTGGTCGGCCAAATACCAACTAGTCAATTGTGTTTAACGCGTTCAAAATATTTAACAATTAATGCAGCATCTGTTTTTTTCCATCATCCTTTGTCTAGCGGTACATTTGCATGATCACAAGAAGCAAATGCTTTTTTAAACCATTCAAGCGCGATAAGACACAAAAGAGAACGCCGTGCAGTACTGGAGCACGTCTGTAAATCTCCTGTCTGTGTGACACACACACGACTCGTGCGCACAGAAAGACGCTTCAGACAGCGACTTGAACAGGCAAAATCAAAAAAGAAAATGAGAAAATCACTCACTGCTCTTGACTGAACTTGAAACTTTTTGTGCATTTTGACAGGGCAAGTAAAAACGTGACCAGGGCCAAAAGAAAAAAATGGAACCCTGATGTATTGTAGGGCATAGGGTAAATGTGACATTTGTTGTAATAGGTTTATGTGAAGATTGTTTCAAGTTCACTTAAAGGTGCAAAACGCAAGTCTCTGAGTTTTTGCAGAACTACGCCCCCTCTGGCGACAAGCGAAACTGCAACCAGATTGGTGGCACTAGACAAAATGTTTCTTTTCTTTACTTTACGTGGAGTTTGCGTTGAGGTTTGGAATGGACTACAAGCTGGTCTCTTTGAATCCATCTTCTACCTTTGACGCACGAGTTGTCTTCGCTGATGCGGAGAATGGCGGCTTATACACAAACCTGCGAGACATAGCCTGGTGAGCGTGAACGCGCATGACGTCACGCCCAGTCTCAAATTCGAGCCCGAATCCCTCTTATATATTTTACTGTACAGGATTATAGAGGCAATCTCAGTGAGCAGAGAAGGGCTCATTCAGCCCATCAGGCAGTTCTTTAAGCATGTATAGGATAGAAAAACTGGTATTTTTAACATGAAAAGTTGCGCAATGCACCTTTAAATTAAGTTGTTATATTTTTTAAGACTAAGAAATGTTACAATTGATATCTTTTGATTATACTGTAATGCTGAATGGCTATAATGTCTAATATTGAGAACAAAAAAACTTACTGAACATACTGGGACATCAGTATGATGATAAAAGATCAGTATAAAAGATGCCATTAAACAAATATTTAAAATATAGGCTCCTGTCTTTGTCAACATTAGTTTGAAGATTAAATGTGAAACTATTACAATATAAATAAATATTAAAATCTTTAATGTTAGGTGCGATTAATCGTGATTACAGAAAAATTCTGATTAATTAGTAAAAAAAATAATAATCGATTGACAGAACTTTTATATATATATGTGTGTGTGTGTGTGAGAGAGAGAGAGAGAGAGAGAGAGATGTTACTTATCTTATCAGCTATCTGTTTATCTCGGGTGTAATGCTTTTTTAGTGTATTTGAGGGACTTGTATAAACACAGTATGTAAGTGCTAGAAAAAATGGTTAGTGTTGATGCACAGTGTGATTAATTTCAAAGTGTCTTATCAATGAGTTCCTGCAGTGTGAACTGTAGCTGCTTTTGAAATGTGGTTTATAACAGTGGTAAACTGTAATGCGATGACATATAAAAGTGTCTAGTAACTCTTTTGTTTTAGATGTAAAGTGATGACCAATTTATATGCATTATAGTTCAATAGTTTGTGATCAGTTTTTTATTTATTAATACTTTTATTCCACAAGGATGCATTTAATTGATCAAAAGTGACATTAAAGACAAAATCTGATTAAAATGATTTAATGAAGTTCTCAGATGTTTCTTTTAAATTCCTTTGAAGAGATAAAAACAGACAAAAATGAGAAAATTGTTAAGATATAGTAAGAATACATTGCTATAAACAGCATAGCACAAACTATTTGCTTGCGGAAATTGTAATGCTAATATTCTCTTATTAAAATCTCTTTTGATCTCAGACTTTAGTATCTTGACAATCAGTTTAAGACATTGTTGAGATCCCATCTGAATCGCTTAAGGAAACACAAGATGACACTCTAGACGCCCTAGTAATCAAGACAACTTGCGTTTTTCTCAAGAGAACAATATGAGAAGCAAGAGACTTCGGCAAGTCTACATTTGCTCTCCATTTAATCTCTTTTTGTGAAATGGTTGTGCTGTCTTTCTTAAAAACAAGTGGCATTTGGTTTAATGTTTTGCTATCTAATGAAATGACAATCTTACATTTAGTAAGTGTGGCATATGTTTTTAAAATAGATATCTTCAGTCAGTCAAATGGATTATTATTTTAGTCTGTACTTGACTCAGATATGAAAATGTTGGGCAAAGTAATTGATAGAAATGACATCAAATTGTTATCTAAATGCTTGAACACTTTTAAAAAGAGATCTACATCGAAAACGCTGCACTCAACTTTACACACTTTACACTAGGTCAACTGTGTTACTTGACACTTAGTCATTTAGTTTGTAATGTAACACCTGTAGTACCTAAACAGGAACTGGAGCAACCTGCCAGTCCATTACAAATATTCCACAACTGCTGAACTGAGCAAACAAAACCATATATCAGATTTGAGTCTTTTTGGCCCTTTTGGAGAAAGGGGAGAGAGACAGAGGTGATGGATGGTAGGCTACATGTGTGCTCATGAATGTCAACGGCTCTCGTATCATCTCGTATCAACAGGTTTGACTGTTGAATGAGGAGCCTCCTTCAGTTTGAGGGGGAACGAGACAGTTACCTCAAGTCAAATCAATTATTTACTTTTTTACAAGCAACAAGACAGCAGACCTTAGATTGTAAATGAAATGTTAATAAATTATATGGAATTGTTATGTGTTATGCCTCCCATTTCCTCTCTAATTAAACCCTTGAAATAAAATGTATTTGTTTAATGTTAACAACACACGTGTTTTTCCCCTGTGTGGGATGTTTATAGTGGAGCATGCTGCCCCCTGGAGGCTGTTTTAAACAGTACATGGCACCATTTTTAACTATAACACCAGTCCTTTTTTTATGCCACTAATAATAATAATCATCAAAAGATGCCTAACAAGACACTGGATTTTGACTGTTTATTTTGTACACACACAGGGTAATCCATCACTTTGTATGTCCATAACTCTTATCTGACAGATAGGGGTCAGAGCACAAACCGCAGATGCGTCATTCAAGGACACAAAGTGTGTGTGTGTGTGTGTGTGTGTGTGTGTGTGTGTGTGTGTGTGTGTGTGTGTGTGTGTGTGTGTGTGTGTGTGTGTGTGTGTGTGTGTGTGTGTGTGTGTGTGTGTGTGTGTGTGTGTGTGTGTGTGTGTGCATGTGTTGCAGCCACAGTGCAAAAAGTCCAATCGCTAAAATGTGAATGTTATGATGTAGGAGGCACTCGGTTGTTTATATACTTATAATGTGCTACAAGTGAATATTATTGCTGCATTTCTGATTGTGTATGTTTGTGTGTAGCTATGAAGGGTGATCGGAAGCGGTTGAAGGCAGAAAAGGCTGACCTGGTGAACCAGATGCAGCAGCTCTACACCACACTGGAGAGCCGAGAAGAGCAGCTCCGAGACTTCATTCGAAATTATGACCAGCACAGAAAGGTGTGCATGAAATTCTCCACTGACACTTCAGTTCACTTATAATCTGCTTCATGCATGTCATCTGGAACTATTTTTCAAAAGCTAAACTTGCCAGTCCTTACTTTATCTAATTATTTTATCTTCTTTTTCTTTTTGTTCAGGGTCGCACTAGATAATTGTAAATTTGAAAAGACCATTGGCTGACATGATCTTAAAGACAAATTTTGTATTAGAGGAAACTTAGGAACTTCATTCTTGATACATTTGACAATATGTTGACAGATCCACAAGTAGTGTGTGTGTTTACATGTGTGTGACGGACTGATGCCGACTGTGCTGTGCTACAGGAGAGCGAGGACGCGGTAAAGACTCTGGCCAAAGAGAAGGACATGCTGGAGAGAGAGAAATGGGACCTGCGCCGGCAGACTAAAGAGGCCACAGAACAAGCCAGCGTCCTGCGCTCCCAGATAGACATGAAGGAGAACAGAATCAAAGAGCTAGAGGCAGAGCTCACCATGGTGAGATAGCATCTCTCTTGATCTCTCTCTCTCTCGCAGACGCACACTTCCACTTCCCACAATACCATAAACACTTACACCTCTTATCTTGTCTTAACTCATCCTCTTGACGGTTTGCATCTCTTATCATTAGAGGCTCTCGGATTACCTCTCAGTGGCTCTGATTGCCGATATATCAGCCTCAACATTCATCAGTTAAGATCCACAGATGGATCATGGAACCCCAACTGATCTGCATTATGCAATTTTACATTTTGCTGGATTGGCATTACAATGTGCAAACATATGTATGGGCACATGCAGTCACACAAAAAGCCCCATGAAGAGGCACATGGCTGTCAACAGAGCAGTAATAGCATCATTACTCACTTCATCTCCCTAATCTGTTGTGCCCGTGTGCCTCACCAGTATTCACATGCACACATTATCTCAAGCATACTAATGATTTCACTCCCACTGAGATTTTGAAATCCACTGTTTTCCCCCTGAGCAATCTGAGGGGCAAGATGTTTTATTTAACATCTATACTGGGTAATGGATTAAAAAAATCTAACTTTATTGATGTACAAGGGGGTTCAAGATTTTTGTGATTTATTTTATTTATTTATTTTATGTAAGAACAGTTAGAATATTAAGAAGTATTTAACTTTATTTTAAAGTAATAAATAATATATGCTATTATAAATATATATTTATAACTAAAATCTAAAAATACATATTATATATATATATTTTTTTTTTTTTTTGTGAAACCTCGAAATAATCAAAGTTTTTGATTAAACATTTTTAAATTTTTCAGATGAACAGTTGGGAATATTAAGATATATTCAATATATTATAAATATAAATAAATAAAATATAAAAATGAATGTGTATATATATATATATATATATATATACAGTATATATATACACACACACACATTAATGTATATACATTATTACATATATATATATATATATATATATATATAGCATAAGTTATATCAATTACACAATTATATAAAATATGAAAAGTAAATTTAGGTCACTAAACAGACTCCAAATTGCGACACTTATTTGTACAACTGGAGAACATGATCTGGTTTTACTTTACAACTTGTGGAGTTCAAATTAACATTGATACACTAATAATATCAGTTGTAATAATTTTTTTATTAAATGTAACAATCAAAGCATTTTAACTTTGGATCCTCTTAACTTAGACCCCACTGTATAAAGGTTCTATAGTGATCACAACTAAAATATGGTGTGTGCATGTTGTTTTCAGGCAAAGCAGTCTCTGGCCACCCTCAATAAAGATGTGCCAAAGCGTCACTCTGTGGCGATGCCATCAGAGCCGGTGGTGAACGGCAGTCAGGAGTGGGTGATGCAAGCAGACCTTCCCCTCACTGCGGCAATCAGACAGAGTCAACAGACCCTGTACCACTCACACCCCGCTGACAGGCAAGGTACAGGCCTACACGACAGCATGCAAAGATACGCCAAAGGTCTTCTTTAGTCCACTCACACACCCGTCTCCTGTCTCCACAGCTGCTTTGAGGATCAGCCCCTGTCACTCCCGCCAGCCCTCCGTCATCTCCGACGCCTCGGCTGCCGACGGAGACCGCTCATCCACCCCGAGCGACATCAACTCGCCCCGCCACCGGACTCACTCCCTCTGCAATGTAAGAGCTGCCTGGCACCCCCGACCAAGTAAACAGCCTTCCCAACTTGCTTTTATCTCCACCTTCACTCTTCTCAAATATTCAGTCCCTGCGCTGCTCATCAGCATGGCTTCAGGGGCACGTTTTGTGTTGATGGTGGCTCATGCAGAAAGATACAGTTTGTAACTGTAAGAATTAGTCGTGCTCCACAAGACTGAACTGAATGTGTTTGTTTTTGCACATTTGGCTTGTAAAGATAATTATTTTATGATTATTTATATACAATTATAGTATTTATATATAAAAAAAATTTTGTTAATTAGTTGAATTCAGTTTAAGTTTAATTATGTGCTTTTGTCATTTTTATTCGTTTTTGTACTTATAAAAAATTAATTTTAATTCAGCGTTAGTCATTTTAGTACTTGACAAGGCAACGTTACTAAGTTTTTTAACGCTTTAGTTTTTCATCTATTATTTATATTTTATTTCAGCTTCATTTAAATTGCCGGAAATAGTTTTTAATAGTTTTCAGTTTAGTTTTACTTACCAATAACTAAGCTGGTAGAAACAGTAATAAACATTTATGCGTGATGTACCAAAATGCCCAGTGACCAACCATCCATTTTATAATAATTAATATGGGATCTCCATATGTGTTAGAAGATTTTTGTCATTTTTATGAACTTTTTTTTAAACCAGTCTATGCTGGTTTGCCAGCCTGGTCACGCTGCTCTGTTAGGTGGTTTTAGAAGGGTTTTGGGTCCTTTCCAGATTGTCAGACTGGAAGACCAGCTTAAACCAGCAAACTAGATTGGCTTCAATAGAGACTGGAGAGTTCACCCGGTGAAATATTGTTAATGCCCCTGGGCAGCTATAGAAAGACTGAAGTCAACAACAAAATCTGACAATTGGTATCATAAATTTAGCATTTTTGGATCAAATTGCTCTAAACAAAAATGTTATGCTAATCAGAAAGGTGATTGGCTCCTTTAACTGAAAAGGACTTCCGTTCGAACAATCATCATATTGATCACTATTATTTCTGCCACTCTTGTTTCTGTGAGTGGTCTAATACTTTTTTTTAGGTTTCATTGTAGCAACGACTGCAGTTTTTGGTAAAAAAAACTAAAACCAAAAAAACAATTAGAGTGTGTGGGCCCCTGAAGCAGTGCTGATGAGAGAGGGCAGATTTTCCTGAGATTCCTGGTGAAACCACATGACTGACCTGCCCCCATATGTCCACCATTACTTTTCTATTCTCTCTTCTCCTTCCTCTCTCGCTGTCTCTGTTTCTGCCTTTTCTTGTTCTTGCTTCAGTCCATGGAGGACCTCGAGGACCAGAAGCGTAAGAAGAAGAAGGAGAAGATTAGTCTCGGCTCACTTTCTCGAGTGTTTGCCCGGGGAAAATCTCAACGCAAGTCCTTGGATCCGGGCCTGTTTGATGGTACTTCCACCCCTGATTACTATATAGAGGAGGATGCTGACTGGTGATAGTGCTATTGCGTGTGTGTGTGTGTGGGTGGGTGTGTGTGTGGACGTACGCCTGGATATGTATGAGTTAATGTGTGTGTGCGATCGTGCATAAGCGTTTGTGTGTGCCTTCAAATGTATTCCCCGTGAAAAATACAGGAAAGAGGAAGAACTGCTGCCTCCTTGAAATGTACATAACGACACTTAAAAACATCTATGTAAATGAAATATATATTTATATATGTATGCATATGTACATATGTTTACATTGATATAAATATATACATGGGATCATTTGCGTGTGTATATGTCAATGCTGTTATAATGCTTTATTTGTGGTAATATGTCTCTTTTTTATGAACTGGAAACTTGAATTACTGCTGAGCATTTGTAAATAGGAACTCTTTGTGCACCTTGTGTTTGCTGATGTCTTCATGTGGAATGCTTCTTTTTCATGACTGCTTTTACCATGAACTCAGAGCTTCAGGCTGTCTTCATACACCATCTGAAAGATTTAAAGGTGCACTCTGTCATTTTTCCCATCATGAACATTTTTAAATGTTAACATGACATGATCACATGAGATGTGAGCCAAATAAAAGCTGTTCAATGTCAGCGGGTCACTGAATGGGTGGCCATGTTGAGATCACATGACCAACTAATGTTATTTATTTTATTTTGGTAATCTACCTATTATTGGATTCTTCACTTCACTCTCTTGGCTGACTTAAAATATTACATTTCTACATGGAATCTCTCAACTTAGTGCCCATGCCACTAGGTATAAGGCCCATTCACACAGAGGACAAGAACTATTACGATAGTTTAAAAATAATTCTACATGTAAAAGAAAAGTCCACACCAACTATAATGATAACGACACAGAGAAACAATATCATTGGAATCACTTTCAAATTTTTTTTTTATATATTCATAAAAAATCCTTTATATTAATAATTGTAAATATGCCTTAAAGGGACCCAAAAATGAAAATGTTGACTCACCCTCAAGTTGTTCCAAACCTGTATGACTTTATTTTTTCTGTTGAACACAAAATAATATATTTAATGCTGACAATCAAACAGTCAACGCGGTAGCCATTGACTTCCATAGTGGGAAAAAATACTATAGAAGTCAATGGCTACGTCACTGTTTGATTACTATGATTCTTTAAAATATCTTGTTTTGTGTTCAACAGACGAAAGAAACTAATAGCCTACAGGTATGAAACAACATGAGGGTGAGTAAATGATGACGTAATTTTCAGTTTTGGGCGAACTATCTCCTTAAGTTCAAGATGGCAGTCAGCACAATGTTAACGAAAAATTACTGAGTGCACTTTTAATGTTAGGGTATACGGAGAGACATCCGGATAAGATGGTTTTCTAAATATTTGCCTTAGCTGTTCACCTCAGTAATCGAATCGCTAAGGGACATCTGCGTAAAGCTGCGGTCAATTATCTCTGTGAGATTTTGAGGGGCAAAAAAGGTCTATTGTGCATCGTCAGAAATGTAGCGACGTTAAGAAGCACAGCTCTTACAGAAGTCACTTTCAAACCAAGCAGCTTTCTGTTGGTGGATGCGGCGAATCCACGTGACCTCGAACACTAACAAAATCTGTGTAGAGAACTTTTTAGCCCTCACATGAAATGACTGGATTTTGCCCGCAAAATTTTGCAGAGAACGGGCCGCACCTTAATGGGGAAATTTTGTGTGTTTACCTCAAGAGTTACACTCAGACAGCTGCCAAACCGAGATAATGATCATTTGAAAGTTAATATTTTATTATGCATTATGTCCTCTTGCAAGGCTGCACCAAGGATCTTTTTAATCTTGACAAATGTGAAATGAAGACCTCTTCAAATCTGTACTTTATTGTCTGGAAAGACTGAATAAATCGTATTTTAGGCAGTTTAGTTCCATTATGATGGTAGATAGCAAAAGGATGGAGTAATTCAGTTATAAAGTTACAACATGCACCAGACTGGCCTTGTCAAGCTATTTTTTGCGTGGTCTGATGCTTCTCAGATCACCTGCCCCTTTTATGCTAAAAGACGTGTAGCATTATTTATTAGACTGTTTCCATATTTAAAAAGAATCTCACCTTTTATAACCTATGAGGAATTACGTTTGATTTTGAAGTGATATTGGAAAAGTTTGTTTCCACTGTTTAAACACGGATCTGGAATATTCCTAAACCAGGTGCTGACCTTACGTCAATAAAGTGCCAAAGGGTTATAGTGCAGCTTGCAGAAGAACACAAGACAATACATAGGAATATTTCATTTTCTCTGCTCTATCAAGTGTGCAAACAGAATGCCTGTAAGAACTCACAACACACCCTGCTTCATAACATTCTTCTCCATTAATGTTGAACCCAATGATGTCATCACGACTCTCGTCTCGCTGACATATCACATATTTCTTTCCGTTTCAAGCTTTCCTTTGCATCTTAGTGGCACTGATTTTTATTTTCCTTTTTTTGTTTTGATCTTTTAAATTAAAACTGAACTTCATTCCTCATGTCACTCTAATGATTTTATGTTGTAAGGTTTGTAAAGTAGATTGTGAGATATAAGATTAAATCTATTAAAGAATTTATTTAAAGATTAGGAAAGAGGTCATTTCAATGAAACCAGACTATATATCTTTGAATTTACAGACTGATGAGAAGGTTTTAACACTCTGGAGATTTAAAAAGAAAAAAGAAACAATTAAAATAAACTTATTTTAAAATAAAAACACATAACCCAACATCCATGTGCCTTTCTTCTTGACCCTGTGTGTGTGTTTGTGTGCAAGTTGTCATAATGGTTTCCTCTTAACCCTCTTGTTCTGGGGTTGCCATGGTTTGGGGTGACCCCGCTCCCACCATCTGTGTTAACACATGTCCTAACATTGTCTTACCTCAGTGGATGAGAATGCCCCAAACTCACTACATTCATAACTCATATGAATATGTCAACTGGAACCAGTCTATCATGTACACCGTTATCCAAAACATGAGCACGGTCATGTGCACTTCTACCCAAAACATCATCTCATGACTACCAACTGATTCTTTATTTCATTTATTTAAGGCTTTATTTTAAAATGCTACACATTTATTAGGGTTTATATATTTATATATCATAAAAAGTACATTATATAGGCCTACTTGAGTTTTCTATTCACAGCCTCATGGAGCATGATGGAGAGCATGCTACAGTAAATTCAGAGCAATTGGGTTTTTCCTTCTCATTAATTGAAATGGAAACAGATTTCGATCTCCATTAAAATCCATTTTTTCCATAAGCCAGCGGATGCTCTCTGATGTCTCGAACAAGGTCAAGGCTCTGTCTTTGCTTAGGCGAGCGCCTGCCTATTTCCTCTAAAGGTTTGAAATAGGTGTCCTCTGCCCCGATGCCCATCAGATAATGATTCTTATAGAGGTAATTTTTTCAGCTAATTAAAATCTGATGAAGCCGTAAGAGAAGAATGATTCAGTCTGAACCTTCAGGGTGATTTCAATCTTGTTTTATACCTGCCGGGACACACTTTTAGCATTAGGGGGGCTATATTAGAAACCAAATAATGTACATAATTAGCTATATCTAATTAATTCAGATTCAACTGAAAGTCAAGCTCTTCAAGGATGACATCACTGCAGCAGTATAAGCTCAGTTAGAGTTTAAATGGCGCCACCTGCTGGTGTAGACATGAAACTACATGTGTGGATAATATGGCGTTAATAAAATCTGGTGACTTTCGTTTGGTGGGGGTTTAATGGAACGTCTAAAAGAAAATAAATTACAACAATATAAAACTCAGTATGATTTTAATTTTAATTAAATAGTCTACAATGAATACACTGATTATTTACTTTGAATGAATTTTCACTCTAGTAAAATTCACGGCCCCACTTTATAGCAAGCGCCTTTACCTATATACTGATATTTAAATTAATCAATTGATACAATGCACTTATAGTGTACATACATATTTTACGTTGTACTTATATTTGAAAAATACCTGCATGTAAATATTTTCTGTAATTACACTGTTGATCCTTCCCTTACACTGTAACCCACCCTTAAACATAACCATACCACAAAACCCGTGCCTAACCTTACCCGTAACCCACCTCAATAGCAGCAAGTCTTTTATTTTACAACATAAACACAATAAGTACATTGTACCTAACCTTTCTAAGTACATGATAGTTTTAAAAAAAGTGAAAGTGGCATATGCAGGCCAAGTATGGTAACTCATAATTGGAATTTGTCCTGTGCATTTAACCCATCCAAGTTAGTGCACACATTAGGAGTAGTGAGTAGTGAAAACACACTCACACACACTGCAAACCGTGGACACACACCTGGAGCAATGGGGGGTTATAGAAATGACCTCAGTCATTTCTTGCCGGAATTGAGAATTGAACTCGCAATCTCTTCAGGTTACCAGTCTCACTCACTAACCATTAGCCATGATTGCCCCTTATAAATCTGATAAAGCACCTAATATTAAGTGTGAGCAATTTCACAAATAACTGAGAAACGACAAGTTAAAGCATTTAATCAAATGAAATTTTGAAGTTTAAAGACTGAAATAATTACTCGTTTTAACTTATTTTAAATTGTAAACAGTAAAAACAAAAAGGCCTATGACTGACAACCATGTATATATTCCTGTTATAGTAAAAAATGCTGTAAAATGTTCTTGTTAGTAGATAAACATATACAGTAAAAGCAAGTGAATTCATTGCTAGTTTCACACAGGAAGGGGAAGGAAGTTAAGTGGTTTTGAAGTGTGCAAGTCTGAGGTGGTAAAAGTGGTTTTGTTTCAGAGGGTGAGTGGGTTATATGACGATAGATAAGGCCTGTCGATGTTGACCGCAGGCCTAATCGTGGCTGTCAGTTGTTGCTAGAAAGCAATGAGTCATTTAAGAAGCTTTTTAAGAGCAAAAAATCCTGAAATTAAACAGGAGGATATGGAGGTGGGTGCTTTTCCTGCACAGCAATAAAAAAGCTTTTATGTGCAAAATGGATAAGGCATTTTTGTTTTGCTCTCAACCCCTCTGAAACCCTTAAATTTGCCCTCCCCCCCTCCCTCCTATTCCTGCCCCTCCCTCCTATTCCTGCCCCTCCTTCCTATTCCTGCCCCTCCTGACCAATCCAGACTCCGACAGCCTCTCCAGCCAGACCCAGCCCAGCCTATCAGATGGCGAGGAGCAGCTGGAGCGGCTGCAGCAGGCGGAGCTTACGCGGAGCAAGCCCATGTCTCTGTGGAGGGCGCTCACTGTGCAGGCCTGGCTGGAGGTTGTCATGGCAATGCCCATGTACATGCGCGCCTGCACTGAGAATGTCAAGAGTGGGAAGGTAAATGCTTCTCCTCTTTATTTTTTCCTGTTCTTACCATTTGCATTTTAACCCTTTTTTAAAATAATTTAAATAAATACAACTAATAAGATAATCCTCTCCTTGATTAAGTGATATTCTAGGATAACATTTTCAATTCTGCAGCCGCTGATTATACTTTAGCAGGCTACTATTACTTCCCTGATGCTTCCAATGTGCTCTGACATGAATCTAGTTAATGATTGCTCTGTTCAACTGGAAGAGATGATGATGTCAGTGAGCTGCTTCCTTTTGCAGGTGTTGTTGGGGTTGACCGATGAGGATCTGGAGCTGGGGTTGGGAATCAACAGCCCCATGCACCGCAGGAAGCTGCGTCTAGCTATTGAGGACTACCGAGAAGCAGAGAATGGACGAGGGTGAGTGGCCACACTTGCTTATAAAAGAGCACACACACACACACACGTGTGCATTGGCAATTGGTTTTGCGTTACATTTTTGTCACTCAGACTTTCCAAAGCTGCTGATATGGATCATCACTGGGTGTCTCAGTCCTGGCTGGGTGACGTCGGGCTCCCCCAGTACTCACAGGTCTTCCACAACCAGTTAGTGGACGGCAGAGTGCTGAACTCTATCACACGAAGAGACCTGGAAACCATCTTCAACATCACCAACAAGTTTCATGTTACCAGCATCCTATCAGCCATTCAACTTCTGCAAATGCTTAATTTCGACAAAGAGGCAAACATTTTTGTACATTCACACTGAAAAAGTATTGTTGATATTGTAAAATACACTGATCAGTTTGCTTTTATCATAACATCTCTGCAGATTATACAGGCACGTCGTTCTCAGTGTGAGAATCGAGATCTGGATCCGGTGGTCTGGACCAGCCACCGTGTCATTAAATGGATCAGAGACATTGATCTTAAGGTGGGTAAGACCTAAAAATGAATGTACACTATCATTAAAAAGTTTGAGGTTGGTAAGATTTTCAGTTTTGCTTTATATGCTTGTGGAAACCATGTTTTGATTTTTGTTTTTTTTCTCAGGGTTCTTTGATTAATAGACCCCCAGATTCACAGACAGGACTTAAGCCTTGACTAACATTATGTTTTAACTGAAAGCAATTACACTGATATATCTTAAATATAATGTCAGTGCCACTGTTTTGTCTCAAGATACACCAGTTCTGTATTTTCTGAGGCACGTTTATAAAAGCTACTTAAATGTCCTAATTAACCTAAGGCCATTCGATTTTCTTTTGTGCATTTTAATCAATTTAATGCATCCCTCCTGAATTAAAGTATTAATTAAAAAAATAATAATAATAAAAATAAATATGTCCCGAAACTTTGTAACCGTGGGGAATATACATTGGCCCCAAAAGTAGGCTATTTGGATACTTAAACTACGCTTAAAACCACCCACATTATAAATGTCATAATTGCAAAAACCGGAGAAAAAGTCTAGCATCATTTACTACTAGGTTTGATATTTTTAGTAAGACATTTACTGTACTTTTATATGCAAACTGTTGAATGTTGTCTTTTATGCAGGAGTATGCTGACAGCCTTCAGAACAGTGGCATCCATGGAGCTGTGATGGTTCTAGATCCGACCTTCAGTGCGGACAGCATGGCCAAGGCTCTAGACATCCCTAACAATAAACACATGATCCATCGTCATCTATACGAGGAAATGAAAGTGCTTCTCAACCCAGCAAGGTGTGTGCTGCTTCATTTCATAATCATTAATTGTTAGTAGGCTATATGAATATGACAAGCTGTTGCAATTAATAGTTATTAGAGAACTTGTAAACTTTAAAAGTCCTTGTGCCATTATCCACCTAATTTTTTTTAAAATTGCGAAGTAAGTTGTTTTGTAGGCTACCTCTAAAAATAATTGGAAGCTGATGACAACGGAAGCCAGACATATTCAATTTGCGCACGCTCTTACGTGAAAAATAATGGATACCACTCGGTATCGGAATTTTGAGACGTCTCTCGGGCATATATTTCAGTCATGCAAGTACCCTACAGCTCCAGTCTCTTTGAATGGGGAAACATTACATTCTCAAAGTGAAAATTTGTCAGTTACGCCATCCAGCGGTCGTCCATGGCACGGTGAATTAGTCCGCTCATCCCAAAAAAGACCGGCGCTACTTTCATATTTCTCGTGTTTGTACTTTTTTTCAAAATAAGATAGCCTATTGAATCTCACGAACATCTTTTCTACAGTTCATATATACAGTAGCCTACATATATATCAACTCAGATCAGTAGGCTATTTAATTTACCTGTATTTAATTTATTTATTTGTTGTGTATAGCCTCGTAAAAAAGCACTCTGCTTAACAGTAACTGTTGAGCTTAAGAGTTTGGCTGAGTAGTATTTCTGACTTGCAGAACTAATCAGGCTCAGGACTACAAGAAAGAAGGGACTCCTACACATTCACCTGTCTCAAACTGCCGCAAAACTGAGGAAGGATTTTCTCCCAAGCAAAAAGTTGGCAAGGTAGGTCCTTTATTGACACAAAACAGTCTGTCCAAATTAAGACAAATGGTGGACTTTGTCCGCCTATGTTATTGTTAACGATCTGTAAAAGGATAAATAGCCTTTCTGTCATTCCTCAGAGCCCTTTGAGATTCAATCCACTGGTCGCTGTTGGGAGGGACTTCACTTTTCAAGGCGGGTGTGGATCACCACCAAGAGAAGATCGCATCAAGATCCTGCAAAGGACCAAGGGCAGTCCCATGCACGGTTACTCGAGCATAGAGATCACGAATGTCTAAAGCCAACACTCTGTGTTTACCTTGGATGAACTAGGAAGAGTGAACCTCCCCTAACCTCTAAATGGACCAAATGAGCTCAATTATTTGTAAAAGAGATTTGAAAATTGACCATTTGCACTTATGAGAATTTTGTATTGGCAATAAATCACAACTAAGCACTTAAATCTACATTTTATAAACTGGCTGCATTAAAAAAAGTAATATTTTGTTACTGACATAATACTTAGATGAACTTGTCCTTATTCCTGTAAATTCCAGTCAGAACTGTAGGTATGCAGCTGAAATCAATACCACATGTTCAGATGTCCATTCCCTCCATGAAGGTCATCACAACACTGTGCTTGTTTAACGTTACGGAAAACGTATGAGGAATGAGTAATAGCGTTGTGAATACATTGTGACAATGCTTTGAATGCCCCATCAATGTATTTTCTTTGTTTGAAGACATCTGTTGACATCTGCTAAGATGTTTGTGTTTTCAAAGTCTCATTTGCATACAAAATTAAAAAGCAAGAGCCACTTTAGTAGCAATGTTGTGTGGGTAATAGATTAGTCATAAGGATCACTCCAGTTTAATTGAAATAGGGGAATGAAAGACAAAAATCTTTCTTATTCCTTTGTGATTTTCAACATCTCTGTCTTACCATGCATGCAATTCAGTTTGTTCAATGGAATATATATAAATATATATCAATGCATTGTATAGTGACTATATCATGCACAATAAGGAAATGCAAGAGTGATATGATTGGAAAGCCTTTAATCCTTTCTTTTAGAGTGAAATAATCATTATCTGTCATGAGGCTCCCAGATGAATGTATGGAAAGGTAAAATATAGTATACAAGCCAATGCCACACATGTACTGCAATTTCTACAGCTGTGTTTTCCACACAGAGCCACAGGGCACACAAGAGCAAATCCAGTTTTGCAGCTCAGCATGCAACAGCATTGAGCTTTGATGCAAACAGCCTCTGTCATGTGGGTCGACACAGGTTAGATAACATGATTAATGAGTGCGTTTCACAAATTCAACCAACTGTAATTTTCAGATCTTGTTCAAATCAGTTGGAAATGCCAATTATGAATCACAGATATCCTGCTTGGTTTGACTCAAAATGTCTATTGATAGCCATTGGTCACACAACATACCAGCAGATGCACAGCTCAAGAATATAGCAGTTTCTGGTGCAATTTTAAGGTGGATTTTGCAATCACAAATCATTTTGATATCTCTGTACCTTGTGGCATTAGTGAAAATGTACTTTTGAGAAACATTTGTTTATAGATATACCATGTGTCATTGACACAATAATCTGTATAGAAAAATAAAAACTCTACATGCATATGTTTGAGTATTGCTGTGTGTTTGTTTGTCAGGTTGGTTTACACTACCGTTCAGAAGTTTGGGGTCAGTTTGGCTTCTTTTTAAAAGAAATTAATACTTTTATTTAACAAGGATGCATTACATTGATCATAGTGACATTAAAAATAATTATGTTACAAAAGATTCTAATAAAAGTTCTGCCGGGAAGACTCAATTGTTACATCATCTATCCAATCCATCTCCTTCTCATCTATCCAATAGCGTTCTAATACTTGTATAAAAGATATGTACTTACTCATGTCTGAATTTGCAGATGCTGACTCTTCCATTCACCTCCATCCTAACATATCATATTGCCTGCTGGGCTGTTAATAAATGGTTAACTGTTACAGTATTATTCTCCCGAGTCATTCTGGTAGAAATGCTGTTCTTCTGAACTTTAAATCAAAGAACCGTGAACATTTTTTCTTTATCAAGTTTCCACATAAAATTAAGCAGCTCAACATAAATAAAAACACCAGATCAAAGTATTAGAACTATTTATGAAGGATAATTTAACTGTGAAGACTAGAGTAATGTCTGCTAGAAATTCAGCTTTGCTATCATAGGAATACATTATATTAAAATATAAAACAGTTAGCCTATATTAAACTGAACATTTGTAAAACCTTGTTTCATTTAATGAATTCCAGATCTTTATGGGTTGAAAATAACTTTTTCATAAAGTTTCAAATTACTGTGTTTATGCTTTTAAACAAAATTGAAAAGTCTCTCCGTTAAATTTTACATACAAACCTTAATTAACTGATTAATCAAAAACTGTTATTGTACAAACATTTAGGTAATTCCCGTGGTTCATGCTAATACCTTTCCACGAATCCGGCTAAACTGAACAGCTCTGTTATCTTATTCCTCTTCTAAAACATGCCTCGCTTTAGGACCACGCGTCCTACTAAACTCTTTACAACTGAGGGGTTGCCCTCGAGTTGATTTTAAACTAAGTTCCTGTCTCTGTTTAAGCCCAAAAAATTATAGAAGCAGAGTGACTGAGGAAGGAGTTAGAATATTTATCCAGCTTTTCCTTCCATAAACGAATGAAAGGATCGTGAGGACCCTCGTTTCACCTGCGACTGGGAGCAACACCTGCCTCAGGTAGCCTACTTGTTTCATGACACAATGTGCGAAGGGCGTTAACGTTAAACCGCGGCGGAGCTCAGGTTAGGCCGTACACTTTAGCTTCAACTTGGTTTATGCGAATTTATTTGGCGGTTTTCGTCATCGTTGAGTTGTTTGACTTTTCTGACAAAAAGTAACACCGGAGATTCTTTAGACTGCTGGCGTTACAAAGATTCTATTATTGTTTAAAGTTGTTTCAAAATATCGTGAAAGACCCTCAGGGACTCGCTCTCAATAGTTTCATGTCAGTAAGATGGCATTAATAAATCGGTAGCCTAATCATTTATATTTTATCTTGGTTTAAAATATAAAATCTTTAATTGTTTCTCAATCTTCACATCTGATGTCATAGTGTCTAATACACATATTTCGAAATAGTCAGTGAAACTAAACCTTTAAACAACATGATGAAGGTCAATCTTTTTTTCCCAGGGTGTTTTGAAGTATAAACAATGACACTGAAACGGTAGAAATACAATCTGCTCGAGTTGCCCTTATCAGAGCTCTGGACCTTATAAAGCTTCCATGGTTTACTATTTACTTATTAGAGTTACTTACTAATGTATGAATCATCATACATTAATATGGCATCTCATCCAAACAGTGTAAGAAACTTCCTCTATTGATGTAATTTAGTTTGATTCGTTTTTTGTTTGTTTTTTTTTAAGTTAAAAAACTCATTACCACAGTAACAATTAAAGTAGTATGGTATTTCGGTGGTAACTATAGTTAAAGTGGTGACCATAATGTCTGCTTGTATCAGTATAAAAGCTGTAAAGGTATTTAAGTTGATCATGGACTCATATCGGTTCATTTTGTTTTAGTATTTTTCTATTATTTCACATAAAAACAAATGGAAAGCGGAACAAAATACAGAACAATAACATTAAAATATATTTGAACAAAATACAACATCTGTTGACGGAAACACTCCAAATCTGTAATTGTACATAAATGATTATTTTTTCTCTGATAGATTTCCATAATTGCTTCTTTCCATCTTTGAATTAGTGAAGGTTCTGGTTTGAACCGTGTCTTCCTAATTCACTTCAAGACCACAAAATATTGTTTTATATTTTCAAAATGGAGGGAGTTTATCAAGAATAGGGATTTCAGAGCATTTTTCAATCATGTGAAATATATCTGTCTGATTACTTCATCCCAATATATTTCTATTAAAATATGACTATTCAAAATAAAATATGACTCTTGTTGCCCTTATTTTACCCATGATTACAACCTCCATTTTAAGGTTGTAAAATAGGCTAAATTTTAAGGCTACCTCCTCAGAACTGTTGTATTTAGTGTTATAAAATTAGAATTCCAGACAAGGCACAAATGCAAGCAGTTTATTTTACCATTGTGTGACCAACCATTCTGCCATGTATTCTGTAAGAATAAGTTCAGATCAGCTCAAATAAGGTCATGGGGTGCATGTTTAGATGGGGGGGATTTAGTGACCTATGGATCTCTGTCTGTTTTCTTCAGGACGGGGAGCAAGTGTTGCTCTGTGTATTTGGACAGGCCTTCCTGGTCTTTTGTCATATTTCCCTATTTAATTTTTCTTTTGTTTTAACCAGATTTTAATGTTCTTTGCTCTCATGGACTCCTTTGAAGACTTGTCACGTACACAAATCTGAATGGTATTAATATATATTTAATTTAAGGCTAGAACTGTGCAAATAATTAAGCTATTTTCTCACAGATTCTCTCCTGAGGATGAATTCTATTGATTTTTAAAATTAGGGATGCAACAATCATGATTTTTCATTGGCGATTCTGTTTTTTTGTTGTTGTTGTTTTTTAGCAAATTGGCCGATTTCGATTCCGGTTTCTGATTTTAATCATGATCCGAAGATGCTACACTCATGTAACATGAGTAGTTGTTTTTGACTTGATCTGACCAAAAACCAGACAGACTGAATGAAAATGTAAATTCACTCTCTGACAGTAGATGGCGCTTGTGAAACAGCAGTGATATAGTGTTTCCTTGGTTAGCACTGTACACGAAGCAGCGCTTATAACCACTAATTTATACAGAGGTAAGATGAAAAGATAATGCCACTGAAACTTTTCTGAAGGCAGTCAGTTTCCTTTATAGATCCATTCATATAGACCCCCACCCTCAATTCAATATTTATATTTTTCTTCTTGCTGTGCCTGGTACAGTATTTTCTCTGATGGCATGTGTCTGTTCCCCTCTTTGTGTCCATCTTGAGTGATGTCTAACTGCAGAACCACATGTCACAGCAGTCTGAGGACAGCAGGGCCAGGACAGCAGCGTCAGACCCGAAGTTAGGATAATGCTGATGCTCATCCTACCCAAACACCAACCCTACCCTTCACAATAAGCCCTACCTTAACGAATGCCCAACCCCACCCAACCACTAAATCTACGCTTAATTATATATGAGCTATAAGCTTCACCCCAACACCGGTCTGAGACTGCTGGCCTGGCGCTGCGGTCCTCAGACTGCTGTGACGTATGGCTCTGCGTTTGGTTGTTAATGTACATTACAAGAGTGTGGTTTTCTCTGGGTGGCCTGTGTTAACGTCCTGTTTACAGACTTCGTAATATTCCCACATGAATTACATTTTGGGTAATGATTGCAATGCAGTTTGTGCACAAGTCCAGAATAGAGATCAGCCAAAATAAGTTTGGAGCAAAAACCGTCCGGTTCTCTGCTGAATAATGCTACCTATCAGATTGTGCTACCAACACTATTTGCATTGTTTTGAGGGTCGATTAGGTTATGGGTAGGTATAGATGTTAATAAAGCTTCAAACCACATGAATATGATGCTGGTAGCATTTTTTTACTGTCGAATTGTGCTAACTACTGTATTAATGGGAGGTAGTATCACTATCACAAATCGTCTGAACACCGGTCTCTATTTAAAATCCCTTTGTTTTTCAAGACTGGCAGGAGGAGTTTTGTTCAAAGACAGGCTTTTACCATTAGTGTGCACATTTTGTCATATACAGCTTGTCATGTCTTGCTCTGTGACAAACCTGTTTTATTAGTGCCACGAATTGTACAAGGGTTTCTTAAACTAACTACACTTTCTTTCTACACAGACGATTGCTCTCTTTCTGTCTCCCTCCATCCGTCCATTCTTCATTCCTCTTAAAATATGAATAACAGAATCATTAATTTGTTCTTCATCCTGAAACCACTTGTTGTAAATCGAAATCTGAAGATTATAAAACATATTTGACCATTTACTTTTCACCCTCGAATAAATGACACCCACAGGCGGATGATGAGTCACCCAAAGTTCCCGTAATGCCTGCAATCGTGATTTCTGTTTTAGTAGTCTACCTGAGCACATAACGTAAAACGTTTGTAAAAAACCACCTTATGATAAAACGTGGCTACTCGCGTAACATTGCACACAGTATTTACATGTTGTTACATGGAACTGTATTGAAAGAGTCTTGTATAAATAGACTAAATACTCTGAGCATTTTGTAAGAATTTTGGTTTTCCTAAAAAAATAGGCTGTTTGTCCTGTTTTAATGTGAATTTAAAGTAGCTTTTATCTAAAATGACACCCCTTCCCATTTTCATTCTGAGCACAGTGAAGTGCCCACATTCACGAGTGAACAATGCTGTGTTGTTATGGCAACAGTTAGTGTACAGCAGCAACCTAACCTTAGTGCACTGGATCCGTTTTTGGTGATTTTTAGTGTGCAACTGTGCATGTCTTCCTAATGGGTCTTAATCTTTACTTTCAAGGATAATTGCTGAAAGCTGTTGTTGATGTTATGAAAATGAGTATAGATTTGGGAAAGAGTGTAAAAGTCGCAGGTGTTAAATGTTGTATTTTTAATGCACTTATTTTATCACATCGAAATGGACCCAGTTTCTTAATAGTGATGCTGTCATTTGAGGAGTTCAGAAATCATAATTAATTTTTTTTGGCTGAAATGTCACTTTTCTCTTCCCATCAAATCCCAACAAAGACAGGAAGCTTTTAGCGCGTGTCAGACACACACAAAATGATGGGAAACATGTTGTTGCACAAGCCTTGTTGACTCATAAACCGGCTACATGAGTTGTACTGTATTTTCTGCCAGGCTTTTTTTGTGTTCCAGGCACAAACTGCGTACAAGCTGATTTTTATGTTCAACATTAAAAATGTAACTATATGATTATTAAAATTACCCCCTTTTCTTTTATTGACACTCACCCAACAAATTGGCTCAAAGGTGGTGATTTACTGTGAATGTGAATTGCTGTGATTTCAATCATATTTCTACCATTTTCTATATCATTGTTTATAGAACAAAAGCGATTGACCTTTATTATTGTAATTGTTTTTCGGGCATACAGAAGTAGCGATGTTTTCATCTCTATTGTGTTATAGGCTACGCCATAGTGAAACGGATTATCTGGAAAAAATGTAAAGCCTGGTTCTGTCCGTCGGTTTTTGATTGGATGGAGGCTGTTCTGAATAGAGCTTGCAGAGCATTGTAAGAAGGGGGAGGGGTTTAAGCCTACAAAACGATTGGAGAAGTCCTGCATACATCACCAGAGAGAAGTCTGACGTTTCACTGCAAGATCGACTTCTGGTGGATATCACTTTGATGAAAAATGATGAGGTCAAAAAATAGAAGAAAAAACAAAACTTAAGGATGAATCGGTCACAATAAGATCAATAACATGACCTGCCATCTTTAGATTATGACCAATACTTATTAGATTCTTTAATTGTCAGGCCTGAAAACTCCCATGCAATCCCTCAACTTGGGTTTCCCTGGTCATTTCCCAAATACGAGACTGACATGGCTTGAAAACAGCACAAAATTTTTATTATTTCAATGACATGCTGGAATGCTACCATTTGACCTCTACAGCGGCATTGAGCCAAATGGATAATTTTTTTTTTTTTGCTTTAGAGTCTCTCTCCAATGAGCTGAAACATAGAAACCCTTTTCTTTTGTTCACAGTCATTTCCAGGAAGCATTTCCCCTGAAATGTTTATAATGGTTGTCTCTTTTTCTTCTTTCATCTCACAGTTCTGCTCTCATCCTCCACATTTGGACCACCCTTCCGGGGTAACTGTATGTTTGTGAATATTCGAGAGGATCATTTACAGCTATGTGCGCCAGTGGGCAGCCTCTGTGTTCAGGAAGCAGGCGTTCACCCAGCAGTCAGGAGGGCAGTAGTTCAGGCTCCCAGTATGCTCTCTGTGCACTGGGGGTGGGCCTGGTGGCTCTTGGTGTTGTCATGATCGTGTGGAGCATAGTCCCTTCTGAAGAGACACAGGTGCACAATTCTACAACCACGGACAATGGTATTGCCAGTGGGACTGTAGGAAAGACATCGTCAGTTGCATTTGTGCTGGTTGGAACTGGGGTTGTCATGTTGCTCCTTGCCATATGTCTCGGGGTGAGGAACAAGAAGCGGATGAGACGCAGGGAAACTGAAGGTGCAGGCCGTGCTGATTATGTGGATCATGCCCATAGAGATCACGATGAGGAGTGAGTACTGCTCTATACTCATTACGCACACTCTCTGTAGGGTGGTAAAAGATGATGAAAAGATTAATGTCCAGGTTTTGTATAGGGATACACCGTTATTACAATTACATGGACGATAACTGATAAATGGCTGATATTGAAATTAAATTAATTTTAAAATCTGTCATTGAAATGCCAGTTTATAAAAAAAAATTGTTGAGATTTGCTAAAAATGTACATTTAACAATGTTGTTAAAGTTACCGGGTCCGTAAAAAATCTATTTAAAAATAAATGCGGTTCTTTCAACGTTCTATTCATAAATGCAGCCTTGGTGAGCGAACATATGAGAATAGGATCCAATTCTCACTATTAACGCAATATTAACTATGACTTTTGCCTCAATAAACTCCCAATTACTGCGTATTAATCGTTAGTATGGTAGTTATGTTTAGGTATTGGGTAATATTAGGGACGTAGAATAAAAATGTTAGAGTTCTTACTAGATCAAGAAAATATGATTATATAACACCGATTTTATCATCACTTCATTGGTTACCTATAAAGTTCTGTATTAATTACAAGGTATTGCTTCTGACTTATAAAGCCCTAAATGGTTTAGCTCCAGTCTATTTCACGTATCTTCTATCGCCCTACAATCCATCGCGCTCTTTAAGATCACTAAATTCGAGGCTTCTGGTCATTCCTAGGATATCAAGATCCACCAAAGGAGGGAGAGCATTTTCATATTTAGCTCCGAAGCTCTGGAATAGCCTTCCTGATATTGTTCGTTGCTCAGACTCGCTCTCCCAGTTTAAAACTAGACTAAAGACGCATCTCTTCAGCCACGCATTTATATAAATGTTTTATCTTACAGTTACTGTAAATCCGGCCTCTAGTTCATAAACGCCAGAGGAGAACTGGCCCCCGACTGAGCCTGGGTTCTCCCAAGGTTTTTTTTCCTCCATTGGGTCACCTGATGGAGTCTTAGGACACCATTAGGTCACTTAATGGAGTTTTTCGGTTCCTTGCCACTGTTGCCTTTGGCTTGCTCAGTTGGGGATATTCAAATTAATTAACCAATCATTAATACCATTGATCAGCCCTACCAAACGTGGATGTCTTTTTTCCACTAATCAGTCCCTCCAGAAAAACGCGATTATGCGATCGCTGAATTCAATGCATAATCAGCCAAAGTCCGCATATTTATGCGGGGGCCGCATTTTTTCAAATACTCCGCAATCTCGCCGCATAAATTACTGATTTCCGCGCAAAATATGCGGGGCTTGCATGATTTCATAATACCCGCATTTTCGTCGCGAAACAGTCACATATACCTTAGCAGAAAGTTGAAAAATGTTGCGTTTACTTCACACAAGAGCAGCCGTCACCCTTGTTGCCATGGGAACGTTATGAAGTGACGTAATTACGCAACGTGAACATCGAAAGGCTGCAAACTCCCGCGAATAAGCCATGAAGCCTGCAAATAAATCTCATGTGCCAACAAAAATAAACACAAAAGCTGTTTCCCGGTGTGTTACATGACAGTGGGGGCAAATTATTTTGCACTACGTGCAACTGCGTGTTGGACCACAGGCGGAAGTCGACGCTGGACTACCACTTTGCCAGCCTTAGTATGTAAATTTGTTACAGTAAGAGAGTGCACTTTGTGCATTGGAAGCACTTATTTTAACAGAAGATGTCTGTTTTGTATAGCTACCTCTGTAAAACAGGAAGCACACATTTTTTTATTTATTTTATTTTATTAATTAATTTTTACAGAAGTTATAGCATATTGATATTCCTTTTGTAAAGCTACAGAACTTGTTTGACTCAATGTTTTGTAAGTTTGCCATGTTTATTAAGGTCTGAAATAAAACAAGATGAGACCTTAAATATTCCCAGCACTTTCTGTGATGTAGTAGCCTATGCACTTATCATAGGAAGTAATAAGAAATTACTCTTTCCATTTAAGGTAGTGGCCTAGTGAAAACAGGGTGTAGGGGGAATCACTTTTTTTCTCTCTTTTTCATCAAACCGCAATTTTTGCAAGTTCCCGCAATTTTTGCAAGTTCCCGCAATTTCTGTAAGTTTCCGCAATTTCATCGCATAAAATTGCATAAATATCCCGCATATTCCATCGCATTTTTTAAGAAAACGTGCCGCGTAATCAAGGATTTTTGCCCGCAACAATCACAAAAAAACTCCGCGTTTTTCTGGAAGGACTGACTAATAAACGAACATTATGTTGTTTTGATTGATACTGTGAAGCTGCTTTGATACAATCTGTATTGTGAAAAGCGCTATATAAATATACTTGACTTGACTAGAATATGGTCATGAAGCATAAGGCATTATATGTGCTTTTATAAGTACTAATAAACAGCCAATATCCTATGTATGCTAATAGGCAACTAGTTAATAGAGAGAATTGCACCCTAAAGTAAAGTGTTACCAAAAATTCTTACCAACTCCAAAGGTTGCGTGTATATATAAAAGGATTATTAATAATTCAAGATGTATTTATTTTTTAAATCTCTAATATCAGTACGGATATATTGTTAATCCCTAGTTCCCTTTGTTCAAATCCATCTAAGTGAAGCATTTTGACTTTTTGACTATATGGTATGTTTATCTGCATGCAACTCATGTCATGATATCTATGTAAATATTAGATCAAGTGAACCCATACCCAGCTTTGACGTCCCCACCTATGAGGAGGCGGTCACCAGCGGACGGTACCCTGTTCGACAGAGTAACTTGCGACAGAGTTACCAGCTGCCCTCGTACGAAGATCTGATTGGGGCCGTTGAAAGTGAAGGCCAGCAACCGAAAGAAGGTAATGGCCAAGAGGCCCATCAGCCGCCTCCTGACCCCGGACCAGCGGCGCCCACCCGCTCCAGTAGCAGGGCCAGCCGCCTCCTCAGACCTCTCCGAGTGCGCAGGATCAAGTCAGAGAAGCTCCACGTCAAGGATATTCGTTTGAACATCCAAAAGCCTGGACAGGTTAGGGTGGTCATTGAACCACTGACCCCACCACCACAGTATGAGGACAAGCCCCCTCAACTACCCACAGAAGCAGTGTAATCATTCAATCACTGGATTTTGGTCAAGTGTTTGCATCTGTGGGTTGCTTGGGAAATGTTGACTCATCTGTGCAGAAGCAGAAAGTTTCAGTGAGAGCTTTAAATATATCTCTAAATCTGCCAATTTATGACATAGGATGCATTAATGTGCGTTGTCAATTAGTTTCTTGGACAAAACACTAAACCCTACTTGAATGTGTGTTTTTTTTTTTAATATTTTTTTTTTTTATCAGAACTATCAATATTCGAAGAAGGATATTACAGTAATTTTTTTTTTTTTTTTTTACTGTATGAAGAGGGATATGAATGCCACAGTGTGTTTCTTAAGATAGAGAGTCACTGTTAACTTCCAAAGAATTATTCAATGTACGTTTGAAAAAAATAAAAACAAAACAAATTCTTATTGGAGAATAACTTGAATAACAACTCAAGAATCCAAACAAACATGGCAAAGTTGCCATGATTGAAATGCCAAACGTTAGTTGCTGTTTTTTGGAAAAGGCTTTTTGCAGTTATCCTAAATCTGAATGTAATAGTTTTTCAGCTTAATTTTTTACTCTGAATATATATATATATATATATATATATATATATATATATATAATACATTTGAACCAGTGGTGCTTCTGTGACCAATTTTGCAGGAATGCAAAATGAATGTATATAATAGATGATGTAATTCCAACTAATTTGCTTAACTAATTTATTCAGTACCATTAATCCAATTAATAATATCACCGTTTGCAATTAACTTTGCCTCTTTTTATCTAGATATATTGTATTTTGAGGGTAAAAAATTAAGACTTTTTGTTTTGAATCAAATGCCATTTCAAATATTCTTAAAACTCGTAGGAAATTTTTATGTAACCTTGTTATTTTAGAACAAATTCTGCATTCAAATGAAATTATAAAAAGTGATATTAAAAAAAGGAAAGGTCTAGATAACAAACAAAAATGCAGTTAGGGAACTCCTGAAGTGCAAATGTGAATTTTAAAGATTTGGCTACTATTCCAACTGCAGTTTGACTGTACAAATACGCAATTATTATTCATGTTATCCTACATCATGCTTCAAATGAACCGTTTTCAATCATAAAAATGTTGTCTACGAGCTAAACTGCACCTTTTAGCAAACGCTTTTGTTTTTATTTACAGCTTAGTTTGTTATTATTCAGTTTAATTATTTGATTGGGGTGTAGAATCTTGGAAAATTGAAGCTATTAATATTTACTTGACAAAAGGGTTCATATTTTAAAGCAGAAAAGCTCTGTATTTTATTTATTTCTTGTGGGACTAAATAAAATTGTGTAATATGTTTTTGTTCATCTTTATGGTTCCCTAAGTAAAACACAGTGTGCTGATTTGTAGTGCCCCCTAGCGGCTGAGAATCGTACAAACAATATTGAAATACTGTCAAGGATGGCAAATTTGATTGCACTTTCCTTCCATAACTTTTAACAGATGTTGTTTTGACATACTGGAGAATCATTTAGGCCTTTCATTATGATACCGGTACTTCTAATTTGACTTTGTGAGGGGATGTGGTACAACATGTGAGTAGATGATGACAGAAATGTATTACTCTGAAACAACAACGTTCTTTATATTTCCCTATTAAAAATGTAATTGTAGTGTCACTGCCAACTCACACTGTTAATTTCCTATGTTTTTTATTTAAATTCGGACCATTTTTCCTTTACATTTATCATCAAATGTATTTCCCCAACCTACTTTCACCTATATATTTATCTTTCATTTCAGACATCACCCTAGAGAGAGCGAAAGAGGTCTGTATTGTGACAGGTATTTGAAGCCAATTCAAACTGTGCATTCATGATAGTGTTGGATTTCAAGCATCCCCACTTCAGGCATATGTGCCAAAATTAACCATTAGACAAATGCTTGCGATTTTCTATGTTCCATTAAAAACTAATTAGGCTGTTACAATATCACCCAAACGACCCAATCTAAACAAAGCCGTATGAGTTATGGCTTTACTAAACTGTGCTCTTAGATTTTTGTACATTGGCCAAAATGACGTTTTGAAATACAGTTTATTGTTGAGTCAGGTTTGTCATAACTAGCTTTATGTCCAAAAATGTTCAATACTACAGCATGATTGCAATGTGACATTGCTGATATACAACAGTAAACAAGAATTAAATCACTTACCAATCAAATGTTTGGTTGGTAGGATTTTTTCATGTTGTTAACCATAAAAAGGGCAAGAATAAAGAGACATCAGAAAATGTATTTAATGCTATTTTCCATCTTGTTAGGACACAAATAATACAATTTCATGATTTTGTTTTAAAACAGGACTTTTATTTTTATAAAATTTTAATGTTTGTATTCCCCATGATATATACTTCAACCCTTTAGGGATATAAAATCATTGAAAACAGAATGCTTGTTTGATAAAGCATTTTACAACATTTAGCCACATTTAAAAAAATAAAGTATTCTCACAACATAAAGTAAACATAAAATTCTGTTAAACAATAAGTATAGTGCCTCTCTATGAATATATTAGCCTAGATCATATTTAATATGCAAATTAGTTGGGCCTATAAATGACCAACACGACCAAAACTTTCCTGAAACACGTTATGCCATCTGATTGATAGTTCATCATTTTTTTATCAATTAGTATTTTTTGCTGTGAAATCTTAAATGATTTTTATAAAGTAAATGTAATATGAACATTTACTTGACTAACACAACTTGGGATTACTTGATTATCCATACATAATTTTTTATGTAAAATTTTTTTTTTTTTTTTTTTTATACTTTTTTCATGTAAATGTAAAATGTGACACAACAGGCTTTTGGGGAACATTTATTTGTCTATCTCTCAATAAACATTGAATTATATTCAATATGAGCTATAAGCCTGATATATGAAATATGATACTGAACAAAAAAAATGCATATACAAGTTTGCATGTGTTTTTTTTTTAAGGATCATATTTCATTCATACACACACAAACATAATATTTGTTTAAGTTGAAGTGCGCATAGCTTCATGGGAGGGGTCTGACACTTTCCCTTCCTTCTGCCATAGAAAGTGTTGACAGAAATTGCCTCAAAATATCCATGTATTGTTGACTTAAAACTGAATTTTGTATAGCTAACTAAATGATTAATGACTAAATGATTGAATATAATTTTTTATTTAAGAGTATTAAGTATCCCGGTTATTTTCTAAAACAGGCCACGTCTGTAGGCCACCAAGTCTATTTTTAAACCCTAAAAGGGCAACGTGCATGTCGCCTCCAAACATTTATGCTACAGATTATGAAAAATGTGAAAATTTAATTCATAAAATTTCAACATCAACCTAATAATGCTTAGCAACAACTTCAGTCCCATCCAAATATTGTAAATATGTGATGTATCATCTTTTATCTGAAGGTGAGATTTCCTACTACAGCCAGGTGGCCATGTATTTAAATGCTGCTAAAAGTGAGCTTTAAGTGAGCTAAAACAAAGAATGTATGAACAAAGTCACCAGATATAAATATTTACAACAAACACCCTTTCAACATGAAACCAAGAAATGAGACCTACACTTTCACTACCTCTCCCCACAGCCTCACAAATGTTTCATGTTTGTATCCCCCAGGAAACAAAAACCATAGGGTTAATGCTCATCGAGCAGGGGCAGAGATTTGCCACCCCTCACAACTGCTGTTTCTGTCGTCTTCTTTTTTTCTTGACAAGAATTGCGTTTATTTAAGACCACAAAAATTGCGAATGTCTGTTTACTGTAAAACTCACAAAAACTAAATTTTCTGTCGTGTCAGCCGTTGTTACTGTTCTCGCGGCGCGCACTTTTCAATATCACACGCAAATGCGGTGCGTTGTAGGCTATCGCTTCAAATGAAGCGCAAAAGAAACTAGGAGCATGCAACGTTGTAGTTCTGTCGTCAATTAAGTCATGAAAAAGGCCTAACCAAAACTGCGTGCATATATGAATTTGTTATATAGGCCTAAGCGTCACATGTCTCTGGACTAAAATATTGTATGTGAGATCACAAGATAAGGCACAAGCTGTCTTTTTTTTTAATGAACAAATACATATAGGCCTAAGCAATGTGCATTTGCAGGCTACTAGAAGATAGGCGCTAATTTTGCGTTAATTTGTAAAGTACAAACAAAAAATGGAACACATTCATAAAAGAACATATTTTAGGCTACATTCTGGCATTTATGTGCTGTTGACTTCCGCCCATTCACATTCTTGCACATGTGGATTCAAAAGAGAATAAATTTCTTCCCTTTACGGTGTTTGATTTAGGTATAGGCCTATGATTGTTGCAATTATTTATTTGGACAACTAATGCAGTTTACTTTTTCGTTTGCCCATTTTGAAAGACGGGCAAATTCTTCAACTCAGAATTGTTGAAGAGTTCATTGATTATATAAAATTCAATAAAAGTTGGATCATAATCTTTGAACTAGCCTACAGTAGGTATCTGCATGTCTTATCCATGAAGATGCAAGAGAACCAGAACCAAGCTGACTGAGCAAGTTGAACTAGCTATAGTGGGAGGAACCCCTTTATTAATAGCCTATGGAGGTAAAAAAATTGTCAAATTCACTCAGTATTCCATTATCTAATTTAGTTGGCTACTATCTAAATTACAATTAAGTAGCTACAAATTTACTGAATTCAGTTGTGTTGTAGAGGTACTAAAATAGTCTACATTGTAGTCAAACTCATTTTTATGTTGAAATAATGAAGATATGTACCAGTTGCTGGCCACCCCAAAGGCCTGCTCGGCCACTGTCATCAAGACTGCATAAAAACAGTAGGCTAACGTTGTGAAAATTCAATTAACCTATAATTGAATTAGCCTACACCCTTTCTAGGCTATTTAAAATCATTTATTCCAGCGATTGCAAAGCTGAATTTTCATCCATTCCTCCAGTCTTCAGTGTCACATGATGCTTCAGAAATCATATATGCGATTGACCAATGGGAATAAAACATTCCAAATCGCTCAATGTTTAAAGCTACCGTCAATGAAATACATTTAAAGTGTTATTTTAGTCTGAAACGTAAACTCTACCGTAAATTTAGCAGTCAGTGAGAATGTTGCTGTTGAAAGAAATTGATACCTTTTATTAAGCACAGACACAGTAAAGCATTTATAATGGAATAGCCTATACCAAAAAGCCTACCACTACTAGTAATAACGTAGTAGGCTAATGATAGTTTCTTAGTAGAAACTTTAGCCTACTTAAAATCAATATTTTACGTCCATGTTTATTTGTCTATTAGGTAAATAGGCAGAATGATGTGTTCGGGCGCTCAAAGTAGGCTAGCCTAAATAATTCTAAACACATTACTAATGTAGACCCTACATTATTTTCACGAAACTTTTGATTAATATATTCAAATGTACATGAACTACTCCTCCTGATATTAATGTAATGTACGTGACCTTTAAAGTTTGTTAATAAAATTTACTAAAACCCTTGTAAACTCCACCCCTCCTCCATCCGCTGCAATGGTTCTACACGTAGTTTGTGTTCCCGCTTTTGCAGCTGCTGGGGCTGCGGGGGGAGGGAGAGCTTCTCACGGAACAGCCAGCCCGGAGAGTCAGTCACATTCTTGGCCGGGATTCAATGACTGAACCAGACACAAACAAACACTGAGGGAGAGAGAGGAAGGGAGAGAGAGAGAGAGAGAAAGAGGGAGTGAGAGAGACTCGCACACTCTCATAGTAAAGCGGAGGCAACTGCGCCGACGAGCTTTACACAAGGCACACATTTTGCGCGTGAGTTGATCCAAGTCTGTTATATAGTCGGATTGAGAATTACATTTCGATCAAAACTTTAGACTTTGGGGAGGATTTTCTCGTCGCTCGGAACTCTGGTTCTTTGTGGTACGACTTAAGATTTGAACATGAAACAGTTGAATGGATTACAAGGCGGTGTTTTACGCTTTCCGAAGTGACATGGACTGTTGCGACTCTTTCCTTTCACATTCATTGAATTTGTTGTGAATAGACTGCCCAGGTTTAAACATGGAGGCTCCTTCCAGCTTTCAGCAGCATCCAGGACTTCAGCAAACTCTCAAGCAGTTTCACTTGAGTTCCAAGATCTCTCTCGGCGGTCCGGCAGCCTTCTCGGCTCGGTGGCAGCAGGACATGCTGTTCAAGAAGGACGGCCAGAGCACTGAGGGGATAGTGAACCTCCCGGCGCAGACGCCCCCGGTCATGCCGGGGCCCCTATTCATCCCGTCCGACCGCTCCACAGAGAGGTGCGAGACGGTCCTGGATCGGGAGACCATTTCGTGCTTCGTGGTGGGCGGCGAGAAGCGCCTCTGCTTGCCGCAGATCCTCAACAGCGTCCTGCGAGACTTTTCCCTCCAGCAGATCAACTCGGTGTGCGACGACCTCCACATCTACTGCTCCAGGTGCACGGCGGACCAGCTGGAGATCCTCAAAGTTATGGGCATCCTGCCCTTCTCGGCCCCCTCCTGCGGACTCATCACCCAGACGGACGCCGAGCGCCTTTGCAATGCTCTCATCTTCGGTGGCACGTTCCCCCCGCACGCCGACAAAGAGTTGTCGTGCTCCATCGAGCTGGAGCGGACGGAGAAGAGCTTCAAAGTTTATCACGAATGCTTCGGGAAGTGCAAGGGCCTGTTCGTACCAGAGCTCTACACGAGCCCTAGCGCGGCGTGCATACAGTGCTTGGACTGCAGGCTAATGTTCCCGACACATAAGTTCGTGGTGCACAGTCATAAAAGGCAGGAGAACAGAACCTGTCACTGGGGCTTCGACTCGTCCAACTGGAGGGCTTATATTCTTTTGGATCAAGACTATAGTGACAAAGAGGAGAGCACCACACTGCAGCAGCTCCTCATTGAGTTAAAGGGAAAATTTGACCTGGGGAACAAACACAAGACATCTTACAAGGTGAGTTCAAAATAGCGTTATTATGAATCTGAACTCCAGAATTATGGATATTTTACTCCCAAATATTTATGATAAATGTGATCATTAAAATATTATGTGTGCTTTACTTCATTGATTCTCATACACTTGTATTGATTTTTCTCTTCGTCTTGAGCGCTATTTGATCATACAACACCTATTAGGCTACACCTGGTTACACTTCACTGTCAAAGTAAAAAAAAAAAAAAAAGTCAAACATATTTTCCTACAATTTCCCCACACAGAACACGCTGTGCAACACAAACCATACTTCACGTTTCATCCCATATTTATTGTATTCTGTGTCGTTTTTTTTCTTTTCTGTTAGCTTTCAGTTTTGCCCTTTGTTTTTGAATATCACAACCTGTCCATGTTGACATTTAGTTCATTTGGATTTTTGATTGAAGCGCAAACTTCATCTTCCACCCTTTTTAAAGCCTATTTATGATGCCTTTAGCATCATTCTCTCCCTACTTTTTGAGATCATAACAGACCGGTTGAGAATCACTGCATGTTTTTAAATAAACTTATAATAATCTTGTAATATCAGCTTCTAATGCTATATCTTTGAGTGTATTGAAATGGTGGTGCACAGCCCACCAGTGTCCTGCCCCCAAACCCCCCACCCACCCCCTCGAGTGCATTTGTCTTGTTCTTCTGGATGCACTCAGGGACATCTGCATATGATAAATGGAGCCTCAATTATGTATTTTATGGGAGCCAGAGATAGACAGGGAGGCTTGGGGAAGCCAGTAATGGGCTCTGAGGTGAAGGAGGAGGGTAAGAGTGCTGTGTAGGACATTGTTTTGTGTGTGTGTTTTTGGTGGGGTGGGGGGGAGGGCAGGTTAGGGTTGAGGTCACTCTCTAAAAAGCAGTTGGTGTTGGGTCAGCGCTGGCCTTGGGTCTCCCACTGTCTGATCGGGCTCCACTCCAGGGTCAGAGATACGGCGAGCGGACAAAAGCACGGGAGTCTCGGGTTGGCTGCTCTCTCCACGCAGCAGCTGTTGAGTGTGATCGTGCTAATGGGTCTACACACATATATGTATGTGTTACCATGGTGTCACTTCAGCAGGCTTGGGATGCATGGTGTGGCAAATGCAGTTTCATCACTGTGGGAAATGTGAGAGACATGGCACATTTCAGAAATGCAGCATCATGTATATTTAACGATCGCTTCTCTATGGGAAAAGTGTTGACTGATATTTGTCACATGGAGGCTGAAGGGCTAGTTTACAGTTTGCAGTGCGATACGTCTGGTTAGGCTAAAGAAAGTCTGGCTTTTCTGTGCAACTTTTGTTAGATGATTAGATGGAACCTTGTGTGCATCTCTTATATTTGTTTAAATTGCACATTAAGCATATTTTATCATAACGACATGGGCTGTCCTAACAGTACAGTAGCTGAAAGCATGGAAGGAGGCATTTTGTGCAGTTTCTGTGGTTCACTGTCAGAAGTGTCCCAGTTAGCAAGCTGGCGGGGTCCGTGGGGAGCCGTGTACTGGTGGACCTGTACATCACTGGACTAGGTTGCTTGCGGAGAAAAAACAAAAGAGAGAAATAGCAGCTTGCCACCTTACACCTAACCTCAGCTGAATTGAGACGTTTGTTTTATTACTTTTTCTCCCTTTATTTATGTAATCAAACCTTTAACTTTTAAAATCTTTTCCAGTCTTGCTGAGAATATCTGCTTCATGCTGTCTCTTGCAGAGACTGTTTTTTTTTGAGAATTACTGTTTCCAAATATTACTACTTTGATGAGAGGCTAGTCGCCATGGTTATAAGGTTTTTGAGTCCTTTATGTAATAAAGTTGTTCACAGCAGCACAGAGTAAAGTTTGCTTTATTTTTTATCTGAGGGAAATCAGAGTGGAATATCTCAGAGCTGAATTCATTTAAAACAGCATCCAGACTTTGTCTGGTCTGGCTGACATAATGGGGGATATAGCTGGGAGAGGGTGGTGAGTTCTCATTAAGAATCTGTCGCCCCTGTCCACCAGGGCCTTGACGTGCCGTCAAAGGACCGTGACATGTGACCTCTGTCCAAAGCCAGTCAACCAACACTCCCACCCCCTCTCCTTTCAGACAGTCCGGCCAATCGTGTGGCCCTTGGTCCTCCAACTGGACAGATGGTTGTTTGATAAAAACAGAAAAATACATTGCAAATAAATCGGTAGCAAAACATCACATCAAATTACTATTTGCGTTGGTGTTAATCCCCCCCCCCCCCCATTTTCATGGATTTACATAAAACTTTATACATTTACCCAGTGTTATCTTCTTTAAAAAAAACTTAATTTTTACAAATGTTTTTATTATAACTTTTTATTTATTATTATTAATGTTGATATAAAAAAAAATTACATTATTTTGCTTATTTAAAAGCTTTTTAAGAGTTGTGAAAGGGTTTTTGCATTTATTTCCAAGACTAAATTTGAGGTGCTTTTTTTCTCATCAGTTTGACAGATGTTATGCTATTTAATTTATTTATTTATTAATCTTCATTTAAAAAAAAATATATATTATAGCTCATTTAAATGTATTATATTAATATTTTTATAATTCTCTTTATTATATTTTAGTATTATATTATTTAGATTTTTTAATAGTTGTGAGACTGAATTGGTGTTTTGCTCCAGTTTTAAACAGATCGATACTGCACATAATGGTTGTGTTGTGTTGTGTTTTATTTGGAGTTTCAACTTTCCCTTAAACCACATATTTCAAGTGCATGTGCATTGTCCTGCCAGAAATGAAGTAAGGCTCCCAGTGAGAATAGTATTGTGTAATAAATTGGACGCAGAGGGGCCGCAGAGCTTTAAACGGGGGGGATA
Organism: Semotilus atromaculatus; assembly: GCA_031834385.1. Lineage (NCBI taxonomy): Eukaryota > Metazoa > Chordata > Actinopteri > Cypriniformes > Leuciscidae > Semotilus > Semotilus atromaculatus. The sequence continues at coordinate 9,456,625 of JAULUF010000020.1, forward strand.
TCAAACTCTCTTTTGTTCTGCTCTCTCACTTTATCAAATTACAGATGACTCCCAACCTGAGACCAAACCAATCAACTGAGTGTCCGACCCAAGGTGGCCACGGCCATAATAAATGCGCACGCCTGGGGGATAGAGGTCGACATGTGCGTGCGAGTTTGCATTTCTAATGCCTGGATCAGCTGTGGGGAAAAGATTAAAATGAGCGTACGTCCTACTCATTTCCATTCCCATCTGTCTGCTGACCTCGCCGTTGCGGCCCGCACTGCGTCCCACCAGCCGCGCTGCCCCTTGCTCTACCTCCAGACTGCCAACAATTTCATCCGCTTGCCCAACCCCCCTCCACCCAAACAGTGCGAGTGCTACTTATTCATCCAGCGCAGTCAGGACACTCATCCGTAGTCTGTACCACATCACGGCGGCCCGCAAACAACCCCTGCTGCTCGGAATCAGATGCTCAAACAACACTGGGTGCCTGGGGTTTGACTTAGCCGGGTCAAAATCTACTTTCGGACGCCTATTCTCTGAACGGCTGAATTTTAAAAGGGTTGCTTGATGGCTTAACAGTTCCCAAGAGATGCTGTCTCATCCCCTCCCTGGAGGGATGGAGGTGAGGGGGTGGTCAGGGGCTCTCAGAGGTTGTGCCCTCTATTCTCTGCCGGGTGACCTCTTGTTTAAAAGGCGTCAGCTGGAGCTCTCCACTGGCTGATGCTGGGGTGAAGACCTGCCGCCTCTTTTGTTCCCGACATCTTTGTTACTCAAGCTCATTGTGTCTCTGGCTTCGTTTTGGTGCCCGTTGCACGACCGATGTCTCCGTGATAATGAGCCTGTAGGCTTTTGTCTGTGTCTGCTGCCAACATGAAATGCATCCACTGTGGTGTAGTGTTAATTTGGTACCACTATAATAATGATCATTAATCGGGATGTAGTTAGCAGCAAATGTGACGAAATCAGGCATCTGTTTTGTGAGCAAGTCTGTATGATGTCTGATGACGGCATTGGTTGAGGTTTAGAGTTGCGCAGACTGGCACTGCCACCAGTCTGTGGAAACAGATGGCAGAATGATGGTGGTGTTGTTTTATGATCAGTTTCTCAGATCAGGCCCCTTAGTCGATAGCGATCATCAGCTTCATGATTAATATGGCAACCCATCTGCTCTGGAGATGGAAAATCCTGGAGCACAGCTGCCCCTGTGCAAGAAACCCAGAGCCTTAATTGAGGCCCTTGCAAGTCCACTAATCTGTAAATGTCCACTCGGATGAAGTTTCATTGCGATGGAAATGGATTAAATGTAGCTTTAATTTAGTGTTCTATCTCTCACCCTTCTTCATTAGATGCACGACCCTTGTACAGCTTTGTATTCCCTCTCTGATCCATCCTCATGAGCTGGAGGATGCGTTTTTATTTAATCTTGTTGGAATTTCAATTATTTTTTGGCCAGCCAGAACAAATTAGGAATATTGAAAAAGTCTATTCCTGATCTGAATGTGCGCGACTTACAGATACACACCAGTTTTATTTCAGCCTAACAAAACGGCGAGGAATCCAAACAACTTATTGCTTATTCTCGCATTGTGTTTTGCCTGCAGTGATTATTTTAGATTGTATTTTGCTTGAAAATGCCAAACTAAACCGCTGCTGAAAGAATCTGGCGTTCTGGGGCATACTTGAGTGCCTTTACTTCCTAACAGCTGTCGACTTCTGTTAGAGTTGCTCGGAGAAGGGTAAGGACTGTGTGGTAAAGATGTTTCCTCAGGGTCTGTCTGTGGGATGATGCAGCTTCGATCTGCGTGCGTGTGCCATATGACAAACTGGCATGTTGCTCTCGCCTACAAACCTCCCACTGACCACCCCCAAAGCTATCATGAGGATAAGCTCATGAATCTCAAATGAAGTTGATTTCTAAATGTTCAAATAGCATTGTTAAGTGCATGTGTTCCACTGTTGCTTGGTCACATCCTTCTGCATTTTTTTCGTTATTTGCTTATTGTGTCTTTTCAAAAAATTTCTTCTGCATAAAAGCTGATTTTTTAAAAACTTTTTTTTATATCCTGATGGTTTAAAGCGAATATCACTTTTTTCAATATAACATCAGTATAACAGGCTGTCAAGCTCCATAATGACCAGAAAAGCACCACAAAAGAGTAACTTTGAAACTAGCTCATACAGCTCTTGCACTATGCTTCATGTCTTGAAGAAAATGTAAAAGAAATGTGAGTTGCAGTTCGCTAAAAATCGTGATATCCACCATTGACCCCCATGGCGTGTTCATGAGAGAAGTAGTGGTCAAATTTGTAAACAAATTCAAATTGTACCTTTGAGTTTTTCGCAAACCAAAGTTATTTCATGAATTAGACTGACCTGGTTCTCAAATTTAAGTGTGGTCTGATTTTGGTCTGTTCCCCATGCTAATCTGTATGAATTCAGAAGATTTGGAGTATAGTGCACAAGTAGAATAGACTATATTCATGATGCTTTTGCATCCTTTTACCAGTAGTTGCACATTATTGGGATGGAAGCATGAAAATCCTATGGGTTTGCAACAACATGATGGTAAGTAAATAATGAATTTTCACTTTAGATGAATGGTTCCTTTTTAAATATAAAAAGTGGCAGTTTAAATAAATCATAAGCAAACTGGGTTTTCTAAACCACACAATAGAAAGTTGTTTCTTTTTTAGGCTAAGGAAAAAAGCTTGTTTTTTAACGTGAGCTGTCTGGGCCTTTTAAAAAAGAGGGATTTTGTGTTTTTAAGCAGCCAGTGGCCTCTCGTTCACTCCTCAGAGGCACGCAGACGGCTCTCGCTCCACGCCCAGGCAGCATTATTCAGAAAACTTCTGTGATTGGAGAGTCAGTGTAGTTGCTAAGCAAAGCTGCTCTTCCTGTGCTAAATAAGAACTTGATGCTTCCTGGCTGGTGGGCTGAGGGGAGTGTGCCAACTCTCTCATGCTCGCTCACTCACTGCTCACTGTGCCTGTCTTTCTCTCTCTCTCTCTCTCACACACACACACATACACTTTCTCTCTTTAACACATACACAAACAAGTCTCTGCAACACTTGTATCCAGGCCTTCTCATGGTGATTGTGTTACTAGGGAATACAAGGCTCTGTCCTAGCCTTGCAAAAAAATAGGAGAAATGATGATGTCAGGATGACCTGATCCATAACCTCCATTTCCCTATGCCTCTCGGGTTCGGATAAGTGTGAGCCTGTCTCTCCCGCTCTCTCTCTCCTGCTCTCTGGGTGGTGCAAGGATGGAGGTTTTCCTGCATTTGCCCTCCCTATGTTTTGAGGCTTTGGGTTATGAGGCACATTCAGATTTTTCCAGAAAGGCTGATTCACTCCTCCTGCCCTCAGACAGCTGGCAAGGCCTCCATTTTCCACTCGCTGCGATGGTCCACCACAACATGGTGTTTCAGAAATGCTTCTGGAACGCTCGGCAAGATGGCGTTCTCAACGAAAAGTTCTGTGGATGGAGAGGTTCCTCTGTTTTCATATATAATATCAGATTGCTTGTCTGTACTGCATCTTTCTAAGGCTGTGAAATGTCATGTTTAGTCAGTAAAAAACATCTATTTAAAATTGTCTCTTTTCCACGCTTCAGAAAATTGTCTGCATAATACATTACTGAAAGGGACAGTTCACTTAAAAAATAATCGATTCTCTTGTGGTCATCATTTTTCATGCAGTGACAATGAATGTGTTCTGAAAGTTTTTAAGCTTCTGAAACTCATGCAGTGTTACTATCGATGTTTAATGGCCCTTTTACATCAAGATTGATAACAATAAAGATAACTGTATGAGCGCCCACATCAACGGACAATAATGTTCTTTTTAATACCTTTAGTTATGACGTCTGCCACTTTAAATGCTTGAGCTTTTTAAAGTCGGGTGGATTCTGATTGGCTGTCAATGTTTTTATCGTGGCTGGGAAAAATCATTCTGAAAGTTATTGCAATGATGTCGTTTCTCTGTGTCATTAACGTTCTAGCTGTGGTGTGAACTTAGATTAAGTTCACACCACAGAATTTAGAGGCCTAGATTGATTATTGAAACGGTATAGTTAACGTCCTTAGTGCGAACGAGCCTTAGCTCCATATGTATGGATCCATGTGACTTGTGTGCTATAATATTTGTCTTCTGAAGCCATAAAATTTGGTCTGTTTCTTACAAATGTTGTTACTCGATAATAATTGTCCACACAAGAGGCTGTTAACTGCAGCCACCAGTGAATTGAGCATGATAAACTGAATCAGTCAAATTCATGATTCACTGAGTTGCAACAACATGAGGGTGAGTAAATGATTATAGAATTGTCAATTTTAGAACTATCTCTTTAGTGTCATTTTGTATTTTTAACAAAAAAGCCATTTTGCAGAGGACAGTGCACATCACTTACAACATGAAGACATAGCTGCGAATATGGTTTTCTTGTTACTCTACATTTCCCTGTAAGCCGATAAGTAAAAATGATACAGAAGAGAGAAGGAAACTGGGTTTTTATGTTCTTGCAATGGCACCAACAAGCAGACCTCTTGTAAGCCATCTCCCCTAGTGGCTTGAGTGTGTGCCAGATTTCTGCTTGGCACTGGAGATCAGGTATTAAATGCTAGCGAAGCACAATGAAATGTGGTGTGCTGTTAAACACGTACTAAATTTCTGCTATTGGAGCCTTTAGCAATGCGACGCCGAGGTCTGGAGCGAGAGCCCATATCAAACGCATTCAACACGGCTGCCTCCTCACTCTGTACAGCACAGTGAGGTTTTGTGGGACTATTTATCCAGGACCAAAACTGCTGCTACTTTCTTTTTTTGCAGATGACACCCCCTCACTGGATACTCTAATTCCAAGCATCTGTTCCATCGCTTCTCTATTCTCTCCATTTCTCTTAGGAAGGAGCTTTATTCAAACAGCCTGATGTGTTGTAACAGACATGTCACCCTCAATTACTCAGTTGTGCTCTGCCTTGGCTCTTTTTCTCTCCTTTTAATCTGTCCATTTTCACTGTCTCTCTCCCTCCCTCTCTCTCTCTCTCTCTACAGTGAGTGGAGCAGGCACAGGGGAGGGACAGTCAGCTTACTTATTCTAGATTTTAAAAATGTAGATATTTTGGTGCTGGTCTGTCTGTCTGTCTGAACCCATAACTTTATCTATATTGTTCTGTCTGACTGTCGGTCCTACTGTTTAAAGGTTTAGGGTCAGTATGCGTTAAATTGATAAAAAGGGACAAAGACATTTATAATTTTACAGCAGATATCAAATAAATGCCGTTATAATGAACGTTATACATCAAAGAATCCTGAATATTTCCAAAAAATATTAAGCGGCACAACTGTTTTTAAGACCGATAATAATAAGACTTTTTTTTTTTAATCATATTAGAATGATTTCTGAAGGATCATATGACACAGAAGACTAGAGTAATGACTTTTGAACATTTGAATGGTTAAACAAATAACAAAATGTACGCTACTTATTTTGTTTATTTACAATATCATTAGTCGTACTACTTTTTGTGTTCACTGTACTTCTATATCACTAAATCTCTGCAGTGAAGACACCACTTATTTTCAGTCCTGTTTGAGTTTTCCTCCCTCTCTCTCTCTCTCTGGCTTGTAGGGCAATGTGATAGCGTGCCTGTACCCAGTGTCTGCTTTTATTTATAGTGCGCCAGTGACCACAGACATGGGCAGCCTGAGCCCGGGCAGGCCAGAGCAGAGCAGCCTAAAATAGAGAGCTTCTGATCCCATAATGACCCAGCTATTATCAGGCCTATGTCTTAAAATGGGGACCAGCTATCGTGGTCAAGGAAGACGGAAAGCTAGCTTCCCCCTCTTACAAAAATCCAAGCTGCTTTGCGGCTTATCATTATAAGCAGGGTAATCGCGGCTCCTTCGGGCAGCAACCGCTTAATTGGCCTCGCTATATAGCGGTCTTGGTTTGCTCTGAGTCTGAGGCTGTCTACTGGTCATCAGCTCACCTGATCCACGGAACGATAGGGGGCTTTGATTGTTCAGGACTTTGTTTAGGAGAAGGCAGCTCTGAGGAGTGCATGCAAACGCTGAGAAGGTTGAGTGTGAATGAAGTGAGGAATGTGAGATTGCGGTGTGACTGGACTGACGCACAGAGCTTTGATGTGCGGTAGACATGAAGTCAGCTTGTAAAAGATTCGCTCAGTATGCATATGGGAGGTGATAGATTCATGACCATTTGCCTTGTGAGGTATCCAGGGGCCTTTTTTTAAACTTTTTAATTAAAGGTAAAATTGATGCTCGTAATTTATATAATATAATATAGTAATCTGGTTGTATAATTTAATAAGATATAACATTTAATACAGTCGAATACAATATAAAACGGATAATATAGGTCATTGGGCATTTTTAGCCATGTTTTTTCTTTCTTTCTGCGGGGCCTGTCTACGAACCCTCATTGGCAAAAACAAGTTTAGCTCTGTCTGGAGTCTTATGTAATTGCATACCGCAGGACATATAAAAACCTAGATGGGTATGATAGGAAAGGAATGTCTGGGTCAAACCCTGCAAGTGCGAGTTACAACCGCAGTAAAATGGCCATCGAGGCATTTCTGCAAAACACTCACTCTGACAAATCTGCGGATACGCGTGCTGCTCAATTTGCATGTTTTAGCTGGTCCTAACTGTACTGGCCACTGATAGAATTAGTCTTTCCAAAAGCATTAGTCACCCTATCATCAAGCCTTCTCCCTAATTTATCTCCTTTTGTTGTGGTGCAGGCTGCATTAAATGGGATCAGGGGCCTTGGCCAGAGACAGTGGGAGGAAGTGGCCCTTTGTGTGCCTGGCAGGTGCACAGGGGTGTGGAATGACACTGGCATTTTCTTGTAGGGGGGTTGGTGGGGGGGCGTCTGTGTGTTTGAGGCTGAACCTGTTGGTCTTGTACCAAGCTTCCATGGCGTTCCTCTTTTTCTGCGCTCATTTTTTCTGACTGTCGCTTTCTCATTCTTTCCTTAACCAGCCCCTCCACTGGATAAGTGCTCCTGAGATATCCCAGAAACCCCTGCAACTCCACTTGAACCCTTAATCAAAGGACTCCTCTGGGGTTGGCAGTAAATTCTTCAGGCAAATGTTTTTTGCACTCTCTCTGTCTTTCTTCCTCGCACTCTCTCTTTCTTCTGCACTCCCTTTTGGCTGCCTCCTCTCTGTTTTCTCCGCTCACATCTGGTGAGCAGTCCTTGTCTGCTTTTACAGTGCTGAGGTCATTTTCATCCTATGAGGAAAGTGAAACCTTATGAGTGGAACTGCCAGGGACATGCACAGCTAGGAGGGGTTGCTACAGGCCACTTTAGTGGGACTCCATTTTTTTAATGCTGTTTTACCAATGTCTGTTAACAAGGCCGTTCTTGGCTGTTCAGAAATGTAAGCCGTCTTCGTCCAAAAATCACATATATGCGCCACAGAGAAAAAAAAAAAAAACCTCATGGAGACATATGGAATGCTAATGAAATGCTTCATGAAAGAAACCCCAGCAGTGCAGATTTTGAAGTTGGTTTTCCCCTCCCCACTGTCATATTATTTTAAACCAGATTAGCGCCTAAAGATATTCAAATGCACTGCAAAAACATTTGTCACAAATAATGAAAATACTATATCAGTCTCTATACATAAAAATGTCATGTTTAATTCAGTGTTACTTGCCGTTTCTTTGTATTTAATTGTGAAATTCACTCTGAAAAGTGAAATTTTTCAGTGTAGGCCTAGATAAATAGTCAGATATTCCAATAAATAAATAGACCAATGTCTGTTTACAAGGCTGTTCTTGGCTATTCTGAAATATAAGTTGTCTTCATCCATAATATTTGTCCGAAAATCACACGTGCCATAAAAAAACGTCTCTAGAGACGTGAAATGAAAGAAACCCACCAGTGCGGATTTCAAAGTTGGAAGTAGGTTTTCATTGTGTGTTTTTTTTCTTTAAACCAGTTTTTCAAGGTCATTTATAACACTGTATTTTCATTGAAATTCCTGACAAGCCTTGGCCGTGTTTTGCTTGCAGAAGGCCTCACTGCAAAAACCTGAGACAGCTGTGGGCGCTGAAGTGTTCTGCATTCAGCAAGGAAACCAAGTGCTGCATATGCAGAAAGTGGGAGACATTTCCTGGAATGCAAACAACCTCCCTGTCTGATTTTTACTGAAAACGGGCCAAAGAGGTGTCTTTTGGAAAGATCAGGTCTTTATTTAGATTCAGAGATTCAGACTGGTCTTTATGTATGATTTCCGCTCTTATTGGCACCACCGGTCCAGTGTCTGTAATCTCTCTCTTCTTTCTTCCTCTCCTCCTTTTATCTCTCTCTCCTTCTCTTCCACCAGAGAATAGGAAGAAAATGTGCTGAGGCTGCATTTGTCCCTGCTGGCTGACACAAAAAGCAAATTTAGGACTCCCCTCCCTTCTTCTTTCAATTAAAGCTTCTCATGAATATGGAGTTTTCTGTCCGTGGTGGTGAGAGAAGCCAAATGAGAGCTAGCCTGTAAAAATATGAAAGTGACTTAAGCTCAAACAGTTGAAGAATGTAGAAAGAAGATTAGGGATCAACAGGCTGAGGGCACATGGTGTTGGTAATCATATTTATGCATATTAAAGCCCAAGGGGATTTTCAAGAATGCATGGAAATGCATGGATAATGAGTCTCTTTGCTTGCCTTCAGTCAGATGTTGCTGATTAAACTGGTCAAATGCTTGTATAAAACACTGTTTGATCATAAAGAATTTGGCCTTTCTGTTGTCGTGCTTAGAAATATTTATTCGTATCCCATTTTATTTTGCTCTTTGAACATCTGATTTGTCTTAAAGGTAGACAGGAGGTCACCTCAGGGTGTTTTAGCTAATACACATTGCTTCAAAACAGACCCAACTGATGCCATTTGATGTCGTTGGGACAGTGTGAAAAGGATTGTCCGGTCTTCTGTTTTACAGCGGCCCTGTCAGCTTAATGAGGAGAGTATTAACCTTTATCACGTCAAAAGCCCACAGTCCCAGCACCCCTAATGGCCCAGGAAGCCCCGGCCGGGGTTGTAGGGAGGTCAGGTTGAATTACAGGACATAAACAACAACACAAGCAATTTCAGCTGAGGTAAGAGGGTGGGGCTGATGGCAGTTGTTGTTTTTTAAAGGGGGGTTGGGGGGTAGCTAATCTCATGAATTGATAACTAGCAGAGGAAACTATTGATTGATTGATTTTTTTTTTTTTTATTTATGGTGATCTTGCACTTGTAAACTCCCATTGACCTGGATATGTACAGTGAAAAAAGAAGTTGAAGAAACTAGAGGATGGATGGATGGAAAGCCTTTAGGAAATGGATATACATATTGAAAATGGATTTTCAGAAATTCAATTGTATTGATATTCAAAAAGACACACATAAATCCAATAGATATAAATCCAATAGATTATTCAAATAGACATAGATGGATATTCAGATAAATAGTCAGAATGATATTAGAATATTGCTAGATAGAGAGTGAATGTCAGTTCACCGGGGTCAACTGGTTTTACTGAAGTTGGAGACAAGTCCAGAGACAAGGGGTCCATGGGCACACAGACTCCCCCACCATCTGGCAGCCATAAAAGTGTTGGAGTTGGGGGGGGGGGCTTTATGGCCTTGCAGGGTGAGACATGGCAAGACACTCTGGATGCCCCCAAGCTCCTCAGCTTCCTTCACAGCCCTCTATTCGGGTCAGAAGTTCATTGCCTTTCTCCCCTTTAAAATACCTTGGAGCTTTAGATGGTGGGAAGTGTTTTTTATGCAGGCATCTTTTGCATGTGTCTGGCCATGGAGAAAATTTTACAAGGCAGGACAGCAGACGTGATTCACACAGATGGCGAGAAGTTGGACCCTGGTGAGTCAACGAATGAGTTTTGTGTCGATATGCGTCATCATGTGCCTCATCAATTCACTCTGAAACTTCAAACAGCCCCACTGGCACAGAACAGAATAATAAGACAAGTAATTAAAAACTTTTTCTTGGTCTCAATTCAAAATAACATTATGTTTCTACCATCAATTAAAAAGGTCAGGAAACAAAACAAACAGTTGTGGAATTTTGTTCACGCTGTCTTATTTTCTACTGTCCTATAATCTTACCTTGCATGCTTTGCTTATTGGGCTTTTCAGGTCTGATCAAGTCCAGATTCCTTTAGAAATTATATCCTCCACAGAGGCTGAACCAACTTTAACACCTTCTGCAGCTTGAATAACAATGCTCTCTCATAAATATCAGTTAACAGAGAGAGACTAAATCAAACTGAGAGGGCGTAAATGTGATCTTTTTTTTGTTTTTTTTAAGAAATTCATTCAGAAGCACAATGACCATCTTCCAACTTCTTGGCCTTGTTTTTGTTTCCCGTTTGAATTTCCATCTAGTGTATCTCAGCGTGGTTGAGTTTCCAGTCTCTTTATGGCCTCCCGCTCGTTTCAGCATCCTCTTTAGAAGATGAAAACTGCTGACAGTGGAAGAGTAAAAACTGTGTTTGGCAGGCACGCCCTTGAAGGTTTCTGTGTCACTCAAGCCCATTGAATTTTTAATTATTTCCTGGCTGTGGTATTCTGCTCTACTTCACTAGGGCGCCTGGCTCCATGCTGTCTCACAGCTCAGATGGTAGACACCGTGTTAGACATTTGCGGTTAAATCTGCTCAAATCCTTGGACGCCTGCTGCAAGCAGGTGAGACCTTGGTTCAGAGAGGCTTTTTTAATAGGATAGTTAACGCAATAGTCGTTTGCTTGTCCCAAACCTGTAGTCTTTCTTCTACAGAAGACAAAAATAATATATATTTTTTGGGTGAACTATCCGTAAGCTACTGTATCTCAAACAGTCCTTGAAAATGTTGCGATACCTTAAGCATGTTAGTGCACATGCAAAACTAAATTGCCTGTATTTACAGCGCCAGTAGTCTGCTGGAGACAGACGGCTCTTCCCACTTCACTACGAATCCCGCACGCAGCTTTTGTCTCTCAGACTGATGCATTTAGCATTCAGATCCATCATTATTCCCTGCCCGGCAGACAGCAGTAATGTAATCTCTGTTGATTTACAGGCAGAAGTATACATCCCAACTCCCGACAGCTGGATCTGCTCTGTACCAGCGCTGTCTGATCATGCCTATTGGATTTGCCTCTTATAATTATCATAATAATGACTTCAAATGCATTTGACGCTAGGACCTCTGATTGCACTTGACAAGAGCTTCTCCAGGCTGGTGAGTTGCACATCAAAGAAGCGTTCGGACTCGGAGGGTGGTGCAGTTTGAGCATTTGGCCCGAGATTTATTGAGAGGCTCTTAACATATTTCAGGCCGTCTCTCCCTCACTTTTCCGTGTCATGTCGAGGTCTCCCGGGTTCCAAGAGAGGAAAAGAGTAATAAGAAAGAGAGCGGGAGATTTTGAATAAACGGCTGGAAATAATGATCTCTGTTCTGAGTTAGTGGTTACATCAACAGCAGTGATTCAGGGAGGAAAAATGTGGTCTATGTCTCTTTAAGTCTCTAGGCTGTCTGCAAAATGCATTAGTCCTGTGGAGCAGACACAGGCCAGGGCAGAGGGAGGAGCTCAGAGCTGCGGAGGGGGGAGGGATGGAGGATTGAACAGCCACAGTCTGGGCCTCTAGCCTCCTGGCTAGACTGCTGAAAGTTATTATTGAGTTCCTGAGCAGAGCCTCCCCTCCCTGCCATACTAGTGTCTGTTCACCATGTGCTCTCGTTCTCTCAGACTCGCTGGGTGGGTATGCGTGCGTGTGTTTACTGGCTGCCAGTTCATCATGGCCTTATACAGTAACGCAGCACACAATTTAGCATTTTTAACAGGAGTCTTCCAAACTTAAGAATCAACACTTTGCAATAAAGTTCATTTAGTTGAAGTTCGTTTGGGATCATGCACTAATAATGTTATTGTTGATTTATAAATATACTAGTGTTTATGGTTAATTCATGTTTGATTATACAACTTAATGTTAAAAATGCATTAGTATGACTTATAAATTAAACATTAACCTGGATTAATAAATGTTTTTTTTTAAAAGGTATTGTTCATTGTTACTTCAGGATTCTTAATGCAATAGCTAATTTTAACAAATTGAATCTTAGTGTAAAGTGTTACCACCTTAATTGAAGGTGATCTTTATAATAATTATTACAATTAAGTATTCATAAAATATTATGAAATTTAATAATGCGAATTAATTGTGATTTAGTATTTTTAAAGTTTTTTTTCACCTTCATTTTAACCAGGAGAAAATCTCACTGAGATTAAGAATCCTTGCTACGATTAGTAGCCCAAATTTGCATATACACACATACAACAAAAAACTATATATAATAAAACGAACATACAATCATGTTTGTTCATGATTTAAATAATGAAAGCTTAATTTTTGTGTCAAACTATAGCATCACTTTACAACAAGGTCTCATTACTTAACGTTAATGCAACTGACATTAAAGAACCGTGAGCAAAACGTTTGTTCCTTATTATTCTTTGTTAATAATTGTTAGTTCATGTTATCATTAAATAATGCTAACAGATACAGCTTTTGATTTGAATAATGTAGTAGTGAATAATCAACATTAACTAAGATGTTAACTAATGTAGTTAATTAATGTAGTTAATTAATGTTAAAAAATTTAACCTTAAAAGCTGATTTTTAATCTATTGCTTACAATACAGACTCAAACCATTGCTACCCTATCAGTTATCTACCAATATTAGAGTTTTTTATTATTATTTATTTATCGTTATTGTTCAAAATTGGATATTCAATTGTGCATTCTTATTTCTTATTCATATTTTTACATTTAGATTACTTAGCCATCATTAACGCTCACTTAAAGTAAATTAAGAACACTAATTTAATAACACTGTTAAATGTAATATTTGGCAGATCTCAAAATCAATATCCATTTTTCATACTGTACATTATGATTCTGTCATAACTAAATTCACTTTCACAATTAACCATTAAAATTTTAGTGTTTCTTAATTCAATTTATATATTGTTTATATTATATAGATTTGTAATACCTGATATTAATCCATTATCGGGCATAATTTTACTATCAGTAGTACACATGTATCGTGAACGTTGTAGCATATGGTCTTATAAGGTATAGAATGCGGTACAAACGTATGAGAGGACACAGACAGACAAATGTCCCTCAGCTGTTAGTGGAAAGGCCACATAGGTCAGTGTGGATTGGTGCTGGGAAAGCTGGGAGATTACATGCTAACCCCAGGCCCTCTTTTGAGGCAGGGCTCAGAACAGGAGCATCGGGCCCTAATCCCTCTGATCAGATCAGACTGAACAAATTAACGCACAGAACAGTGTCACATCGGGAACATACACACAACAGACTCAGGAGACATTTATGTAACACACTGGCCTTTATCTTCTTTGTCTCTCTTTTGTGTTAGATCTGAGCTGGTGCTGACTCACTGGTAAGCTGCTAACCGTCAGCCATTTTGGCACAAGTTCACAAACACCTGATTATCTGTAAACCAGCCACATCACGGTTAAAGGGAAGCAACTTCACAGGATTTATGCCAGCGGAGCGCTAGCAAAAGTACATGTTTAATGGATGTCAGGTGTGTAGGTCCATTTAACAAGTGTCCAGAAGACTGGAAGAAGCAGGGCTGGGAGAGGGTCTGGTCCACTAACACCCTGGAGTGGAGATGGTGAATTCAGTATTTTGTTGTGTTCTGTTGGTTGAGTCAGAGCTGAGCTCAAGGTGTTATGCAGTTGCTATGGAGAAAAACATTGGCCCTTTCAGATTCAGAGGAGTGCTGTAAAATGAAAATGGTCCAGGAAAAAGAAGTTTCCAGGAATTTACTAAGCACATCAAGGGAGCAGAATAATGTAATGCCTGCTGGCAAAAAAAATTAAATAAAAAATCAACTGAGGTTGTGTTTTAGATCCTGGTCCCCACTCCCCAGTTTAGGATGCTGATGTCCCCAGCACATCTCAAAGATAACATGCATTCAAAAACTGGTGTTTTCAGCAGGGATGCTTCTCATTCTCAAGACAGGTTTGTAAAGTTAAAGTAATAGTTCACCCGAAAATGCAAATTCTGTCATTATTTACTCACCCTAATGTCATTCCAAACCTGTATGACTTTCTTCTGGAAAGTTTAAGAAGATATTTCTTAAATGTATATATATATATATATCAGAAATGTTTTCAGAGGTCACCAAAACGGCTTTGTTACCAAGATTCTTTTTTTTTTTTTTTTTTTTTTGTTCCTCAGAAGAAAGTCATACAGGTTTGGAATGACATTGGGGTGATTAAATATCAATTCACTTAATTTTTGGGTGAAATTTCTTGGTGTAAGACTTAATCAAATCATCTATATCTTTTGACCCAGACATTCAAATCAAAAACTGACTAGAACCAGACAAGTATCCCAGCTTTTATTTGAAGGATTTTTTTTTTCCACCATTAGGTTTCATGTCCTGAAAGAGTGCCCTTCTTTACTGCTTAACGGAAGAATGAGCCTCTCTGTTTCCCTATTAATCTCCTTATGTAATCATCTGCTTTATTAAGCTATACTACTTCATGGGAAAAATGGAAAAGGGATTTTTCCAAAATGCAGGGTTTCCATGTAGAGATGTGACAGCTCATCACACGTTGCTGTAATAATAGCCACTTCTAACCTTGTATGTCTTGTACTTTGGAAAAACGCTCAATTATGGAGTTTTGGGCACTCGGCGGTTAGCTCTTTTTCGCCCCTAATTTTTGTTTTGATTTTCCTTCTACCACACAAGTCTCTGTTTTTCCTCTCCTGTTGTTTCTAATGCTTCCTGTCAATCCACGACATCCATTAGCACTCCCATCTCCAGTTTGCCGCACTTGTATTTGTTTTGACAAATGCTGGAGGAACATTGGGCTTTCAAAGTGACTGTAAAAAGCAGAACAAACTAAAATAATCCATTCCCAGCCTTGGCCGTATCAAACCTTAATTATAGGGCCCACTCCCCTCTCTGCCTCGCTCGCAAATGCACGGGCCCTAAGAGCGTTTCACAGAAACTGCCATGTTTTCCATTTACTGTAGGCCTACTTGCGGTGATTAGCCGTAGTCTCAAATGGACATGCTATGAAAGGTCGAGTGATGGTCTCCCTCCTGGATGGGTGCACATTATTGTGCTAGCTCTTGGAGTTGCATGGAAGATGTCTGCTCCATCTTTACAACACCTCTGT
The DNA here is from genome assembly GCA_031834385.1 of Semotilus atromaculatus. Classification (NCBI taxonomy): domain Eukaryota; kingdom Metazoa; phylum Chordata; class Actinopteri; order Cypriniformes; family Leuciscidae; genus Semotilus; species Semotilus atromaculatus. The sequence continues at coordinate 9,471,843 of JAULUF010000020.1, forward strand.
GTTGTCGATCGCCAGCGTTTAGATGGCGTCAGGGGTTGAGAATGCCGAAATGTGGTTGGAAGCAGTAAATTTCAGATGGATTTACAGCCTCACTTGAGTCAATTGCCACCACGCTGGCCCTCCCCTGTCCCAGGGCAGACACAGTGAAGGTGCTGTGACATCATTGAGACCCTAAGCACTGACCGTAACTTCACCCTGCCAATTCTCAGCAGGAGCTTTTACAACTTCAGCAGCCTCTCCGTACCCTGAAACCTTCTGACCTCCCCTTGGCATTCACTCCCTTATCATCCTTCCAAATAAGCCCACCACCGCACCTTATTTGGTGCAGGAGTCACAGTTATTGCCGTCAGTCCTCCGTACACAACAAAGTATGAGCTTTCACGTGTTCTTCCAGCAGCAGCAGCATTCTGAAGTGCCTGGGTGTGTGAGGTTAGGTGTTGCTGTGGGAGGGAGTGATTGTATATTCAGTGTCTGACATACCGAAGCAGCTCCCTGACAAAATGTATATCCTGTGTGTCCTGTCTTATTTAACTGTGCTGACTGGAGCGTTACGTACAAGTGAGTGCAAGCATTTGTTGCATTCCATGTACATGGTGAATATTTCTCTTATGTGTATACCTTTAAACATTTCTCAGACTTTTCTGGTCATTATTTTGAGTCCTTGTCTTTTCTTGTAGGACTTTTTGCTTCATTAGACAGACAGTAGATCATGACATGAAATTGGGAGAGACAGGGGAACATGAAACAGAACGTGTTGCAGGCTGGACTCAAACTTGTGTTGCCGGCATTAGCTCCAAGGCCTATTTGTTGTAAGATTTTATGTTTTATTGTTAAGGTTAAGGTATACTTTATTCTTTATTGGAATTTGTTGAGAATAACAATAAATCAGGCAGGATGGAAAGGGGACAGGAAACTTTTTCTTCAAAGATTTTTTTTTTTTTTAAGTCTCTCTATGCTTATAAAGCTGTATATATATAATAAAAAAATACAGTAAAAAGATTTAAATTATTTTAATGTTTTAAAATGTAATTTCTTCCTTTGATGGCAAAGTTGAATTTTCAGCATCATTACTCCAGTCTTCAGTGTCACATGATTCTTCAGAAATCATTATAATATGCTGATTTGGTGCTAAAGAAACATTTATTATTATCAATGTTAAAAACAGTTTTGCTGCTTAATATTTTTTTTCAGGATTATTTGATGAATAGTTCAAAAGAACAGCATTTATTTGAAGTTGGATTTTTTTTTATGCATGTCTGTCACTTTTGATAAATGTAATGTCCCCTTGCTGAATAAAAGTATTAATTTCTTTAAAAAATCGTACTGATCCCGAATTGTATTGTATGTTGGCAGCATTAGCACCAGTACGTGCACCGGCTCTGACAGTGTCCTTATCTTAATTTACCCTCACTCTCAAAATTTTTGCCTCAGTTTCTGTTATTTCTTTGCATCAGGCAGGAGGTTTAGCTAGCTGTTAGCGGAGACAGGAGGGGCTCTTCAGTGAGACACAGCTGCTAACAGAAGTCCACACTCTAACTGGAGGAACTAAAGCCCCATCTGCTCAGTCAATCACACAGGCACGAGAGCCAAAGCCAGCCAGCCATTCCACCCTCTGCGCACAGGGACAACTAGAAACTGCAGATAGAAAGGGCGGGAATATCACCCTTTCACTTAGTGTTGGTTTTGGCTTAGTGTTGGTTTTCCGAACTGAAACATGCTGCAAAATATTCCAAAGGGACTTGGTATAATGCAATTAACATCAAGCATGCAAAATATACGAGAAGTACAGTTTGTTTTTCTCTCAACAATGCGATTTTGACATGTTGCAATTTGTAGTCAGGTGCGACTTATTTTCTGGAAAACAGTACATTTTTTTAAATCCTTCATTTTCTGTTTATTTTTATAATTAAATGTACAAAATCCTTGCATTCAAATGGTCTCACACTTTTGGATTCTTTGATTTTGATTTAAGCCTATATGGATTTTTGCCCCACAATCAATCCCACAAACAAACTGAAAACGTACTGATAGACAGATTAGCAGCACTGAGTAATAATCTTTAGTGTTGAGTGTCTAGAGTTTCTACAGACATTTATTTACTGACGCTTTTCTTTTTCCCATCATCCCCCTTAGGCTTCCTGGTTTACATGTTTCCTGCATTATAGTGTTCTAAATGTTAAGAGAAGCAGAAAGACATTGTGTGAATGTGTAGTGTGCCTTGTGGAGCGTTTTGTCTCCACCTCAGTGTAAGCATTACTCTCCACAGAATGCAGTTTAATCCATTTAAATACATAAATGCAATCCGTTTTATGAATATATCAAGAGAAATTTGGGTAGAACTGTATGCATTTTATTTGCAGTCTGGAGGTGGACTACTTATTGGAGGACTTAAGAGTCAGATGAGACTATACCCTTATGTGCCTGCTGGAATACACCATATTGAAGCAGATGGATTCCTCCATCGCTCTCAGAGCAGGATTACACGTTACACCCCGCCTCTGCCTTAAAAGTCTGTTCCCTCTTCTGCTCAGAAAGCAGCAAGACTCCAGTTTAAAGGCTATTAACACAATCCAATCAAGATTGGTTTTCCCTAAGGCTCTGTATCTAACTTCTGGAAAGGCTTCTGAAACAGAATGGACTTGAAGGGAAACGTGATGGCATGTTTTTTTCCTGTCACTGAAAGCAGAAGAGCTGGGGACATTTTCAAATGGCACCGATCTGCCAGCTGACACCTGGTGACAACCAAGCTTAATATAAATTGCGAGACCCTCCAAAGCACTCTCACTTGCATGAGGACAGCTGGCATTGCCACCTTCTTTCTCTCTCACATACTCTTATATACACTTTTATCCTATACAGTCTTCAAGAAGCCCCCTCTAATTTTGGCACCGGTCTCCAGCACGTCTCAATAAAGCTCCCACCCAAGTGTGCTTCACCAGTTTTACCCTTGACTTTGGCAGAGCACGGTGCGGCACAAACAGATCTGGGGATTACATGCAGGATTTCCATGGGGGGAAAGAAAAGCTGTTATAGGGAACTTGTTGTGCCTGGTTGCTGTGCACCACCACCGCTACAGTTCTTTCAGGCAGCATGGCACATTATGTTAGTTGCTCAAGCAAGTTCAATAGAGAAGACTATTTTTGTTTCACGACGAATGCAACTCCAGTTGTTTGGCTTCCAAGTAATGGCAACAGAGACTTAGACCATACACCTTCACCCCGAACAAGCTAGATGGTGTGACACGACGAATGCATGTGGTGGTTGATATTTGCTTCATTAGTCATTCCGAAATCAGAAGCAAACGTGGTCAGATGTTATCCAATCAGTTTTATGACAACATGCACCCATGACTCTTGGATGGAGCAATGCATTCCAAACTGTTCTACTCAATATTTGCTTGGGATGTTTGCACATCTTGGACCATTTGCAAAAATGTAATTTTTCTAACCCTTTTAAAATCAGTATCAGCCCAGTAATTTCTCATTTTTTCCAGACATTGAAAAAAAATAGGGGTGCATGATATATTGGTACCATATCAGCTATTTACAGATATATATATATTTTTACATTTATCTGTTGGATACTGAAATTGATAGTTCACCCAAAAATTAAAATTTTGTTTGAGTTTTATGCCCACCCAGGATTTCTGCCAGCCCACCCCTTTTGCTTCCAAGAACCAAGCCTGTTTTTAATTTATTTAGACAAAGTAGCGTATGATTTTAATATCTGCCATTTATTGTTTATCCGCCATAACAAGAATAATGAATTTGATTAATGAATTGATTCCTGGAAAACCAGTGGTTATGTTGACACAGATATGCACATTTCATCCATGTATGTTTGCCGTAAAGCGCTCCTTTATAACATGCCTTCAAAGAAATCCTACACAATAGGCAGTTGAAAGGGCATAGGATTGAATGGCCACTTTAAGAGTAAGCCGTACTTGGCCTTCAAGTATACATTCCTGCTGCTTTGTGTTTCCTCTGTGGTCCTGCTCCTCGAACCCGCCCACTCACATTCAGGAACCAGACGCTCCGAGTTCCCACAGGGCCATCAGCCAAAGCAAACTACAGAGAGGAAATGTGGCCCTCACTCACTCTTTCAATCACTCACTCATGTGCTCCATCAGTAATGGAGCCTGTGTTAGCGCTTTTTTCATTTGCTCAACAAGAATATACAGTATGTTACATTTGATCTTACATAAATATTTTATCTGTATTCATGCTGTAGTGCAATTCTTATGCTTTGCAATAACCTAATTTAGAATTCTTAAAAATTCGTAAATCCAGATGGCTTCTTTTAAGGTTAATTAGACTGTTGGTTTGAGTCCAGATGTTATGTACATGTCCTAATCTGCAACCACACAAACACAATCTCCATTATGTGTGGTTTTGCCAAGCTGTTTGAGACCGTCTGCCCTGCATGTGTGTCACGAGGCCACGCTTTTGATGTGGTGGTGAGTGATGGCCATGTCACGGCTGCCCTGCATTTCAGATCAGCGGACGTTGCATCAGCGGCTCCCTTGTGGTGTCTGGGAGGGTGCACAGTCAAAGACTATTATGTCTGGGACGCCCTGATCTTCCTGGAACTCCAGACCTCAGGGAAGGAACAAACACAGACAGACGCTCTTTGTTGGGTCTGCAGTGGTTGTTCAATGCTTGAGTCATGTTTTGACTTTACCCATCCGCATTTTTTGAAGGGGGAAAAAAACCAGTGCTTTCATTTGCGGCAGGCAGGCAGGTCTCCAGACTTAGGAAGGAGGGAGGAACTGTTAATTATTGTTTGATTATGGTTATTTTCAGCATGTCACCCACCACAATTTACTTGAAAAAGTTTCCAAAATATTCAACATTATAATTGGATATCACTATGCTCAAAAATGACCAATAATATTTTTTTTGTAAAATATCTGAATTAGAATACCTTTCATCACAGAAAACCTGTCTTTAATTTAAAGGGATAGTTCACCCAAAAATGAAAATTCTGTCATTAATTACCCTTATTTTATGTAAAGACCACTTTAGATCTTTTAGATGAAATCGGAGAGCTTTTTGTCCGTCCATAGACAGCTATGCAACTACCACTTTGCCGAATTTAGGCTTTTATTCACATGTAAACATTAATTAACTCACACATCACTTGTGGTGGAAGTTTAAGCACGTTTGCTTGATGGGCAGAACAATTAGGTTTGTGTGTTACGCATCTTCTGCAAGAACCAAATAGTTTTTTTTCTCATGCGTCAAGCAGGTTTGGTTGAGATTGTGTTTATGTTCTGTATTATAATATGTGAATAAAAGCCTAAATTAAATGTTTATCATATAAAGCGATAGTCTCTTCAGAAAATGTGGACTAAACCGCTCAATTCATATGGATGTTTTACGATCTCTTTTAACTTTTTAAAGCTCAAAGTGGTAGTTGCTGTCAATGGAGGGACAGAAAACTCTCAGATTTCATCAAAAAGATTTTCATTTGTGTTCCGAAGATGAACGAAAGTCTTACGGGTTTGGAAGGGTGAGTCATTAATGACAGAATTTTCATGAACTATATCCCTTTAACTACCAGTTCCTGATTCAATTCGAATCAAATCTTAACGTTCGGTAAGGAACCAAGTTGCGACGTCTTTAAACAATTTACTGACAGTAGGCTAATGGATCTTTTTTTCAAATTGCTAATTAGCAAGTTCGAGTGTCTTGTGAATTTATTTTCCAGTGCTTTCCCTAGCTGTTACTGTTTACAATATTGTAGCGATTTTTGTCCCATTTAAAACCATTTTAATCGGGCTAAACTGTGTCAGGTGGATTTCAAAGGGAGATAGTGGTAGGCTAGCTATGTGGCGTTATAAGTGGAGAAAATAATATTCTTTACACTCGTAAGGTATATATTTTATATGAATTCTATATTATACTATTATACGGCCTCTATCGTTCTATTCCCATTTAAATATTTCTGAAAATGTATTGAATCGGTAAGAGGCTGCTCTCAAAGCCGCTATACACTCATCCTGAAGTGTCCTTGATCACCAATTGGTCCGCGCTACTCTACTCTGCGCTCTCAGAAAATAAGTGTGTGCTTTGTGTATTCCTTGCGTGAGTGTGTTTCTCGGCTCCAAGGCCCACGTTACCAACCGTAAAGTCGTCACTGAAGCTGGACGTGGAGGCAAGTGTGTACAGCATGAGTCAGATCCGCATTGAAAGAACCCTCCAAACAGCCATGGTCATATAACGCGTGCTCCCACGCCTTGTGATAACAGGTTTGTTATTATAGTTCGCAACTTAAGATCGGCACAGTGAGCCTGTGAATACACAGTGAATATAATAGAACTACAAGATTCCTGTCAGCACCCTATTATGAGACAAATCCAGCGCGGTATCTCCCCCTTGTGTCCCATTATAGTCAACGACTCTTTAGTCCATGACCTCGTTTATCCAGTCATAATTCTCACCCAGGTGGTGTTTTCAGCCAAAAGCACAACACATTTCTTACTCATTGTGATCCATTTTTCTATCAGCACCTCTTCATGACTTTATCCTCTGCTAACTTTCACAGTGACTCTGGTTGTTAGGATGCTCAGGTTACGGGGGTGTTTTAAATTCCTCAACTTGATTCAGAAAGGCACAGGTTTGGGCAGGTCCTTGGTACGGCCAAGGTAAACACATCCTGGATCTGACATGCTGAAACCTGAGGGCAAAAGGGAGGGATTTCTTATGGTCATACTCTATTTTTTCAGGAAGCCTTTTTAGTTGTATGAATGCCTGTAGTGTTTGGTTTTTATTTGTACTGATGCTAAATTTACCCTTATTTCTCTCAGATATTTGCTGAGAGCTGTAAGTCGGTTTGACACCTACATGGTCAAAGCTCTACTTCAGCGCTGGAGTCTTGCCTTCAGTGTTTTTTATCATCTCAAAGAGTGTGTGTTTTTTTGTTACAGGCGTACAGTCCCATTCCCTCCAAAAAGTCCAAACATGACCGCTCAAGATCCCCATCAGTGGATAAAGAGAAGCAAGCTGATTGGCTACAGTCTCTGGCTGCATCTGCTAATAAGGTAGATTTGTATTGGCTTGTTTCCTTATCCGCATAATGATAGATATATGTCGTGAGTCATATTTTGTGGTTTCAAAGCTTTTATATCTTTCGTTTAAAACAGCGATCAATTTCATATATTTATTGTATTTAGTCAATTTTCACACTTGATTTCATTTTCACACTCTGAGTCTGAGCATAGTTGAACCAACCCATTGCAGCATAGACCTTCGGATTATGAATTAAATGAAAAGTTACTCTTCAAAATGATTAAGCATTTATTATTTTGGCTATTTTATCTAGGCATTATAGATATTGAAGTTAGGGATGCTAATATACATTTTTATTATTATTATTTTGTCTAAATAAATGAAAAACAAATGCACAGTAAAACCTAAACAATTTATTCAACACTGTCTATATTGGTCAATAGCTGATAATATGATACTACTTGTGTCGCTAATTAAACTGTCTTATTTTTCTCTGTTTAGGATCTTAAGCAGCTCCAGTTCAAGCAGAGACCTTCAGCCTTCAGGCCCTGGTCTCCCAGAGTTCCCTCTGCTGAGCGAGAGACACCTAGCCACCAGTATGAGAGGTGCGCACATGTAAACATTCTGTGACTATACCATGATGGCATTAATATAGCCATAAGTAGTTAATTCATCATGTCCACTGCATCAATACATTGCTTTGATTGAGATGTAATTAATGTTTCATTTTCCTGTGATATTCAGACCACTTGCTAAAGGACAAGACAGCCTGGCAGTTCCAAATGTATCTCTGCCCATTGCCACTTTTAAAAATAATGAGCAGCCACCGCACCGTTTCTCTCACCCCACCGAGACCCACAACACAAGCAAGACAGAGAGCTCCAGGCCAAGAAAGAGGTGGCCATCTGCAGAGAGACAATCACAGCCGGTGACCAAAGCCTCTCTGCCCACTCCAGTAGTCAGACAGCGTCCTCAGGAGAATGAGGACTCAGACGCAGAAATCGAGGTTGACAACTGTGGTGAAGGTAGGATGTGGAAAAAGAGGATTATCAGTTAAATATATCTGCATCTTGTGAAAACAATTGATACATCCATGTTTGGTAGATAGTAGACTAATATGACACATGTAAACTGATTAAAGCTTCAAAGAGAGTATTTCTGCAATATCTGAAGAATGAAATAAATATTGCACTTTTATTTCACTGCTGTATTATTCTGTCATTCCAGGTACTGTCTCCTGTTCATTGATGTCCCCTCCATTTACAAATGGCATTGGAGTGATGAACCTCAGCGCTCCCAGTACTGCAGAGGTGCATGATGGGAGGGTGAGACTAGGGGTGAGCCCTTGCTCTGAGCTGGAAGTCCTCAAGCAGACGCTCTGCAGTGACCTGAGCTCTAAGGAGGCCAGAGAGAAGTTCCTCCAGGAGATCATCCGCATGAGAGTGAAGCAAGAGGACAAGTTAGCCGCTGCTCTGCAAGCCAAACGCAGCCTTCAGCAGGTACTTACTGCGAGCTCCGAAAGTCTGGAAAACTGACATTCAGAATATCATTTCAACCTGGAAATCAACAAAGGTTTAAGTTTGTTTGTTTTTTTCAAGATTAAATAAAGGACAAAATATTCAATTCAAATGTTTAAATCCTAAAACTAAAAATAATATTTTTAGAATAGTTTTGAAAATTCTGAATTTAGAATAACCACAGTGTAGTTGTCAACTAAAACTATTGAAAATAGTTCTTGGTGATTTAAATAATGCTAAAATTAAATAAAATTGTATATATATAATAAAAAATAAAGCTAAAGAGAAATGTTAAAACTAATAAAAATAACAGAATTACTCAAATCTTAACTAAAATGAAAATACTATAAAATAGGACATAAATAACACAATAATACTGCTCTGCACTATTTCTAGATCGATAAACAAATAAGCAAATTTGTATAGCAAATCGCTTTTTAAAAATGTGTGTGCTATTCTTCAATAATATTGCCTATGGTTCACAGGAGCTGGAGTTTGTCAGGGTGACTAAGAAGGGCAGGCTGAGGGAGGCCATCGAGGCCAAGCGGAACCTGAGGAAGGAGATTGAGCGCCTCCGTGTGGAGTGTGAGAAAAAGGTGCGAGACGCCAACGAGTCCTGCGGCAGGCTGAAGAGGGAGCTGGACAGGGAGAGACAGCTCCGGGTGTGCGATAAGGGCTGCGAGGCGGGACGTTTGAGAGCCAAGTATTCCTCACAGGTGAGATTCGGAACATCCGGTCGGTATATTTTAGCACAGAAGTGTGTTTTTAATGGCTGTTTTTGATGTTTAGAGAGCAGGGTGAGAATCATTAAAACCGAAGCATTTTCACACTTTTGGACACCACTGTGAATAATAAAGTATAATGACAGCAAATATGATGTGCACAAAATTTACTCTGGAAAGTGACTTCCAACATCTCTTTTTCTCTCCATCAGATTGAAGATCTGCAGATGAAGCTCCAGCAAGCAGAAGTGGACCGTGAGCAGTTAAGAGAGGACCTGCTGAAGGAGCGGGACGCCCGGCAGAATCTGGAGAGGGTCGTCAAAGAGCTTCAGGAACAGCTGGGCCACAACGCAGAGACGGAGGGACACGCCATCGCAAACACACAACCGACTGAGGGAGAGAAGAAAGAAATGAGAGCTGAACATGTATCTTAAACATGAATGTGTTCAATGTATGGCTGAGGATGAGGACTTTGATTTGAGGACTAGTAGAGGACGCCTCTAAAGCCAACGTATTCATGAAAAAAGTTCTGGATCACAGGAAAATGGTCATGATTAACAATCATATTACAGTGTGCGTTTACCAAAACCATTGGAAACTGTAACCATAAATCATGAACTCAAGTGACTGGAAAGAGGTTTGGTCGCTCCTCGATGGGAGGACGTTCAGAGACGGTGGCATCGCGTGTAACTGACTCGCCTTCAGTTAGCTTCTTTAAGCTAATCTAAGGAAATATTTTGTTATAAGCTATTTAAATTTTTTGCAAAGATACTTGAAAAATATTTGGGAAACAAATGTGTTTTCTAATCACATTACATTGACAGTAGCAGGTGAACGACCTGTTTGTGCCGCTGATACTCTGTAAACTAGAAAAGTGTTACAAGCCAGAATTATACTTGCTACACAGGTGTTGTCATTACAAGGTTTTGCTCGCTTTTGTTTCACCTTTTTTTCCGCTGTTGTATCGAAATAGTTTGCATGAGCGACAGTGCTATGGTGCAGCAAAGCTTTATTATAAACCTACATTCAAATCAGCTTTTTATCTTTGTATTTTTAATTACCATGTACTTAAAACCCTATAGTATTGGCAATGATCAATATGGGCTGAATCCTACCATCTGTCCTAAACTTCAATATCAAGTATTATACTTTACTTACAACTTATCGCTATTTTTACCAGTCCAGACGAGGGCATGACATTGATCAATCCATGCTCCGTTTGATGGTGAAATTAATGTTTTTTGTTCAGAATCAGAATTATACTCACTTGACAAACATCCATTTTTAGTCAATGGTTTAAGGTAAAAATTAATAAATAAAAATGCTGTTAATGAAAATAACATTTCTACTTATATAGAAAACAAGGATATATATTTTTTTACTTTCTACCAAAAAAAGAATTGCACTTTTAAGAAAAGATAGTTGTATTGTGTATTTGAAGCCCTCTGTTTTTTCAGATCTCAGACATCAAGTATTGAATAAAAAAGTTTTCATACATTTGTTACAGATGTGAATACCACTTAAACATAAAAAACTATGTAAATATAATAGCTTGCTTTACACTCTAAATGCTTTTGCTCCAAACCAATAGACTGTATGTATGAAATAATGTAACACGAAAGTGAATTTCTCCTATCATATTTTCAACTAGAGGGCATTTACTGTATAAAATCCTTATGTAATATTAACAAAAATCTTAGATCATTATATTTCTGAATAATTTCAGTCCCTTTGGAATTCACTTTATATAATTACCAAAGCAAAGTTTCACATTCTGAGAATTCCGGTTGATAAACAGAAATGTGACTGATGAACCATAAAGAATATTTGCTGAATTTAAAAAAAATATTTTATCTCCATTACCCCTGTCTTGAATAAACCTGCAGTAATACATATTCTAACCTCTCCATCGCTCTATTTATTCTGGGTACATTTTACTTCCCCTTCTATATAACGAGATCCGTATGCTTGCCTATGTCAGTTTTTAACCTCTTGATGTTTTTATGCGTCACACTTGAGATATGCATTGTGTTCAGGGTCTTGTCATAGTTTTGGTTTTGATGTGGGTCATTTTCTTTACTTGTTTTAATGTTCCCCCACGAATAATAACATCATTAAACAGAATCAACCATTCGTCTCGTGTTTTCTGATATTCTTTGCTACATTCAGTAATTAGGATTATATCAATTTAAAGCAACTATAGAGCCCAGATTTGATAGATTTGAGGCATTTTAAAATGTTTTTTTTCTTTCTTTTTTTTTCTTGTTTGTTTCTGTCAGGAAAAAATTAGAAGAGTTTACCGTGGTTCATAAGATTAGATCAAAACATAAATTATTTTTTAAGGGCAGTTAGCCCTAATTCATAAAATAAGATTATTTGTGTTTTTACATTTATATTATATTATATATATATATTATATATATATTATATTATATATATATATAAATTATTTTAATACAAAGTTAACCAAAGTAAGGAAAGATAAAATATTTTTAATATGTATAAGTTTAACTAAAAACAGTTCTAAGGTAAAACAGGTCATAAGATATGATTAATGATTATATACATATCTTAGATTTATATATAAGAACAGTTCATACCCTGGTTTTTCAAATTATAAGATTAAAAATGATACAAATGATTTTTATGAATAGTTAATCATAGTATATAAGAAAAGATCAAATATATTTGTAATATGTATTTTTTTTGGGAACAGTTAACCCTAATTCAAAACTTAGAGCTGTGAAATCGATTGATCGCAAAAAAAATTGTAAACAACATTTTTTATGTAAGATGCGATTAATCGATTTGACAGCACAAACAAAATCTAATATTTTTATAATGTGTATTTCTATAATTTTATTATACAGTTTATATATGTCATGGATTCAGCCAGCAGGGGGTGCTCCACCCACTCGTTCATAATCACTTTAACCTGTTTAACCTGAGTTTTAACCTGCCCCACCTGTTACATCACAATTAGGAGTCCTTCAAATACACACAGTTCAACATATTCTACTCTATCTTTAACAAGTAAATCACAATAAAGCTCCTGATCCATTTGCTGAACCAGTACAAACTCTCTGACAGTGACTACTTCCTCCAACCCCCACTTCTTCGTCAGTCACATCAGCCAGACACATCACATGACCCAACCAGCGCCCTTCTCTGGAGCGGTGAAGGATTGCAGTGTATTCCTGTGGCAATGTTCACTGCAATTCGAGATGCAAGCTCCCCATTTTCTAACCGACAAAGCCAAGATCTATATTATATCACTCCTACCTATGCAAGCGAGTTGAACAAGGTCGCCTGAACCGAGGCCGTCTACCGATAGGGTCTTTCTCCAGATCTGAGTATTCAGATGGCAATTTATGATGATTATATGGGGTTAGAAAATCTGATACAAGAATCCATTCATGTAGCCCAACGCATCTCAGCTTGCCAGGTAGAAACATTACTGCTTCACCCTCCAGCCGCTCCAACAGCACCTCCTAGCGAGCCTATGTAGGTAGACTCATTTCATCTATCCCAAATTTAGCGTCAACACCAAATCCATAATTTATACCTCTACTGCAGATCTAATGGTCACCTCATCCCTGACTGTCCAGTTCGCCCAGCAGTGAGTGCTGTTCAAATTCCCTTGTTAATCTCCACTTAAAATGCACCAAAGTATCAGTGACTACCCCTCGATGTTCCATTACAGTTCAAGCTCTCATCAACTCAGGCTCCGCGGGGAACTTCATCTCCAGGGAACTTCTCAAGCACCCTGGAGCTTCTCAAGAAACTTCCCTGTTTACAAACCCTAAGTATACACTCAATTCTGCACAAGCTGCTGGGTCGAGGAATAATTACTAATTGTACACCCATAATCACGCTTGGTATTGGAATCCTGCATAGAGGAAATCTCGCTTCAGGTGCTGGAAGGCTCAACTGTAGACATCATCCTGGGAGGCCCCTGGCTAGAGATACATTCACCTGGAGTTTCCTGGTCAAATGGAGAAATTACCAAGTGGAGTGAGTTCTGCTTCAATATTTGTCTCCAACATCCACTGAAGAAAACTTCATCTCAGCATCTAAAAATATCGGTCAACCTCAATTCCACCACGATTGAAAGTCCTGAAGTGCAGTCTACTGTGTGCATTCCAGAGGAATATCCGGCATTCCAGGATGTTTTCAGACAAAACTTCCACCTCATAAGCCATGGGACTGCACTATCAAGTTGGTTCCCGGTGCTACATTCCTAAAGGTAAAATCTATCCTCTGTCGATCCCCGAGCAGAAGGCGATGGATGAGTACATTGTGGAGGCACTCAAGCAAGGGTTCATACAACCATCTACATCCCCTGACACTTCAAGCTTCTTCTTCGTGCAAAGAAGAACGGAGGCTTGCGGCCATGCATCAACTAAAGGGCACTCAATGATCAAACCATCGTCGTTATCCTTTTCCCCTGGTCCCAGCAGCCTTGGAACAACTGAGAGGCATCTTCTCTCACATCTTCTCCAAGCTGGACCTGCTCAGTGCCTACAATCTCATCCGAATACGGAAGGGTGAAGAGTGGAAAACTGCCTTCATCATACCATCAGGGCACTATGAGTACTGGGTTATACCGTACGGGCTGGCAAACTCACCTTCCGAGTTCCAAGACTTCATGGATGAGGTGTTCCGAGACATGCACCAGAGAATCGATACATCGTTGATATCCTTATTTATTCCTGGAACCTGGCTGATCATCGCCACCATGTAGCGCAGGTCCTTCAGTGTCTTAGACATTTCTAACTCTACCTGAAGCAGGAGAAGTGCAAGTTTTATCCCCCATCTGTCCACTTCCTGGGTTACTTCATTGACAGATGCCGCATTCAGATGGACCAGAGAAAAGACTAAGTCTAAGTCTAAGACTGGCCACAACCCTCTTCAATCAAAAAACTACAATGATTTCTAGGATTTGGAAATTTCTACCGTAAATGTATTGTCAACTTCAGACAAATTGCCTCTCCCATAACCTCATTACTCCATAACCCGCCCAAGTCTCTGTCCTGGAATCCAGCTGCCACGGAAGCTTTCAGACAACTGAAAGAAGCCTTTTGAACCGCTACTTATCCTTAAACACCCCAATCCAAACCTACCCCTAATTATGGAAGTAGATGCATCCACCAATGGTGTGGAGGCAGTGCTATCTCAGCGGCAGGGGGAATCATCCCATAACTACAACATCGGAAATCGTGAGCTCCTCCCTATCAAGCTAGCCCTTGACAAATGGAGACAAATTGTCTAGAGAGGGAGCAAAACACTTGTTTCTGGTAATCACAAATCACCGTAACCTGGAATATCTACAGAATGTATGTTGTTTGAACGCTCGTCAGCAGCAGCAGCCAAAAGAGATGAACCTGCTCTGCTGGGAGGTCCTAGGGGATGCACACACATTCCATTCATCCAGCACATCTCATGGACTCAGCTCAGACTGCCCTGTTGCAAACTGAGTCCCCGATACACTGGCCCATTCACTGTCCAACACCAAATAAAGGTGTGATGATTTTACCCACCTTTCATGTCTCTCTGCTCAAACCTCCCCATGACTCTCTTCTCCCTTCCTCCACAGGACGTGTTGCTGCTGACGTACCTCCTCCTCCAGTAGAAGTGGATAACAATCAGATCTACACCATCCATTCTATCTTAGACTCCCGGCCGACGAGGTAATCACATTGAATACTTTTTGGACTGAGAGAATACAGCCCAGAGGAAAGATCATGGATCTCTCACAATAACATTCTGGATCCCACTCTCCTTACCAAGTTCCGAGTTCCCGGGGCAGAGGTCATCCTCGTCGCCACACCTGGTCATCTGGAGCTGCCTGTGGAAGTGGAATACTGTTACGAATTCAGCCAGCATTCCCTCAGCACCAGCTTCACCCACTCATTCACAATCACCAGAGTTTTAACCTGCCACACCTGTCACATCACAATTAGGAGTCTTATAAATGCACACAGTTCTACTCGCCTGTTCTTCACTCTCATCAGTCTCTACATGAGAGTGCACCTACCCGACTACCTACCTATACTACTCACCTTCTTCGTCCTTTAAATGCCATTGACCCACCCGTCTGTTTCGCTGTACATGCTAAGAAATAATTATTTTTCTGTGGTACCCTTTTCTTAGAATAAATGAATAATCAAAATAGTTCGTTGGACGAACTGATGAATTGATTGTAATATTAATTTAGCTACATCAAGTTAATCCAATTAACTGACCCAAATATTCATAATTAAACAAGTTATTATTGAATATTAATATTTCATAGAGCTAATTTGTTACACTTATAAACGACATAGGTTTGATATACATGTAGTAATGGAACCCAGATTAATTTCATGTTTACAGTTTTAATTAACATTAGTCCAGCTATTGATATATCATCCCCTATCCTTTTCCTCAAGTTGACAAGCAAGGCATGAAAATCCCCTAGTACAAGCAATGCCTTCTCCTCATCCTGGATTAGAGATTTACTGACTGCTAACACGTGTGACTCTTCTTCCCGTCCCAGTTCCTCCTAAACTACCCTCCACAGCATACCCGTTCACAATAGCAGTCTAATTGCTCTCAGACTGGAATTTCTGAAGAAAACACAATATCAATGGACCAGAGGGAGGGTCAATTGCTAAGAGGATCAGTCAAGAAGAGGTATCAACTGGAATTAAGTCATCTGTCCACATGCACACTGCTACCCTTGAGAATTGTTGGCTCATCATTTCAGTAACACCTGTCTCGCTGGATGCCGCTGGTGGAAGAGAGCTGACCTTATGAATTACTGATAAGGTAGTCGAGGAACATGGTCTTGGTTATGACTACATAAGAGTCCAGCAGTAATGAACACATCTCCAGGAATGGCACCATCATCTCCAGCCTTGTTTTCACCGTCTCTAAGCCGGCGTCCCGTGAGTCCTGGGAGGAGGCCGCCGTCACCTTTCCAATCACCCTCTCCTTCTATAATGACTTCACCTAAACTATGGAAGAAAGCTGCGATATCACGTCTGGCTGAGGAGTTCTTCTGGATAGGAGGAAGCATTGTTGCATCGCCAAAATGGAGAATGGGCCAGATAGGTAAGATTTAAGACACTGATCTGATATTTTTATTACAAATATGAAATTATCTAATTACTGGGTGTACTTCCGTAACTTTTCAGCAGTTCTAAAATGTTATATTTTTATACTTCATTTTGTTTCAGAGTCATTTTGCATGTTTTTTACATTTTAATTAAGTACTTTGAGTGCAAATAAGACAGTTTCCTAAATTATTGCTATGAGGAGAAATGCACCTCACGGCATATGGACACATACAATCCTTGGAGATTAGACTGACTAGCTGCGTCACATGACCCTCTGTCCTTGATCCGCTCCTCCAAAGCAACTGTTTGGAAGCATACTCTGAGTTGAGTAAAAGTTAAAAGTAACCTTTGGTGACTCCTGGTCCATTAGACCATGTAATTATGGCATAAACAGAAAGTAGAAAAAAACTCATTTTAATAATATATGATATGATTCAGCTAGTATCGGTATATTATTATAGTATGACCTGAAATAAAGAGATATCTTTCCCATAACGATACAAACAAATGATTGCATGTTTATAAGATTCTGTCTCTGAGTTCGTCATGATTGTAGTACTGTTTCCATGATGCATGCCAGCGCACAGTAAACACCCTTATGAACCTGTGCGTGTGTGACGCAGTTGTGTAATCTGATTGAGAAGGAACTTGCGACTGCTTGAACAATTAAACTCTGACATTAAAATTATGTTCTTAAAGGTACACTAGTCAAGTCAAGTCACTTTTATTTATATAGTGCTTTTTACAATACAGATTATTTCAAAGCATTGTTTTTAATTTGATGAAAATAATGTTGTAATAATATTGTTATAAAATTAAATGTCGCCAACTAAGCAAGCCAAAAGCTAATGGCGAAAAAGGCGAAGAAAGGGCGAAAAGGGCGGCAGTGGGAAGGAACCAAAACTCCATCAGGTGACAGAATGGAGAAAAAAACCTTGGGAGAAACCAGGCTCAGTCGGGGGGCCAGTTCTCCTCTGGCCAACTAACGAACAGTGTATGATTATGATTCAGGCAGCATTACAGGTCAGAGGGCAGATTGGATCGGAACATTATATTATGCAGTTCATCTGTTTGAAGATGAAGAGTCATCATGCACGTATAGAGACGAAATTGTTGAGGATCAGTGCCGATGGCTGTCGTGTCGATGAGGCCTTCACAGGGGAGAGTCTAGTTGACACAATTTCTGTTGACACGACACTTCAGGAATGCATTGTGGTCATGTCCAGGCTCAAGTCCACCATCTGATCTGGATACGGCCCGGGTCCGGCTGATTACAGTTAACCTCGGAATAAACAGAAAGACTAAAATGAATGTAGATGCCATTCTTTTTATGATGTAGCGAGTACATCAGGTGTTATAGGAAGTGTTACCGGTTCCGGCTGACCTAATTTATGCAGCCTAATAATCATTTAACTGATTTGAATAATAGGAATGTATAGTGTTCTATGTGTATGCCAGGTAAAGAAATGAATAGTGCCAAAATATAATTAAAATAATGTACAGACGCAAATCATAACAGTAGCCTGTTTACATGCCAATAACATATGTGCAGCCAAATATTAATCATTAAAATCCTCTTTTGCAGTGGAGAGATGCATGTGCAACATGCAGGCCGGATCTCAAATGATTAAACTGAGAGGAAAATCCAAGGCTCTGGTGCGCCTCTTCTACCTAGATGAGCACAAGTCCTGCATCCGCTGGAGGCCCTCCAGAAAACATGAGAGAGCTAAAAGTGAGTCAGAAAGAAAAATGCTTGAGCTGCTGGGGTACATGATGTCAGCATGTGCTTGTTATTTTGAACACCCCCATTAAATTGCATGACGAGTGCAGTTTGCAGTTCATGTAGCCTACAGTACTTTTGAAAGAGAAGAAAAAATCAACTCTTGGCATGCTAGGAATTAAATACTACTGCTTACTCAATATTGCATAAATAAATAATATGAACAATTATTAAAAAGTATAATAATAAAAAAAAATTTTTTAAATGAAACAGTAGACAGTAAATGTCTCAGGTTACGACTGTATGAGACACTGCTTCAAAGCGCTAGGGCAGTGCTTCTCAATTATTTTCTGTTACGCCCCCCCAGAAGTAAACATTTTGCGCCCCCCAACTCTCCACCGCGACTGTAAATGGTATAATTTTTTCTATAAAGTTGTTATAAGTACACCTCTGCATAACATTGTATCCTTATTATTAACATTAAAGAAAACGAAAAAATAAAGAAATATAGATCAACTTACAATGAATACCTTTATTAACATTGTTTTTTATTCAGTAACAGAAAAGACTTGGAGTGTTTTTTTTTTTTTTTTGCACTGAGCAATTTGGTATGCCACCTTATATGACAGTGCTCGCTGGTTTACACCGCGAGCAGGAGCGTCGCGTAAAGCAGCAGTGAAGCGGGGGTTTCGGCGGCGAGTCTATTTTTGCTGCGCTGCTCACGCTCAATTAAAGTGAAAGCACACTTTTGGTGGACAAAATTTATATGATTTCACACAAAAAGTGTCTAAAGCGGACAGAATTTGCATGTCTGGTGTGTTTTAACAAGAACTGCAGTATGTCAGAAAAGAAAATGAAGACTCAAATTTTATAGAAAATGTACCCACCCATTAACCTGTTAACCCTCGCCAGAGCGCCGGCGCACTGAAGCGGTTTTTTTTTTAAATAGTTCAAAGTTACTATCAGATTTAATGTTATTACCTTGACAAACTATACATCATTAAAAAGATATAAGTCTCAAGGTTCAGTATTTGACCACTATTGTATTCTGATAAACTTATAGTGACAGTTATGTCTTAATTTGTGTCTGGAGTTATGTAATCAAAAAATGAGTCGATACCTTTAATATGAATTATGAGCGTCAGCCGCTCTCATTCAGAAAAAAACTCCAGTGAGATCGTCATGACAGAGCTTGACAAAACAACGTCCATCAGGGCTTTTAGCTCAAAAATGTGCAGATTTGGAGAAATATTGATAGATTCTCATAGGTTTAGATCAGATTTATAAAGACAGGAATCATATTTATTGAATATATACCCAAATGCGTCGATGTAATCATTATGAGCGCTGGAGACTCTGATGTACTGTGTTATCAATCCATACTGGCAGCCTGAGGGCGCCGGCGCCCTGTGCACAGTATAATAGTCCATATATGGAACACACGAAGAAGTGCCATAATCATGTGACATTCCAGGAACTCCCTAACACAACAAAGCTAACAGAGATCGCTGTAACATGCATATAAAGATGTTTTGAAGACAATAAACATGATTGCAATGATATTTGATTTACCAATGTTCTTCGAGCCATGTCAGGTATTTTCATAATAATAGATTATATTGATAATGTAATGCTAATCGATATAGACTTTTTCATTGTGCAGAATACTATACAATAATATATTTTCTATCTGATTTTTTATCTGAAGCCAAATCAGAGCACAACATGTTATTTAAAACACTCGACTTGTGCTATAAAGTAAGTTTTAGAGCACAAACATGGTTTTAATCTCATAAATTGTCGTGTATTGGTGGTGTGCTAAGCTAATATGCTAGCTAGCTTGGTGCACCTGCTACCTAGCTGTTATTTTTATGAATATTTTTAAATAGGACTGCTTGCTGAAATGTTTCTTTTTTCAAGAAGGTCATTTTATATAGTTTAAAATGTAAGGTGAGAACTTTCCCTAAAAGAGATTAGGGATTGAAAGAGTGTGAATAGCCAGTCGTTAGTAATTATAATGCAGACTAAAGAAAAGCATATTTAGAGCCATAACCAGGCCGGAGAGGTGTGAATGTGTGCAGGGGAGACTGACACTGAATGGAGATCGTTTACACCACATAAATAAGAGACAATAGACTGAATAGATGCTTAGAACATGCCAATAAACATCAGTTTGCATTTTAGAGTCTAATCAAAATAAAGTTGTATGACATGATCTTGAAAAACATTTAACTAAATAAAGAGTTTTAGACTTGTCATCTTAAGATTTTAAATATAACATGGTCAGATATGTGGCTTTAGCTGCAGTGCATTTCTAGATTGATACAATGCCAACTTCAATTTTATTTTCATGAAAATATTTCATAAAAATAAAATTCTAATAACTTGACAAAACGTTGAAGCTATTTATAACTATTTTTTTTCATTATGACAATAATTAATTCTACATTTACAATAAACTGCCAGGTGTCAGCTTTCAAATGAGATCATACTTGTGCTTTTAGAACAAATGGTTTATGAACTGTATCTGTTTCAGTTTGGGTATGCCATTTCTGGGAATTTTTCAAAAGTGGGGTTGCAGCTTACTTGTTTAATTATTTATTCAGTTTGGGCTTTGAACAAACTTCAAGTCTATCAAGTTTATGACCAACTTCTAAAAACAAATTTAACAAAAGTCTTTGTAAAGAAATGCTTGCTTATATGTAGCCTGGGAGCATCTGTTGTGACGCTGTACAAACGCTTCCAGGAGTTGCGCTGACGCGCTGCTGACGCGCTGCTCACGCGCCACTCATGCTTGCGGTGTGAAACGGCCGTTACGTTTTTCTCATTATCTTCGTCTCTCTCCGCCTTTCTTTTCATCCCTGTTAATTTTTTTCCATGGTATCTCTTAAGGGTTTGTTATCTGCACTTCATATCTCCTGTGTGCTCTTTTTAGGTGAAAAAAAAACCTACTTCCTGCGGCAAAAAAAAAATATTCCCCGGGATCGCTCAGAGCCCCCCCAGGGAGGCGCGCCCCACTATTTGAGAAGCACTGCGCTAGGGGAACGCCTCAGCGTGACTGATGACTGAAAGACTGTATAATCACGACAATCGCATTGGCCGATATCAGCCATGACGTCATTCTCTAGCGCTACCAGGAAGTATAAAAGGGGCGCCTAGAGAACATGTCATCCACTTCTTCGTCTGAAGGGACTGTGCAAGCTGGCCGGAGGCATGGCGATGTGACGCAGTGTCTCGTTCCCTGTTCTCAGGTTACAGTAGCAACCTGAGACGTTCCCTTTCGAAAGGGAACTCGGACTGCGTAAAAGCACTAGGGTAACGATCTACCCACAATCTACCCACGCTGCCATGCTGAGGCAAAATAATAATAAATTATTATTTACAAGCACAAACACATTTACTCAGAGTTAAAAACCCCTTACTGCTTACACTTCAGGCTGTCAGTAGCACTACTCCCTACGACCACTGCCCGAGCTTCATGCTAAGCGAGGAAGTAACTTTGTGCATTTAAACAAAGGACTTGGCCCACAGCCAGCTCAAGGTCAAGGATACCACAGCCCGACTTTAGAGGGGGGTTCCTTTAAGGGAGTACGGCCCAGAGCCTATGGGCCCAAGCCTGCTACTTTCGGGAGGACCAGTGTCAACCCCCATACCAGGGAGGCTATCATGCTTAACGGTGAAGTCAACAACCTGTTTAGGTTTTTCATTACTCAACCACAGTCTCTAGCCAGAGACGATAGCTCCTTCGCAGTTCTATGAGAAGCGGAGGCCTCAGCAGGATGACTCTAAGAGCAGAGGAGGCCTGCCACACTTACACCAGCAGAGCTCAGACAGTGAAGGGCCTATGAACAACTCCCTGTTATTGAGAGAGGCCTTTTTCTGTACTACTACCTGCAAAGCTGTTTGCATGGAGGCCTCTGCAGGATAACTCTCGAAGGAGAGGAGGCCTGATGCATGCTAGAGGACAGCTACAGTGCTCAGGGCGTGAGGGGGCCTAAACTGCTCTCCTTTAGAGAGAGAGACCGCTCCTCCATCTCTACCTGACAGGCTGCTCTCCTGGAGGCCTCAGCAGGATGACTCTAAAGGAAGAGGGGCCTGCCAGACTCACACGAGAGATCTATTGGACACTGTGGTTTCCAAAACGTCAACACAGAGCTCAGGGAGCGACGGGTCTAAGAGCTACTCATGATATGAGGAAGAACCCCTTTTCTCGCTCTACCTACCAAGCTGTATGCATGGAGGCCTCAGCAGGATGACTCTCGAAAGAGAGGAGAGGACAGAAAGTTAGGACAGCTAGCTCGACTATCACTAGAGCTCAGGGAGCGAGGGGCCTGAAAACCCCTCCTCACACAAAAAAGGCCTGAGCCAGACCGTCAGAATGGATTATCATCATCGGTCCAGCACGTTGGGCCTGATGTTATAGGCGAAGGCGGAAAGAGGAAGAGGAGGGTGTGCACAGGGAAGGAGGCATTTACCTGCCTCTGCTTGTGCCAGGACGCTCACGTCTGGCCTGAGCAACTTCCCTAACACCCTGCTTCTTCCTCCTGGACTCGCACCACCTCATTGACCTACTCCTACTCCTCATTGCCAGGAGGAGGGGCACGAGCGGCAACTGAGTCCCCCTGGCCCCATCTGTGATCCTCAAAACGAGACAGGCCAGGACCCCCAGGCTGTCTGAGTGTGGGCCTGGACCGGCGCGGTATGCAAGACCTATATGCTGAGTGCGCCTTCGCCTCTCCAAACTTTCCGACCACCGCCTTAACGGAGGTCCCGAAAAGCTCAGAGGGCGAAACTGGGGCATCGAGGAGAAAAGCCTTCTCTTTTTCCCCGATGCCTGCCAAGTTCACCCAAAGATGCCTCTCTGTGGTCACCATGGCCGCCAATGATCGTCCGAATCCGACAGCCGTCTTTTTGGTGGCCCGGAGAGCCAGGTCTGTGGTGCGGCACAACTCAGCCACTGCATCTGAGGTTAAACCCTGACCCTGGTCTAGGTCCCTCAGCAGGTCAGCCTGGTATGCCTGCAACACTGACATTGTGTGCAGCGTGACCTGCCGCTGTGTATACCCTGCTATACAATTAGACGAGATGTGGTCTGAAGTGGTCTAGATGGCAGGGTCGGAGCTCTTAGTGTCGATGTCTCCCCTTGAGAGATAGAGCTTGCAAACGTCTCCTCAACGGGTGGCATTGACACATACCCGTACTCTCGCATTCCTTCTACATTCGAATAACTGCACTGTTGGAAGCAGTGAATGCGAGCAGTGAGCGAATGTGAGTGTCTCGTTACCTTTCGAAAGGAAACAGTATGACCTCACTACATTTATCACATGATCTCTTCACATTGCATGTTTAATCTAGTGAGTGCAAAAAATTTCACCTGTTACAATCAAACAATGAGTCAAGAAACAGATGTTAAAAATCACATCTGGAATTACTGGTCATACTGGAAATGAAAGGTCAAGCACATAGCATTGAGGGATACAGTATACCAGTGAGTAAGCTCTGAACTGTTTATCCAGGTATTCTGTGCATATTGAAAATTATATTGAAAAAACATACACAGTAAACTGAATCAATAATGAGAATAGTAAGGTAGTAATGCTATCTGAATGGCTTTGATTTGCTACCTACAAATTTTTTGCAAAAAGTTAGTTTTGTCAATATGTACATATAGCGCCAAGCTAAACAGATGTGTGCTACAACTTGTTTCCGATCAGGTAGCCTACAGGTATTTTTCTCTAAAGATTGTTTTGTCAAAAAGTCTGAACTACTGAAGAAATGATCAAACGCTCAGAGCACTGCACTGTTTTTTCTTTGTTCATGGTTTATTTAGTCACTATAGACTCTATCCATGAGGTCTGTGAGGGGATGAGAACTGAGGTTTTCAGGCGATTTGCCAGCAGTAACTTTGATCCAAACTGCTGCTTCAGTATTTACCATGGAGACCATGTGGAATCTCTTGACTTGGTTTCCACGAATGGAGAAGAGGCACGGACCTGGATCACTGGCCTTAAATACCTCCTGGCAGGCATCAGTGACGAGGACAGTCTGGCAAAAAGGCAACGGACACGAGATCAATATCCTTTTAATTGTGTCCTGTCTGAGGGGGAAGGTGATGGACTGAATCCACCCATAGCGCCCCTATGTGACCTGTTTCAGGTTTTGTGAATTGTGATGTGTTCTATGTAAGAGTGGATATTTCCTTACATCTTGTTGCAAATGGTTGAGACAGACCTTTTCAGAAGCTGACAAAAATGGAGATGGGAATCTGAGCATTGGAGAGGTTCTACAGCTGCTCCACAAGCTCAATGTGAACCTTCCAAAGCAGAAAGTCAAAGAAATGTTCCAGGTACATTTTATATAACTACTACTAAATAAAAAAAAATCAGTACTAATAACAGCTGATTTAAAAATTGTGTATAGCTTCATCCTTAATAAGCTTCACACTACAGTTCAAAGGTTTGGGGTCAGATTTTTTTTTGGGGGGGGGGGGGGGGGGTGTTCTCTTATGTTCACCATGCCTTTGTGAAATATTATTACAATTTTAAATATTTTTTTTTCAATTTCAATACATTTAAAAATATTTGTTCCTGTGATGCAAAGCAGAATGTTCAGCAACCGTTACTCCAGTCTTCAGTGTCACATCTCATTATTATCAATTTTGTGCTTCTTAATATTTTTGTGGAAACCGTGATACATCTTTTTAGTATTCTTTAATGAATAGAAAGTTCAAAAGAGAAGCATTATTTGAAATAGAATATTTTTGTAGCCTATAAATATATTTTCTGTCATTTGGATCAATTGAATGCATTCCCGCTGAATAAAAGTATTCTTTTTTTTTTCTTTTTTTAAATCTTATTGACCCATAACTTTTTAACAGTATTGTATACATGTCAATCCCGCTCCACAGTATAGAGCTGCCGTTGAGTATGCTAACTAGCAAGCTAGCTTGAATGAGCATATCAAACACATTCTCCTAGCCGTTATTTTTGACAAGTCTCATTCTACTATGTGCTATTTGAGCTATCATTCTACAATATAGTTTTTCTCAAATATCATTACAGATGTCTTGTGCCAGGTTATATTGGTTTAAAACACCTCCACAGTGCTATTAGCAAAGATGCCGATGAGTACACTCTGAGTATGAAACATATGGTTCATCTTGAACAGATGGTGTTGTCTGAAACTGGTTAAGGTCTTAACTCTAGTGCCTCTAATCCTTAATGGAGACATATATATATATTTTTTACTGCAACCAATACCATAACACTACTTTCACTGAAAGTACACAAAAATTATTAGGTAACAGTGGATTCACTAAATAAAAACCTGAGAAAAATGTTATTGTTTCACCTCCTAAATGTTCTTTTTTTAAAAAAACATTATCCAAAAAATGCACATTATACTTTACGAAATATGTGTGAAATTATGTATCTCATTTAAAAGAAAACTGCATTCGCAGGAGGCTGACACTGACGATGACCAGGGATCATTGACGTTTGAGGAATTCTGTACCTTTTACAAGCTGATCTCGACACGCAGAGATCTTTACTTACTAATGATCACCTACAGTAACCACAAAGAGCACATGGACGTGAACGACTTCCATCGCTTCTTGGAAAATGAGCAAAAGGCTGGTGTGATTCATTTTGCGTATCATCATGTATTCGTTAAATATATTAATCTTTTGATGGCCATGACCTGTCATATTTGTAATTAGGGCCCGAGCACCAATGCTACGAGGACCCTCTTGGAATTGCTCCGTTTTTGATGCATGTTCTTTTTTTTCTAGATGGTAAATGTGACTAAAGACTACTGCAAGATGATCATTAACCAGTTTGAGCCATGTTCTGATAGCCAAACACATATGCTGCTGGGTATTGATGGTGAGAGACTCTTCGTGTGCTTAATTTTTTTGATGGTAATTATAACATTGGACCTTTACTAAATTTTTCTTGCTTTCTAAGGTTTCACCAACTACATGCGTAGTCCTGCAGGAGACATCTTCAACCCAGAACACTATCAAGTAAATCAGGACATGACACAGCCACTGACAAACTACTACATCGCATCTTCTCACAACACCTACCTGACTGGAGATCAGCTGCTGTCTCAGTCTCGGGTTGATATGTATGCGTATGTGCTTCAGACGGGCTGTCGCTGTGTGGAAGGTACTAAAAGCTTGTCCTTGTCAACAAACTGCAGAATCAAAGTGAATGTATTTTAGATAAAGTGATGATCAAAGTAACACATTTTAATAAGTTTTTTACTATCATTAAACTCAGCATGAAAATCTTTTCGTCTCTATTATGACGTATATAGATGAGTTTTGAGTAAAACGGCTTCTCGAACAGGAACAAATTTAGGTGGGATGAAACGTTGAAACGTTGTGGTTTGCTGTGATCTGACTGAGGGGTTGTTGCGCCAGTAAACACATCATCAGAGAAGAGAAGAGATGATTAAAGATTATGAGGGCATAAGATTTTTAAAAAAATAATGATGTGCACAGATATATCATTTTAATAAACACTGCAATATTCCATTAAAAAAGCAAGAGTTGACAATTTTGATTTCATTGTGATTTTAAACAAAACATGTTATCTTTCAACTAACACAGTCTCTTTGTCTCTCTAGTTGACTGCTGGGATGGTCCTGATGGGGAACCTATTGTGCATCATGGTTACACACTTACCTCAAAAATCCTCTTTAAAGATGTTGTTGAGACAATCAACAAATATGCATTTGCCAAAACTCAGTAAGTTATTTACACTGCCTGGCAAAAAAAAAAAAAAAAAAAAAGTTGCTGTTTGGATTTACTGTTATGGACAGAATTATTGGCACACCTGGTAAATCTGATCAAAGATGGCTGTAAAAAATAAATCTCCATTGTTTATCCTTTTGATCTTTCATTATTTCATGAAATAAATTATTTTCCGCAAAACACGTTAGCGATAATTATTGGCCACCCTTTTTACAGGTGTAAAAACAGGTCTGAGTTTTTTTCTATTTTCAATTTTTTTCTATATTTGGATCATTGTCCATCCAGCAAATAAATAGGCCCACAACATTAAAGATCCAGCAGTACCTGGGGCATGGGGTACTTTTGATCCCTGTTTGCACAAAACACATCTGGTGTCTGACAACTGAATGTGCTGGAGTTTGTTTTTGGATGAGCGAGTAGGATTTTTCTAGCCTAGAAATCTAGACACACTCTAGCTGCAGCAAATGTAATTTGCAGCCAGGGTCGTCTAGCAACTCTCCGTTGGCTTCACCGGCTGAAGAAAAAAACAAAGAACAGCACTGAAGTCCGTCGTTCTGACTACATCACCTTCTTCGTTGCTCTGATTGGTTGTATTGCGTGCAGAGGGAATTTGAAAGACAACCATTTATCCCGCCCCTCGGATTGAGCCCTGCCAATGGTGTCTTCCCAGACCCAACATCTTGATGTGGGTCTGGCTTGTCGGGCTAAAATTTTTCTTGAAACCCTCCCAAACAACATATAGTGATTTTTTTCTTTCTTAGGCTTTTGACCCCAAGACTCAACTAATCTCTGCAATTCACCTGTGATCCTTGGAGAGTCTTTAACCACTCAAACTTTCTTCCTCACCCCACATTATGACAATATAGACACATGTCCTCTTCCAGGCAGATTCGTAACATCTTTAGTTGATTGGAACATCTTAATTATTGCCCCGATGGTGTAAATGGGAATTGCTTTAGCTATTTTCTTACAGCCTCTTTTTATTTTGTGAAGTTTAACAATCTTTTGCTGCACATCAGAAGAACTATATTCTTTGGTTTTACTTATTGTGATGGATGATTAAGGGAATTTGGCCTTTGTGTTTTCTCATATTTATACTCCAGTGAAACAAGAGGCCATAGCTATACAATTTCATGTTCCTATTCAAGCTGGTGTGCTAAAAAATTAAATATTAATGGGAATATACTTCAGAGATATTTTACTCATTAAAAATTATAGGGGTGCCAATAATGTGGCTAATGTGTTTTGGAGAAAACATTTATTTCATAATGTTATTTTCCCCCCACTTTCAATTTGTTTACTGCAATGAAAGGTTTGATTTTTGCCTTGTTTTTTTTACGACAGATCAAAAGGATAAACAATGCAGAATTATTTTTACAGCCAACTTTGATCATATTTAGGGGTGCCAATAAATCTGACCACAATTGTAAATAGGTAAATGGAAGTCAATGATTGGATAATTTTTGCAGTGATTATTATGTTTCTACCATGCTATATGTCTATCAACAGTTCTTCTAACCCTAATTGATGAAGTGTATAGCTTTTCATTTCTTAAAAAAACATGTATGGGAAGATACATCATGGCCATATTCCAGGATGACAATGTCACGATTCATGATGCTCAAATTGGCAAAGAATGGTTGGGATTGAACATGAAGAATCAGTTTCACACATGAATTGTAACCTCTGAGACCAGACCTTAAATTAGTAGACTTTACAGAGAGATCAACTCTCTTGATGGAAATAAAATAACAACATTCCATCAAGAGGTGCATCCTTTTTTGGTAAGATTTTGTATTAACAAAGCAAGAGTCAAGCACTCTGTAAAGTCTTCTCCTGCACATCCCAAAGATTTTCAATGAATTTCAATAGTCTGGACCCATATTCATGTGTTAAAATAATTATTTAACCAATGAAGAGCTACACACTACCTATATTGGGGTTAGAAGAACTGTTGCCAAACACATAACATGCTAGAAACATAATAATCACTGCAATAATGGGTTTCACTTTATTTTGATGGTCCCTTTAACACATTCAGTTGTCTATAAGAAGCATTGCACCTACACGTCTACTAACTCTCATTAGAGTGTTATTTGAGTATTAATAGACTGGTAGGGTTAGGGTTATAATAAATTGACATGTAGTTGAAAAGTTACTTATAGTCAGTAGAGTGTCTGTTGGAGGACCATCACAATAAAGTATATATATGCAGATATTAAGCAGACAGTCTACAAATACTCTAATGAGAGTTAGTTGACATATAGTTGCAAAGTTACTTATAGTCAATAGCACGTTCAAAAGGGACCATCAAAATAAAGTGTTACCCAATAATGCTCCAGTCATGGACTCTTAAGCAGTTGCACATCCAAACAGAAGCTTTTTTTCAGCCGGGCAGTGTATAGTAATTGTAAATTATGTTTTTAAATTAAACAAATTAATTTCATAAAATAATAATGAAGTAATCAATTACAAAAATGATTAAATATATATATATATATATATATGTATGTATATATCATATATAATATTGTATCATATCATAATATATAAAACTAATTCTTTCACTGTCAGATACCCAGTGATCCTTTCTATTGAGAACCACTGCACTGTGCCTCAGCAGAAGAAAATGGCTCAATATCTCATGGAAGTGCTACAGGACAAGCTGGACCTGTCAAATATAAATACCAATGAGTCCAGGCGTCTGCCATCTCCAGAGGTTTTGAAAGGGAAAGTACTTGTCAAGGTGAGGTAATATTTTACACTTGTCTTGGAAAACATTGCGTAAAGTTTAAAGTATATTTCTGTAACCTGTGACATGATGACAAAATGACCACTGAGGTGCTTTCCAGGGAAAGAAGCTGCCAGCAAACATCGATGCTGATGCAGAGGAAGGGGATGTTTCTGATGAAGACAGCGGTGAAGAGGACGAGGAGGAAGAGGAGCAACTTAATGGAGATGTGAGATGCTTTTTCCTTTTGTCTGCATTAGAATAATTGGGTTGTTCCCCTTCTGGAGTGTCTGACTAAAATCTGCTGTGTTCTGGGATACAGACTACAGAAGGAGCACCAGAGACGGGCGATGAAACGAAGAAACGCTCACGGAGGTCGTTCATGGGCAGCTTCAGGCGCAAGGTCTGCAAACACTTTCCACTTGTCACATTTCCAGTAAAATAGGGGAAAATATCATGAAAGCAGCATTATACGGTCTAGTGTTATGATGTTCCACAATCTGTGTTTTAGAAGAAAAAACATGTGAAATTAAAAAAGAAGCCCAACATGAGTGACTCGGATACTGAGCAGGAAATCCCAAGCAGTAACGATAAACAGGCCATCAACTATGGCAAGTGAGTATTTCAGGAGATACAGTTTGTGTACTGTAAAAACAAAAAACATAATTTTTTGCATCATTTATGTAATTTAAACAATTTACAGGATGGCATTTTGGTGCCTGTATATTCATGACTGTATTTTTAATTATGCAATACATTTTATTTAAATGCCCCAATGTTCATATCTGATCATTCAAATAAGAGAACAAAATGACTAATTAAATTATATAAATCAAATGTGATGCATCATGGATGAAAACTTATTTTTACTGTTTTTTTATTACAAAAATATTAAATATTTAAATAATATTTTTATATTTAAAATAATATTTTTAAATATTTAAATATATATTATTTATATATATATATATATATATATATATATATATATATATATATATATTATTTTTTTTTTTTTTTTACATCTCATATAATCTGATATAATATAGTGAGGTAACTTACAGTTAATCAATTGTCATAGTTTTATTGTATTTATTGTTTTTTTTTTTTTACATTTTAACATTTAACATTTGTATCTAAATCTGTCCAGTCTAATGATAGTCCATGTTTTATGGACATTTTTGCAGACGAAGGAAAACAATGAGACTTTCTCGCGCCCTCTCTGATCTCGTTAAATACACCAAGTCAGTGCGTGTTCATGATATAGAAACTCAAGGTAAGACAGTTGCAACCTCTATGAGCACAAACTGTGAATGTATTCTTGATGTTTATGTCTAAATAAGTTGTATTGGTGTTGCAGCATACATGAGCAGCTGGCAAGTCTCCTCCTTAAACGAGAGCATAACTAACCAGATTCTGCATTTAAAACCTGCCCAGTTAGTTCGCTTCAATCAACGACAACTCATAAGAGTCTACCCTTCCAACTACCGTGTTGATTCGAGCAACTTCAATCCTCAGACTTTTTGGAACGCAGGATGTCATTTAGGTTTGATTTAGATTTTTTTCTTTAATTTATTATGAATTATTTCCTTTCTTATTATCATCAAAGCCTTTTGTTTTTTCATTAATGATGAAACAGCGAAGACTTTTATTTGAACAGCAATGGATCACTGCTGGCAAATGGCTCTCTCTTTTTTTCCCAGTTGCACTGAGCATTTGTTTGAAATGTTGTTTCATCTTTCCAGTCGCTCTCAACTATCAAACAGAAGGCCGTATGCTACAGCTGAACAGGGCGAAATTTGCTGCAAATGGAAACTGCGGCTATGTGCTGAAGCCAAAATGCATGTGTAAAGGTAAGATGGTGTCTCTAGAGTGCAGGTAAAAAAAAAGATACATTTGTTTGATGCATTATATTTATTATTTTCTTTGAAAGGCAATCTTCACCACACATAATGATTGTCCTCAGGTGCCTTTAATCCTACACTGGAAGACCCTTTGGTAGGACACAGGAAATCTCAGCTAGTGCTCAAGATAATTAGTGGCCAGCAGCTACCGAAGCCAAAAGACTCCATGTTAGGGGACAGAGGAGAGGTGAGTTCACTCAAACTTAAAATGAAAGTATGTGATAATGTGTAACATGCGATCTGAGTTTCAATGCTTTGTTGTCTAGATCATAGATCCCTTTGTGGAAGTGGAGATAATTGGATTGCCTGTTGATTGCAATAAACAGCAGACAAGAGTAGTGGACGACAATGGTAAGTACAAATCTGGATCGTGCAAACCGAACTTGGCAGTTTTGGTAATTCAAACATAATGGCATCTATAAGGTTAGCGGTTGATTCATATGTGTTTGTAGTGACTGACTATGATGGAAACAGGACTCAATGTGCAACATTTATTTTAAATTTGTGTCTGGGGACGTTCAAACAGAACACGTTTTTGAGTTCCACTACTTTTTTTTTTATGTAAACAAATGCTAGACAGACGTCTTTGTATTTTTAAAGCCCTGTGCCAAGTTAAAAGTTATTTTCCATGTGATGTCAGTTCTCAAACAAATGACTCTTAAGAACCATTCCAGTCAAAAAGAACCCGTCAGTCAAAAAGATTCACAAGTCTTGAACTCAAATGAGACGCAATCTCATGATTGTGTTCGCAACTAACTCTCTGACTGAAACGCAAATAATTTTTCAGGTGTCTCCGATTCAAAATAAACCATTAGTCGCAATTAAAGATTAGCAAATTAACAGTTGAGTTTTGTTTTAAATATATGTACTTTTCTCATATTTTAATGTCATACTAACAGGTTTTAACCCGATGTGGGAGGAAACGCTAGTGTTTACGCTACACATGCCTCATATTGCCTTGGTGCGCTTTATGGTTTGGGATCATGATCCAATTGGACGAGACTTCATTGGACAGAGAACCATAGCATTTAAAAGCATGATGCCAGGTAAATTGCATGCCAATAGGTGAATTTATTGCACAGACAATGTATACATTTACATTTTTATCAATAATTCAGTCAGTCAGCCTTATATTATTTTCTTGTCCCACAGGATATCGGCATGTCTATTTAGAAGGTATGGAAGAAGCATCTATCTTTGTGCATGTTGGCATTAATGACATCACAGGAAAGGTAACTTCTAATTACATTTATCTTGTAGCTGTTGTAGGAAGTTATTCTGCCTTTTATTAATTGCCATTTTTCTGATATACTCATAACCAGGTCAAATCAAGCAACGCAGTAAAGCAGCTAATCCAGAAAAACCTTATGCAGACCTCTGAAGACGGCACAAGGAGGTCATTCGGTGCAAACTTCCTGCGTAAAGCTGGAGCTGGGAAGAACCAAACAAAAGTCGTGAAGGGTTTAGCCGACTGCTACACCAAA
Organism: Semotilus atromaculatus; assembly: GCA_031834385.1. Taxonomy (NCBI): domain Eukaryota; kingdom Metazoa; phylum Chordata; class Actinopteri; order Cypriniformes; family Leuciscidae; genus Semotilus; species Semotilus atromaculatus. The sequence goes on from JAULUF010000020.1 coordinate 9,504,789, forward strand.
GAGGACTTTCTAAACCGACGTTACAGTGACGACGTGAGCTCGAAGGACAGCAGGAGCACCTCACAGTCTGCGTCGTTACTCAGAGGAGCTCAAAGTGAACCCCTGAGAAGGGCCCATAAGGTCTGTTTTCAGGAGCCAGAAGGATCTCATGAGGCACGGCGCCGCCTGTCCTCTATCACGTGCTCTGGTGGAGCAGGAGTGGCTATGGACTATCACAACTTAGCATTTGATTCAGAAGTAGACATTCAGACTTCTGTGGTTCAATCACACCTTGAGGATAACAGGGAGTTGACTGTTTCAAAACCAAATGAATTACCTCCAACATCTAAACAGGAGTGTGAGTCTACAGACTTACCGGTACCTAAGAAGAAGGATCCTGCTTCTACACTGAATGAGCAACTCTTGTTGAAGCAGATCTCAGGTCCTACATCTGTTATTGAGGATTCAGTGCAGGAACCTGAGCTGTGTGAACTTCAAGAGAGCCATCTAAAAATTCAGTCAGAACCTACACAAAAGTGTGAACCCTTGAATTTCCATCCAATACCTGATGGAGTACTAGATCCTTATAGTGGAACATTAAACACCAGAAATCCGGTGCTCAAGAATAAATTTGGAGCCTCTATAGATGGTAGGCTTAATCCCCAGTGGCAACCAATGTCAATCCCCGCAACACCTGCGCTGAGCAGACGCAGGAATGACCAAGGCACACTATCTTCCAAAGATTCATCATTTAAAGGATGCAGATCACAAAGCGTCCCAAGACGCCGTCCGTCCTCTCCGCCATACACAACCGGTCTCATTAGGAAGGAATTCCTCAACCAATACCCTCTCCCACAGTGTAGTTACTCTGCACCAAAAAACTCTTCTCCTAATAATCACAACCTTGCTGAAAGTGAATCAAGCAGCCTAAGTAGTTTGGACAGCCTTGACCTGAGTTCTCTGCCATCCCGTTTCCCTGACAACCAGCAGCAGACAATGGGCACACTGCAGAGGGAAATGAATGCTCTGTTTGAGCAGAAAATGCGTGAGATTCGCTGCCATTCGCCACTGTTTTTCAGAGGTAAGTTGTAACGCACAGAAAAGTGCTAAAGTGCTTTTTTCATGCTGGTTAAAATGTCTATCAAAAATCACGCTATGTTTTTACCTGAGTAGAGACTTGACTGTTTTTGTATTTATTTATACATTTTTAGATTCCTCAACATTGTAGAAAAGCCATGCATGGGAAACCTAAAAAGAAACAGAACCGAAAAGAAAATGCCACACCGCAGCTACTGTGACGGACAGATCTGAACAGATGCTACAGGAAGAAAAGCAAACACATAAGTAAATACATATTTGTATTTTGTACAAATATTATGTTGCTTAAATCTTAATCATCTGCTCATGTCATGTGTTCATATTTTTTTCAAAAAGTAGCTTGGAATGTTACATTCTGTCTTCTGCATCTGGAAGCTGCCATTTTGATTTAGATATAATGAATTTAAAGACTCTGTTTAAAACCTAACATGTGCTTCTCTTGATTATTGATTTTCTTAAATAATGCAATCACACTTTGGTGTAAGTCCAAGTTTATTAATTCATTAATATACATGGTGCCAGAACGAATAATACCTCTTTTGTGACAGTAAGAGGTGATTTTTTTAACACAATTTTATGTATTTTCCCCATGTTCGAATTACAAAACAACTATTATGTTACGTATCATTTTTACTTCTATAAAATATTTTACTTTTTTTATAGACATTTTCAGATGTCTCCAATCTTTGTCATTCATTAGCAAAATAGATTTTACATTAACATTTTAGACTCATAATAATGGTCTAATTATGGTTTCAAGTTGGAATGCATGATAATTATCTAAAATACAAACAGCTACATGAGATTTTGCTGCAATATTCAAATGAAAAGAAGGTACCTCACTGCTTGAGGTAGCTTGATTTAAATTTAGAACGTTTTAAAAAATGAAAATTATGTATTAACATGTACATAATTATGTATCTGTTAAAATGTATAAAATATATTTTCTAGCATGAGTATTAGTAATAATACCAAACACCAGATAATGTACAGACCTACGAACAGTTAAGTCATTCTGCTATGTAAGACTTACATATTACATCACTGTTGTTTAACCTTTTATGCCTTGTTCTTGTCTGAGGTTTCTTGGTCTCCCTTTGTGTTGGTCATTCTCAAACGCTGGCTCAGCTCCTGAGTCAAAACTGTGCAGCAGGATTTCTGTATGGTTGAGAACAGGTTTATTTTCACCGAGTATTTTATAATGATCAAAAACGCTTATCAAAAAGTGCTACTGTTCAGTTGAAATCTGTGCTGAAGCTTAAAGCCAATGAAAATGCTTTGTGTGTGTGATTGGCATTACTTGCCTTGTGCTCCCCTGCAGTGCTGCGAGACTTTGAGGTGAGTTCAAACAAGGAGAGCAGCACTCCAATCCCAAGGCCTATAGCCAGAACCAGGAAGATGCCCTTCAGGCTATGAGCCCTCAGAGAAGAGGCTTTGGCACTATCCGGCATACAGCTACTGGCCCACCACTTAGTGCGGAGGTACGCCAGCTCCCCAGCCTCGCTCAGCTGCAGGATGGCCACGCTCAGGTTCTTCAGCATAGGAGATCCTGTTCCAAGAAAAAGACTGAGGAATTAAACCCATTCACTAGCAAGAAACATCAACAAGTCTTTTGCCTCCTTTTAAACAAATAATCCACCTGAAAAAAATATCTTGGGTAAACTTTAATGTATGTTGAAGTGCCTCTATTATGAACTATACTTTTCATGTAGTGTCACATAGCTGTTTGTGAATGTAAAAGGTCTGCAAAATTTTAGGGGCTGTTTACACGAAACCATTTTCACCTAAAAAATAGAAAACTCTTTATGAGGTTTGGCTATTCATTTTTACGACAACGACATTTTTAGGGACCGAAAACGCAAACTTTTGAAAACTGTTTTCAAAGTGCAAGTTTTTGAAAACAATACCTTATTGTCTCCATGTAAACAACAAAAACACGAATTTGAATCATGCACACCGTTTTTAGAACATCGTTGTCGAGTAAACGTCAACGATCCTGAACACTGTAGTCGTAGCCGAGGGCTGGAAAAGTTTGGTTCATCATTTTGAAATGTCGAGAAGACTCATTAATTAAATCCACTTTGCATGCGCTTCCAAAGGATGAGAACTCTAATTGAAACAGTAAAACCAACGCCATCGTTACTGTTCATATAACTGCGTAAACAAGTGCTGAGGAAGCCTCTGGAGCTGAAATTCAGATATGGTAATGAGTGTTTCGTTTACGACACGCACTGTAAGGGGTAGACCAATCAGAGCAGAGTAGTCTCTCAGAAAGTTTAGGTTTAGAGAGACCAAATCCTTGATTGAACCGTTTCAGACACTGTGAGAAAAAAGTGTTTTTTTTTACTTTGGATGCATGTAAACCCATTGTAGGAGGCCTCCAAAACAAAATCAGGAACCTTTAAAATAAGGGGCACTTTAAGTTTTAAACTACGTCCATTAAAAAGAACTGCACAAATTGTCTCACCAAGAGGAGTTACAATGCTGTAACCTCTCATCCCGATGACCTCATGTGCACGGACCAGTTCACAATGCCGTGCCACAGCCAAGTCCAGGGACACCGATTCTCCAATGAAAGCATAATTTCCTTCCTTTGCTCTCTGGACACCCTCATCCATAGAGGTCACGAAACTCTTCCTCCGCTCCATGTGCTCATAGATGCGACGGTAAGATGGGTTATTGGAGTTCTGTGCAAAAAGAATGTTAACGTAAAGAAATCATTCTGTAACATCTGGCAGGAATGAGTTTTACTAATCAGAACAATGTGCAGATATGATTCATGTGATCAGACCTTAAAGAAGGCGAGGGTGGAGGAGCCGGCAAGAGTTCCATATTCTATTACTTCCTGATTAGCCAAGTCCTCAAACCCTTTAATCATGAGCGGAGCAGAGTCAGACCCCTGAGAGGAATTAAGACTGGAAAAATAACAGGCCAGGAGCACAACGGCAAACAACCACCAGGTACAACTGATAACCCTTCCTGACACAGCTTTAGGGTGAGGGCCTGCACCTGCAGAAAGCAAAACAAACGAGAGGAAAAAACGTTATCCCTCCATTATCACAGACTGAAAAGTAATTCAGATGGGAAAATAGCTGCAGGCAGCAATAAAAGGCCAAGTACACCTTGTAATGCTGTCTGAGTATTCCTGTTATTGCATGTTATATATGCATATTCCTGTTTTTAAAGACAGTTGGTTGAAAGGAAAGAAACAAGGATATCATTTCTTTTGACAAGTAGGAGGTGCAGGCATAAATCTTTGCATACTCTATAAGGGCACGGTGGCCATGACACCAAGTTTTGCTTCTTCGACAGCAATTTTGTTAAAGGTGCACTATTGAAATAAAAGTTCAAATGAAATTGGTTTAAGTTGAAGCACTAAAATTACCAACTGAAAATGAATAAAAACTAAAACTGAACTAAAATAATTTGATTAATTAAATCTAAATAGTAATATTAAAAAATAAATAAGAACATACACTTACTAAAGTAAACTATAATTAAAATGAAAACTTAAAAAAATGGTTTTGAAAATATTAATACAAATTATAATAGTATATAAATAATAGTAAAATAACACTGATGGACATTTCCCCCCACACCTGATCATTCAAAATATAAATAAACTGTTATTATCGAAAAGATTTCCATAAGGTTCTGCAAAACAACACGAAAAATCCAATAAGTTATAATTGATAGGTTTGGTCTGAATGTGATCTGAACTCATTTTGGTGAAAATTCCACAAATTTTGCCATAGGTGTAGGAAAAAAAAAAGTGAACCAGTTTAAAACGGCCAAAGGGGATGTGAAGCATATTGAAAATATTATAAAATATAGTATTCTTCATTCGGCATTCGAAGAATCAGGACTATGGGCTTTTCAGTGCATGACCACTAAAATCTGCTATTACATCAATTTTGATAATTACCTTGCAGGGTTAGGGCTCCTACAGCATACCATAAACTGTGGAGAAGTGTGAAGCGATTCGGCTCTGTCTCAGGCTCACCCCATTCACATGGACTCAATCTTGATATAAAGAGACAAATGCAGAAACCAGCATCAGTTCAGGAAAAAAATCCTATTCAAAATTTCTGAAAAACAAAGCAGCAGTTTGTCTGATTGTGTTGTGTTCAACGTTTCGTGCGTGTAGTAAATGAGTAAGAGCTCTTGTTATGCGTCTCTGGTGTTCTGCTCATTTCTCTGACCTTCCCACAATGCAGATGCAGACTGCAGTCACAAAGTATGCAATCAGGATGCCGAACCAGGTCTCCCCAGAGAAGGGGGAGAGGAAGTCAAAAAAGCCGGCCTCCTCAGAAACGATATCTTTGCGGAGGAGGATACTGATTCCGGTCTGCATGTAAGGTTTTGTCATTCCCACAGCCTTCTCACGGGCAGCGGTGAGAGTGAGGGGAGCCACAGCGAGATCAGCTTCCTGAGAACAAAATACATGGAAGGTTTCACACTACTTGGGAAGGATTAATATCATGGATGATTTATTGTGTATTTTTCTGTAAAATACATACCCCTCTAACAACCTCCCCAATCATTCCGTTCCAGTTTCCACTTTCGTCCTGCCGGCCATACGATCCATCCTTCACCAGGTGAACTTTGTATTTGAAACCCAGTTTCTTAGCCAGCTCAGTGAGCAGATCCATACAGTAGCCTTCTAACTGCGAGCCCTTGCTCATTGTGTAGGGGTCTTGCTGAAAATATAAAAAATTATTTGTTAGTATAATATCTGTATTGTTTATGTAAATAATATTAAAATACAAACATCACATTTCATAGTTTTTAGCTTAATTAAATGTTTACCTTTATGGTGGTAACTATCAGTTCTTGCCTTGCTGAAATGAAAAAAATTCTATATTAACAAAATAAATAATAAATTATGAATATGCTGCCGTTTAAAGTTTGGTGTCTGTAAGATGTAAGATGTTTATTAAAGAAGAATCGTATGGGCATGTGTGATCAAAACACAGTAAAAACAGTAATACTGTGAAATATTATTAAATTTAAAATTACTGTTTTTATATAGGCTATATGTAATATGTAATAAAATTAAATTTATTCCTCTGATGGCAAAGCTGAATATTCAGCAGCTATTATTCCAGTCTTTAGTGCCACGTGATCCTTCAGAAATCATTCTAATATGCTGATTTGGTGAAACATTTCTTATTATTATCAATGTTGAAAACAGTGTTGCTTAATATTTTTGTAGAAACCGTGATGCATGGTGAATAGATAAGTTCTGTAGAAAGCAAAACATCATTTGTTACAAATAGAGTCATTGCTGAATAAAAGTATTAATATCTCTCAAAACAAATCTTACTGACTTCAAAATTTTGAACGGTAGCTAGATAAACCAAAATCTCATCACAGGACTCTGTCCATCACATTAATAAGCATGTCAGCTAAAACAAAAAGCTAAATGAAATTTGAAGGGATTGAAGTCCATAAACAAAACGGCGTCCTACTGAGTCAACACATTTGAAAAGCTTAGATCTGTTCAAGAGTGTGTTTGTTCAAAAGTGACCTGAAGTTGACATAGAGAGACATGGCCAAGACTTCAGTGGCTCCTCTATTGATCTGCCAAATCAGTTCTCTGGCTGGGAGTCTTGATTTCCTGCTGCATTTGTGTCACAAATAGCTCCATCTTAAATTAGCCAGTCTAATCAGAGAACCTTTTGTTCGGCAGCCATCTTTGGCAAAAAAAAAACACATCCTCGCTCAGTCTACGAATCTCAGGGAGATAATGATGAGTGAATGGCACGGCTGCGTTTGATGCCCTCTTAGGCAGCTTCCGGGTTTCCGGAACCCGCAGCGTTTGGCTGTGTTTTTCTCCTTTCTCAAAAGTGCGAGACAACAGTCTCATTGCAGGGCTGAACTGTGACTAATTGGAGTTGATGTTTTTGTCACTCGATCACGAAGTCCCGGTCAGGGCAGTCAAAGAGTATCTGAAGCTAGAGTTAAGCAAAGCCCTCAGGGCTCCATCAACACCATAGAGTGATGTTGACACTCATCAGCTCCTCTTATTGAATTTATGACAGACACAGAGGGTCCTCGACGTGCTGTCATAGCTTGGCATGTCTTAAACACTGTTCTGCTTGTTCAAGGCTTTGAATTGATTTATAACCGTTTTTGAGAATATTTCAGCTGGCTGGCTTCCTCTCTGTCAGAATGGGGTTTGAAGTGTGCCAAGCAGGATGTGGTCACCATCTTTGATGATGTGCCCAGCTGACTCTTCAGTCATTTATCATATGACAGGCCTGTGAAATTCAATAACTTCATACGGCGAGGACAAAGCGAGTTGGCACGGATTTCAAAATAGTTGCTGTTTCTGAAATTACATGAGATGCCGTAAAAGTAACTAATGCCACTATAGTGTGTTCTTTTGAGAAAGAGAGGCGATTTTAAGATGGAATACAATAAATAATTATGCTGTGTTTGATGCCATTACATCGTAACAATTTCACATGAGACAAAAAACAACGTCACTGCTATATTTAACTTTTACATTACATATATATATATATATATATATATATACTAACAATCAAACTTGTACCTGCTATGCAGAACTCTGATCCCAGCAAAAAGCATAAAGAGACAATTCCCAACATGTTGCTGATTCTGACCTGCAAGCCAAACAGACAATCTGACTTATTTAAAACATGAACACAAAATAAATACAAATATTTATGTATTAAATATGCTAAATGATATGCAGTATAAAAAAAAAAAAAACATATGTTGACCTGTAGCCAAGCTATCAACACATACATTGTAAATAACATATATACAAATGTATCCCTTAAGACATTTATTTGTTTAACCGCATTTTATATTAGTTCTTGTTGCTTAATATTTAGTTGAGGTTAATGACAATAATACATGAGCAAAAACACTATTTTTACAAGGACCATCAATGCATTTTCAGAGTTTCCATACTTCAAATCAAAAGTGACTTTAAAAGGTTCAAATCAAACAGCGCCATCCTAATCTCATACTTACCATGATGTCTGCAGTGAAATTCCACTGAGCTGGGACTGCACTGACACTGATCAAGACAGTGGTGTGGTTTACAATAATGAAATAGAGGGTTCCCACTAAAGGCTTGGGAAAATCCAATGAGTTTCAGGGGGTGGAGAAACTCATCCAAACACTTATAATGAGAAGTGGGATGATAGAATATTCTAGAGCAAGATGAATTATAGATGTGATATTTTCTATATATTAGATAGGCCTACGGGCGATATTGAAAATTCATGCAATTTCGATTTTGACATTTGATTAAATTTCAATGTCTTAGGTTTGACCTAATATTGAAAATAAAAAATATTATAATAAATAGCATGTCCTTCAACACCAGTGTATCTGGGGAAAAATTACCATGCTTTGACTCACAGAAGCTTCATGCATAAAGTGGATAAGAATAACAGATATGCAATATGCCTACGACTGAAAGATAGTATTTATATATTCAGAGAAAAACTGAAAGGATGAAATAATCTCAAATTATTTAAACCTTCAGATTATTTCATTAAGAATAAACAAACAAAATAATAATAATAATAATAAAGTGGACAAAAATCACTAGTAAAAAATAAAATAAAAAACATTAAAATAAAGGTAGTCGTTATATGCTGAGAGGAAAACAGAAATGATGAAGTAGCCTAATCTCAAATTGTTTAAATCGTGAGATTATTTCATTAAAAAATTAAACAAACAAAATAATAGTAATAATAATAACAATAAAGTGGATACAAATTCCATGGGCTATACGCTACCATTAAAATATTATATTTATATATTCAGACGGAAAACTGAATTTTTAAAAAAACATAATAAAAATGTAGGCTATTATTATTGTTGTTGGCTAATTATGTTCTTTTTGCACAGTAAACCATACATTACACGGGCGCTTAATGTAGCTTGTGAACATGGAGTCTATGCGCGCAAACATTTCAGGGAAGTCTCTCGTGTTATTTTTCTTATCGCTCGAAGCCTCCATTGGCTTTAGCGAGACTCCATGGCCACATGATGACCATTTCCACCAATGGCAGAGCAGTGCGCATGATGCGCGCGCCAAGTGCAAAGCCCAACGCCGAGAATTCGCCTTTTTTTCTAAAGGGGCGTATTTTTCTTGCCAATTTAATTACAAACCAACGTTCAATGCACACGAACACTCTGCAATAATGTCAGGCGCCTATTTGAAACACTCGGACTCCATGTCAAGGTGATAGTGTTGTGTAAACAGCCGGGATGTGTGTTTAGAAACGTTTTTGAGGGAAGTCTCATCAATGGAGGGCTGAGGAAGCCCGTCTTGTTACAGAAGAGGACGCTGTCGCCCCTGGATATGACCGGCATTCCCTGTCGTTTCGAGCGATCGATAAAAGAGTAAGTTGGCTGATTTATTCTGCACTGCTTTCTGTAAACAGTAATGTCGCGGGGGCAGGTAGTATCGCTGCGGATGCTTTCTTGGACTCTCCAAATATGGCTCCAGCACTGGAAGGCGCTCATTTACGATACTAGCTCTGCCTTGGCTGACTGTATACGGCGCTTTATTATATACAAGTGCTTTATTATCTGCATATACACACGGCATTGCATGCAACGGAGCTATAACGTTAGCGTCATATGCAATTATTTGTCGGTTGGTTGACAAAGTGAAAATAAGTCATAGTGCACCGTCAGAGTTTGTTATCAGGAAAAACAATCGAGGTTGAGACAGTCCATCAGCCCTGCTAAAATGGCTGACTGACTCGTCTGTCTCGCTTCAGGATTGGTATTTAGCGCTCTGCAACCGAACTACGTCAACTGGGTCGAGGAAAAATTGAAGGTCTGCCCGGTGATTGGCTCGAATTATTCACGTGATATGAGAACGGCATCCTATTGGTTCGCCTGATATACATTTATTACCAACGTTACAAATGGAGCGACATGCACCCCTTATTTTGTAGTTAATAGATGTTTATTGATCTCAATTAAGCGTTTATTTTTTACATTTTATTTTTTTTACATTACAGCAAACACATCATGAATGAGTGGAGTCGCTGCTACATTTGATTGTGATGTTTTTATTCAAATGTGCTGATTGACAGTCCTGTTGTTGCTAAAAACAGTTAAAACCACCTCAAGATAGTTTGTTGGTCTAAGATGTTTTTTATGGTAAGGCAAGAGTAAGACAACCATAGACAACAGGTGAATAGGGAAAAATGATTTAACTAATAGCCTAGATATCACCTTATCCTCCTCATTGATTAATCACAAATGTTTTGTGTTGCAAATTTTCTGAAAATATATGTTTAAATTTGCATACGTTTGAAGAACTGAAATCGAAATTGGATAATTAGATTTTTTCATTTGGACATGTTAAGAGCTTTTACAGAGGGGACTTTGGATAGCCTACTTCTTTATAGTTTTACCTCTTCTTTAGTCCACAAATCAAAAAATCTATGTTTTTAGGAATAAAGTGTTATATAAACTAGACAATTATATATGAAGAAGCTGGAATAAAACTGGAAATTTTGGTGCTACTGAATTGGAGATTTACGGCAAAAAAGACAAAAGTAATTTAGAGAAAACGGCCTTTAAAGATGCATTTGTAATTGAAATCAACAGACGTAAATAATAATAATAGAAACACATAAATGTGTATTTTGGGATGTTTAAAGCGAAATAGCCCAAAATCTCAAAATTGACCAGTGCATAAAAAGAAAAATGGTTTTGCCTGTAGTGTCTTACCTTCAGCAATAATTTTTTCACTGCAGTTTTTTCAGCAATATCTGGTCAATATTTGTAATGTATATTTCTGTCCTTACAGGTACCTATGTCCATTCATATTTTAACATTTATGTAGAGGATAACTTCAATGAGAAAGTTAAAGAAACGAGTTGGCCAATCCAGGGCTGGAGGCTTTGGCAGAGGAGATGATCAGGGTCAAGTTGGTCCATCCAGCCATGCTGACATGGACACTCTACTCTGTCCACCCTCTCCATGCAGACTGAACTTCTCTATGACCAGAGACACTCTTACGTATGCCCAGGCTCAGAAAATGGTGGAGATTGAGCTGGAGGGAAGGCTTCACCGGATCAACATTTACGACCAGCTCTCCGTCGTAACCGAGGACGAAATGCTGGCTCAGGATCTGACGGAGTGCAACAGTAACAAAGAGAACAGCGAGCAAAGACTGGGAAACAAACAAACTGTGTCTAAAAGCAAGCGGAAAGATGGCAAACACGCAGCCAAAAAGAGATCTGGCTCTCAGAATGGCTTGCAAAGTCAGGTCGCTCATTCTCAAATCCCTCTGCCAAAGCCTACATTTCGTACGGTGGACACTTTCATGGCCTCAGAAGCCCCTCCTCTTCCTGCGGTTTATTATCGCTACATAGAGAAGTCAGGGGAGGAGTTGGACAACGAGGCAGAGTATGACATGGATGAGGAGGACATGGCTTGGCTAGAGATGGTGAATCAGAAGCGAGTGTCCGATGGCCACGCTTCTGTCCCCCCTGATACTTTTGAGTTACTGATTGACCGACTTGAGCGAGAGTCCATTTTGGAGTCCCGGAGCCAGGCGCTGTCCCAGAGCACCATCGACGAGGATGCGTACTGTTGCGTTTGCCTTGACGACGAGTGTCTCAACAGCAATGTCATCTTGTTCTGCGACATCTGTAATCTCGCAGTGCACCAGGAATGTTACGGGGTGCCTTACATCCCTGAGGGCCAGTGGCTGTGCAGGCGCTGTCTGCAATCCCCGTCGCGACCCGTCGATTGTGTCCTCTGCCCTAATCGGGGAGGTGCATTCAAACAAACTAGCGACGGAAGTTGGGCCCACGTCATCTGTGCCATATGGATCCCTGAATTGTGCTTTGCCAACACTGTGTTCCTAGAGCCCGTGGAGGGAGTGAAAAACATTCCTCCTGCACGATGGAAGCTCACCTGTTACCTGTGCAAACAGAAAGGCAGGGGGGCGTCTATTCAGTGCCACAAAGCAAACTGCTACAGGGCGTTTCACGTCACTTGTGCCCAGAGAGCCGGTCTTTACATGAAAATCGACCCTGTGCGGGAGACCGGTGTGCACGGCACCACTTTTACTGTGAAGAAAACTGCTTATTGCGAAAACCACTCGCCCCCTGGTACGGGCACTGAGGGGGATGAAGACAATGGGTTGGTCGGGGGCAGGGGTAACAGAGGTCAGAGGTCATACACATTAGGCCCTCCGCTGCAGCAGAACCAGAATGGGCGGAAAAAAGGTTCAGCCGCACAACAGAAGAAAACGCAGAAGAATCCAGCCGGGACCTCGCGGAAGACAGGAGTGCCCCTCCTGCTTGTGCCGCAGATTCCCTCATTTAGGTAAATGTTTACGTCTGGTCTTTTGTCGGTTATGTCTGGTCTTTTGATCTTACCTCGTTGTAAGTATTTCACCTCATCTTCAGTGTGGAAGTGACTTCCAGTGAATGTTTTGTTTACTGTTTAGGATACTGTTGTAGAAGTTTGTGATCATTGTAACATTATCTCTATTTCAAATAAATGCTGTTCTTTTAAAAGTTCTATTAATCAAAGAATACTTAAAAATGCATCATGGTTTCCACAAAAAATTTATACAGAACAACTGTTTTCAACATTGATTATTATCATGATTAGAAATGTTACTACCAAATCAGTATTTTGGAATGATTTCTGAAGGATCATGTAACACTGAAGACTGAAAATTCAGCTTTGCCATCACAGGAATAAATTACATTTTAAATATATAGTAAAATAGAAAGCCATTATTTCAAATTGTAATAATATTTCACAGTATTAGTATTTTTTTTACTGCATGTTTGATTAAATAAATGCAGCCTAAATGTTTATAATGAGCATAAAATGTATTCTTTCAAAAATAAACAAATAATTTGATCAGTTTATTAAATATCCTGTTTTTACTCAGAAATGCGTCACCTTCCTGAAGAAAAATGAGAATTGTGAATGTTTCATGTTGAATTTAACAGGTTGGCCTTGTTTCATATTTTTTGAATAGGCTCAACAAGATTTGCACAGGGGTCTCTGTTGAAAGGAAAAATCAGTTCATGCAGAGACTCCACAATTACTGGCTGCTGAAGCGTCACTTTCGTAACGGAGTGCCACTCATCCGCCGGCTCCATTCTCATCTACAGACTCAGAAATCTGAGCAGGTTAGTGTGCTGTAACACATTATGCTGTTGTTGACAGTAAAAAGTGTGATAACTTATACTACAACTCTTAATAACCAAGCTCTACAGAATCTACGACAGCAGAAAACTGCAGATTTCTACAAATGTTGCATCGCTTATCAGTCACACTTTTCCCTGCCCCTTGTTTGTTTGTTTGTTTATTAAACATTTTGGCTAATTTGATCACGGTTTCAGCTATGAGTAACACATTTACCTATGTTTGAATTCTGCACATTTTCTCCCAAAATCAGAGCAGAAAAATGACAAAATGATCACTTGTGTTGTTGTGTGTTAAATGACCAGAGATTGCTTGTATGTGCATTGCATTTACAGACTTTTTTTATTTAAAATGACTTTTCAGAGAGAGCCAGACGCAAAGTTGCAGGCTGTAAGGGAAGAGCTGAAGTATTGGCAGAAGCTTCGACAGGACCTGGAAAAAGCTCGACTTCTTATTGAGCTCATACGAAAGAGGGAGAGACTTAAAAGAGAACAGGTGACAGATCCCCTCACGTCTAAGGTTTTTTTGTTACGTTCTCTAGACCCTGTTCTCTGAAAAGCATCACTTATTGAGAACAGGCATGTGGTAATTACTAATTCACAGAATCGATTTAATTTGTCTCTCTTCTCTCACCAGATGAAACTTCAGCAGGCTTCGCTGGAGCTGCAGCTCACCCCTGCACTGGTGTTTCTGCGCTCTACACTGGAACAGCTGCAGGAGAAAGACATAGATCATATTTTCACCACACCTGTCAATTTGAAGGAGGTAAGAAAATGGGCCATTTGCTGTTTGCAAAAATAACTTGGTAACATTTTACAATAAGGTCTCATTAATTAATCCATTAACTAACATAAACTAACAGTCTGTAAATATATTGTATAAAAATTAATTTAACATATTGATATTGATTAGAAAAATATGTTAACTTATTATCATAAGGGCTAACTGGACTATGATAACCATTCAAACCTTGGCGTAGTTCAGACTCGTTCATCAGGGTGGACCAGCTTACTCATTTTTAATGCCATTTATGTATACATGTGGCCAGTCATATTTTAATATGCTTATTTTTATGTCAATACCATGATGGTTTCTAAATGACCCATTTTTACAGCTTAGTTTCCATAGTCTAGGTGGACTTCCTGCTGAGAATATTAGTGTCTACATACATAGTATTTTTAAAAGAGCAAGAAAAATAACTTTTCCCATATGTCGTTTTTATTGTTTTCCCAGGTTCCAGATTATCTGGAGTTTGTTTGTGAGCCGATGGACTTCTCTACAATGCATGAGAAACTGGAGGCCCATAAATACTCATCTGTGGCTGACTTGGAGAATGATTTCAATCTCATGATATCCAACTGTCTGAGGTACAACTCCAATGACACAATGTTCCATAAAGCTGCCATGCAACTCCGAGAGGTGGGCGGAGCTGTCTTGAGACACGCCCAACATCAGGCTCTCAGCATAGGCCTCGATCCCACCACAGGCATGCACCTGCCAGACAAGCCCAGCGCACACAATGCCACAGTCTCCTGGTGGGATGAAGGTGAGCAGCTTTCCAGTGTTAACAGTCACCAACACAATGTACAGTCTTACAGAGTGAGTTCACCCTCATGTTGTTCCAAATCCGTAAGTTCTTCGTTCATCTTCGAAATAAAAATGTAGATACTTTTGATGAAATCCGAGAGCTTTCTGACCCTCCCATTGTCTGCAACCATATTACTACTTTCAAGGCCCAGAAAGGTAAAGACATCGTTAAAATAGTCCATGTGACTACAGTGGTTCAAATAACGACGATAATATTTTTTGTGTGCAAAAGAACTAAAATAAAGACTATTCAACAATTTCTTCTCTTCTGTGTATGTCTCTGACACTGTTCAGATAAACAATGCAGTGCTTTCGGGTTATATGTCAGAACGCTAGCTCAGTATTGGCCGGCTCCTGCGTCAGCACCACACGCATGTATCGTGGTCCTCATGTGAACAGCGTCAGAGACTGACACGGAAGAGAAGAAATTGTTGAATAAAGTCTTTATTTTTAGTTTTTTGCACACAAAAAGTTTATATTTATAGTAAATATTTTAACGATGTCTTTACTACCTTTCTGGGCCTTGAAAGTAGTAATAACATTGTAGTCTATGGGGGGGTCAGAAAGAGCCCGGATTTCATCAAACATATCTTCATTTGTGTTCCGAAGATGAACGAAGATCTTTACAGGTTTGGAACAACATGAGGGTGAGTAATTAATGACAGAAATGATATTTTCTGGGTGAACTAACCCTTTAAAATATGAGATGAATCTTTCTGATGCTTAAATGTAAATGCTCTCATTATCAACTCCCCCTCATGTCATTTTAAAGTTTCAAACAGGACAACAACAAAAAAAACACGATAAAAGTAGCCCATGATTCTTCTGTTGCCATGCCTGATTTTAATCCAAAAAAATAATTCCCATCAAACGATTTACAGTTGACTTGCTTTTGGACCCTGAAAATCGTGTGCACATGTGTCCTGAGGACCAGCTGAAAACCCTGCTTGACAAACTGGATCTGGTGGCCTCTATGCGGACCAGCGGAGGTCGTACAAAACGCATGCGCCTTCTGCGCAGAGAAATTAACAGCCTCCGTCACAAGATCAGCCATCAGGACCGCAACCCACGACTGCTGAATGGGAAAATTAAAGAGAAGAAGAGCAAAGAGGGAAAGAGTGAGGAGAAGATGGATTACATAACCTCCAATACAGGTAACTTCAACTCCAGGTACTTCAACTTAAGTAAGTTTTAGTTTTTTTTGTTTCAGCTTTATTTCAATTAACATAAAATAAAAAGTTTTAGTTAATAACAATAATGGTTACTATTTGTTATTTTAAACTGCCCAAAAATTACTTTTTTTTTTTTTTACTGAGCCAAAATAGAGCTTGGCAGAAGTCTATCAAGTGATAAATAATTAATTTGTTTTTAATTCAAACTTCTTTATAAGTTATCTACAAGTTAAAGTTAACCATTCATTTCTTTCCACGGTTGAAGACACAAAAAAATCAACATCGCAGAAGGGGCAAAAACCCACTTGTCCGGCCTCTTCACCTTTACCTGGAGATTCCCCACCAAACCCGCCTATTTTCTGCCTTGAGACGGGACGGACCACCACTCCAGCGCAGTCAAATAAACCCGGCAGCAGAAAACAGAGGGCGAAAGGAAAAGAAAGAGGCCTGAGAGAAAATCACGATCAGACTTTAGAAGAAGATGAGAACTTCCACACAAAAGAGGAGGACACCAGCCCTCAGGAGGATGTTGTGAACAGGGTTTCCTCCGCAGAGAGCCCATCTGATTCACCCAAGATGGGTGTGGGTCGACGGACATCAATCCTCTTCAAGAAAGCAAAAAACGGAGCCAGACCGACAAAGGACAAGCCTGTTTTATTGCAAAATGGAGTCAGCAAAGGCGAAAATGATGCATCGCCACAGCAGACCGCACCAGCCAAATTACTGCCAGCACCACCAGCCCCAAAATCACCCTCTCCGTCCCCTCACCAGCTGAGATCCAGAGGACTGAGTACATGCTCGGACAACGAAGGCGAAAAGGCCCACTCTCGGCCAGAAGAGAATGGTACTGGAATATCTAAGACGATTACTTAAGTTTATTGACCAGTGATTTAAGTGCTGTCCATCGCAATGTGTTTAATAATGCTCTTTATTTAGGCTTCGCAAATGGACTCAAGAGACACAGCAGCCACTCATCCGATTCAGAAAGCTGCACTCCCACCTTCCCAACACACAGGTAATGGATGCTGTCAGCACTCTGAACTGAGTGCTTTAAATGCTAGGTTCCCTTTTTACACTTGGCTTGTGGCATCAGTGGGCCTGTTTACACCTGGTCAGCTCATGTGTTTTTTACTGATCGTTTTTTATCTGATTTGTTAAAACCGTTCCATTTATACTTGGTCACATAAATGTGTCTCCGCAAAACGAATATAAATCCGATCTTCAATTCCCGCGCCATATGCAAATTTAACGGAGTTCACGTCAACGAAAGCAACAGATATGAGCTGCATTTTATTTATCATCAGCTAATTTCAAGATCAAAGACTGCAGCAGGAGAGAGAGCGGCATCAGCACTGGTAAGATCATTTAGTCTCACTACTTATAATGAAGATGATTGTGTGTGTTGAGCGTCTGCGACTTACTTTGTTTTATTTGCGGCACTGCGCGTCGGCTTTCTGAAGATATTCAGATATTAGGCTACTCATCTGTGGCGATGTGTGTTGCAGTTGCGCTGTCATATCATATCAACATGCTCTCACACACTTATTTTTTTTACAATTTGGGAGGAGTAAAATTAACATATGTGGCTTCAACAACCAGATGCATTTAGACTTGTCCAGTTCCGTTTGGAATGCGTCTCAAACCACCTCCTGAAGTGGGAAGATCGGATTTAAATCCGTCTTGAAAGCTTTTCGGAGGGCATTTACACCTGGTCTTTTCCCGATCGGATGGTCATCCGATCAGAGAAACCGCATGAAGTGACCAGGTGTAAACAGGCCCGGTGTGTCACTGCATGATGAGAAAGTGCTAATAAAGTTCACCCCAGAGCAAAATATACTTACATTTCAATTTCAATAATATTGTTTCCCAGGAAGTGGCAAAAATGTTTTTGCAATATGCAGATGGTTTTGCTTATCTTAAATTGCATACTATTTATTTATGAATTGAATTTGTAGTTTATAAATTAAATAAATTTTGTGCATGTTTTCTCACTGAATAAAACATTTATTTGCCTCAAAAGAATTTTTATTATTGTTTTTTTATTTATATTTTTCATGCAATATCCCAAAAATGACCATAAGTATATGGATGGAAACCTTGGTTATATTACCTGTTTTTACACCTGCATTTAGCACTGACCACTTGAGATTGCATCACCTGACACAGATGTTAATACCAGGTGTTCAAGGTGCCTATTACACAGAAGTAATTTAAAACCATTTGTCTGCTAATGTTTTCTGCAGTTCCTCACCTCCAAAACGCAGTCGTGGCAAACCAGCTCTCAGTAAAGTTCCTGTTGGTGAGGAGGAGAATGAAGTCACTAATACAAGTGGGTGCAACAAAGACCTTAAAGGAACTATTTTGTTCTTTTTTTATTTTTGTTCTAGCGTTATTTTGTCTTTACCTTTGTAGGCAGAGACACTTCTCAAAATTATGACGAGATGGAACCTCTAACCTTGGTTTGGGCCAAATGTCGTGGGTACCCCTCATACCCTGCAATGGTAAGGATCGCATGCGGTTGCGCTTGTACTTGTGCTTGTGTGTCTTCATGAGACACTTGAATCTATAAGTTAGTATATCTTGCCTAGCCTAAACTAATAATGGTTTTCAACAGGTTGTCGATCCTAACATGCCCCGGGAAGGAATTCTTCACAACGGCATTCCCATCCCAGTGCCTCCTATAGACGTTTTGGATCTGGGTACACGCAGACAAGAGGAGACAGAGGAGAAGCTCTTTCTTGTGCTGTTTTTCGATACAAAAAGAACCTGGTAAGGTGTAATACATTTCATGGAATATATTTCAAACCTCCAAGCTTGTTTTAAGCCTATTCATGTCATTGTTTTGCTATTAAGGCAGTGGCTACCATTGGACAAACTCCATCACATGGGCATTGATGACACTGTAGACAGACTGCGTCTGATGGAGGGCAAGAAACCAAATGTGCGGAAATCAGTGCACATGGCGTACGACAGGGCGATGACACACCTGAGCCATGTGCAGGAAAACTCAACTTTTAACCCCTCAAATTTTATATAAGACTTCTGTCAAATGTATGTCTAAACTGACTGTAAGATACCAGTGAAGGTACGTTCATAACATTCAGATGTTTATTGGTTTTTATACCAGTGGAAGGCAGATTTATAAGATGATTTTTGTCTTCTGTCCGGTTTTCCTACCCTCCAAAACTCAAGGCACATCATAAATCAAAACCTGGTTTTATTCACTTTTAATGTTCTCAATCAACCAAGATTTCTAAGAATGTTTTAAATTCAGTCGTTCTAATTGCACTTATTTTTGTATGTTGAAAATGTTTTGCCACTCGTTCCATTTTCGGCAGTTTGATTGAATGTGAGGTGATGGTATCACTTATGTTGCCAACGCACCAGGGTGTTCGGGCAGTACGACTCAGGAACTTTGTGCTAGAATGCATTTTGTAATAGTTTACTTGGATACATTTCTGGACTGAGGAAATGCATGTGCACAAAAAAAAGTCCTATTGCCCTTAGATTTGCTGGTTAATCATTCTAGCGTGATCATATATGCTTTTCGTCTTTATCAGATTAGTTGTCTTTCTAAAACGTCTGGTGTTTGACTACCATAGCTGTTTTACCTACTGTGAGATGCCACTTAATGCTATTCATTTCTTTGGCACTAACGCCCAGCTCCTATTTTGTGTCCTTTTTAAGTTATGTGCCCATTTATTTTAAAGAAAGGATGTGTCTGTCAACAAGCTTGTAATTGTGGGTGGAGATCACTGTGTAAATATAAATGCATGTATGTAGAAAATATGCACAGATGTGTTTTTAAAATCTGAAATGTAAATCAATGACAAACTTTGTACGTCATTTTAATTTATTCTGAGTTGTTATGGAAAAGTTATTTAATAGTAATTAAGAAGGTTTAACTTAACAGCTCTACAGAGCTTTATATTGTTCAGGAAGCATTACTGCTATTGATTAATGCAATTGTTCCTTAGTGGTCTAAAGTGAGAGAACATTATAGTATAAAATATTAAGTAGTCTCTTAGATCATGTACGCAGAGTAAAAGAGAAATGTGTTTTTTTTTAAAGCCTGTGAAAAGCTAATAGTACCAAACAAAAAATGTCTGAAACAGTATTTTCTCAAACGAGAAATAAAAAGACTGTTGAGCTTATGTGTTTCTGTATCTGTTTACAAGTTGAACTTGAGCAATATGTCTTGATCTATTAACCGTTCTAAATTTAGCAATCATGTCAGTAAATAAGAGTTCAAAATACAAGATGTACTTGAGCAACCTCAGATTTATTACAGCACCAATATATTATTCCTCTTGAATACAAATGTTTTTTTTCCAGAAAAGCAAACTTGAGAAAATTGCAAGTATATTGTCATACACTGAGTATTTGTCCTATTATGTCCAGTGGTTTTAACCTACATTTTTATGGTGATCTTGATCTTATGATTTGATGACGTCATAGTGCACATGCCAGAAAAGTAAATGTCACAATTCATGACTGGCAAAAATCCAACAGAAAACAAAAACTCATATACAACAAACTACACATGCTGTGCAGTAACCTAACTGAAAACAGAAATGAGAGAACATTAATCCCATAGTAAAGACAGAATTTTATGATCTTCTGATATGTTTCAGCTCATGTTATAGCCTATTCTTTAATTAAAATGGAGCAAGGTTTGGTCAGTTCGATTTCAAATGCAAAACCATATAAGACAAAGTGAACCTCTAAAAGAATACATCACAAGTACAGTGAACAACCAGAAAAGGTGCATTGTGACAATGCACAGCTCAAGCAGCCATGCTAAATTATTCCGATTCAGACATCGGGATAACCAAATTTGATCATTTCAGTTTATCGCATCAACAGTTTCTAATCTATATGCAATTACATGACCAAAAAAAAAGAAAATAAAAACTTTACTGTAAATTAAAACAATCCAGTTACAGCTTCAATAATCAGCCATTGCCACCAGTTCTGAAGAAAAAAATCCAACTTTTATTGGACCTTTTGCTGAGATAAGTTGTTTCTGGTGTGTATAATTTTCATAAAATGTTTTTCTTTTGTTTGTTTTTTACTTAAATGTATAAAATCAGATCCAGTCCAGGATGTCAAATGGACAAACAAACAAACAGCAGCTTTACATAACTTATTTACCCAAGGTGGATTATTTATGATGGTTGAATCATCTCCATTGTATTACTAAACTGAGTTAAGAATGCAGAGATGCACGTCCTGCCATTTTAGCGATTTTAGGATCGCTGCGGGTCGGTGTGGTCAGTGTCCATCTAAAACCAAATCAATGCAAATGGTCAGTAGATGGGAGGGAATCTTGTAAAAGACCAAGAAATCATAATCCGATTCAGTTTGACTCTTACCTCCTTTAGAGCTCTTACTGGGGTTGGGGGTTGTGGAGTATTTTGGAGGGTATCGGATAAACAGACGGTCTTCCTCCTTCTTGATCCAGCGCAGCAGTTTGGTGATGGCGTTGATGGCACAGGTTTTCGTGACAAGGGGGCTGAAGCACGTGTACAACTCAAATTTACTCGTGACCTGAAATGAGAAATTGAATTCACTTGCTTTGGGCAACTCGTAATTAACCGGATAATATTTTCAAGGTCGCAGCCAAGTAATCAATCACAACGCGACTCCATTTGGAGCAAGGTCAGGATCCTAATTTGCATAATCTGCATTTGCTAATTTTGCCTGCCGCTCGGAGGCCTTAAAGGTAACTCGATCTTTCAAGGTCTTGCCGGAGAGCGTGTGAAAGCACCAGGCGAGGTGGAAAGCACAACATCAACATGTTTTGCTCTCAGAGTACTGAGAACAGATGCGTGTGACAGCAGTTACTGTTCACATACCCAGGCCAGCAGAGTCTCGCGTTCGGCCACGTGGTAGATGAGCTTGAGGGGGCGTGAGGTGCTGTGGATCCGGCTGTGCATGTCTCTGTACAGGTCCAGGAGTCTCATCTGCTCCTCCTCACTGCCGTAAGGGGCCTCCATCTCTGGGCTGCGCAGGGAAGCCATGAGACAGAGAAAAACAATGGTGTCTTTGTGCTTTAGATCTCATTTCTGTATGTCATTCATCAACATTTTCGGATATTATATTAGTGGTCCTACATTGTGAAGAACATCTCATGACAAGCTGAGTGCTCTCAATAAAAGCCAATGCATTTGGCATCAAACAATAGGATTTCTGTGCTTTAATTTGGGAAATATGAGAGGGGAAAAATTTGATCAGTATTAGGGAAAGGTTTTTTCTTGTTTGGAAAGTGTTTACCTAAATCAATTTGAAAAAGTTACCAATTGAAAACAAGTAGTTATTTATGTATTGTTTAAATAATATAGCACTAATTCAGATTTTGAATAGCTTTTATTATTATATTTTCAGTTTTTTCATATTTATTAGTTTTTTTTAAAAATCTAGTCATCTAGTTAGCTTTAATTTATTTTTATTTCAGTTTTATTTTAAGTAATTTTAGTACTTCAACTTATTTGGATACTTCAACTTCAACTTATTTTACTTCAGGTAGTTATTACCAAGGCAGCATTTTTGATTTTTGTTTACATTTATTGATTTCTGATTGATTTTTGTTTAATATTTATATTTTATTTAATATATCTTTATTATTTCAATTTATAATTTTTTTTTATAGTTTTAGTTCTAGCTAACAATAACCAAACTGCATCCTTCAGAGGCATCACAGAACATCCAATAAATCGCAAGGTGTTCATAACAAGTTAATCATATTAACCAATAAGAGCTATTATATCTTGCATGAAGAAAATTTCATGTACCATTTAAAAAAAAAAAAATCAATTTTTTATTCTGACAAAATAGAATAGAATTGCATTTATTAGGCAAAACATAATAATAATAATGAGACTTAGTATTATTACTGGTATATAAATCACTCAATGGCCTAGGACCTCAATACATTGCAGATATGCTCACTAAATATAAACCTAACAGATCGCTCAGATCATTAGGATCACATCGATCTAAGCATGGCGAGTCTGCTTTTAGCTGCTATGTCAGCCGCAGCTGGAACCAGCTTCCAGAAGAGATCAGATGTGCTCCTACAGTAGTCACATTCAAATCCAGACTCAAAACACACCTGTTTAGCTGTGCATTTACTGAATGAGCACTGTGCCACTGTACGTCCTACTGATTACACTGTACTTTATTTTGCATCCTCCTTTTTATTCTAAACCGAACTCAAATGGCACTGAGAATTGGGTAAGAGAGATGAAACCATGCTGATGATCTGGATCTGTGTTGGAGTAGTGAGTTTGACGTGATTAAACTCGAGATTCTGTGGGGTGCGGATTGGATCGATTCCATTCCTAGAGCTTCCGAACAAATGGTTTTTTGGGGTGCGGACTGATGGGGCAGTGAACCCGAGGTTACCCTGTGAGTCAGTCCTAGAGCTCCTCCTGTCAGAATATAGCGAAAAATCTGGTCTATTGGAGACGTTCAATAGATTTTTTGGGCGCGTCTAAAGAACACCACAGACAGTACAATCCACATGGTCAAATCTCACAGTAAAACAAGCAGCTGTGCAAAATATGATACACTGGTGTTTTGCCAGATGAGAAGTTTATGTATGTATAATCTTATTACTCTTTTAATTCTTTTTATAACTGTCTGTATTCACTGTATTCCTCCTTTTGATTCTAAACTGAACTCAAATGGCACTGAGAATTGGGTAAGAGACAAACATAAATTACTTAATTGGGGATTATTATAAATTACTTAATTGTTAATGGGGTCCATCAACTGTTTGGGTTACCGGCATTCTTCAAAATATCTTCTTTTGTGTTCAGCAGATGAAAAATTCATACAGGTTTGAAACAACTTGAGGGTGAGAACATTCATTTTTGGGTGAACTATCCTTTTAAGAAAATTAAGCCTTATTTTACTACCATTAAAGTAAAAAATATAATTTCTTATCTATTTTGCGATGAAATATGAGATGGACATGTTCTCAAAAGGTTTCATGAGACTCTCAATCCTCAACGCAAACGACTCACCTGGTGAACTGCGTCAGCTGCCGATGGTTGTCTGGCACGTCGAAGGGCTTGTACATGAAATGCCTGAGGTCAGACACTCCCACCTGACTAACGCTGTACGAGTGAGCTTTCGATATGGCGTTCAGCGCATTCTGCGCTTGCATAGCCTCCTCGATCTTCCTCTTACACTCGGCTACCGAATAAAACGCCTCTTTATCGGTGGAGAGAAGAACCAGACAAACAGTACATTCAGGAGGGTCCAGATAGGAGATGTATGCATAAAAGTAACAGTCAGGGTTAAAGCTGGGCAGGCAAATGGGCGTCCAGATCTCCCCGGCCTGGAAGGCAGACGACGCCCCGATGAGGTTCAGCAGAAGGTGGAGGTCGGCAGGTTCCAGTCGGGTATCGTCGATGACCATCTTTTCTTGCACTATGGTGAGCAGCTGGTTCTTGGCTATGAGGATGGAGAAGACCAGGTTGGGCGTGATGGCCTTCTGGAGAATCTGACTGAGGGAGTCCCTGAGAGACGAGGCCAAAGGGAGACAGTGCACAGCGCAGAGCAAGAGGCTGGGGTCTGAGTCCACGAGGTTAAGGAGGCCGTCGAGAATCTTCTCCGAGCCGGCCAGCAGACGACGCAGGTCGTAGTTTTTCTTGTGCTCGAAGATGCGGGTGATGCTGGCCTGCGTGAGCATGCTGACGATCTGGTTGTAGACATAGAGAAGCTCATTCCGGAGCTGCTGCTCTGACTGACGGCTGCTGGAGACGGACACCAGCACCAGAGGACCCCGCTGCATGAACACAACCGTGTGCTCGTCTATCAGGAGAGAGGAAACCAGATGAAGTTATTTAAGCCGTTGATTCGTTGTTATTTAGGTAGATGATTCATTGTTCTTTGGTCTAATTAGACATCAGCAACGATTTCACAAATGTGAACAATATACACTACCATTCAAAAGTGTGGGGTCAATAAGATGTATTAATAGTTTTCACAAAAATATTAAGGAGCAAAACTCTTTTTAACATTGATAATGAAGAAGAATTGAGAAGAAATGTTTCTTGAGCACTAAATCCACATGTAAGAATGATTTCTGAAGGATCGTGTGACACTGACGACTGGAGTAATGATGCTGAAAATGCAGCTTTGCCAACCGGAATAAATTACATTTTAATATGTGTTAAAATAGGAAACAGATATTTTAAATCGTAATAATATTGCAAAATATTACTGTTTTCACTGTATTTTTTATTAAATATATGTAGCCTTGGTGAGCTTAAGAGAGTTCTTTCAAACACGTAAATAAAAAAAACTAATTTTTGAACGGTGGTTTTTATATAAAATATAATAAAGAATAGAAAAAAAGCTTTTTCCCTTTAAAACTACAGCTAAATAACTTTATAAATATTGGTCAAACTGACTCAAACACACTGATTGTATGCATGCTCGTCACATTTTTTCTTTAAAATTCATTTAAAGGATTTTCAATAAAAGATAGACTGGTATTGTCTAACAAACTTTGCACATTTTTACTCCCTAAAAAAACAATTCATGCTACAAACCTAACAATATTCAACTACGTGAAAAATAAAATCAGTGAAATGAAATTAAACACTTAAAGATCCATGATTTCCTAGTCAGTGTCATGAGATAGATGGAGGAGCTTGCTCATTACAGAGAGCACCTGATTGGACAAAGATTTGCACACACCCCTGAGTGCAAGATGAGTCATCAATATTTCTGGTCTGTTTTTCCAGAAGAGAAAGATTACGAGTAAATGAGCTAATAAAGCATGCCCTTTTCCATCAGTTCGACGTCACAAAGAACTTACCGGAGTAGACTGAACGGATGATGTTGTCTCCACTTTGCACGAAGGACACCAGCGCCATCATCACTCCCATAGTGGAGGACAGAGCCTCCTCACTTCCATATCGGGAATAAATGGGCTTCCCAGCCTCGCTCAAAACAAACACATGCTTCCTGTGCTGTCTCCAACTTTCCGCCGTCACATCCTCGTTCCTGTGTGAAGGGGGTCCCAGAGGTGTGCCGGTCTCGCATAGAGGGGATGAGGCTCCTTTTATTCCCATTCCCTGCTCTTCCATCTTCCCCCGGGCTAACACGGTTACAACAAACTCACTCGAGTCATCATGGCCATTGTCAACTAATGCAGAGTCCTCAGATGCTTTCCCAGAATCAGTCTCCGAACCACCGGCACACAGAGACCTGTCATCATCGATGTGGAGCTTCTGCATATCTGTTGATGGCTCTTGCGGTTGGTTGCTCTCTTCTGATGTAGGGTCTGCTGAGTCCAAGAGCCCCGCTGGGTCTGAAGGCATCTTGTGATCTTCATTCACACAGTGGTTTTCTGATGGGACATCACTGTCCGAATAAGCCAAATCTGGAGAGTAGAGTAGAATCTAGTCTGCATCAGCATGTTACCCACTATAACACAAGTTTAAACTAGTAATAAAACGGCACCAGCCAAAATATTACCTATCTGATCACATTGTGGAAGAATGGATGGATCAAATATCTTCACTTCCTCCATATTCCCACTCTGTTGACTGTTCGGATCCATGACAACATGCAAAACTGAATTTAAATTGAGAAAGTGACTTAATGACACCCATCAAATGGCAGGTATATCAGTAAAGCGTTTAACAAAGAAAGGTTCGTACTTCGTGTACAACAGTGAAGTCTAACACGTTTAATCTGATTACTGCTGTTATCCCATATCTAACCGGCTCGTGGAGTTTAACACCGTCACGCACGTCTTCTGCCGCAGATAGTTTAATAACAATGTATGACTTTGATAAATAACATTAACTGATTAAAATCATAGAACTATTAACCAGACTACCAGACAGAAAGCTATTCTACGTTATTTATTGAAAAAGCAAATGATCTCCCCGATAAATTACTCCTCGAGTGAACTATTTCACTAACGTTACTCGTCATAATCACATTCATGTCTGGTGGAATAAATTATTAACGATCATTAAAAACCAAGATCATCTTTCGTTTTTGCTCAGCGCAACTAACATAGCCACCACCGGTGCTCCAGGAAGCTTGCCGTTAAAAACACTGCAAAACAAATATCCACAACCACTTCCGGTTGACATATTTCAAAATAGAGGACCATAATGAAATACATTGCAAGTATATTTAAAAGTGTGATACGACCAGTGAAAAAGAATCCAGCAATTTACTTTGTATAATTATATTTACATTTACACACACACAAGTATATATGAGATTTCACCTCTTTTTACTTTACTAAAAAATTTACATATTTTACAAACTTTTCTTTTACCAATTATTGTAGCAGTTTGGGGATGTGTTATGGTATGTTAAGACATTAAATACACAAATCTCAGGTTGCACTAAATGCTTTTGACAGTGTACAAACATCAACATATGATTTTGAAATGTTTATTGGTTATCTTTATATATCCTGCAGCTTGCTGTGCTGCAATGGTCAATATAGCAAAAATTAGGGGGGAAAATTATCACAACATTTTCAACATTCATATACTAATTAGTATAATTTATTGTGCTCAAATAATGAAAACACTTGATAATAATAAACAGTTGAGATGATATTTTTAATATTAATTTTACAATGTTTATTTAAACATGCACCTAACTAGGTCCATGGAGTTTAATGAAATGAAGGAAAATGGGTTAGCAAAAAAAAAAAAAAAGGAAAGATCAGTATACAGTGGTATTTATAAAGAGGGGTGATGATGAAACATTGCATGGTGTTGAAATAAAGAAATGCAGCTGTTCAATGGTTTGTGCTGCAAGTTATGCTGTCCAATATATCAACTGCAGTCTGGAGAAGATTCTCTGTGCATTGCATTTTTCTTCAAGCTATCGAGGTATTCTTGTTGTGAAGCAGCCAGAACTGAAGCCAGAACGTCATCATCTTCCCAATCTGTTAAACCTAAAAAATAAATAAATAAAAAAAATAATTAACAAAGACATGAATTATAAGTTAACAAACATTTCTACTAAAGCGTACAACGCCGTACCAAAGGCAGCAGGTGACATATCCTGCATTAGTGTCCTGTACCCCAGGGTTGGGTAGAGAGACACCAGGGAAGAGTTGGCAGAAGACTGATGACTTGGACCTTGAGAAGAAATCAAGGAAGAACCAGTTAGTAAGCGAGAAGTGTGCATTAGCGCAAGTAAAGAAAACATTCAAATACAGACCTGGGGCACATGGTGACGGGGGTTTGGGAAGAACCAGTGAGGCTCCTGCTGGGGAGGGGGGTTTGACAGGGGGTTCAGGGTGAGCCGGGCCTGGATGCTCTGGAGAGGGGGCGGAGCTGCGCTGGCGAGGGGACCTGCATCCCCACTCCTCAAAGCCACTGGATGTGGCAGCTGTGGCAGAGCTGCAGGTGGCACTAGCTTTACGAGGCTGAATGGAAAAGCAAAGAGGGAAGTCTGTCAAAGTTGTTTGTTTGAACTTGCTTTGATTTGGTCGTGGGATGGTTTCATACCTGTCTCGCTTGCTTCTCTTGGTCCTGAAGCCACTGCAAGTAGGACTCGCGGGCCACCTGTTCCTCGATGGCCTCATTGGTGGCCTCCCAATCTGATGCTCTCTTCTTGTCCTCCAGCATCTGCTGCTCAATCCAAGACTCCTCAGACGTCTTAATAGCGTTTTTCATGAGACTCTGGTCAGCGTACTACATAGTGTATAACAGACATTAGCAGAGAAAAATCCTCATATTTATATAAATAATTGTGTTTATGTGTCTTATATAACACCTACCCCCGGTTTAAAGGAGGGGAGGCCCAGCCCCACTCCAACACTGGCCTTGTGGGGATTCACCACAGAGTTATAATGGATGTTCTTGTGGTAACTGACACGTATCGGCTCATCGTTGTTCTCTTGGATACCATGGAACGTATTAATTGGCTCTGTAAGACGGGATTTGTCAAATAATATTAAAAACGTATTTCCTCTTCTATCCTAAAATATACCACAGACAGCCTATTAGATTGCAGGAATTCAACAGACATTAACTAACCTGCACCATTCTGGTAAACCTCCACCGGCCGGTTGTACATTTCTGCCATGGCCTGCATCTCAATGTGGTTCCCATGGCAGTTGTTCTTCCTTTTTCTGTTGATGTATGTGGTGAAATCCTCTGTGACATAACTCGAAAAGTAATCCGCATTTTTCGTCTGCAATTGAAGCATAAACAATGGATCAAAACGGCACACCAGTCAATAATTAAAAGAAGAGGTAAACTCACATTTCAAAGCCAATTATTTTTTAATTGCAAATCATTTATTCTTGAATATTTAACTGACTCACCAAGTAATCCATACACTGCTTCCGTACCACATCATGCATATCTTGGTCCCCATATACTTGATCAGCTTTAAAAAAACAATGACACATAAATACATCGTTTTATATAATTGAAATAAAGCTCAAATAAAATAGAACAATTACATGAAAAACTTAAAATGAAAAACATACACTTAAAAAACTTAAATTAAAATGTTCAAATGCTGACTTAGCAAATAAAGTTTAAGCTATATATATATATATATATATTACCAACTGCTCTGAAAAGACATGCTCCATCTTCCTTCATTTTTTTTATTTCAAAGCCTTTCTTTTCTCTTAAGGCTTTCTCGAACCATTCTTCTTGCTGTAGGTCAAAAAAGAAAGAAAGAAAAGAAAAAGTGTATTATAGTACAATGAATACATATGACATTTTTCCAATCTCCAAAACAGACAGTGTCCCCAAAAAGTGTTTGGACAATTTAAGATTAATAGGAATGGGAAAATTGAAATTTCATTCTCATTACAAGCTCTTATGACTTTCTAAAATCATTTGTTTTCCACAGAAGAATAAATTAAAACATCAGTCATCATTCACTTTCAGTTTTTGTGGGGGTTAATGTAGGGTTATGTTGATTTTGTGTCACAATTTCAACTTTTTCCATCTCATTATTTCATATTTTTGTCATAATTGTGATGTCAAAATCTAAGACTGTATGTCATAATTATGATTTTTTTTTTCT
This sequence comes from Semotilus atromaculatus, assembly GCA_031834385.1. Taxonomy (NCBI): domain Eukaryota; kingdom Metazoa; phylum Chordata; class Actinopteri; order Cypriniformes; family Leuciscidae; genus Semotilus; species Semotilus atromaculatus. Next base: position 9,534,863 of record JAULUF010000020.1, read on the forward strand.
TATGAAGTAGATATAGGCTTCAATAGAGTAAAGATATAAACAATGAACCAAAACTGATCATTAAAAAGATAGGCTAGCTCATCCAAAAATTTTAATTCTGTCATTAATTAAACTCACCTTCATGTCGTTCCAAACCCGTAAGACTTTCCTTCATCTTCAGAACACAAATTAAGATTTTTTTTAATAACTTTCTGTCCCTCCATTGACATCTATGCAACTGACACTTTGACGTCTCAAAAGGTTCATAAAGAGATCGCACAACTAGGTAATCCATATGAATTGATTGGAGTGCTTTATTCAAATATAAAAACATTCATCAACCCACACATCAGTTGGAGTGGTTTATTCAAATATAAAAACATTCATCAACCCACACATCAGTTGTGGTAAATGGAAGCACAAGCATGTTTGCTTGATGTGTGAGAACCAATGAGGTTCATTCTCGTGTTACGCAGCATGTTTGAGCTTCTGCAAGAACCAATGATGTTTGTTCTCAGACGACAAACAGTTTCGGTTGAGCTTCTGTTTGCTGATCAGTTTTTATATGTGAATAAAAGCCTAAATTCAATCTGTTCATCATAAAAAGATCGGGTCTCTTCAGAAATTCCGATTTAGAATTTGGACTATCATTCAATTCATATGGATTAGTTTTACGATCTCTTTATGAACTTTTTGAAGCGTCAAAGTGGTAGTTGCGTAGCTGTCAATGGAGGGAAAGAAAGCTCAGATTTTAGATCTTCATTTGTGTTCCGATGATAAACGAAAGTCTTACGGGTTTGGAACATCATGAGGGTGAGTAGAGGGTGAGTACATGATGACAAAATTGTCATTTTTGGGTGAACTATACCTTTAAAAAATTCAAAACAACCAAAAGTCAAACAGGTTTGGAGCGTGCGTAAATTATGGCATTTGGGTAAACTAGCCCTTAAAGGCAGTTTCAAACATTTAAATTGTATTGGGCTAAATGATTATATAGTTAGCTCTCAGCATGCTTGATGGGTCATTCAAACTGGCACAGAAAGCAGTCTAGTAAGAAAACTGTCAATATCCAGAACCTGCTCGACCGTGGCGGGATCCACAAGCTGAAGTCTGGCCGCATTCTCATACTCATCCTCACTGTTGTTGCCTCCAGCTCCCTCTTCGGGTTCCGATACTGGACTACCGCCCCCTCCTCCTCCTCCTCCTCCCACTCTACCTCCTCCACCTGTCAAACCGCTGGAGCAGACCGCCTGCCGTCTCCGCTTGCTGAGTCCGGGTCCCGAGCAGCAGCTTCCAACACCACCTGCGCCGCAGGGTAACTCGACACGACCTGCGACCACAGCCGAGTTCGGGCTCCCTTCGCACTGCACGACCGGAGCTCCAGCGGCACCGGGCTGTGGGGAGGCCTGTTGCGGGCGAGCGCTCGCCTCGATCCGCCTCTCCTCTCTGGACGTGTGCGGTGTGGCCTGGTATGTCCAAGGCGGCGGAGAGGCCCTGGGTCGGGACCCCGATCGTCCTGCGAGAGGATGAGGGTGCGACTCAGAGCCGCCTCGTCTGTCCGCTTCGTCCGTATGATCACCGCCACCGGCTGTAGAGGCCGGTTTCTTCTTTGGGAGGATTGTCATCGCTGGCCAGCTTGCGGTGATTTGTGTTGTTATGTGTTACAACACGGAGAATAAAGGGCCTTTCAAACTTCTATATAAACAGTTTGTTCGATGCATGTATATTCACCCCCGTCCTGACATAATACGAGGTGTCGGTAAAATAATACGGTCGTCACAAATCTTTCCGTTTCGAGGTTTTTCTTTCGTAACAACGACCGACCGAGAGTTTGACACAAACATCAACAAACCACAATGCGATTTCACGTCACTTCCGACGCCTGCTCTGCTTCTTGTTGACAAAATGGGCTCATATTGCTTTGCACTGCCCCCTACCGCATCAACCATTCGATAGACTTACGGGGAGTTTTGACCCATTTCCAGTAAAGAAAATGTTATTGAATACCACACATTAGAACCATTTTTTTGTGTCAGTGTATATATGTACTCAACACATATATTTTTTAAACTATTTAAAACATAACTATAACTATTTAAAAATGTTTTATCGGCGAACATAGGTTAGGCCTAAATTTGACCCATTTTTGAAGTGCCAATAGTGTGCCTCCTGTTTCACATTCTCCAACATTGCTTAACAGATGATCTATAACTGCGTAACTATAAACTAGTTTCAGGTTTTTTGACCACATTATCACTTTGCCTCATTATTTAAACTGCCATAATTTATGGAAATCTATGGAACTATGGAAAAAGAACTAGAAAAACTATACTAATTCCATAAAAATGACGCACAATTTCTATTAAATGTATACATTCATGTGTATGCCGTCTCTTTTTTTGTATGACAAATAATTGCTTAGAAACAAACCACCATTCTAAAGTGATGCTTTCAAATAGCCTAATAGTTTGGGTGAGTTGTTATTATGTTCAGTAATTGACTCCAGATTAATTATTAAAAGTTACTGCACACCCTGAGGTGATAATGTGGCCATGACCCAAAGAGGTTACACCTCTGGGTGTGCATACATTTTGAATTATTCAACAGTTTATTGACAATTATTCTTACTTAAGTATTCTTTTGTAACTTTATGAATCTAAAAAGATTTTCTAAGACTTCACCCCTCACAGATATTAAATGATACATTTACATAATTTTAGATGATGGAACAACGGAAGAAAAGCCCCATTTTTGTCTTACAACAACTATGAGAACAAAAGACAATCACAATCATACTGATTTCTATACATTAACATATGATTACTTCAATAATATTTTTTCAGGATTTTATTAAATCATTTACCCCAACATGCTTTCAATCAATACATTTTTATTCCAGTGTTTTTTCTTTTATCTCTTAAATGAAAACAAGACACCCACAGAATTCATCAAGGCTATAAGCCAACTTGGAACCTGAGTTTACAGTAACTGCATGGTCATCATCATTTAATATTAAATGCTTCTTGAAATAATACTGCAAATACCACTAATCAAACAATGTACTTAATGCACTGTCTTTTTCCCCATTTGCTATAATGCAAAATATATAAGTTACTACTCTGAATGCTAGTTGCATGTGACAATAAAAGGATCTGAATGTCAGTCTCTAAAGTCGACTTGTTACTATTTTCATTGTAATCAATCATTAAAAACTGATCATTAGCATACATTTTGTTTAACCATCAGTATTTTTTGGGGAGCTCAAGGAAACATGATAAAACTAAACATCTCTAATCAAAACTTTGTTGTCATACAGATTGTCATTGTTTTCTCTTGGTAATCTATCATTTTTAATAAATATGATTTAGAATACAGGATTGCCTATTATAAGGATTGCACACAAGACACTTAAAACATTTATTCGGAAACATCTGAAACATAAGTTATGGCACATTTTCGAAAGCAAAGAGTTCAAAGAGAGTGAAACCTCCATGTATCTGCGTTCTACTGGCTGGACTGTTGAAACAAATTTGGTCCCAACATTGTCTCTGTAGCTCTGTCATCATTTATGATATTTACTTAAGGAGATAAGGATGGAGATGACACTGAAACTGATTTATTAATGTACTTAAGTTTTATGTCCGATTCCGTTTGGATACATCACATGCAAACACTTTTAGTCTTTCAAGAAATGCTGGTGAAAGAAATGTTCTATTGTTTTTCTCCAGTGACTTTGTTCTTCTTCATCATGAATTCACAAATCTATAATTTCAACTCGGTTGGTGATGCCATGGTGACAAGGGAAATATTCCAAGGGGACAAATATGCTTCAGTCTCAAAGCTGATGTGAGAGTTCCACATCAAAAAGAATCCATTGATCCTCTAATTTCTGTATATTGTAAAATTCATTAATTATTTCAGTGTTATTCTCAGCCAGACTCTTCTCTTGTTGCAGATATTACAAATCCGCACATCCTCTGGTGATCCTTGTCCATTTGAGGTTGCAAAAAGAATGATTTAGCAAACAGCAGTTTGCCTTGATATCTCCTCAGACTACTTCATGTACACAGGCCTTGGTCACCTGAAGATAGATAGCATACATGTTATATAATGCAATTTGTCTGTAAAAACAACAAATAAATGATGTCCAGACTAATTATTATTAAAAATTAGTTAAAGATTCTAAATTTTCAGATGTAATTCTTTTTTCTTTTTTTTCTTTTTTAAGGGCAACTTGTAGGACATATAAACCAATTATCCCTTCCATATATCCCTTTTGGCAACTATACTCACATAAATATATACAGTTGTAATAAAAACTATTCAACCCCCATTGCAAATCAGGTTTATTGGCAAAATGTACAGAGTTTCAGCTGTTTGCAATGAACAAATAAAAAAAAAGTAATTGGAATCAACCCCTTCATGGCAAGCTATCTTTAGTACTAAGTAGAACACCCTTTTGCTGTTATGACCTGCTGCAAACAAGATGTATAACCAGACACCAGCTTCTGACAGCGTTTCAGAGGAATCTTAGCCCATTCCTCATGAGCAATGGCCTTCAGTTCGGTAATATTCTTGGGTTTGCGTGCTGCAACTGCCTTCAAATCCCACCAGAGATTTTCTATGGGGTTCAAGTCAGGTGACTGTGATGGCCATTGTAGAATCTTCCAGGACTTCTTCTACAACCAAGCCTTGGTGGAATTGAAGCTACTGTATGCTTGGGATCATTGTCCGGTTGGAAGGTCCAATGGCACTCAAGCTTCAGCTTCCTCATGCTTCCTCAGCTTCAGCATGACGTTAGGATTTCCTGATACTTCAATTAATCCATCTTGCTTTCCACACTCTGCAGGTTTCCAGTGCCAGAGGATGCAAAGCGGCCCCAGAGCATCAATGAACACCACCATGCTTAACTGTAGGCAGAGTGTTCTTTTCAGCATATACTTCATTCTTCTTCCTCCAGACATACCACTGATCCATAGGGCCGTAAAGTTCCAGTTTTGTTTAATCGCTCCGGTGAACAGAATCCCAAAACTTCTGTGGCTTATTTATATGATTTTTGATAGTAGTGATGTACAAGTTCTGGCATGTGTTTAATCTTAGAATTAAGCTGAAACATGCCTTTTACCACCAAGTTTTTCTGCAGGTCTTTTGCAGTTGAGGGTTTTTCTGAACCAGCCTTCTCAGAAAATATAGCTTGATAGCTTCTTTTTTCTGCTTCGTCCATGTAGTGTAACCACTGTTCCTTTAACTTTGAACTTGCAAACTAAGCTTTCAACGGTGTTCTAGAAACATTTAGTGCCTTCGCTATTTTTTTGTATCCTGTTCCTTGTTTGTGAAGGGTGATGATTTCTTCTCTTAACTTTTTTTGGACTATTCTTTTGACTTAGCCATATTTCTAACATGCGGTCAAACCTGACACTCAACAAACCTAGCCAGTTCAAGTATTTCATGTGTTCTAGCTCAAGCACACCTGGTGCAACTAATGAAGCCCTTGATTGGTAGCATCAGGTGTGCTTGAGACAACATCTGTTTTGCAGATTTGTGCTGTATTGAGGGATTCTATTCAGGGGGTTGAATAATTTAGAATTTATATATATATATATATATATATATATATATATATATATATATATATAGACACACTGAATTGGTGTCATTTTAACAAATCAGTTATTTTAGAGTTTCATTGACTCTCTCATTGTTGAGTGGCATTATGTGTGTGTGTGTGTGTGTGTGTGTAGTTAAGATATACAGGTACAAGATATATTTTTTTACCTTCTGGTCTTTATTGGGATCTATCAGGTTCAACTTTGGTCTCTCCGTTCTGCTTGTCGTTGGATTTCTGCGAGAGATGGGTGGAAACAGTGGCTGCCTGGGCCACGGCTTTGAAGCTACGCTTCCGCTTCTGAACGTTCTGCTCTGGGTGGAAGATGATGACATAGACTTTGGGGATGTACAGCATGCCCAGGGACACTGTGGCACTCAAGCTCATGGACACAGTCAGCGTAGTGGTCTGAATGAACATCTGGTTCAGGGCGGAAAAAAGATTAAGAGTAATATTTTAGCCTGGCCTCAGCTGCGACCTATCACAAGTGGTAGATCAGCTGTCAGGGCTTTAGCACTCCACATTACACTTATATACATACTCTCTGTTGATGTCACAATTCATTCCCTGGAAATCAGTGTAATCAGTGTAATGACCCAAAGGGCTGACATCAGCCATGTGCAAACAATTCAGTCAGTTTATAGTATCCTGTCTTAGTGCGACGTATAATTTGCATACATTAATTATGTATTCAAGTAAGGTTGATGTGAGGTCAGCTATGTGACTCCCTATTTTCTGCGTCTTTAATATGAGCCAAATGAATAAACCCTGATCTCATGCATGTTTATTGGCATCAGAGTCATTCCAACCCGATCTCACTAAATATGACAACTGGCGAAGATGCACAACACAGTTGTGTTCATTAATATAAATATCATAATAGCCCCTAAAGAGATCTTAAATTTCATGAAATTATGTGGACTGCACTGCACCCATATAATGACTGCCACTCGAAAAAGTCAAAAGCGCTGTCACACAAGAAACTATTAAAACTGTTTTTTTATTAACATTATAAAACTAAACAAAATACACTTTAAAATTTAAACTCAGTATAATAAAATGTGAGATGACAGCACTCAAAAACATAAATCTAAAAATATATATACATACACACTGCAGCCCGCTCTGTAGTCTAGTCTTTTATTTTTCCATGCATTTTCAAGAAATGAAAAGACTTGAAGACCACCTGAGGGTCAAAAGCTTTGCGGTTGACCGGCCACTAAAAGACCTCTCTATTAGTACGAGTATACCTTTTTTAAATCCCTGTGCTTTGTAAGCAAAACCATCCCCCACAGGATGAATAGACGTGAAAAATGTAATGACTAAATGCATTAAGTGTGGCTAGCATCTTAACAGCTTTTAGTCCAACACAAAACATCATCCAATTAAATAGCAATTATGTTAACCAGATATAGCTGCAGTTTTTTAGGTTTCTAATATCTGATTATGGTTGAAGCATTCCCAAGTAAATGTTGCAGCATCATTAACTGAACCAGAGCCATCTTATCCAGAGAAATGTATGTCTAGACACTTACAGGGTGAAGATCATATTTCTGTATAACATGTTAATGTCAGGCACCAGCTAATCTTCTACACTAATATCATGGAAGCACTTAGGATTTTATATAGATACAGACCCAAACACAGACTGTTAATAGTGAAACAATCGTGAAAGAATTTTGTGAGAAAATTAATAATAATTTCACATTTAATGTGCTTATTTACATAGTCACAATACTGTGAACAAATGGAATTAATGCATTGCTGCAACAAAAACAAAACGTACGTCTATTTTTTCAGCAACACTTGTTCCATTAATACTAACACTTTATCTTCTGTTCTATATCTATTATCTTAAAATAATAATAATAATAATAAAGTACATAGCACTTGCATATTGTTGTCCTATTGTTAGTTTAACTGATTCTATTGTTCTCATTTGTAAGTCGCTTTGGATTAAAGCATCTGTTAAATGAATAAATGTAATTATATTTTTTTCAATATAGAAAATTAGATATTTAAATGAGATAAATCTGTCCAAAATATCTTATTGACAGTTTACCTTTTCTGTGGATTGTGATGTGCCGAAAAAAATGGGAACAAAGGCCAACCAGATGATACAGGTGGTGTACATGGTGAAGCCGATGGGTTTGGCCTCATTGAAGGTCTCAGGAACTCCTCTGCTCTTAATGGCATAGACTGTACATGTGACCATCAGCCCCATACTGTAGCTCAGACAGCCAATCAGAGACAGATCTGACATATCACATTTCAGGATTCCACGGGCAAACTCCGGGTTGGGGGGACGTAGCTCATCAAAGTCGACATTTGTGTGAGGGGGCATCACTCCAAACCAAATGAAAACTCCCAGGAGCTGTGAGCAGAAAAGAGCCATGAATCAATGTTCACACAAAATCAACTTCTGTAAAGGTCTGTGATATCATTAGTATCATTAAATCAGTTCAATAAGAATCTAAGAGACCGTGTTTCTAAATGTTTTCTCAAATAATAAACAACCATTAATGGAGGACACCAAAAAGAGAAGAGCTTTCAGTAAAATTGCAGCCCCTCCATGCTACTCTCAAAAGCTTGTTTCTTTAATTATTTAATGGATGAAAAGTCCTTAGACCAAAATATCTTTCGGAGACATAAAGCACAGTGACAACACTGTAAACACATAGCAAAGCAGTTACTCAGATCAAGAGTTCATTTAGATACAAAATGATCAAAATAATTGAAATGAACATTGACTGAAGGTTTGATATATATTTTACATTCCCATATACCGGTATGTTGAATTACTGTATGTTTTGTGAGGCAGAGAATTTTTCAGATTTTGTTTGTTGGAAATGTTTTTTATTTATTTATTAATTCTGCTAAATTTTTCTTTTTTGAACACACAAAACATACAGTTTTTCAACATATATGGGAATGTGATAATACTACAAAGTTATGTGAAAAAAACGTTCTAGATAAGTAAAAAACATTTGTGCATTTTTTAACATGCATGTTGCTCAAGTATCTGGTAGATCGTTTTGGATAAAAGCTTCTGCTAAATGAATGTAAACTGTATTACAGACGTACACGCACCTGTACTGAGATCAAAATGAATGTGATGATCAGCTGGGATGTGGGGCTGATAAATTTTGGTGGCGTGACTGATTTCTTTCCCTGCTCAAAGATCCTGTAGATTCGATTCGTTTTTGTGAGCATGGCAGAATAACTGATGCACATGCCCAGCCCCAATAACAGCCTGCGGAACGCGCACACCACGGAGCCTGGCTCGGCGATCATGAGGAAGGTGATGAGGTAGATGAGGAAGATGCCCGTCAGGAGAACATAGCTAAGCTCTCGGCCCGAAGCACGGACTATGGGGGTGTCGTTGAAACGGATGAAGGTGATGATGACTCCTGATGTAGCAAGAATGCCCAGCACTGCCAGAAATACCGGGATAATGGCCCACGGAGAGCTCCACTCCAGCTTGATGATGGGAGTGGGTCTGCAGCTCGTGCGGTTTGGGGTGGGTCTCATGTCAAAGGGACACATGTCACAGTTAAACTCGTCCAATAGGTACTGATAGCCGTCGCACAGTTCACAGTGCCAACAGCACGGGACGCCCTTCACCATCCTCTTCCTCTCCCCAGACTCACAGGGGAAGCTGCAAACCGAGTCTGGAACCACTGTATCCCCTCCAGACCACTGCATTTCCTCAGCCTTGCAGAAAGAGAGGGGAATATTTCAAGAACACGCTTTCAGAAATGTCCCAAACTACAAAGGGGCTTAACATGCTTACACTGAGTCGTAAGTGGTTGGTCCACTGGCCGATGAGTTTATATCCTGGGCTGGTGGTATTGGAAAGCTGGTATTGAAAGATATCGTATCGTCCTGGGGCGTCACCGTTTTCATTAAACATCACACCTGTACCGGCACTGCCTTCAGAGTAAACACATGGGGTTTTGATATTCAACATCACTAGTTATTATTTCAAATGCAATCATTTGAAACAACAGTGTTATTTAGAGAAACGGCCCACTGGAATGGCATAAAATTGTATTAATGCGTGACAATGCACGCTCCTGCAAATCATTGTTCGTTTTCACCTTTTGATTTAAAGTAAAATTGTCACGCATAACTTTGAAGGTGACTTTTCCATATCAAAGCTTGCTTAAAAAAAAATAGTGTTGTAACTGACAAAATGGTATCACTTTACAATAAGGTCCCTACTTAACATTAATTAATGCATTAACTAACATGAACTAATGGCAATACATTTGTTACAGTATTTATTATTCTTTGTTAATGTTAGTTGTTATTAGAACATTGTTAGTTCATGTTAGCTCAAATCCATTAAATAATATTAACAGAGATACAACTTTTGATTTTAATAATGTATCAGTAGCCTAATGTTGAAATTAACATTAACTAAGATTAATAAATGCTTTAGAAATATTTTTGATTTAGTTCATGTTAAGTAATGCATTTAACTAATTATTGAACCTTTCTGTAAAGTGCGACCAACAAAATGTAATTCTACGAGGAAAAATGTGGTACAACAAGGCAAACTAAATTTCATGTTCCAGAGTTTACGAATCGCAAATCAAAGTCTGCACAGAGTGTTTTGTTCCCCTTAGGCAGTCAAAGCCGAAAAGATTTCCATACAAGAGCGTGAGGACGTCCACTGTGCGTAAACTGAATAGCTGTGCTTTTCATAGAAATGTCTTAAGAGCGAGTGACGAAAAGAAAAGGTATTTTCACTGAAAAAGGAAATGCGCCTTGTGTTTGGAGAGAGGCGGCCCCAGGGAGAATCATAGACAAGGAGAGAGAGACGAGGTACATGGGCTGCTGCATTGTGCATTAGTGGATCTCTTCAGGCTGGGATTGAGTGCTGACCTCTCTCGCCGCACTCTGACTAACCCATGGGACTCACAACCCTCCTCCTTGGAAACAGCAGCTTCTGTTCTGGCCTTTCCCCTCTTGCAGAAACTACTCCTCACCTATTATCACCTGTCAGTCTCACTGTAATGGCAATATCCTCAATTCGAGAAGTGCACGTTTATTACGTGCAACCTTCCTGGCAGATTCAAACAAAGCATTCCTCGGAAATAACAACTTTCATTCAAACTGCTGTGAAGTTCATTAATCTTGTATGAATACAAAGCCATTACGGAAATTCTGACTGTCTCAAGGTCTCGTTCACCATGTTTGGAATGGCTCACATGCTTCAGCTGTGTCCTTGAGAAGGCTTACCATTAAAATTGACAGCACGGATGTAGCTCAGCAGCATTCTTCCATCCACAGGGTCCATTTTGTCACAAACGCCCATTGAACCTGGACAAAGGTCTATGTGCATGCTATGGAGAGCGTGGGCCATGGCATACACAGCGTCGATCACAAACTGCACTTTCCCTTCCTGCTCGTATGCCGAATCCTGGCTGATTCGTTCTTCTCCTGAAAGATCGAAAGCAACATGACAGGAATTGAAAAGCTTTGCTGGAGGAATAATCCATTTAGATGTGCTTTGCACATCTTAAAAGCATAAGAATGTATGATAATTCAAGTACTACAGCATTTATGGGAGTAATTTGTTGGAAATTATTTCCTCGCCTGTGCATTTCCTCAGCCCGCTTTCGCCTCTGATTCCAGGCCGTGTCAGTTTGCATTTGAAGTCATCCTCCCAGAACTCAGCGAACCAGATGTTCCTCCTATTGTTTTCCAGAGATCTTGAGGCGAAGTACTGGTCAAACCCTGAGAAACAGGTTAAAGGGATAGTTCACCCCAGAATGAAAAATATGTCATTATTGCGAAACCATATGCTGTTTTTATTTTCTGTGGACACATACTGTAAGTGAAATCAAGTGTCTTTGTCATTTTCAGCTGTATGGCAAAAGCTGCATTACAATTCTTTAAAAATGTTTGTTCAATAGGGAAAAAAAGTAGCATACAGATTTGGAATGACATGGATAATTACAAACGTATCATTTTTAGTTGAACTCTCCTTTGCGATAGGAAAACTCCAAAAGTTTTTTTTTCCCCTCCACTATTGTCACCTGATAGAGTTTTTCTTGCCTCTGTCACATTCGGGTTGCTCAGTTGGAGTTTAAAAGACCAATTTGATATTATTGATTTAACTGCACTGAAACTTTGGGATATGAACAACGATATTTAACCGAATTGAGCTGGATAATGACACTAATTTAATAATATTGACACTGTTATTGAACCGAACTGAATCAACACTGAACTTTCTTGAGCTGAGTAATAAAATTATAGCCTTCTGTAGAGCTGCTCACAGCTGAATATAACTGCAACATTTACACATTGAACAGAATTGAAACAATGTTGAACTAAATTGAGCTGAATAATGGCACTATTATCTTCTGTAGAGCTGCTTTACAGCTTAAATCGAATGTTTCATGAATTTTACGTTATTTTCCAGTTGTATTAAAGGTTGTATCAGTGATTTCAGGCCCAAAAATAAATGTCTAATCTTTCCTAACAATCCGCTAGCTGCCCGCCCCATAAGCAGGCTGTCAAAAAAACGCGTCTCTGTATGCAGCCTAGGCTCTGAGATCTGCACACAAAAACAAATGGGTACAACCACTCAAAAGCAGAATAAACAGTGTTCCAACCAATCACCAACAGGGGCGGGTTTTGCTCCGACTTCGCGTCCAGCCGTGAACGAGCGCAAAACCTCTCTACCTGTCGGTGATTGGTTGGAACACTGATACAAATATACTGTATGTGACTCGATTTTGAATTTAAATTTTTTGATTAATTACGAAACCTTCGTTGATCTTACACTGCTACAAGTTCATACCCTCAATGGACGCCCGCTTGGGGAGGATGGTAACTGCACCCTCAGCCACGTCCTCCTGGTCCAGGATGGGTGAGATTTTTGCTCCCCAGCTATCAGATCCCACAAACAAAAAGTGACCTGTAAGATTGGCTCTCTTTGCTGCTTCCAGGACACGCCTACAATAAATGAATTCAAAAATCTCAGAAAAGGCAGGTTCATTAAAGATAAGGAAAATCAGATCCATTATAGTTATGATTGGTTGATTATTGCTGATTTCAGTACGATGTGTGTGTGTGTGTGTGTCAGGTTGATGACACCTAAATGAATTATCAGTTTAATTTAGGCTTAGATTACAAAATGCAAATTAAACTAGACTAAAATTCACTATATAATACTTTGCCATAATTCCTTCTAAGACTCCTGATGTTCCAGTTGTAGGGTGATTGATCTGTTCTCAAACCATTTTCAACCCTTTTCCAAGGCTATATCTCCTGCTTCCGAGTCATTCAGAATTACTACTAAAAGACAACTCACTTGATGTCATCTTCATTAGCGAAGATAATAACCCCTCTGGCATTGGATGTCTCCATTAGCCTTTTGATGATCTTGTCAAACTCTCCTGGTCTTGGCTCCCGAGGAATTTTAATGGCCTGTGCGATGCAAAGACCTCCTGAATAAAACAAATTAAAATGATGAATAGTTTTGAAGGACTCTGATACGTTCATAAGAGAACGGTGGTTGCAGGGTCTTTAGATTGAATATAACATCCCGGTCAATCTGTAGCATGTCTGTCATTAAGTCTAGGTGACTATTAACTTGTTTACCCACAGGAAATCACATGAAACCTTTATCCCCTGATCATTATCCTTTTTCCTCATCAAATACAACACCAGATGTGTTCAATCGTTGGATAGAATGTGATAAATTCCTCGTCAGTTATGAAAAATCAGCCAGGGTATGGTAAATCAGGTTAAATTAGATTATAACCAAAGCACATATATTGATTTATATATGTAGATTTAAATACACTGAAGCCACTTTTGATGACTTTTCTGTACCTGCTTCCCTGGATATCTGGATGAAAGCATCTACACCACTCTCTCCATAGTTCCCCTCTGATGCCAGAGTAGAAACGTAGTTCCATCCCATGGCTTTGACAATGTCCACCATCGCCTGGGCCTGAAAGGAATCTGGCGGCACGACTCTGGAGAAAAATTCGTAGCGATTGTTGTCACTAAGCTCAGGTGCTGTTGAAGCATAACTGATCTGAGGAATCTGCAAAATGGAAGATACAGAACACGACAGTGAGCAAGCAGGACTCATTTTGCGTCCTTTACATGAATTTCATGGATTTCTCTGATCTGCTAAATTGATTTTACTGAACTAATAAAATTAATTTCTGATGATGTTATACAACAGGAGGATGAGTGTTCCCCCTCAGTTGAAATCGTGGACCGGTCTGGGGTCCTCTTAAAAATAAAGGTTCCAAAAGTTAGTTTTCTCAGCAATGCCATAGAAGAACCATTTTTGATTCCTCAAAGAACCTTTCCGGCAACAGTCCTTAAAATAACCATTTTTTCTGAGTGTGAATAAATGTAAAGAATCTTTTTCCACTAAAGAATTTTTTGTGAAGAAGGTTCCATGGATGTAAAAGCTTCATCTCGGAACAAACATGCCAATAAAGAACCTTTATTTTAAAGAGTGTGGTGGGGTTTTATGAGTGACTGTTTCTGTATGTTACATCACAACAGTATGTGGCAATGAATTACTGTGTTATGAGTGAATCAATAAAACATTCATTTAAAACGGTCTCTATCTGAATTTGCAGACTTCTCCACTATAAAGTAGGTGAAAAACAGTATGAGTAATACCGGTTTGTCAGAATTCACAGTATTCGAAAGGAGTAGGTAAAAAGTACCTGGGTGACTAACTACTCACGGCGAAATTCTGAAGTGTGCATTGCACACATTGCAAGGTTACATACCAATGAAAACATGACAAATGTGGTATATCCAATTACATTCATACTATACAGAACATCCTTTTTTTTAACTGTCGCAAAGCTAGTACTTATTCAAAAGAATTGCCTTCTCAGAGAGTACTTGATTTTGGATGAAGCCATTTGAGAGTCACTGAATCATTCACTCATTAGAGTCATTAGTGCGTCACAGTTCGAGTACTTATGCACTATTCTATGCCGTCTTGTAGTAGTGTGAGTAATGTGTTCATACTGAAAAATTCAAAAAAGAAAACTGCATTTCAAATACCCGGATGATGACCTTAATTAACCGAAAAAAGGGGTGGTGGAATGTTGGACACTTGATGCATTCAACTGTTGCAGGTTTCCTTATGTAGCCAAAAGGGAGGGTGCTGGATGACAAAATAACCGTATAATATTCATACACTACACGGTCGAGTACATAGTGCGTATTTAGTGTATGGTGTGTCATTTCGGACTCAAATATTGAAATATTCATGCCACCGATTTGTTCTGAAAACTGTTGCCTTGGCTTTTGGCTTGCTTTGGGGACATTTAAATATTCAACAATATTATTGATCTGCCTTACTTAAGGTGGATGATGACGCAATTTTCTTCTAGAAACAAACTTTGTTGTATTATTTTCATGTTATCACTGTGAAGCTGCTTTGATACAATCTGTATTGTAAAAAGTGCTATATAAATAAAGGTGACTTGACTTGACTTGACTTGAAAACACTGATTCAGGAATGTCACTCAGAGACGCTACTATTAAACTATTAAAAAGCTGTGGCTTTGATTTAAACTATTTTCGTTGGCGGAGTGAAAATAGACAAAGTTACTGGCAATACTGGGTCTAAGGTTGCTCTTTTGTTTATTGAACTGTTGTATAAAATAAATATCAAACTCGTACATGATATATAATGATGTCTGGTAACACTTTATTTTACAGTGTCCTTGTTACATTACATGTACTTACCATAGCAATAACAGTAAATTATGCATAATTACATGTAACAAACCCTCAACCAAATCCTAATCCTACCCTAACCCTATAAGTACATGTAGTTTATTAATATTACTCAGTAGTTAAATATATAATTACACTGTAACAATGACACCTTAAAATAAAGTGTCTGAAGATAATCATATTCAGCACAACAGCACATTTTCTCAAGTAATATTGCTTAGGCATGTCCTAAAACACGTGTCTCCTGCAGCAAAACAACCCAAGCTTTAATGGTAGTGTTTGCAGCAGCACATAAAAATCCTGGGAAAATACAGATGGCACGAGCTACCACTGTAAAAGCATTTGTTTGTATAAAAAAAAAAAAAAAAGGATGAGAAGATTAATTTACTGTTGTGCTAGTTTCTTAATGATGCAGTTGATGTCATTGGGCTAGGCTTTGCGCCGACTAATGTCTGCCGAGCGCGTATGGCTTAATGAAAGGTTCTTTAAAGAAGCGGGCAAGCGGACAGTGAGGAAAAGGTGGATACAGACCGGAGAAGGAGAGAAGAGGGAGAGGACCATTTGACAGATTATCTGGAAGGATTAGAGGGGTTTTAGTCAAATTATGTTAAGCACAGAGGGAGAGAGACAGATCAAGAGACAAGGTTGCCATTTCTCAGCCATAAGCCATACAATATATTTAATTCTACTAGCTTACTTGCTATGACAGATTTAACCACTCCTCCCCCATCATATATATATATATATATTACAGCCTTTGCACTACCCATGACCGGTCAGGCACTTGTTACGTCTGGCATGAGAAACAACAATTTTCAAAGTTTGCAATGCATTCCTCATCCAATGCTATTTCAAAGCATCAATGCAAATATATAAAGGAAAACGTGGCTATAGGAGGACGTTGTTGAAAGATTTTGTCTCAGATACTAATTTGTTGCTATGCATCATAAGCATTTCAGCCTTCCAGCCTTTCCACACATCTATGTCAACATTAACAGCAGTCAAATGCAAACATTAGCTAGAAGTGTTTCATTCATTTTAGACATATGCTCCCTAAGCATCTACACTTAAAATGTGAACGTGCATTTTTTTTTTCATCATGATCTGACCCTTAAAAATGACTTTCACTGCAAGTGACTTTCACACAAATATGACCCAAAATATTCAGGTTCATTCATCCAGATTAAATAATATTTCTGATTAAAAAGTTAATGTTATCCAAGTTGAATGAAATCATATAAATTGTTCTTTTAAAAGTAACATCTTTACAAGATAGGAAAAAGTCTTGTATGGCACTTAATCCAATTCTACAAATATATGCTTTATAGGCCAAATGTCATCCACCTAAACAAATCTGATATAGAATGGTTCATGCATCTTTATGTAAAGACATCTTGTAATGTCTTTAAAACCATCTTTTCTGGACTAGTGAAACCCTTGATTTAGAGAATGTGAGGGTCAAGAAGATCTAGAGACTGAAATGAGATTTGTCCCTGTCGATCTATGTGTTAAAGGCCCACACTCATTCAGCTAAAGCCACAGAACAGAAGCTGCATGTAGCTGATAACACGGCAACTGCATTTCTCTGGGCTCATGCTTGACTTTCCATCAGGAGTCTGAGCTGGAGAGAGGGCTTTAATGGAGAGCGGATCCTCCGTAATGCAGTAGTTAATATCTTGTCTTCCTCAGTTACCACTTACCAGAACTCAGGGAGGAACATGGACATGAAAAGGTTTGTAAAGATAAACATAGAAAATGATTCAAGATTACATTTGATGACACAAGCTGTTTATTCTTTGAGTGACTAAAGTATTGTGCTTCGTCCATACACACACCCCCCTTTCAATGAATCGATTCGAACTCGATAGAACTCTTTATTATTCAAAAATATTCATGAAAGTCTCTCATTTTATTATTAAATTACATGACAAAAAACATAGAGTAAAATATTCATGTTTATTAGTATACTATGTTGTATTGTTTTATATCAATTAAAAATATTTTTTATAAAACATGACATGCCTTTTGTGTTTGTAATAATTGTGTATTTATATATGAATTCATTCATTATACAATCTTATTTTTAATTGTGATTTACTTGCATTAAACATGAATCTAATTAGCTGTATTATAATTTCAATGCTGAAAAAAAATGTAAGACATGAGGGTAAAATAGGGTACAAACTTCAACAAATATTTATCACCATACTTCCCCTGTTGATTAATCACAGTTTTGTATTACACTTTTTTTTTAAATGCTATGTTAAAAAATATATATCTAATGAAATATGCAATAATTGACATATATTTCCAGTACAGAAATCTAAACACTGGATAAAGCCAGGTTCAAAATTCTTATATATAATTTTTTTCATTGTTTATATCTATTTGAGTTAAAGGTTTACAGAGGGGATTTTGGAAATCTCTTTATATCAGTCCATAAATCAGAAAATACTGTCACCGTGTTTTTGTCTTGCCTTAATAACAAATTTCTGAGTAAATATATACATTTTAAGATATACAAAAGTCTGGGTGACACTTACTCCAGTAAATATTTCTCAGGTTTCATTGCTTCATTTGTGTGACAACTATCCCCCAGTCTCCACTTTGTCCAAGGGCATCAAAAGGCAACAACAAAAAAAAAATAGAGATATGGTTGTTAAGCCATATCAGCCAGCCCTGTTCCAGAACGTATCACTAAAAGTAATGAACAACCACATCAAAATACGATTAGGATGCACAAATTCCAGGTATAATGTCCTGAAAAAAACCTAATGGAGCTTTGATGAGTCACTTTTTATTTTGTGAATTTTTTATCTTCCCTGAACCCATGGTGACTGAAAATGATTGCAAATAACTTCTGGGAGAGGTTATCAGCTCACGTACTAAAGCACACGCAGCTTTGGGCGCTGACCACAAAGAACACAAATGATTAAAACCGATAAATAAATAAAAAAGATCAAACGTGGCAGAGGGTGGAATGAAATTGAATGTAGTTCAGGTGTAGGATTTGCAAGCTGAATGACGATCTAGAAATGAGAAAGGATTTGAAATTAAATGACATGCACGAAGCACATTTCAATGTGGTGGTTCTCAATGATTTAAGGACAGGTCAATGACGTACGTAATTCAAAAACACTTCTCACTTCAAGGAAAATCTGATACTCTACAACAAAATAAAGAAAGAATCTATATCATTTAAGAAGCTCTTGCTGAGAGGCCAGTGAGCTGAAACGCAATCCAAACCTTTTAACAGAATTAGTTCTACTTCCTGTAGCCTTGGCGCTATCTGCAGCGCTGCAGAATCCAGGCTTGCAGCAACACCATGCGAGAGGAAGGAAATCCAGTGACTGCCACACATATACAACATTAAAAAGAGTCACACAAGAGCCATACATCTTATGGCACTACAGGCAAAAACATTGTTTTTTCAGAGACTGGTTGTGGTCACTTTTGACTATTTTGCTACTTATTACTTATCTACTTCTTTCAGACTAGTGGAAAGAAAACATCCATAATGTACATTTATGTGTTCCCACTTGGTCTATTTGCATCTTTATATTGCAATTACAATACATATCTTTAAAGGCCATTGAGTTTTTTCTCATGCTCTGAATCAGACATCTCCACTTCAGCAGCACTCAGTCTCACACCAAACTTTCCAGTTGTAAAATATCTATATTCCAAAAGCTTTTAGAGAAGGGTTTGTACATATAAAATTTACTTACATAATAATTTATTCCTAAAAATATGGGGAAATATTTTTCTGGCTGTTTTCTGACAGTGATTTATGGACTGATATAAAAATAATCCCCCTTGAAAAATCCTTTAACTCTAATATGTCAACAAAATGAATGCATATTTATTTGCATGTTTAAACAACCTAACATTTCAGAAACTTGTAATACAAAACAATTGTCTTAATGTATGTGATTAATAAACTGGGGGAAGTATGGTAATATCTATTGTTAAAACTCTGTTAACCTGTAATGTCTTGCTTTAAATGAAGCATTTGCTTAGCCTGAGACTGAGGGAATCAACATTAAAATGTAGTTAATTGAAAAAATTAAGTTAAAAATAATCCCTCACCGCAAACAGTCGAAGAACATTGGCCACCATTATGGACACTGAGCTAGCCGAAGCCCCGATGACCCCTACCACTCGCTCTGGTTTTGGAATGATGGGAGGCTCTCCATTGGAACAGCGAACATCTGAGTTGTCTTTCTGGATGAGGGCCTGGACAAAGGTGAGGGACTGTTCCAGCGCATATGTATCCCTGGAGCACGTGTCCAGTATCCTGGCACCCAGGGTGATGTTAGGCAGCAGGTCTGGGTCGCTGTTGATCTGGTCCAGCGCATACAACATGGCCTCCATACGATGGATCCCCTTCTCCTTCTTAATTTCCCCACATGGAACACCAGCGGGGCCCCTGGAATGCACCGGAAAAAGCCCTCCCAGAGTGATGTCACCCTCGATCTTTATGGAATGAGTTCCTGAGGAGGAGGCCGAGGATTCTGGAGTAAATCCCATCATCACTATCCACATGACGTGAATCAGGGAGCCCGCGTGTCGTCTGGGTGCCCTGCTGATCTTGCAGTGATGGCATAGTGATGATGCGTGTTGCTGTGATGTCATAGTTGCTGCCATGCAAGGGGCTGCTTCTTCTGCTACAGCACAATGCTTTCTTCTCTACCTGTGTCTCCTGTGGAGAAATGAGACAAAAGATGTACACGCAAATTATTCACAAAGTATGCCTTTTCCACAGCACTGCTTTACAGGTGATGATGCATTAAAAGGTGCAGGTAAATGTTTGACCTTTTGACGCACACTCATTGATATTACCAAGAGACAACACAATTATAGCTGATTGAGAGCTTTTCTTTAATATAATTCATTTACTATAATAATAATAATGCAATGTATACACACACACACACACACACACACACACAGCATTGTGTTTGGTAGAATCTTTTAAGTTTGTTTCCTTGTTAAAAACGATTTTTAACACTGTGCCAACCAACCCACTTTAAATGTAATAGAATTTATTTACTATTATAATAATGCTACACACACACACACAGCATTGTGTTTGGTTGCATTTTTTTTAACACTGTGCCAGCCAAACAACAATATTGACAACCTATTTTTCACTTAAATAGTTCAAATCAGTATTTTCATATTTAATTACCATTTTTTCCATTCTATTTCTTTCGCCGGGATTATTCAACAAAGAATGAAAAGTCTACCATAATGATATTGTAAGTATAGGCCTACTTTCAAAAATTAAAAGTAAAAAAAGAAATACCATGGCAATGCCATCATAGTGGTGACCAAAAACATGTTATTTATGTAAGGGCACCACAGCAGCATCCCCATATTATTTTACATCCTTTACATATAAAAAATAAAAATACATTTAGCCTACACATAAAAGCCAGACAAAAATTCAAGGAAGTACAACAGGTAGTTTTACATCCAGTGTATACGTTTATTATGAATAATTGTATTTTACAAAAATAGTCTATTTCAACCCAAAGTCTGTCTTCTAGAAAATGAACTCACTTTTTCGTCTTCGCATTCAGACCGCTGAGAATAGAGGGCATGTATAGACAAGCATATTAATCTTTTATGCAAATTAACTGATACATATTCAGCAACAGGTGAACGGAAAAATTGCTATATTTGGATTGAAAGCTGAAGTTCCCGCTTCGCACACACACACACACACACCCGTTTGATTCACTGTTCATGCGAACAGCTGCAGCATTGCTTCTCTTAACCATGTTTCGCGAGACCTGAACAGACATATCTTTACAACATTTAACAACGTTTTAAGAGAATTTACATTCAATGTTTTGGCATAACGATTAGTCATTTATTCGCTTCTTTAAAAAGTCTCACCGACTGGTGCAGCTGCCAGTGAGCACCCATCTGGAGCTGAAGTTGGATGGTTTTGAAGCACGACAGTAGATGTCCCCAACATCCGAGTCTTCAGCTCTCATCTTAAAATGTCCAGTCTTCTCACACAACGACAATCTCAAGATTCGTTTGATTAAGGTGAGATTTTAATTTAGAAAGTATTGAGAGCTTTAAGAAACTATAAAACGCTGGAAAAGGTGGAAAAGCCCGAACATTCCACAACTGTGATTCTCCAAATCACTGTCAAATCCTTTAAAAGCCCCCTCACTCTGTCTCTTTCGCTCACTCTCTCGCTTCTCTCTCTCTCTCTCTCTCTCTCTCTCTCTCTCTCTCTCTCTCTCTCTCTCTCTCTCTCTCTCTCTCACACACACACACACACACACACACACTCTCTCTCTCTCACTTTTGTTACTCTCTCTCTCTCTCTAATGGGCACAGATTGGGATTACCACATCATGCATGCATTTGAAAAGTCTCTGAGAGGGATGGCACCGGTATATATTTTTAATGTGAACACTGCTGGTTTCTGCGTTTAGACCGTCTGCTTTTATGAAACAATCTGGTGCGACCGTGCGAGACCCTAGTCTCGTCATAATGATTTATATGATTTATTTGTGTAGTAGATTTTAGAATTATTCTTTGTCTTTTTATAAAGACAGATAATCTATCTGACCTCACTGTCACGTGTGTTTTTAAATGGTAGTGTATAGCCTTACTCTGGCCCATAATACCATCGTTGGACTTTATTCTGACACACATGGCTGTATATGGGCTAATGGCTTTTCACATCTCCAACATATTGACTCTGCACTCTTGGTTACTTTTTTCTCTGGATATCTTTGGCTTTATGTTATGAATGAATTATTCAAATAAACGTAGCCTACCATCTCTGTAAAATTTTAATGCAAACCAGCGACCGAGTAGCCTATTCCCTGTTCACAGATCATTTAACCCTCTATGGTAGCGTACGCAATATAGCCTAATATCAACAATGAGAGAAAAAAAAATTGTGGTGTTTATTTGTGTAAGTGCGCTGATTAAAATTTGAAACAATAACAATATCAATAAACTTGTTCATTATTTTTTTATTTAATTTTTATTTTTTAATTACATTTTTAAAAGTTTGTTGCCTAAGGCGACATTGTACCACAACGGACAAATTTAAACATTTGACATTTTCACTTTCACTAGTATTAACAAACCATCATATCATCAAGTTATCATATCAAGTTTTCATATCCAATTATCATCCTCATCTCCATCTACGCTCTGGAGGCAACACTGTACCATAGAGGGTTAAGGTGTCTATAAAAGTGTTTGTTGATGTATTATGTTGAAATGTGTGGCTGGACTGTAATGGTTAATTTTCAATGCTATTAAAGATTAATGCCTGTTAAATTAAGTTGTGGAATATGACACTATAAAATGTGAGAGGGATGGATCCGAACAATAAATGAACAAAAAATAAAAATGAAATGGTCTTCATAGTCTTGCGTTTTGAGACAAAAGTAACAACTTTTTTGTTACTCTGGTCAAGTTTTTGTTATTTGGTTATGTCTGTAAATAAAACACACACGTTGTGTTTTCATGTTTTATGGGGACTTTTCACATACACAATTATTTTTATACTGAACAAACTTTATTCTATCCCCTTACACTACACAAACACACACACACACACACACACAAAATGGTGAGGTCATGAAAATGGGTTTTATAACATAGTTAGCATTAAGACAGTAGCTTATATTAAAAAAAGATAATTACAATATCACCTTAAAAATTAAATGAATAAAACATTGCCAGAGACAAATACATTTGCAACATTAAAGCATACAAAAATATAGGCACCAAACCGTAAATAAAACTGCAATCCATATAAGCCATTATCAATACTGCAAAAAAAAAGAACACACTCTAAATTACATGAACACAAAGTGGCATTGTTTCAATTATTACAGAATAACTGTAAAAAAACCTAAAAAGGTTACATTTTCTGTAAAAATATAAATACAAAGTCACTGGTTATTATTTTTAAGATAAAATCGCTGGTTACAATGTAAGAGGGGGTCTAAACAAGTCATTTTAAATGTGATCCTACCCTCTAGTGGTACAGAGTGGTCTTGTTTGAACAAATGTGCAAAATTGTTTCCTGATTCACATATTTTAAGTACAGTAAGTCCTAAGGACTTATGATAATAAATCATTCAAAATACACCTCTCATGTTAGGTCTGAGAAACTCTTAGCATAAAAAGTCAAGCAAAAAAAGGTAAGTATATGAACCATTTCTGTATATCTCTAGCCCAAAAACACAGACTTTTCCAAGCCGTCCTCTGCCTTGGTATACTCTAAATGGGATTTAAAATAGCAGCTTTTATAGGAAAGGCTATTGCGCACATATTGAAGATAGTCTGGGACTCCCGGACAGATCACATTATCAGCAAGCAGAACGGTGCCTTTCCTTAGTAGACCACAATCCTATAAATAAAGACGACAGAAAAAAAAGAGAAGTGCAGAAAGGTTGGATATATGCTTCCAGTAAAATTGAGAGGAAAATACTGACATTGCATCTGAATTCATGAAGTTTTTGGAAATTTCTGCATTGTAGAGACACCATAATCTCTGAGATTGAATGAAATTATAGTGATCAAATCAGAATCAGAATCAAACACACCTCCATTAATTTTGTGTCAGGGAGGTAATGGTCCTTCCAGTGGTCCAGAAAAACGAAATCAAATGTTTCAATTCCAAAGTGTTCCTTCATGCGAGGGATCCAATCTTCAGACGCACCTTCTACAAGCTGGACCTGATGAAGTAAAACATTGATTCAAGGCATGATAGACAGGAAATGACTCCTTTCATTTAAAATAAGATACAAACATAATGTTTGCAGAGAGTACAGAGTAAATAAGGACTACTGTAGGTAAATTAAGTGTTTGTGACGGAACAGGGCTCTTACTCTGTCTTCAAGACCCGCCCAGGTGATTACTTGTCGAGCAATTGCAGCATAATCTGCATTGAACTCCAGTGTTATCAGACAAGCCCCAGGAGGAAGCAGACGAGCGATGCGCACTGTAGAGTATCCACAGTATGTGCCCAACTCTAGGACCTTCTCTGGGTTCAACTCACTCACCACTGAGTCCAGGATACAGCCTGAGTGTACACACACACACATATGTTGTGTTTTCTTGTGTTATGGGTACTTTCCATTGACATAATGATTATTATACTGTACAAACTGTATATTCTCTCCCCTTATACACCAACTCTACCACTAAACCTATATTTTTTGTACTTTTACATTTTTTATTTAAAAAAATCACAAAATGATTTATAAGCTGTTTTCCTCATGGGGAGTAAAAATGTCCCCTCCCACAAGGACTAGAATTTCAGATATTGCCATCTTTGTCCCCGTAAATGTAGGGTTTACCAGGCCACACAAACACACACACACACACACACACACACACACACACACACACACAAACACAACACACACACAAACACAACACACACACAAACACAACACACAGATTTGTTTCACTATATTAGTGAGTACATTGCATGGACTTCCATTGATTTTATATCAGGTTAAGTATATTTCTATGGCCTAACAAAACCCCTACAGCTAAACATATCCCTCAAGAAACAAGTGCAAAACACTACATTTAAATAAAAACATGTTTTGGCCGATTTATAAGCCTTTTAACTAGTGGTGAGGGTCAGAAAAATGTCCTCACTAGTCGGGGGTTGTCATTATATTTTAATGTATAAGTGAGAACATTTGGCCCTGAAAAGTTTAGCCCAAAAAAAAAAAAAGAAAAAAAAAATTATAATAAAGTTACTGGTTTTATTTAATAATTATATCGCTGGGTTAGCAAAAGCTTAAAAAATTTGTGAAATTGAGTACATATATTGGAATACTTGGAGCACTATTTATGTTTATGAAGATGTCTCTTCTGCTCACCAAGGCTGCATTTATTTGATCAAAAATACAGTAAAAATAGTAACATTGTGATATCACAATTGAAAATAACAGTTTTCTATTTTAATATATTTGAAAATGTAATTAATTACTGTGGTGGTAAAGTTGAATTTTCAGCACCATGACTCTTCAGAAATCATTCTAATAAGCTGATTTGGTGCTCAAGAAACATTTTCTTTAATTATTATCAATGTTGAAAACAGTTGTGCTGCTTGATATTGTTTTGGAAAACATGATACAAATTTGAATGATGTTTTGATTAATAGAACATTCCAAAAAACAGCAATAATTTGAAATAGAAAACTTTTGTAACAATGTAAAAAAAAAAGTTTTTTTTACTGACCCCAAACGTTTATAAGGTTGCGTAAACTTCTTAGTTAAGTAATAAAAATGACATAATCAATAAAACCATTTCCCTATTTTGAAGCAAATATATTCAAATGTTATCTTCAGAAAGTAATATGAAATTTCTTTCAGATTTTCACCTGAACATTTTTGTGCAATGAAAAAAATAATAATTTGACACAAGTCTGGAAATACAAAAGCAGTGCACTGACCTTTCTCATCTCCAATGTTCATAGCCCATTCACTGTGTCGGCAGAAATGATCAATGGCCGAGATCACACTCTGAGGGTCACCTCGGGTTGCATGCTTCCGTACTGCTTTCAGCAGACGCTGGTCACAACAAAGACATAAAGGGTTCTGGTAAAGACTTTGTTTACTTTATGGGCCTCAATAGTTTAACACCTTTGACCTCCCCAGTATTCGGATCACATGTCCCATTACAGATATGCATTGCAGATGCAGGACAGGGCCGAGGTACATTCTGTAATTTTGTATTGAGATAGGAAACTGATAAACCAGGACTAATTGAGTCACCTGTGGTCGAGTAGATCTGGTCAGAGTATCAAGAGCACGCTCAACGATGACATCATGCCAGAGTAACGCGAGACTCCCGTTGAACTGCACAACAGCAGGGATGAACCAGGAGTACAAGACATACACAAGCACTGTGACCCCGACAAACCAGCACAGCAACACCAGCAACATACTAGAGCCAGACAGAGATTCATAAACCGTTAGAATATATTTAATGAATTAAGATGATCATCACAAAGTACAGATCTAGATAATTGACTCATAAAAATCACAACATAAATTAAGTCAAATGTCTATTCAAAGCGTTTGCATTGCCTTAAGTATTTTAGAAATTATAGACATGTATTATTTATTATTTTATTTAACTTTGCCACTATGTAAATATTTCAGATACAAATTGGAAATCATACACCGCCGTTTAAAAGTTTAGGTTTATTGAGGCATTTTTCATGTTTGTTTGTTCACCAAGTCACACACACACACAAACACACACACACACACACCAATGTATGCAATATAATTACTCTCTAATAGAGCCCAGGTCTGCACTCCTGCAGGTCATGAGATGAATGTATATGGAAATGAATGTTCTCATTCAGTACTGTGCTTTCATCTCTCTGGCCATTCCTCTATTGTATTGGTCTAATGAGATGGGTGGTTACTATGCAGCAAATAAAGCCTGAACTGAAAATCTCTCTCATGTGATTATTTGGTTGCTATTGCTACAACATGTTGGTGTAGCTCAATCTGTCCATGAACCAGATATTGGGATTAGGACAAAACTACAATATTCTCACAAAATGTGTTTTCCTTAGTCAACACCACTATACAACAATAACATGTAAAATATTTATTATACATAATAAATTTATTATTTCTGCTTCTACTTTTGTTATTGATGCTGCTGCTGTTGATTGTTACTGCTGCTTCTACTGCTGTTATTGCTGCTGTTGATTGTTACTGCTGCTTCTACAGCTGTTGATTATTGCTGCTTCTACTGCTGTTATTGCTTCTGCTGTTATTACTGCTGCTGCTGTTGATTATTGCTGCTTCTACTGCTGTTATTGCTTCTGCTGTTATTACTGCTGCTGCTGTTGATTATTGCTGCTTCTACTGCTGTTATTGCTGCTGTTGATTATTGCTGCTGCTACTGCTGTTATTGCTGCTGTTGATTATTGCTGCTGCTACTGCTGTTATTGCTGCTGCTGTTGATTATTGCAGCTGCTTCTGCTGTTATTGCTGCTGTTGATTATTGCTGCTGCTACTGCTGTTATTGCTGCTGCTGTTGATTATTGCAGCTGCTTCTGCTGTTATTGCTGCTGTTGATTATTGCTGCTGCTACTGCTGTTATTGCTGCTGCTGTTGATTATTGCAGCTGCTTCTGCTGTTATTGCTGCTGTGGCTGATTATTGCTGCTGCTGCTCCGACTACTGCTGGAACTTGCTACTGCCAAAACATACATAACATGCTGCTGCTGTACAATAGCATATTAATTACCCATATCATCGGCGGACATGTTCTGCACATCGGTGCAATTTAGGCCTGCTTCCTTGATTCAGGTTTTTGTAACGGTTATGTTTGTTTCCATGAACTCTTATTTTGATATTCTGTTTCCCTGCTATGTTTAGTGTCAGTGTTCTTGGTTTCTGATTATGTCCCTGTTTCTTTCTATGGTTACTCATAATTATGGAAAAAATTAAATGTCCGCACACTGAATTCACAGCTCCAAACAACTTTTATTGAAAGCGCAACGTTTCGACCATCAGGTCTTCATCAGGCACAATACCCATGTTAAAAAATACAACTCTTACAGAAACCGATAATCACCTTAATTAGACACATTCCAGAACATGTGACAATTAATTCAAATCATGTGAGACACAAGAAAACACTTAAAAAAAATAAAATAATAATAATTATCTCATGTATCTCTAGTTATTTGTTTTCTCTTGCATATATACTCCTTCTTCAGTTCAGTCCAGTCCTCTGTCGTTATTATGTGTTGTTTATCTCCTGTGTGCTCCTAGTGATTTCCTGAGTTAATTATTAAAGACCATTTAAAGTATTCCTTTTTCGTGTGTGTTGCCTACATCACTAAACGTTACAGAATAACCAACCAAAAGCCAACAGACGACAACAGTCATTTTCTGGGTCGGGGCTAGTGCAGTCAGTTGGTTGACTTACTGGAGATGGGGGGGGGTTACACCTGGAGGAAATACATCTTCATCTGTCTGGGGTCTGCTTACCCGTATATGAGGGTTTCAACTGAGTGTGTCAAACCTAAACTAAGTCACGCCAGAGGTAGCCACTGAAACCATTCATGTGGGAATTCTTGTGGAGTTTGACTGCCTGGAGTGTGCGACCACGGAGCGGTCAATCCTGGAGCCAGGAGCAGACTGTTGCCTGATAGATCTGTGGTCCGTGGATTCAGGTCCCACCCTAGTCTCCAACCCCAAACAAACTCCTCCGCCGGTCCCTTTCGGTTGTTCGGATTCTCCGGTCCCATCCGAAGACCTTCCTCCTCTGTTGTTCCTGCCCAACTCCCTGCTCCCATCCCTGCCGCTGGTTCTGGCCAGTTCCTGGATCTGCCGCCTTTGCTGGAGACATCCAGCTCCTCCGCGAAACTTCACCTTGGTCCTCCAGGCCCATGACTCCTCCTCTGTCTGTCAACCCATTGGCTTCGCCCAGGCTCTGCACTCCCTCGACTCCACCGTGGTCTGTCAGTCCCAGGACTCCTCCGGGCCCCCTCGTCCCTCCAGCTCAGCCTCAGTCAAGCATCGCTTTGCCTCTGCCACAGACTTCCGGGTCTCTGGCTGCACATCGACCCTCCACCCTTTCGGCTCCACCAGGCTATTCCTTCCCTCCGGCTTCCCCGTCATCCACACTCCCTCTGTCAACACCCCGGTTTGCTGAGCACCCTACTCTGCCTTGGTCCCACGAGCCAGAGACTCCACTTTGGGCTTCTGGGCCGGCTTCCTCCGTCGGTAGGCCCCCAGGTTCCACCTGGACCTCCCACCAAGGCTGCATTATGTCTCCTCCCACTGTCGGCTCCGCCATGGTGCTCCCCTCTGCCGGCTCCTTCAGTTCCCAGTACATCGTCATTTTCTCATCCACCTCCAGAGCCCCCTCCCTCCACTGTTGGACCCGCAGTTACGGCACAAAGATGTGCCTTCTGTGAGGGGAGACTCTTGTTTTGATATTCTGTTGCAGGGCCCCAGACTAACTTTTATACTAGGAGCGCTGTAGCCCCTAAAAATTTTAGGAGCGCAAGCAGAAAATGAAGGGGCACACCTTAAATCCGCTTGCAATGCAATTATTCACATTTTCCCCAAAAATATCTGTATTACTGACAAATGGTTTGATAATAAATAGACTTAATGTACAGAAATTACAATATGCAGTTTTATTTTAAGTTCACAGGGCTCCAGACTAACATTTGAGGGGAGCAGCACCAGAGCCACTGAGTTCTACAGAAAGTATTTGGTAGCAATAATGGACTGACAGTAAAGCACTGAGCTTACTAACTTTAATTATTATCATTCATTTTGTGTTTGCCATTTTCTGCTGGGCAACGTTGCGGTCACACCAGCGCGACCTATAACTAAAGTTGGTCGCACCTGGTCGCAGTCTGGAGCCCTGTGTTGTTTCCATTAGTTCCTTTTTCCCTGCTCTGTTCAGTTTTGGTTTTCTCAGTTTTTAATTATCACCTGTACGTAATTTAGTTCCTTGTTATCTATTTCATATATACTCCCTGTTCAGTTTAGTCCCCTGTCGGTTATCATCTTTATTTAATATGTTGTTTATCTCCTGTGTGCTCCTAGTAATCTCCTGAGTTTATTATTAAAGACTATTTAAAGTAATCCTTTTTCATGCATGTTGCCTACTAAACGTTAAACTGGTAGAAAGTGGTCAGCAAAGAAATCTGTAGTAGAGGCAAAGGCTGACCTTCAAATAGGGGATATCGTGGGACAGGTACAGCATGGAAGAGGGGGTTTTGGGCTCAGTTTAGCTCCTCCTAAATGGCACAAGGCAGGCCCAGCTCAAAGGAGGAAGCTGGTAGTCAACGAGGTGCGAAAGCAGGAGGAGAGGATGAGGAGTATAAAGGCCATTTCCCAGGCCAAGCAGGGAGAGTGGATGAGATGGGATAGTGTGGAACAACGCAAAATGAGCTGGCAAGACCTTTGGTCAATGGAAGAGAGTAGGATCAGTTTCCTTATTAGGTCAACATATGATGTTCTCCCATCACCGCAGAACCTAAACCTCTGGGTAGGAGAGGATCCCTCTTGTCCTTTGTGTTCATCACCTGCCACATTAAGGCACATTTTGACAGGATGTAAGGTGGCTCTTAGCCAAGGTCGGTTTACTTGGCGCCATGACCAAGTACTGAGATGTTTGGCTTTAGCATTGGAAGGCAAGCGTAGTATGACCAATAAGTTGCCGCCTGTTCTAGCAAAACATTACACGCAGAAGACAACATTCCTCCGCCCAGGCGAGCAACCACCAAGAAAAGGTGTTAACACCAATTCTCGGCCAGGACAACTGGAAGCTGCTAGGGACTGGAAGATGCTGGCTGATCTTGATCAACGCCTTATTTTTCCACCTGAGATTGCCACCACTAACCTACGACCAGACATTGTTTTGTGGTCTGGATCAGCACGCATTATTCAACTGATAGAGTTGACAGTGCCATGGGAGGATGCTGTAGATGAGGCATATGAGAGGAAGAAACTGCGGTATGCTCATTTGGCCACTGATGCAGAACAGCGAGGATGGAGAGTCTAGGTTTATCCAGTGGAAGTGGGTTGTCGAGGTTTTGTGGCACACTCTACAACCCGGTTCCTCAGAGACGTCGGATTCAGCGGCCAAGAGTTGCGTCGCACAGTAAAGAACTTATCTGAAGCAGCAGAAAGGAGCAGCAACTGGCTGTGGTTGAGACGGAAAGATTCTAGCTGGCAAAGTACAGGCCGCCACGCTACGGTTTCGTAGAATTCTTGAAAAACTTGAAGAGTCTGTTGGTTTATTTGTATAGGTTGTATAGTATTTACAGTCATTACGTTCCTGTGTATATTGCGTGAATGACGGGTGGTTGGGCAGATATTGTGTTTTGCGGTAGGTGGTATGCCATACGGAACCGTTGCCACTGTAACTGCTTTAACGCACCAGTGGGGCTCGACAGCCTTAGTCAATCGGGTTGGCGCGTATGGTTGGGTTGCGGAGAGATTGTGAGATTGTGGTTAGGTCTCAGCAGCAGGAGGGATGTAGAGGTCAGTAAGCTGGGCTGAGTTGAGTGGGGGACGGAGGGGGGTGACTCTGTCGAGCCCTCTTGAGGTGTCGTGGGCTAGTCGACGAAACACTGAGGACGGAAGGTGCCCACTTGAAGACCCTAGAGATGTCCCCTACTCGGCTCAATCCAGACGGTTGTCGTGCTGGTCCACTAGGGAGACCACACTGTAGTTGCAGCCGTCGTGTGTGCTGACGCGCCAAGTACACTGCAGCCGTTAACGCCGGACAGAAGGGGAGTCACACCCTCATATGGAAAGAAGCGTAAATGGATGGAGAAGCATAGTTTACTGTAAAGCTACGTCTTAGTGTTGCTTATCTTGGCGAAAGCCGAGTACAAATCAGCATGAAGTTTTTTTTAACATCTACTCTCGTGTAATGGAAATCACACCTTTTCAGATTTGTTTTGCTGAATAGAATAAACAGAACATGAAATAAAAATATCCACTGCAAAGTAAATATGTACTTTCTCACAAAAAAAAGAGAAGATCTGTTAGCCTAATAATTGTTCAGTTAATAATGAAGACTAAAGTGGTCATGGAGAGTAAGAAATGCACTTCTCAAGTTGGGATTTTAGAGTTGCATGGCAACAAGCACAAGGTTAAGAGTTATTAGACAAAGAGTGTATCACCCCTGAGAGAGGATGACGACAAGGTCTTCTCTGGCTTTCTTTTAAATTTATACACAAATGTAGCTGGGGTCTGGGGTGGAATTCAGTTCAGCCAATTTGCTGGAGAGCCATTGTTAGTGAGAAAATCCTCTCAAATGGGTGTCAGAAAGGAATGAGAGAACCACAGAGGCTGGCTTTCATAAATTTAATTGCAGTAAATATTTACCAGTGAATACATTTGCATTGGAAAAGTTCAGTATGTATACCATAATGTTAATTCACACTGCCATAGCAAGTATCGCAGCAATAATGCTAAATAGCACAAGGGTTTTTATTATAAATGAGAAATTTCATATCAATATTACATGTCATGTTACATGTCACATAATAATTTAAAGTGAACAAGAAATGTGATACTAAAAAAGACTGTTCTCTCTGCAGTGATAATTGATAATTGGTATCGGCTGACCAGAACACACACTGTGAAACATTTAGCCTACTAAAATAGATTCAACGTAAATTGGGTTTCAATTTTAAACTAGATATAAGGCTAGAAAATATTTACAAAGTGAGCACAATGGACAACATCTTTAAAAAACGCAATTAAAGTAAATTATCTTAATGATAGATGGTATGCAGTAGGCTACAGCATTTTCTGAATGTTCATAATTCAACAAAAATGGCAGCAAGTAACAAAAATGAGAGTAAATTATAATTTAAGAATAAATAAGAAAACACTTACTTTCGATGAGGGGCTCTCCTTTCCTTTTACAAAATGTCTATTTCACTCAAGGACCTTCTGTTATAACCAACCTGCAAGGATAAGGATAAGGATAAGGATGCAGATGCAGATGCAAATGCTCTCTCTCTCTCTCTCTCTCTCTCTCAGCTGACCCAGTAATATGCTCTCCCCCCCTAGTTTTGAGCTGTGAGGAATGTTTGGCCCCAGGCATTTTAGGGGTATACACCCCCAGAGAGTAAACAGAAATCCAAACTAGGCCAAAGGTTCAAAATAAAATAAAAACTGCCATTTTTACAGTCTATGGTTGTAATGCAGCTGCATGTGGCAAAAGATGAACACTTTAAAATACTTAAAAGTGGTCACCTCAAATTGAAAGTCATAGGCTACTCACCCTCATCTACATGCAGATTTCAATTTGCCATAAAATGGAAGTTCATAGTGAACAGAAGCGATCAATCGATCCACGTTCCAATATTCCAAGTCTTCTGAAATCATAAGATGGATTTGTAGAATCATACAGGAATTTAAATTGTTATTCGCTGAAAGTTTCCCCACGAGTTTATTTTTTGTTAAAGCACGCGGTAACGACCGGATCTTTTACTTGTGAACAACTCATTCAATTGAACCGATTCACAATTCGATTCCTTCGTAACGGAACGGCATGAAAGGAGATAATAACGCTAATATGGCAGAAATAAAATGTTCACATTTTAAACTGTTGCTTCAAAACAAAGGGTTTCAAGACAGACACTGACATATCTAGGGCTTTAACAGCCTTTTGACGGTGCTTGCATGTAGCTGTTTGCATCCACAATTTATTATCTAATTTCGACTGACTAAAATGCAGATTCTGTTCTCACAGAACAGGCACTCAAATCAGCTCTAGAGTAACTTATCTAAAAAAGATAAACCATACGGAGAATGCCAGCACAACACACGCCGCTCCTTCCAAAATGCTGAATCTAGGCTACTTAGAGTATTTACTTTGTAGACTACCCCTGTCAATAACTTCATCAACTTTATCTTGTTTATTGGATCTGATTCGATAGCATGTCCCAGCCATACTTATCTAACACAGATTGTTTTTGGATTGACACTCCAAAAATTGTGGGTTTTTTTTAGAACAAAAGTAAACATCTTCAGTGTCTCCCTGCTTATAAGAAATATACTGCCCCTTGGAGGTCAGATAAAGAGTTGACAGGAACTCTGAACTCTAAATGTCATTTTATTAAATTGGGTAAATACTTTTACATATTGAACTTTTAGTTTGTTTTAACTATAATAAAAAAAGCATCCCCTTCAATATATCACACACAATCAGTAGAAAGTACCTTTCTGTCTATTTAAATGAACCATAGGGACTCCAGACACTGATAGTGCTGGGGTGAGTTCCAGCATGGACTAAAGTTAATCAATTAACTGCTGACTCAGACCGTACAAAAATAAATAAAATAACAATAAATGCAAAATATGGGGACTGTGACTGTACTCCCACCTAATAAGGCCCCTCCAATCTGAGAGTGCTCTAGTCTAAAACATCTTTAGAGCCATTCAACACTAAATACTGTCTTCTGCACTAAAACTAGCACAGATCAGTGTGCAATTATTGAATGTCTTTCCAATATGTATTGGACAATACCCTCCTCCAGAGTCCATTCACAGACTTTGACGCAGACAGGAGAATATGTCTTTCTCCATTCCCAACAGTCATTTCTTATCCCAGAATAACAGTTGATGCTAAAAATGAACGTAGCACTGTACACTCTTTTCAAGTCAAAACAAGTGAGCTTTATTGTCATTCTACCATAGACCATAGACTGTAAAAGGTGGAGACATGCAGTGGAACGAAATATCATGTCTGGACCACATGCTACATGAAAACAAATATAAACAGTAGAAGTAGCCTATAAACATATAAACAGGTATAAACTTAAACATAAACTACTGAAATTAGTAATCTAACTATACTAATACTATATAATATTTCTGTTACGTTTTAAGCAGGGGTGAGGAGAGGTGAGAATCCAAGTGCAGCAACAGTTTATTTAAAAAACACAAGACAAGATAATCCAAGACAGAAACAGGAACATAATCCAAACAGGGGAACCAGAGACCTAATCCGACAATGGTGGGAACAGAAAATAACTTCAAAATAAGAGTCCACATGACAACAGAAATGAACACAGACCCAGAGCACAAGTTATACTTACTAGTTATACACTTACTACATACACATATACTTACTCTATAATTATACATATACATAATCTAAAAACTATAGGCCTATAAATACTGTATACCCTGGACATATAATTTAAATTTCACATGTAACAACACACAGTAGTGCAGTAGTGCAAAAAGAGACATTCGGGACAAGAAGCGGAACTGGGAGACAGTGAAAGGTGCGTCTGTAGTGTATGTACATTGTAAACATTTGTATTACTCTATAGTGAGTCTGGGTACCGGTAGTAGTGAGGATGTTAAAGTGTCAAGTGCAGATAGAGAGAGAAGAGAGTATTACCACAGATGGAGGGTTTGTGCAGCCCACTCATCCTGTGTGTGTCTTCGGGTTCAGGAGGTAGGAGTTTGGACAGGGGTTTTAGAGGTGAGCGGGGTGCCTGGAGTTGAAGGCTCTCACAGCCTGGGGCAAGAACCTGTTGAGTAGTCCCGGAGTAGCGCAGGAAGTGGAGGCGCTGCTGGGCCTGTTTGGAGAGTGATGTAGTGTTGGTGGTCCAGGTGAGATCCTCTGTGATGTGTGTGTGCAGCCCCAGGAATTTAGTGCTTCTAAGTTTCTCCTGAAGTCCATCACAACCGCTTCATCCCCACATTGAGAGACAGGTTGTGCCATTCAGCCAGTTCTCTCTGTAGTGGTTTCTTCATTGTTGCTGATGAGGCCTACCACAGCATTGTCATCTGCAAACTTGCTGATGTGGTTGGAGCTAAACTAGTCATGAGTCAGTAAACGGCCAGGTATGTTGTCAGGACATGCAGCCTTTCATGGGTTAATCCTGAATAGGGTCTTCCATGTCACCTGGTCATTAGGTAGTTTTTGCACAGTAGCACCTCATTGCAGTACACGAGATCCAGGGGGCGGAGTCGGATCCAGGTTAAGGGGTGGAGTTGGGTACGTTTAGGGATCAGGGGGTGGAGCTGGGTAGGTTTAGGTCTATGTAAGGTGGGAGGAGTTGGTTCTGGATCCGACTCCTCCCCGTGGATTTCATGTTCTGCAGTGAGGACCATTTCAGTTTTTGTGCAGGCCTGTCATTCTGCATATCAAACTGTGAGTAAAAGACCGTGCAGAGGTAACTTACTAAATTCTGTTATATTTATGCTTAAAACATGGTATTAGTCATAGAAATCAGTTAAATATTAATATATTTTAGAATAGACGAAGCATGTATCAAAGAGAATTGCCTGTACACCAATTTGAATAGGAGAGAATCACTTGAAGTGGCCGAAAAACATTCCAACACATTCCAAGTGTTCAGTGGGCATGCGGTGATGTGACCAAAGACCAAAGATAGGAATGTGTACTGAACAGCCTTTCAGAATGTACAGTGTACTCTGTAATTTGTGTTTACATGATGAATTGTAATTAAAATATACACGTAGGTGTGATTCATCTTTGAAAAAAGGATTAGACTTTATATCATGATCTTTATTATGATTTTCCACCCCTAACAGACCATCATGATGTGAAATGTAAAAAAAGAAAAGAAAAAAAAAGAAACAATGGAAACAGTATATAAAAAAATCTAGCAATACATTTATGATTCTAAAAGCTGCAATGAGATCACAATTTAAAGTCAAAATAGGGTGTCATTCATGAAGATGACAACAAGAGTCTCTTTTGCTGGTGTAAACAAACAAGAGGCATGTACTATGCAAATAAATATGTATACAAAATCTGATCAGTTCATAAATATACAATATATATTGTTTTTTCAAGTTGCTACATATAGGTATTTTTCGTTATTTATAATTAATTACAGAACAGACATTTATGTCACCAGAAAACACTAAGAGAGACTAGCAATGCACAGCTGTTTGGTCATGAGTTTCAGATACCAGCTTGAGGTACCTCACAAACCAGCAACATGAAGAGTAGTAAATACACGTGAATTCTTCAAGTCTAATGAACAAAGTATTAAATAAACCATCATCATTTGAAACTTAAACCATCATATGACCTATGTTCTGCGGTTTTAGCGATAATACATAGGCTTAACATCGGGACAAATTAGTGTACAGTCTTGTTTTTAATAGTGGACACCAAATTGTACTGATTTCAAGGGTTATAATCAGTAATGACAGAATTACTATTTCAGGAAGAACAATCTAAAGAAGAAAAAAGAAACCATCAACTCAGGAACTGTAACAAAATGACTTAAAAACAAGTCGCCAAATTAGTTAGTAAACAGATTGATGACATACTGACTGGTTTAGACAATTGTAAGGTATTTTGCTTCCAAAAAGTGCAAACATAAGACCAGCTTATGCCACTTCTCAACATGAAAACTACAGTAAATGCTCAGATATATTTGTTGAATACTGTAGATTATCAATTAAAGGGGTTGCCAAGTCGGATACGACTAATCATGAGAGTATAAAATATATGCAAACAATTTTCTTTCTCAAAATTGTTGAAACAAAAAAGCAACTAAATAAGTATTAAATATTATATTATAATAAACATAAATATATTTCTGACTCTGTAAAGGATTTCATTGGGATGCATCACTTCATTTTCAAATCTTATCATGCAAGTTTTAAGATTTTTATTTTTTACTTGGTGTGTGGACAGGCCTCAAAACTGTTGCAGTTCAAGATCACAATATTTTAGATCAACAGTTATTTTCAAGTTCTTTGAAATTGTGAAATCGATGACTGTGGGCTAAATGGTATAAATCCTTGTATTAGAGCTTTAAAGTTCATTTTAGAGACCAGGCATGGTATAAATTCCTGTATTAGAGCTTTAAAATTCATTATATCTTTAGAGACTGGGCATATGTTTGTTTGCATGTCTAGAACTTCAGAGAATATAAGCCCTCCAGGAGAAAAAGCTCATCACTTCAAGGTCCTCTATATGAAATGCTTTTATCATACTCTTCATAGCTACATATAGATATTTAGATATATAGATATAAACAAACAAGTATGCAACACATTCACTGCTGTTATAGTACATTAAAATGCATGAGTTCATTAAACTTAGAGTAGTTTTGTATATAATTAAATGACTGTTAACCTGAAACATATTAGTTACAAAATAGTACTTAAGAATACATATATCTTACAATCTATTTTATTCTCTGAAAATATATAAATATATCTCAGGATGAAGAGGAGATGATTAACTTTACATTTTGAAAACAAATAATAGATACATTACAATAACATTCCATTAATACACACACAGATTTTGGAGAAAAATAAACTAAATGTATCTTGTAAACACCAGTTTACAATTCAGCCAAACACACTGATCTACTGTTTCAGTTCTGTGTAGTTTAAAGACGCATCCTGAACAATGTAGGGATGAATCAATAGGGATGAATGCAGTACAATAATTGAACTTTTAAATAATGGCGTAATTTATATAATATTGAGGCTAGCGGAACGAGGTCGAGAGCCGTGGGAACGGAGCGAGTCACACAAGTCTCCAGTCCCGCGGAGGAGCTCCGGAAGGATAAAAGGAGGAGTGACGACAGTGCAAGGCGAGAGAGGACCAGGCCTGGCCTTATGTTGGTATTTATTACGTTTATATGTGGCAGTCATCCATGAGGAGCTGCTGCTTTACTTTCGTTTTCTTATTTGTTCATTTTATTATTAAAACTTTACGTTGAACGTTCGCCGGTTCCCGCCTCCTCCTTCCCTGAACGTGAACTTTGTTACAAATATATATAATTTATATAATAATAAATAATTATTATAATATACTGTATATATGTTCAATATCTCCAACCAAATGCTATTTTGTTCTGCTGTCATTTTTTCTTTGTGTTGCAGCATTTATGCTACAAACTAGGGGGGCATTACCGTAAAACTTCAAATATTAGCCGAGTCCCAAATAGACGCCTTTCTCTTTTACATGCCTGGTGTAGCGACAGGTTTGAATAAATAAAGGCCGGTCTCAAATAGAGGCCTGGTCTGTTTTTTTAGTTTCGGGTTGTATTTAATCTTCTAAAACCCGTCAGATCGTCTGTTTAAGCCAGTTCTATGGTGCAGATTGCGCACACAAGAGAGCCCTGCGCATCTGGGCGGGAGCTGTTAGCGCAAGCAAGGCAGAGTCAGCGGAGGCCGGAGAGGGAGAAGTGGAGGAGAGCGACGAGAGGAGGAATTCGCCAATGAACTTGCAGTTGAGGATCGCGGTGATGATGATAGTGATGAATAGGGTCCTTTTGTATCACATGATTGCAGTTGTTTTACATGGTAGCCTTCATTCTTTCGTATTGATGTGATATTACCGGTAACTTGTATTGTTCAGCCCATGGCTGTCACACAGCGGACGAGAAGCGCAGCGCCGCGTCTATGACAACTCGAGGTATTATGATATTCTCAATTCTTTCAGTTAACGGACGGTCTGAGGTAAAGTGTTCAGACTGCAGACTTAGCAACTATTGTATTTAATTGTACAGTAGGCTACAATCATAAAATAGTACAGACATTATCTTCATTTCATAATGTCCTTAAACATAAAAATATTGCATAAACTGAGAAAGTGCGCTTCTCGTCCAGTGTGCGACTCCCTTTAGACATACGGTAATATAGTAGGCTAATTCTGACATTAACTGATTTGTTAAACACATTCAAATTATAAATAAAACGTAATATAATGAGGTAACCTCCTACTGTCAAGCTTTCCATCTATCAGCCTATGCTATTTGGATCGTTATCTCTAGGCCTACACTCACTGAACATCTCAACACTAAATTAAAGATCTGTCTCATATAGACGCCTGTCTCAAAATACAAGCTGGCGCAGTTCACCGATTTGGGAAAATAAAAGGCCGGGCCGGGCTATTATTTGAAGTTTTACGGTATATCAGTTTTTCTTAAGGAGTACTAGTACTTGAGCACAGTATCAGACCGGTGCATCCCTATAAGAAGGTGACATTTTGCATTGGATTTTGCAACATGTTGCATTAGAGGCCCTAGTTGGCTGCCAGTCAGACCAGTGTCCCAGGTGAAGGGGGCTCAGAGCCGGACTCTTTTTGAGTGCTCCCCTCTGAGGGGAAAGGCTCTGGGTAGAGAGAGAGCTCCACGGACCTGCCATGATGAAGAGAGAAGATCAAACTGAAAATGGCAGCATCAGAAAATGTCTAACTAGTTAACTTACAGCTAAACTATTCAATCAAAACCATTGTGATTTCTTCCCTTACTTTTTTCCTTGATATATATACACTCACCGGCCACTTTATTAGGTACACATGTCCAACTGCTCCTTAACACTTAATTTCTAAGCAGCCAATCACATGGCGGCAACTCAGTGCATTTAGGCATGTAGACATGGTCAAGACAATCTCCTGCAGTTCAAACCGAGCATCAGTATGGGGAAGAAAGGTGATTTGAGTGACTTTGAACGTGGCATGATTGTTGGTGCCAGAAGGGCTGGTCTGAGTATTTCAGAAACTGCTAATCTACTGGGATTTTCACGCACAACCATCTCTAGGGTTTACAGAGAATGGTCCGAAAAAGAAAAAACATCCAGTGAGCGGCAGTTCTGTGGGCGGAAATGCCTTGTTGATGCCAGAGGTCAGAGGAGAATGGCCAGACTGGTTCGAGCTGATAGAAGGGCAACAGTGATTCAATTAACCACCCGTTACAACCAAGGTGGGCAGAAGAGCATCTCTGAACGCACAGTACGTCGAACTTTGAGGCAGATGGGCTACAGCAGCAGAAG
Organism: Semotilus atromaculatus; assembly: GCA_031834385.1. Taxonomy (NCBI): domain Eukaryota; kingdom Metazoa; phylum Chordata; class Actinopteri; order Cypriniformes; family Leuciscidae; genus Semotilus; species Semotilus atromaculatus. The sequence goes on from JAULUF010000020.1 coordinate 9,575,512, forward strand.
ACCACACCGGGTGCCACTCCTTTCAGCTAAGAACAGGAAACTGAGGCTACAATTTGCACAAGCTCATCGAAATTGGACAATAGAAGATTGGAAAAACGTTGCCTGGTCTGATGAGTCTCGATTTCTGCTGCGACATTCGGATGGTAGGGTCAGAATTTGGCGTCTACAACATGAAAGCATGGATCCATCCTGCCTTGTATCAACGGTTCAGGCTGGTGGTGGTGGTGTCATGGTGTGGGGAATATTTTCTTGGCACTCTTTGGGCCCCTTGGTACCAATTGAGCATCGTTGCAACGCCACAGCCTACCTGAGTATTGTTGCTGACCATGTCCATCCCTTTATGACCACAATGTACCCAACTTCTGATGGCTACTTTCAGCAGGATAATGCGCCATGTCATAAAGCTGGAATCATCTCAGACTGGTTTCTTGAACATGACAATGAGTTCGCTGTACTCAAATGGCCTCCACAGTCACCAGATCTCAATCCAATAGAGCATCTTTGGGATGTGGTGGAACGGGAGATTCGCATCATGGATGTGCAGCCGACAAATCTGCGGCAACTGTGTGATGCCATCATGTCAATATGGACCAAACTCCCTGAGGAATGCTTCCAGCACCTTGTTGAATCTATGCCACGAAGAATTGAGGCAGTTCTGAAGGCAAAAGGGGGTCCAACCCGTTACTAGCATGGGGTACCTAATAAAGTGGCCGGTGAGTGTATACACATATCATACAAGTCAGCGAGGACTTTTCCATTGTTACAAAATATTTTTTTACTTCAAAAAATGCTGTTCTTTTCTATTCATCAAACAATTTAGTTAAAAAAAAATATATTAAGCAGCTCAACTGTTTTTTTTTTTACATAGATAATAATAAGAAATGTTTCTTGAGCACCAAAATCAGCATATTAGAATGATTTGAACAGCGTTGCCATAAAAAATGATTTAATTTAAAATTTATTAAAATTGAAAACCATTATTTTAAAGTGTTATAATACTATAATATTACTGTTGTTACTGTATTTTTAATCAAATAAATGCAGTCTTGGTAAGCATAAGAAACGTCTTTTAAAAACATTTAAAAAATCTTATCCTAATATATATTGCATACAGTATATTAGTGCAAGATGAAATATAATATAATATAAATGATATAAAGGGTTATATTTGTATACATTTATAACACTGCTACTGCTGCTACTACTACTACTACTACAAGTAGTAGTACTACTAGTAATAATAATTATAATAATTTTTTTAATTGTAGCATGGTTCCCACACCTTATGATCAATCAAAATGACTAACTACAAAACTAGCTATAAAAATTTTAGTTCATGACTAGCTATAAAATTGTATTTACTATAGTAATTTTCATGACTATTTCAAATTCTCTGATATTTTCAGCTTTTCCAAAACGATAGGAGCCCTGCTGTGGGGGGAAAGAGAAATGTGAAAAACTCACCTGGCATGCAAGGGATGCCCGTGAAATGAAGCTGACTGAGGTATTTGACGGTGCACAGAGTACAGTGGGTCGGCTGGGATGGACTGAGGCTGGTGCACTAGGTGGTGGTGAGTATGTGAGTGGCGCATGGAAAGTCCGTCGTGACCTTTGGCCGTAGTGGAATAGCCTAAGGCGTTCCTCAGATACCAGTCCCGGAGTCCCTCCAGAGCCAGTGCCTTGTGTAGACTGCGGGTGGAGTCCTCAGGAGTGGGCAGAGAGAACTGAGGCGGCCTGCGTCCGAACGCTGCGGCAGTGGACAGCTCTGTGTGGTGAGGGAGCAGGTTGGGAATAGAAGAGGTCGTGGATCCAGAGGAGGGATGTGACAGATCATACGCTGAGAACAACACGGCATCCTGTGGGATGAAGGGTCCGCAGGATTTGGTTCGTGTCACTTTGACCCGACGTGGTTCAGACTCTTGACCCCGCAGTAGCATGGGGCTATAGGAAGGTGGAGCAGCAGCCAGATGTAACTGCGAATGTGAGAAACCGTTATAATGCGGAGGGGTGCCCGTTTGAGGAGTGGAGAAATCCGTCCAGATTCGTCCTGTTGACTGGTTCTGCGGAGCCTGGACGGGCCTCTTTTGCTGTTTGCCCCAAATGTAGTCTATCAAAATCTCATTGTAACCAGTGCCACTGCCACCAAGAGAGGAGCGCATTCGACCTTGGTCTTTAAAGCCCATCATCTGACTCTCTGGGCTGCCTTGATATATCTGACGGAGCTTCCCATCCGTGAGGGACTCAGAGCTCTTGTATGGTCCAGCTCGGGGTGGCATGCCGTTGCGGGGAGGGCCGGGCTCAGGGAGACTCGAGCGGTCAAGTAGTGCCTCAGAGCTGTTGCTACGGCGAGCGCGGGAGCTGTAGGGGCAGCTGCGGCGCTCAGATGAGGAGCCCTCCAAAGATGCCAGTGGGACAAATTGAGGAACATCTGGACTGCCACACCACTGCTTTAGTGCAATACCACCAGACATCTCCGGCCTAGAAGAAGGAGAAGATAAGACAGTTAGAAGTCATTAGTGGTAATAAAATTTAAAAAAAATAAAATAAATTTGGATCTATAGAAGACGGCAGACAAAGCAAGAACAATTCTAAAATATTAAATATTTCATTTCATACTGAAAAGTAAAAGTTATTTAAATTGTTTAATTCCCAATATTTGTCCGTATTATGATCTAAAGTTTGGAATCAGTACAATTTTCTTTAAAGAAATTAATTATTTTATTCAGCAAGGACGCATTAAATTGATCAAATGCAACAGTAAAGTCATTTATAATGTTATAAAAGAGTTCCATTTCAAATAAGTGCTGTTCTTCTTAACTTTTTATTCAAAGAAAATATTCCATAAAAATATGAAGCAGTGCAACTGTCTTCAATATTGATAAGAATAAGAAATACTTCTTGAGCAACAAATTAGCATTTTGGAATGATTTCTGAAGGATTATGTGACATGACACTGAAGACTGGAGTAATGATGCTGAAAATTCAGCTTTGCATCACAGGAATAAATTAGCTTTGTTATTTTTAATTGTAATAATGGTTCACAATAATATTGTTTTTACTGTATTTTTGTAAATGCAGCATCTTGGCACATCTTTTGAACGGTAGCGTTTGTCTATGCTTATAAGAGTATTTTATTGTTAGCTTCGCATTTCGCAACAAGCTAATATCAAACTACATTAGAATTATTCTTGCAGATTGTTCTATTATTTCTGTGTTGCTGGCCATTCAAATGCAAATTAGGCAGATGCCGTATAGGCAGTAGGCAACTCATTAGGTTTTGGAACAGAGCCAAAGTGTAGACACTACAGTGTACAAATAGCAGAAGGAATGGTCAGAAAAGAGTTAGTACCTCACATGGACACTGACTGGTGCAGTGCGGGACAACAGCGGTGTGGCTGGAACACTTCTGCCTTCAACATTGGATGCACTTCTTGGAATCGAGTCACTCGGGCTGGATGAACATTCATACATTCATAAGTTTTAATTGTAGTGTAAACCTTACCCATTTCAGCTTGTGAAAACATCCCTTCCTCCCTTCTGCTCACCTCACAGAGCTTGAGGCTGAGTTGCGGCGAGTCCTCATCTCGTAGTAGATCTCCACAGGCGACAGCTTCCTACAGAGCCTACTGTCAGGACTGCCTGGGGCCAGCCGGGGGTGAGACAAGGAGCGATGCTCAGGTGCCACACTGGGAGACGAATCCTCTGTAAACCACAGTTGACAGAGTTGTACAATATCACAGTTACAGCCTGCCAAAAACAGAGTATTGAGATGTACATTCATTGTTTTATAATGTTAAGAGGCCTCACCATTGTCATGTGATGTTGAGTCTGACATTGAACTGCTTTCTGACTTTACAGTTTCCTCTGAAAATATAAAAAATTTGCATAATTCCATAAAAATAATTGAACAAAGAATAGATTTCCTATTGTCTATTATATATATTGTGAGATTAAACTGTTTCTTGACTCAATAGGTATAGTCAACAATTGTTTACACTACTGTTTAACAGTTTAGGGTTGGAAAGAATTTTTTGCTTAATGTAATATTGTTTTTTTATTTTATCTTTTATTCATGTGATGGCATTACTCCAATCTTCAGTGTCACATGATCCTTCAAAATCGTTCTAATATGCTGATTTGGTGCTCAAGAAAATTACTATTATCAAAGTTGAAAACAGTTGTGCTGCTGTACAGCATTTATTTGAAATAGAAAACTTTTGCAACACTGTAAATATCTTTACACTTTTGATTTTAATGCATCCTTGTGAATAAAAGTATAAATTTAAACAAATAATAATAATAATACAAATGTGTCTGACGCACAAGTTTTTTAAAATATAAATGTTCTGTTGGAGTAAGCTATTGGTTAAAAACATATAAATCAAGTCATTTATAAATATCAAAGTCTATCAACATTAGTCCATTGTCCTTTTAAAGCAAAACAACAGTCTTGCATAATGAGGAGAAATGACTCAGTTACCATGCATTTCCTTTAGAGCCATTCCCAATGTATGCATTTTGTACCAAATAACCAATGTTAACCAGAATATCATTTGTGCTTATGTGTGTGTGTGTGTGTGTGTGTGTATTGTTACCCGTGTGACATCCCCGATGAACAGTCCTCTTACTGTGCAATGTGTTTTTATCATAATCGATGCTCCGGCGCAGGGCACCACTGAAGAGAGCCTTCATCTGCCTTCTCTGACCTGGGTCATCCTACATGGAAAACAGATATGGTTATTATATTAAACTGTTCCTTTTATTAGCTTTCAGCAAACAGACTCACCTCTCCTTTTGAGGTGACATGAGGGGCCAGGCCAGCTCGGCGCTGAACAAAGGGAGGTCTTTCCCCATCTCCTAAAGGAAAATCCTGTGGAAGCTTCCCTGTGAGCTCCTGTACAGACATTAAAATTGTACTTTGTTTCAATCACTTCACTAGGGGAATATTGTGCTGTTTGTTGCCATTCGTTAGAACAGATGGTTCTAATAAGTACGCCTAGTTCAGATCTACATAGAAAACACAACTTAATAACAAACAGTTCTTCACATAAATGCAAATCCTAACACCCAAACTTCGAACATCAAATAAGAAAATTTGCTTTTAAAACAGAGAGGGAGAAAATAAAAAATCATGCAGATCTAGAAAATTTGTGAATCCGCTCGATGCACATTTCCTTCACTGTTGAAGTCATAATTTTATGTTTGTTTTTTTGAGAGAATACTATTTTATAGTGACTGACTAAAAGTAAACTACTGTTCCAAAATGGAATAAACCATCTCACCGCCTCCAGAAGACACACTTGCCGCAGCTCTCCGAGACGACTGTTCAAAAGGCTCTGCAGACTCTGTTTTCGCTCCTGCAGCTCTGTGATTCGCTCTGCTTGAAGCTTGCTGTCCTGACAGCCCTTGACATCTATGAACGAGCACAATGTGCATGAGACAGAAAGCCAAAGTTGTATAAATCCATTCTAAGGGTTCTTACAACATTCTTAATTAAATATGCACTTCCCTTCATAATTTTGGGGTCAGTAATAATTTTATTCAGCAGGGATGCATTAAATTAATCAAAAGTGATAGTAAAGACATTTTAATAATGTTAAAAAGGGTGTATGTGTGTATTATTAAAACATCGAAGAATTAAAATAGGTTTAAATGTTACAAATAAGCCCCCAATCTCGACCTACACAAAAATATATAATATATAGGACCTACTGTGCATCCCTGCTTTCCATAAGGAATTCTCAACAAGGAATTATTTAAGTAGGCTTACCTGGAGATCCTAAGCCCATGGCAGTGATCAGGTGACCTTTGACCTCCATTTAATGTATTTCAGGAAGTCTTGTGAATTTAGCTCCCAATTAACCCTCAGCTCCTGTGGACAAAGAAGAATGTATATATAATGAACATGGCTAAATTAAGATCCCAATGAGCTGAGACTGATCTGAGAAGAACCTCCCATCACCTTATAGTTTGAGTAGTTTGAGTCATGTGAGGCATGTCATTCAGTGTTGAGGGCCACAATACTGCATATCCCAGTGGACTGCGGAGGGAGCCACAGTGCGACTTCTCAATTTACTGCTGAGCCCTGTGAGTGGAAGAAAAAAAGTATAATTGTTATACACTAATAACTTCTATTTGTTCCTAAGATCGATTTATTTTGACTTCTGGCTGCAACTCTGTCCTCTAAATGATGGCTTATGGGAGGTTAATGGCGTGTTCTGCCAAATTTAAAGACACCAGAACACATTCATTTAAAGAGGCAAATAGTGCTATCAAAATAAATGAAAAAAAGATGGTGATCGGTTTTATACTTGAATCGTTGCTGTGCCACTAAATCATTCATTTAACAATGACCTCTCCTCCTACTTTCTGGAAGTTATGTCATCAGAGGGTAACATGACAGAGGGTGTGAAAGTGAAAACTTATAATGTCATTGTGGAAACCCAGGTTATCCAACAATGTTACATACAACTTTTAATGAAACATAATAAATAACAACAAATGTCAACATTTTCACCAATATTTTATAGGCTTTCTAAAAATCTGAGCTCACTAATGAAATTTTTTTTTTCAAACTGAAATAATTCTTATTTTTATGTCATAAAAAAATACTGAATTTTTATCTCCAGAATTATTATTTTTGTTATACATTTTGACTACAGTAGTGGCCAAAAGTGATGTCCAGAGGAGATATTTGTTTTGCGTGAGCCTACAAGTTCGATTAAATCATCAAAAAAATTAGGAAAATATTTTTGTCGCCATTGTCCTAAGAGTGTGTATGTGAAGTTTTAGCAAAAAAAAAAAAAAGTTTTACAGCATGTTTAAATTGTCCCTTTTTGAGGGTCAGTAAAAACACATTGTTTCGTGTGTGTCCCTTTAAATGGAAATGAGCTGCTGCTCCCGGCACAGAGGGCGGAGCTTTGAGAGCTTTTGTGTGTGTGTGTGTGTGTGTGCGTGCACGTGTGTGAGACGAACACCCGTAGTAACTGCAGCCGTAATTATAGATAATTTTCTGAGATGATTTTACTTTGTGCTAGTGTTTGGTAGTCTAGGTCATGTACACAGACTGCCGTTCAATGGACTTTCCATTGGGAGGATTTCTAAAACAGGGGCCAAACAGTTGGCAAAGTACGGTTCAATCTCAACAACTAGGAAGCATGTTTATTTGGAAAGGGTGATGTTTTCTGTACCCTTAGAACTGTATAATCTGTAACAATGTGCTAATTTGTTTTAATATGTTTGATAATTTAAATAATTGGATTCCTAATGAAATTTGACTTGTAATGTGGAATCAAATAAAGTAGCCTATATAAAATGTGTGTGTGTGTGTGTGTGTGTGTGTGTGTGCACGTGTGTGAGACGAACACCCGTAGTAACTGCAGCCGTAATTATAGATAATTTTCTGAGATGATTTTACTTTGTGCTAGTGTTTGGTAGTCTAGGTCATGTACACAGACTGCCGTTCCATTGACTTTCCATTGGGAGGATTTCTAAAACAGGGGCCAAACAGTTGGCAAAGTACGGTTCAATCTCAACAACAAGGAAGCATGTTTATTTGGAAAGGGTGATGTTTTCTGTACCCTTAGAACTGTATAATCTGTAACAATGTGCTAATTTGTTTTAATCTGTTGGATCATTTAAAAAATTGGATTCCTAATGAAATTTGACTTGTAATGTGGAATCAAATAAAGTATATAAAATGTGTGTGTGTGTGTGTGTGTAGCTCCGAGTACCTCACAAACAAGCACTAAAATGTCAGAAACTGTTCTGCCTTTTATGTTTAAACTGGAGTCGGACAATGATGGAGAGACTCAAGAAGAAGTGACAACATGTAGAATGCAACAGGACGGTGATGTCACTAACCCGGGAGGAATGTCATGTAATACCACCAGCCGTTTGTTGTAGTCCTTAAAAAATGATTTCTTTAAAAGCAAATATCTCCCTTTGTTTTAAACTTTGAGCGTTGTAACTTTGCAGATGTTATGTTTTGCAGATGCACAACTATACGCTTACAAATCTTGAACAACATTTTTTAAATATTTGAATAAAGGGTAAAGATTTTCTTTTCAATACATTTAATGACATAAAATAACTTGCATACTGACAGCCATTTAAAATTTATTTGAATCCACTGTACAGACAAAACATTTCACTGGCCAAATGGCACAAAACAGTCTGTTCATGCTTAGATTATAAAGCCTGCTGGCAAGACGGACAGAACAAGCAGAATGTGTTTTTGTTTATAAGGAAGTGGCGTGGGTCATGTGGTACGATGGATGGCTGGGAATGCACCCAACAATAAAACAAGACATAAAACCACTATGTGCAGGGTAAACAGACAACAAAGAATAGCAAGTGTAGGTGGGGGTATGAATGTAAAATATTGCAAGTAGGAGTATAAATGCACAAAAAAGAAAAAGGCAAAATATGTATATATAATATATATATAAAAAAAGCTGCTCTCATACTCCACAACAGAACAACTGAACAAATATGATTCTTCAAAACACTATGAGCACATCTGGCAGACACATGCTAACAGATATTGCACACCTCGGCTCTTGTAGAGACCTGGCAGAGAGCATGATGGGTGGAGAGAGGGGAGGATAAATGCCCCGAGATCAAAACCTGACTCAGAGAGAACTATGAGATTTAGGGATTTGTGGGAATTTGATGACGAAGCACCCATTGTCCTGGGACAAAATATGTGAAAGAGATAAAGTGTGAAAGAGGGAAAAGCAAGAGAACCAGAGATCCATTACTGTCTCACAAATAAAAATTAGACAAAAAAATACTAAAGGAAAATACCAAAATGCAACTACAGTATCAAGCAGATAGAAATCTCTGAAAAATAAAACACTGTTTTATACTGTTTAAGTTGAATTCATTTTAGTGTTTGTTCCATGTTAGGCTGATTGCATTTCTGCTGTTGTATGCATTTAAAAGATTTCATTTTCATGGGCCTGTGTATATCATGTAATATTAATAAAATTCAATGTTTATTTTTGAGGTACAATTTTGGTATAGCGTAGAGTCGCCACTTGTCATATGTAAGGGTTACATTCATCAGCAAAAATTATACAATCTGCTCACATTGATGTCATTTCAAACCTGGAAAACATTCACAAAAGCAGGTGTTTGGCAGAATCACAGTCTCACATTCACTTTCAGCAGCACAGAGGAAAAATGTAATCAAAGTGAATGGTGGCTGTAAACTTCTGCCTCTTTTTTGTTTAATAGGAGAAATAATGTTATACAACTTTGGAACAACGTATGGCAACCATTTTTAATAGAAAGAAATCTGATTCATGTGTATTAAGTGGCGAACAATGTCACCTTCACTGTTTTTGATACCTGTCTATGTCTATTTGAAATGACTGATCTGTTTCTGTTTACAACCATCATAAAACAAAACATAAGAGTGTGTGAATTGACATGTTAATGACAGCTGTGGCAGATGAGACTGTATACACAGCTGTGACTCCAATGCATTTGGATTATCTACACAGGACACATCCAAGTGTCAAAAGACCTTCTGAAATGAAGAACTCACAGAAGCAAAATAGGCTAACTTATATATGAAGCGATGTGAAAATAAATTATCCGCTATACTTGGCAAATATTTAAATTTTATAAATTGTTATCACTTATCACCATCAACTAAACAGCAAACGCAAGTCAAATGAGAGAAAAAAGAATTCCAATTAACAAACATTTTGAAAGCAATTATTTATCACACGTGACACGCTTGAGGTAACTTACTGAAGAAACTTTTTGCAAATACTGTCTTACCTTGACCGAATTAAGTCGCTAAGAAGATATCCGAAAAAGGAGAGAAAAGCAGCTGCTTATTTCATTAGCAGCTACATGTCCGATTTAATTAACATGTTACTCTAGAAAGTTGTCTTTAATGCACGACGTCAAATGTTTATCGCGTTTCTTCTTTGCAGACGTTGCAGCTCAGGCAGTAATTTCTACGAGCCCTAAAGGCAACAAGGACGAAACCATTTACATGCGCTGACGGGGGTTATACACTCATAAAATGGCAATAAAACATTAAACATACACAAGTACATTTTATTATACATTTTAAGTTATATATAAATTGTATTTGGGTCTGTCCAGGCAATTCGGCAGTATATAAAATCGAATTCAAGTCCAAAAAGCTACATAAATGCAGATTATGTCAGCAATTTCAATGGTTTGATCCGAAAAGCGGACAGGTGAGGCTGTGGCGTCCGTAACAACCATATGGTCTTAAACGTCGCAGACAAGCATATATAAACGCATTCATTGCAATAGGCTACTCTGCAGAACACAAAAGAAGATATTTTGAAGAACATGGGTAAGCAAACAATTCATGGACCTCACTGACTTCATAGTAGAGGCTATAACTGGGGCTCATCAACTGTTCGGTTACCGCTATTCAAGAAAGACATTTTTGAGCGAAATAGTACCCCTTTAAAATAGCCCATTGCTTTTAAGAAAAAATTCAAATGAAAGATTATATATATATATATATATATATATATATATATATATATATATATATATGGTGTCCTTTTTGAAGCTCTTTGGTCACCATGTATTCTCATTGAATTAAAAAAGTGCAATCTTTACGATTTCCCTTTTTTTTTCCCACAGCTGAAAGTACGTCATATAGGTTTTGAATGACATGAGGGTGAGTATGCTATATGATGATTACATTTTCATTTTTAGTGAACTATATTCCTTAAGTCAATAGTCATGTGGTCAAACAAACATTAAGTATCAGCAGTGTTTACTTAGCAAGTTACTGACCTCTGCATGCAGCATTCCTCTCATTATTTTGTTTTAAAACAGACTTATCCAAGCTTTAGAACAATCAGTATTCTATTTTTTGATTCAGTGCAAAGTCAGTCTGTTATTATGTGACATTTTTATTAAAGAGTTAACCAAAGAAAATTTGGAACGTAAAGTGAGTTTATGAGCTTTCGAGCACTTAACATGACACATTAAACTTGTTATTAGTTCTCTGCAATGTTTTACACCTCCATCTGCTGCATTTCTTTTTTTGGCTAAACTAATGTTTTAGAGAAGTGTACATGTTTCCTTGAATTTTTTTTATTTATTATTTTTTACATAACCTGACATTTAATTTCAGGGTTGGATCTTCTAAGAATCGTACATTCCCTGTATACGAAACATTGTAGAAATGTATATGAAATCACCAGCTTCTAAAATAGTTAATGTTTTTTTCATGGGATCAGTTAGAATTTCTGACAAATGCTTTAACACTATCATATAAAATTACATGAGCATGATGAAACGAACAGGCAGCCTAGAAATTTATGACACACTTTTCCTGCACACGACAGCATACTGAATTGGCATAGCAGAGGGATCTGACGCTATTTGTGACCATGAGACCTTATTGTTGAAATTGGAGGGGCTGAGATTAGCGCTTGGGGGAGAAGTGCTTTCTCAAAGCAGACAAAGGCAATTCCAAGGACTTGTCATGACCTGTCTCTCATTTGCACTGCCCTGTTTTAGCACACCAATAGGGCTCTGGCACTACAAAGAATCAGAGGATTACTGCTGGGAGATTACGCTCCTTCTCACTCACTCTCTATCTTTCTTTGGCCATAGCATCACTTCAGAGTTCAAAATACTACAGAGGTGCGATGAAGAATGTTTCGGGGTCACAGAGTATTTGAGCATCATCTAATGGGGCGTGCGTTGAGGGTAATCATGCATTTTGTAAGTAAACAAAAAGACAATTGAGGACACATTTAATTGACATGGAGTGTACTCTCTAAACAATTGTGATGTAAATATGAAACAATTGTAGGTCAAGACAGTTAACATCTAAAATAAATGTACACAAGTAAGTGTATTAAAGTTCCTTTTAGAGTATTACCTTTTATTTAGTGTGTAAGCTGTTTGTGAATGTAAAAGGTCTGCAAAGTTTTAAAGATCAAAGTGCACGCCAAATAAAGTTATTGTCTCCTTAAAGAAAGAATCGATTCTGAACTGCCGAAACGAGTCGTCAGCAATTCCAGTCTCAACTCCGTAACATATCTACGTAGGTTTGTTGTAACAAATGTGCTTAATACCAGCCTATGTTCTCCATTGGTTGACTGCAAACAACGTCTACTTAGTACTTTGACCCACCCTCAAACTCTAGCTGAGAAGCAACATGTTGTAAAGTGTCGAGAAGACGCAGTTTTCTGTGCTGCGACTCCATTTTGCATGCACTTCCAAAGAATGAGGACTCCCTCTGGATTTAATAGGGTAAAACCGACACCATTGTTACTGTTTGCGTATACAAGTCAAGTGCTGAGGAAGCCTCCGGAGCTGAAATTCATATATGGTAATGGCCGTTTTGTTTCAGACATGCGCTGGAAGCGGTAGACCAATCACAACAGACTGAGCCATCTGACCAATCAGAGCAGAGGAGGGGTTTAGAGAGTCTGAATCCATTATTGAGCGTTTCAGACAATGTGAGAAAAGAGGTGGTGTGCAATGTATATAAGAAAATTAAAGTGTTTTTTTTTACCTTGGATGCATGTAAACCTGTTGTAGGAGACCTCCAAAGTAAAATTTTAAATAGCATAATAGGGGCACTTTAAACTTAATGACCATAACAGGAAAAACCCTGCAGGTGGAGTCTGTTTTATTCCTTAATTATTGAACTGTGTAACTCTATAGCAGTGATTTGTGAACAAAGTTGTCAAAAGTAATCTCAAAGACCATTAGTTAAGGGCAGAACAAATAAAAGAGGACTGTGCTCAATATAATGAAATACAGCTCCTTCATCTGAGCAAGCATGACCAGAAGTGACCCTTTCTCCTTACATCTGATTCTCAAGAACAACCAGCTGCTGTCCTGCCAACCTCTACTCTCTTTCACTTTGATCTCTGCAGATCAGGTTACAGGGGTCAAACAACAATCACTATGTTCAACCCATTTTAGTAGCTACAGAATCAAGGACCTGCCCTATTAAGCACTTTATATGCTTAGCCTTAGATTTAACAGATAGTCTGCTTATTCAGAGTCAACCTTCATACTTCTACAAGTGATCTTCTATGAACATTAAACAAGTATATTACTGTATCCTTATTTTCGTAGTCAGTCATAAAGTAAGTGACGTATAAAAAGCTTTCCTACAACATATGTGACCTAAGGTAGCATTATGACGATGTCACTGGTCCATTCATATGCACATGATGTTTGTATTAGAGATAATATGTCCTCTAATTCTTATTTATCTTTATTCTTAAAGGGATGGTTAACAACAACAATAAAAAACCCTGTATGACTTTTTTCTGCCCTTAGGCTTCAAAACAACGTTGGAGCCCATTGACTTTCATTGTAAGGTGAAAGTTTTTACTTTCAAAAACATATTTTTAAAAACATCATCTTTTGTGTTCCACATTGGAATGTCATACAGGTTTGGGACAACATTTTTGGGTCTTTTCAAATAAGTGAAAATATCTGTTTTGTCATATTCAGTATGGTTTCTAGAATATTTTTTGTCTGTCTGAACAAGTGTGAACTAAAGTGCAGCTTTAATGAATGACACTTTGTTTTGTTAGAGTAAGTTAGGAGCAGCCAAGTAGGTAAAACTATTATCCTTTTAGATGAAAAACTGTTTCAATTCGGAGTTGATGTGAGCAGTATTGCACTACAGAACATCAGAGCCTTACAGAACCCAACATTAAGCTAAATCTCTCGTAGAATAGTCGAATGGCGGCTTAAATTTGTGTTATTTCTGCCTGAGTAATTGCTCAACTCCTCTTTCTTGTCCACCCAAAGATGAAATTCTTCCCTCCATGTTTTTTTTGCTACTGGATAAACAAAGACAAAACAGACAGTCTGCAACAAAGCTGACCACAGCTTGGCAACACTGTGGTAAATCCCTCTGTGAAAACATGTATACATTCACAGCCTAGCCGGGGTGGAGACAGTGTTTTGCCACCTCAGACCCTGTCCTGGGGTCAGACAGCATGGCAGCTGGACAGATAACAGAAAGCCATTTGTTTGGACACTAACACTCACACCCTGCACTGTAATTTGTGGTGATGACTCAAGACTTTAAAGGGATAGTTCACCCAAAAATTAAAACTTCTGTCATCATTCTGTCATGACTTTGTCTTCTGTGCAACACGAAAGAAGCTATTTTGAAAAAATGTTTCAGTGCTCTTTTGTCAATACATAGGCCTAAATGTTTTGTTTTGATGTGAATGATCCCTTTCACTGTAGTTGCTGTCACTTCCTATAACCATCTAACATATTTCAAAACCCTGCAATCAACAAGAAGGGTTGAAAATATAACAAGCTTAAACGATGTTACACTCAAATTCCCAGCATGAGTCTTTTGTGCCTGCTTGTCTACACATGGCTACAACATCAAGCCACAGTTGACTCAGTTTGAACTCTTTATTGCTGTTGCACCCTGGAGAGGGAGGAGGTCAAAAAGGAGATCTGCTGGAAATACACTCTTGACTGTGCTAGATAGAGCAAGAAATCTGTGCTTTGCAAAGCAGAGTGACTCAGAGTCTAGACACTTCAAACCACATACACCATCCTCAGCTAGCAGTGAACATAGTGGGACCTGAGAGAGGGAGCTCAACTCAAGAGCTTCAATTATAGAAGCGCAGTTCATTATGTGCAATGACAGGCAAAATGTGAATCTCATTGGAATGAATGGGCAGATCTGCAGATTGTCATACAAACTAAGCATTATGATGTGGGCTGGAGGAAAGTAGCATTGTAAAACAAAACCACATAATATAATTGCCACACCTCTACAAGACTTGGCACATGAGTGCTTTTAGTCTGGCTGCGGGTCAGTGTTGTTATGTTAAAACTAAAATGATTAAAAACTGTTTTCGGTAATTGAAATAAAGCTGAAATATAAATGTTAGATGAAAAACTTCAACGAAAATGAGAAAAATCATTAAAAGTAGTCAACTAAAAGCACAAACTAAATTGAAAACTGAAATATATAAAAAACTGTTAATTCAAAATATTAATAAATACAATTGTAATATAAAATACTAAATTAATTCTATAGATTATATTGATGTTATTTAGGCCTACATGGTTGTTTTTATACCATGGTATGATACCATGGTAGATGTCAAAGAAAAAAGAAAACATTTTAAACACACAGAAAATTTAATAGAGCTGGTTCCTTTGTCCGTTGTGGGGGAATTTGGAAGCTCAATCACTCCTTTGGGAGATTTGTAGCCTCACGAATGTTTCATTGAAGATAAGACTTTCGAATGACACAGTGACTCAGTGCAAATGAATCGATTGAATGACTCACTCAAGGCACACACAATTAATTCATAGTAGCACCATACTAATACACTTTAGTTTATATCGTTATGCCATAGTAAGACTGGTGTGCTATTACGAATTCAGACTTGTGGCCCGTTACTGGCGATGTAACCTGCTGAAAGGGTCACTGAACAAATCGTTTTACTGTAAATGATTCAAAAAAATCGAATCATTTAAAATGAATCAAACTGAGACACACGCCTGGATAAATAGTATCGCATATTGATAATTGTGGCTTGGCTTACCCGAAATAACACATACATTGACACATTTACGGCACATTTACTGTTAATCAATCCAAGACAAGAACAGGCGTGTGACTGTTTTGAAGCATTAATCCATTGCATAGCAACATGCCACGAAAAATCCCATTTACAACCACGCGCGACGCTTTCATCAGCAGAACTACATGCTGGATGAATGAGACGATAAGAGAATGTGAACGCTGGTTTAAATAACATGACGTTTTAATACAAACATTTAGCACAACACCAAAAAGGTCCTAGAAATCTGACACGACATGAGGCAGATTTCTCCTCATGCGTCCCTGCATTTAGGGAGCCTACGTTGACTGAAATCTCAAAACCATATATAAATCAAGTGATTAATGCTTCAAATATTACTCCCATACATGCTGTCTGTTTGAGAAAAGGCGACGTGTCATAGAAGATATCGTAAGAAAAGACCATGCACACGGACCTGCGATGCCAATTAATATTCTTCTGCGGCTCTCCTCAGTCACATCTTGCAGATCACATCCTCCCCTTTATGAAAAACATATGGGTCCCCTGCATAACGCCAGCACAATGATATAACATCCTTTCTCACATTTTAGCATTCATCCCAGTTATCCACAATAAAGCGCTGTCACACCTCTGGAACGAGACTGGCAAACAGGGAAGAGCAACACGCATCCACTTGTCTGATTAACTCTTTCAGTCTTGCCTATTTATATAGACTCAATTGCCTGTAACTATACAGCGTGTCTGAACCATGGTCTGAACTGAGACTTGCACCGCTTTCTAAGATGTTATAGTTTGTTCGCAACGAAAATCTAAAAAAAAGAATTGCATGTGCACATTCCAGTGAACGACTTTTCATGTGCAATGACTAACCGTTTAGATAATTCGATTTAATATATTATAAATTATAGTATTTTAATAACTACATAATGAAAAAACAATTTTAATTTGAAGTTCAACTTCGCATGAATTGAATGCAGAGGTGCCGTTTTACTGTTATGGCGCCCCCTGTAGCGCACGTGTGTGTTGCATATTTGATCCGTGATACCGCAGGAGAACATTTACATGTGGATGCTGCAACGTATATGACTTTCAGTTAATCCAACATCAGTGATGCTTTTTTAAAGTCTACCATTTAAATTTTGTTACTGAGTGAGGCCTCATTAAGATAAGACACTACAGGCAAAACCAAAAAAAAATTTTCAATTACAATGCATATCGTTTTCTCAAAACGTGGTGAAAATGGACTTTCAGACCAAAATCCTCTGAAAACCTGAGTATGTCACCAAAATGAAACAAGAATTTTGAACCTGGCTTTATTTAATGTTCAGTTTTCTGTTCTTTAAATGCATGCAAATGAGTGAATTTATTAATTAGATAATGCCTAATTTGCATATTTAAACAAGGTTTCAGAAAACTTGTAAAATTACATTTACTGATTAACTGAGAAATTATGTATATGTATATAACGAGTGCAGAGAACACTGATGATGGCTTAGGCTGAAACGCATCTGTGTGAACATGGTACAATAAATATATGAGATTAGCCTACTAGAGAGTGCGGTTTTTCATTCTTATATGTATATAACGAGAACATAATGACAGTTATCCAACAGATAATATGATTTATTAAATAAACGGAATTCAGATTATTCATATGAAAGCACATACAAACAAGTCCAGAGTGTTTTATAATAAAGGAAACAGAAATTCTGAAAAGCAAAAGACATGTTTATAAAAACATTCTCACTATATTTGATTTAATTTCTCTGCCACCACTTGCACTATGTACAAAATTGTCTATCCAAAACAAGAGAACAGCCTCACCCCATATCATACAGCAAATATTAAATCTTTTAACAAACATGGATCTTCCACATGATTAATGCATTCTGAAAAATCCCCCCTGAGAAGTACATAAGCATTCAAACAGATATCATTGGTGTGAGGAATTAAACCTAAATGGATTTGAAGCACTATTATAACTTTAGTGCAAGGCAAGATGTACAGTTAAACTGATCAAGGTTTAATTGTGTAAAACATCCCCATTTACTGTCTCCATTTATATGACCAGGTTTCAATGTGCATCCTTAGCCAGAGCGGGTACCAAAATGTGTCACATTCTCTAGGGTAAAAAAAACATCTTTATGTTTAGTGGTCACTCAATAATGTGGGAAGTAATGTCAGTCATGATTTGTGGATTAAAGTAACCAAAAAGGTATTCAGCAGTCAATGTAAAGGTGACATCTCTTTGAGAAAACAAAACGGTGCTCCAATATTTTTACATTAGAGTAGGGAGAAATTTAATCCTGCAAGTGGGCTGGAATAAGAGATGTATTACTTAAATACCAATCTCCATGTGCTGAATAATCTCTCTATGCCTTTTGGGGAGTTTTGCATTTTTCACAGCATCCTGCCTCTGGGAAAATGAGGAAGTCACAGGTAGCCGCCCGCTCGGGAAGCACAGGCTCTGCCGCTTTTGCTGAATCTTTGTGCCCCAAGCCCTGGCAGACAGAGTACCTTTCCAGCTCCTCGAGGAGGGCAACAACCTCCTCTGATGTGGTGAGACGAGACGGGTGGCTGTCGTAGAGTTTGTGGGTGGGCAGCAGGGGTTGTCCCTGGACGCTGATGTGGTAGTGGAAACTGGGCTCAATATGAACTATGGTATCTGCCATAGTGGAGCGCTTGGAGCACTGCATCAGCTGTAACCGAGGCCCTTCCACCACAACGCAGAACCAGAGGACGGGAAGCACCATGCTACGAAGAGATTTCAGGAGCGGCATCAGTTCATGATTGATGTCGATGCCTTGGATGGTGGGGTCACTGTCTGCCATGCTGAATATCTGAGTAATCTGCAAAAGGCATATGTACATAATCACTGTTACCATAGTGACTTCCATATTATGGGATTCAGACAATATCCATAAAATAGCTCCTTACCGATGGACAAGACTCGCCCTCCTGTTGCTCTTCTTGACATGGTTCCTGACCTGCCGAACCGCGTGATCGATTTCCTTTCAAACTCTCCCCAGACCAGCTTCGTGGAATTGCTGCAGTATCGCATCTAGCTGCAGAAAAGACCTCTGGTCTCTTTAAATAAATGGGAAATGCGAATAAAGCTGGTTAATCAGAACAAGCGAACAAGGCAAGCAATTAAATTGATCGACAACATGTACTGGAACAAGTGTTTAACTAAAAATGTGTGTTTTGAAAGAAATAAAAAATACATTAAATGCAGTAATATTTTTGAAATATTAAGTTTAAAAAAACTTTTTAATTTTAATATATTTTAAAATGTCATTTACTCCTGTGATGCAAAGCTGAATTTTCAGCATCATTACTCCAGTCTTCAGTGTCACATGATCATTCAGAAATCATTCTAAAATGCTGAGTTGCTGCTCAAGAAATGGTTGCTCTGCTTTATATTTTTGTGGAAACCGTGATTCATTTTGTTGTGGATTCTTTGAATAGCAAGTTCAAACGAACAGCATTTATTTGAAATGGAAATGTTTTGTAACCGTATCAATGTCTTTACTGTCAGTTTTGACTGATATATTGTTTCCTTGCAGAATAAAAATACAAACACAGTTACATTTTTATATATTTTTCAAATATTTATTATATTTAATCATTCATATATATTACATTCATATTTACTAGTATTATTTAATTTAATACACTAATCTAAAGGCCATTCATTATGCATTTTAGGCTTGTTTTCTCAGAAAACTTTTCGTCAAGACAACCAAAACAATGATAATGATAATTATTGAAACACTGCCTACTCATTCAGCTTCAAAGAAGTCACTGAGTCTGCTTGTTTTTTCCTCTCTGCGTGGGAACAATATCAGAAGTGTATGGCTATGCAACTTACTAGGTTTATTCCCCACTTGCTGATCTTGTTTTTTTGTTTGTTTTTATTTGTTTAAGCTTAAGAACACCCATAAGAAGCTTACCACAGACAGAAAGGCTCTGCTACTGATGACACTGCCTTGAAGCCCATTTTCTTTGATCATCTCCGCCCGTCCTGCGTGCAGCTGAGGGCTTCTCATCTTCTCAAAAGATAGGGGATGATGAGATACAAACATATTTATATAGGACTATTCAAACAATAATAAAAAAAAAAATTTTGTCTGGCAACCAAACAAGCTTATTTCCGTCTCTAGGGAATCTTCTCTGGGATTTGTTTTTTTGGAATCATCATGACTTGATTAATATTACATGGGTATTATATTGATTTTCATGGTGAGAAGAACATACCTCAACTTTTTGTGAATTGTAGAGTGGGATGTTGTTCATCATATGACTGTTTGGAACGTCAGTATAAACGTAAGCCTTAAAAAACAGAAGAAAGTTACTGGAAGCTAACAGGAATAAGCGATAATGCTTTAAGGACTCCACTGGGATACCTATCCATTGTAATTTGGCTGGAGGAGCCTGTCTGTATTTACCATACGGCCAGCACCCGAGGAAGCCTTTTGCACATACTGTTCAGCCTCATTATCTGAAACCTCGAAATCCCACAACTTTTTGGACCTGGCTCTACCGCGTCCATACGTGTAACGTGGCCTACCGCGGGTAACCCAGCCCTGAGCAAACAACATCTCCGCCTCATCCATGGGCAGCAAATGCTTCTGTAGAACACAACACAATTTACATGAATGTCATTTCTTGTGTAAAAAGTCTTATGCAATAATCAGCAACACACTAACTTTTAGCCAACCATACGGAAAATAAATAAAACTGCTAAATGAGAAACGTAACATACAGGTAAATATAACATACAAGTAATAACACCAAAGAAACATAAGGGATTTAACTGTTCTCATTCCACTAAACAATTCCAGTTTCTTAATGATTCTTTTAGTGAACATATCTTTATGACAAGTACAAGTACTTGGTTCCTTTCAAACTGAAGTATTTTTAAATTTTGATCATTAAAAGGTTATAACCAGATTATAAAAGTCATTGACCATGAATCAGTTAAAAATCTTCATTTTACTATTTACAAAAATGTTATTATATATATATATATATATATATATATATATATATATAAAATTGTTTTTATTATAATTATTTACATATAATATTAATTTATTATAACATTATATTATATATGACAATAATCCTAAATCTAGTAGACAACTAAAAGTACAATAATAACCCATACAACAATATTCTAATTCATATAAAAAGGTAAAAAACTCAAATAAATAAAGATACATAATACAGCCCACCATAGCCTCTCTTTGGCACTGTCGTAGACGGCATTTCTGTCTTTTTTTATTTCTGCCTCCAAACTTGGGTTTGTCCATGCAAAAATCACAGCTTCCACAGTCTGTACGGCGGACGCAGCCTTTACACTTCCCACAGGAACGGCGACGCACCTTAGGAACACCCATCTGGAAATCAAGTGATAAAAATAGAATCTATTAAAAAAATTATTTGAAAAGTATTAAGGACATTATTTTAAGTCTCTAATTACATGATTATTAAATATTTGCAGTTTAAAAGGATGGTTCACCCAAAAATGATAATTCTGTCATTTACTCACCCTCATATCGTTCTAAAACTGTAATACTTTCGTTCAGCTTTGGAACACAAATGTTTTTTTGATGAAATCTGAGAGCTTTATGTCTCTCCATTGACAGCTACACAACTGACACTTCAAAAAGTTCATAAAGAGATCGTAAACTAATCCATATGAATTGAGCCAAGAATAGTCCAAATTTTCTGCAGACTCTGATCACTTTACATGATGAACAGATTGAATTTAGGCTTTTATTCACATATAAACACTGATCAGCAAACAAACAGAAGCTGTGTGACGCGCGAGAACAAACTGGTAATACAATTACTGAAATAATTGGTTCTTGTGGAAGCTCAAACGTGCTGTGTAACAAGAATGAACCTCATTGGTTCACGAGCCAAGAGAACATGCTTGAGCTTCCGTTTACTTTTTATATGGGAATAAAAGCCTAAATTCAAATCATCATATAAAGTGATAGTGTCTCTTCATAAAATTTGGACTAAACCCCTCAATTCATATGGATTAGTTTTACAATATCTTTATGAACTTTTTTAAGCTTCATAGTAGTAGTTGCGTAGTCTGTAAATGGAGAGTCCAGAGAGCTCTCAGATTTAATCAAAAAGATCTTCATTTGTGTTCCGAAGATGAATGAAAGTCTTACGACATGAGGGTGGGGGAACAAATACTTTGTTTTTCTTTTCAAATCATGTGCATATCTGTGATCAAGGCACTTGGATAATGCTACTGCAGTGTAATAATGCAGTGTAGCTAGAACTCTACCTCATCCAGACCATTGTCACCATCATTACCCCCAAAGAACATAGACAGATCTTCTGAGTCACTGTACTGCAGATAGGAACTCTGCTCACAGGAAAACAACATTTAGATATAGTTGTTTTACAGCAATCCCTCAGATAACTTCTGACAGATTATTTATAAGACTGTTACCTGTGAGTCCTCAAATTCCTCTGAGACTGAGGGCTGAAAAAATAATTAACGATTAATGCTTTTACAAGCATAATGAAGTAATAGTAAACTGTGTGAAAAAAGCAACTCACTTTTGAAATATATGAAGCTGTGGTGAGTGATCCAGCAGTTTTTGGATACTCCCCCTCTGATATCTGTGGATTAGATCAAAATGGTGAATCCTAAAACCGACTATTCAAAAGTTTGGGGCCAGTAAGATGTATTTAGTAAGAGATTCATATTTTTATTCAGCAAGGATGCATTAAATCGATAAAAGTGTAAGGATTTCCATTTTAAATAAATTCAGCTTTTTTTTTACTTTCATTCATAAAATAATACTAAATATGTATCACATTTTCAACAAAAATATGAGGCATCCACAACTGTTTTCAACATTTATACTAAGAAATGGTTCTTGAGCACAAAATCAGCATATTAGAATACTTCTAAAGGATAATGTGACACTGAAGACTGGAGTAATGGCTGCAGAAAATTCATCTTTGCTAAAACTAGGAATAAATTATTATTTTGCTATTATTCTGTTTATTTTGTTATCTAATCATACATTACAATTGTGGCCAAGGGTCCAAATACCTTCTGGGTAACAAATGTAGATTATATTCTTACACAATTTTAGACATAACAGAAAATAATCTGCTGATATTAACCACTGTACCTTTACACCCCTGTCCTTACGGATGGGGTGCAAACACTTCCGTTTTCGACATTTAACGACTTTCCGAGAGTGGATATTAAGTCGTAGGCGTAGTCGACCATTTCGGCAACTAACACATTTTCCACAGTCCACTGCAGTTTGGCATGCTCGGCATCGGCCACATGGATTCCACTAAACACAAACACACACACAAAAAAACCCACAAATAAATGTCTTTATATTTGTAATGCAATACACTACATACAGGGCTTGACATTAACCACTGTGGCTAGTGGTTTTCCAAAGTTACTAGCCACTCAGCATTTTCGCTGGCCACAATATTGACATTGATACCATGGGGAAAAACTATAGATATTTTTATCTCATAATTTGCAAGCAGGCTGCTGTCACTTTAAGACCTGACACATTATGCACAATACACACAATCCCACACTGAAATTCAAGCCTGTAACACGCAAACAATATCCATCCGGAGCAAATGAAACGAGTGAGTGAGGGGAGGCGGGTTTGTGAGTCAACTTGCTGTCTGAGAGATGAGAGAGTGAGAAAGCACAGCTGGTATCGTACACTTGTATCTATTCTGCGGAAAATGAGTATTGGAAGTGTTTCAAATATATTTCAATATCCATATGCATTGACAAATCTATATTTTTGACAACACTTTTAAAAAAAATATTTAGGCTATATTATTAATAAGGCCACTAGGAGTGACTGCGTTACACGCCACTGCTGAAATCCATCCACATCTGGCGGGTGTTAATGTCAAGCCCTGATTACATAACACAAAAACCCCCCCAAAAAATAAAGAAATAAAAACATACCTTTTTGTAGGGCTTTCTGCGTCTTGCTATTGCTAAAACAACAGAAAACATGATCACTAAAGGAACAGCAATAGCCAAAAAATACACTTCTGTTATTACGATAAAGCTGTTTAATAAACCTGTACTCACAAAACTGAATGTAATGCTAAAAATACTTTTGACTTACATGCGTTAACCTCTAGCCTGCAGTCCTGGCACATAGTTTGTCCCTCTTCAAAAGTAAAGGTTTTATTACATCTCAGGCAGATGCTGAGTACAAACAAAATGAGAGTGACATGAAGTAAGACATTCACACCACTGTTTTTGACATGTATGCTACAGTGTAAGAAAAAGAAAAGGCACTGCCTACCCAAACAAACTTTGTCGAGCTCCACTGGTGCCATTGATTGGCCTATCTGCAGACAACGACCCAGCCAAGGGAGGAACAGTTGGATTTGCAGAAACTCCAGTCAGATCAACAGGAGGGCGAGTGGCAGCATTTGTTAAAGTGGTATCTGTCCCAGGACCAGTAAAGGTGCTGCATTTTGGTGGGGTCACAGTATTCACAGCCTTTTGGGTGGAATGTGTGCTCAACTTTGGAACAGTACCACAGCTGAGAGTTGCTGAAGACCCTGGACTGCAGGCCTGGCCACCTGCATTTGTTAATTCACTTGGACAACCGGGTGTAGAAGAGCCACCATGGTGTGCCATAGGAGAATCCACTCTCCTTTTCTATGGGTACCGGAATCAAATTTGTTTTATAATTAATGCATTTTGCAACATCGACACTGTTATAGAACTGAACTGCATCAACACTAACTCGAGGTGAATAATTACACTATTGCTGCTTATAACTGAACTAGTATTATAATTGATGAACTTTACACATTTGAATGACACAATTGTCTCTCTAAAGCTGCTTACAATAGGGCTGTAAAATCGATTAATCACGATTAATTGCATCTATCATAAAAGTCTGTGTTTACACAATATATAATGTGTATATAATATTTATGTATATCTCTCTGTCTGTGTACACAAATTTATATACTGTGTATATACGGTATATATATATATAAACATACATACACACACACACACACACACAGATTTACATATAAATATATATGTGACTCTGGATCACAAAACCAGTCACAAGTAGCATGGGTATATTTGTGGCAATAGCCAACACATTGTCTGGGTCAAAATTATAGATTTTTATCGATATTATTATCGATATTTATTATTATAAATCTCAATTTTAAAAAAATTGACTCATGTGACTGGTTTTGTGGTCCAGGGTCATATATATATATATATATATATATGCATGTGTGTGTGAGTGAGTATACTGTATAAGTATATATACACAGACACAAACACACACAGAAATATATATAATACATATAATCATGCACATATATTATGTAAACACAGACATTAATGTTAGATACGATTAATCGATTTTACAGTCCTACTTTAAAAACATCTCATATTTGATTAAGTTTGGATCATTGATTGTCATTTTCCCGTTTATTACTGTGAAACAATCTGTATTGTATATTCTATATAAATAAAGGTGACTTGACAATTAAAAGGGCATGCTGAACATCTCCTCACCTTTCTTCTTCGAGGACCGTCACCAAGAAACTGGCCCGTTTTAAAATCAAAATTTGTGAGGTCCACAGATTCTTTTATATGTTTCATAAGCTCAACCCTACTTCTTACTTTGTGACCTCTTGGACTGAAAGGGGAAAAAAATAAACAGTGATTCAAAATGAAAGTCTCATTATTTAGATTGTATCTGTTACATTTTAAACAAACTGTTTTAAATATACCTTATATAGTATGTATCACTGCGTCCTTCACTGTTGCCAGACCGACGAAAAACCTGCTTGCGTTTCCATCCTTTCCCTAATGGCGGACAATCTTCCCAACCTTCATCGATCTCTAATTGTGTTCTCCGTCTAGGTCTCCTAGATGAAAAAGAAAAACGTACATCCGTTTTAGCTCAAACAATGTAATGCAATGCATAAGATGAAAGGCATTTTAATAAATAAAAGTTTGATGCGTTCAATGAGGATGAATCCAGGTCATGTACATACCCACCACCTCTGCCCCCTCTTTCTCCAGCAGTTTTCAAACCACTAACCGCACTCCCACTCCACTCGCTACCAGCAAGGCTCTCTATTTCCCCATCGACGCTCTGGCAATCAAAGTCCTCGCAGTCTTCTTCGAGTGGCTCCAGCCAGTCACAAGGAGGCTTGTCGACATCTTTGGAAGATTCACCTTCTATTTCAGTTACAGCTTCCTCTTTGTTTTTGTCCGTGACATGGTCCTGAATGTCTGTGCTTGTTGTAGGTTCTTTGTTTTCCTCTGTAGTTGCATCTTTTCCTTCGTATGTTGGTTCTGCAGGAGCAGGCTCTTTGTTTTCCTCTGTATTTGCATCTTTTGCTTCGGATGTTATTTCTGCAGGTACAGGTTCCTTGGTTTCCTCTGTATTTGCATATTTTGTTTCGGATGTTGGTTCTGCAGTAACAGGTTCTTTGTTTTCCTCTGTATTTGCATCTTTTGCTTCGGATGTTGGTTCTGCAGTAACAGGTTCTTTGTTTTCCTCTGTATTTGCATCTTTTACTTCAGATGTTGGTTCTGCGGGTGCCTCAGCTGCTACTTCCTCTGTCTCCATGTTAGTAAAGCCTCCCTGTTCTGCTTATTTGAGCTGCAATAAGGAAATATGCATTAGTAGAGATACAGTTTCTTTCAATCAACAAAAAAAATCTTTGATTTACATAACTGAGTGGCAAAAGGAAATAAACATCTACTTTTTGTCCATCTGAAGCTCTTATAAAAATCGAATTATGTGGATACTCTCTTTATTTTATGCATTCAGCTCAGACACCTGCAATTGTATTCAACGGTCAGCTGACTGCCTATTGTTGCTCTCCCTATAGGGACCAAGCGTTTTATTTACAAAAGCACGACTTTTGATGCGCAAAATACTGTCTAGGTAGTCAGCACACTAGGTTTTGAGACACAGCCTAACACGTATAAGCGCCAATATTTAGCGAGGTGGCTAAAGCGTTAGCAAGCGTGAAATGATAGTAAATAACACTGGATACTGATGTTTACCGAGACTATTAGCTGTTTTTAATGGTTCGGTTAAACTAAAAGTCACACATACAAAACGCCATTTAAAAAACCTACCTGTGAACCCCTTAACGAACTCTCACATTGATATATTTTAAATAATAACTGATACAGGAGAGTAGCCGGAAGTGCTGTTGTAACCCGGAAACACGTGACTCAAGCATTCTGAATTAAAGATCCCTTATCACGTCACACAAAGCGTAGCTTGATGGATCATTTACCTTTATTTCGCCTTTCACTTTTGTATTATGTAAGTAAATGTTTAATTAAAATATATATATATATATATAAAAATAAATAAATAAATGTACCTTTATTTCATTTATCTGTCATTCTGTTCGTTGTTCTGCTACACAACAGATCTTAGACATGTAGCAAATTACTGTCAGTGTAAACATTTTAAAATAAAATGTATTTATTATTATTTTAGACTTCAGACTTTTAATCCCACAGCATGTATATGATAAAATATGTCATAAATACCTAGACATGGTAATACAAATTTGAAATGGGATATTCACTTAAATTAAAAATAGTCACAGAATTTAATTTCATTGACTATTTTTTATATTTATTACCATGTCTAGGTATTTTTTAGGTTTATAGGAAAAACAGATTTTTTCATATACATACAAATGACAAAGATCCAAAAATCTGAACACTAAAATAATACATTTTATATGTATATATAATTATATATAGATATATAATTGCAAATCATCTCAAAAACTCAAAGCAAGAGATCTGAGGATTTCAGATACATTTTTTTAATAAATGATTCACGGATGTATGTTTAAATAACGCACACAAAAAAAGTTACTGTTTTGTAATTACTTGTACACAGGTGAAATTACTTCTCATTACTTAGAATCAATTGGAACCATTTTTTTGTATTGTTTTTATTTTATGTTGGCCGATGTCTGTTCCGAACTTGCAAGCATACTGCATTGCAATAATTTCCCAAAAAGTTATTTGTGTGGAAATATTATGAAGTCTGTAAACAAGATGTTAACACACCGGCAAGAGATGGGGCACGCTGAAAAAGCAAGCTCACTGTTCGAGATGCTCGAAATATTGGAAGGAAAAAATATATATATTGAGGGTTGGGGGGTTAAATGCATATATATCTGAATTGAGAACTGACTACCTTCAGAAAATCTTCTGTGCATCCCTAAAATTAATCAATACAGACTGAAGGAGACATGAAGAATATGTTTATTATGAATGACTCTGTTCAAATAGTGACAAATATACAATATGAAAAGTATACAAATATAAACAAATATTTTTTTAAGTGAGCACTGATAGTTCACATGGCTATCTGTCTTTGTTGCTGCGGAGGTCAGTGGTCAGGGGGTCATGCTGGATGGTCTGGTGGAGCATGAGGGCCAGTAATCCTGCTCTGTTGGTCATGGCCGTCCTCACATTGCGTTCTTGTTCAAACAACTCATCCAGCTTGTACCACTGTTCAGAGGGAAAAAATATGAGTACATAAAAATAAATTAAGACTAGTATGACAGTAAGTTTTGAAGAACTTAACTGACCACTCTGACACGCTCAAGGTCCACCTCTGCCCGTCTGAGCTTCTCCCAGCAGTAATGCTTGTTGCACTTGCGTTTTGAAACCTTACAGTAGTCTCCAGTCGGCTCAAACACGTTACGCACTAGTGGACACCCACACACCTCATCTGCTAGGACCTGAGAAGAGAAAAGCAGAATGGAGATGTACTGAACACAAATCAAGTTATGAAGAGAAATTATAAGATGTAGTTTAGTCTGAGCAGAATTATGGCAAGACCGTAACTAAACTCTCACCTTTGGATCTCTGGAATGTTCTGGACATAAAACTTGGAGTCTCTTGCAGTATGTTTTACTCTGAGGGTTGTACACATCACAAAAGAGTCTTGTTGCCCTGACAGAATAAAAAAACGAATATATATATATACCGGCATATAATATATGCTTATGTGTGTGTATATATACTGTGTATGTGTGTATATATATATGTGTGTGTGTGCGTGTTTGTATGTGTGTGTATATATATATATATATATATATATATATATAAATTGTATATTATAGTATAAGTATTTTTACTATAAATATTCAATTACAATATTTATTTAAATTAACCAACAGTCTTGGTTTAAAAACAATTGACTTGCAAATAGCCTTTATCACATGGCTATTATAAAGTAACAATACATGCATTTCCATAAAAATAACGAGCAAATAGAGGAAGTGTCGATATAACAAGCACACTAAGATAGAGTTTCTCTATGTGAACTGAGGGTATTCAGGGACATTCAATCGTAACTGCTGTACTGGATCATAACAATTTCAAATATATCTCTCTTACCCTTCTATTCTGGTGGGGAAAATGGAACCGAATGAGGTCTGGCTTTCGTACTGTTAAAATAATAAACCAAGCGTCAGTATTACACAAATTCATTTTCAATGTTCAGGTGATCATGATTCAGTAACCAATAAATGGGCTCAGAAAACAACATATATTGACCTTGGCATAACATCTCTCCATATGCCTCAGCGCCACCTTGGGGTTGATGGGGTGACTGCAGGAGACACAGAATATCTGAAGGTCTGTGTCCTCACTGTCAGTTTCATTCACCTGCAAGAAAGGACATTAGCTTTACAGCCTAATAAATATGACAAGATCCCTGAAACACACAAATTCCATCTCTTACCAGATATTCTATAAAATTAAAATGTAGGGCTGTAACGTCCCAGTCGATTAATTGGTCGATGCGTTCTGGTTCAACCAAAATTCTGATTGGTCGATTTTTTGCCGCGTTCATTTCATCAGTTTTGCCTGCGTTCATTTCATCAAGTGGAAAGGACTAATTGCTAATGGGGGTGTTTTCAGAGCACCCCTGTTTCACTGGTAACAGTCTGTCTTCAGAACACCCCCTTGTTTTCACTTCTTTTGGATTAGCCCAACCCACCGGAGAAGAAGAGAGACAGATTGGAGAAAGTAGGCTACTAGAAGGTTTGCTGAATATTATTTATTTAATTGTGAGCATTTAATTTATAGTCAGTCCTATTCTACCATGTCAACAAAGACATCGGCAGTGTGGCAGCATTTTTAAAAAAAGTTAATTCGTGTCTCAGCCGCGAGCTGAGCTCCTGTGTTCAGCTGCACTGATAGTGTCTGTCAGTTATTATAATACATGTGACAAAAACAATTGTCTAAATGATGTTGCATATTCCTCAAAAGTTCTTGTGATGTTATCACTAGTTGACAACAGTACTATTTTCGGAAACCATAGGCTATGATATTGCGCAGGTGCACGTGATGCAGCGCTGTTCGAGCCGACAGACTCGTGTGTCACTCATTTCAGTGCAAAATAATTACGTCAAAAACGATTTAATATATTGCAAATAGCCTACTTGTTTTTTATGTTTATTTATAATTCATTTAGGCGGACAACAAGGCTACCAAGTACTGCGCACAGTGTGCAGCTAATTAATTTAACGGGTTTTTTTCGTAACGTCATTTTTAGTCGAAAATTTCAGGACTTCAGTCGACCAAGATTTTCTTTGGTTGATTACAGCCCTATTAAAATGACATCAGCATGAGAAAGCATTACTGGAAACTCACATCCTCATCCTGTTGGACCACCTGCTGCTTGGCTTTGGCAATGATGCCCTCGAGCTCGTGGAAACGCCGCTCCATTTCGGCAAGGCGCATCCGTGCAGCCTGCTGCTCCCTGCGGATGCGCTCCAGCTGTTTTTTGCCCTGTTCCTCAGCGACGCAGGGGCTCTGCTGCCACTGCTGGATACGCTGCGGGAGGATCTCATAGATCCGGCTGCACAGATCGGCAGATCAATAAATCAATACGATCTTTTTAAAACACATCAAACTGGTGTCGGTATAACACTGCACGATCGTTTAATTGGCTGCACTTAAAGTCACCATGAAATCTCAATTTCTTGTTTTTATGGTATAAAGCAGTATTTATTAGAAATAATTTATCTGATTTATCTTTAATCAAAATAACTTGAATGTGTTGAAAAATGCCGACTTTAATGAAATAACCTACTTGGCAGCCAGCTTCATGCCACAGTCCTCAGAGCAGTATTTTGAGTTTGGACGTGTCAGCTCAATACAGTTCGGCCCCAGGCACTGTTGCATGTCTCCTCCATGTCTGCTGTCTCCCCTCTCACTGTGCCTCAAACGATCACGGTGCTTCTGTTTCTGCTTGTGGCGACGGGACTCTTTCTGTAAAAGATGAGCACAATTAAAAACTATTTCTTAAATTAATGTATAAACCACTGTGTTCCTCACTGCACCTTTTTGTCAAATTTTTTGTCTCTCCTCTTGACGTGCTTGACTTTTATAGCTTTCTTCCGTGGGACAGGACTGTAAAGTGGGCCGTCTTCATCATCATCACTGCCCCATGACTAAAAAAAGCAGGTCACAAGAGAAGGGGCGAGATTTATTTTTGAGTGCTGAGACCAAAAGCATCATCCCTAACAAACATACTCATGTTATAAAAACATCTTACAACTTGACAAGAGAATGTATGTATATACTAAGTGGTTGTGGTTGAGCAACAGCAATTAGCCATTACCGCATTTCTGTCCTTGTAGTGCTCATATGGCTCCATGTCGTTCTCGTCGTAATCATCTAAGTATCGTCTATCTCTGTGCATTATATTGTCCTTCCTCTCACGCAGAGAAAACTCCTCGTCCCGAACACGTAGCATTTTCTGGAAAAACAATGAGAGTGAGTCAACAATTTAAAAAAAAACTACCTAATAAACCACCTATATAAAGACACTCACCCGAGCACGGACGACACACTGCCTTAGACGACATTTCTGACGAATCTTGTTTGGGCCCCCAAATTTCTTCATGTCTTTACAGAAGTCACACAGACCACAGTCCTCATTCCTAGTGCAGGGTTCACATTCACCACACATACGGGCTGATCGCTTCACCTGGAACGCAGTCAGAGGACCACACTATTATATTGTTCTATATTATCACTAATAAATGTAATAATATCCATTCAGGTTTAATGACTTCATGAAGGACCTTACTTAGGTAAGTTAAAATCAATTAAGTTCAAATTAAGACAAATTAACAAGAAATATAAATAAAGATGAGAAAATATAATATATATATCATTAGTGAAAAATGTCATTCAATTGTTATATCCAAAAATGACATTGTTATTATTAAAATAAAAAATACTAATGATCTTTATTATTTTTTTAATTGTTTTATTAAAATTCCAGAAAACTATTGTATACCGGTTAACACTATTTTACAGTGTCCTTGCTACACAAATTACATGTAATTATTATAGTAATAACAGCGAATTATGCCTAATTACATGAATCAAACCCTAAACCAAATCCTAATCCTATCCCTATTGTAGTACATGTTGCTAATTAACATTACTCCGTACTTAATTGGATATGTGTGTGTGTATATATATATATATATATATATATATATATATATATATATATATATATATATATATATATATATATAGAATGGTTTAAGTCAGTTATTTATATATTTTGCTGTAGTGTGTCAGTAGGAAAAAAAGAGTTTACATTTCTAAAAATAATTTTTGCCATTAATTGTAATAATCCAGTGAGATTTTGTATGCACAAGGAGTTCGACACAGAGATCTGCTCTCACCATTATCAAGCATGTCTGGGATTACATGAAGAAATAGAAAAAAACTGAGACAGACTAAATGCAGAAGATCTGTGGCAACGTCTCCAAGATGCTTGGAAAGTCTCCGTTTTTTTCTGTTTCTTCACGTAATTCCAGACAGACTCGATGATGTTGAGATCAGATCTCTGTGTGGAACATACCGGCTGTTGTCAAGACTCCTCTGTGCATACAAAAAACACTGGATTATTAGAATTAATGCAAAAGGGATGTTTTGAAATGTAAACTGATATTTCCTATTGAAAAACTACACCAAAAGATATAAATAACTGGTGTAAAACCATTGTTTTGTTGGTGAAAATACTAACGTACCTAAGACCTTTGCAAAGTACTGTATACCATAAAAAATGGTTAAACTGCCCAACAATAATGCAATAGAGAAAGTGCAGAGTGTATAACAAGCAAACTTAAATATAAGAACATACTGAAGAAACACTAACTTTAGAACCACGGCGCTTATCGATCTTGTACTCTGGAGTGCTGGATCGTTTTTCAACCCTCTCTGGCTCAATGTCTTTATCACGGTTCTTTTTCCGGTAGCGTATTGAAAGAGATGGATCCCTTTCTAAGAGATAGAGAATTAGAACTGATATTGTAACAAAATATATTTTAATATGACAAAGTGCATGTTTAAATATTTTAAGGTGAACAACAGTGGAAAAAAGGTCATTAAACACTGACCCCGACACTGGTGGCAGTACCACTCCCTGATAGCTTTGGCCATCTTCTCTGTCACATTTATACAGTGACCATGAAACCACTCATTGCACTTGTCACAACCACTGTGGGAAAAAGATGCGACACAAATTAAGCTCTCAGTTTGGACGCATACATATTCATATTCTTTGAGAAAGAATTTTTGGAGAGATTTGTCTCACATCATGAAGCAGTTAATGTCTGGTTTTCGACAAATGCAGTAGAGAGGCGCATTCTCTCCATCTATTACAGTCTTTTTCATAGCTGGAGCCTGGTCCATATCAGACATCTCGCTGTCCTATGAAGACAATAGAACGAAAACATTGAAAATAATACAATCAATACAATAAAACTGCAAGACACACTCAAAGGAAATATCAACATCAAAACATTATCGTGCTTCAAAGACTATGTTTGTATGGCATTTAATTAGAAATAATAACAATAAAAACACATTAAATTAGTTATCCATTTAAAACAAAAGAAAAAAGTACATGATTTGGCCAAAGTTAAACATCTGTGTGTCACAATACATGTATTGTGGTCCATTTGTATAGCATGATAGCACACTTGATAGCGAGAAAATAGATTAACTATCCAGTGCTGAAAATCTAGTGCTGGTTTACAATATAATTAGTGAAATAAATAATTCGTTCTTTCATTTGCAACGATCGCTTTTAGAGAACTAATTTTGTATTATTTTGACTGCTCAATCGGAGCTAATATGCTATCAAATCATAATAGCAGACTTAACGTACCATGGCTGCTGCTTCCCCGCCTTCTAGAAGATCCGATCAAACAGAGCGAATAAGGATAAATTGAGATAATGTCTCACTGCATGAAAACGTAAATGTCCGGAATGCTCCGACTTTGATAACAGTCAAATTCCCCAAACAAAACTAGGAACTGGAGCAATATTACAAACCTAGCCTAATTGTTACCGTGGGCAGTGGACAACAGCGTTGTTTCGGTTCTGTTTCGGCAGAGGGTTGATTGTCATAATAAAAGTCCTCATGGGGGGAAAAGCTATGTTCATTTTCTAGGTCGTTTACAGACAAAGTACATTCCATCACATGAAGATCATTGAAAGACTTAATAATTTTCTGTTTAAAAAAAAAAAAAAAATTAAAAAAAAAAAAAAACAGCAACAATAGACCTACTAACAATTATACTTATACTACTACTACTAATAATAACAATAATAATTAATAATAATCATAATTGTTATTATTAATATTATTATTATTATTGTTATTATTATATCATTGTTGTTGTAATAAATGTTATTGCATTTTTTTATTGGTAGGGGGTGTGGTCCTATCAACACAATGAGCATGCTAACGAATGGATAATGATTAGGCAACGGCCCCTGCAGAGCAAGTATCAATCTGGTATCTGAGGGGCGATGAGAAAGAGATGAATGTGGTGTTGAAGGTTAGTGAATTTTCATAAACTTGAATGATCATAGATAATAATACGTAAGATTGTATGGTATAACTTGGCAATAGTAGAAAACAAGTTGAAAAAGACGGGAGGCAACATTATGTAACATTATGCAACATTTAAACATGAATTGTTTTTGGTTTACAAAGCAACTATTATAAATATTGCATTACTGTTCGACTGCAAATATCTGTATCTGTATTAATTTGGTGACAATGCCGCACATTGATATCCTACGGTTTACATGATGAAGAGGCAGCAGTGTGTTTTTACGAGAAATTTGGTCCTAAAATATATTTGGTGAAATTTAGGTTGAAGATTGTAGAATAATTTGTAATGTTTAATTCGTTTTAATAAGAATATTATATGTATAGACTATTTTTGTTTTAATTTCTATTGTATTTGGATAATTTTAGGTAGGCTGTCTGTTTATTAATATCCTGTAAACTTAGGCTATTTTTTGTTTGTTTCTTTGGGGGTTGAAATCTGCTTGGAAAGAAATTTTCCTGGCATCTCTTTGACTCAAGGTAAGCAAACATTGGACTAATAGGTTGCTGAAATTTATTGCCCTCTTTACATCTAGGATGCCTCTTATCCCTGTCACACAATATGTTTGCCAAATGGATTGAGATTAATAATAGATTAATGACTCTGGCACTTTTTGCTCCATCAGTACTTTTTTACGCTAAGCTTTGTATTTTTTTGTGTATATGTATAATATTTTGAAAATACTTTGCGCATATCAAATGTATAAATCAAAAATGATTACACCCATCAGTAAAAAGTAGTCATATTAGTCACAAAACAAGAAAACTGAAATGGTGTTCACACATTATTAACTGTTAGTTCCATATCAACATGTCAAGTGATCAATTAGCTTCTTTCATAGTATTTTACATTAGTATTTAATATATGCTAATGTCACAGACTGTAGCTCATCTAATCTGTGATTCCTGCGTTTGAATATTTTATGACATGGTTAGGAGTTCAAATGCTCTGGCATTTTCACTTTACATCTTTACACTTATTCTTGTTGTAGCGAATACTGTGAGAGGAGTTTGAAAAGATGAATTGTGACCATGACGAGGAACATGGCCGGTCAACTGGATCAAAATCCAGCTTTGGTGAAGATGACCCGCAAGTTCATTCAGTTCCAAGTGTATCAACTTTTCAAAACTCTGGTAAGACTTTTCCGTTCTCTTTTAATACATCAGTAGAGAGGAAAAGAGCAACTAATAATGTGCTTTGTTTATTTTATAGAGTCATCTGACAAAAAAGACTTGAATCTACCAGAAAATGTCTAAAGGATAATGAACTCTCACCAACAGATGAACTCTCTGGAATGGATAACGCATGTCTTATTTCTCCTCTTAGTAAAACGAAACCACTAGCATTTGGTAAACATCCTTCACACTACCTATCATTCTTTAAGCCAACATCCAAATAACTTTATAATTGTCTCCTCATCTAGACGTGCATATCAAAGAAGTCCCAGCAGATGTGCAAAAGCCACTTCAAGACGCACTGGCAGAGATATCAGTGATGCTTTTCCTGTCTGTGTTCAGCTACCCGCAAACCACCTCAAAAACTCACATATCACCGCTTATAAAGCAAACAACCACCCGTCATCGCAAAATCAGCCACTCCTCCACCTCCACATCGAAAAGTCGTCTGAGCCTGAAAGCCCCTGCTGAAGGTAAGCAACACCTCAAATTACATTTGACTCAATGAAATGAGGGATTAAATTTTTATGACACTCTAATGCATTATAGATGCAGCTGAAATCCTCGCTAGCAGGACTGATAACAGCTTTCCTTCTTCCTGTCCTCTTTTATTATAAGTATTTAGCTAAATGTATGAGGGAATGCATGCACAACCCAGACTTTCTTAGTGTGGTGCTGATTAGTAGTATAAAGGGCTCTT
This sequence comes from Semotilus atromaculatus, assembly GCA_031834385.1. NCBI lineage: Eukaryota > Metazoa > Chordata > Actinopteri > Cypriniformes > Leuciscidae > Semotilus > Semotilus atromaculatus. The sequence goes on from JAULUF010000020.1 coordinate 9,611,976, forward strand.
AAACATATACAAACAGGATAGCAGTTTTATGATGGACTACTGACTACAGTGTCAGCAAAGCTGCTTTATTTGTGGTTACCACATCAATATTTTGTCTGTGTTACAGCCATTAAAGGAATATTCCGGGTTCAATACAAGTTAAGGTCAATCGACAGCACTTGTGGCGCAATGTTGTTGATTATTACAGAATTAATTTAGACTCTTCCCTCCTTGTTCTTAAAAAAAAGCAAAAAGTCTGGTTTACAGTGAGGGACTCAGGAAGTGAATGGGGCCATAAGACATAAACAATGTGTGTAAACATTAAAGGACTGTAAAAAATTATGATTTCAACAACTTTACAGCTCAAATAATAGTTTTAAAGTTTCATTTCCGACATGAAACGGAAATGGCGAAAGTCTTTTCTTCCTGTTGTGACGTATATGAGTGAAACGGCTTCTCGAACAAGGAAAAATGGACGGGGCTTGATTTTGTGCGTCGGGAATTAATTGGATGGTTGTGGTTTGCTATTGTTGTGATCTCATGTGAGTAACAGGTTGTTCCGCCTTCACACCTGAAGAGAAGAGAAGAGAAGAGAAGAGAAGAGAAGAGAAAGAGAAGAGAAGAGAGAGAGAAGAGAAGAGAAGAGAAGAGAAGAGAAGAGAAGAGGGAGAAGAGAAGGAAAGAGAGAGAAGAGAAGAGAAGAGAAGAGAAGAGAGGAGAAGGTAGGGGAAGAGAAAAGGTGAAGAGAAGAAAAGGGAAGAGAAGAGAGGAGAAGAGAAGAAGAGGAAGAGAAGAGAAGAGAAGAGAGGAGAAGAGAAGAGAGGAGAAGAGAGGAGAAGAGAGAGAGGAGAAGAGAAGAGAAGAGAAGAGAAAGAGAAGAGAAGGGAAGAGAAGAGAAGAGAAGGAGGAGAAGAGAAGAGAGGAGAAGAGAAGAGAAGAGAAGAGAAGAGAAGGGAAGAGAAGAGAGGAGAAGAGAAGAGAAGAGAAGAGGAGAAGAGAAGAGAAGAGAAGAGAAGAGAAGAGAAGAGAAGAGAAGAGAAGAGAAGAGAAGAAGAGAAGAGAAGAGAAGGGAAGAGAAGAGAGGAGAAGAGAAGAGAAGAGAAGAGAAGAGAAGAGAGGAGAAGAGAAGAGAGGAGAAGGTAGGGGAAGAGAAAAGGTGAAGAGAAGAAAAGGGAAGAGAAGAGAGGAGAAGAGAAGAAGAGAAGAGAGGAGAAGAGAAGAGAGGAGAAGAGAGGAGAAGAGAAGAGAGGAGAAGAGAAGAGAAGAGAAGGGAAGAGAAGAGAAGAGAAGAGAGGAGAAGAGAAGAGAAGGGAAGAGAAGAGAGGAGAAGAGAAGAGAAGAGAAGAGAGGAGAAGAGAAGAGAAGAGAAGAGAAGAGAAGGGAAAGAGAGGAGAAGAGAAGAGAAGAGAAGAGAAGAGAGGAGAAGAGAAGAGAAGAGAAGAGAAGAGAAGAGAAGAGAAGAGAGGAGAAGAGAAGAGAAGAGAAGAGAAGAGAAGAGAAGAGAAGAGAAGGGAAGAGAAGAGAAGAGAGAGAGGAGAAGAGAAGGGAAGAGAAGAGAGGAGAAGAGAAGAGAAGAGAGGAGGAAGAGAAGAGAAGAGAAGGGAAGAGAAGAGAGGAGAAGAGAAGAGAAGAGAGGAGAGGAGAAGAGAAGAGAAGAGAAGAGAGGAGAAGAGAAGAGAAGAGAAGAGAAGAGAGGAGAAGAGAAGAGAGGAGAAGAGAAGAGAAGAGAAGGGAAGGGAAGAGAAGAGAGGAGAAGAGAAGAGAAGAGAAGAGAGGAGAAGAGAAGAGAAGAGAAGAGAAGAGAGGAGAAGAGAGGAGAAGGTAGGGGAAGATAAAAGGTGAAGAGAAGAAAAGGGAAGAGAAGAGAAGAGAAGAGAGGAGAAGAGAAGAAGAAGAGAAGAGAGAGAAGAGAGGAGAAGAGAAGAGAAGAGAGGAGAAGAGAGAGAGAAGAGAAGAGAGAAGAGAAGAGAAGAGAGGAGAAGAGAGGAGAAGAGAGGAGAGGAGAAGGTAGGGGAAGAGAAAAGGTGAAGAGAAGAGAAGAGAGGAGAAGAGAAGGGAAGAGAGGAGAAGAGAAGAGAAGAGAAGAGAAGAGAGGAGAAGAGAAGAGAAGAGAAGAGAGGAGAAGAGAAGAGAAGAGAAGAGAAGAGAAGAGAAGAGAAGAGAAGGAAGAGAAGAGAAGAGAAGAGAGGAGAAGAGAAGAGAAGGGAAGAGAAGAGAGGAGAAGAGAAGAGAAGAGAGGAGAAGGAAGAGAAGAGAAGAGAAGAGAAGAGAAGAGAAGAGAGGAGAAGGTAGGGGAAGAGAAAAGGTGAAGAGAAGAAAAGGGAAGAGAAGAGAGGAGAAGAGAAGAAGAGAAGAGAAGAGAAGAGAAGAGAAGAGAGGAGAAGAGAAGAGAGGAGAAGAGAGGAGAAGAGAAGAGAGGAGAAGAGAAGAGAAGAGAAGAGAAGAGAAGGAAGAGAAGAGAAGAGAAGAGAAGAGAGGAGAAGAGAGGAGAAGAGAAGAGAAGAGAAGAGAAGGGGAAGAGAAGAGAGGAGAAGAGAAGAGAAGAGAAGAGGAGAAGAGAAGAGAAGAGAAGAGAAGAGAAGAAGAGAAGAGAAGAGAAGGGAAGAGAAGAGAGAGAAGAGAAGAGAAGAGAAGAGAAGAGAGGAGAAGAGAAGAGAGGAGAAGGTAGGGGAAGAGAAAAGGTGAAGAGAAGAAAAGGGAAGAGAAGAGAGGAGAAGAGAAGAAGAGAAGAGAAGAGAAGAGAAGAGAGGAGAAGAGAAGAGAGGAGAAGAGAGGAGAAGAGAAGAGAGGAGAAGAGAAGAGAAGGGAAGAGAAGAGAAGAGAAGAGAGGAGAAGAGAAGAGAAGAGAAGAGAAGAGAAGAGAAGAGAAGAGAAGAGAAGAGAAGAGAAGAGAGAGGGAAGAGAAGAGAAGAGAAGAGAAGGGAAGAGAAGAGAAGAGAAGAGAGGAGAAGAGAAGAGAAGGGAAGAGAGGAGAGGAGAAGAGAAGAGAGGAGAAGAGAAGAGAAGAGAAGAGAAGGGAAGAGAAGAGAGGAGAAGAGAAGAGAGGAGAGGAGAAGAGAAGAAAGAGAAGAGAGGAGAAGAGAAGAGAAGAGAAGAGAAAGAGAAGAGAAGAGAGGAGAAGAGAAGAGAGAGAGGAGAAGAGAAGAGAAGAGAGGAGAGGAGAAGAGAAGAGAAGAGAGGAGAAGAGAGAGAAGAGAGGAGAAGAGAAGAGAGGAGAAGAGAAGAGAAGGGAAGAGAAGGGAAGAGAAGAGAAGAGAAGAGAAGAGAAGAGAAGGGAAGGGAAGAGAGGAGAGGAGAAGAGAAGAGAAGAGAAGAGAGGAGAAGAGAAGAGAAGAGAAGAGAAGAGAAGAGAAGAGAGGAGAAGAGAGGAGAAGGTAGGGAAGATAAAGGTGAAGAGAAGAAAAGGGAAGAGAAGAGAAGAGAGGAGAAGAGAAGAAGAGAAGAGAAGAGAGGAGAAGAGAGGAGAAGAGAAGAGAAGAGAAGAGAGGAGAAGAGAAGAGAAGAGAAGAGAAGAGAAGAGAAGAGAAGAGAAGAGAAGAGAAGAGAAGAGAAGAGAGGAGAGAGAAGAGAAGAGAGGAGAGGAGAAGGTAGGGGAAGAAAGGTGAAGAGAAGAAAAGGAAGTGAAGAGAAGAAGAAAAGGGAAGAGAAGCGAAGAGAAGAGAAGAGAAGTCGCTGCAAGATGGAGGGGAAGTTATTTTCATTGAAGATTACGATGGCACATCAATTTAAAAAAAAAAAAAAATGATGTGCATGGACAAATGAATTCTAATGGATACTACAATATTCCATAAAAAAACAAGCAAGAATTGTCTATTTTGATTTCATAGTGACTTTATCAGACTAATGTAAGTGCTTTCATAAAATTATAAGCTTATTATTATAAGGCCTCCTTCACTTCCATTGTAAATGGCTCACCGTAACCTCTTTTTAATTAAAAAAAAAATGTTGTGTTGAATGCAGAACATGCATTTAATCTCACACATAATCAAATTTCTTCTCCTTTTTCCTGCACTTCTAGACCTGTGTGCATCCTTTCTGTTGGCGTGTTTGTTCTGCAAGTTTTGGGATTGCTTGCTGGCCGTTGGTGATGGTTGTCAATTCTGCGTGGCCTCAATCTGTACATCCTTCTGCTCTCAAGCATGTTGTTGCGACCCTTCCTCTCTGGAGGACTTCATGGATTTTTGCCAGTGTTGCAGCTGTGCCGAGTACGTGGAGGCGTGCGGCTGCCGTTGTGGAGGAGACGTCTTCGACTGCTCCACGTGCGACATCTGTCTACAGACGGCTGAGTGTCTGGAGCTCGGCATGGAACTCTCTCAGCTTCTGTTTCACTAGCTGCAGTCTCACTGTCATTTATATACTGGTCATGACTATCAGATAAGGCTGGAATGTAGCGAATGTAATGTGTTGATTTCACAAGCATGTAAATCTGCTGGTTGATTGTGGGTATGATACTGCACGGCTGCATTTTCACACTGCATCAGAGGAAAAATGCGTATGCTGTTTACATATCATCTGAACTACAATATATCAAAATATTACAATTTTTGTCCAGCTCATTGCAATTTGAGAGTAAACATAATTGGTCAAATACAAAAAATAATTATATGTATATATATGGCAAGACAATGTTAGAATGCATTATACTAAATGTATCTTATATACAGTTCTTCCCTCTTTTTTATGTTTTAAAGCACTTTTGTATGAAAAGAATGCAAGTTAGCCAATGTATGCAAAAGAGCTGCTAGATTTGTTTACCTAAACCGGATAACTTGCACATCAAATCTGGCATATTAAATTAATGTTGAGATGAAGCAGGAGGTAAATGTGCAAATTTGATTGAATAAACAATAACAAATGAGTTCTATTGTTGTATGGAGATCTTTGAACGAGAAACATTTGAAAAAAAGTCAAGCATGAGATTTTTTCATCAGATCAGTTTATTTTAGCCAATTAAATGCACATAAACATTAAATTTAAATAAATAAAAAAATTCTCAATTATAAATTATGCGCTTGAAAAAATCTGTTTATAATATTGAAAAAGAACAACACCTTCCTTTAATTGAGTACAGATGTAATAAAAGTAAAGATGGCAATAAAGAGGGCAGCTGATAAAAATAACTGTCAATTCGGTTTTAATGAGTAGAATTATGTCTTTAGACACAGCAATGCATATTTCTAAGGACTGTACTGTCAGCAAGTGAAAAAAAATTTTTTTATTGCTTTGTGACTTCACATAAATCATTTCAGACATTCAAGTTTTGAAATATATTTTACAAGTCTGTGCTTTTAGCTTTAAATCATATAGTTTTATATATCATACATTCATTTGAATTGCTGCAGAACTCACAGAAAACTCATTTGTATTAATTTCTTTATATTTACAAACCAAATAAATTACTTTTGTTCCTTGAAGCTAAAGGCACAGTCTGATCAGAGATGAAACTTAATTTTGGCTTTGACTGGCAATACGCTCAATGTCATGTTTCTGAGCACATCTACAGAACATTTACATTCGCAGGTAGGTGTATATTTAGCTGCATCTAACAAAATGCTGATTTAGATCTATTGCTTAATAAAAAAGCACTTTAGGCAGAGGAGGTAGCTTGTGAAGTTTTACACCTGAAAAGCTAATTGTGCATGATGTTTATGTGGCTTGTTTCCTTATATACATTCCAAAAATCTGTAACACTTTGCGCATAATTCATTAACATAAGTTAACGCGTCAGGTATCAAGTAACAATGAACAAAAATGCTTACAATTAATTGGTTAAATGTTAATTTATAAATATATTACTGTACATCAATAAATCATGTTTGTTCATAATACATTAATCAGCATCAAATCTTTAAATATATTATTTTAAAATGTATTAGAATTGGTAGAAATCAGCTTCTAGTATAACTAGAAATTGTTTGATATTCTTTTTTATGATACCTGACGTATTAATGCCAAATAATTTTATGAATATATGTAAAAAAAATTTTTTTTTTTTTTTTTGGAAGTAACACTTTACAATAAGGTTCCATTAGTTATAATGCATTAACTACAAAAAGCAATATATTTATTACAGCATTTATTCATCTTTGAACGTTAGTTAAAAATATATAACTGGTCATTTTTAGTTTATGTCAGATCAGTCAAATAATATTAACAGATACCACTTTTGACTTTAATAACGTATTGGTAAATGTTGAAATTAATACATGAAGATTAATAAATGCTGTATTAATTGCAAGTTCATGTTAACTAATGAACTAACTATTGTTAACAAATTGAACCTTATTGTAAAGTGTTACCAAATGAATTTCACCTTATTCTATAGTCACCAAAAAAAATCATACATGAACACCAGCACCGTCACAAATTTGTTTAGCAATGTAACATTGAAAAAGGTCAAATTAACTAAGCTTAAAAGGAAGTGTTGTAAACAAACAAATAAAAAGTAGAAATTTCAAACCAGTTAGTAGTAAATATGCAAGTACTTGGCTGAAAGTAAAGCCAGCAAAGTGTTAAAAAATAGACTTTTCTGATATATGCAGTAAATATTGCTTGAACATTTTCATCAACAATATGCAATAAAACAACTCCGAAAGATCCCTTTGGTATGGTAAGTGACTACTACACTCCAAAAACATATATATGTGCACTTGCATGCTCTGAATGCAGAGTCTAATAACACATCTATCACATTAATAAACGTCACATGATTTACCCTTATGGCAGCTGAAGGCTAAAGGAAGGCTTAGAAAGGCTAAAACGTCCTACATTTTAGCTACAAAAAGGCTAAACGGTTTGGGTGCGTTTCAGACTTGGTATAAACATTTGGGAGTGTTGCAATCACTGACTGCCAATGAAACGCTGTAATACTACAGTTATTTTTTTAATGAACTGCCTTGAATCAAAGAGAACACAGAGTGTTCTATAAAGGGATAGTCCACCAAACAATGAAAAATCCATCAACATTTCTGCAGAACACAAAAGAAGATATTTTGAAGAAAGTTGATAACCAAACTGCTTTGGTGACGCATTGACTTCAACACCACAGACTAGAGCTGCATGATTATGGATAAATTGAGAATCACAATTTTTTTGTTTAAAATAAAGATCATGATTGCCCCACGATTCTAAACAGACAACTAGACAAAATAACATACATCTCTAGAAGTTCTGACAAAATGTTAATTGCTGCAGTCTATAAACGTTTAAATAATTTGAATGAATGATTCAATGACTCACTCATAAAGACCACTCTATCCATTACTAATCGTGCAGCTCTAACTGAGAGATTTAGCAAAATATCTTCTTTATGTTGTAAATGACCCTTTAAAACATTCCACGTCGTCCCACATGAGGAAAAAGCACAGAAACATACATCTAGTGGTCAGTTCTGTCACAAGTCATCCTCCATGTTTACACTACTGTCGTGGCTGCTGGTCTTGGAGGCTCCAGGGGAAAAGAGCACATCTGAAGACCTGATAGTGGACATCGTGCAGCCGTCATCCATCAGAATGTCACTGAGACCCACGTCAGAGTAAAGAACAGAGGCCGTAGGGTCGTCCAGATCTGCAAAGCTAAAGGTATCCAGATCGAGAGGGCCGCTTACTGCCGCAGCAGCCGGGGAGCCGGAGGGAGGGATAGCGAGGAAGGGAGAGGGGGAAGTCTGTGCCATGGCAGCATCCATGCTGAGGTGGCTCTGAGGTTGGCCTTCCCCAACGCCAGGCTGCATGGACTGGTTTGCCTGTAGTAGCTGTTGCTGAAGGAAGGAAGCATCTGTGCTCAGGCCTTGAGACACAGCTGTGTTGAGGCCATGGTGGCGAGCTTGCATCTCTAATTCCTGTGTGCAACAAACAGAAGGTGGTGTTAGAGGCTAGCTTTTCACAGGTGTTCACAGAATAAAGAAGTGGAACAAGTTAAGTGTTAAAGAGGAATGTTTTGAGAGGAAAGCTAATGTTTCACATACCTGTATGCGGAGCAGCAGGGCCTGGTTGGATTGTTCCATTTTCTTTTGCCTCATCTCAATCTCTTTGGCCCTCTGTTGCTCTTTCTGAAGTTTTCTTATATAATCAACAGAAGCCTTTAAAATGGTTCCCTTGTTCCAACGCATCTCCCTGCCATTTCAAACATACAGGAGATAAATATTATTATTTTGTTAAAAAGCTATGCTGCTTATTATTTATGTGGACAGGACACATTTTTTCAAGATTCTTTGATTAATATAAAGTTCATATGAACAGCTTATGTTTGAAATAGAAATACATTGTAACAGTATAACATTACGTATTCGTTATAACATTGTCTTTACGGTCACTTTTTTATAAAATGTAATGCATACTTGTTCAATGAAAATATTAATTTCTTTATTGAAATTAACCGATTGACTGACCCAAACTTACACAATATGTAGCATATATATATATAATTTTAGTGGCTCAACTAATGACAATTTAAAAGAGAACTGAAATGTTTTTAGTTTTGGCATTTATAATTGTCTTCAAAACTAATTTCAAGCATCAGCCTTTAGATCAAAAGGTTTTTAAAATCATGAAAAAAAAAAAGAAAGAAAATCAGCCAAAGGTGTCCAAATTTTTTTACTGGTATTGTAAGTTTTTTTGTTACATTATGTGTGCTTTCTTTAAAAAAAGGTGCCACAAAGCTTAGGGTTTCAAGGAAAGAAACTTACGGATCACTGGATTTGGGTATCATAGCCCCTAATTCCTTTATTCTGTCATTTATGTTGAATCTTCTCCGCCTTTCAACTACACAAGGCAAAACACAGATTTAGGCTGAGTCATGTAATGACATGGTAAACAAACACTACACGACTGGAGCATGTGTCTTTTGAACTCACTGAGATTATGATTATCTTTCTTCTGCCTCTCCTTCATGAAAGCTCTGGCATCTGTGTCTGACAATAAACAGCTATTATGACTACTGCACAATACTGTAGATTCATAACACAACAAGTTGAAACCGATGGAACACAGAAAAAGGCTGTTGAGTTAAAACATTACCAGAAAATTCCCTTTTGATGTTGGGCAGATCTGCTGGACAGGAATTGCTGACGGTGATGTTGGGGGCTGGCATGCCAGGACTGCTGTAGACATCCAGAAGGTTACCTGGTAGCTAAGACAACAACGGGGAAGACAAATCCAATCAAAACCCTTCAAAACACTGAGCTGTACCAGGAAACATATTGTGGTAATATGGTGTTTACATCAGCCTAAAAACTAAAATTACATTTTGCTTCACCATCAAGTATACTATGGTTTAAGAACATTAATTTAAATAAACTCTGCAAGGAACATTTTCCCTCCAGAAAATAAATAAAGGAAAATCCTTCGCCAGTGGTTTCTAGAGTTCTTTCTATTTTGTGCCATGCTGTACAGTCCGTTCAGTCCTTTTTGTGCCCTCCCTGTTAATTCCTGCCAGGCAGGTGTTAGGTAAGTGTCAGAAGTGAATGTTTATGTCGATTGCAGAGGTGCATCCCCATTTATCGCCTCCCTCATAAGTGCAGTGGTTAGCATTCACTCTTAAAAGGGGTGGGGACATTTGCGTTCAGGAAATGATCCCTCCGTAGCTTTCAGAATGGCTTACGGCGGTTTACCACAAATATAGATGGGGTTCAAAGAGCCTTTTATTCAGAACATTGCCATAATGTTATGGATGTGTTCATCAATAATAAAGATCATCGCTCAGCTTACCGTGTTCGGAAGTTGTAGGCCAGAATCTATCAGTGACATGATGTCATCATTGAAGCTGGACTCGAGGCTGATGATGTCGTCGATTACATCATCCATCTGAGGGAATGCAATCAAGGTTTAGAATGAGTACTGTCGTATTGCATATCTAATCGCTTCAGAAAAAGTGGGTTGTAAACAAGTATGTTTTTAGGGAACCAATGAACTGTATTCTTAACAAGAGTGTGTTTTATGGGCGATCTAAAGCCGAAGTGCTGTATGCTGTGAAAGAGGGGTGCAGATATAATTAAGCTGCTGGTGTGGTATTTTGCAGTTAAATGCAACACAAAACTAGTGAGAGGGCAAGATGAACAAAGAAAGGTAAACCTGTTCACGTCTCAAGAGAGTGGCACACAGTAAAAACATAATTGGGCTACACTTTATTTGAAGGTGTCCTTGTTAAAGTATAATTATATACACAAGTACTGAGTAATGATAATAACAACATGTACTATAGAATTAGGGTTAGGATTATGGCTATTTGAATGTAATTATGCATAATTTACGACAACAATAATTTAACTTTGTTAGTTAAGAGATGGGGAGAGATGAGGCTCAGTCTGTGCAAAACAAGGAAATCCTAATGCGGGTAATGGCGATACTTCCAGCAAACGTGCTGTATTTCTGCTAACACCAGCCTGGTAATTATACAAACTTTATTTCCACCTCTTTGATGATCTGACACGTATGTATAAGCCTTGTAAATCTCACAGTAATTATGCGTGAATGGAAGTTGAAGTTCAATACAGGCAACGTGCCAATTTGACACTGGATGACATGTCAACTAGCTAGCTAGTTAGCTTAGCGCTAACAGCTGGATGGAGCCAAAAACAACCATTCTGCATGTGTGAAGCGATTACAATATAAAGCTTACAAAATGTTCATCATAAACTGGCGCTAAGACCCAGAATCTGCCTAAATTTACGGTCAGGAGCCGCTACTGTTTAGATATAAATAAACATGTCAGTGTATATTTAGATGTGCTTTACCTCTTCTTTGTTGGAGCCCAGGTTAAGATGTGCCATTGGGCTATTGGGAGCACTGCTTGCAGAAGGGCCCATCTCCGGAGCAGAGTTTGACTGCGGGACGGGGGATACACCAAGAGTTTGTGTGGCAACTTTATTGCCTAGTGTGGTGGACAAGTACTGCTTCACTTGCTGCCTCTGAGCCTGCTGGATGTGGTATTTAGTTGGGTTCTCAAGATGAGTTTGCACCTACAGCAAAGTAAAAACACTGGGTTAATGTTCATGTAAAGACATCAGTGACATTTCATTCTCTACAATACGTTTCACCCCGTGTATTAGTCATGAGGAGAGAAATTTTGCCACTTTACATAAAAAAAGGGAACTCGCACTTATGTTGACTCTACATTTTATGCATGTGACATCAAAACTAAATTTTAGTGGACTGCACAATGCCTTATTTTTGAAAATAGGTTTTTTAGGAGTATTTAAGTAACTTTTACACTCTTAAATGTAAGCATTTATTCCAAAAAAAATTCATACCAAAGAGTTTCTTTTGTGATGTGTATTATCATTTTCAAACAAATTTCTTTTTTAGGTCAAGCTTTAACCTTTCAGCTAATTGTGTCACGGTTACTAGACATGTAGCAGTTAGGATGCTACTCCAGTGCACAGTAGCAGAAAGTTATTTCGACCGAGAGAGTTCTTTAAGGCTGATAAGAAGGTCCGACCCACCTTCAGAACCTCCACCGGTACTTGAGCTGGAGGAGGGCGGGCAGCCATGGGTGGCACCGTGACAGAGATGGCGGGAGTGGAATCTGTTGGGCGGAGCTGAGCGACAGACGCCTGCTGCTGCGCCTCCCTCCTTTCCTGCTCCTGCGCCTGCTCCCGCATCAGCTGTTGCCGTAGCAACACTCGGGATGACATGGCTACGCTGGATCCACGGGTCAAGTATGAGAAGAATTAACAAGCTGCAATGGTGAAAGCATTAAAAAAAAATTTTTGGTAATGTTACAGGATCAGCAGTATAAAAAGGAAATAACAGGGATGATCACTTCTCTTTTTGGACAATGAAGACTTGAGGAACAGGGACATTTTTACTTATTTGAGTCATCACTCAGCATTCACAGAGAAATATAATACTCTACCAAAGCACAATCAGCAAAGACATTAACCTCTCAAGACTTAAGCAGAAAGAATATTATATCTCATTAACATATATATTTTAAAATATTATAAATACAGTATTGTTAAAGGCTATAACACTTACCTAATATAAAACATACGCAACAATATGAAATGACAGAGACCAGTGAAATATTATTTTTTATTTACAAGAAAAAATGTCTGACCAAAAACTACTGCTTAACATTTAAGATGAATACGTAATATATAATTATTATTTAAATCTGCAGCTCTGTCATCATGGGGAAGTGCAGAATTTACCTGATGACAGCCAACCAAAAAAAAAAAAAAAAAAAAAAAAAATTGGATTTGCCTTTAAGACTGTCCCTCTAAATACCAACAAAATATCAGGCACAAACACTAATCTGAACGTATCCCTTTAGCTATAAATTGACAAAACACTTTTTAAATTGTGATAGTGCAGTTAACGTTAGCTCAGCTGTGAGTTATGTAATAGTTTGCTATAGGTCAGGATTAGCCGAAGTTTAGCAAGTTCGTAAACATTAACCAAAATAACTTTTGTATTAGTTATTTACAACAGTAAACAATTGTAACTGCATATGACAATTCCTAAAGCGCAATTAACAAACCCGGAATGGTTGTTTTTGGCACCATCCAGCTGTTAGCGCTAGGCTAACTAACGTTAGCAAGCTAGTTGACATGTCATCCAACGTCAAATTGGCACGTTCCCTGTAACGTTATTTGATTTCTTCAACGTCCATTCACGCATAATTACTGTGAGATTAACAAGGCTTATACATACGTGTCAGATCATCAAAGAGGTGGAAATAAAGTTTGTAGAGTTACCAGGCTGGTGTTAGCAGAAGTACAGCGAGTTTGCTGTAAGTATCGCCATTACTCGCATGAGGATTTCCTTGTTTTGGACAGACTGAGCCTCATCTCTCCCCATCACACTCAACCATCTTATTGTTTGTTATTGTTAACTAAAACCTAAATCTATTAATAATAGTTAATTAAAATAAACTGAAATAAAATGCAATTAAAATATAAATAAATACAATACAATGTAATAGTTTAGAAAATTAGAAACAAATTGAATAAACGTATTTTAAGAAGTAAAAGTAATTGAACTACTAAAATTACTAAAACTAAAATTGAAATAAATTAACACTATACTGACAAAACAAAACTAATAAAAATGACAAAAACATAAAAATGACTTTTATACAAATTAAAAGATCATTCAACATAATAATAAAAACTATTATATAATATTATATAATTACTCAATCATATTTTCTTTTCTTTAATGCATTTATGTATAATTTAGTAGCCATGCTTTAAATTATAGGTTGCTCTTTCTTCACAATCTGGTTTGACTAGTACTTATAAGTGAATAAACTGGTACCAGGACATTGAGAACTAAAAAAAAAAAGATTTTCTGATTTATGGTTAGAAAGGAGGTCAATAATAGTCATATAGGTCTAGTTGAGTCATTCTTCTCAGTCAGAGAAAATATTATTTATTTGCATATTTTAAATTGTAGATCATTTAAATATACAAGTATGTTAGTATTTTTAAGGAGAAAGTAAAATGAAATCCCAGAACATCTTGGTTTAACGCTCATCGCATCAGCTGTCAGAGAAGGAGAAATTTAAAGCTGAGGTAAGAGAATCTGAAAGTTTGGTGCCGAGTTTATCTATGAAAGAAGAAAAAAAGAGAAGTGATGTTATAATATATAGTTTTAAAGCAGTGTGTAATACATTTAATAATACATGTATGTATTAATAATAATACTTGTAAGACATGTACACGGGGATCACTCACGGATGAATTTAATCCAAACAAAGAGGGTCTTACCAGCTCTCTTTTGCTGCTTCTTTCTTTTTTTGTTGGCAGCCAGGAGGGCCTGACCTTGCAGGAGTGGGTCAACATCCAGAATGTCTTTTAGGTCCACTGGCTTTGGGCCTACAGCTTCAATTGCACCACCGCTTTTTGTCTTGGGAACCTTGAGCTCAACAGTCATCGGTCCAAACTTAATAGAAGAATTATAATTGAAAGTCAAAAATGAGATCCGAGTCGTAAAACACACCATAACAAATCGCCACCAAACTAACCTTTGTGCACTGAATGATTAATATAGGTGGATGTAAAAATGATCTTGAACTGAACCATGTAATGGATGTACCTCTGGGTCCTCATCTGCATCCATTAATTCAACTGTGTCTTGAAGGTCAGGGTCCTCTGATGGTTTGTCCATTTGCAGTTCTGCTAGATCTTCTCCTTGACCGCCTTCTGTCAATCCAGATGTAGCCATACAGAACCCCATCTGTGCGTCAGATGTGCCACACTCTAAATTGTTAAAAAAAATATACATAATGACAAATGTGTGTATAGGTAATGTGTGGTTATAAAACTTATATAAAATACGTTATGTCTATTTCATTGACAGTATAGCCAGAATTACCAGCCAGTGCCTCCAGATTTCCCTTCTCCAGTTCATCCCAGTCAAATGCTTTGCCCATCTCAGCTACAATCTCAGCACTGACATGCGTGGGCAGCGTGTGAGTCTCAGGAGGATGTGTGAAGTAGCTGATACGACCCCTGCACAAGACAGAGAAAGACTTATAAAATGTACTTTACACTACAGACGACAGTTTTTGACCAACAAGTAACAGCTGTGCTAGTAAAAATTTGAGGTCATTTTAGGGTGTTTACACAACAATTATGTACTTAAAACGGAAAAGTTCTTTCTTTTGATGTTATCAAAACTATCCGCGAAAACGACTAAAAACACTGTGCATCCGAGGCCAGTAGTTGGCAATGTCATATAAACATTACACGCCTATAGACTAAACACGTAATACCCATGCGCATGATGTCAGAGTTTTCACAAATTTGTGTTTTTGTTGTTTACATGGAGACGATAGTAACATCGTTTTCAAAAACTTGGACTTTGAAACCCATTTGTCCCAAAATGTCTCTGGGCTTTTTTAACCATAAAATGAAAGCCAATTTTGGACACCATTCACTTTCATTGTATGTGCAAACAATTGAAACATTCTTCAAATTATAATTTTTTTTCTTCCACAGAAGACAGGCGAACAAGGTGAGTAAATGACAGAATTTTTATTTTTGGGTAAACGATTCTTAAAAAAGGTCAACATGTAACTGACGTTAAATTCAACGGGACTATAACCTCACCCTGTCCAATCCATAAGAACACTCTTGGCAGCTTTGTCTGAGTCAGGAAGCCCTCCTTTCCTCAGCTTGCCTTGACGACGGGCAAGTAAGGCCAGGAACTCATGTACTGTCTGGAAGTCTGGAATTCCATAATGATCCATAATCTACATAAGAAAGATTAAAAACCAAAGGGCTCTCAATCATATGTAACACTGTGATTCCACATTAAATTAAACTAAAGTTCTTGAAATATAAGTTGCAAACCTGTATTTTATTGCAGCGCCTCAATATGGCTTCAACAGGTGGAATTGGGTCCACCAGCTGCTCAATCTTCACACAGTTGCGAAGGATCATGGCAGCATCACTGGTTGAGGTTGCCATTACAATACCAGGGCAATCTAAAAGTTTGATATGTTTGTCTAGATGGACCTCCTGTAAACATCTGAAAAACACATTGATTCGAGGGAAAGGCAGCTTAGAATGATAGAAAAATTTACTTTATATTTATAAAAAAAACATACTGACAAAACAAAACTTATTAGCATACTTGGTAACTCCAGGTGTAGCTCCAACATTACATGCACGAGCACGCTTCAAGCTGTTAATTAAACTGCTTTTCCCCACATTCGGAAAACCTGAAACATTTCGTTAACTTTTATAGACTTTTACGACAGTTTTTTTTTTTTTTAAATACATATGTTGCAAAAAACATCTTACCAACCACTCCCACAGTTATGGCTGTTTTTATATCTTGGTTCCGGCAGTAGTTTCCTAATAGTTTCATTAAACAATCCGCCCCGACACATGCACTGCTTTCGAGCAGCTCTTGAGTAGCCTGGGTCACAGGCACACGACTGCGTTTCTGTGGAAGTCAGACAACAGAAAAACTTTACTGTAAAGACTATATAATAAATAAGTCACAGTAAAAAAATAAAATAATAATAAAATAAAATAAAAAAACGTGCATTTTGTTCACACATTTTTGTTTCTTTCTTTTGAGAGTAATATTCGTGGCTTGAAACAGATGGAAATTTTTACAGGCTTGTGCTTCAGTTTTATGGATGTTTTGCACTCCTGGCTTTTGTGCCAGTCATGTGATTGAAAAATATGAATTGTAGCGCTCACCAAATTTTTGTTCTGCTGCTGAGTGGAGGATTTGAAAGCCACAGTAGGAAACTCATTGCGAAGATACTTGATCCATTTTTCCACAATATCCTTGGACACCAAATCTTGAGGTGGGAAAAAAACAAACAGTTTTTTGTCTGTTGCAGAATGAAGTTTTCAATTGTACATGCAAAAATTCTCTCTTACCAATTTTATTTAGAACGAGTACAATTTTTTTGTTGGTTCCACTTTGGACAACCGCCTGTTCAACCTGTGGACAGCGGCAGCCTAAGGGATCTCTGGCATCCATAACCTCTAAAATAACATCTGCTGCCTCTATTACCTAATGTAAAAAGAAGTAAATTGTCATTAAGAAATGGCCAATAGAGGTTAATTTTTAAGGGGAAGTATAATGGGTTATCAAAACATGCCAGTACAGGAAAAAGTACCTTTTTAAATTCTCTGCAGTAAGCCTTTCTTGAGTTCTCAGTTTCAAAGTTTACATGCTTCTCCAGGTTTTGCATTTGAATTTCCTACATTCATTGCATTAAAAATACAGAGTTATTAAGACAAAGGTGCTACAATGATTTGCAATTGCAAAAAAGATAATTTATAGATATGTTAAAGTGGTTGAACAATATAGTGACATGGTTAAATTAGGGCTGCACGACTAATCAAAATGAAACCGCACTCAATTTGGCAAAGGCTGCGATTATTTTATGCGCAGCTTGTCAGTGAAGTACGGCTCTGTGATCAGTAGTAAATGCTGCTCCATGTGAAAGCCAGAGACCGTCTCACGCAGACACACCAAAAATGCCCCGCCGCAGAAGTACAATAACGCACATCATTCCAGGAAATCCCTATGGGCATCATACTATTGCTGTAGCTGAATAAACAGAAGATTGAAACGCTTTGATAGATTTTGACAATAAGCCAAATCATATTAAGCGCGATTTCATGTTAATTGCGATTAATCGTGCAGCCCTAGTTTAAATGATATAATGCAATTTGCAATAAATAAAAAAATCATTAGTATGGTAGTATATTTTAAAACAATGAATTTATTCAATTCTATTCAAGTGAAAGGCTAATACTTTGTCTTCAATAGTAAAATGTCATAGACACCAACCCTCTGTTCAAACTCTCTTTGTCGAAACTGGATGTCTTTCTGGAAACTGTCCAGACTTCTCCTTTTCATCATCTCTTTATCTCTTGACAACTTCTGCCTCTCCTGTTGCTCCTCCAACTAGAAAACATTTGACACAAACTGCACATTAGCATTTGTTGAGATATACATAAACATTAGTGATATAAATAAAGGTAAACGTATATATTACTCAGATCAGGAAATGTGCAACATATTTAGAAAAGGTTGTACAGTAACAGATCCCTTCCTCACCCTCTGTTTTCGGAGTTCAGCTTGTCTCTGACTGTGTTCTTTGAAGCTGCGCATATTGGGTACGCCAGGATCTTTCTTACCTCCTTGAGACTGCTGCCCATCCTTGGACTTTAGAGAAGACAGTCATCAACATACATTGCCAGAAAAAAGCTGCGACACTGAAATGATGTTTCTCATTATCTTAAATTCCTCATAAAGTTGGTCCAAAATGTGCAGAGCTGTAATCTAGGCACTTTGAAGCTCAAATATAAGATAGTTTTGATTTGTGTAGTTTTTGATCTTTCTGATAAACAACATAATTCATACAATTAAATTATAGTGTTGTTTCATAGTGTTGATTATTTAAAATGTGTAAATAATAACAGTGAATGAGTAACTTAGGAGTGTCCAAACATTTGACTGGTAGTATTTCTTGTTCTGGTACACGTAAGACATACAGTAAGTATGTGATATTAACTTCAACAAAACTAAACGGAACATTGATTTGACAGTAGATAGCATGTAGGCTAGATTACGCACCTTTTTACCGCTAAACCCCAGCCGTTTCGCTCGTTTTTGCTCTGTAACATGGTTAAAGTATTTCAATAACATGGCCATTATGTCAGCACTTTATAATGGTCTATAAGTGAAAAAAGACTCAAATGTGCATATACTCACTTGCTTTGGACATAACTCCACGTGTGAATGGTTTAAAGCGCAAGTGAAGACAGCGACAAACTCTCGTCTTTCAAAATAAAAGTCTAAGTGAGAACCCGCAGCGTCCTGTACTGTGTATGGTGGCACAATGCTGACGCAAACTTAGTAGGCCTAGTAAAACATGACTTTAGAAATTACGTCGTTAAAGCGAGACGTTAAACTTTTAATAAAGACTTTAAACTGTCATTTATTGCAATGTGCAAAAAATCTTTGAATTGCATTCATAATCAATGAGAATGTTGAGAAAGCATTGAAAAATTGCATTGTCCTGGTATGGACCTATAATTCGATGTTCAAAATGAAGTCCTGAAGTCTACTCGGGTTTGTAATAGAATAGAATAGAATAAAATAGAATAGACATCAGTATTTTTTATGATTCACACTTTTTATTGTTTTTCCTTCAAAGTGACAAAACAGTGCATTCCATTTTTACAAATAAAGGTGTTTTATCAACCCCCTCCCCCATTGCAGATTTATCAAACACATGTAAGACATAATTAGCCTAGCCTTGACCAATAAAAAATAATACTGTGGAACCAATAAAATACCATACTGTAAATATGTATCCATACTGTATACAATAAAATAATACTGTGGAAAAAGTTGTATATAAGTTGTATAAAAAAAGTTGTATCATAAAAGTTGTATAAAAGTAATATACACATCTTAAGATGCTATAGAGGTGGTAATTTAATAATAATACAAAGCTTTACAAAAGGGTTTCAGGTCTACCTTATGGCCAATTACTAAAAACAAAGAATCTAAATTGTTTGTTTGATTGCTTGATTGATTGCTTGATTGATTGATTTATGTATTTTATTCTTTAAAATGAGCATGAGTTTTTCTATTAAAAAGGTGCATTATTTTTCATTTGTATAGACATTTTTCTCACCAACCTGTAACTGACTCAAATTATTGTGCACGTAAACATGACAGCATGTCCTCACAATTACTTTACCCTGAATAAAGTCTATAGCTCAGACAAAAATACATGCAATGCCGAAACCACAGCACAGTCACGCAACCCCTCTATACTCACACGAATGCCCTCATAGGCTACACAAATACACTCACAACAGTGTTTTAACCTAATGAGTTCCGTCATATAAGCTTCCTAGCAAAAGTCTTGACATTACTGGCCAGGCTAGGTGAAATCCTCTATCCGCTTGATGTGGAATAGAGCTTATATGAGATTACAAGATGTTACCTGGCTTCATGTGCTCTATCCTTTATTAAACCCTTGCAAGACACATTTTTGGAAATTCTATTGGATTTACTATTCTATGAATCTTTAAACAAATGTGCAGTTATGTTTTTGTTTTGTTTTTGTTTTTAGAAAGTTCTTGTCTTGTTCTTCTCATCTGCCCATCAACTTTACATTGGTTTTCAGTGGTGCATTTGAACAGTGGGCTGAAATAATCAAGATTCTAAAATGGGGAAATAAACAATCCATTGACTGACCTCTATTTACAATTTGTGAATAGTGTCAACAATTGAAAGCAAATACTTCAATGTTTCATTTTGCTGCATGATTTATTTTCTTCAGAAAACAATGAAACAATATAACATAAAAATTTATTTTTTTTGTCTTTTTTTACATTTGCAAATCAATCTACAAAACATAGCTCTGTGACAACAACAATAATTGTCATAATTGTTTTTACATTATTCATTGGACCTGTTTTTGAATATATATTACATCTTTCAGCATATTTGCATATGAGAAATTGAAAGATTATGAAAGATTTGACTGAGATTCAAACATCATTGCATTGCAAATAAATAATTTTAGGTCTTGCTAAATGATGTTCAATTTGAGTTCAACATTTCCCAGGACAAAAAGTTTCTTTCAGAAGACTTTTAACAACATATGTACAGTTAAGACTATTTCAATTATAAGTCCAGTTCTCAGAAACCCATTTTCTCTTGTTCGGTATGAGCTATAAATTACATGAGGTTTAAGCCGGAGCCACAGAAGACACTTCTGTTTTGGATGTGGACACTTCAGATCCGTCATCAACTTTCTTTCCAAAGAGCTGCATGATGCATACGCGGAACTGCAAAAGCAAAGACAGTTTCTGTTTGTTGACCTACCAAAAGCAGTTTAAAGTAACCAAAGAATAAGCCATCTGCCCATTTGAGTATGCCCATACAATGCAAAATTACCTGTCGGTTCATGAAAACGTAAATGATGGGGTTGTAGATGGTGGCGCTCTTGGCAAAGTAGGCAGGTATGGCTGCTGCCAGTGGATGGAAGGCATAGCCTGGGTTTGCAGCTGCAAAACAGGCGAAGGAAGCATAAGGACCCCAGCAAAGGCAGAAAGCAATGATCATGACAACCACCATTCTGGACACTTCCTTCTCAGCCTTCTGTGTGGACTCAGAATCCTTCTGTTGCTGGGCGACCTGCCAGAGACGATCGAAAACAAGCTCAGTTCTCCATAGCAAACAAAGTGAAAAATTTCCCTCTGAAGATTTCATAAAAGATTAGCTTACAGCATGAATGGCCAAGTACACGGCAATATAGCAGAGAATGATGATGGAAAGAGGGAAGATACAACAGGTGGCCACCAGGACAATCATGTAGGACTGGACATTGGGGTCCTCGCTTCCACTGAAGACATCAGGGCCGCAGGAAGTTTTCAGACCGTGAGGCCAATATCTTCAGAGCAGGGAAGATTTTCTTTATATATGTCGGAATCAAATAATTTACAAAGGAAAAGTACGATATTTCAGTCCTTACCTGCTCCAGCCAAACATGGGAGGTGCACACCAGAACGCAGCCCAAGACCAGGCGAAGATGATGCCACCAGATGCCCATTTACCATCAAACTTGACATTTCCAAATGGTTTGCAGACGACCACCCATCTCTCCCAAGAGATGACAGTCAAAGACCACAGACCAGCGATACCTGTTGATTGTTAGAAATCACTAAAAAACTCACAAAGTTTTGATCCAAATAATGTGCAGATTTATTTGCTTCCTATGGGCATTAACTTCAATGATGTAAAAAAAAAAATATTAAACTTTGGTCTAATGTATTTATAATGATGTCTATGGGTGGTAACTTACCACATACAGACACAGTGTAGCCCTCAAAGACACACATGGGATGTCCGAGGATAAAGTAGCCGAAAACCTGGTTGATCACACTGATGGTGCTGGCCAACAGAGTCTCTGCTAGATCAGCTATAGCGAGGTTGACCAAAATCCAGTTGAGAGGGTGACGGAGCTTCTTGAATTTGGCCGTGGCCACCAGCACCAGGCCATTGGTGAAGGTCGAGGCGACCACCACAAAAAACATCCAGACTGTTGCGACGTTGTACACCCATCGAGGGGCAATGTGGTAGTTGGGTCCCTCAAAGGGATCTGAGAAACAGATGAGATATTATTGTACAATTTTCCTCTTCTACTCATTCATAAAGTGCAGGACATTCAGCTGTGTTCCTGAAGATAAAATACCCCTTGTGTTATTGCTGTTGGTATAAACGAAAACAGACTCCCTTGTTGTGTCGTCCCCTCGTCGTCTGGCAGCATACACCACATTGGCCCACTCTGCCATTTTGTAAACCCTGGAGATAAAAATATTGACATTTACTCACAATTACCCATTTTTATGTGACCAAAAATAGTCAATTTTGCAGTGGTTGTACCTTGTAGTGGATTCTTCTCTCCCTGAGTTGGTGGTTGGTCCCTCCTTTGCCTATTATTTCTCCGTTTGTGGTAGAAATTGGAACTAATAAACTGGCACACGGTGTCAGAGGCATTTTATACCAGCTCATCGCCATAAAGACTTTCTGACGTGAAGCGAATTAAGGCTAGCTGGGAGGTACAGCTGTCTCGCATAACAGGAAGTGCGCCAAATCTACATGAAAAGTATGGGCATTAACTTCTGTTCATGACCTTACACGTATGGGATGAAAGCACACATCCATGCATACATTAGCTCCCAAGCACACGGGGGCACAGGGATACTCAGATTAAAAAAGGTAAGACTTCAATTTGAGGTTAATCTTCCTTAGATAACCAGTGCTTTTAGTGTCACGTTCCAGTTGAATTTGCGTAGCCCCCTCAGGCTTAAATGGAGGAATTGCACTTGACTTGCTCCTCTTATTTGCAGACTTCTAAGTAACTTTTAAGCTTTAAATCCTTTCTAGTACACAAAAAAAAAAACATTGAATTGAAAGTTATTTTCCTCAAAGTGGATTTTCGTCTGGGTGTCTTAGGGATTTCATTGCAATTTCTTTACTTTCTATTAAATTAAATCAAGGGAAAGTGTACAAAAGCGAAGTTAGGGACACATTTTAAACAAGATCATGGATCCTTTTCACATTTCCAGGTTAGGAATGCAGAAGTTGGCCTAAACTATAGCAGGATAAATGTCTGTAGAGGTACTTGGGATACAACCACAAATATTAATTTTCCATTTCCATTTGCTTGTCCTGAGCAAAATGGGGGGGAAAAATTGTTTTGTTTTGGGAAACAAATTTTTTTTTTTTTTCAAAAAAAGGAAAAACAAAGATAAACCCGACTATTGCATTTCCAATAGTTTCTAAAAGAGAAAAAACATTTCGAGAGATGGATTATGGCAGTCAGAAGCGATAAGGATGTCATATTTTTGGTCCCTCATTCACCAGCTGTATTAGTAACCTCCTTGTTGTGTTAGGAGGTAATGCCAGGGGAATATTATAAAGTATAGCAATATAAATGGACATCAAATAAAAATAAAAAAGTTTATATATGAAAATGATATGCGAAAATGCATATCTGTGAAAGGGACCATATTTAACTATTTCAATTGCTGCCCTATGGAGACCCACAATGAAATAATTTCAGAGAGATGTGCATTAGTAATAAAAGACACTGAGAACAGAACATTTATTTTGCTGCTTTTTTTTAATTTTCATCAAAGAAAAAAATAGAACCATATTACATGCTGTACATGGGCAGGCCTCTATCTATCTATCAAACCATTTTTTTTGTCATTTTTGTTTTCTTGCAAGATGGCTACAAAATTAAGATTACAGAGATATTATTACATTGCCACTGAACAGCAATTCAGCAGAAATTGTACATTACAATGAGGCGATTACTTTTTGCTGTTAGTTAATCCACGCTGAGTGTCACATTCCCACAAAACAGTCCTATATATAGGCATACAACCTTCTGAATAGTCAGTGGATGGAGTATCATGGACAAATGATTGTGTGACAAATGAATACCATAAAAACTAACATCATTCTCGTAGATCTTAAGCCACGGGGCCGTTGAGCAAGTAATGTGTTAACACATGGTGTCATGCAACAAGGTATTCCCCATCACTCCAAGGGAAATATCTGGAAGCAAAGTTGTCGAGTTATGTTGAGGGTAAACAAGGAATATAAAAAGTCCCATTTTCATCTTTTTCCCCATGTCTGACTCAAGACCATTGCTCTGAGATCTGGTGCGCAATTTATGCAGGAGCCACAGAAGACACTTCTGTCTTGGATGTAGACACCTCAGACCCATCATCCACCTTCTTTCCAAAAAGCTGCATGATGCATACGCGGAACTGTGAAGAAAGAGAAATCGAGATTATTTTGCAAAGATTCATGCAAAGTTTTCTCATTGTGCTCAAGGTTTGAGCTTTGTTAAACAGCATTGACTTACTTGTCGGTTCATGAAGACATAAATGACGGGGTTGTAGATGGTGGCGCTCTTGGCAAAGTAGGCGGGCAGGGCAGCTGCCAGTGGATGGAAGGCATAACCTGGGTTTGCAGCTGCAAAACAGGCGAAGAACGTATAAGGACCCCAGCAAACACAGTAGGCTAGGATCATGACAACCACCATTCTGGACACTTCCTTCTCAGCTTTCTGTGTGGACTCAGAATCCTTCTGTTGCTGGGCGACCTGTTGGATAGAAATGATAGATATGCTTAGTGCCTTTTTAGAAACTGGAATAAACTTTTGAAAGCAGTCAAGGAGACAACTTACAGCATGAATGGCCAAGTACACAGCGATGTAGCAGAGAATAATGATAGCCAGAGGGAGAATACAACAGGTGACCATTAGGACAATCATGTAGGACTGGACACCGGGGTCCTCGCTTCCGCTGAAGACATCAGGACCGCAGGAGGTCTTCAGACCGTGAGGCCAATATCTGAAAAAAAATGGATTTGAAAGATCCACATTTATGCTTTTGTGGAACTTATTTGTTGGTCTTACCACCCAAAGAATTCAACAATTTCATGATGAATTACTAAGATATAAATGTACGTAGCTCTCAAATACCTTTATTACTTATTGATAATTTAATAAGTCATTTTACCTGCTCCAGCCAAAGATGGGAGGTGCACACCAGATAGCAGCCCAAACCCAGCAGAAGATGATGCCACCAGATGCCCATTTACCATCAAACTTGACATTTCCAAATGGTTTGCAGACAACCACCCATCTCTCCCACGAGATGATAGTCAAAGACCACAGGCCAGCGATACCTGTTGATTGTGTTAGATATCATTAAAAACCAGACAAAGTTTCAATGATGTAAAAAATATATATTGAACTTTGGTCTAATGTATTTATAATGATGTCGATGGGTGGTAACTTACCACAAACAGACACAGTGTAGCCCTCAAAGACACACATGGGATGTCCGAGGATAAAGTAGCCGAAAACCTGGTTGATCACACTGATGGTGCTGGCCAACAGAGTCTCTGCTAGATCAGCTATAGCGAGGTTGACCAAAATCCAGTTGAGAGGGTGACGGAGCTTCTTGAATTTGGCCGTGGACACCAGCACCAGGCCATTGGTGAAGGTCGAGGCAATGACCACGAATATCATCCAGCATGTTGAGAGGTTGTACACCCATCGAGGGGCAATGTGGTAGTTGGGTCCCTCAAATGGATCTGGAAATTAGTAATATTATCATCTTGAAGGAGTTCTCACCTAGCAGGCTTAGTAAACAACTCTCATTATTCTGATGCTGCATATTCATCAGTCTGAAATTGGTCTCTGGATAATGATACTTCTGGCCAAAATGCATAGAGAGCTCTAGGGTCAAAAGACCACACATTTTAAGTTTATGAGTAAGACTGCCAAAATTTCAAGTCCTATTACACTGCCACTATTGCGGAAGCTTTAAAAGCCCACAAAGACGTTCACATGGCTTTGTCATTCTAACAGAATAGCTATGATTGAACAATTTCCTATACATTTTTTGTCAACATATTCAATGCAAACAACCTCCCTATTTATACCTACTCAAATGTAAACCAGAAATAGAAGAAATTTGAAAAGCTCACCTTTGGTGTTATTGCTGTTGGTATATGTGAACATTGCTTCTCTCGTTGTTTCATCTCCCCTTCGCCTGGCTGCGAACATCACGT
The DNA here is from genome assembly GCA_031834385.1 of Semotilus atromaculatus. NCBI lineage: Eukaryota > Metazoa > Chordata > Actinopteri > Cypriniformes > Leuciscidae > Semotilus > Semotilus atromaculatus. The sequence continues at coordinate 9,637,553 of JAULUF010000020.1, forward strand.
CTCCAATTTGCTCTGCCATTTTTGGAAGTTGTGGTATAGCCCAAACCTGTAGTTACTCAGCTGCTGTAAAGGTCTGGGCCTTTGTGTTTTTACTACCTTCTGTCTCTGGCCGACTCGCACTGACAAACTTTGGGCTCTTATCAAAGTGCTTTTATATGCAAAAAAGAGGATGCCCTGGCTTACAGGGTGGATAATTGTTGAGGTCAATACAGGTATCAGGAACAGAACAAAAACTCATTCATTAGGCTTACAGGAGGCCTAAGCTACTGTTCCATCCTAGGATTGTTGAAGCCATCACAGGTAAACCAAAACAATGTGCGGTTGTGACCTTTGGCAAGACCAAGACGAGAGTGATTATGATGCTTTCTACAGTTTTATTTTAGGTCACTGACCTCTTTGTGCTGTCCTTGACTGAAGCTTCTTGTACAGTATTACTGTACACACTGTACTACTGTGTGTACAGTAATTTGTTCATATTACTGTACACACTTTTATTAAAGAGGCATGATATCATTATTGCAAACAAATCAATTGTCATTCTCTGAAATAGCACCAGATTAGAGTGCTCTGACTCCTTTGTTGGTGCTCCGTACAACAAGAGCAGCATTTAAGAAACATTCCATATTCGATTTTAAGTTAAAATTTAAATTTCAAATGTAAACGCTTCTAATGTTTCTGATTGAAATCACACTAAAAAGATAAGATAGGATACTAGAGTTAGGATTTTTCTATATAATGGCCCCTGCTGCCTATTGAAGGAGTAAATAACTTTTTACAGTATTGTAAATTGTAGATTGAATTATTTGGTACATTGCACAAATATGTCATCTTTGCGTATTCACACACACTTACAAATGTATTTTGCATAGTTGCACAGAATCTATATTTTATTCTATTCTATTCTATTCCTTTACATTCAATGCAAAATTTTAATGTAGACTCATGCATTTTCTTTAAAGCTGCTTTAAACGACATGTATTGTGAAAAGCACATAAATGTGAATTGAATTGAATTAAATACTCTGAATAAAAGGTACAAAAACTGTTTCTGGGGCGGTACTCTTTCGAAAGGTACTAATATGTACCATTTGAGGACTGATATGAACCTTTAAGATGGTATGCATTGCTTAAGTGTAAATAAGGTACAAAGGTGTACTCTTTGAAAGGACACCGCCCCAGTGACAGCTTTTGTACCTTTTTTTCTGAGAGTGCACACACAAAACATTTCAGCAGAAAAAATGGTTTTTGTTGTCATTTTTTATTATCTATTCATTTAATTAAAGAGGCTTTTTTTCATATTTCAAAGGTTTCAGGACATTTCAAAACACTTGTTATTACAATATTATCAAACGTAAATAATGACAAAACGACAGCATAACTTGGCTAAAGAGTATCTAAGCCTTTATAAAGTTCATAAACATTTTCTCATTTATATCAATTTCATTGTAAACACCATGCCACACAGTTCATGCCCAAAAAATCCTTCATTTTTCATATTATCTCATGTCCAATTAAAAACAAATGTGCCAGTTTCAGTCATCAGTATGTGCAGGGTAACTGTAAGTCAGACATCTAGGTTACAGTCCAAGTCCAAATCAGCTTATTGGGACAACTGGGGTACCCAGGTACCCTCATGAGATCCTAATTAGTATTGACAAGGATGCAGCCCAAACCTTCCTAATCCCAATGGATTGATGGTTCAGTTTAGGGAAAGCAGGGTTTATCTGAAAATCTTGATGAGGTCAGTTTTAATCTCTCCCTGTTTCTGACGCTAGGTGTTTTCTTTTCTTTTTTCAGCCATCGGCTTCTCCATTTACTGTGGCAAAGTGGAGCAGGAGGAAGTGAACACTAGGACGTGAACAGACCAAACCTGGGTGACGAAGGAGCCAACACGAAGACGAGAGCAGTCTGTACACTTTTTTACTCTATCAGTTGTTTTCATTCTTAAAATTTGCAGAGAATTGTACTGATATGCATGTGTTTATCCAAAACGAGTATTTGTTCGTTTTGATCTTTTACACTTCCTTTTAAAGTGGAAGCTAATCAAAATAAATTGAAGTTTTATTGGAATTAATGTACGCTTTGCGGGATTGAGAGTCAAGGGTCACTGTAGTGTTTTTTGTTGCTATTTCACAGTGTAAATCACAGATATTCAGAGATGTAGTTGAAAAGGATGTTTTTCAGAAACAGATGGATCAGAAAGTATCAAGGGGCAGCACTCAGTCAGTCCTATGTCTGGAATTCCGCTAGTTCTGAACTATTCGTGATTGGCAAAAGTTCACTACTAGCAGAACTCGGATATACAACTGAATTCTCAACGAAAGCTCAAGATAATAGTTTGGTCTCACATGGTCTGCCATTGGACAACTGCTATATGGTATTTAGTACTGAACGTTTTTTTTAAACAATTTTCACATTCTTGAATGGAATTAATCCATATAATAGATGTTAATCTAACATGGGCAAAACTTTGCTTTCACTGCTCACTGTTTCTCTAACATCTTTTGTGGTTTAATTTCTAGATTAACTATATTGATATCGTTCTTGTATTTATTGTGTCAGGCTAGTTTGGAAATGACAAAAGCTAATTTCATATCCTTTCTTTGTACTTGTATCTTGATTTGAAAGTGAACTTATTGGATGAAGTACAAGAAGAAGTTAAGACGAGTAAGCAAGTAATACATTTCTTCTGTATTTCTAAAGAGACATTGAAAACTACTGCATCTAAATTCTCAGTATTCATTTTTAGTGAATTAATAAAAATGATTTGTTTTTGTATAATAGATAATACTCTGTTTGACTTTGCTTTTCAGACCATCCCTGGATGTGTTACTCCATTACTCATAACTGAAGGGCTGCGGACTTGATTACAATCAGATATATGAGATACTTCTCTGTTTTCATGTGTTAGTTGTTGTAAAATAATGTAATATAATTAATATAAACTTGTATGTCACAATTCTTGAACTGATAAATTTAACACCACAATTCTTTCTTTCTTTCTTTGCATTTATTGTACATTTTTAATGATAACAATGAACTTCTACTCATTCTACTTGTTCAGCAAGCCAAGACCAAGTTACAAAAATGTTGACATTAAAAGCAAAAATTCCTAGTGGGTCTATGTTTATTATTTACAATCATTGAAAAATTATTTTTCACTGCCATGCAGCAGAGTGGTTCTGTCCGCAGGATGAGGTTACATTAAGAATGGGTTTATTTCTCTGGTGCAACAGAGGAGACCTGGGTGACCTGAGATGAAGTAGAAGCCTCATCTTCCTCAATATTCTTTCCACAGACCATCTTCATCATACAGGAACGGAACTGGGTTTCAAAAGAAATGAGTAGCACATATTATTTGAAGTGATTAGTTATGCCATATGAACATGGCATTTAGCACTGTAGCCTTATGGGAACAAACTTCAACAAAACAACTCCAAATGTACACATAATACTATACCTGTTTGTTCATTAAGACGTAGATGACAGGATTGTACACTGTAGAGGCTTTACAAAGGCAGGATGGTATGGTTGCCAGTCTCAGGTCAAATGTTTCACCACGGTGGGAAATTACCCAGAGAGCAAAGCAAGCATATGGTCCCCAGCATAACAAGAAGCCGAACACCATCACCACCACCATCTTTGTCACCTCCTTCTCTGCCTTCTGGGTCGAAGCTGAATCTGCTTGAGCTTTGGCAGCCTGGTAGGACAAACAAGGGATTTTAGAGCAACGGGCAACATGACCACAGTAATTATATTTATAGTCTCCATCTAGTGGACAGGGATGTGCATCCCAATGTGGCAGAGCAATGAAACACATTTGTGACCCTGGACCACAAAAGCAGTCTTATGTGTCCATTTTTTTTAAATTGAGATTTATACATCACCTGAAAGCTGAATAAATAAGCTTTCCATTGATGTATGGTTTGTTAGGATAGGACTATTTGATAAAACTATTTGAAATCGGGAATCTGATGGTTAAAAAAAAAATCTAAATATTGAGAAAATCGCCTTTAAAGATTTCCATTTCTGTTGGCGATTGTGCTGCATTCACTTACAAAAATATTTTTTTATATATATATTCAAGGTAGGCAATTTACTAAATATCTTCATGGATCATGATCTTTACTTAATATCCTAATGATTTTTGGCATAAAAGAAAAATCGATCATTTTGACCCATACAGTGTTTTGTTGGCTATTGCCACAAATATACCCGTGCGACTTGAGACTGGTTTTGTGATCCAGGGTCACATTTATCATTTATTTATGTAAAAAATAAATAAATTGTATTTTTATCAGTTGTGTTAGGATTTGGGCCAACTAAGTAAAAATTTTAGTGTGAAGCTTATCTTCAAAAAAAAGAAAATTTGATCATTTGAATGTTCACTTTCCTATCTAGTTTTCAGATCAAAATAAAGACCAGGAATTACCATAATGTGAAAAATAATATGATTTTGTGGTTTTAATATTTATTTAATATATATTAACTGCAATCTCTAACACAGAACCACACTACAGGGTGAAAGGGATGATCCGAATTAGTCAGGTTTTGGTGCTGGAAATGAGATTGCTTGAAATATCAAGTCTAAATTACAACACTGTATGTTTGCCTAAAATTCCTCTTCCTAACTTAAACTTGTACTCTTTTCCAGAAACAAATAATTCTGAGGCAGTATTCAATGGTAAACGCAATTTGTACTTACTAATTTGAGTGTGATGAGCAGCTGACCATAACAGAACACGATGGTGCTGAAAGGAACCGCAAAGCAGAAGCAGAACAAAAACATGACAAAGGATTCGTTGTTGTATTTGTTGTTTGTCGTATACCAGTCAGGTCCACAAGAGCACTGCAAACCTTCAGGGATGTACCTGTAAAACAAATCTAAGTGAGGTTGATGGGATAGGCAACTCTGCACAATTCAATCAGAGAACTTCACTCAGGGATTTGAACAAGTTGTGTAGGAGTGGAGAAAAAATATGTTAGGCATTTATTTTTGGCATTGTGTCTTCCTCAGTGTGAGCAGTGGGACTTACCGGCTCCATCCAAACAGTGGAGGGAGTCCAGCTGACAATGCAATACACCAAGGAAGTATGCAGCCAATTATGGCATGAGGGGTCTTGAAGGTAAAGTTCCCAAGGGGTTTGCAAATGACTAGCCACCTTTCAAATGCCACCACAGCAAGAGACCACAAACTCACCATTCCTGCAACAACAGAGAAAAAAAATGGAAAAAGGGTTTGGTGAAGAATGTAAGAATAAGTTCTGATGCTTTTTTTTTTTGGTCTAACAGTGAACTACAACAGGCTAAAACAGAAGTATTAAAATGATGTGGATGCATGTTTTACCTCCAATTGTTGAAGTGAAGCCCTCAATTTTACATCCTATCACCCCGAAGACAAAGTACTTCTGCCAGAAGGCGTAGAATGCTACAGAAGAACCAAAAACGGACACCCACAGGTTTGAAACGGCAAGGTTAACAAGAATATAGTTAAGGTGAGATCTGAGTTTCTTGTATTGAATTGTGCAAACAATGGTAAGGATGTTGATCGCAGTCCCTGCGACGAAAAGGAAGAACATAAGGGCAGCCATGGCCATGAATACGCCATGGTGACCCAGGTGGTCCTGGGGGACCAGGAAAGGACTGTAAGCTGAGATGTTGTTGGTATCTAAAGGGATGGGGATCCAGAAGTCGTCGTGAAACTCGGGCACTGCCTTCATCTTGCTTGAAACTGGCAACCACTCCACCGAGAACGCTGTAACACCTTAAATCTTCAATCAATTGTGTTATTTCCTTCTGTAGATTACTGCAGCATCGCAAAAAGAGTCCAACTCGTATCAATGTCAATTCTCTCTTCGTTGAACACCAGATGAAGGCTCCCTCAAACTATTGTAAAGTGATCCCTCTTTTATAGGGATCCAAAAGATACAATGTTGCTCCTCCCAAATGGTCCTGATGGAAGGATTTAAGGTTTGTTGTCATCTACCAAACACACAGGCTCTTGTGCAGGCACACAAATACATGACAAACAGATTCAACACATGCAAAACTACATTTGTGCAGTGCAAGACACACTTTTAATCTCATTTCCAGCACCAAAACCTGGCTAATTCGGATCATCCCTTTCACCCTGTAGTGTAGTTCTGTGTTAGAGATGGCAGTTAATCTGCCGCCCAGTGCAGATAAAGCAGCTAATCACTCGTAGTTAACCCCTTTAATCTGCTTCCCATCGTATTATCTCCAGCTTTGAGCCTGGAATCGTGGCCTTTGTGAAAAGCCTTAAATACTTGACAGCTGGATTGTCCTTGACACTCGTCTGTAGAGGGTTCTTGTGTCAGAGCCGAGAAAGGGACTATTGGAAGTGAAATGTTCACAACTTAGTGATGAACATCTTGTATGGACAAAAGATTAAATAATAATGAATTTGAGTTAGCAAATTAAGCTACTTTAAACTCCAAAACAGAAGCAAAAATGTTCACTGCTAAATGCAATGAAAAAACAAGCTCGTCAAGCAACTAAATCGCAAATAATTATGATTTTTTTTATGTTTAAAGAATTCAATTGTATCGATAAGCAGATACAAATACATTTTCAACATTTATTTTTTTCATTCACAAAAAAGCCTGTTCATGATATTATTTTATGGTAATTAATGTTCTGCATTTTAATTGAACAAACCTTAGCTAAATGAAAGTTGAAATGGTTAGTTAACCATTAATTAATTATTTAATAAATTAATACAATTTACAAAAAGAAATGTAACACTTGTATGACTTATAAAGACAAAAGCTCACTAACATAATTGCACAAATAATAATGAAGTTAATAATCGCAATAAAAGTGAATTTATAATAAATAAAATAATTTTAATAAAAGTTACAACAAGGCATAGCATTACATATTTATTTAAGACTATACCAGACATATAGTAAATAAGTAAATAAATTCTAATAAATAAATTTGTTCAACAGCACCATGCATGAATACATTTTCACAAAGTGAGCTTTAAAAAGTTGCCTGCCATCTCCAGAATATTTGAAATATTTCACTAAATTTTCATGGCCCCCAGATTATTTTGTTATATGAATATCTGAACATGCAATAGCCTATCAAGAGAAAGAACAGATTCTCTGCTTAAAAAAAACTTAAAGTTTTATTCTAACTAAATGCAGCATCAACGTCTATTTGGGGGCGGGATGCTGCAGATTCTAGAGAGCATTTGATTGGACAGAACATCTGATGAGAAGTTGAAGTGCAGAGTGATGTCATCAAAATCATTGATCCACATTGGCATATTGATCCAAATTTTGAATTCTTATATCTTCTAAATGCTAATTTTGTCAATGTTTTGGAGCACACTCGCTTATAACAGAAAGATTAACATATTCATACTAAAAGCCAAACAACTTCAATTTTGATTTCATGGGGACTTTAAGGCAGTCACTAAGCTTGCCAAATATTTTAAGATAGACAAATACGATAGAGTGTAGTTCATAATTGCCTATTCCAACGTCACAACATAATTATTCAATAAATATTTTAGTAATTTTTGTTATTTATACATATTTTGAAAAATATATTAAAATAAATTAATTTGCATGGACCCTTTTACAGACTGTGATAACACGTTTTCAGATTTATCAACATCGCATATTTATATATATTTTTTATTAATACACATTTATAATTTTATTCTTTGCTTCTAATACAACAGCTGAAGGTGTGATGGCAAATTTGACATCTTCTTTTGACCAACGTAATCAATCTTTTTTTCCCTCTTTTAGAAAGTTGTGGAAATGCTATATCATGGATTTTATTTTATTTTGTTTCTATTGGAGCAAATGAGAATGCAAAAATAATATTTGTTGTTGTCTCCCATTTACCACTGTGGTTTACCCAACTATAACAACTTTCACTTCTGAAAACCCTGGAAATGTGAAAAGGGTTCCTTGTGTCATCCTGTGAAAAGTCATTGCATGAGCAAAGTAGGATTTAAATGAAAGTCTTCCGGCTCATAATACTCCACTCAGCTGTTCTCCCCTGAAAAACAAACAGCAGATTTCCCATACAAACATGTTTCAAATGTATATGACAGAACAAAACATCCAACACCAGTATCATTGTGGTATTTATGTTATACTCATTTTGTCACATAAGCTTGCTCAAAACACATCTGGTAAGTATATCAGGACCTTGGACACTTTGCTTAACAAGAGTAGCAGGAACTAGACAAAGTATGAAAGGGATACACACAGGTTGAAGAATTAACATTCAAAAGAAATATCATTATCTTAAAATCGTTGTCATTTTCTTATCACCAAAATCACTGCAGATGACCTCTTTTTATCTGTCCATTCCGTCACCCTCAGTGGTCAAAGCTCTGTCCCCTCCTTCCTCTTCTGTTTTAATCTCTGGTCTTCCTCACTTGTATGACCCATACAATGACCTGTTTAGTGGATTAAGACTAATTATTGGACTTGTGCTAAGGCTCTTAACTACCACAGTCAGTGTAGACCAGTTAAGAGGGGTGCCTAAGGTAAAGACACCTCTAACTGCGTCACAGTTATCTCCAGCCTATTAACCTGTTTCAGAGCAGAGTTTATGTCAGTATGCCTGCAGACAGTTCATATAGTTTTATATTTACAAGTCTTACTGATTAACATAAACAAGTGAATGTACAACAACAAATACAAAAGCAAATACTCTCAAGTGAAGATTTGCTGTTGTACTGTTCTGCATATTGGCTTATAAGTTTCAGAGCATTATATTCTAATAATGATCTGTTAACAAATATAAATTGGATGTAATGTCATTAAGGAAAATTATTATTAATCAATGTTCCAAAGTGAACATCCCAGAGCAAATAAGTACACTGAAACCATAGCTCTGCTGTGGAACAGATTTTTGCTAACTTTGCAATAAATGAGTATTTAATGTAATGATTTAAGCCGATTGTTGATAAGTATTATGAAATGCATTAATTTTACTTAATGTTAATATATATATATATTATAAGGTAAGACATTATAAATTGTTACACACATACAAATAATTATGTAAATATGAAATTGACTGATGCTTGGGCTTGAAAATAGTGCAGTTACAAAATCACTTTGGGTGAAAGTAAGCATTTAGAGAGGATTCATTGTTTTAATCTCTTTACGCCACAGCCTGCACCTGCACCGGCCTGCTAAACCTTGATGCCTTAGTTCATCTAATCAACACATACACCACTACTTCATTTCACTGTTCTGGTTTCTAACACTTTATAATAACTTTCAATTAATAAATCATTAACAAACATTTTATAATGCTTAATAGATCATTATTAGTTAATATTCACATAGATAATGTGCTTGTTAACGCTTACTATTAATAAACTTATTACATGTTTGTTGATTAAGAGATCATTATATAATGTAAATAAATAAAAAATACAAATATCATTAAACTTTCAATTATTATCTTGCTCTTGATAATCTACAAATGTCATTAAATTTCAGGTCATATGTTACCTAATGCACTTGTTTTAACGTTTACAAATGCACAAATGTCCCACTTTAAAGTATAGGTATGTACTTAATTGTTATATGTAGGCTACTTCCTGTTAAATGTTCATGTTCTATTGCAAAACACTTTTGCTGGTATTGAGGTGGGATACTGGTTAGTGACAGGTTTAGTGATATGGGTTTAAGGCTTGGTTAAGGGGTCAACAGTGTACAGGGGTCTGTCTGATTACTATTAGGGATTCACGGTTCAAACTATTTATAATACATTGTTTTGATAGGTTTTGTGTGTGTTTTATGTTGGCTATGATTCAAGGAGGATTTAGGGCAAGATTTACTAACAGCTGTTGCCAGCGCAGACCCTCTTTTGCCTTTAAAAAACTATGGGGTGAGAATTGTTGCATTATTCCAAATAAATAGATTGAGTTTCACACACAAAGAGATTCACAAAAAATTGATCAAATTCACAAATAAATAGATTAAGATCCACAAATAAAAATATATATTCACAAATGTGTTTTATGTCACAAACACACCTATGCCTGGCATTTATTTGTGAACTGCTTTCTGTGCATTTGTAAATCACTGCGCGCATTTGTGAATTGCTTCTTGTGCATTTGTAAATCCCCTCACGCATTTGTGGATTTTGAAACACTTCTAGAGTCAACGCGCAGACAAATCCACAAATAAGTGGACTCCACACTGTTTCCTCAAGCCAATCAGGTAACGGCCACATTGAGCTGACCAGTCATAGCACGTTCTCGCTACGACCAATCACGTTAGGCTTTACACTCGGGGCGGTAACTGAATAGAGAGCCTAAGTCCCTCCCCTTCCGGTGGACCACCATGGGACAGAGCCCGTCTAAGGAGAGCCTGGCCACTCCCTATTAAGTCTATTGTACCGAATTTTGGTTGTAATTCCACCAGAGTTCCACTGGGGGCGATCGCCCATGAGTGCAAAATGAATGGGAGTCTATGGAGCTAGACGGCTAAATTTATCTCTTTCACCTGATTGCCGTTGAGAAATGTCTAATTTGATTGTAGGTTTTGCAAGTTCAACATGGATTATAGTTGAATGAACGAGTACTTATGTCCTTTCAATTTCTTACAGGTTGAGTTGTTGTTGACAATAACACGCTAGCATTCTGCTAATGATGCTGATTGGTCAGTGAAGGACTGATTATGACCAGAGATACCGCTTGATGGCATCGTGGGATCCGAAGCGGGACCAGAATGTTAAGGCGGACTTAACTCTTCTAGCACGTGTATTTACCTGTGTCAGCTGTGTTGTCGTTGCCTCGAGAGAAAAGAAAGTGCAGAGTGTGAAAGCACCAAAGTGAATGAAAGATTTGCCGTAAAGTAGTATCTCTGGTTGTACGATGTCATTGACATTTTAAAAGACTTTTTAAAGCAAATAAGTGACTCTAAAAAATCTAACACCCAATGTATAATTTCTTTGCATCTCCTTTCAAATACAACATTCAAATTGCTAGACAAAAAATTCTATCCTGAGAAAAGTGGATTTTGAGGGGTATAGCTCCATAGACCTCCATTCATTCTGCACTAGTCCTGTGAGCGCCCTCATATGGAACTGCAACCAGTTCAGAAGCCAGAAGTTTACTGAGAGTGGACGTTCTCCCCTTATTAGACATTCTCTGATGGGACCTTCTTTCGGAAAAATATTATATGGTAGTCAATGGCGAGAGGCAACAAATATTTTAATCCCGTTTGAATTGTGCCCTGAATTACACATAGCCTATGATGTTTGTCAATTTAGATACATTTTAATGTAAAACTGTTGTATAAGACTGTGAAAATATGTAATTACAAAGACTACAAACCCAAAAGGCACGCATGTGACATCATACCTTTTCTCTCAATGAATGAAGCTAACTGTACTGAAGCTAATGTCTGTCATTTTGTCTAGTCTAACGTTATAATCGTAACGTTACGCCATCATGCCTGTGTGTTTTGTACCAGACTGCACCATAGACAGTAAAAGAAATGGACACAGTGACCCCATAGATTTCAACGAGGAAAAGTGAAGCCAATTAGAAGCACTTACTTCCTGATGGCTGAGCGTACTGCGCAGGCTCAAACTGAGCTTGACGACGTAGATGTGACGTGAGCAACCTGTCTGACAGTTGTAAGTCTTCTAGTTATGCCGAGAGAAATCTGAATAATTCCCTTCCGAATCTTGCAGAGACGGAGAGCGTGAGTAGGAGCTGTCCATGAGCAGCAGGATCAACTTTATGACTATATGGGCTTCTCCCTTGACTTTATGCCTCCACGTCCCCCCGATTGCCTATGAGCTTCTTCTCCTGTCTATACGGTAATTTCTCTACTGTGCGACAGAGAGTCGAGTTTTTATGACGCAATCGTTAGCACATTTTTACAAAAACTGCTTCTATGGGGCCATAATGTAATATACAAGGTAATGGAGCCTTTTATACATTGTCTTGTTTCTTTAGAAATAAATAATGGACAAATGGAGTATTTAAACGCCTCAGATGTAAAGTTATTCGCTGTCAAAGTGACGCCAAAATGAATGGGAGTCAATGGAATGCTAACAGCAGGTGATGGTCTGCTACAATGGCGGCCCCCAAAAGTTTCCGGCTAATGGATTACCACCTTGGACTGCACACATACGAGCTTGGTGACGTACATAGTGCGAGACGAGAGATGTAGTTCATTGAGCGATTTTCACATAAAACTAAATGTTCCTCTTCTGTTTTATGACAAACTGCGACTTTCTTGACTTTCATAATTATCTTTTAAATTGACTAACATGTGTAATTCAGGGCACAGTTCAGGCGGAATAAAAAGAAAAGTTGTCGCTGGCCATTGACTTCCATACTATTTTTTCCGAAATAAGGTCCCATGAGCCGTAGCGGAGGGGAGGGACTTAGGCTCTCTGATTCCTTTTGAAGATATTTGCACCCTTGAAATGGTGCTATAGCCTAATCTCATTCAAACTGAGCTGTTTGTGTGGTTAAAACATCCGTTTCCAAAAGATTGTTGGAGATTAAGGCTTCTTTATATTTCCATCAGGATAAACTCAGGAATACACACAAATTATGATTATCATAAACTACTGTCAGGATTTAAGACACGCAGTGAAATATCAGTGCTGAGAAAGCATGGGCAGCTATGCATTTTTTTTCATTTTTTTTTTTTTGCAGCTAACCGTATTATGCATTTGTATGAGTTTCCCTTTCAGATGCAAAACTTTTGGGAGGATAGTATTTGAATGAATCACGTAAGGTGATTTACTAAGGTATTTGCACCATTATTTACAGCCAAAAAAATCAAACATCGGCGCTTTTTTGGAATTGTGCTCTCACGCTAATTTACCCTGTTTAGTAAATCTGGCCCAGCAACTATAGGTGTTAAAACGTGTTATAAAAACATGTTTTGCACCCAAATTACAATTATGTTGTGTTGTTAAGTCTTTAGCAAGCATTTAGCTAAACTTAACTAACCTTTTACACCAACGTTGTACAGTAGCTAAAAGTCCAGTGCACATAAAGGTAAATGATTAACAGTAAACCTTTATATAAACATTTACAAATGATTTTGGGACACTTTTGCCATTGAGATGACTGCCCATAATGGTACTAAATGACAAAAAGTTTATAAACATTTACAAATAATGAATAGTTTTAACTTTAGACTGCAAAAACATGAACAAATAATTAACAAATGATTTGTGAACAATATTAAACCCAACAAACTAAGACCAAATTTAGGCCTACCTTTACAGACTGTGGTTATAAGTTAATGAGAAATATGTTAACATGAATAGTGAAGATAAAACTAATTAGATTACCTAATTATTTTTCCACAACATTTGTAAATATAAAGTGAATATTAAGTGCATTTAATAAATCAATTGACGTTTATTTCGATTTGTTTGGATTTTATTTTCATTAAATAACGATTTGTTAATAATTATGTAATCTTTAAAAAGATTATTTAAACATTAACAAGCATATTATCTCATAGCTATTTGAATATATATTAATGCAAGCATTATATAATTGTGTTAATTATTAATGCAGCTTAATCTTTGTGAACTATCTCCAAAAAAACACTTGTAGATTTTTTTTTAAAGTGCATGACCATATGAATTGAGAGTTTAATGACATTTGTAAGCATTTCAATTGACATTAAATAATGATCTGTTAATCAATCAACATGTAATAAGATCAGTATTAAACATTAACAAGCACATTATCTTATATGTCTATGTGATTATAACTAATGATCTGTATTATGTAATGTTTGTTAATGATTTATTAATTAAAGTAAACATAAAGTGTCATTGAGTATGCAAACGTATGCAAATAATCTTGCTTAATTAAAAGCAAAATGTTTGCCCCTATTCCATTTCCATTAAGCCTTCAAAACTGAGTTTTGACTGCATGGTTTCTTAGATTATGATCTGTCCTGTGGCAGACCGATTTAGCTCTGCTATGCTCAGATTAAAAGAAAAATGAATCAATTTACCACTGGCATGACATAACATACATTTATACTAAAATTCACATCCTGACAAACATAGAATTTTCCATCACTTGTGTAATGGATTTTAGTGATCAGGTTAAAGACAGACTGAGTGATTAACAGTTGACAGAGCAACAAGTCCGGAAGAAGGAGGAGGCTAACATAAAGTTAATAATCACAAGCCTCTTTATAAGACATCTACAAGGTTGCAATGCAACCTTAAATGCAAACACTTTGTGCTTAATCTGGGTCCATAAAAATGTTCTTCAGTTTGTACAGGGTTATAGGCTATACTTTCAATTAAAGCTTATTGCTGACCTTTTGATGGACCGTTTGTGAAAAGGTCTGTATTCAGATGCGTTGGATTCCACTGCCACCTGTAGGAAAGATAAAACCCAAATCTCAATTAATGTAAAGTAATTGTTAACCCATACAGCAATATGATTAAATGGAGAGTAAAAGTAGGGAAATAATAATAATGTCACATGTTCTAGTTTCAGAAGACATATAAACACAAACTGTCTGCACATTTGCCAACATCAATGTCTGCAATTTCTATTAATAATAATTATCTTTTCTGATTGCCTGGAAAGCTGTCCCAACCACAAAGTATTATTTTTTCGTTTAGTTCAGTGAATAAATGTTCCAGGAAAATGTTCATAAGGAAGAGGCCAACATTACAGACACATTGTGTCTTAAAAGCAAGATCTTGTTGTGATGATAGACCAGGTGTATTGCAGGAAAACTGAGAGATGCTACACTGCCATCTACCTTGAAAGAGAGAAAGAACTAGAACAATACTAGGTTGAACTATAGATAATACTAGGTTGTAATTAAGTTTTTTATTACTTACTAGTTAAATAGTCAAATTAGTTTACTGTTGTTTAATGGAAAAAAAAGAAAGAAAATTAAATAAAACATGCCAAAAGTTAGATAAAAATGTTGGTACATTTTAATCTAAAAGATTAAATTACACAATTTCACATGTAAATTGTAATCAGATATCTACCCAAATAGAACAAACAAATGATGAATAAATAATTTCTTGGATAAATAAACTACTTATATTTAATTCCATAAGCGTCATTCTTCATTTGAGTTGATGACAAGTCCCTCTTTGCAACAGTTGAAATAAAGTTTGAATATAAATCATAAAATATTTGCATATTTGAAGGGTGAAGAAAAATCTGTGCAATCTGTAAAAAGTTAGTAGTATTATTACAATTGAAAATAACTGTTTTCTATTTGAATATTTTTTTAAATGTAGGCCTAATTTATTCCTGTGATGGCAAAGCAGAATTTTCAGCAGTGTCACATGATCCTTCAGAAATCATTATAATATGCTGATTTGCTGCTCAATTATTATAATTTATTACTGGCACTCAATTATTAAAAATGTGGTTCTTTAAAATGTAACATTAACATTTTAATAGTTAAATAATTTAAATGTAAAACGTTTTTTAAAATCTAATATGCCATTTTTTACAAGATGTAATATAAGTCTCAGCTGTCCCCAGAATGTGTCTGTGAAGTTTCAGCTCAAAATACCCCAGTTAATTTATTATATACTGTACAATGTTGTGGTACCACTGTACTATACCATTTTTGAGTTGAAGCAAAAACATGCTTTTTTCGTGCATGTATCTTTAAATGCAAAAGAGCTGCTGCTCCCGGCCCACTATCCAGAATAGCTGTCACAGTGACTTTACAGCTTGTGCCTAGGAACTCTGCCAAAAACTAACAAAAAATCTGTTTGGTTTTGATTATCATATCTAACGCGATCACACTCACAATGTCACGGTTCTGTTTAGTTAGTTTCATTTTCATGGACTTTTAGTTTGTTATTTTCAGTCGCATGTGTTCCTTTGTACAGTTTACTTCCACTCATTAGTTTCTATGGACACTGATTGTTCTCACAGGAGCTGCTTGTCATTCAGTTCTTTATCTCTACAGCCAGACCCAGAGCCGAGCCCACCACCACCAGAGAATTTGCCCGAGCCTGTGACGACAGCGTCAACCGTCACCCCGATGCCTAAATGTAAGTCTGAACAGGGGTGTGAGCCAGCAATCACCGTGACAGAGGGAATCCTGGTGGAACTGGACACGGAGGACTGGCTAATAGACCTGCATTCAGATACTGCTTCCCAACCCAACGCTGAATCATCGATTTCATCATTGCTATGAAATCGTTCATAGCAATGATTTATAGCAATGTTCAATGTTCATAGCAATCGTTCATATCATTCCAATGATTTCATCATTGGGTCTTCATTGCTGCTGGTTCTGGTCCAGCTTGCAAATGGTGTCATTGAACTATATGAGCTAAAAATGTACATCATTGATCCCATCCAGCTCTCCTCTCTCACCTTCCCCGCAGAGCTCAGCCAGTCCTCCAGCCTCAACTGCTGTATGCCTGCAATCCCTTCGGCTGTAACGTCTTGTGATATGGTCAAGCCTCAGGTCGTGCCTAAGCAAGAGAATCCCTCATCTCCGGCCTCTGATCCCTTCGCTCCCCCTCGAATTGTCAACCTGTCGGCACCGCCCTGGCCCCTCCCACCCTCGGCACCACCTGAGACCCTCAGCCTTGCGGCTCCACCAGGCTCCCTCGTCCCTCCGGCTCCACTTTGGTCAGCAGTCACCCTGCCTGCGCCGCTGACTATACAAGCCATCCGCGCCGCTGTGTCTCTCCACCCCTTCAGCTCCAGCGGGCTCCGCTCCCTCCGGATCCACCTTGGTCCTCGAACGCACCAGCGTTCCCAAATCAGCATATAAAAATGATTTCTGAACGATCATGTGACATTCAGAAAAAGACTTAATGATGCTGAAAATTCAGCTTGGCAATCACAGGAATAAATTACATTTTAAAATACATTAAAAAAGAAAACTATTTTAAATTGCAATGATATTTCACAATATTACTGTTTTTACAGTATTTTTCGATCAAATAAATGCAGCCTTGGAGACCAACCTCAAACTTTTGAATGATAGTGTAGGCCTATATTATGAATAAAAAAACTTTAACATGTACAATTGAATTTAATTGTTTATTAGCCTACATATTTAAAAAATCATCCTTATCCTTATCTCGGTGGCATTCAATGAATCTCACTCATTATAAATACGCAGCAATACATTCTATCATCCTGCTAGCGGGATGCTTGGCATTCTTTTTTATTGCCTTTTTTCCTATCACATATTTTATTAATCATCATAAATGATGTATCATTCAAAGCTTAAAAACTTAAAATTCATCCTGTGAAAACCATATTGATATCAAACATTGCGTGTTCAAGAAAACGGTACTTTAAAACCGTGCTCCTCCCCCTAGTGGGCGGTGTAATATTTCATATTACAAAAAAATTTATTTTAATTTTCATATTTGGTGACTGTTTTGTGATATAAGTGATCTTGTGACAGAAATTTACAGGAGAACACATTAAATAAAAACTCAATGAAATGTCTGGCTTTTTTTGGTATGGCACCTAAACAAAATCTCATAATAACTTTAAGTTTTGTGATATCAACTTCAAATTTGGAACACAACTTGGTTAGTGATAGCCTATTTGTAAAAGTACTTGCCTTTAAGTACAGTACTTTTTACACTTACATTTTTTTTAAGTGCTGCTTGTAATTCTTTAAAAAGAGACCAAACTTAGGACTGTATTCCAAAGCATTCAAGAATTACAAACATTTAAGTTTGGATTGAGCATTTTCATGTCTATGCTCAAAAAGGAAGGTGACCGTTGATGTGTTATAAAAAAAAAACAAGCATTTTTACAAAGTCTGCCCCTGGTTTGCCACTCCAGTTTGAAGAATGAGCCATATATGCATTTGACAGGATGCTTTATTCCAAAGCAACTGACCTTAATGTTCTTCACAAAAAAAAAATATAATAATTGTAAGAGTTTTTTAAACAGTTTGTATTTTAGGAAGATTACAAAATAGGTTTTATGTAGGCGATAAAGTGGGGAATTATTTAAGATTACGTTCAATTTATTATTGCATATTTGTGGATTGCACGAAAATGCGGCAGAGGAAAATCTATCAATAAACTTCGATTTGGGTCGCCATCTTTAGTGTGGGACAATAAGCCCTAAATATATAAAGCGTAAAAAATATGTTCAAATTATCTCGATAGGTTTAGCTAATCTCAAATACATACCTATATTGGTATAACAATTATAAAACTATCGCTGAAGAAATGCTAGATTGTATTTCTCAACTGTAAGTGAATGTTTCACAAAGAGCTCCAGTTAAGGACGTGGTAATTCCGCCATATTTGTTGCGGGTGGCTGCAGGAGCGGCTGTACATTGTCAAGAACATGGCGGCTTCCAGGCAGGCATGAGAGTGGATACTTCTTAACAAATTTGGATGAACCTGGACTATAATCTCAAAAACAGACCGTCAAAAGATCTCCCTGGATATTGCAATACGAATCTCGTACGTATGATCGATGTCGAAGAGACTGCATTAAGCCGAAATGTGTATTTTTTGATAGCGAACATAAACTTAGCCGCCATTTTTCTTGTGGGATCTATAGTGGGCTGATTTAACGACAAGATGGCTGCTTACACCGGGGCGGCATGAATTAAATAAAAATTCATCCATCGACTTTTTTCACTCGGAGCAGACTTGCTCAAACACATTTTCTCACAGTATGTACCGGGATGTATTTGCGCTTACGTATTTATTTGTGGACGTAACAACGTAACTAGATGTCTGTTTTTGTTGCGCTGCTAGTAAACGCATTCCGCTGCATGATTTCATGCACGCGCAAAAGTCTCGCTTAAATGCCCAGACCGCTTGGAAATTGCAGAACTCTGTCGATTTTCTGAATCTGCATTGCAGTGGAGTAAACATCGCACGTTTAAAATGTATTATTGTTGCTATTTTGAGCGGCTGACAAGATGGCGACTCCCAGAGAGGCATGAAAATAGCCTTCTGCAGCAAACGGGGAAAGGGTTTCGAGTAGTCTCTGAGTTTTTATCTTTGTTTAGGTTTGCTGCGTTTCATTGAATTATACTTCAGAAAACAAAACTCCAGCAGTTCGTATAGAGTTTTATTTGCATTTGCTTCTTAGATGACTAAAATTTATTGTTTTTATTTGCCGCGCCGCCATTTTTCAGACTGGCGGAGGCTTGTTTCAAGATGGCGACTTCCATGGGTTGATACTCTTTCTGCACCAGGGACATTTAACTGGATGATGTAATTTTGTTGTTTGCCTTTGGAACTAGAACTTAATGCAATGTGTTTTTCTGTTTGTAAAATGATCGATACCCAAGCTGCTGCACGCGGTATTTTAGACAAGTTGACCGGCTTTTATTTCGCCTACAAGCGCCAAAATGGCGGCATTCCTGAATTAATCAAACTGTTTAAGACCTTATTTGTACCTCTTTAATGTTATTACAATGCATATATTTACGCAGAAAATGTTTATTAATATATACCAGGGTCTTGTGTGAAATATTTGCGTTGGCTTAAGCTTACAGAACGGATATGTGTGGCTAATAGTCGCGTTATTTTTTCCAGTAAAAGGACATGACGTCCCCCGGTTCCGTTGTGTCTGGAACCACCGGAGCTGCACTGCAGCCGCGATGGAAGCGGGTTCTGGGGTGGTCCGGGCCGGTACCCCGACCGAGACACGGACACAGAGCCGTAGCCATCAAGGAGCTGATGGTCGTTTTCGGTGGAGGAAACGAAGGAATCGTTGACGAGTTGCACGTTTATAATACTGGTAAGTAAAATATTTGTATGTGCGGAAAGTTTGTATATGCATACAATATACGTAATGCTTGCAAATCGCTGCTAAATGTGCTCTGTTTTCACTATCCTTTCTACCGCGAGAGGATGAAGACGTTACTTAGCCATAGTCACGTGTATGCTTTACGGAGAAAACGATCAATTTTGCTCACATATATGTATATGAAACATTCCGTGTAATTTTGTTTGTGGTGGTTCAGAGCCGCGTTTCGTCTGCAGGTCGACTGTTGTGTGTTATGTTGTGTTGTGAGGGAAAAAAGGCGCCAGAAAACATAAATGGACGTTGACCGCCGTGGCGTCATGCGCACGCCCCTCCTGCACGTGCGCCTTTTTGTTATCTTTCTCCGTGCACTGTGGCTGTTTAGCCCACAATGACTCTAGCAATAATCTGAAAATTAGGCTGCAGCAGTGGCGTAGGCAGAAATTTTATTTTGGGCGGGCCAGTGAAAAAGTGAGTGGGCCTATAGTTTTTCCTAGAAAAAAATTACTTAAATAATAACTAAACCTTAGAGGGTAGACAAATTAATAGTCAAACTGCAAAAACAGTTACACCTTTATTTTGCAATATTCGGCAAAGCATCATGTTTAACCAACAGAGCTCAATAAAGGCTGGCCAAACCTGTATAGACAATGACCTGTCTATTTTATTCAGGCTAGTCAGCAGTGACTCCGCAGGGAAAATGTCTGTACATTTTACAGAAAATCGCGTCCTTAATTACAATGTAGGCTACTCCATCCAACCAAGAAAATTGTCCATACCACTTTGCTGAGAAGCTCCTTGATTTTCTATTCTTGATAGTGCAGGGAAATACCTTCAAATTGGGTTGTGAAGGTGGTTCGTCTAGTATATTTATATAGCACTTTTCAAAATATAGATTGTAGCCTATCAAAGCAGCTTCACAGTAGGCTATCAATCAAAACAACATAACAATAACAATGTTCGTTTCTTAGTGGACAAAAACATCCACGTTTGGTAGGGCTGATCAATGGTATTAATGATTGGTTAATTAATTTGAATATCCCCATTCCATTCGTCAATCGCAGTTAGATCGGCGGGTAAACCCGCATCAGGCTGACCGGGAGAGAGCACTGGCACTGCCGCCAGGGAGCAAGAAGCGGTCGTCACCAGCACCTGGCTAGCCTTCTTGTAGGTTAAGAGTCTGAAGAACTGGGATGGGTGGACTCGGTAGATGAAGGCAGTGGCGTGTCTTCTTCCTTAAAGGTGCTCTAAGCGATCCTGGGTGACGTCACTTCTTGTTGACGTTCGAACTATTGTCAAACAAAACGGAGGCTAGCTAGACCCTCCCTCCTCCGCATCTCGTCTCCTCCCCCTCCCTTCCCTTCCTACCTGAATGTCGGACTGGAAGCCCTTCTGCCGGCGGAGTTCTCGCCATCTTTCGAATGCTTTACCGATGTAAATTCGGTACTTCGCTCGTTCTTTACCCTTTTCCCTCTTCTTTGTAAGTTGATCATCGGAACGTCGTCTCTTTGGTCGTGTGTCGGCCATTATTCAAACTTCCCTCTTGATGCTTCTGTCTCCTTCACACACCCCCTTCGTGTGCACGTGCACTAACCCCCCAGACCCACCCTCAAATACTTCTTGCCAGTGATTGGCTGGAACACTGTTATGTTTCGTGGAGCGGGTCGCCGCAGTTTGTTTTTGTTGCCGTTTGTGGAGCCTGTGGTGTCTACAGAGACCACGTTTTTTTTTACAGTGTGTTCAGGGGACAGGCAGCTAGCGGATAGTGAGGAGATGTTTGCTGTATGTGACAAAAAAAATTTGTCCTAAAAAACGCGTGACATCGCTTAGAGCACCTTTAACTCTTGCTTTTTTCAAATAGCACATTAAAGAAATTGGTTTAGCCATTATTGTGACGATATTAATAAATTGGCAAAAAAGCATCTAGCTAGCTAGAGCCCGCCGGTGCCGCTCAGAGAGTTTTCCTGTCGGAACCCCTAGCAACCATAGCAACCAATAACGTTCCGGAGGGAGGCTTTCTACAACTTGCCTCAACAGTTCCATTTTATTCGGAAAACAAATTAAACACACACCAGTCAACAATAAATCAGGTTTATATTAATATATTTTCTTAAATACATTTTAATAATAAAAAAAAAATATTTTATCAAACTTGCCTGGGCGGGCCAGTGAGTAATGTGGGAGGGCCAGTGCCGCCCTGGCCCATTACTGGCTACGCCCCTGGGCTGCAGTAGACAATACCTTGCATTAGATGCCCTATGTTTTTTTCCAGAAATGTTATATGATATTGATAAAACGTTTACAGTGCTTTCTATTGTAATATGAAATTAAAGGGCATTTTATAAATGACCTTTCATTTATGGGTCATAGTGGAAGAACACTTTATTTCCAGAATACTCTTATATACCAGTCTTCCTAATAAAGCCAAAAACATAATTCCTCTGTGACTTGCATTTCTTTGAATTGCAATTCAGTAAAATTATCTTCTTGTCATTCAATTCTGAAGGCACAGTCTAACTAAACTTGAACAAAATTTATTCAGACACTGCAAAGACAGAGATATGATGTTTCACTCTGTGGTGCCTTTTTAAAAAAACTTTACTCAATATATATTTTATTCAATATATAATAAATATACATTATATAAAACATACAATGTACTCCACTTTACTGCAGTGTTACAATGTTTTTAGTTACCTGCAGCTTTAAAGTTGCCATGAAATGAAAATTCACCCTATTCATTAAATGCATGTTATAGATCTTATTAACAATCCATTTGTGCATTTTTCATTTTTAAATTGTTTTGACATTCTGATTTAATTGAAATGTCCATACATTTTTTCTTTTCAATTCTGTTTCACTTGGATGTACCTCACAATACAGAAAAATATCTGTTGCTACTTCAACAGACCGTGACAAAGTTTATGTTCTTTTAATTAATCTTAGAGATCACAGCGTGATGTATAGTTCTTCTATTGGTCACGTCTTCACGCAATTCGAATTCGCAGGTTATCGTTCACCTTGTCTCGCATAGCCAGATCTTCAGACTGATGGCAGAAGGTCTGGACTCTATCACAGCTTTTCTTGACCAAGGTCCGCCCAAGAGGATGTTTGAATGACATGTAGTTCAAACCAAACACAGTTCGTTTTATAACGCATCATGTTTAGGGACGTGCCAATATAATGTCGATGGCCCTACAATAACAGACCGGCGTGCATTTAATAAATGATTCATTCAAGAACTTTGTGCAAGTTTACTGCAACAATAGAGCTGCGAACTTCACATACTTTTGAAAATCCAGCGTTTAGTTAATCCTGGTAAGCGCTAATTGTCACAGTTGTAATCACAACGGCTTTTTTCCACGAGGGGTTTTGGCGTCACGGCATTTGCTTCCAGGCGGACCGTTAAAGAACGCGACACACATCTCCCGGACATCTTGTAGAATTCAGCCAGTCAGATTGCGACTTCGAAACTCCTTAAAGCTACAGTCCGTAGTTTTTCCTCTTTGTCACCATCTCTGTTCGAAATCTGCAATTGCAGTTATTTGCGGAATTATCAACTTTACGTGGGTTGTAAATCGGCATGAAACAGCGTGGATGAACACAATGTTTTGAGGCGAGTGCTGTCAATCACCGCGCTGTGTGGATACTATCATTCAGAATCACAGATTCACATTTTGAAAGTTTGACTAACATAAGAATTTTCACCGGAAAATATCTTCTGAAAAAGGAAGTAACATCCATTTTTGTTCTGATCAACTAAGGGGGAAAAAGCATTCGACATGTTAAGCGATCGTTAGACTTAATCAACGCGATTTACAGCAACCGTGCAAATTATAGCCTACTTTGTTCTCAAATTGTTCATGTTAACAACATCAGCATTGCGTGACTAACGTTGCATTTAATGTGTTTTATTACCTGTGTAGTTCAGAATTCATATTCTCCATAATAGCTAAACGAGAAAGGCACAACAAGGAAACTCCATAACTGTGTGAATTAAGAAAACAGTGGTACTGTTACACGATTGAACTATTGAAATGTCTTACTTGTTAAGCAGAAAAAGCCGTCTCTTCTTCCGTTTTGAACCCCTTCAAAACACGCAGTTCACGCACCTTCGATGTTTAAATCCTTGTGTTCGCATGAGACGGTTAATTTCTTTCTCTTTCTCTAGCCACCTTAAATCCGAAGTACGAAGTCTTTTGGGTTTCATAACTGGTGAATCTCCAGTTGACACTGATGATTGTTGTTTGGATCTTGAATTATGTAAAGTGCTGCGAGAAAAGCCTATACATATCTACATCTCCTCACGCGCAGTATAGCCGGCGAGCCGAAACACCTTCACTATGTGTACGGATGTGACGTAATGACGCAAAGACATGCTCGAATTTCCCGCGGAAACCCACCAGTACCACTGGAATTAAAATCATTATTACAAGCTAACCGTTTTGAATCTAGCTATGGCAAGCAGATAGATTTGAACACTGGCTGAAGATGATTTTTTTTAAAATAATTATTTTGGATTATTTTTAACTTAAAAAAGTTGCGGACAGCAGCTTTAAGTGTTTCCAGAAAAGTGTCCCATATATGCATCAGATGTTCAGCCAACAGTCCGTGGGTGTGTCTGAGGCTGAGACTAACATTGATTCACCGAACTTGAACTGCCCCATTTCTCAGAATTTTGTCCTGTCTCCATTTTGTTATTTTGATAGTTAAAAAGTTCTTTGAGGTTTTGAAGTGCTTTTTATTGACATTACCTTCATTTCCATATAAGCTGAATTGCAAGAGTTTTATTGCAAGTCGTCTACACCTTATCACTGAGACATTGACTGAACAATTAAATATTTTTTTCTTTTTTAGCAACAAACCAGTGGTTCATACCAGCTGTTCGCGGAGACATTCCTCCAGGCTGTGCGGCTTATGGTTTTGTATGTGATGGTACACGACTGTTAGTGTTTGGTGGAATGGTGGAATATGGAAAGTACAGCAATGACCTTTATGAGTTACAGGTAAGAAAACACTTCTTTAAAATCACTCTGTTATGTGACTAAAGGCTGGAATACACTACATGATTTGACAAGGAGTTGACGCTAGTTGCCGAACGTCATATCTGGTCTGCTGATTTTGGGCAGTCCATTCACAGATTTCACAGAAAATCGCAAAGTATATGATGGGCATGATCTCTATTTTTTCAGCTTCAGACTATAATTCCATCCAGTCAGATGATCTCAAACATGTTTGATTAAATTTTTTTGAGAGTTTGTGTTTGGAACAACTTGAAAGCCTGGTAGTGTGCAACCCTCATTTCTGTAGTGCATGATACCTAGTTTTTCTCTGTAACTGTTTAAGTTTTAAAATCCACTCAGATTTTAAGTCATGTTGTGTAGTCCAGCCTTTATTGACTGTCAGTACAGATCTGAAATTCTCGCTATGGTTATGATTATCAGGCAAGCAGGTGGGAATGGAAAAAATTGAAACCAAAAGCCCCTAAAAATGGAGCACCACCATGTCCTCGTCTGGGCCACAGTTTTTCTCTTGTGGGCAACAAGTGCTATCTTTTTGGGGGGCTTGCCAATGACAGCGAAGACCCCAAGAACAACATTCCCAGGTATTCCTACCATTATAATAATGTGGTTATTAAATAAATGTATTTATATTGTTTTATTCATAGACTTGCTTATGTATACTTTCAGATATTTGAATGACCTTTATACCCTCGAACTGCGTCCGGGCTCCAACGTTGTGGGCTGGGATATACCGGTCACATATGGAGTACTGCCTCCTCCAAGAGAGAGCCACACTGCTGTAATTTATACTGAAAAAACTACTAAGAAGTCCCGTCTTGTTATATATGGAGGAATGAGTGGTTGTCGTTTGGGAGATCTTTGGACATTAGATATTGGTATGAAGATTATGACTTTTTTTGCTGTGGTGTTTGCCGTAAATGGTTAATTCATTCAATCAATCAATTGGGTAAGCAATAATTAGGCACTGCTTTGCTTTTCAGATACGCTGACCTGGAACAAGCCTGCAATAAGCGGCGCTGCTCCCCTCCCCCGTAGCCTCCACTCAGCCACCACTATTACAAACAAGTAAGTTTAAGTGTAATCTAGAATTGCTTCACCACATGCATTCCCTAAATGTACACAATGGTATTACTGACCTTTAATCCCTTTGTTTTATTTGTAGAATGTATGTTTTCGGTGGCTGGGTTCCCCTGGTGATGGATGATGTGAAGGTGGCCACACATGAGAAGGAATGGAAGTGTACAAACACTCTGGCCTGCCTGAACTTGGGTATATTCTTGCTATAATGTACAAGTAGTGTTTGAAGTGAATACAATTTTATTTAACTGAAGGCCAAACTGTTATTATACACATGGTCATTCAGAAATCATTCTAATATGCTGATTTTCTGCTGAAGAAACATTTCTTCTTATTCATGTTGAAAATTGTGGAAACATGAACATGTACATAAAGTTCAGAAGAAGAACTTTTATTTGAAATATAAATCTTTTGTTACAAATGTCATTGCTGTAAATTTTAATTCATCCTTGCTGAATATAATTTCTTTAAATCATTTGAATGATAGTATATACTGGTACTTTAATGTTTTGTATCATGACATTCCTGTCTGAAATGTTTGGACTATTTTACTGAGCCCTATTTTGATGCATTGTTTCATATTATGCCATATACTTTAAAATTAAGAAATGAGCTTTCTTTTAGATGCCTTGTCATGGGAGACAGTTTTGATGGACACTTTGGAGGACAACATACCACGTGCACGAGCAGGACATTGCACTGTTGCCATTAACAACAGACTTTATGTCTGGAGTGGACGTGATGGGTACCGCAAAGCTTGGAACAATCAGGTGTGCTGCAAAGACCTGTGGTACCTAGAGACAGGTGAGTACAGCAGATATGCAGTAAGAAGTATTTCTGACGCAGTTAAACTGCATTGTAAAAATATCCAAATGCATAAAAAGTGACATTGAGTAGTATTTTTTGCATAAGCTGAATATATTAAATCATGCATTATTTGACCTTTTTTTTTTTTTTTTGCAGAGCGACCTAATCCTCCTTCACGGGTACAGCTCGTCCGGGCCAACACAAATTCTTTAGAGGTTAGCTGGGGAGCGGTGTCTACAGCAGACATGTACCTGCTTCAGCTTCAGAAATATGATATCCCAACAGCCACTGCTGCCACATCACCAGCCCTCAATGCAGCTCCCTCCCTCCCTGGAAACTCGCCGAAGAGTCCAGCGCCCGCTGCAGCTGCTCCGTCTGCTCAGAGTCTGCCGCATAGTGGCATCACATTCGTGCCACAGGCTGCTTCGCCCACTGCCTCAGTCTTACCCACCACACCCGCAAGTCCTCTGGCTGCCTCAACGGCGCGTGGCCCAGGTACAGATTTGTTAAATTGTTAATAGTTCAGCAATATTTTCAGTTTACTTAAATGTAATATTAAATTAAAGCATTTTTTTCATAGTATTTGTATTAAATGGTAATTTAACGTTTTTATTTTATATTTAAGCTATTCTGAAAGTTGCAGCCCCTCAGTCAGGCACCGGGGCATCGATTGTCACTGTGCGCCAAGCCAGCCAAGCTGGAAAATCCCCAGTCACTGTGACATCACTTCCTGCAGGTGTTCGCATGGTAGTGCCACCACAGACCACTCAAGGAACGGTATGAAGCAAATAGTAAAGGTGGAATCTTTAAAACCGTTGATACCTCATAAATTGTTTTATTCCAATGTGTACTTTTAATCTTTTTTTTTTCATTTTTTTTTCAGGTCATCGGCAGCAGCCCTCAGATGAGTGGAATGGCAGCTTTGGCTGCAGCTGCTGCAGCCACACAGAAAATCCCTCCTTCCCCCGGAGCCACTGTTCTCAGTATGCCGGCTGGGGCTACAATTGTCAAAACGATGGGTGTGACACCTGGGTCCACCACTCACCCAACCACAGTTAAAGTGGCATCACCTGTCATGGTAATTATCTTAAAGCTGCCATCTGCAACTTTTTTTTTTATCATATTCAGCGAATTCGACAATATATTCTGACTGAACAACATAAATAAAGTGGTTTTAGAAAAAAACCCGAGCTTCTAACTCCACCTGGAGCGTGTTATTTGTTTTGCAAAAATCCACCGCTCCCGGTTCATTGTGTCCAATCAGCGCAGGGGGGTGTGAGATATAACTGTCAATCACAAGTCGTGCACGCACACATCAATCACATGCGTGTGCCTGAAGTTCGCGCAGTAGCGAAGAGTGATGAGCACAAACTCGTGGGAGGGTATTCGTTGATAGTGGGGAGGGCATGAGAGTTGGAAACATTCAAAAATTTTCCTAAGTCCACTCAATCAGCCAGAGTTGCCGACGGCAGCTTTAAGATTGTCACTGTTGCTGCGTCCCAATTTGCCTATTTATACTGTGGTCTACAAGTATGTACTGTTTTGAAGAAAACGTACACGCTTTTGAATGTGTAGCAGAAGAGTTGGCAAGCTTTGGGACATACTACTTCATCATAATTGCGTCTTCAACAGATCACAAAAGTTCACAGTGCTGTTGCAGATGAAAGATAATGTGGGTAACATTGAATAAATATCTTTTTTGTCAGGTTAGATTACTGATTATTAATCACTCAAACCTCTTTCTTAACCGTCGGACTCGCCCACCCACCCACACTCACTCATGTTTGTAGTTTAACCTTTTATTCGCATTTGTAGTTCTAATCGAATACTCGTCCAACATGCAATGAGTTGTGGGCTATGTTAGCCGTTAAGAGTGTGCATGGATCAGGATTCTAATCTGAAAAAGTAGACCATCTGGGTATATCTATGGAATACTCATTTCAACAGTAGAAGACAGTCAGTTCCCTTTATAGATACATTCATATATCCCCCAGATATATATTTTTCTTCCAATATTTCGGGCATCGCGAACCGTGAGCTTACTGTGCCTGGTATAGTATTCTGCGTCTGTCTTGAGCTTGTATACTTCAGACTTCATAATATTTCCACACAAATTACAATATGGGTAATGATTGCAGTGCAGTTTGTGTGCAAATCTGGAATAGAGATCGACCAAAATATGGTCTCCTCGTGGCAGCGTGTGTTTCTTCTGGGTGCGCCTGTTTCCCCCACACAGTCCAAAAGACATGCAGGTTAGGTGGATTGGACATGCCAAATTGGCTGTGTGAGTGTAATGGGGAAAGAGCTGGCAACCCACCCCGGAGAAAACATTGGCAAGAAAAATCATGGACAGTATGGATGGCCATAGAATCATCAAGAGTCGGATACGACTGTAATGGTTAATTAGAGAGCGAATGGTTTTCACAAAAAATATTAAGCAGCACAACTGTTTTAAACGTTGGTAATAATAAATGTTTCTTGGGCACCAAATCAGCATATTAGAATGATTTCTGAGGGATCATGTGACTCTGAAGACTAAA
Source organism: Semotilus atromaculatus (assembly GCA_031834385.1). Lineage (NCBI taxonomy): Eukaryota > Metazoa > Chordata > Actinopteri > Cypriniformes > Leuciscidae > Semotilus > Semotilus atromaculatus. Next base: position 9,666,753 of record JAULUF010000020.1, read on the forward strand.
GTAATGATATTTTGCCATCATAGGAATAAATTATTTATTTAGCTATTTTACTGTATTTTTGTTCACATAAATGCAGCCTTGGTGAACATAAGAGACCCAAAATTTTAGCAACCCCAAATTTTTTAAAATACCTTCACATTATGTGATGTTTGAGTTAAAAAACAAAACTGCAAAGCTTTGATTGGATGAGCTGAATTCAAAACTTGAATTATCTAGTATGTGACCACACTTCAGTTGAATTCTATATTTATGAAGCAATTTGTCATGTTGCTCGTCTTCAGTCATTGCGGCCAGCCCTAGTCTCATGACACAAATTTTTTTGTCGTAGGTAAGCAACCCTGCCACTCGCATGCTGAAGACCGCCGCTGCACAGGTGGGCTCTCCGACAGTTTCCAGTCCAAATACAGGTGCTCGGCCCATCATCACAGTCCACAAGTCCGGCACAGTTACCGTAGCACAGCAGGCTCAAGTTGTGACCACTATGGTGGGCGGAGTTACCAAGACCATCACTCTTGTCAAGAGTCCACTTTCCATGGGAGGAAACCTGGTACAGTATATTTTAAATTCTGGCATGGGACAAACCTGAATGTTAAAAACATTAAATGGACATTATTTATCATTTATTTTTTCAATTAAATTTTTCTTGTTTTAGATCTCTAACTTGGGCAAGATGGTGTCAATGGTACAGACCAAACCGGTCCAGACGGCTGCTTTGACTGGACAGGCCGCCTCCAACCCTCTGGCTCAGATTTTACAAGTATGTTAAACATAAGTATAACTAGTTTTAAGTTTCTCAGACACTCACATTATTTATAATTTGAAATAATATAAATTTTTACGTCATTCCCTTTCCATAGTCAAAGGGTACCCTTCCACCCGGCACCATTCTGAAGCTGGTAACATCTGCGGATGGAAAACCAACTACCATAATTACCACCAGTCAAGCCAGTGGCACAGGAAACAAGCCCACTATCTTGGGCATCAGTGGGATGTCCCCCACTACCAACAAACCGGGCACTACCACTATCATTAAAACAATCCCAATGTCTGCTCTACAGCAGGGAGCTGCAGGTAAACCATTTTGTCAAGAAGTGTAATTTTTAGGTTTGGGTACCGAAACCCGGTCCCAATATGGAACTGGTACCTAAGTAACTGGTATTTAACCGGACAGTATCAAAACGTAGATTTTCTGTGCCTCATATGCTTGTCGGTTAGCTGTCGTTGAAATTTTTGCCCTCTGGTTCTCCAAAACAGACGTAAGTATTAATTGGGCTTAAGAAGCATCATCACCGCATGTGATCGATGGTTAACCCTTTGACGCATTCGATCGTTCACCCCGGTGTGATTAGAACGTTCAGATCGTGATCATCAACTTCTAAATTCAAATCTGCGTCTGTGCATTGGCTGGCGCTGAGCCAGAGATGGACGTGCTCTGCGCTGTCATGTATCACAACTATTCAGTGTTTTCAACCACTTTTTCAACCGCTCAAGGTTAATTTGAGGTTTTAGTCATTTAAATACACATAAGTACTAGCAAAACAATACATTTATAGTTTGTAAACTATACACTGTTGTCTATGGAAGCGGCAATAACAATCCTTTCAATTATAAATTGATGACGTGTTTAGATACACATTGTGTAGGTAACTATAAAATTTACTCTCTTCTCACACTTCACTTACTTTCATGTATTTCGGGAGAAATGGATGAATTGACGTGTTGTGAATCTGACAGATACAATTCTCTGAACTGCGGTGCATACTAACATGGCGCCCGTTATGCGTTATAGGTCAACTAAAATGAATCATGATCATTATAAAAGTTTCTTAAATGAAAAAACACATTAATTTACATGCATTTAAGAATAAAAAATAGCAGCCAAGGACTGACTGACACGTAACGCAACCAATCACAGTTCATTTTATTCCGCGTATGTTTAGTGTGAAAATGTTGAGTCGATGTCCCTACAATAACAGACCGGCGTACATCTAATAAATGAATCATTCAAGAATGTTGTGCAAGTTTACTGTAACAATAGAGCCGTAAACTTCACTTACTTTTGAAAATCCAGTTGTAAACATGATGGCGTTCTTCCACAAGGGGTTCCGCGTCACGACATTTAAGGTGATGCGTTCTAAAATAACGCTCACCTTGTGCAGGACATGCAATAAAGTCAGGAGAAACGTGGTCCTATTTCTGCATTGCTGAACATTAAAGCTAGTTTGTAACATACCAAGAATACAGACTACTTTTCTGTTATTAGTACTGTAATTTAACACTAAAAAACTATTATTGTAATTGGGTTAGGTGGCTTAGATTTTATTGTGAAGTGGTGTTTTCTATTTAGGCTACTTATATTTATATATTTAAGTATACTTAAAAATTGTAATGTATTGGTCAATTTAATGAATTTTTTAAATTTATTTATTTTTCAATAAAAAAGCCATTCATTAAAGAATCTGTTTAGGTATTGAAAACATAAAAAACCCTAGTCATTTTTGTTTCATTGTCCAGAATAAAGAGATATTAAGAATTATTAGTAGTAGGAGAGGTAGTAATATATAATTTGTCAGTAATATTATTATTGTTAACTACAGCTATAATAATTACTACTAGTAGTAGTAAAAATACTAAATGCGTTAGTTTTATTTATATTTAAGTGTCATTAAATTAATTGTAACACATTGTGCCTGATGAAGACCTGATGGTCGAAACGTTGTGCTATTAATAAATTAATTTGGAGCATCTATTTTCAGTGTGCGGACTTCATGCTGCTTTTTTCCGTTTGTTACTTTGTTGTCCTGCACCTGAGCCCAATCTGGGTGTTTGGGATGTGCGCACCAGTTTTGTATTTTTTATTTATATATGTATCATTAAATTTATATAATAATAATAAAATGAATAATTATTATTAATGTTCATGACTAATAATAATAGTTAGTTGTAGTAATAGTTTTTATTTCCTTGCATTCAATTAGTGCCTGTTTTCCATTGTAGGCGTGACTAGTAGTACCGGGATGAAGAGCCCCATTACCATCTACACCACGAAGGTGATGACATCTGGAACAGGAACTCCTGGCAAATTCATTACAGCAATGCCTAAGATTGGTACAGCAGGTGGCCAGCAAGGCCTAACACAGGTATTGGGGTCAGAATATCTGGTGCAAAAATGGTGGAAAGCTGATGTACTTGGAGCATTTGAAGGTCCGTTTTCTTACGGTTGGGTTTTTCTCTCCTAAGGTTGTTCTGAAGGGTGCCCCTGGTCAGCCTGGAACCATTCTTCGCACCATGCCGATGGGAGGAGTGCGTCTTGTGTCTCCAGTATCTGGGGTCAAGCCAACTGTAACCACGCTGGTTGTCAAGGGAACAACTGGTAAGGATGTGAACTTGATAGTCAAAAGTTAATGTTCCTGAAAGACTTCATGCTTCTCTGCCAAGTGTAATTCAGCAACTGCTATTGATGAATGATTAAAGTATTTCCCTCTCGTCATGTCTGTTCTCTTTCCAAGGTGTAACAACTCTTGGCACAGTCACAGGAACCGTTTCTACCAGCCTAGCCAGAGGAAGCCTAGCCAGTGCCAATGCCACCCTGGCAACCCCCATCACCACTCTGGGCACGATTGCCACCCTCTCCAACCAGGTCATCAATGCCACTGCTGTGTCAGCTGCTCAGACCAACCTGACCACTGTCGCCTCCAACATGCAGGTTAGAACCAGATTATCTTTTCTTTTTAGATTTTTATTTGTATATAATTATTCTTTCATTTCATATCCATTATGTGTGTCATTAACAGAGTTGGGTATAACACGTTACCAAGTAACGCGTTACTGTATTCGAATTACTTTTCGTGATAACGCAGTAATGTAACTCATTACATTTAAAATGTATGTAATTTGATTACAGTTACTAATGTCAATAAAATTAAGTTACTTGCGTTACAAATGTATTGTTAAGAAAAAAATATTTAGTAAAATGCAGTTCTAATAACGTTTGGCCGGCTGCGTCAGTTAATGAGCATGCGCTTTAATGAATTACCAGAGAAAGCGCTTCATGAGGCACACACGCAAGGTCTCTCGCTCTCTCCCTCTCCGCCGTGCGCGTGCTACACGGTTTGGAGCACAGTCTCTTCTGTCTCGCATGCGCGCTCTTGCTCGCTCATTCTAGATTCCGGGAGATTTGAACTAATTTGCGGGCATCCGGGAGCCGCTTTCAATATGCGGGAGACTCCCGGAACTTCCGGGAGACTTGGGATGTCTGCAATATTAAATTACGGAAAGAACTGAGTTTCACTTTGTAGTGTATTCTTGTGGTTTTAATAGGTTTTCAAAGTAACTTGAACGTAAAGTAATTAGTAATCTGATTACTTTTTACATGCAGTAATCAGTAATGTAATCAAATTACAAGTTTAAAGTAGTAATTAGTCATTTGTAGTGGATAAAATTTTTTGAGTAACTTACCCAACACTGGTCATTAAGTTATTTCTATAGCTATTATGTAAGTATTATATATATATATATATATATAATATATATATATATATTTTATAAATAATTGTACACAATGTTTACACAATTAACTGAAAAAGTATAATTCCTTTTCCCCCCTATGAATTGATATGGCTGCAGTTTTTATTTTTTATTATTCCGGTGATGCAAAGCTGAATTTAAATATGAATATAAATGAATGAATGAATATAAATATATTATTTTAATTAATATTATTTCTTTAAAAAAATTGCCCCCAAACGGTAGTATAGTTTATATAATGTATAATAACAGAAATAATTATAACTATATGTAAATTATATAAAATACTATTTAAGGATACAAAAAAATGCTGTATTTAAAATGAACCATTTTACACATTATTTACATTAAATTCACTGAAAAAATAACTATCTGTAGTCACTAATTTTTTCATCCTTTCTTAATAGCCCACCCAGGTGACTCTCATAACTACACCCACTGGTGTGGAGGCTCAGCCTGGCCAAGATCTGCCCGTTTCCATTCTGGCCTCTCCCACGTCTGAGCAGCCCACCTCTACTGATTCTGGTGCTGGCGACGCTTCTGGCACTGTTACTCTAGTGTGCTCCAACCCCCCCTGTGAGACTCATGAGACAGGCACCACCAACACGGCCACCACAGCGACGGCAAATATGGGCACTGGACCAGCTGGCACAGTACAGAGAGTGTGCTCCAACCCACCCTGCGAAACGCATGAAACGGGTACAACAAACACTGCCACCACAGCATCTGCCAACATGGGTGGTGTACAGAGGGTCTGCTCAAACCCACCATGCGAGACCCACGAAACTGGCACCACCAACACAGCAACCACAGCATCTTCAAGTATGGGCACTGCTCCTGCTAGCATGGTGCAGAGAGTTTGCTCTAACCCACCCTGTGAGACCCACGAGACGGGCACCACCAACACAGCAACCACAGCTTCATCAAACATGGGAGGAAACCAAACGGGAGAAGTCCAGAGAGTTTGCTCAAATCCACCTTGCGAGACCCATGAGACGGGCACCACCAACACGGCCACCACGGCTTCATCTAACATGGGCGGAAACCAAACAGGAGCGGTTCAGAGAGTTTGCTCAAATCCACCTTGCGAGACCCATGAGACGGGCACCACCAACACGGCCACCACGGCTTCATCTAACATGGGCGGAAACCAAACAGGAGCGGTTCAGAGAGTTTGCTCAAATCCACCTTGCGAGACCCACGAGACGGGCACCACCAACACGGCCACCACGGCTTCATCTAACATGGGCGGAAACCAAACAGGAGCGGTTCAGAGAGTTTGCTCAAACCCACCCTGTGAGACCCACGAGACGGGCACCACCAACACGGCCACCACGGCTTCATCTAACATGGACGGAAACCAAACAGGAGCGGTTCAGAGAGTTTGCTCAAACCCACCTTGTGAGACCCACGAGACGGGCACCACCAACACTGCCACCACGTCTTCATCTAACATGGACGGAAACCAAACGGGAGAGGTGCAGAGAGTTTGCTCAAACCCACCTTGTGAGACCCACGAGACGGGCACCACCAACACGGCCACCACTGCCACCTGCAGTATGGAGACAGATGAGGGTACAGGTACTTCAGATTTCAGAAAGCTTCAGCTTTCACACAACCATTATTTACTATATTGTTTTCTATATAATTGATTCCTGTGATGGCAAAGCTGAATTTCCAGCATCATTACAGTCTTCAGTGTTTCATGATCCTTTAGAAATCATTCTTACATGTTGATTTGGTGGTCGAATTTTTTTTTTTTTTTTTTACTATTATCCAAGTAAAAAAGAAAAGTTGTGCTGTGCTTACAATTGTTGTGGAAACTAATGATTGTTTTCCCCCGTGGTTCTTTGATTAATGGAAAGTTCAAAAGAACAGCATTTATTTGAAATAGAAATCTTCTGCAACATTATAAAAAAAAATCCATTTTAATACGTCTTGCCTGAAAACAGTTTGAACATTCTGACGTCTGCTGTAAGAGATTTAACTTTGTAACTAGTTACTTTATTGTAGAAAATTTGTTCACCGATAAAGCAAATGACTTTGAAAGAATGGTGAGAGAATTTATTTGGTGTTGAAAGAGCAGACTAGCGGTCTGAAAAGCTGCTAAAAATCCTGTGTAGCTGGTTGATGTTAGCTTCATGAAAAATACATGCAAAAGCTAATATCTTTTTGGTTTGTGGGGTGTGAATTTTAGCAATACATATGAAACAGGAAAATGTAACTGGTTAAATTAAATTTGCCATGGGAAAATTCTTGTTTATTCCTATTTTTACCTTTGTCTTTTTAAAGGTTTATGGTAATGATTTCTTTGTACATTTAGCCCAGCAGAGTGGTGAAGCATCAGAATCTGCCCCCAGCACAGAGGTCCTGCCGTCCACTGTTGCTCCCCAGAGCAGAGCCATTACCACGGTCACACAGGCCACGCCTCTACCCGGACCAGCTGTTCCAGTGAGTGGAGATACAAACTCTGTACTTATGTTTGATGCTAAATTATTAATCCAATGTAATCAACATACGGTAAGTCAAAATGCCACCCATTTTTGTGGGTCCTTAAAAAGTTCAGTTCAAAATTTAAGGTAATAGAAGGTTAGGTAAAAATCTTAAATGGTCAAATTAAAGTAATTTTAAGGGTTCTTAAATTTGGGAACTAAAAAACAGGAATCATGATATGCTTTCAAAAGATGATTGAATTAAATAAATTTTCTGCATGTTCAAAGTCAAAACGTGGGGCTGTTGCACGTTCTATAGACTTGTGGTTTCAGAGCAGTTTGCAGTCAGTGAATACTGCATGTTCATGCCAAGCGATTACTTATGATCTACTGTTGTTGAAGTGTGATAGTTTACTTTATGGTTTTTGTAGATGGTTCCAGACATACATTCTTCTCACAAAAACAGATTTTCATTCCAAATATGTAAAATTCTGCATTAACACTAGATTCCGTGTTAATTTGTCAATACCGCGATTCCATCCTTGATTCTGTGATCGTGGAAATTATAGGGCCCTAAAGATGGTAGGAAAAAAAGAGGGATTCCTTACATCACCAATTTTTCTTTCTGTCCTTCTCCTGCAGTCTATTTCTTCCATCACGGAGTCATCCTCAGAGGCAGGAGTTGAGCCGGTTGTTATGGAGAGCTCGGAGGCAGAGTCCTTGCAGACAGAAGGCCAGGCTGAAGCGGAGGCAGTTGCTATGCAGGCAGGGTTCCAGGCAGAAGCGGGGACAGTAGCTATGCCCAGTGACTTCCAGGCTGAGGCAGCGGCCTTGCCAAGTGACTTCCAGGGAGAAGCCATGGCGGTAGCGATGCAGGCAGAGAGCCAGGCAGAGGCAGGGGCAGTGCCCATGGAGCATGACACTTCTAGCATGGCAGAGGGAGAAACCGCTCAGGAGCAGCTACCAACAGCAGAGGTATGGTCATTTGCATTCTGGCTGTACAATTTCCAGTTGTTACAAATTAAGACTAATGCATACCACTTTTAATAATTCATTTTCTAATATGAGTAAGGACAAATGATCTAATAGCTAAAGAAAATAGATACATTTTAATATATACATTTATACATTTACTTTTAGCTGTTTTTTTTTTTTTTTTACTTCAGCATGGACACATTAAAAGTGACAGTAAATACATGTATTATGTTACAAAAAGATTTATATTATTATTTCAGTAAATGCTGTTCTTTTCTTGTAGATGGATGGTGTAGAGGCGGCATCAGCATCACAGGCCGAGGCACTAGCCTTGCCACCAGAGCTAATGTCGGATGTACAACCCACAACGCTGATGGTGACTGGTCTGACCCCAGAGGAGCTGGCTGTTACGGCAGCCGCAGAGGCAGCGGCCCAGGCTGCAGCGACAGAGGAGGCCCAGGCCCTCGCCATCCAGGCTGTACTACAAGCAGCACAGCAGGCTGTTATGAGTGAGTCGCCATCCTTAATCCACAAAATCCCCAACCTCAAAATCAGTCTAAAACTCACAGTAATCATCTTCTTCCTCAGGCTCAGGTGACGGAGATGCCGGAGAAGACCAGCAGACCCACACCATACCCATCGTTCTGACCCAGCAGGAACTGGCGGCTTTGGTTCATCAGCAACAGCAGCTTCAGGCAGCCCAGCAACTAGCCGCTGCCCAGGCCGCACTGCCCACAGAAGGCCTGGCTCCAGCTGACAGCCTAAATGATCCCTCCTCAGAAAGCAATGGACACAACGAGATAGCCGCCGCTGCCACAAGTGCAGTAGTCGGACTGCTGCCTCGCACCACAGCAGAGAGTATGTGTGATGTTTCAATTTACTCTTCAATAGTATTGACTATGTTAGTTGTTTTAAACTATTATTGTTGAAATATCCTGTCACTTAAAAAGGAAACACTTTACAATAAGGTCCCTTTAGTTAATGTGTTAAATAATATTACCTACCAATGAACAATACTTTTGTTACAGTATATATTAGTCTTTGTTAACGTTAGTTAATAAAAAATACTGTTTGTTTATATTTGGTTCATTAAATATTAACAGAGACATCTTTTTTTATAATGGTAAATGATTAAATTAACATTAAGCAGGGTATCCACGGATCCTTAAAATCTTAAATCAGATTTTTAAAATTTAACTAATCGTTTTGAACAAATCAATTTAATGATTCAATGAACAATCACTTGCTGCTTTCCTGAAAGAATCAGCTGTTTGAACAAATCTGTTGAATGACTCCATCAACTCACTTAAGACAGGGACTTGCTACCACCTACTGGTGGTTTTAGTTTCACATTTTAAGATCTCTTTAATTAGAACGTTAAAATTAGAAATCCGTTCATATTTAAATATTGAATTATCTCATAACTTTATTTATGCATTTGTAAATGCAGTGTAAATATATTAATGCCAGTTCTGATGCCGCATCTGTGTCACCTGGTAACAGTGGTATTGTGTTGTTATTCTAATAAAATTTAATTTGAATGTCAGAATTTGACATAAAAGGTGATGCATACATCTACAAATGTCCATATATTGGTGAAAATGCCCCTGGAAATCAATTTACCCCTTAAAAATATTACCCCTTAAAAAAAAAAAAAATTATTATTTGTCAGTGCTGTGAACACTGCATAGAATATGAAAAATATGAATATCTTTGTGAGTCAGCTGTCAACAACAGGTTTAAACCAGCCATGGCACCAAGCACAAAAACACAATCAGTAAAATATTAGCTAATTATTAACAAAACTTTGAAAATATCGAGACATATTTTTGTCAATATTGCACACCCCTAATACACGGTATTCATTTTGATTTCTTCGGGTCTTAAAAGCCTTAAATTTGACTTTGAAAAGTGTGCAGAAACCCTGATTAAGATCAATAAGTGCTTTAGAAGTATTTCATTGTTGGTTTGTTAACTAATGCAGTTAAATATTGTTTAAGAAATGGAAGCTTATTGTGAAGTCTTTTCCATGAATACATTTTAAAGTCTGAATATAATGTTTATATCTGTAGGCTTGGTTTTATTTAAGTTAAATGTCAGGATGGTACATCATATTTGTCCACATGTTCCATTTTAATTCTGTTTATTCCCTTTGTAGCCTTGGCTCCATCCAGCACATTAGCACCTGTTGTAGTTGCCAGTCCAGCTAAGATGCAGGCAGCTGCAGCTCTCACTGAAGTGGCCAATGGCATTCAGGCTGGGGTAAGTTTAATAATGGGTAAAGGCCCTTATGTCACGATAATATGCATTGAAATGTGGAAGAATAGTTTTTTTAAATCCTGTTTTCTGTTGTTTCTCCCCACAGAGACAAAATCCTCCCACTGTTACAGTCAAACCTCAAGTGAAGAAAGAAAACCAGTGGTTTGATGTTGGCATTGTCAAAGTGACCAATATGGTTGTAACACATTTCTACATGCCTGCAGAAGACTCCACTTATGTTGAGGTAAGCCATAATGAGATTGTACTTCATACAATATTGTTAGATGCCGTGACAGTTTATTTCAAAATGTAATTATACTGACAGAACTTGTTTTATGTTACAGGATGATTCAGGCACAATCCCTGACTACAGCCAGATGAAGAAGGTGGAGCTTCAGCCCGGGACTGCCTACAAGTTCCGTGTGGCGGGTATAAACACTTGTGGCCGTGGAGCCTTTTCTGAAATATCTGCTTTCAAGACTTGTTTACCAGGGTTCCCGGGAGCACCATGTGCCATAAAGATCAGCAAGGTAAACCTCAAATCTTAATTTGCACTCTTCTTACATATGGTGTTATAATCAATAGAGCACCATAAAATGTGTTATGTTTTTTATATAGGAATTGCACAATCATTTTGTTTTTCAAAGATAAGTTTTGACAATTATTTTTATTGATTTTTGTAATAAGGAAATGTTTAGTTAGTTAATTTTAGAATTATCGATACACCAAACTATGGTTTTAAAGGGATAGTTCACCTCAAAATGAAAATTGTCATCTCCCTCAAGTTGTTCCAAATCTGTGTGAGTTTCTTTCTTCTGCTGAACACAAAAAATATATTTTGAAAAATGTCGGTAACCAAACAAATGATGAGCCCCATTGATTCCATAGTATTTTTTTTCCCATACTGTGGGGTCCATCAGCTGTTTGATTACTGACATTCTTCAAAATATCTTTTGTGAGGGTTTCAGGTTTGGAAAAACATGACAATTAAAATTCTTGGGTGAACTATTTAATAATATATAACCTAATGTATATATTTTTAATCAATTACTGACCAGCACGAACAGTTTACACTACCATTCAAACGGTTAGGGTTGGTAAGATTGTTTTAAAGAAGTGTCTAAGACTGCATTTATTTGATTAAAAATATAGTAAAAACAGTTATATAATAATTAGTGCTGTCAAATCGATTAATCGCATAAGTTTTTGTATTTATAATGTGTGTATATATTATTATTATTATTATAGTTATACATATTGTATGTCTGTGTATGAGTCTATGTATATGGACCATTCTACAGAATCGGTGCAAACTGCTGTCCCTCATCCAAAAAACACATTTGAAAAGCATTTAATTATTAAAATCTTAGATGTTTACTAAGATCCTTCAATTATCTATTGAAACCCACAATAATATTTAAGATATCAGTAAGCTTTATATATATAAAATCATCATTTATGGGCTACTTTCAATTAGGAGGTGGCTGTCCGAAACCCTAACCCCTAAATTTCAAACTTATTTTTCCATTCTTGTTTAAAAAAAAAAAAAAAAAATGTATTTTAAAAAATGAAGTTTAAAAAAATATTTATTTATTTTTAAATCATGAAACTTTATCTAAAAAAAAACGTGTCCTCCATTTTCATGTCACTACCAAAACAGTGAATGTTGTAGTCCATTGGCTGAGACTGATTTTAACCACACCCCTACATTTTTTACCTTCTCTCTCATGTGCTATATGGGGAGTAGGTTGATCTCATCATTTTGAGGTAAATGTGTTCTAAAGTCTAAAAATCTGTGTGTAACTTTAAGGAATATCACTACCAAACAAATCTTTTCTGCTATTGAGAAAACATTATTGGATGTTATTTCATAAAATTTTGTTGTTATATGTGTTCAATTAGAATCTTCGAGCTAGGCTCAAAAGTTTTGAAAAATTGTCACTACCAAAACAGTCACAGTTGTGACATTACTGTTTTGGTAGTGACAAAAGGAACACATAATCCTTTATTTGGAGGAACAAACTACATTTTAGTACAGTTATGCAAATAATTACTACTGTAGTATGTTTTAGTAGTGTTTTAGTATGCAAGATTCTGTTAAAATTCTGTAATGTGATGAGGTTAATATTTATATTAACATAAAATGTGGACAGCCTGATTCCGCCATGGCAAACTAAGTATTGTGGTCACTACCAAAACATTACTGTCACTACCGTAACATGGGATGTTTTGTCAAAAATTAAGTATATTGAATTATCAACTAAGATGTTATGATAGTGTTTGGTTCAATGCATATTCAAACTAATGAATCCTTAACTTTGAAATCAGTACGATAAACTTTATGCCTTCTGCAAAGAAAGATTGGGTTTAAAATACAACAAATCTCATAAATTACACTTAAAATATGATTAACATTATAATATTTATTGATTTAACCTGTAAAAATATTTTTTTTAAATAGAAAAAATATATATTTATAAGGTAGATGTAAACAAAATCTTAATAGGTCATTATAAGCCGCCTTAATAAATTATTTAATATTGTGTTTCGGTAGTGACAAATTTGGCGAGAAGGAAAATATTCCAGCATTTTCTGAAAATACAATATGAGAATTAACGGCACAATTACTAGAAAAGCGTACCTTGGATATTATACAATTTGCATACATGCAAAATTTGTGGGAAAAAACTAAAAAAATTCAAAATGTTTCCAACTCTGACTTTGCACCAATTCTGTAGAATGGCCCATATATGTGCATACACACACAGTATACACATATATACATAAGCATATGTAATCAAAAACTTATGTTGGATGCGATTAATCGATTTGACAGCACCAATAATGATTCAAAACAACAACAATTTTTTTTATATATATATATAACTTTTAGATATATTTTAAAGTGTAATTTAATTCTGTGGTGGCAAAACTGAATTTTCAGCATCATTACTCCAGTCTTCAGTGTCCCATGATCCTTCTGAAATAATTCTAATATGCTGATTTGGGAAAACCATGGAAACCAAATAATTTATTTATAAAATAAATTATATTATTTTTAGGGCTGTCAAATGATTAATCGTGATTAATCACATCCAAAATAAATAAGTTTTTTTTACATAATATATGTGGGTGCACTGTGTATAATTATTTTATATATATAAATACACACACATGCTTGTATATATTTAAGAAATATTTTCATGTATATACTGTATATAGATTTATATATAATTTATATTATATATAAATATAAATATTTTATATATAAATATTTTTTTCTTAAATATACATGCATGTGTGTATATATATATATATATATATATATATATATATATATATATATATATATATATATATATATATATATATATATATACACACATGCATGTATATTTAAGAAAAAAATATTTATATATAAAATATTTATATTTATATATAATATAAATTATATATAAATCTATATACAGTATATACATGAAAATATTTCTTAAATATATACAAGCATGTGTGTGTATTTATATATATAAAATAATTATACACAGTGCACCCACATATATTATGTAAAAAAAACTTTTATTTTGGATGTGATTAATCGTGATTAATCATTTGACAGCCCTAATTATTTTATAAAATAAAATAATAAAATATATAATTTCTGAAATATAAGTCTTTTGTAACTGTATAAATGTCTTTTACTGTCACTTTTGTTCTATTGAGTGCATCCTTAAAGAAAAAAGCATAATTTCTTTATACTGTATATTAAAAAATATTCTTGTTCACAATCAGTATAGATCAGTAGGATCTGTAATTGATGCAACAAGAAAATAACCATTACATCCCTATTAATGTGTACTCTTCACTTGTTTCTCTCCTCAGAGTCCTGACGGTGCCCACCTTACATGGGAACCTCCATCGATGACATCAGGAAAGATCACAGAATACTCAGTGTATTTGGCCATCCAGAGCAGCCAGACCACCGAGGCGAAACCCTCGGCCCCGGCCCAGCTTGCCTTCATGCGTGTGTACTGTGGGCCAAACCCCTCCTGCCTGGTTCAGTCCTCCAGCCTGTCCAACGCCCACATAGACTATACCACCAAACCCGCTATCATCTTCCGCATCGCGGCTCGCAACGAGAAAGGTTACGGCCCGGCTACACAAGTGCGATGGCTGCAAGGTACAGGTTTTCTTTGGTGAGAAAAGATTTTTGTTTCAGCCAGTGACAAGGTGGATTTTACAATTGCTGCTTTTTTTTTTTTTTTTTTTTGCGTTTCGCTTTGTAGAGTCTAACAAAGATGGCCTTTCTGCAAAGCCTGCCCCAAAAAGAGCAGTTTCTTCACCAGATACGTAAGTGTCCATGTCTCCAGTGTCATAAAAGTGCGTTTGATGAAACATAAGTTAAACAGTATTATTGTGAAGTATTGCTACAATATGTATACAATTACAGAACAGTGGTTTGTGTATGAGAGTTTTAAAATATATGTATGTTTAACTGCAGGAAAGGGATTGGTCAGAAGAAAGCAAGAATGGACCAATAAGCACCTCTCTCCATTCGTCCTCCAAGATCAGGAAGACTCACACTACTCAAAGCGCTCCACCATCTGGATTCAAAACATCTTCAACTGTAACCATCTATTAAAACAGCAAACAAAATCAACAAGGAAGTAATTTCTAGGGAATGTTTTTTTTCTTGTTAATAGTATGAATGGAGAAAAGCACATTGCATAATTTTGAGTATTTTTCAACATAGTTGGAGTGGGAGTCTAATTTGCATTTTCCATTGTAGTCTTCCTTTTTCCCCCATTTCTTTCAATACATGTATCTTGCTTCAGTGCATTCAAACACCAGTTTTAAGATATTTGTAATGTTCGTTCTGTCAGTTGAGCTCAAATGAAGTTACTCTCTTTTATGTGATGGACTTCAGGGTGAAGTTTTAGTTCACGTTAAATATGTGGACATGGCGGGAGGATTTCTGAATGGAGATGAGTCATTTTCATGTGAGGGGAGCAGAAATGGGGAAAACAAACCAAGCACTTGTCCTCAGACAAGAGGGGATTTTTTTCACTCAAATGGCTAAGTGAAATAAGATCTGCATACGGATTCGTTCTGGACTCAAGCCTTCTGGTGAAGTCTGTGCACTTTTGCATTAAGCAGAAAAAGAGGCAGAACTGCAGATAAAGAAATGGCCATGGAAGTACATTACCGGCAGGACAGAGACTTTGCTAAAACTGAGATTTGCCATACAAAAAAAAGAAAAAAGAAAATGGAAAAAAAAAAAGAAAAAATGCAAAACTTCCCAAAAAATTAGTGAGCGACGATGGAGAAGATCTTTTGTGTAGTTTATTTTTGTATTTTTAAAGCTTTTCTCCTGTGTGTATGTCTGTGTGCTTTTTTTTTTTTTTTTAACTCACAACTTTTATTTCTTTGTTTTTATTTTAAAAATTGTTGGCCATCCACCTTTGGTTTAAGGATTTGTGGGATGAAGGGCTTTTGGAGGGCTGTGCTGTTGTCAAGTACTTTGACACATTGTATTTGTGCTCAAACCGAGTGGTGATAATGCTACAACTGAAAAGGGTGTAAACAAATGTAAACATCTGAAGGGCTTTTACTTTGTTTACTGAATTTTTCTACGCTTCCACTCTGTGTTTGTGTATGCCAAACCTTGAGATGTACAAATCTTTTCTTTTTTTTTTTCTTTTTTTTTTATTCCTCACCTTATCAAACCGCCATTATTAGTAAACACCCAGCTTTTTCCCTTTCTCTGGCTTGTCCTCTTAACTTTTTCACAATGTAACTGTAGAATTTTCTCTGCCCTAGATTGTGAAGGAAATTGTCCATGTGAAGATGAATTTCTACTTTTTTCCCTTTTGATTATCTGAGAGGTATGCAAACTAAATGTTCAGTGTATACCTGTATGTCTCCATGTGGGTGAGGATGGCCATTCTCATTCTTGGTAAAAGCCAAGTTCGGATTTGACTGTAATATAGTTCATTCATACTGCAAGAAGTGAAGATGATATTCTGGCCTTTTATATATTTACCTGTACAACGTTTTTACATGTTGGTCATCTCCTGATTGCCTTTTTTGTCTTGACTTATAAAAGAAGCCGAAATATATAAACTGTCTCCCTGATTAATTATTAGCAATTTCTTTTAGTTTCATGCAGCACACCCTGGGAGTTCATTTCATCCCCAGTGTCTTCCAGAATTGTGAATTTGAGTAGTTCTATTTGATGAAACGCCCTTCGGATAGCTGAATAGATAAGTCGGTTAACTCGTTTGCATTTAACATGGAGATATTTCTTGTGAAATAAAGGAATGATATCCCAGCATAGTATTCATATGAAGTAGTTCAAGAGGTTTTATTTTTCATACAAAAGTCTTTCACGCATGTGTCAAAAACAGGTTTTTGTTTTTTGATAAATCTTTTAAATCTTATCCATTTTAGTACATTTTACTTGACTAAAATTGTCATTTTAGTGCATTAAAACAGCATTTTAGTTGACTAGAATTTTTTTTTTGACAGATACATTTTATATATTTAAACGTTGAACAAACAAACATTTTTTTAAAAAGTGACATATTTTGTATTACATTTTATTGTAAAAAAAATGTTGCTTTAGTTTATTTTTTAATGTGGTGAAACATGACTAATTCTGCCAGAATGCAATTACTTATTCATCTGCTGGAAAAAGAAAAGCACCTAAAGTCATTCCAACAACATTGTTCATTAAAAATGTATAGTAATCATAATGGATATCCTTGTGAACGGCCTTTAAAGTCATCATGAAACCGACGTTGAAATGGTCTTTTTTTTCCTTTTGTGTCGCGTATCCGGGTGAATATATATCTGTCCATCCGGCTTCATGAACGGCAAAAAAAAAATAATGTGCACGGATAAATTTGAATAAATAATGCAATGTTCCATTAAAAAAAATAACTTGATTTCATGTTGACTTGAACACAGAACAGTAGCACAAGAGATTATCCTTGCTTCAACAATAGCATTTTTTTTTTGGCTTCTTATCCTGTTGTTTCTGTATAATCTGGATGTCTTCTTTCTCCACATGGTGGCTTTTGAGCTGTAGAGAGTGGCACAAACAACTGTAACCTACTACTACTGCTTTTTTGGTCAAGCTGAGTATTAAATATTTAATTAGGAAATCAAAAACTAAATTCAATGGCCTGGTTTCACAGACAGGGCTTAGATTAAGCAAGGATAAGGCTTTAGTTCAGTAAAGACATTTAAACATGCCTTAGAAAGAAAAAAAACATTACTTGTGTGCATCATCTTTAGACAAAACAATGCCTCTGAAATATTTTAAGATCTGTCAGTGCAAGTTGCGTTCAGTTAAAACAGCTCAAACATGCATTTTAGTCTGGGACTGGCTTATGCCTTGTCTGTAAAACCGGGGGAATATTTGTAAAAATACCTAATTTACTGTCTCGGTTATACAAAACGATTGAACTCACATACTGCAGGGCAGCTCGTGCTGCACTGTAAAAGGTTGTGTCCACGCCAACGTCTTCCCTGGCACTACATTCAAAATATTCAGCTCCGATTTCACTGCACCACTGCTGGGCTTTGTTTGGGGACACCTATCAATCAAAACCTGCTATCAGTTATAAGCAAAGTAATACATTATTGCCTGGTTTTACAGACAAAGCTTAAGCCTAGTCCCAAACTAAATTGTTGGAGGTGTCTTAACTGAAAGCACCTTGCACTGAGATATCTTAAAATATGTCAGTGCCACTGTTTTGTTTTATTGTGCAAACATTGAAATGTTTTTTTTTTAAGGCACAATGACCTGTTTTAACTAAAGCCTAATCCTGGTTTAATATAACCCTGTCTGTGAAACCAGGCCTAGATCTATTAGCTCAAAATGCAATAGAGTTGGCTAACCTCACGATGATCCAAGTCAATTTTATTGCCGAGCACTATGAAAGGGAAGGCAGTGGGATCAGAAGGACATGCCTGCACCAGGAACTCTTTCTTCCAGACGTCTAGTGCATCGAAGGAGACGGACGAGGTAACATCGAACACTAGGAGGCAGCAGTGAGCTCCACGATACAGTGCGGTACCCAGGGAATGAAACCTCTCTGTACCTGCAGTGTCCCAGATCTGGTGCAAAAACAGCTGAGTATTGCATGACAGTTTCTAGAGCCCTGTTCAATCAGTTGAGATGTAACCTGTGTTATTGCAATGAAAGCTATCTATGGATCCTGTGTATGACATGAAGTGAAGGATTTTCTTTTATCTTTTAAACCTTTTAACATAAATTGATGTAAATGTATCTCACCTGAAGAATCACTGATCTTTTATCAATGGTGACTTCTTTAGCAAGGAAATCTACCCCAATTGTGGCACGATACAATTTAGTAAAGCGATGGTCAACAAACCGGGTCATCAATGAAGATTTTCCCACTCTGTTCAGACAAAAAGAAATGGGGACAACTAACTGACCAGAGAATTAACTGGTAAATTATACTATTAACTACAGTGCATATGCATTGACCTTGAGTTACAGAACCAGCTGCCTTTAATGACAAACTTTTTAGAAACACAAGCAGCTGTTGAGGTTTTTTCATGTTTAGAGAGTCACTTCTTTTAGTTACTTTTTGTACTTCCTTGTTTTTGTGTAACAGTATATAGGCTCTTGTTTTTGGGGAGCACATACACTGGTATTCAAAAGTTTGGAATCACTAAAACATCTTGAAATGCATTTTTAAAACTTAATGTAAATTAATAACAATTTTTTCCAAAACATTATAAGCAGCCATTACTCATGTCTTAGAAAACTTTGTGTAATCTTTAAAAATATAAATCAAATGTATTTACAATATTATTTTAATCAATATAATGCAACCTTGGTGAAAAAGTATCACATTCTTTCAGAAACATAAAAACCTCATGATGATACCAAACCTTTGAAGGGTATAGAATTAATGTCTTTGTTCTTGCAAAATTTTCTGGACTATGATAGGTTGCTGTAAAAGCTGTTGTTCATTTATGTGCTTTACATGCATGCTTTACTACTAGATACCATCATTACTTTCTAAGACAGACACTCACCCAGAATTTCCGATAAGAATCACTTTCAAGTGTGGTGTGCTCCACTCAGTCATGATAAAAATAACCAAAGCTGTCTTCAATGAAAGGAGGTCATGAAGGAACTCATCTCAGTCAACACTTCTCCTTGTAGCATTTTTAGACTGTGGTGTGTGTCCTGTTCATATCACTGATCCATAAGAAAACATGGCAAAATAGGTAATGGTTAACCACCTTAGCAGTGTAAGGTAAACAAACGCCTTGCTAAACTAAACAGGTGGTGTATGCTAACAAAAATGCATGATGTTGTGCTCTTCAGGTTTAAATTTCATGATCTGGTATTTTACAACATAATAACATTGCTGTTAATTTTTTAGTAGGCCAAAAGTGACAGAAGTTTGGAAAGTTCATCATCTAATGAATTGGTTTCATAAATTGCTGAACATTTTTTTCAGCATTTATTTAATGGTAAGTTGTAAATTAGTAACATTGATCTTATGACATTATGTTGAGTAGGCTACAAAAGGTTTTTGTGTAGCCTGTTAGCTAATGAGATTTTTAGAGTTTAGCCTTGAACTATAGGCGGCTAGTAGGCTAGGCCTAGTTTTAAATAGAATTGTTAATTTAGTCTTTTACTAATATATAAATTTAAACAACATGATATCGAAAGTATTTTATACAATTTGTAAAAGCTTACCCAAGAAGTGGAGAAAGTTTTCCTCTTTGAATAATTTTAAAAGCTATTTTGTGCTATGACAATAAATTTAGAAAATATTTTTTTTATTTACCTTAATATCGCATTGGCTAATGCATCATCATCATCATCCTCATCCTGCATCCTGCACATGCTGAACTTATAGCTAGCTGAATCTAAATATATGTTACAATTTGAAAGTAGCTAAATTATCGTTTGTTGTTAATATATTCATTCTTCGAATATGACATGAAATAAAAATGCATTAAAAATGCCTAAATGTAGAAATGAGCACTAATAAAGATTAATATCCGCGCTCTTCAATACTTGATTTTGATTGGTCAGCCGGCGCTAGCTTCATGTCTCTCGGATTTTACCGTGTTCAAATGTGAACTGGCGCCATCATGCATTGTATCGATTGTAGTGAAAATGACCTCAGAAGACTTCAACATTATTATTAGGCGTAGCCTACTGTAAAATTGTTCGTCTTTTTGCTTGGTCGAACTCAGGTAAAACAAGCAAACAAAATTACTCTCATATTGTACACCTGTTTTGTTTTAAATCTGTGACTTTTACTGACCAGTCCTGGTCTCGTCCGCTTTTACAGATTGTTGATCATTGTAATCTACTCTAATCTTTGCAATAACTTAGAGTTCCACACACAATACCATACATTTGATAATAATTCAGTTGCCCATATAGCCTATTAAAGTACCAGTAACCATGCAATTACTGTACCATGGTACCTCCACAGTAGGCTACTGCTTTGTAAGCGTAGCCTTTCATCATTCATTTTTTCTTTCGAAGTACAAAAGATAGAGGCCAACACTCAGCAGAACCCGCTATGTCAGAGGTCCTCACATGGGAGGTGTCTTGTTCTGTGTCAGTTAAGGGTGTGGAGGGCAAAACTGTAAATTGTAACCGGTTGTAACAGTGAATATTGAGACCAGTTCTCCTCAACTGAAACGTGGTTTTGACTAACTTACCTCACAAAACACAGACAAACTTAGCTGGTACCTTTGAGTCACACTATTACTTATGGGAGCTGTGGCTTTGAGGTCAGGTACACATCCTCTTCTTTAAAAGTTTTGAATTTCACCTCTAACGTGTCATGCATTGCTCTCTCTATGAATTTTGTATGAATACGTTCACATTTTGTTCTACAATATAAGTTATACACTCAAATGTGAATTTTGAGACAATTGAAAGTGTACTTTTATTCACCAAGGATACATTAAATTGATCAAAAGTGACCGTAAAGATTTCAATTTTAAATAAATGTTATTCTTTTGGACTTTCTATTCATCATTCTAAACAAACTGCATCATGGTTTACATAAAAATATTAAGGAGTAAAACATTGATAGTAATAAGAAATGTTTCTAGAGCAGCAAATCAGCATATAAGAATGATTTCTGAAGGATCATATGACACTGAAGACTGAGTAATGTTGCTGAAAATATAGTTTGATAACAGGAATAAATTACATTTTAAAATATATTTAAACAGAAAACAGTTTTTTTTTTAATTGTATCCATTTTTCACAATCTTTCAGTTCTTATAAATGATATCTTATAACATACTACATAAAAACTGAAACTGCCACAAGGATGTGCGTTTATATGCTTGAAGAATCTGACAACCATTGTTACTTGTTGAAAGCTAAAAACAAATGATGGTGGTGAAACGATGGTGAACAGTCTTCCGCGTTAGCCTACAAATTGACGACATGAGTGAATAGCTTTATTGTTTATATGTTGTGGATGCAGTGGTGAGGAGGAGGAGGGACAGACTGTAAATTATTTCAGTGTGATGATATATCCTCTTACAGTCTGCAACCCATTGACAAGAACATTCTGTGTTCTCTCACTCAGACTTATCTTTGGGATAAGACTTTTGACTAGAAATGATTTTTGAGTCTTGAGGATGAGAGATGGAATTATTTGGGAATGAAGATAATAGTTGGCAATAACACTTCCTTTTGTGGATGATCTGAAAGAAATGTATTCTAACTTTGGAAATAAAAAAAGAAATAATCCGCCGGGGCAGAGAGAGAGGCGGTCCTCTGAGTTGTATACCCTCATGACACAGAGCTGCTCAGCTGGCTGTGTGAGGCAGAGATAAGAGCCTGCTTTCATGGAAGTTTCTTTCCTTGGAACTGGAGCGCTGCCCCAAGAACCCACAACTGCCCTCAACCCTTTGGCCTTTCTGCTCTGGGCCCCACACCATCCTGACCAGTAACAGTTCCTGCAGAGGTCTTGTGTCATTCACCAACTGAAATATCTTTTTGGATCCACATGGGCATTGTGTATTTGGCACCTGGGTGATCTGGATCTAAGGAATTCCTGGTTTCAGGAATGGTTATCTTTATACTAAAAGAACTGTTAGTATACTGTTTTCACTCACTCTGCCCCTTAAACAACACCCTGGATTGCAAACACATTACATATACTGTATGTTGCATGCATATTGTACGGAGTTAATTGCTTTTGAGTTATAGAGACCAATGCAATATTTTGAAATAAAATACAACATAGGTCTCTCTCTATCTCTCTTTCTCTCTCTTTTTATATGAGTACCGGTGTGTTCAAAAGTTTGGTTTTTTTTTTTTAATTCAGCAAGGACACTTTTAAATTGATTAAAACTAACGGTAGATATTTGTAATGTTCTAAAAGATTTCTATTTCAGATAAATGCTGTTCTTTCTGTTAACTTTCTGTTTTACACAAAAATATGAATCTGCTCAACTGTTTTCAACATCAATAATAAGTTTGTGTGTAGATAATTTTTCTATTTATACTTTTGAAATATATATATATATATACATACATAGGCATGTGTGTTTGTGTGGATGGTTTAGGTATACCCTATGTTGTGGCAATACCTGAAATCTTTTTGGTCCTTTTGATGAAACCAGCTTATAAATCAAAGTGACGGTTTATGAAATGTAAAAATTCAGAAAGGTTTCTGTGATGGATTTAGAGGTATGGTTAGGGTTAGGGGATGGAGTTTATAAAAAAATCACTATGTCTATGAAAACCAAACATTTATGCGCGTGTGTGTTTGTGTAAAAATGAGAAACATGATTTGGCCTCGGTATATGTCATCATAATTAGCTTAAAATAAAAATACTACACAACTGAAGTAAGTCCTCGTTTTGACAGCTAAGTAAACGTATGCTCTCTCTCTCTCTCTCTCTCTCTCTCTCTCTCTCTCTCTCTCTCTCTCTCTCTCTCTCCATGTGTGTGTGTGTAAAAGAAACAAAAGAAAAATGAAAGAAGGTTGTCTTACTACCATTGTAGGGTGTCACTGTTCCTGTGAGTTTGTTCATTTAGTGTCATGGCTAGTCTTACGATTCCCCAGCCTCTTACTCCAATCTTGATAACCTCTTATCACAGTTCAGCAGCCAGCACACACACACACAGCCACCAGCCACATCCCTCAACTCTACACACACACACACACACACACACCCCCCCTCCTCCTCCCCCTCCCCCTCCCCATCATGACTTATCTTGTAACTTTAAAAATGTTTAGGACAGAAATTAAGCCATGTTTCATGTTTATTGGTTTGTTTTTAAAATGAGAGTTCACTCATAATGTGTCATATCTTTTTATAGCAGAATACTCAACGACTCTTTTCCACTGAATGAAAGGGAAGTGAATGGGGACCATGGATGTCAAGAAAGCTAAATAAGCTAAATTTGAAAAAGTAATGATTTAAATTTGGGCTTGTTGCTCGCACAAAACTATCAAAAGGCTTCAGGAAACTGACTATAGTGCACAAGTCGTATGGCTTTTACGATGCTTTATCTTGTTCTATGTGTGTTTTGCAGCTTGACAGCCCCCTAGTCACCATCCACTTTCATTAAATGGAAAACATCTCCTTTTGTGCTCAACCGAAGAAAGTTTTACAGGTTTGGAATGACAGGAGGGTGAGTAAATACAATTTTGGTTTAACTATATCCTAATGTAACAATATATTAGCATATATATGTTCAAGTTCTAAAATAGGTCCTTATGTAAATCAATAACCTGGCCCTTGTTTAAGGATTTGCTTCTCTGGATCTCATCCCAGTTTCCCTGAAAATGATAAATGCACAATGGTGGAGGGAAGTTGAAGGTGTTTTGACTGTCAAATGACAGTGACAGTCTAAGTCCTGTGCTCAGGCAGGCCGTGCTGCGTCCATATCTCTGCCCATGATTGCAGCATTTGAGTTTATTTGCATTACTGTTCTTTGCTGAGCTGCACCAGGGAAAAGTGCTTTTGCATTTTAATTTGCTTTGTTCACAGTCACCGTTTCCATTTGGACTGGTCTTTGTTACTTCTTTGTGCCGTTTTAATTCCTGAATTTATTGTGCATGTGCCATGGCATACTTGCATGCTCTATGATTGTTTTTTTTGCACATCAGTGCTCCTTTATCATTGCTGTTCTTGAATCATATGTACGATACGTTTATGGATGTTGTAAAATAAGGTTTCTCATATTCTCTGTGGGATTTTCTCAGTCAATGAACTGTTAGATTTCCCTCTTTATCTTTATTTATACACCAAGCTTTTTTATATAACCTCTGGTTTGTGAGAACGTATATAGAATAACTGGTATAATTTAGCATTGTTTCTTTTCTGGTCAACCAAAATGCTCAATAACTAATAAGCAAAAATAACATTTGAGTGTGATATCTGAATAATAAACAGTTTTGTGTTCAAAATCATGTCCTATAGCCGATCACAATCATAATGGTCAATAATATTTGATACAAACCACCATTGTTAAAGTGATCTATACTTAGTTGCTGTGTCAGCCGGAGATCTGCCATAGAATATTCAAAACTCTAAGCATGGCTTTATGGTAGGAGTGTCCAAAAAAGTACCCCAACCCCACCCATTGGTGCCCTACAATTTTAAATGAAGTTGCTAGTTCCTAAAGGCTGAAGGAGATAAGCAAGCGAGCAGAGAACCAGTAGACTCTCAAGCCGTCCTCCATGATCTGTGCAGTGGTGTGAATCTACTCATCTGATAAACAAAGATACTCAATACATCACTTGCAGGTAAGTTCTTCTGTACAGTGCCAGTGAAAGTGTCTCAACATTACTTACAAAATGATTTTGTGTTTAGATATGGAAGAGAGTTTTTCTCTTATTTATTTAATACATCTTTAATATTTGCCAAATATGTGATTGGTTCTGACATTACAGTCTAGACTTAAAAATAAGCCAATTTAATCAGTCAGTAGCACAATAAATGTGTGCTGTTTGCAATGTTTTTTATGAACTTAAACTTGTTTATATGATATTTCTTTATAGGAATTATTTTTTGCTATTAAACCAGCGCATTTAAAAAATGAGCAATACATGTATTGCTTATTTAAGAGCTTGCAACAATAATGAGCCAAAAAGTAGGCCTAATGTATTTTTTGTCAAATGTATTTTTTCCCTCTCATTTTATTCAAATTGTATTGTAATTATTGTTACTGTTATCCAAATTTAAATTTAAACAAAAATATAATTCGGAATGTTTTACTGCCTGTGTTTGTAACTGATTTATATTAGGCCTACAAAGAGATATAATACATATATTAACATAATACTACTTGTTAAATAATTTTATATGTAAAATATTTTAATCGTATAAATATGCAATATTTAAATATATTTGTGTAAAATAGGTAATTCACGCTTTGATTCAAGATTCATTCAATAATTTCCCCTTTGATCGCACAGCATTATGCTACTATAGGCTACACATCAAATATTGTCTGACACTTTCAGTGCGTGTAATCATTTAGATTGATAATGATAAAACAGTTATCAGGAGAATATGCGATGCTATTCATAATCACTCAAGATTGACGGTTTTTCTCTTTAACGTGATAACATGATTGACTGACGAAAATTACAAGAAAATATGTTCCAATATTTATGTTAATTATGTCCATAGCCTCTATCCAATCATATTTTGTTAAATTTAACAAAATGTTTTGTGAAATTATAATGTCTGTTTGTAGTTGAGTTTACTTAAATAGGCACCTTGCTTCATAGCTAAAACAAAAAATAAAACAAACAAACCAAACACAAACACGCATAATTACCTGAATGCATTATCAATGCAATAAAGACTAGCTCCGAGATAAATATATGTGGTTCTGATAATGATCTAATTATCTACTAATCGAATTCTTTTACACAGCAATATAGGCCTACAGATCTGTACCTGCAAATTTTGTTCGACATTCTGAGCTTAACTAGCTGTAAATACTTTTTAAAAACTTTAGAAATGAAATGATGCTTCAAGACTAATTTTCAGGGCAGATATTTCATCAATATTGATCTTGCTCGACCGTTATTCTGTTTTTCAAAGACAATATGGTCTTTCTGTTAATCTTTTAATAGTCAATTCCCCTAAGGGATTGAACGTTGTTATGAGCTAATGCTAACTGTTATGAATGCATGTGAGAAATTCTGACATACTGTATTTTTAGTGCTGACTTTTTGCCACAGTCAAATGAGGACCTTTTAAAGGGAAGTGTGACAGGCCGCACTGTCTAGATACCTTAATAAAATATTCTATGGACCAATCTCTATTACCTGTCAGGCTATCTGTTAGCATTCCCATTCATCTTGATGGTTGCTCAGCTTTAAGGATTGTGAAAAAATATTTTAACTTTGGAATTGATTAAATTCATAATTCTTTCAAAACTATTGTCTGAACATTATTTCTCCCACTTGTAAGATGGAGAACTCATCTGACCAGTCTCGTTGGGTGTCCCCCGGCCTGATCAGTCCCGACCCATTAGCAAACTACTCCACAGAGCCTGGTTTACTGCCACCCGGTGAAGATGATGAGCCCTTCTACTCCAGCTCTGAGGCTGACTTACTCCCATCTTATTATTCCTCTAGTGTCCAGAGTCGAGCCTCGTCGTCTTACAGACACAGTCCAGGTGAGATCCTCACTCCTGTATTTCAAGTGAAATATGCCATTTCTGCATCACCGAATGGTATTGCAATTATAATAAGAGATCAGTAGGAGTTGTTTGAAGACATGCAACCATTGTTTCACTGGTTTCCACACCCCTATAAAACGATAGTTCACACAAAAATGAAATGTCTATTATTTACTCACCCCAATGTTGTTTCAAACTTATGACCTTCTCTTAAACACGTCTTAATTGTTTGTCCGTATAATGAAAGTCAGAGGTGT
Source organism: Semotilus atromaculatus (assembly GCA_031834385.1). Classification (NCBI taxonomy): domain Eukaryota; kingdom Metazoa; phylum Chordata; class Actinopteri; order Cypriniformes; family Leuciscidae; genus Semotilus; species Semotilus atromaculatus. The sequence continues at coordinate 9,693,887 of JAULUF010000020.1, forward strand.
CCAATGTTGTTTTGAACCCCATTGTCACTGCTTAGACAAAAACAGTTGAAACATCCTACATTATAGTCAAAATGTGTTACTTTTTTATTCCATTGAAATAGTTCGCCAAGTCTACTCCTCTCCATCTCTTCTGGGAAACATCCAGTGGCTGGACAACTCTGTAGGCCACTCTCTAAACTCTTCCTATAACCCCACATCCACTGTCTGGGCAAGCAGCCCATTCACAAAAACACCTCTCCACCCTCACACCACCATGTCCATCTACCCGAACAGTGCGACCCCATCTTTCACATCCCCCAAAGAGGGATTCCCTTCCCAGAGTCATGATGGGAAGGAAAGTCCCAGGCTCCAGGAAGTCCTAAAAGCCGAGCGCCTGAGTCCCATGGGTGGAGGGGGAAGCAGCTTTCTCAATCTAAGTTCAGCCTCTGGAGGTGTGTATGGTCCTTCTCCACACATGCTGAGTCCATATGGATCGTACATGACCACGTCACAGGACTATAGTTCAGCAGCACTCTATTCTAGTGCTGGACCCTGGATGAGCCCTTCGTCATACTCACCCAAACTTCGCAACAAGATGAGACTTTCACCACCAGGTAAGTCAATTTCCTCTAGAAATGATTGAGGAAGTTAAAATCCTGCATGATTCTGAATATTAATTACTTTTGAATTTTACAGAGGCTCGTGAATGTGTAAATTGTGGTGCCACTGCCACCCCTCTGTGGCGTCGAGATGGGACGGGCCACTACCTCTGTAATGCTTGCGGACTGTACCATAAGATGAATGGCCAGAACAGACCCCTCATCAGACCAAAAAAGAGGCTGGTATGTAAAATAATTAAAAAAACAGGTGATAGTTTGTCAAATTTATTTATGTAGCACTTTTCACAATTCACATTGGTTCAAAGCAGTTAATACTTGTAATACCTTAAGAAATTCATGGCTTATAGTCTAATTTTGCATCTTGCTATAACACAAACAATCAAGCATTTGAGATTTGCTATATCGCCCAAAACGAGCAGCCTATGTATGTGGATAAAGTTGCATACTTATACATCCAATTTTAAATAAAGAGATGGGTGATTATATAGTTACATTTTGCACTGAAATAAAAAAAATTATGCAGTTAAGATTTGCTATATAGTAGCTATACATACATGCTTTATGAGTGCACTGTATGCGAAAAAAGTTGGATATAATCTCCATCTATATAGAGAGAGAGAGCTGTGCAATACAGTTTACATTTCTGCGAAAATATAAACAATCACGCTGCTGAGATTTGCTATATAGTATTATATTAGTATTATATAGTATGCTTACCGTGAGTGTACTCTACTGTATGTACACAGGTAAAATAGGATGTACTATATATCCAACTTGTAATATATTGCTGGGCAATATAGTTGGATGATATAACAATCAAGCACTTAAGATTTGCTATATTGTGATATGTAGTATATTCCGTTTTACATGAGTGTACTTTATGTAACTAGGTTTATAGTTATAGTTAGGGTTACATATTAATTAAATAATCAAAATAAAAAAATTGACAATAAAATTCTGCTTGTGTGTCAGATTGTCAGCAAACGCGCTGGAACGCAGTGTGCCAACTGCCACACAAGCACTACGACACTATGGAGACGCAATGCCAGTGGCGAGCCTGTGTGCAACGCCTGCGGCCTCTATTTTAAACTGCACAATGTGAGTATACACATTTATACTATATTTACCAGAAGGAAATATGAGTAACTGCCAAATTAAATATCTCTGTTGTACCTTTTTGCAGGTCAACAGGCCCTTAACTATGAAGAAGGATGGCATACAGACAAGGAATCGCAAGGTGTCCAACAGAAACAAGAAGGGTAAAAAGAGCACAGTGTCAGAGGTTTACCCTGACATGTCTCACATCGCACCTCCAGATGAGCATGTAGGACCCTACTCTCTGAACCCAGGACCGCTCCTGTCTTATAGCCACAACCCTCATCTACTGCCCCCTTCCACCTTGCACTCCTCTCCCACTTTGTCCTACAGCCACCACCCAAACTCTGGCATGATGCCCACACTTGTGTGAAGGAAACGTCCGTTGGACCATGAGGCATGTACATTACGTTGTAGATACAGTAAACACACTTCTTGCATAAACGCATCAGATCACATTTTTAAATAAAGAGAAAATGCGTAAAAGCAACTCTATAACAGAGGCAGTCTAACAGTTCGTCTGTGATTTTGAAGCAATTATGTAGTTTGAATATTGGAACAGAAAAACGTGGTATAGCTGAAACTCTCACCTATATCATATAATGACATATGTAAATATTTATGATTTTAGGCCTTATTTTATGTGCTATAATCATACTATTATGATTTATTTTGAGATGTTCAATAAATGTCTTTTAATTAAATATTTTGAGGCATAAATATGTTTATTGTCTTATATCCACCTTATTTTTGACATAAGAGCGGGAACGGTCATTTGTATCTTCCAGTGTCATCTTTGTTATTTTAGAAGTACAAAAACAGTGTGTTATGCTGCTTGAAAGTGCAAACTGGTATTTGTTGTCATATAATTTTCATTCATTATTGTCATCATAAACACACTGGTTTGTAGCACAAGTAGTTTTACTGTACTTTGTTATTCTTGTAGCTATTTACCTGAATGGCTTATGAATCAGAAGTCTCGCACAGGAAAATGTATTGTGCATTGCAAAATAAGGTTGATAACACCACCAGTAAGGCTCAAGTAACCCCTCATTGACACCAAACCAGAAATGTGATCCACTTGATCCACCAGAAATGTTATCCAACTTACCATCATTTTTATTATTAAAATAATTTTTAAACAAAAAAGATAAGTTCTGTGGGTTAAAACTCACCATGTTTGGATACAAATGCAATTTACAGAAATATATAAAACGTGCACAATTTTGTTTTCTTTCCTAAAAAGGTACTGAAAATATATGTATACGCACACGAACCTCTATGATTTATAAATTTGTTCAGTTCCTTTTAAGGAAAGCAAATTAAACGATGTGTGTAAATTCATACATTTGTGTGACTTTCAAAGGTGAGCACTTTCAGTGTGGTGACGGTATTTAAATTTCGCAAACTGTTATAGACCTTGTGGTTTGAAGCTCACTATTTGGACTTCATGTCACTCCAGCTATGCAATAATAGTGTCATTGTCCATTCATCCACTCTGGAGAGGCTTTAACAATTGATCTGCTTTTGGAGCATGAACATGCAAATTAAACACTTTCCATAAAGCTGGCGGAGGCCGACAAAACATTTAACCAAGCTTCCACTTGTGCCAGGTCCTAAATTTAGCTCACACGGAAAAACTGTTATATCTGTGTACCCAACGTAACTGCAGGTCGTGTGGCCCAGATGCTGGCAAAATAGATGCACCTGCACTGAAACTCTCACAGAGAGAATGTGGGAACCAATACATGCTGAAAAACGACTGTCATAGTATATACTGAATTCAAATGTTCTGTTGGTATGCAGGTGTTTAGTGTGAATACATTCACAGACATACTACATCCGTTGACATTGACCTTTCAATCATGTGTTCTGTGACCACATATTCAAAAACTCAAAAAGTAGTTTACTCAGATGTTATTTTATAGCACTTACCCTTTTACAAGGTGTTGGGACAGTTTAGTTTAGACTAAGGTGAAAGTGATAACCTTTACATGCTCACAACATTCCTAACACTGACCCACCTCTGCAGCATCACCAGAAATCATTTACTGTTCTTTACAGTATCAGCCTCCAAATTACAAGACTACAAATCCTTAAAGCATCTAATTTAAATTTAAATAAACATTAATTGCTCATTTAATACACATTGAATGTTTTGGCTTTAACATAGTAATTGGGTTTTAAAGACTAGTTTTTTTTTAAACTCATATAAGAAAAATGTAAAAGCAACTCAAGCACCTGCAATTTCTGGTCCTCAGCAAAGCCTTAAAATAAACTAGTATACCTCATGGAGGATGGAGCAATTCCAGAAATACATAGTTATTTGCATACTTGCATATACTGAGGTCAAATCATTGCATGATTGATCATTAGTCATGTGCAAAAATAAAGAACAGATCACATCTCACGTGAAACCATGAACATCTGGATGTCAACTGATCATGAACCCAAGCTGACTCATTCAGAAATGGTTTCAGAAAATTCTTAATTTGCAGTTTTACATAAACCAGTAAAATACTCATATTTGTATGTTATAAAAAATATAAAGCTTTAGATCCTGAAAACATCTATGCACAAATGTCAAGGGCTTGATAAATAAAAGACAACCTAAACAGATGTTTGTCCCTGTTTGAAACGTTGAGAAAGCAAACTCTGAGTGGCAGGTGGGTATCTATTTTTTCTGTTTTGTCCTCACTGAGTTTATCTGCTGGGACGGTCAGCCATGTATTGGGGAAATGGTGACAAATGACTGCAAGAGATTAGCAACCACAGGACCAGCAGAGCAAATTTTAAACAACATCCGTTACAGTCCTTCTGTCTCAGTCTCTCTTCCCTCACAAATACTTGCTAATATGAACCACATGCCCAAAACTAAATCTTATATCAAAGGTCTACTGAATCACTGCATTTTCCAATTTTTTTAGAGCACAAACTACAACAGACACCCAATACATTCAACTGTATACCCTTTATGAATGAAACCACACAGTGCAAATTTGGCATATTTCACAAAAATAAATCATACTAATGATGTAATGAGTCTGTGCAAAGACTACGTTATTTTTTTCCCACTGACATTAGTCAAGCTAACATGACCAATAACAGGTTTTAGGACTGCTGAATTGGCAAAATGCAGCTGCCATGAATGTGTTACGTAAATCAAAATCTGTATTATTGAATGACAGTGATCTTACAGACAGTGACCTCTAAGGGCAGCATGGTGTCAATACAATAGTCAAGATAGAGGTCAACTTAAGTTATGACAATTAAAGGAAAGATTTTGTTTATTTGTTGAGATAATACTAATGTGTAATAATCGGAAGTTACCTTTATTCGAGTGATTCCAGTAGGAAACATTTAGCAAAACCAAATGCTCTGAAGTTCACATAATTATTCCAGCACCTGCTTCACATTGCACTGAAATAGTTTTAATAGTATTGTAATAGGCAGACCACTAAGTAAACTAACTAAAACGTTCATGACAAAACTGGTTCTACTGAAAGGATTCAAAATCAGATATTTGACTCAAATGAGATTTTTTGCTTTTTGTTAGTAATACAATTAAATTCAGCATATTTTACAACAATAAAAAAAACATTCAAACACTTGATTGTAAATTACACGGTCCTTTTATTTGATCAGGAAAAAACAATAGACCTATCGATTTTGTTACAATTCCAACAAGTGTGATTAAATACAGAGAACAGTATACAAAAAAAAGAAAAAGAAAAACTCCAAAGACAACGGGTCGGTTGGGAAAAAAAGGATACAGTATAATAGTTTTCTGCTCTTTGACAGCAGAATTGTTTAAGAGTAAACAGTACTTTCAGTAAAAGTGTGTAACTCCTCCGGATTTACATGTTACAACTCATATTCGTTCACATCATAATGTTAAACTGTCACCCAAATGTGAGGTAAAAGCTCTGACCTACAAATCTGGGCCTGGAGAGTTAGCGAAAGGGGACCATCACCACAAGCCATCATCTACCAAGCAACCCCACCTTCTTCCCTTTCACTTCGAATCGCCCTGCTGGTCTGTAGTGGGTCTCTTCTGAAGACATGCTGCCTGACCAGGTAGCTTCGTCAGGACTAGAATTAGAAACAGAGCCATCTAGACTTTTTGGCCCAACTCTGGGAGAACTTCTGCTCCCCCTGACACCTCTTACGCAACGGAAGCGCTCTCGCAGCAATGTCCCTTTTGTGTGGGACTGAACTACCGAAGGCCTTAAAACCGCAGTTTGTTGATTTAGATTTTCAGTAAGCATCACTTCTGGCTCTGAATCACTGTCAGAGTCAATGGCAATAGGTTCTGAGGACGATCCGGGGCATGGCTTGAAGGCACAGTTGCTTTGACTACTTTGTCCAGTGTTTAATGGCTGCTTTTCCCCCTTTAAGTCTGCAGGGAAACCAACAGGAGACTTCAGCCTAAATTTTGAGGTCCTTGATAATCCGCTTTTTTCATCGTCGTTGACTTTAAACAGACAGTTGGCGTCAAAGCTCATGTCATGCTTAAGCTGGCTCACTGCCCGCATGTTAAAGCCTAGTAACACAATAGGTTTGCGGGTTACTAAGTCTCGGTCACATGAGCGCCGATGATTGGCAAAATGGCTCGAGACATCTGACTTCCACAACCAGAGGCTTGCAGCAAGTTTCTCGACCTCTCGTTGGGAAGGGTAGGGATGCCGATTGAAATACGCTGAAAGGAACGCTTTCCGTGCTTCGTAGGACTCGTCACCATGGCCTTTCGGATCTAAGGCCAGCACGACAGGCTCTCCTGGCTTCTCAACAAAGACTGTAGGGTAATACCTAGACTGGTCTACCATCTTTCTTCTCTTGGGGTCAGATGGATCGGGGGTAACTAACTCACGTTTGAGAGCCCCAGGTCCAGGTGAACGCAGTCCGCACGTGATGGGTTTGGTGCCTTTGGGGGTCTGGCAAACACCTCGGCAGTGCACCAAATGGAGAGTGATGGTGGAAGCCGTCATGTTGCTAGTGTACACTCCCAGGCAGTGGATGCACTTGTAGGTTAGCTTTTTCTCTACAGGGTGCAGCGTTTGGAGTACCTGATGACGATCCCTTAAATGATGGGCTAGCGCGTCCGAGATGGGACCTTTGAGAATAGTGAAGCATAGTGGGCAGAGTGTTTTACCAACTTCTTTCTTTTGCGACACCGAAGACTGGGACATGTTTCGGACCACAGAATCACTTTGGGTATCTGGCTGCTTTGCAGCCATCTTTGCAGGCTTGGCCATGGTGCTGTTTTGTGGCTGTTGATTGGCAGCTGAAGCGGCTTCGGGGTTCTCCTTCATGTTGTAGGTGGTTACAATAAGCTGGACATTTTTGGGACTTCCTTGTTGAAGTGTGAGATCAAATGTAAGAGGAGAACCAGTTGGCGGAATCCCTGGCTCGTTAGGGTGAGCCAGCCGCTTGTGTGCTACGATTTTCTCAACTTCGTGAAATGTGGAATGACATTGCGGGCACGATAGCCCATGGACTAGCATGTGGTTCAACAAAGAGTCGCTGGGTAGGTAACGATTACAGTACAGACACTTGCTAGTAAAATTGTGGATCTTCATGATGTATTTAGCCATCGCCCTCACCTTCTCCGCCTGGTGTTCCTTTTCAAAGTGAGCACTATATGTGCCTTCAGGGAAAAGTTCATTGCAGATGGTGCAAATCTTCCACTTTTGTGTTTGTGAGGTGTTCAGAGCATTGGCAGCAGCTTTCTTGGCCTGCAGTGACGTCAATGTGGCAGTAGCAGCATGCACTGATGAAGAGAGAGGTAGGCTCTTCAGTGAGGGGGAGAAAGAAGCTGAATGTGCATTAAACTGTGCAGCACCATGGACTCCAAAGCTACTAAGTTGTTTTCCTGTGTGTGACTGGGAGACCGTACCAGACACAAAAGCTTTATCAGGTAGTGTAACGCGCACTGGTTGACCAGGCATGGAGTTGCCTGCAAGGCTTTGCTTGAAATGGTTGCCGACAGGTAACCCTACCATTTTAGGCATACTGAAGCGATTTATTTGAGGTGTCTGAGGACGCACACCAGGAGTGATCGCAACACCCCTTTGGATTAGGTTGGCCTGGGGCCTCGGCACTATGACATTGGTGTGCCCGATCATAGCGGTAACTTGATGGCCAATGCGCTCATGGAACTCAATGACGTGCTGCACCAGTGCTTCATAAGAACGAGGTGTAAAGTGGCAGCTCTTGCAGTGAATTCCATGGCTGTTGCCAGGGGTCTCTACGCTGTTTTCTTGCTTCTCTGAGTTTTTTCCCAAGTAAGGTGTGGTCACATGCTGGAAGTGTTCCCTGTAGATATGCCTGCGCACCACATTGTACAGTCTATCTCGATAGGTGCACTTCTTGCAGTAGTACACTGGGAGCTCCTTTCGATCGCCTAGCAAGGGCTTGTCTACTCGCATACTGTCCCTAACCGCTACTGGAGCGCCATGAGAGACAGCAGCACCCTGGCGTACCACATTGTGAGGCATATGGAAGAGCCTGACATGAGTTTCCAGAGTCCTCTTGTTCCCACTGTATGTGCAATATGAGCAGTTAAGAAGGATTCGGCTCTCGAAGTCCTCTCTGTGAACATTGCGGAAGTGGTTTTTGTAGGCAGAAAAATACTTGGAGGCAAACGGGCAATCTGAGCAGCAAAACTGCTTTGTTCTGTAGTCCTGCAACATTTTAAAGACAAAGCAGAATTACAAAATGTTTCTGTAATGTGAAAAATTTTTTTGCTTAGAGGACTTCTGTTGCAGTGTCTGACATACCTGTGACTTTGTCCAGGATGAATCCCACATACAAATGTCAAGGTAAAATTGTTTCATGTGAGAATCACTGGGGGTAACATCTTTGAAGTCCTACAGGAATATGGACAGGAAATACCATCAGTGAAGGTCTTAAGTGTATGCATTAACAGAGCAGATGTGTGTGTGTGTGTTTAATTTGATGTTCAATATGACTGCGAAACATTTGCAAATTCAAAAATAAATCACCTCCACATGCTCTTTGCAGTAGTCAAGGCCAATGTCACTGAGCAGTCTCTTGACTTTTTTCCTGGCCTTCCTCAACCGAGTGAGGTTATTCACTGGAAGCTGAAACATCTCTTCTATGTATAAAAAAAGAAAGAAGAATTTTAGTTAAGCTCTCAATAATTAAAGATGCAGTCAGCAATCTTTATTTATGTTGAGCAAACCCATATATACTAGTTATGCATTTAATGTTATGGATGCAGCATCATGCAAAAGCAATGGTTTTCAGTTGCTATTTTCATTGTAGAAACAGTCTATTTGCAGTCAGCCATGATTAACTTATTCCAAAAGTGTTCAACAGAAGGCTACAGGGATACAAGTTAGTAGTATTTTGCTGTTCATGTGATCTGTTTCTACATGTTGGCCCTAGCTTTTATTAGCCTCATGAGAGTGTACATGACTAACAATTTAAAAAAAATATTGGAAATTGAATGGAAATGGAAATTTGATCAACTCTCATATCTCAAACCATTAAGGCTTTTGCTCATCTTCGAAACACAATTTTTTTTTATTTATTAAACCTGAGAGATTACAGCCCCTCCATTGAAAGTCCATTATGGCAAAACTGTGACACTTCAAAAAGTTCATTAAAAGATCGCAAAAGTAATCCATGAATCAAGCAGTTTAAACCTAGTCTTCTGAAGAGACACCAAGAACCAATGAGGTTTGTTCAGTGTCACCAGCACATTTTAGCTTCCACAAGGACCAGTAAGATTCTCATGCGTTTAGCAAGAACAGTTAAGCATCTTTTACCACATTTAATGTGTGTTTTTGAAGACTCAATGTTTTTAGTGAACTTACTTTCAATGGAGGAACAGAAATCTCTCAGGTTTCATGAAAAAAAAATCTTCACTTGTATTTCAAACATGAGCAAAAGTTAAGGGTTTGGAATGACTGAGTAAATTATGACAATTTTCATTTTAAGGTGAAGTAACGATTTAAGTTCTATTCATGTAAACAATTCAATCATGTTTGAATGGAGAAAAAAACATTGTAAATAGTTGCTATAATGTTTTGTTTGAACAACAACTACAAAAGTATTAGTACCTGCTTGTACATTGTTTTATGCATCTTCATAGCGTAGTATGAAAGATAACTTTACTAGGTGTTCATTTTCCATCAGTTATGGGAAATGAACCAAATCAAACTAAACATACGTGCCTATACAGTCAATGGTTTGGTAGATTTAGCAGAATATAAACAAACCACTTTAAAACAAACCTAATTAATAAAATTGGATGCCGCAAATGCAGCCCTGCAACTGGGCCAGTTGCTCCTATGAATGCAACTCCACTAGACAATACAGGCCACAGCAGGCCTTTTTGATGGGCTCAGCAAAATAATACCCCATTTAATTTGACAGACTACGTTTGCGTTGCCCTAACCCCCATGTACAAACTTTGCAATGACAGTAAAGTGTATATCATTCATAAATCATTTTGTATTCATTTTTTTTACTTTTGCGATAACATGGCAATTCTTACTGCATGCACACATATGCAGTTAGCACGTTAGCTTAGCAACGGGATGTTTGATGTGCACACTGAACTCCACACAAAAGCCCTGATGCCAGAGAAAGAAAACCAAACGTTTATAATGGCATATTACCTGCTTTTCTTCACGGTCTCGCATCGAATTCCTTTCAAGAGTTTCGCTTTCGGACCAAATTAATGGTTGGGGTGAGAGGACAGAGGCAGATTGTGGTTTATTCGGCCCGGGCAGATGCTGCAGTCTTTCGCGCCGCTGCTGCCGCCGGTGGATTTAGGCAACTCATCCTGAGAATCCGCACCATGTGTCCTCAACTGGATTTGCACAGACTACAGGGCAGTTTCTATTGGTCCTATGAACTTGTTCTTTACTTCACGATTTGGATAGCCTGTTGTGTCAATTCAATACAAACCCTGGCCAGAAAAATACTTTTTTTTTCTTCTCTTCGAGACTGTACCACATACCAGCCCAGCCTGTTCAAAATGGCGGATGGTTCCAAGCGGAAATGACATATATTTGTGTAAGGTTCAGAAGGGGCCACACTGATGTCTGGTGGTCATTCGTCAACGCCACACAACCAAGTAGGTTTTAAGTAGTTGATTCGCAAAAGAATTGGACAGAGTGTAGCTTTTGTTCTTGATATTTGTTTGGGTTTATACATCAATCGATTTATTTTGTAGGCTAATAGCTTGGTAAACCGTTTCTGCTAAAATACCTACTACGTTTAGAATGGTTCATTTTTGTGTTAGTGATATGACTGGTTCAATGTCATCAACATTGACAGTGGTAGTGTAAAGTCCAAGACTATCTGCCAGCCTAAGAGATATTGAACCAAAGTGTACTGCTATTTTCTAAAATCATGTTATAACTTAGATCTTGTGAATGTTTCATCCATGAATATGTTTTACTTAAAAAAAATGTTTGACCTTTTGATCAAAATGTCATAACTAAACCTTCCAGGGGGGAAAAAAACTTAAACTCCACCCTTCCACAATCGACTGCAAGCTCACATTTAGATCTGCCTCCATGTAATCAACATAACGCAACAAATTAATGGGGGGCCAAAAATAGCACCAACATTTTTAAAAATGTCTCCAAAATTAGAGATAGGCCTATGGTGCAAAAATGTCCTTATATGAGTTTTTGTTTTTAATATTTATAACAGGATATAGAGTGCTGTTTTGAAAAATATCAGCACAATTGATAAATGCGATCTATTGATTTCATACAACAGTTCAACAAACAAGAAGTTAATATTATTGTGATAGTTAATAAAATGGTGACTTTCATTTTAGACTTAGAACAGCATTGTCTATTTTTGAATGAATCCGCATTTTGAACGCATTGTTTGACTGAAGGATGGGGCCCTCCAATTGTTTCTTTGAAACAGGCCTCCGAATTGCTGCCTGAAACGCCGCCTCTGTGTAAAACCAAAACTCCAAGCAGACATAGAACTAGATCCATTTGATTTTTTTAAATAATTTCTTTATTTTAACCACCAAATAATATTTTTTTTCCCATTATATTATATTAATATATTGGACGATTTACATGATATAAGGAGGAAAAAATATTGCACATCCTTCACCTAGCACTACACATAGTGACTCATTTCAAAATATATAATTTTTTTTATAGTATCTCTGCTGAATTAATCCAGTGGTTGCATCACTTCCAAAGTAACAAAACGGGGTCCAGTCATCACCAGCTTTGAGAGGGTACGATAGTCCAGGTGAAGCACACTGCGTCCATTCACTCGGCACACAAACTGGCGTACCTAAGCAAAAAAAGAAAGAAAAAGATTGGAGACCAGCTGATGATGGATTCTAATTTTTTTTATTGTGTAAGCAAAGTGTTTACGTGTTATGATCACCTTAACTCCTGCTGCCGCAGCAGGGCTTCCAGGATCCACCGCCTGAACATAACAAGGTGATTTTCCCCGTACTACAATGCCCCAGCCTAGGTCATCACCGAGGATCTTTAATTATAAAACTCACTTTAAAAAATACTGTAGCTCAAGGTTCTTTTCATGGCTATAGCTGAGCATGATATGCAAGACTTACCGTAAGAACTCTTTTTATATAAGGAGCACCTGGAGATAACAGCTCCTCACAGGTTACATGTCTTTTCAGCACTGTCAATAACAATAATACACTTATATGTTGTGCTCAGAATTTAATGTCACTAGTTTCATTTTTGGCAATCTTTTAATACCTTTTCTCCTAAAAAAAACCTTTTGATATAACATTTGTGTCTAACAAATTTTCAAAAGCATGCACATGCTGTCCTATAACCTGATGTAGGATTGCATCGTACTGCAAGAGCAGCGGTAAGAGAAACAGTGAGTGGGTATCCACATGAGCTCTGCTGCTGGTGGGTCAAACTTCCACAGTGTTCATTTGTAGCCTCATTTAAATCCTTAGTAACTGGAATTAGAAATCAGAATTATGAATTAGAAAAGTTTATTCACGTAATCTGTTTTCGAAAGAAGTGTATTATGTTAATCAAGGCTGCATATTAAATAGAAAAATACAGAGTAATATACAGTATATTATATATATATATATTTTTTTTTTTCTTTAGTAATTTGCTCATATTGTTATATTGGCCAAACGGTAGTCCAGTATTACATTTTGTTGTGTGTCTGGGGGTCCATGAATAGTTATGAAAAGTGGCCTTTGGTGTAAAATAAAATAATGAGAAACCCTAGGTTAAGGAGCTAGCTTGCTGACACAAAGGTTGCAGGTTGCATATATAGATGTGCATGGAAATGTTGAGTTACTGCGCTCATTATGCTGTGATATCTCAGCTGTGCCCTTGAGCGAGGTACTTAACTTCATATTGCTATATTGCTCCATAGGGGGCTGACCCAGCAATTATTGTGCTGAAAGTCACTCTGAATAAATTGAGCTATTTGCCTAGTACCACATTTCAAGCTCTAACTCTCCATATCAATGCATGGAAATATATTTGTAGTACTTTGTTATAATTTTAATACCAGATAAGAAGTCACTGTTGCTCTCAGATGGAGAAGTTTTGCGCAGTGTGAAGGGACTGTCAGCCTGGTCTTGGTTATGCTGTGTTATACATTCAACCTCTTCATTCTCTGTCTGCAGCAGTTCAGAGAGATGGCGCCGCCGGCGAAAGTTATTGCGAAATTGATACAGCAACCCGCTGTCAAAAAAGTGGTGCTTCAGAGAGACTGCAGAGTGAAATGAAGAGTGGAGTGTTTCAGCTAGGCAAAGCTTGAAGAAGTTATTTCTATATACTCAGGTATGGTTGCGTTAGATTAACTTCACAGGCAGTGCATTTTGACTTAATGGCAAAATAATGCACACACTATAATAATATTTCTTACCATGCTGAATGATATCATGCTCCAGTAGGGCCTTGCAGAGATCTAGTCCTTGACACCGACTCTCTATTTCACCATTCTGTAGCAGCCAATCAATTAGCATGTAACCAGGGAAAGAACGTTCATAAGCCACGCCCTTTTCCTGTCTTAGCTGTAAGATGGAGTCTTTGCTTGTAATCAAACTGTAAAAAGCAACAGATGAATTTTAAGGCATTTTGAAAAAGAGACTAATAATGAAAATACGTTTACAGCATTTATTAATGTAGGTTAATGTTAATTTATACATTACTACTACACAACCATTCAAACGTTTGGGGTCGGTAAGATCTATGCCCACCAATGCTGCATTTATTTGATCAAAAATACCATAAAAGAATAATACTGTGAGATATTATTACAAACTCTATAATTCTAGTTTAATATAATTTGTATTTTATTCCTGTGATGGCTAAGCTGAGTTTTCAGGAATCGGTAATATGGTGATTTGGTGCTCAAGAAACAATTGCGCTGTGTAATATTTTTGGGAAGCAGTGATACATTTTTTCAGGATTCTTTGATGAATAGAAAGTTTTAAAAAGCATTTTAGATGTGTTTTTTTTTTTTTTTTACTTCCTGTGAAAATGTCTTACTGTTCATACAGCCTCTGTCCACGAATGAAGATCTTAACTTCTATGTTGAAAGGAAATGTCCCATCATCTTTTCTGAATCTGTACAAGTATTTGGCATCTTTGAACACGGGCCACTTATCACACACTATATTAAGATGAGAAAATTGCAAACGTATACATTGATACGATCTGTTAATTCAAACACAGAGTCAAATAAATGGATCCTAATATGAGACAACACAGAAAGCAGAAATGACCTTGCTGTATCATATTCTTTGTTATTTGGTGTACAGTAAATAATGTTTTACCGTGATGAATGATATCATGGTCCATGAGGTACTGCATGAGCTGGACAGAAGTCTCTCGATCAGGCACTTCTTTATGAGCAATCAGCCAATCAATTAACTCCTGAGCCACTAAACAATTCGGGTACGTTCGCAAATGGTGTCTGTGGTCCTTAATCAGCTTGCTATCATGTAGTCGTAATCTTCAAAACACAGATTATTAGAACCATTATTATGTAAAAAAAATAAAAATAAGAATATTACCTAGGCTACTGTATAACAGAATAATGTTTAAATATCCAACAAATAAGGTCTATAATAAAGTCTTGCAAGTGTGCGTATGTGAGATTTATAACTGTGTAAATGTCCTCCTGGGACTAAGCTTTGTGAATATATAGCGTACCTTAGCTGTTCTCCGGCAATCATTACCTCAGCTTTTTGGTGTCTTGTCATCATTGTACTTTGAGTGTTTCCCAGTAGCTCCATGAATGTTCTGTCAAGGCTCTGCTTTTGTGCACTTGTTTTCTTCGCTTTATTGGTGCTTTCGTGTTTACTAAATATACAGTGAACCGAGGCACCAGTTTTTCAATGCTTTGAAATGTTGTGTATACAAATCTCTCTCTCTCTCTCTCTCTCTCTCTCTCTCTCTCTCTCTCTCTCTCTCTCTCTCTCTACATCCTTTAAATATTAAATATACTTTAAAATTTTCCCCAAGTTTTGGGTGATTTTACAGCCAACCTTCTCCAGATAATACATTTAAAAGCAGATGCACTGACTGATGTTGTCTTAACTGTAAATTTGTAAATGTAACAATTACCTACAGTATCACATTTTGGAAAACATATCAGCCGTTTCACACAATGACCACATGGTGTCAGTAAAAGAGTTATCAGAGAAACATACACCTTCATTGCATGTTTTCTGAGGATCTTCTAACCTGGGCTAATCATTGGGTTCAAATACCATCTTAACTTATCTTGGCTCATCTCAAAATTACTTCCAGTTAGGTGTTTAAACTTTATTTTCAGTACAGGGTTATAGTTGTCTTACATGGCTGAGGGGAGAGGAGTTATACAGTTGTTGTTTTTTTCCACTGGCAACATGAATCTCACAAATCTGAAACACGTAGAATTTTTTTTATCATGATTTTTTAAAAATACAACAGTGAAAACCTGTTAAATTAAACACAGCAATACACATAGCAATAATAATGTAATACACTTGTTAAAATTATGTTGTTGTTTTTTATAAGTAAAGCTACAATGAATAGGGAAAATGGCATTCCCAGACTTCTTAGATGTTTAGATTTTATTTAAGAAAGATTTTATTTTTGTTATCTGTCATGTTTATTGGAGTAGCCTACATTTTTATGTTGCATTTTATGTTATTTAGTTCATGCTTATAGCCTTCATTTAGTGTCATGTGCTTCCCTGATGGTCTTGTGTAGACTGTGCTCTCTCTTTATTATTATTGGTCACAGTTGCTGGAGAGGCCAACTTTAAGGGATCACCAGCCAGTACATTTTACAATGACAATCAGATTTTAGCTAAAATGCAGGCCTATTAACATTAGGCCTATGTAGGCTAGTTTAATAACAATTAGCCTATAGGAACTGTGAAATATTGGCCTACAGTCACAAAAACTGAATCAGTAGGCTACTGTAATGCTTGTGACTGTCAGATCATTATACTGGAAAGTGTATTGTGGTAGTAGCGTGTTTATTACACTGCCTTTGACGTATAGCCTAATTTAAATGTAGGCCTAATTAAAAAAAAACAATAGGCCTATTACAGTGAGAATCATATCTTACTGAGAATCAACCCTGAAAAACTTAAAAATAAAAAGTATGCTAACCTTATTAATAGGTTTCTTTTTCGTTGAACAAAATACAACTTCTTGATTTGTGTGTCTTTTGATTTGAGGTAAATGTAACTTGGAAGTGTTTTGGTGAGAGTGACAGCTGAAAGAGGGCGTGGTCTCGCTGCGCGGCTGCTTTTAAAGCAGCGTGATTTACTTTCTTTTAACATACATCCTGCGCTGGCCAACGAGAGACCATCTGAGACCTAAAGGCGAAAAACTGCTAACTTTCCGTTGGCTAAATTGTTCAGGAGGGTGGTTGAAAGCGGTGTCTTCACATCCAGCTCGATTTTATAGGTCTAAGTGGTGTTTTCAGAACCTTAATGCAACCTAAACCACAGTAATAAGTTGTTCACTTCATCGAAACATCTGCAGAAATCATGACGGCGGAGCATCATGGTCTTCTGGAGCTGGCAAAAAATCAGCTGAATATGGACTACGGTGACTTTGACATGAGGTTTGACGTGAAGAAGGAGACTGCAGCTTTGGGACCAGAGCGCTCTTATATCCAGCAGTGCGGTCTACACGTGCCAGGCTCCGTGTCCAGCACACCCGTGAGCACCCCGTGCAGCTCCGTGCCTTCATCACCGAGCTTCAGCCCAAATGGACAGAGAAGCAGTGCTGACGATCTCTACTGGACCCTGAGCACGGGGGCTTATCCGCAGCACGCAGATCCACACTGTCTTGAACTAACACCCGAGGATGTCCGGGAAGCCTTAAGTGCGAACCTCATGCATGCAAACCCGCCTCAGCTCCACCAGGCAGAGATGGAGGGATACAGGAGCATGGGTCAGTTCCACGCGCCGAGTGTGCATCCGTATCATCATCAGCAGCAGTACACAGAGCTCGGCCACAATCCCGGCTTTGCGCATGGCAAAAGTATGGATCAGTTAATGCAGCATATCGACTGCTCATCTCAAGGCGCGACGCACCTGAAGTCCCACCATCAGACGCACCACAGACGCAGCGAGCGCGCGGAGAGCCGCTTCTCCGACCAGCAGTTGGTGTCCATGTCTGTGCGCGAGCTCAACCGACACCTCCGCGGCATGAGCAAGGACGATATTATCCGCCTGAAGCAGAAACGCCGTACCTTGAAGAACCGCGGGTACGCTCAGTCGTGCCGGCACAAACGCGTTCAGCAGAAACACACACTGGAGCACGAGAAGACGAACCTCGCGACGCAAGTGGAGCAGCTGAAGCACGAGCTCAGTCGGCTGGTGCGCGAGAGGGACGCATATAAACTCAAATGCGAGAGGCTAGTTGTCGGAATGAACTGCCAGAGTAACGGACCCTCTTGTGAAAATCCATCATCGCCTAAGTTTTTGCGGTAGTTTAAAATGTATTCAGGATATTTTTTAAATTTTCTGCTTAAAACATGTTAAACCAGAATAAGATGATTTGCTGGTCTGATGCCCCAAACCCCTCTAAAACCAGCGGCAAGACTAGCAAACCATCTTGTGGTTGTTGTTGTTGTTTTTTTGTCAGCGGAGGAGAAAGTTTTAATTCTCTTATTCAGTATTTTATATTTTCACTCGACCTTATCTCTGACATGTCAAGCTGGTTTTGATAATGTATCTTTTATCTTTGAGTTTTCACAACAGCCACCATCAGCCATCTCAGCTATGCAAATGACATTTGACCCTTTTGGCAATAGATGCATTGCATTGGTATTTGTGTTTGTTTGAACATTTTCTATATCTTTCATTTGTTTCATTAATCAGTTGTACCATTTTCAAGAATTGTTCCTTGAAACTTTTGAAGAGTAAATGATTGTGATTTGCATTGTTACCTCCAGAATAAATTTTTGAAGCAAAAAAAGTATTCCAGTTCCCTACTCTTTCTTACACAGCAAAATCCCCAGTGTTAATCGAACTCTCCTGGGGTACATATAGGTCCATGGACCTATATGTACACC
Organism: Semotilus atromaculatus; assembly: GCA_031834385.1. Lineage (NCBI taxonomy): Eukaryota > Metazoa > Chordata > Actinopteri > Cypriniformes > Leuciscidae > Semotilus > Semotilus atromaculatus. The sequence continues at coordinate 9,712,128 of JAULUF010000020.1, forward strand.
AGGAGAGTTCGATTAACACTGGGGATTTTGCTGTGTACTTTTGTATGTATAGGCTTATGCGCAAGGATGTTTTATATGTAACCCATCAACCACACTGTTCATAAAAAGTCAACACAGATTGACCTGAAACACACACAAATGCATCAGCACACACACATAAAATATCATGTGAGCATAAAAAAAACAGAATGCAGGTATGTCTACTTGCAGCAACCTTTGACCTGGCTTAGCGGCTGTTTCCTGAGACAACTGTGTTTCTAATGACTCAAGAGACTCTGAGAAGAGCTGCACGGCACTGATTGTACCAAGGTGGAAATAAGTTTAGCCCTCTGCCCTCTCCTTAAGAGGAAAGCAAAGGCCATCCATCCGAACTGTCGCTTCATTTCTCTTGTACAAAATAGTTGTACTATATAACTCCAATAACAGCGAGTCCATTATAACAAACTTTACAACAACAATGAGTAATCTAAACCACCTAAATCACTTACAATGTGTAGCTTTAGAATATTTGCAGTTTTGGTAATGAATTAAAAGGATTTTAATATGAAAACCTAAACTTGGCAAATACGGATTGTACACTTTGTTAATAAAAGTAAATGAAATAAGTAAAGCAGCAGTGCTGATGCACTTTCACAACACTGACATAAATAGATCTTGTTATTTTTGGTTTACACAACTCTCCTTTTCTCGGGATCCAAACAACATGTGTGGCAAAACAGCCTTTGACCTTCGACCTTGTTGTCAACTGCTCCTTAACAGTTAGTGCAAGATTGACCTCTTTGTAATGATGTGCCACCTGTGCAATACAGGTCACAGGTGCAAAAGCAGTTTTTCACGAAGCAACAGATTTATGGCCTCTTTCTCATCCCATTTAGGGTGAGCTTGTCTTTCATGAGCGAGAATGATTGAAAGCATTGAGGACTCTGATCAATAAAAATTGGAATAATGTGACTAAGATTTTAGCGATTCACTCATCATGACTGACTTTCACTAAAATCTTTTTTTTTTTGTTCTGAAAGCTGTCTGCTGTGTATTTTTCACAGTAATCATCATTCCTTGGGTTGCATTTATATGACAAGCACTTTTTTTAATGTAGGTAATTATATATATATCATTGGTGTTTTGATTTTCTATACAGTGCTCTACTTGTAGTGAGAAATGACTCGATGTACAGTTTTATCACGGCATACGCAGTGCAGTTGTAAAAGTCACTAACAACCTCTCTCGCTGCGCATGAGATATTGTGGCTAATGTCTGAGCCCTCCAGTCCTCTCCTTCCCCCACTCTGCCTTCGGTCCATTGAGTCAGCACTCTACCCAAGGTGTCTGCTTTGTGGCATCAGAGGGTCACTGAAATACTGAGGCAGGAAGAGTCCAGAACATGTAAAAGCACAAAAAAGTTGATAACAGACTAGTGGCTTTTTTAATTGTAAACATAATCTGGTTGTAAAACGGGTAGTTCTGATTTGATCGGATGAGCCGTGCACATAAATGCACACCTATGACCATTATCATTGTGTATAGATTTGTCTGCTTGCTACGTTGTTCGGGAACTGTAAACAACTTTAAAGTTTACCCGTTTAAAACTATATTATTTGGCAGAAATTTGTTTTATTTTGTTTATTGATTATTATTACATTTATAATTGTATAATATATAAAAAAATTATGTTATACATATTTGTTACAGCAATATGATAAAATAAATATATATTTATTTCAATTATAATTTTAATATAATATACATTGTTTATTACACATATGTATATAATATACATAATATTTATTATTTTAATACAGTGATAATTTTATATATATATATATATATATATATATATATTATTGATAAAATATATAATAATGAATCATATTTAATGATATTGATTAATTATATTAAAATTAGAATTACTTTGCCTTGTAGAACATTTTACATTCTTGCATTTTTTTTTATTTTAGTATTTTTTGATATATTTATAATTGTATATTTTTATTTCCTTTGTAACTTTAATATAATATACATTATGATGTATATAATATTACAATTATAAATGAAATAAATATATATTATTACAATTATAAATAATAATATAAATTTATATTATGTTAAATGTAAAAATGTAAATAAATATATTTTATGTAATATACATTTATAATTTGATTTACAACTGTATAATGTAGCCTATATTTATTTCCATTATCATTTTAAATTAAGATGCATTATATGTATTACATTTAAACATTTTTATATTATTATTAAAATTATACATGTAATAATATTGATCAATCATATTAAAATGAGAACTACGTTGTGCCATAGAACATTTTGAGGTCTAGCGTTTCTTTTTCTTTTTTTTTTTTTTTTCTTTTTTTTTTTTTTTTTTTGTACATTCTTCCACCTGCAGTTATAGTACAGTACCCAAGTAACATCCTCTGACCGAACACAGTGTCAAAAGTGCCTGATCTCTCAAGCAGAACTTGGCTGGTCAGAACTGGTCTGTTCCTGCTTTCTGGCTGTTTTTTAGTGTGGATAATACCAATGTCCTCTATCTCTCTCACCCCTCACGTGAACAGCAGCAGCCGTGTGGCAGTGAGGATGGATGGGGATATATGGAGCTTCCTCTTTCACTTCCTAAATAGGGGTCTGGTCAAGTGACTTTGTTCAAGAGTGAGGGGAGATGAAGTAAAGGAATGCAATGCGGCGGTGGGGTTAGTGGTTTCCGCTCAGGATGTCCACTTGTTTCTGCGTTTGGAGCAATGACAGCTAGTGGGGGTGTTGTGATTCATTATGATTTACCGTTCACAAGCACTTTAAATCAATGAATCATCTCAGTTTCGGTAAGTTCTAGAAACTGATTTTACTACAACAATATGCAACAGTGTAGTGCTGAATATCAAAGTCAAACCTGAAGATTAAAGGGATAGTTTTAATTAACATTCTACTCACCCACATGTCGTTTCAGACATCTATTACTTATTCGTATAAAAATAAAAAAGGAGATATTTTGAAGTATGTTTTTTGATGAAAGTCAATGGGGTCCAATGTTGTTTTAGACCCATAACTTTCATGGTAAGGACAGAAAAAAGTAAGTCATACACTTTTTACACCATAATAATGACAGAATTTTCATTTTTTTGGGTAACTAGACCAGAATTTGGAGTATTTTACTGCATGCATTGTAATAGGTTTTGCAATAAGTTTACAAGTGGAAGCTTAGATTTATGTCAACCTTTGCAAACAAGTGTCTTGTACATTTCTATAGAAGAAAACCTCAGATAAGCAGATGCTGGTTGGTCTTTTGTGCGTCAGAACTGATGACAGCACTTCATGAGGACACAACATACACATGACCCGCTAGGAGAATTCAGGCTTCCTCCCACACTGTCACTTCCTTCTCCCTCTCAAACCTCTGCCACTGATACACTTGCCTTTTAGCCTGGCTAAAGTACAGGATTAAACCGGCCATAAAAGCTCAGTGGGTCATGCTTTTGTTAAAGCCTCATGTGCACTCTTTTATTTTAAAGCCACAAACTTAAAGGCTGAACATTTCATGAGCACTGAGTTGACAAAAAGTTCAAGGCCGTAAGCCTGGAGCCGCAAAGACTGCATACTGAATATTTCAGCACACAAAACTGTGAGATAGACGTGTCCAGCTGATGTCTTCTGAAGAAGATTTGTTTCTATTCCTGGAGCCAAACTAGATGCTAAAAGTAAAAGTAGAGGTTTTATAGATTTGCAGTGCTTCGCTGGCAGTTGTACATTCGCCAAACAGTTAAATTACCCAATCAGCTCAGAAATGTGTCACGACGGTCCATGGAATTAAAGACAGAAGTTTTTCATAGAATACAGACTTGCAACATGTCTTCATCTTAATGTACTGTAGGGTAAAATGTAGCAGGATAACATTGACTAATTCATAGTGTAATGGAACAAATGAAAGTGGTTCCTCGTATGCCATAAAGCAAATGGGTAGATTTACGGTACACATTACAGATATTGCAGTAATCTTCTTAATTGTATTGTCTAAAACTGGCACATCCAAAGTGTACACAATACACAATAACGGTAACAGTATTGTGTACACAATACACAATAACGGTAACATTCGTTGGATCATGGATCAGTATGAACATGTCATTTTGAGTATAAAATGAACTCCAGGTGTCATAAAACAGCAAGTTATACCTAACCTAACAACAAAAGCAATGATAGTGAAAAAATGCAACCTTATTAATTATTCGTGCTGCCCCAGTGCATGATGGGAACACCAGTTTCAGAAGTTGAGTAGGTTTTACTTAATTTTCGATCGTTGATATTTTACACTTTAATTTCTTTACTAATTTCTTTACTTCACCAGAGAATCATTTTTATCAGTGTACAGTAAATATTTTTTATATTTTCTGTTTCATTTTCATTTTAGTCATTTATATATATATATATATATATATATATATATATATATGTTTTTTTGTTGTTGTTGTTGTTTTTTGGTTTTTTTTGTAGTTTTATTTGTTGATTTTGTTTTAGTTATTTTAGTACTAAACGAAAATGAGAAATGTTGCCTTGGCTTAACTTTATTTTATTTTTCTATTTGAGTTAATGTTTATTTTATTTCAAGTAATGGATTTTCATATGGTTTTCATGATAATAACCCTGCAAATAATGAATCAGCTCAGCGTTTGGCTTTTTGTCTCCTTTAATATCATGTTTGTCTGCTGATCTTGAAACCAGCTTGTATAGTGTGACAGGACCATGATGGCGAAAGAACATGGGGGCAGAGAAGACGAGCTTTCCCACAGGTGGCAAATAGGGATCAGGCTTCAAAAGGTGTTATCAGGCCTCGCCATCTCATGTCAAACTGGCTTGTCAGCACTTTCACCACCAAGGGCATTTGACGCTCTCACTCTGGCTTATGTGCTTCGACAGAATGGGGAAGTAATGTTAATTTGAGGTAACATTTCACAGCTACGATTGGGAACCACAAACATTTATCTTATTGTTTCTCGAAATGAGACTACATGATGTATATGTTTTTTGTAATAGATACCACAATACACAAAACATAATCAAGGTTTTGATGGGTATTTCTTTAACTACAGGCTAATTTAATTTATTTTCTGTTATATTAAAACTCCCTTGTAAACGTTTTTAGCAGGCTTTCATTTTTGCTAAATTCTAAATAGCTGCATAGAATTTATTGTTATCTATTTTATTTTAATTAAAACTATGATAATCTTAACAAGTAGTACAATAAACCATTTCAATATTTATTGTTTAGAAATGATTTGTATAAATTTCTACACAAATTATGACTATCCCTCAAAAATGTGGGTCTTAATAAAGTTTTTATTTTATTTTTTATTGAGTGCACTTGGTCAGTAATAAGCATGCATGCAATCAAATATGAGATGTAAAAGATATAGCAGGGTTATTATAGTTAACTAAAACTAAAACCGTAGTAAAAAAAAAAAGTAATTACTTAAAAAATATATATAGGCCTATATAACCTTAACCTTAACCTTTACTTAAATAAAAATATATAGTAATTAATTTTTTTTAAGGTTTTGTTTTTTTGTATATATATATATATATATACAAAAACTTAAACTTACTTTTTATTTTAACTAGTTGCCAAATATTAGGCAACATTTCTAATATTTATTTATTTCAACGTGATGTAATAACTAAAACTGAAATTAAAATTATTTAAAAATATATAGACCGATTTTTAACTAAAATTCAAATCAAACTGGAAAATAACAAAAAATATGAATAAAAACTAGTATCTAAAATATCACTGAGATATATATACAGAAGATATATTTTTGTGTGTCATTCCAATAAATATAATTTTGTTCGAGCAAACGTGTGAAATTATTTAGTTGTATATGCAATACATAAAATGGTTACAATGAAATTAGCTTTAGCAAGCCATTTTATTCTAAAAAGTTATTATGTGGCCATCTACCACATGATGCCATTAAACACAATACATACACACTGTTCACAAATTTGTGGTTGGTAAGATTTTTTATTATGTTTTTTTATGAAGTAAGTTTTAAATGCTTATGCTCACCATGGCTGCATTTAAAATACAGAAATATGAAAGGATATTATAATTTATAATAACTGTTTTCTATTTTGATATATTTTTAAATATGATTTATTGAATTTTATAGCAGCCATTACTCCAGTCTTCAGTGTCACATGATCCCTCAGAAATCATTCTATGCTGATTTATTGATAAGAAACATTCTTATTATTATCAATGTGGAAAACAGTTGTGCTGCTTAACATTTTTGTCGGAACCATGATAAAAAAAAAATCAGGATTCTTTGATGAATAGAAAGAGCAGCATTTATTTCTAACAGAAATAATTTTGCAACAATCTAAAAGTTGCAGTCTCTTTTGCTCAATTTAATGTGTCCTTGCTTTAATTATGAAAGTTTACATTTTAAAAAAATATATTTTTAATGTATATCCACTGCTGGTAAAACAAATTAACTTGGAGAGTATATGTTCAAAGAATTTATTTTCTACAAATCCACTGAGCCAAAAGTGCCCAAGAAACACTGTGAGAAACAGGCAAATGCTCCGTCCCCATGCAGTCACAGTCAGTGTTTCTCCTCTTCCTTGCTCTCTGACCTTGTTTTTATACCTGATGGAAAGGTGAAGGAACCCACCTTCCCACAGCAGCCAGATCTGGCATTTCAGCCCAGGCCTTCACAGTGACAAGCTATTTGATCTGTTTATGCATCAGCGGCTCATCCGTCTTTATTAACCAAAAGGCTGGTTGTACAATGCAATGAGACAGCTTTTGAAATCTATAGGCATGGAACTTCTTAAAAGTTGACATGCATAGAACTTTATGGTCAGCAGGGAAAACCTCAATCACATTTGAGCCTCTGTTGTTTGTGCGTAAGTGTGAAGACAGATGCTTAAAAGTAACTGCTGGTGGTTTTACTATCAAATTCATGCAAATATCCATCTCACTGCAGTGTAAACAAGCGTTTAGTTATTTCTGTTATGGAGACAGAAAGAAATATACAAGTATGGGAAAAGATCCACTCCGTCACCTCCACAGCAAACTGTGATACTGAGAACAGTAGCGTGCCACTCCCTGCTGTCAAGCCACCATAAAGAAGAAGTGTATAAATACCGCCGATAAACAAAGCACTGAGTCTGCAGAAAGTCTTTCTGTGGTGTGAGAAAACTGCAAGTTTGTCAGTCACAGGATTAGGATGTTCTGTGATGTCTGTTGTTGTATACATAATATCTCGTCCTGATGATCTGACAGAAATCAAATGAGCTACTTAAAACACTTAAAAATTACACAGATACTTTACAGATAGTCTTTTTTTATCTATGCTTCCATAATGAGTCATAAGTCATTACAAAAGTGCTTGACGTTGGCCAACAGGGTGTTCCATGGATGTCGTCTCTTAAAATGCCTGCAGTACCAGGATTTTCAAGATTAGTTTTGGACTATTACATTTAGGGAAATATCAACAGACGTTTAGGCATTCACTCTGATTTAATTATTTTAAATATGTATGTCATCACTCCACTAAGGTAATAATGAGATACACTGAAAAAAGAAACTGAAAAAAATACTATAAGCAAAAATCTAATAAAAAAAATGCCCAAAACTAAAACTTTTGTTTTTAAATTACTTTATGAAATGTAGATGTGATTATTTATAGCAATGGTATTAAGAATCAAATGTTCATATATTATATTATATGTTATGTTATGTTATTATATTATATTAGGCTATATGTTATGTTGTAAAAAAATATTTTGAATTGCAAATAAAATATCCATCCATTTCAACTACACAGTTTTAACATAAACTAATAAACTAAATGTGATGCATAATTTGCCAGTCATACATAAATGAAACGGGGATGATTTCTGCACTCAAAAAAAATCGTGGTATAGTTCATTATGACCTATTTGCATATTTGTTTTGTTTTTTAAATAATAATTATATTATTTTTTCCAAATGGTTTAGAATCAGCATAAATCTGTTCATTCTGAAAATTACATTTATTCATTGAAAAAGTATGAACATGCTTTGGGACAAGCAATATTCACTTGTTCACCTGGTTATTGTGTATTTAAAACATTAAGTTTATCAGTACTATTACAGAAATATTGCCAGTTTCATTAGGCCTAGGCCTATATATGACTGACAAATATTCATCACATTAATTTTATTAGTTTGTTTATGTTAAAACTGTGTAATCAAAACGGATGATAATTTTATATGTAATTCAAACACAAATCTTAAATTTAGCCTAATTTATACATTAATTATATTATAGTTTTATCAAGGTAATTTAATATTAAACATATGCTTTAAATGTATTTGTTATTTAAGAAGAGCATGATGTTTATATATATATATATATATCTAGCAGGAAAGCTACATTCCTTTCTTTGTGTAATATGACTGTTAAGATGTCCTCTGCAGTCGACTCAATCAATGAAATCAAAGTTGTGCTGATCTAGCAGTACTAGATAAGTCTCCCATCCCCCTCCATCCCAACAACAGTGGTCCTGACATGCGTCTAAACACATTACTGCCAGTGAATGTAGCATGATAAACGCCAGCACGTGTAGAAGACGTCCCCCTGATTTGTTTTGTTCTTTTGGCCAGCTAGTTTGTAGAGCAGGCCATACCCTTGAGTTTAATTCAAGTTCATAGCACCTCACTGGAGAAATACAGATCTGCACCATCTGCATAATTCAGACAGCGTTCACACAAGTGCTTTTGACTAATTGTTTCATGATTGCATTAAGTTCTCAATCTTTCAAACATGCAATGTAACCCCCTGGGCTGTTAAAGGGACAGTAAATGTTTACAAAAGCATAGTTGTCTGCTTTAATCAAAAAGCTTTTTGGCTGAAGAATCCAAAGTGTGATTTGAAACTGATTTTGAGCTTAAAGAATAAATATTATACAGTTTGCTGCTGGCTGTTTAATAATGTGATCGCAGTTGGATGCTTCTTTGTTGTTATACTACAATATTACCATTTTACATAAATAATTAATCAAAGTATCATTTTTTAAATGTAAAACATTATACAACCATGAAGGATCATTGACCTTGGCCACCCTAAAAAAAAGACTTATAAGGCCCAAAGCAATTGGAATACAGGACTATCAAAATAAAGTGTTACCCAAAATGCATGAGATAATAAGAGAATATATCTTGAATGTAGTTTTACCCCCATTGGCAAATTGTTTTTAAACACAAGACAAGACCATTTAAGCTTAAAATGAAAGAAAAAATGTCAGTAGACTCAATAGAAAAATATATATACTCTGAAAACAAGCTTTATTTTATGCAAATCATCTAAATCAACTAGACCTTCCCTGTTTCCTTTCTCAGTAATTTCATAATGCTTCCATTTAATTTATTTCTAACCTTCTTTGTTTCATTTTCAGTCTCTTTGCAGTTTATCACAGGTCATTATTCTTGACCTCATTCGGCCGACAGCTCAATTCGTCTGATCATTTAAAAGCCTTTAGCAGACACATGAGCAGCTAATAGATTACATCACAAAATCCATATCAAATCAATTTGCATGAATCAATAATTGGATGGAGAGTCTGTGAAACAGGTGATGATCAATGACCAAGAGTACACATGTTATTTAACAGCTAGCCAAGCACCAGCAACTACTTTCCCATTCATTTTAGTAAGTTGAAATGTGATGAACATATAAGGATTTTCCTTATCTTAAAAGTGAATATTTATGTCAACTGTTTATATTCGGTCACAGCTATAGTGGATGTTTTAGAAAAGCGTTAACAGCTCTTAGGATCAGCTGTAACTTCACACTCTGTCTTAAACTGATGAGACAGATGGAAAGAGAGCTGGTAGAGCAAGCACGCCTCCTCGACTGCGACTGGTTAAACCGTGAGAGAGAGAGGGTTTGCGGTGTATCGGAGTTGGGAGATGGGTTGAGATAAAGACTCTGAGGCAGCAGGAAACGTTGGATGAGGGTGAGTGAGTGAAGCAGAAAGGGGCCTTATCTGTTTTGAACAGCACTCTCCTCTCAGGCAACTCTTTAACCACATGCAATCAGATTTTTTCATCTTAATATTTTAAAAAAAGATAAAAGATTCATGATTTACCTTAATCTCTATTGAAATTTAAACTGAAACTTGTGGTCATGAGCCATAACTGTCTATGGGGCTAATAGTGTTTCAGTAATGCAGTTTTGTAATTCACTATTTAACTTTTTAATAATACTAATGCTATTTTGCTGTATTTTATTATGGATGCTCAGATATAACAATATTTGGCTGATACAATAAGCCAAGAATTATATTCATGTTATGGCAGATAACCGATAAATGACTCCCATTAAAATTCTATTAAAAATAAAACACTACAAATTTAAATCAGTGAATTGACATTGTAATATATAAATGGGTATACATTTTGATATTTGCTAAAGATTTCATTTAACCGTGTTATTAAATTATTAAGTCAGCATTAGATGACAGCAGAGGTAAACTAAATGTAAAAATAAGAACATGAATATGAAATATCCTATCCACAACTAAATATTGTCTGATACTGTAAAAAAAAGAAGTAATATTGACCAATAAGCAGTATGACTCCATTATATTGAACATACTCTTTTTGTATGAATGCATCAGATTTATTAGTATATAAATGTGAGAAATAGGTCATCTAAATATAAGGGGAAATCAGCTGAGACCGCTAAATTGAAAAATTATACTTTTATATTGTTGGTATATGAGTGCTAGATGAAAGAAAAATGAATATCTTTAATATTGACTGATATGGTACATTGTGCATATATTGTGCATCCCTAATATATCTAATATATAGAACTTTTCCTCCTGTACTAGCCAAGATACTCTCTGCACTGTTTCTGCATTAAAAGGACAAAAGTGTAAAACAGATGAGCTGGCCACAACACAGATCTGCACCTGTCACCTTCCCCGAGCCACATGCACAGCCCACACAGCAAAGACCACAGGACACAAAGACTGCTTTCACCTGAGACACACTGTGCCTTCTATTAATAGCACGGTTCGGCAGTGGTGCTGACACACACATCTAGAAGTAGCAGTGGTTACCTTCACTGACAGCAGTTACTATAATGTGGCTTGTATTACTCATGTGCTGAGAGTGTGTGAATCAAGGTCAAAAGCTAAAACACTGACGAATAGCTCTCGTATTATTATTTATCTCCACTCTTTTTGGCCAAAGGAACTGTCTGAAATGAACCAGCAAGCTCTAAAAGTACTAGGAGCAGATACGAAACGAAGGGCAAGAACATGTCACACCAGGGAACGAGCAGAAAAGTTTACACAGGCCATCAACAACTCGAACATGCTGCGCTCCGCCGGATCCACAGGGATTGAAAACAACCGTGTGTCATCATCATTTGAAGGACGAAAATAGGAGCGGGGGCGCTGAAACCGAAATCTCTCCTGTAAACTACAAAAAGACGTGGCCGAGCCGTTTTGGCACGCGTCATCACATTGTTTTCCCCTGACTTGTATTTTCATGTCATTGTTTTGTATCCTCGGGCCAAACACCCTCCTCCAGATGGTGACTGTTCTAGTCTCCTCTTGATGGAAAGTCAGATGTTTACCAGAGCCCAGTGAGGGGGCAGAAGAGCTGACAAGGGCAGACGGGTAACAAAAGGTCTCCACCTGCGAGTCTAGTTTAATTGGGATGACACATACCTGTAGTAGGGATGGATTTACACCCATGTGTTGCCAAATTAGCACCATATCCCCTTAGAACGGTAAGAGAATTGCCAATAGCATACAACACTTTCAACACTTATCTTGGGTAAAGTTTTCCACCAAGCAAAAATCTTGCCATGAGTTTCTTGCATCCATTTCTGTGGGCATATCTATCCATGCTCAGTAAAGGATTGTCGAGAAATTAAAGAGATTGTTCACGCAAAAGTCATTTATTCACCCGGTAACACTTTACAATAAGGTTTCATTATAACATGAACTAACAATGAGCAATACTTATAAATGGCATACATTATCACGATCAAAAGATGTGTCTGTTAACATTAGTTATTGCACTGTGAACTAACATGACCAAGAACATTTTTATTAACAAACATTAACAAAGGTTAATTAATGCTGTAAAAATTCACTGCTCATTGTCAGTTCATGTTAGTTAATCCATTAACTAATGTTAACAAATGAGACCTTATTGTAGTGTTACCATTCACCCTCATGTTGTTCCAAGCCTGTCTTTATTTCTTAACACAAACAAAAATATATTTTGAAAAATGTCTCTTTTTAAAAATGATTTTTCATTTTTTTTGTCTCCACAATGAAAGTCAATGAGGTCCAATATTATTTCGACTTTCATTATATGCACAAAAAATATTGAAAATATCTTCTTTTATATTCCACAGAAAAAAAGGCAAGTCATACCATTTTGGATAATTTTTCTGTTTAACTATTCCTTTAAAAACAACCCGGCTAGTTGTTCAAATAAAGATAATACATAAAAGTAGGAACTTTAAATGCCAGATGATCGTAATTCCATTTGTACTTTATATTCATCTAATTTTGAACAGTTATTGAATTATGGGCCTACACATGGTTGGATTTAGGCATAAAAAGACTTTGTAAGTGTTCTGATTAAGCGTGAACTGTATAACAACTGCTTTTAAAAAACACAAGCAGGTTTCATTACTCAAGAGGAGTGATTAAGGCTGTGATCATTGGACAGTCGTTGAGCAGTACCTGAGGGGGCGGATGTGGCTCAAAACACTCATGAAAACAAGATAAATAATTAACCACCAACAATCACTTGTTGTTCTGTGTAATCAAGCTATTAATAGTAAACCTCAGGGGTGGCTTTTGAAAGTATGATAATTGAAGGTATTAAACAGCATCTGAATGTTAATTTGTTTTGAGTATTAATTCAGGCCTTCGTTGCTTGAATTTGTTCGAAAGTTGAAGTCAGTAAGATTAAGATAAGAATAAGTAGAGTCTCAGTCTAGTGAAGAGTGCATTTATTTTAGAAAAAAATACAGTGAAACCAGTAATATTATTAAATATTTGTTCTATTTTAAAATGTTATATGTTCTGTAATGGCAAAGTTGAATCTTTAGAGACCATTATTTCAATCCTCAGTACATGATCCTTAACATTTGGTGCTCAAGAAACATTTCTTCTTATTATTATTAGTTGAAGTGTGTGGAAGTTTTTATTTTTTCAGGATTCTTTGATGACTAGATAGTTTAAAAGAACAGAAATTATTTGTAACATTATAAATTTTGTAAGTTTGTAACTTTCTTGTGTTATCCTCGACAGTTCTGATAAATGTATAATGTCACTGTGATGGCATTTTGTATGCATTTATTCTTTTTACTGTCTAATAAATCAAATCAAATAAAAAAATCAAATCAAAATCAAATATATTTTATGACTTTATCAGTTTAATTCAATAAACGTATAGTAAAAACAGAATAAATGTATACATTTCTTGAGAAATGGATCTTTCTTAAGAAACTTTGAAGTGTGTGTGTGTGTGTGTGTGTGTGTGTGTGTGTGTAAACCATGTGTGTGTGTAAACCAGTAAACCATCGTGTGTGTGTGTGTGTGTGTGTGTGTGTGTGTGTGTGTGTGTGTGTGTGTGTGTGTGTGTGTGTGTGTGTGTGTGTGTGTGTGTGTGTGCCTGCCTTATTTGTAAAATAACCAAACCTTTCCTCCTCTGATTTGTTTATCAGTAAACCATCGTCTTGACTTGCATCCAAAGTGATTTTAGAGTATGACTTACATTTTATGTATACATTTTCCCACAACGTTATACAATACACCAAGCTCGTGAAGTATACTGGGAAGGTGCAAGATGATAGCGCCCTCTTCAGGTAGTATAGAACTATTGCTGGTATTAAATGAGGACAGACTTCCCAGAATTCCTCTTTCTGTGAATATTGTGAACACACAGTTGTCGATCTATAATAAGGGTTACTGTTTTTTATATAGCCTATATTTTTTCTGTTTATATCAGCCTAAATAACTCTTGCAATGGAGTCAGAATGAAAACCTTTTTTGCAAGATCCACTACATTATTTTAATACGGTGGGTCCAGGTCTGGTTTTTCTGAGGAAGCATTTAGGCCTACACATATTTAGAAAACATAACCCAACCCTCACTATTCAGTTAACAAAGGCATGGAAGGTCATTTTTTTTTCACACTACCATTCAAAAGTTTGGGGTCAGTAGATGTTTTGAATGTAAAGAAGTCTCTTATGCTTACCAAGGCTGCATTTATTTGTTAAAAAATACAGTAAAAACAATCATACTAATAATTCTAATAATTTTTAGCCATTACTTCAGTAAAAATAGTTCAGAAATCATTCTAATATGCCGATTTAATATTTCCACAACACAGGTAATTTTAATAATGCTCCGCGACGTCTGACTGCCGAAGGGGTGCATAGGAACTCAACAGGGTTCACCTAAGTGGGGAACTCAAATGGAGCAAACAGCGCACGTATCCGCTCTATGTGGAGGGGAGTGGCGCAGTAAGCCGACACTAGAGCGGGAACTTCGGTGTTACCGGCTGGTTGAAGCGAACATACAGGAAGAAACCGTCTCAACACGTTTCCTGTATGTTCGCTATGTATGTTCGCTGTATGTACGTCGTAGGCTATAAGAACCTAGCAAACATGTTATGTGTCGTCCAGCCAGCAGCTCTACAGATATCTGTCAGCAAGGCGCCATGTGCCAGTGCCCAGGAAGAAGTGAGACTCCTAGTGGAGTGGGCTCTCAACCCGGGGGGCAGGCCACACCTTGAGCTTCTTAAGCCAAGGCGATGGCATCCACTATCCAATGGGCCATCCATCCTCTGCTTGGAGACAGCCTTTCCCTTCTGCTGGCCTCCGTAACAGCGGCCCAGTGCAAGATGTACTGCTAACACCTCGAGGCAGTTGATGTGCCAATGCTGGGTGATGGCTGCTGTGGTGGCTTAGCAGGAGCGGAGAACGCCGCAGGAGGTCGATCTCGATGATGAGGAGGGTCTGTGGCCGGCGGACGGGTGGAGGCAGCAGCGGTCCGCCAGGGCAGGGTGTTCCGGATGGCCTCCATCTGCTTCGCGGCAGCCAGGAACTGCTGTGCAAAGCTCTCCACCGCATCACAGAATAACCCAACCTGGGAAAGAGGGGCATCCAGGAACCGTTATTTATCGGTGTCCATCATTTCTACCAGGTTGAGCCAAAGGTGGCATTCCTGGAACACCAAGGTGGACATCACCTGACCGACGGAACGTGCAGTTTCTTTCGTCGCCCGGAGGGCATGTCCATGAGTGCCAGGGCTTCTTAAGCCAAGGCGATGGCATCCACTATCCAATTGGCCATCCTCTGCTTGGAGACAGCCTTTCCCAGGTGGACCTGCAGGAGCGCCATTGCATGGAGGGCGGAAGCAGCCCCTTCACCATAAGACCGGATGGAAACTTACAAGCCTTGGATGGGAGGCATGGATTACCCCACCAGGAGGAAGCGGACGCTGGACACAGTTGCATCGCAACGTCACTCTCCACTGGTGGGGCATCCACATACCCCTTAGCTGCTCCGCCATTGAGGGTGGTAATGAGGGAGGAGCCACTAGGACGGCTTCTGGCACTATATGGCGCCGTCCACGTCCAAGTGAGCTCCTCATGCATTTCCGAAAAGAATGGTACCAGGGCGGCGCGCTGAGAACCAGGGCGGCCCGCCCTGGGAAACCAATCGTCCAACTGAGAAGGTTCGGGCTGCGGTGGAGGGTTCCATGCAAGCCCGACCTTCTTGACGGCCAGGGAAAGTATAGCCGCCCATTCTGGATCGGACTCGGGCAACGCTACACTCCCGAAGGGGGTAACGCAGCCGAATCCTCATCTCCAGAGGACTGAAGCTCCCCCTTCTGGTGCTGCGATCGACATCTGGTCATCAGGTGGAGCTCCAAAGGACATGACTGGCCGTCCATGAAAAGGACCAGCACGCTCCTTTGGAGGCTCCAACGGTGATAGCGTTTGTGAGGTGTGAGGGACCCACGGAGATTGCCACACGGTAATCCTCCGATCACCCTGGCTAAGCACCGAAGTAGGCCTGTTCTGAGGTCCAGAATAGGCACTAGATCGGGGCATAGGTGAGGGGACTGCACCTTCCTTGAGGTAAGCGAGTCTCGATCTCAACGCTGCTATAGTGAACACAAGCTATTCACAAAAGCTGTCTCAGCGTGCTGAATGCCCAAACACAAGATGCAGCTTTTGTGGCCGTCTGCTGGCGCCAGGAAACGACCGCATCCAGAAACGCACAAGCAGAATGACATCCTGAAAAGAACGTAGGATCACGCTTGTGTTGCTCTTTTTTGTGAAAGGATAAAAACAAACAAAAAATACACTTTTAGTGCCCTCACAGTGTTGAGGCACCCAGGGAATGGCCGCTGTGTAGAAGTACACTTTAGGGAAATGCCCACCGAACCGACACAACACTTTTAGTGCTGTTATAACAGCAGTTTGTTTGAGCCTTGAGCTCGCGGCCACTCGCTGTTCGCGCCGTCACACCAACACTGGAACAGAAAAGGAGAAGAGATTTCTTCAATGCAACTGGAGTCTGTATCTCAGAAGACCAACAGGAAACTCGGCTCCGAAGTGAAAGACAATGTGTGCGTGCCCGTTTCCTGTTTATACCCATGATGCGGGGCAGGACGTGTGACGCGATTCACGCACGCCAACGTTCATATGCTCGTTCTGTAGACACTCAAAGATGATAGGGCTCCCTGAAGTGATCCCAATTACGTTGTCACGTCGGCGTAACATCGAACGTGAGCGACTGATAGGGAACTACGTTTTTGCTCACCCTCAAAAAGTGACAATTTGAACATGCTATCAAAAATATCTATGGTGTATTTTGAGCTAAACCTTCACACTCTGGGGACATCAGACTTATTATACATCTTGTGAAATGGGCATTATAGGACCCCTTTAATTTCTTTCAAAAAATCTTGCTGACATCAAACTTTTGAATGGTAGTGTATTATAAATTCTCTATATTAGAATGTACATACTTAAAAATATATATATTAAAGCTGAATGTAATTTACTAATTGAGACTTTATAAATAAGTTCCACAACCCCACAAAAATCTACAATAAACAATTGTTAATTTGTTGTTTTATTAATATGAGGCAATCATAAATAATTTAACTTTTTTTTTATCTGCGTCCTTGGTGAAATAAATATTCAACTGCCTCAAGCATAGTAAAAGTATCAAGTCCAAGTATCCAAAACTGCTTTGATTCAGTCCTTTCGCTAACATCATCCAAGAGTCAAAACACATCAGACATCCGTGATTTTTTTTATATGAATACAACAGAAATAGTGTTCAAAAAAGTCATTTTCATAACTTCACAACTTTAAACAAACAACGCAGAAAGAAACAGAGACAACCAAATACAGACATTTACAAACTGGATTTCAAAGAAAAGAAAAGTATCTTTAAAGTATTTAAAGAGTGCTAATAATTCCCTCAACCTAAAAAATAAGTAGAATTAAGATTAAGGTTAAAAAAAAAATCAGTATCTTTGCACATTTGTCACTTTTACACTGCTTTTTTTCACATAACATCATTCAAAATATGTTTTCCGATTAATCTATGTTTTGTTCTGATTTTTTTTTTTAAAGTGCAGTACTAAAACAGCAGACTAACACCAATACACCCACCACCAGCGCTGTTCTCCTGAGTTCATGTTACTGCAGACATCTCGACCTGGGCCATGTTCCCATAATAACATTGTCATGTGTACCGTGAACCTGCCTGTCCTCCTGCTGACCTTTGCGTCCTCTGTGCAGGCCGGGCCTCAGCGCCAGGTTAGTGAGGTCCACTAGTTCCCTCTTGTGAGAGAGCAGTGTCACCATGTGGTCGAGTTTGGAGCGAATGGAGCTGTAGTGGTGCTGTCGTTCTTTAGTAATCTTGAGGAAGCATTCCCTCAGGTTGGCGTCTTGAGGAGCAAGACAGACAGGTGGGTGACAGTCCAC
Source organism: Semotilus atromaculatus (assembly GCA_031834385.1). NCBI lineage: Eukaryota > Metazoa > Chordata > Actinopteri > Cypriniformes > Leuciscidae > Semotilus > Semotilus atromaculatus. The sequence goes on from JAULUF010000020.1 coordinate 9,730,173, forward strand.
CTCCTGAAGGTTGCAAGCAAATGACGCACTGGGTTTAATCTGGTTGCTGCTGGGCAAGGTTTGCGATTTAGGGCTTGAGCTCTGAGGCTTGTTGTAGTCGGTGCATGTTTGCACACTCGTGTCTATGGTGTGGCAGGTCGTTTGTGTTGAGATGTGGCAGGAAGGTACAGGGAGAGAGATCATCACATCGACTGTCTGAGTTTGAGTAGTAACATTCGTTGCCAGCAAACGAGGACGGTCATCCGAGGTGAGCGCTTCCTCTCCGAGTTCTTGCTCGATCCAGTCTTCACCTACAGTGGAAGTATCAGAAACTGGGTTACTCTTTCTGTCTCGATCTTCTATGTCTTTATTCATCTGTTGGATCTCTGGGGGATGAAGTCTGGCTGGAGTGCTCGTCAGACATTCTGGTTGAGGCTTTGTTGTTCGTGCCAAGAAGGAGGGAGGCGTTCCAGGTGGTTTGAGGACAAGATGGTCATATAAAACACTGCTTCTGGCACTAGAGGGAGCTCTTGTATTCGGTGGCAGCGGTAGAGACTGAGCATAGAGGATGCGGAACTCTTCATCAAATTTCTCAGTTATCTGGCCAGATAACTCAATAAGGTTGCTGCTGTTGAGTTTGCCATCTGTCCAGTTAAACCTGTAGATAAAAGAAAGTGCCAAAATAAACGTTTAGTCAAGACTATTATGTACCGATTTGCAAAGTTAAACTGTTTTAATTTTCTGCTAAATGTTTCATGATCATTTCTTTATAATCATTGTATGTTGTCACAATGTCACACCCACACAAAATGAAAACAAAGAATGTGCCTGACTTTCAACACTGAGACATTTCTTAAATATATTAGAAATGTCTTGTTTTGTGTTGCACAGAAGTCATACATGTTTGGAACAACATGTAATTTTCATATTTAGGTGAACTATCCATTTAAGATGTTCAAGATTTGTGGGAAAGGGGTCCTAATACCTATATGAACCTGTAGCCACTCTGTTCCCATCAATCAGCATGAAACGCTCGTGAACTTTTCCAGTGATCCGAGCACCTGATCTCATGTAGTAGGTAGAGCCTGTTATGGTCCGTACTTTCATTTGCTAAAAAAAAAAAAAAAAAGTAATTAAAAAGTTCTAAATATATTAAATATGAAAACAATATTAATATTTTACAGATAACAATGACATTTCAAAGTGACATAGCTTTAAGTTGTAAACTCATACCAGCAGTTCATCAAGGTGTACATGAAGGTTTTTACACATCTGTAAGAATGGGTGGACAGAAGACTGGTCTAAAAGAATATAGACAGGAACTCTGCGGCGTGTGCAAGCTTCCTGCAGGTCATGGAAGATATCCAGGTCTGTCAAGGAGTCTGTCACAATGGCAATCACCTACGGATAGAAATTACTTATGATTAAGGAGATATTAACAAAGCATTACTATTCTTTTTGGCTAAATATGGACTGAAATTACATCTTAGAGCTTCCACAGCAGTGAACTCAATGTTCTAGCTCATTCGTATGATTGTCATGACTGAACAGCCGCTGGCTACACACCTTGATGATTTTTTATTACATTTGGCCTTTAAGTACATGCAAGCTGGAACAGATCCAGACTGCCTGGAGGTATAACCTCAATACATTCAGCTCAAAACCCCCTTCAGTTCAAGGACTGAAGAGCCTGTTGTGGCACCTCCAGGTTCAGACCCTTAGAGGTAACAGTTCAGTGCTATAGACGCTTCCGCACATTCTTACCATTCCACAGATCCAGAGCACAAACTTACCCTTCCATCACCTGAAAAACTGATCTTTGACTAAAACAACTGAAAGAAATTTTTTTTTCCAAGATGGCTTGTTATATATATATATATTATATATATAATTTTAATCCTCTTAAAAGTTTAAGCAGGGAAATCTGAGAACAAATGAATTTCCCAACTTATCTACAATAAATAGAGAAAAATAAAGAAATGTTATGACAATACATTTGTACATTCGTTATAAATTACTAGTATCTATTTTTAATTAATCATTCAAACAATCTTCTTTTTCCATTTCACCAGTAGCTATTCATTAGCTACCATTGTTTTTAGCAAGTACACTACTAGTACTAGTGCATATTTAAAAAGAACTAAGAATCATGGAATAGTAACTAAATATTTACTAGTAATACAAAATAGGTCCCAGCAACAATTGGAACATATAAGCGTTGGAAAAGTTTATATGTGAACCACAGATCTGTTCAGAATTAAATTTGGTAGAATTAAATATGTTACCAGTTACATTGGAATAGTTACTTGTAATTTTTGGAATATAACTAGTAGCCTAGCCTAGAAAAAAAAAGATAGTCTCTTTTGGAATAAGTAGGCCTACTATAATCTGATGAATACTGAAATGTAGAATGATAGTAGTCACTATTTGATTATATACTAGTAATTTCAGAATGAATAGGCCTAACTAGTAAAAAAAAATATATATATATATATATATATATTAGTGATGGGCCGTTATCGGCGTTAACGTGCTGCGTTAACGTGAGACTCTTATCGCGCGATAAAAAAAATATCGCCGTTAATCTAAGTTGGGTTGGGATCATAAATAGTTTTTTCGAATATCGTTATTTTCGCGCAATTCTAATGTGTAGTATGACATACATACTTAACGCCGCGGCCGCGCCTACTGTCACAGATCGCGCAGCAGGGTATTTTCCTGTCAGGGACACAAGGTGTACTTACTTTGTTATGTTGGGCGACGTTCCTCTCGTTACTTTATTTTAATGCAATACGTTGTTAAATGAGTTTATTCCAAGCGCGCTGTATCCTTTGTATGGGCATGAGCGATGCTCATTTACAAATGAATCACTCTTTTGAGTCGTTTCTGTTCAAAGACTTCATCAAACAAGTTGTCAAATCTGTCTAAATCGGTTCGCGAATCAGTTGATCTGTTCAGTTCCCCACGCACTAATCGTCTGAAGCGCTTTCAATTCACACTCGAGGAGTCGTAAATAACAGGAAGATTTAAGAACATCAAGAGCGTTGGATGAAGTGGCCGTGGATCTACAGTTTGGTCTAGTGAAAGCAAATCTGCAAATGCATCATATCTTTGTCAGCGATGAAGATCCTTATTAGTTGAACATCTTCGTAAGCTGTCTGTGAATGAATGATTCCACAGGACGATACATTCGAGTTCATTTCATTCAGGTAATACATTTTACAACAGATTATTACGCCACGATAGCACTACTAAAAAGTATGACATTATCCGGTTTTTGGACATACATTAATTTATAGGCTACAAAAAAAACCGCTTCAGAGAGTCGGCGCACTGGCAAAGGTTAACAGGTTTAAATAAGCTACCATTGTCCACAGTTTATGAAATGAACACCCGGTAATGTATGTGCATTGCGCAGTGGCATAATCACACGAATAGTTTACATTGATTGAAACTAATTTGTTTAAAAAGGAGGCTATTGCAGTAACAAGGCAGGTTCACATAAAATCATTATGACATATGATGACATTATTTTTTTATCTAACGAGCATTGGCGATGCAAAAACGGACTGTGGTGCGTATTGTTTTTTTTCTTCTTCCAATTACTGTTAAAAAAACCGAAGAAAACATGTTACTTGTTCAATTAATAAACAGTTTGTTTGATGACAAATCGCTAAAGATGAAATTGGCCTCCCTTTCTGTCATTGCGTTTTTTTTTTTTTTTTTAAACGATATTCGACTTTTGTTCCTCGATTGTCGAATGGCATTTTTGGCAGAAATGCACATCCCTATGCGAGGCGAACTATTCTCAAAGACTTACTTTTAGTCATTATTTGGGTAGCACACATATTCTGAATGCCTTCGGGAGAATTCAAATGTGCCATTTTAATCTAGATTAATCTAGATTAATTTTAAAATTAATCTAGATTAATCTAGATTAAAAAAATTAATCTATGCCCACCTCTAATATATATATATATATATATATATATATATATATATTATATAGGCTACTTTATAGTTTTAATGATTAAATGTTCAAGCTTGTCATAGCACAATGAAGAACAGATTAATTATTGCTACAGATTAATTAAGCAACAGTATCTTGGTGCCTCATATACAACTTGTTTATCAGTAGCCTACGGGCTAAGCAATACCTCCTTTGCATTTTTTATCATCCTCCTGGCCGCTTCTTTGCAGCTATAAATGCACTCTCCATAACACGGCTGGAAGTAGGCGACTGCACGCGTTACTCCCCGGAACGACCCTGTAGTGAACGCTGGCCAGCCCATCTCTAAAACTGGAGGCTCAATGTCAGAGACCTCGGGGAAATAAGTGACAGATGAGCAGTCCAGTGTGCCGGATTGGTCCAAATGAGAATCATCTCCGATCGAAGAGAGTGATTTGGGCACAACAGAAGCGCGAGAAATCCGCCTGATCTCGTCGTCGGAGAGAAAGTTAGGGATTCTCTCTTTCTGCAGGAATCCCATAAAAGAATCGACTCCACCAGCGACCAGCTCCTCCAGAGCGAGTCGGTGTCTCTCATTGTAAAGTTCTTTAACATTTAGATCCTGGCCTGGTCTCGGTGGCCGCCAGCCTGGCGAATCTTCAAGACACTGGGAAAGAGCCATAACTGAAATTTTATCAATCACTAACGTTTCCTAAATTGAATAATACGCTCTGTCTCGGACACCTGTATCCTGTACTTTCAGAGAGGACCCATCCCACCGCCAGACAGCCATTGGTCGCTACATTGTTGCCAGTCGAGTTGTTGCATCACGTGTCCGCCGAGTAAGAACGCAATTGGACAATCTGCCCTGCGCCTATTGGCCAAGATTTTGAATTCGGAGGCAAACAAAGGCGGCGTGTGTATATGATTCTCCCCGTTGAATGAGAAGTATTCACGATGGTGTGGTGTTGGGAAACTAAATGGCCTCATAAAATACAGGTAACGATACTCCATATAAACAGTTAATATAAAATAAGCTAAGATTATGGCAGCAAGTCTAATAGCCCTCATCCATAACTCCCATTGTTAAAGTAACTCGTTAATTTTACCTTTAAAATTTAGATAGGCTATTCAGCAGTGTTATTACTGAATATATTCATGCTTTATTATACATTTTAACAATAATAATGTTATTAATAATAAATAATCTAATGATCGGTCATTTTTAAAAGTATAAAGCTATATAACAGTTGGTGTGTAATATTGCAGTTTTCCGGCCTTTGATTACAGAGCAGAATGGGGCAAGTTGTCATACGCACACGCACACACACACATGTAACAGCAATAGGCTAAAGTAGAGGTTAATGTTAAAAACTAAAACATTCTTTATTGTAAGTAATTAAATATTGTAATTAATAAATTGTATGCATTTATAGCATTTAAATTCATGACTCGTTCCGACTTAGCAGTTATGAAACTTTCAATAGTTTATTTCATAATAATTGAACCTTTCTTGATTGTAGCCTATTGTAGTGCGATTTAATGTTCACTTGTTTATTCTACAGATATAGCAAAAAATATGACAAATATTGTAGTTTTTTTTTGGACAAAATTCATAAAAAAAATTATAATAATTTAAGATTTTTTGAACTAGGTGTTTAAAATCAACAAACAAAACCAGTGCTAGAGAAAACAGATTCATGCCATTCGATTTTTGGCTCGAATTTTTGTATTACTGAGATATAGTAATTGTGACAACTAACCCCAGTGTCCTCTAGCCTATATGATATTTATAAAGCTAAACTAAGTCCACCATCCATTCACACTGAAAAAAAAAAAAAGTTCGAGCCGAGGCCTTAATGAAAAAGCCCAAACCGCATGGCAACCGTCTCGTAATGGACAGTAGGTGTTTTCGTGCTTTATCCAATCAGATTCATCTCTGTCTGTACTTTCAAAAAAGCTGCACGTCTGAAGGTGTAATTGCTAGTGTGGCGTGAGGGGGAGCCCCTGGATAGCAGGTCTACCAGTCCTAAGAAAAGAAAAGTAAAGACTTTGAAACATTATACGTATTTTATGTGCCCAGTCTGCCCACATACAAGGACTGAGTATCACACAACCTGTTGATAGACAGGCTGGTGTTTGTTGCACTCATGGTTGACTATAGTTGTTATCAGTTCAGAGAGCACAACAGTATGGCAACTCTCAGATTTACTTTCACCTTATATGACCCAATCAAAATATTGTAATCAGTGTTTCTGAAACTGTTCATGGTCTCAGTGATAAATATGGCAGAACCAAGGACACATTTGCATGCAGCTGTGCATATTTATTATCACTGGTAATAAAAAATGTGTATAAATATTTCTGGTGATTATTACTCCAAGATAGCAACACCAATAATAATTGGTTATCGTGGCAATAGGGTCTCTTATTCTGTTCTAATAATAATAATAATAGTAGGTTATTATTGATATAGGCCTATTTATAATATGTATTTAATTGTATGTTGCACAAACTCATGGTTGTGTGGAAATAGAGACTTTTCCATTCTATTTTATTGATAATACCAATAATAATATGTATTCTGTTAGGCTACATGTCGTTCCCAGGTTGTGTGCAATAGATATCATATTCTATTCTATTCTAACAATAATTAATATGTATTGCATGCTGCACAACAATTTCCAGTTTGGTTTTGTGACTGTTTAGCTAGATTCTATTCTATTCTATTCTATTCTATTCTATTCTATTCTATTCTATTCTAATAATATATATCCTGTAGCCTAATGCCTACACTACATGTAGCGCAATCATTTCTAGTTTGGTCGTGTGGCAATAGAGATTCTAATCTAATCTGTGTTTTTTTCCCCCTCTGTTGTAATACTGTCCGCAACATTTCGTATTTTCTATACGTTTGTTCCAAACATGCGTTTGTAGTAGGCACATGATCGGTATAGTAGGATGTTTTCCCCCCTCGTCCTTATACGACCTACTGACCGAAAGCGCTGCTCCATATTTCTGGCTATATTAGACATTTGCGCATGAGTCACTCCCTTCAGTGTGTCTGCTCAGCCCGTCCTAGAACAGAGAGGGGTAGGATCAGGATTTTGGGTTTGGGTGACGCGCTTTAATCACGTGCCCTTATTTGAGAGCGCCTGGCGTGCATTTCTTTCCCTTCTCGCCACTCCAGCAGCGCCCATGTCAGCCGGGCACATAATCAGTGTGCCATAAAGCAGTAGATGCTCCTTATCGCGGTGACCCGACGGGTTCACGTTAGTTCACAGGGTTCATCTGAGGAGAGGTCTCGGCCCCTCCTGTTCCCCCGAGACCCGGAGCGGAGCGAATCCAAATGTTATTCATTTCTGTATCAATAACGGATTTCCATTCGCAGTCACCAGAGCCGACGAAAAGGTAGGGAACTTTGACTTTTCAAAGAAGTGAAAGCGATTTATTTAGGTGACGCGAACAGTCCTCAAAAGTAGTTCTAGTATAGAGAAGCGTGCCTTGTTATTCCATATGCGGCGCGTGAAGTCGCCTCTATGTATAAAATGGCGACAGTAGATGGGAGTGCTTAGTTAAAAATTTTGGTAATAGACAAAATATTGTGCCGCGCTGTAGCCTACACTCAAACTCCCGATAAAAAAACGTCAAGCCGGATGGAGGTTACTACTGCCTCAATATGAAGCGAAAGGGTTAACTTACCAGTTTGTTACAGTTTGTTACTCAGTGTTCTCGTCTGCTTTCAATTTAATTATTCGCACGCTACAACGTGCCTGTGTGATGTTACTATAGTCTGTCCATTTCAGAGCGTCACGCGTCAGATTCCTACTTCAAACGGGGGTCAAAATGGGACCCGTGACTCGGATTGATCACCGGCGAGGAGCATGGAAATATTGGCACATAATCGATTTCCAAAAGTGATCTTTACTATGACGAACGCTTCGGGGGTTCCTGTAGTTTAAAGCTGGCGCAGATCTGGATAAGCACGCGCTATCAACTGTTAATGGGTACAGAATGTACTCAAACTCAGATTTAACTCCAGATCATAACCCTGGCTCTGATACCACACATAATAAATCATTATTTAGAATGATATGTTCTTAGGGCATTTCATCTCAACTATCTTTCACAAGCATCTGTTCAATAAACATCACTTTCTGCTGAAGTATATACTTTTTAAAGTTAGCATGCAGAATAACATTAAAAAATGTATTATAAGTAGGTTATAGTATGCTTGCTATCTATAGGTCCTTGTGTTTTTGAGTGAACATCTGTTCCTGGTCTGCAGTGTTGTAATCAGGAATAGCAATATTGCCTTTCATCCTGATTTTGAGCAAATAGAACAGCAAACCATTTAGAACGTGACATTCCCAAAGTATTTGTAACAACAACAACAACAAAAAATACTCAAAGAAAAATGTGATTTGTACATGCATGCACACTTTGCTCTGTTCTTATTGTGTTCAGTTAGAACAGCATGACGGCACAAAATGAAGGACTAAATGTTAAGTCGCTTGTGTGTGCACTTTATTGTATGTTGATTTCCAGTAAAAGCTGCCGGTTTATGTAATATTCTTTGAATTAAGAGAAGAGAATTGTCTGTCTAATGCCAACTGGATTTGTCTAAGCAGAATTATAATTATGGAGGCTCTACGTCCACTGTCCGTGCTATAAAAGCAGTCAAAATGATTAAATTATTTATAATGAAAAGCTCACAGTGCATGTAATAACAAAAATGCCCTTCTGTGATATCTCACATTACCTTATTAAATTTGTAAATCTAAAGAGTGGATGAATGTCGTGGAGTAACAGACAGAAATGAGCTTCACAATAGGAGTATATCCCCAAAACCTCCCAGTAAAGCCTGTATTAACCTCAGTACTTTTTGAGACAAACTTTTGGCTTAACGGCGGAGTGTCGGCCATACAAGTATTTCAGCTGTTCCAGCGCGGTTTTGTATGGAGGAGTCTGGCATTCGCCGAGACCTGGCACTTGACTCAGTACAATTCGTGGTGCTCCGCCATCTTTCTTTTTTGTAACTAATGAGTGTGTCGCACCGGTGATCAAACTCAGCACATCACATCAATGATTATTTCTCTCCTATTTGAAGGCATACAAAATACTTATTTCACATGCGGATTTCTGAATCTTTTCCGTGCCTTTAATGACAGATTTTTGTGTCACAAGACTGGCAAAGTAATTCTGAAAACGCAAATACCGCCTTTTGTAAAATTCTGGGGTGCTCTGTTAGTGGGGGGAAAAAACTGCCATGATTACAGAGCGGAAAAAGGGATGGATCCTCATTTGTTTCCAATTTGTATATTGGCATAAACAAATAGCACAGTCAAATAAAATATTTGGAGTTTTGTTTCTCTTGGGTTGGAGGGCTACAAAAAATGTCCCCCAAGTGTGTGTGTTTTTTTGGTGAAGAATAGAGGATTTAGTCCCCTCTGTGTGTTGTGGGCAAGGAAAGGGAAAGGAGAGGGGTTGCTATGGCAATGTTAACACATGAGTGGCAGCGCAGACTGGCCTCCCAAGAGTCCGTGCAGCAGTCACCGAGGTAAGGGGGGCAAAGTGGGCACTTCTAATGGCACCCAGCTTTCTGTAGTACTACTCGCATGAGGTTCATTGACTGGATTTAAACATAAACACGGGCAGCCTAGAAATAGCTGATGGTAAAAATGCCTGTGTTGGTGGCATTTTGCTAATGAGTCGCATCCTATAATGAAGGTGAACTGTAGGATGCCTCAGCGGCGCTTCAGTCTCTACATAATTAATATGGATGTGTTTGACGCCGTCACTGATATATCTCGCAAACAGCATTGGACAATGATGGCATGTAGTCACATGCCCATCTTAAGTACTGGCACACACGTTCAGGAAATATTTCAATGGCATGCAAGCATTGAGGGCACTGCATATGGCTTCCGGCTCAGTGTCATATTTCCCTCGTAAATGGGAGCGCCATTGTTTAGAATGAAGAAAAATGGTCACGACAGACTCTTATGATGACCCGGTTTTTTTTTCTTGTACTTATAGAAATATAATTATTACAGCATGTGCTCACTGACCTTTGTTATGGCTTCTTGGCGTTAAACAAAAGTCACATTCATGCAGCACTTATGAAAGATGTTCATGCTAAAATTGACTGAAACCTTTATGGGCTTATTCAGATCAGCCTCATGTAATAAAGCAGATCCAGTCTAAGAAATAAAAGAGGACGTCATGGTCGTGTCTGGGAGCACTGTGTATTTTGGGCCGTCATTTCAGTTTTTTTTTTTCTAATTCCTGAATGGTTTCCTCCTTTATTTAAAAGACAGCTGGGACCATTGGAAAAAATATATACACATGGACACCACATTGTTTTTACCCAAAATGTATTTATAGTCTGATGAAAGAGAAGCTCACGAAAATGTTGAGCTAAAAGCAAAGGTTTAATCAGTGCACGTTACTCGCACAAATCTTCTGCCAATATTTTCATTGAATTTGAAGAGGGATATTATAATATATATACACAGTAATGACTTTACTACATATGGCCGAAACTCAGATTAACAGTCAATGCAAGATATTTACATAAACTGTTAAAGCAGAACTGGAGGAAAAATGTGAACCGCAGATGAACTTTATCCTAAAATGCTCCCGCACTGCCTGAAGTGTGTGTGGAGGAGTGCACCAAAAAGAAGAGGATTTAGGGGGGTGTGGGTGTGTGTGTGAGCAAATTATCAAATAAAAGAGAACTGGGTGCAATATTGCATGTAAGACTACGAACATACTCACAGCTTTAAGAAATGTGATTGTTTATAACATTCTGTTTATTTTAGACCCCTTATCGTGAAAAAAATATTTTTGTTGCTGCGCAGAAAATTTTAGATTTTATTACAGCTGCCTTATAAAAGATGTTCATGCTGAGAATCTATTGATATCTTTGCAGGCTTATTCAGCGTCGTCCTATGTAATAAAGGACGTCCAGTCTGGGATGCTTCGGCCTTTAATCAATAATGAGGAGAGAGGATCTTTATTATGTAAGGCCCGTATTGCCAGACCTTTGCCCTCACAATGCATTTAATACTGTGCATCACTATCTAAAATGTTTAAGCAGAGCCAGACTTATTAAATGTGAAACATGTAACATGATGTAATATTTTAGTTTCAAACGGTTCAAAGACGTAAATGTAGGTCAGTGTTGTTGTGCTAATTTTCAACCAAATCTACTGCATGCCTTGACTCCACAGGTTGCCGGGATAAAAAGGCCTCCGGTTTCGCCGCTAAAGCTACGAAAGTACTGAGACGCACAGTAGCAGGATAGACTGTTTTGTGTGAGACTGGTTCACCCCGGTGCTGAAACACGAGGCCTCTCTTTCTGAGTTCCCTTTTCAATAGCTCACTGTCTGGAAACCTCTTGTCCTGTGTCTAATCGCACGTCTCGGTTGCCAGATAAAGCATCCCATTCTTTGAAGGGTGACCTGTTTTTTATATAACATTTTTGAACCATCTCCTACTTGTCCGGTGCTAATCAGGCTAGTTGTTCAAAGCTTCATCTAGACATTAATATGTCTGTTGTTGTTAACTAGCATTTTATGCTTTATAATAGTAGAATATGGAGAGCAGATTTTTGATTCCATCTGAAAGAATACTAGGTGCCCTCATTCGTTTAGACAAACTCCACATGATTTTAACTCAGCTAGACCTCTATAACTTTATTACAAATATAAAACTTGTGCACATATTTTATTAACAAATAGTTTTTTTTTTTCTATTCTTTCCAAAAAGAAATCACACACACATTTATGAACATTGTTAATATTATTACACAACTTCTTGTGAAGTTTCTTTTCAGTGCTGTCTGGTGCAATTTCAGTAACCCTGATTCATGTCAGGGGTTAACATCCATTGATGAAATCTGAGTATCATGCACTCATAAGCAGGCTGAACATACAGTAAATGCCCACGTCTGGATGCAGGGAACCAGGATTACAGCATAAGTTGCTGGTGACCTAGTTTTATTTGTATTTATTTATTTATTTTTCTGGCAGGAAGGCAGCCGTCATGAGAAATAAAAGAGTCAGTTGCAAAAGAATACGTCACTGCCATGTCTGGGAGCACTGTGTATTTTGGGCAATGTTTTTACTTCTGAATGGTTTTACCCTTCTTATTTTTTTTAAGACAGGTGGCCATATTGAAAAAATAAATATACATATGGACACCACATTGTTTTCATCCAAAATGTATTTGTAGTCTGATGAAAGAGAAGGTTTAAGGAAATTTAGAGCTAAACACCAAACAGAAGTCTTGGGTGGCTTAATTAGAATCTTTTGCAGATGCATAACGCATGGAAAATGAAGTATTATATTAGCCTATTTATTCACCAGATAGTTTTTAGCTGAAGTATTGAAACTGCTCAAACAAGATAAACTAATTTTTATGTGCTCTGCTATCAGCTTCCAAGATGGAGACAACACATACTTTCATACAATTCATCAATTATTTTTTATAGGTTTACAGTAACATTAATTTATATTTATGTTTCATATTTTTTCTATATTTTAAGTTTCAAAGTCGACTACATATGGTAAATTTAAGAATCTTTACAAGATATTTATTTATTTTTAAAAACTGGCAGAAAAATGTGAACCACATATTAACTTTTTCCTGAAATGTTCCCACACTGCCCAAAGTGTGTTGTGTGTGTGTGGAAAAGTGCAGCAAAAAGATTTTGTGTGTGTTTGTGTTCTAACAGAGCTGGGTTTGATTCACTATGAGGGAATATAAACTCACATTTAGAAACTCACAAGAAACGGTATCTTGCTATGTGTTTATTTTAGATCCCTTATAATGAAAACTTCTTACAAGTACATTTTGTTCATTTTCTTTGCTCATAAAAAAAGCATTGTACATTAGTACATTGTTTCTGCTCTTAATAAAGAACTGTATTTAGCTCTACTAGGCAAAGAGATAAAGAGTTTTTACTTCATATTACTGATTTTATTTGATAACAGTGGTTGGTGAGAGCATTTCAATAAACTGTCTCTCATTTAGGACAAATATTGTGATGCATATTCAATGCTGACATTCATTTCTATTTTGTATCAGTGCTTTATATAAAAATGTCATGTTTTCTCTCCTTAGGTTCACAGGGAGTTGTTACTTCGCTCCCTATTACAATGGGAAGTCCTGATAGCTGAAGATTTTACCAATTGCTGGTTCATCATGGCTGGCTGATGACACCTCAACTTCATACAATTCCAGTATTTGTTTCTGACTCTTTACTCATCTGCACAATCCTACACTATGGCCAGCAAGAGGAAATCCACCGTTCCCTGTATGATTCCATCAAAAAACAAGCACTTGCGGGAGGACATCATACTAGGATGCTTACCTGAGCTATTACCCACAATACCCGAAGACAGCATTCTCAGTATCTCTTCAAAAGATGAGGATACACAACGATTCCATGATCTCTTGAAAGCCGAACCGAAGACTTCATGCTGGGAAAGGGGAACATATAGCTGCCCTTTGTGCTGCTTTGAGTCCGGAGACTTGAACCTGTTTCTTCACCATATGGACAACTGTCACATGGACTTTCATGCTCAACCAAACTTTTACTGCCTGTCTTGCAAGGTTTCAGCAGTGAAGTTTGAAGGTCTTGCTTTACATAATGCAAAATCACATCCAGAACTCCATACCACGCACAAGAGAGTATCCTTGCAGGTTACCAAAAGAGATGGGGCTATCACAGTGGAGCAAACCCTGTTTACAGAAGAGGATTTCAGTGAATCTGGAATATCCATTACCAAGACACCCATAATGAAAATGACCAAAGGGGGGCACAAAAAAATTGTCGTCTCCCATACTGTTGAGGTACACCGGGCCGTCCCTAGCAGCGAAAAGCCCGCAACTGTAACCAATGGCACTTCAGTAAGGACCTTACCCATAACAACATCAAATATAATCTGTGGCACTATTGCCCCTCCGGTCCATAAAATCCCAAACACACATGGAATACCAGGGATGCATAAACGTGGTCCTCTGTGGAACTCTAATCCGTCGTCACCTGATTCAAACATTGATCTCCCAAAGGTCATGATCCCTCTAAGTAGCATCCCCACCTATGATCCAGCCATGGATTTAAGCAGTTTTCTTAAGACATCCTTTGGTAAGTTTCCTTACCCTACCAAAGCAGAGCTCTGCTACTTAACAGTGGTCTCTGGCTTCCCAGAGGAGCAGATCAAGCTCTGGTTCACAGCCCAAAGGCTAAAGCAAGGGATCAGTTGGTCTCCTGAGGAAATCGAGGACACACGTAGAAAAATGTTTAACACTGTATTCCAAGCCACACCGAAAACGTCACAGAATCAGTCGCATCACCACATTTCCCAACACTGTGTTTCTGTCCAGTCCGCTTCTTTGAGTTCTAACTATATACAACAGATACCAAAGGGAAGTGCAATGGGTTGGAAAGGAGGGGTCATAGTCAGCCAGCCTAGTGTGACCCAGGCCACATCCCTTAAGCAGCAGCAGCATTCAGTGGTCCAGGCGCCACAGGTAAATATCCATCATCCTGTCATCACTAAGGAAACTGGAAATGAATTGTCTTGTCGGACAGCTGAGAACTGCAACATTGCAAGCCGAGGAGGTAGTGTGAGCAATCATGGACACACTGGAAAAGGTGAGACTGGCTTCAGCTCGTCCATCAAGACTAGCATTAGCTGCTTGCCTGGCACTCCCAAGAGTCAAAACAGCAGTTACATTGAGGGCAGCATTATGAATCTGACGAACATAGTCAGGAAAATTGACTGTCAAGTCAATGACAGGAACACAAATTGCACCAGCAAATCTCACTTCAGTCCAACTTCCATTTATGGCCAACAGAAAGCATCCAGTAATGCAAAAGAAAGCAGTAACAGCAACTTCGCCACCACCAGCAAATATAACAATGGAAGCACTTATAAAAGCACCAGCCACAGTACTATTTGCACTAAAAGGGAGGGAAACATCTTAGATCACACCAGCAAAAGCAACTCTGACACTAGTGCCATTTGTAGCAGCAGCAGCAACATACGAACTAAAGAGTTCATACCACCCCTTACCCATAGCCTGGTCCCAAAGCCTGGAAGTCTCATAGATCCATCCCTTGGAAAGGGCAAGGTATTACCTGAGCAACCAGGCACTCTGAGAAAAAGCTTTATCCAAAACTCATTCCCAGAACAAAAGCAGTTTCTTGCTCCCCAAGGTCAACTATACCATGTACGTACTTTTACAGACTCCCAGTGTGCTTTGGTGGGACCGTTTAGTAACTTGCCCCAGAGCTCCCTCCAAACTAACCCTGCAGCAAGTTCGCATCTTCTGGAGGAACAGAATCAGCACTCCTCTCCATCCCTTTCTGCTCCTCAGGAGCAACATCCTCCAAAAATCCTGCTGGGAGCACCTCAGGTCCAGTCCACAGACTTTACTGCCATTCACTACAAGGAACATGACCCCAAGCACTTACCTGCCTTAGACAAAGACTCCAAGCAATCAAATTTTGATAAAGAAAGGTTGCACAGAAACATAACACAAAAAGAAAACAAAGGAAGGGTTTCTGAACAGCACAGCGGAATTACAAATACATTTGACAAGTCTGACAAGAACGAGCATAACAACCTTAACACACTACATAGCTTCACAAACGATAACACTAACAAGGCTAAACAAGGCATGCCGCTTTTACGTCAGTACATACAAGAAGTGGACCAATGGGAAAGCAACAGTGACTATCCTGAAGAGTCAAGTGTGAGCCCTATGAAGATAAATGTAATTGCGTTGAACAATGAAGATAGTTTGTACAAGACCAACAGCAAGCAGCTAATCAGCAAGCCGTTGGAAAACTTGATCAATGACAGTGGTCCCAGCCATAAAACCGACTCTTCAGAATGGCACGAAAGCTATCGGCACATACCGGTGGAGACTGAAGAGCGTATATCTGATATAGGTAACAATGAACCACATCAACCAGATATCCTTGTGGGGCTTGACACAGAGCAAGTTAAACTTGATCTGTGCTCGGAGCAGAAAAGTATTTTTCAGAGTTTAGAAACAGACTCTGAAACTCCAATGCTGCCGATAAAGAAAAACTCAAAAGAGGCTATGGCGGAATTAGACAAATCAACAGCGGGAGAACAAGATTACTGGGAGATAAAGGATGAGGAGCATCAGCAACCAATGGGCAACCAGAGTTTGAGGGGGCATCAAACGCAAGACAGTCAATCAAGGTAATAGCTGCAGACTATTGATGGACCATTCATCAGTTTATTTAAGAAAAATTAAAAAAGCTAATTTTGAGCTTTTTCCCAAGAGACCCATTGTAGTTTTTCTAGCAACTAACTTGTTTAGACTGACTGAGTCTTCAACTGCTGTCTACTACTCTTGGATTGTCACATCACATACTTTGTTTGAGGTAATCAAAGTAGCGCAAATTTTAAAATTAGTTTAATTGGGAAATGTGAATTAAATTATGTGCATATTAACAGCATTTGGCCTTTTGATCAACTGATTTTTGATACAGTATTTTGAATTAATCACTGGCACAAACGTTTATGTGCTTTATTTAAAAGGCTATTTTTGGTGTTAGTGAAGGCAGAGCTTATCAATTATAGAGTTACTCAAAGTGTGTCTTAACGTGAATAAATAATGAAAATTGTGTGTAGCAAAGTGCTGGAATCGCGGCTCTCTTGTGGAGTTCACGGTGTGATGCTGTTCGTTGTGTTTGGGCTGGTCTTACACATTTTTTTTCCCCTACAGGGACTGTCTGAGAGGAGAGCTTCTGAAAGTTTAAGGACTTCACTCCGCAAGATGAAAAGGCAGAGGATCCCATATTCATCCTGAACATTACATTTCTTGTTTTCTTTAAATATGACAGCAGATGAGATTGTAACATTTGTGATGGTCAATGGACTTGAGTTTTTGGAAGACGGCCAGTCCAGAGAGTAGCCGCTCCAAATGTAGGTCTGATTTGATTTAGGTAAATTCTGTGTAGGAAACTATGATGTATATGCTTGAAACTGCACTATCGAGGGTGTACTGGACGTTAGGAATGTCAGTTAGATATTGTGATACTTTGTAATATGTCAGATGATCAGCACTTCTGCAATGCCTTGGGTTTTATGATATTTGTTGGGATATTCCAACCAGTTTTCCTTCATGTCCAGATCAAATAAGTTCTCCATGGCTTATTTTTCCACACAACATCGAGCAGTTAGTGACAAATCATGCACTATAACTCGCTTTAGTGGTGTCTGTCTGCACACACAACAAATTGGCCAGACATTGCCTTAAACATCACCTTTCTATTTCTATGACTGGCTGCACAAACAAGCTTTTTAGCAACTGTGTTGATGTGTGTATAAATTGGGGGTTTGAAATCCCAACAGAACTGCTGCTATATCTTCGGAGGTGTTTTTTTTTTTTTAATAAGCATTAGCAAGACTATTATATATGTGAAAAGCTTAAAAAAAAGAAAAGGAAGAAATGTTAATTTATGGTGGAGAAAGTTTAAAATGTTGTGCTTACAATCTGAGGGGTATTACAGTTCTCACAGACAGTCAAATCAAGTGCTCTGCTAACTGGATATTCCCTGTGTTTTGAGTTGGGCTACGATATAAATATATATAGTATATATTCACACACATTATGCATCATTTATATGCTGCTAAGTTCAGACCATCCAAAATGAATAACAGGTGCTTTTCATCCCTTATTATTTGCATTTGTATCAAACGTGGTTTCTCTTTTAAAAGTTAACACGTAAAGATAATATCTGGACTTAACAGTATTACTTTCCCGTCCGTTCCCATTGTGCAGGTCTGTCTAAAAGAACACAGTGCACTGGAGTGTTATCCTTTCTACACATTACAAATCTTTTGGTAATAAATGGAGAATGTCAAATTTAAGAACTGGCGTCTTGAATGCATTTCAGGCCATTGAAAGTTATACACAATGACTTGGCAAAAGTCTGTTCCAACAAAAGTTCCGATGTAGTAATGCAAATGCACAATTGCTAGGATTAACGTTAATTGCCGCTTTCTTAGGCTAAAATGAAGCACATGAAAATTATCAACACACTGTCGCTTCAATCAGTTTCATTAACGCTGAAGCGGGAGAAGAAGCCATCTGGGAAGAAACCACCGAGGGAACAAATGATTAGAATACTTTGCGGAGCACAGGAGTCACAGAGAGGTCCCCGGTGCACTTTTCAAAAGGAATGAAACCTTGCCTAAGACTACAGCTTGGCTAATACATCATACAGGCCGTTCTTCCAAGACAAACAGGCTGGGTCTTTTTATGCTCCCCCTCCGAGTTCTTCCTGAGGCCTGTACTCAAAGAAAGACTTGGTGCTCGTTTCACGCGGTTCTGGGAACACAGAAAGTTCTTCAACCCATTATTCTAACCAGAAAGCATTTTAAAGCATTGAGTTCTCGCAAAAATCTCGCCCGTCGATGAAACGATGTTCAGACTTTAGAAGAGATTTTCAAAAGGTAAAACCAAGCGAGTTTCTTTCAAAACAACGTGTAAACCATGTTGTAAGGTTTTATTTTTAAATAACCTACAAATGAGCACAAAAAAAAAAAAAAAAAAAATGATCCGTGGTTATGGCATGAGCTTGATAAGTTGGAAAAAGTTACATGGCTGTTACTAACATTGTATTCCAGACTAGAGTGAAAAAAATAAAATAAAATAAAGATTCTGTTCAAGGTAATGTTAAAATAAGTCTATCCTTAAATCTTAAAACAATTACAAAATAAAACGGCTTAAAATTAGAACACAGACTTTTGTTTTTGGCAAAGTTGATTTCCCTCACATACCCTTCAGGAAAAAAAAAACCTTTCTGCCATACCCTGAAATAATACATCCTAATAGTGATATCTTCAAGTAACAGATACAGGTGTTTTTTTCTTTTTTATCTTATGGAAACAGTCATTACACATTAAGTTAAAACCAGATGGAGACTCAAAGCAATGAAGACAGACTGTAGGGTACTGGAGACAAAAGGTGTGTGTGTGTTGGGGGGTAAATTGGTTCACATTTACACTGGAAACAAGACCCTGATATATACGCTGTAAAAAAAAAAAAAAAAAAAAAAAAAAACAAGAGCAATTCACATTCTGCATGTTTAAGGAAATAATAGTTGAAGCTGCAATCCCCTGTAGCTCATCCAAGCATCCTACTTTGTGGTCTGGATATAGTTTACACTAGAGTTCCAACTCCAGTTTAAAAGTGAACAGTTCATGTAACACTCACTCAAACACACAGCTTTACATGGTCATATTTCCCATAAAATATCACACCTGGTGTACACATTTCTTCCCCTAAAAAGGCGTGTGGGTGTACTTAAGCAATTCTTTGATTTTTTTTTTTTAATCTTCTATTAAAATATAGAATTCATTATTAATACAGGAGGGCTAAAAATACAGCAAAACTAAAAATGAAATGATCCACAAAGCAATTTGTAGTTGAATACAGTAGCTATAGGACCACACAAGTTCATAGTTCAGACATCCTCGGGCCCCTTTGTCCAGAGATGGAAGAGGAGTGAGACAGTAAAAGTGTTCAATAGGTCAGCCACTGATTTTCCAGTTCATGGCTTAAAGACCATGCAACCTTGCGTACAGACTCTCAATACTTCATTCTTAAAAGAATGACCCAATAAAACCTACAAGATTACAGGTCACAGCCTAAAAGATCAATTTAAATCAGTCACCCAAATCATGGCATTTAGACCTCCTCTCGACACTATGCTTGTTTCACATCTTTCCCTTGCCAGGTTCACAACCTGTCGGAAATCACTTAGACTAAAAGAATTATTAAAAAAAAAAAAAAAAAAAAAAAAAGATGGGGTGGAGGGAAAGTAAAAATCGCAAAGAGGATTTAAAATTCAAAGTCTTTTTCAGCCATGTCAATAGCCCAGGCAAATTTCTCACGCTGAGTTTTGTTGTAGATCTTTTCTATCGGGATTTCAAACTTCTTGCACCTGCAAGGAAATAAAAGGAAACAAGATGTCGAAATTAAAAAGGGGCACAAATCCAAAAGACTTTTACTGCACAACCTATGAAAACGTCATCTCACCAAGCTACTGAGATGCGTGGGTCCAGGTAGTTGAGCTTGGAGGTACCCAGAGCAATCTGCTTGTTTTCCTCCCGGTCAGTGGCTTGTACCTCCAGCTTCATCAGCTGCTCCTCAACCCTCTGCACGGCTTTCTTCTTGGTCTCCACGGCCCTGGGTTGCCAAAACCATCAACATTAAAGCAGCATACAATCACATACAAATGCACAATGAGCGTCAGAGGGGCCAAATTCAGTTGGGCGCCCTTCAAGCAAATATTTTGACACTCACTTCTTGGATTTCTCATCTCTGCGTACTTTGGCGTCAGCCTTGGCACTTTTCAGTTCTCTTTTAGCATCAGCAAGCTGTTCCTTCTTTGCGTCAATCTGGTTTTAATGAACAAGTGAATGCAGGAAAGGCAAACATTTAGATGGTCCAACAGACCCTGCACTAACAAAAAAATACCAGCATAGACAAGGACAAGGTCACAAACGTCTCATACCTTTGTCTGAAGATTTTGCATGGACTTTTCAAATGTCTTGGGTGGTGCCCTCTGGTGGTTACACAGGATGGCTACTGCTCGGTTAGCCCGATTGTAGGAGAGGATTTTCGCAGGAACATTTTCTTCCGCTAAAAACCATTAATAATAAACGTAAGTCGCATATTGTACATAACCGACTCCATTTCTGGTAACTCGCCCCAATCTAATTTTTTATATACAGTGAATGGAACTTACAGTTTGTGAGTTCGCTCAGCTGCTGCTGCAGTGTGATGGAGGCGTTGTAAGTACGGAACACTTTAGCCGTAAGACCATCCATCAACTCCTGAAGATGCTTGTTCAAAATTGATGTCTGCAATAGCGGGGGGGGAAGTCATTTTACAATTGAGGACGTTGGTCTTAATTTGATGCATTTAACATAAGCATTTTACTTGGTATTCTAAGCAATAAACAGACTGGTGAAAAAGAACACTTACATTGAGACGATCGAAAAGGTCATCCTCCGGCTCCTTGTCCTCCATGAACAGCTGGAGATTTTTGAAAACCTGTAACATTTTAAAATGGGATTTTCACAAAAGGCAAAACCAACACACGACTGCTAATCAATAGCACTCGGTTAAGGAGTTTTCATTTGTACATGGCACAGTAAATTGGTGCAGCACACATTTGATTTATAAAGCGCCTTTCAAAAACCCAAGGACACTTGCAATGTACAAAAGACTGTCAAAAGTTTGTTAGTTTTTTCTTTTTTGTTAGAAAACAAAATACAAAAAAGGGGGGATTGGAAAGAGCAACTGGCATAAATTGATGACTGCGGTATGAAAAGCAATCAACATTGGTTTAACAATTAAAATATGAGGGGGACAGAACTTCACAGATGCTGAAGGAAAGCACTCCCAAGTCTATGGGCACCTAGACACATCTAATGCCCATGAAGGACAATCAAAACTCAGGTAATATCTTGGCAACAGAGGTTTAAAGAGTGTGCATAACAGCATAAAAATTAATCAATTCAGTTCAATATCCCATGACGAGCATTAAAAACTGTAATTAGAACTTTATTACATGCATTTAGCAACCGGTGAAGCTGCTGGAGAATGATACGAGTGGACTTTTTGGTGTAAGGGCACAGGCTGCAGAGTTTTGGATATATTAGCTCTGTACCAAAAACACCTCAAGATGCCTCAGGCAGGATCTTCACTGAAAAAACCTTACAAGTGACGGATTTGGAACGCTCTACATCAGCAAACTGCACACCACAAAAGAGCCTCTGCATAATCTTTTCAAGAACTTCTAAAACCACATTTATTTTGCCCCATAGAAAGATTGATTCCTATGGTATTGCAAAAAGCTCACTTTATATGTGAAGCTGCCTTATGGTTCACCTAAAATTTGCCTTCAGAGGTGTACCTGTGATGCCTTGTTCAGAATGTAGAAAGTGTAATAGAGAAGAACGGGAGAAAAATAAAAAAATAATAAAACTTACCCTCTTCTCAACAGGGACTTTGTTGTAGTATCTAATGGAGTCTTTACCGAGGAAGTCAAACTCCACGACAAACTCCTGACCGTCCATCTCTTGATGGAGAGATAGATGTTCTACTCGAAGTGAGCAGCAGCCCACTGTGTCAGCAGTCTCTCCTTCCTCCTTTTCATTACCTGCTCTCAGAGCCAGCTACACCACATAGAAAAAGAGATGTAGAACACCGTTCTGCCTTTCAACTTCTGCTTTAGCTCAAAAAGATATTACAAACCTTGCATTAAAATGTTCAACCATGGACAATTTTTTTTTACTGAACCAACTGCTTTAAGAGCTTTTATAGAATACATCTGAATTAACCTATTCATCACAAGCTTTCATGGTCATGAGCTTGAAGTGAAGGATGTTACATTGATATAAGCAATGCAAACCTTGTCAATGAAGTAAAGAGCAACAGCACGTTGTCTGATCCTCATCTCTTTTGATTTCCAGTCTTCGCGATATTGCGAACGGATCCGCTCCACACACTTTTTCAACCGACGGGCTGTTTCATATTTCTGCCAATCCTTCTCTCCCTGCAAGAAATATAACAAGGGACGCACCGATATTATAATACAATAATTAATATTATAAGTCAATAAATACTTTCACATTATAGCTGATATTTAAAATGGCTGAAATCTACGCCATTTTGTCTAACAAATAAACAAATTAAAAGAGGCTGATGATACCAATATATACTACCACATCTTTATGCAATATGCACAAAAGTTTGGTATCACTAAGGTTTAAAAAAAAAAATTCATACTCATACTGAAAACCTTACTTAAATTTCAGCAAGGATGCATTAAATTGATAAGCAGTAGTGAAGATGTAATTTTTTTCAAAAGATCTTTCAATTAAAAAAAAAAAAGTTTCCACAATTTTATGTAGCACACTTTTCAACATTTGAAAGAAATGTTACTTGAAGGATCATGTGGCACTGGTTACTGGAGTAATGGCTGCCAAATAGAAATACTTTATTTCACTTGATTATCTTTTTTTGAGCAAATAAATGCAGCCTTGGTGAGCATAATAAAATTCTTTCCAAAACATAAAAATCATACTGACTGCAAACTTATCAACGGTAGCGTACATCTGAATATTTTGAAGTGTATAGAACAAATCAAAGTCAGTGCTACTGAAATCCTAATCCTATTCAAATGAGATGCCTGTTATAATTTACCTTAATCCTTGAACTGGGGTTCAGCATGATGTATTTGATAGAGCCTTGAATATTCTCAGTCCAGGACACCAGCCACGTCACCTTGTTGTCATGACGCACCTCCTTCCACTTCGTCCCAGGAGGTGGTTTAGGATGTTTTGAGTCCCTACAATGAGAAGCATAGGATTACAAAAAAAATTCTCAGCAGATGGGCTGATGTTGCACTGTGTTGAATGCTCCTTACTTGCTGCAGTTAACGATAATGTCCTCAGGTCGGATACGACGCTTCAGCATGCCCATTTTGGGATGGTCACCTCTGCCACGGAACAAGCCTGGAGGCTCAATACGGAAGTTGGCAATGCGCTCTTTGTGATTGTCCATAACACAGAAGCCATACTCCTGCAGAAGGCGCTCATTCTCCTCTTTAATTTTCTTAAGGTGAAAAAAAGAAAGTTTGACTCGAGACAAAACACCCCGATATTTTACCAACAATTACTTGGGTGAAATTAAACATCAAAATACCAGTTTCTCTTCTTTAGTCATGGCCTTCCTGGCTTCGGATTGAGCTTTGAAATATTCGCTCATTTCATTAAAGTCACACTTGTTCAGATCTGAGATTTTGGATTTCTCTTCAGACGTCATTTCCTAAAATGACAAGATCATGAAAGATGAATAAAAGTCACACACTTTTTAAAAAGCAAGAGGGGAGGATGACACCATGGCAACATTACCTTCCTCCAATCTTTGAAGAAGTTTTTCCGAAATATATCCTTGGTGGTGTACTCATGGTCCAACATTTTTGCAAAGAAGGTGGCCACCTCCTCTGCCTCAGGGCTGAGTTTCATATGTTTGCCTGGTGACAGACCATAAAATACAATAAAAGCAGGTTCAGGACAGCTGCATAAAAGGGCTAAATCCATCTTTTCATCAAGATCATTATATGTTACCAAAGCCTCAGCGTCTGAACCTTTCTACTACAAAGCCAATTACTGAAGATAATGGCCAATGTCCATTGTAAAGAACTTTGAACACACTGATTTTGTTCCATTAGTATATTGCTAAAGACTCCACCCAAACTCAAATGAATGGTGTTCTTTAAAACATTTGAAGTTTAAACAATCCAACATCTGCTTCTCCGACAGTTTTGATGGCCATCCAATCAGAATAACTCCAGAATAGGATGGTCTACCCACCTCACACACCGCCATTGAGTCGTTAAAAGACGTACCGTCATAATAGAACTTGACATTGCTGGGAATAGGGTCATATGGAGGCGCAAAGACAGGCCCTTTGTGTTCCAAAAACTTCCATTTCACGCCATCTGTGTACCTCTCTTCCTCCCACCTAAATGGTATGAAAAAGCACACAGATGGAAGGAGGTAAACCAACATCCCAATACAGGCAACCACAATGGCTCTGCAAAGTGCCGGAACAAGGACATTTGTGATCTGCACCATATCTCTGAATAAAATCAAAACAGACTCAAGACGAGGAGTCGGCCTACAATTACTCGACCATGAGAGGATGTGAGACTAACCATTTCCACTTATCTTCTGGCTCCTTTTTTGCTTTTTTCTTGCCATCTGTGGCAACTTCTCCTTTCTTGTCTTTTGTCTTCTTTTTGGGCTTTATGTCCTATGGCAAAACAGAAGATTCAAATTATTAAAGTTAAAAACAAACAAACAGAAGATTCAAATTATTAATGTTAAAAAAACACCTTAAACATACCTCTTCTACTTGTTTCCGTTTCTTTGCCTTCTTTTCACTTCTGTCATCCTCAGTTTTAATCTTTTTGGGCTTGAACTCAGCACTGAAGGAATAAAAAAAAATAAATAAAAAAAAACACCTTTCAGTTACCATATAATCACTTCCTATTTGCTCTAAAGCTTAACATTATAAACAAAGAATCAATGCATTTGTGATTAAAGCTAGTTTAAGATGGCCTGCAAACACTTACTCGTCATCATCGCGTTCTCTCTTCAGAGACTTCTCGTGTTTAGGAGAGTGGTAGAAGTCATCATTCTCAGGTTCAGACTTAATAAAAGGGCTGTATAAAGGACAAAATGCTCATTATTGGTTTTCTTGCTCATGTGATCAATACTGAGAAACCATTTAAATTGTCTCAGGATAAATTCATGTTTTGAATTATGAGATTACAACCATGCCATTGGTCTTAGAGGGATCATATGAGGAAACAATTCTCTTTGATCTTTTAAGATAAACAAAACTCAGAGTTCAGAGGAAGCAGTATAGAAACTATTGAACAAAACAGAAGTTCACGAGTAATAAGCTGTAAAAAGTTTGCAAACACTGGTGTATGTAGCAGCTGAATAAGTTCCAATAATGGCAAATGAAGATCATGTATACCAAGATTGCTGATCAAGTAGGATACTTGCACTCTACACACACCTTGGCAGTAATATTTACTGAAATAAATAGAATATATATAAAACCACCAAATCAGCTCATCTTTGTAAAAAGGCACAGCTTTTTAAATATCTCAACGTACACTTAGGTTCAATCCCAACCCACCCCTTACCCCTACCCCTTGTTTTCGAGTGTACCCCTTGGCCCTTAGAACAGTTTTCTCAGTCTTTACAGGATCTCTCCATGACAGCGACTGACACTGAGCGCTGCTGCTCTTAACTTTGATTAAATATGATGATTATAACGTCTTTTTTATGTAATAAATGATAATGGATGTCTTTTGTTTCAGAAAGGTAATTTCTTATACAATTTCTTAATTTAAATGACTATATTATTATTATAAGAGTAAATAAAGTGCATGGTGGTGTCATCTGGGGCTAAATTGAAATGTTTAACAGTTTGCAAAGCCATCTCGCCGATGATTCGCGATGCATTCTGTGAACTTACTCGTAGCCCTCCGTTCGGAGTGTGCCTCTGAAAAATCTCGGTTTTGAGGTCTATGTAGCCCTACCCCTCTATCGCAACAAGAATCGGGACACCCTACCCCTCGACGTGAACGTGCAAAACTGAGAGGAAGGGCCAAGGGGTGAATTGGGATTGAGCCTTAACATCAGTCAAATCAAGCATTATATTATGATATGATAATCAAGTACCATTTAATGATAAAACTTTAGTAATTAGAACTAAAACTTGGTAACCATGTATGAATGCATATTTGTCATTTTAACTAAACTTAGGATTAGTGGTGGTGCTTAAGATATTGTTAGGCATTCACTGTTTCTGTATAAAAATAAATAGATTAGTAATTAATATTAAGATACTACTACCACCCCCACCACTTTACAACACACTAAGGATTGAGTTGCTGGGTTCATGGATCTTAAATCAAGTTGTCAGCTTTCACTCGAACTGATTTGCTGAAATCAAAACAGTGACGTAATAGATGAGCGCCAGCCAATGAGATTGCTGTTTGCGCATTAGTTCCACCCACTACCGGAGAACCCGGCATGTCTTCAGTTTAAAAAAAAGTTGTGATATGATGACCATTTTAAAATGAACATCTACTCTTATGGCTACAGTTGCATCATTTACGTCAGATTTAGGATTCTCACTCACCTTGCAAATCCGTTCTCCCTCTCTTTTTTGGGCTTGCCATCAAAAGACTTTTGAGGAAGAAACGTAAAAAAAAAAAAAAAAAAAAAAAAAAAAAAAAAAGAGAAAGCAGTCAATAACAGCATTTAATATTGTGTGAATCACAAAAGACTATTTACAACTTCCCCATAGCCAGAGGATTCAGGTCAGATAAAAATGCTGCGATGTAAAAGTTAGAGGATTCTGCCCACCCGTTCCTCCTTTTTCTTCTCTTTGTGTTTGTCCTTCTGCTTGTCTGAGGAGGATCCATCTTTGAGTTTCAGCCTCTCTTTATCTTTATCTCTGTGCTTTTTATCCGAGGAGTCCCTGTGTTCGCTGCCAAAATGCAATAAAACATGTTGTGATCTAATTGCCACAATGGTCTGGTCCATCAACAAAATCAGCTCCAAATAGATGATAATGTTTACAAAGGAAGTTGCAGTAAAGCCAACATTCCTTCCTGTGGTCTGAACACTGAAAGCCACGCCCTGCTTATCAAACACACTCCATAAAGAGCAAACTGGGCTATAAACCACCTATATATCTACTGTAGAATAAAAGTGACGTCATACCTGTTGCTGTACTTTGATTTCTCACGTTCTTTGTCTTTCTTGTGGTCCTTGTGTCTGTGTTCTTTGTCCTTGTATTTATCTTTGTGTTTGTGAGAATCTGCCAACAAAGAAATTAAAGATTATGTAGCACATTCAAAAGGCCACGAACACCTGGCAACAAAAGTATGTCCCTGGAACAGGAAAGACAGATTCAAAAGCAAAACTGGGGGTTTATAAAGTGTTCAAAAGAATTAAATCAAACAGACCTCTACATTGAAATTGTGCTGGTGCAATAGATGTTCACAAACAAAACCGAGGCAAAGAAACACTATGGTGGATAATTTTGCTCACACCTAAATGAGAAATCCATTTGAGAATGGTCAAATGCTGAAGACCATTTACAGACAACTGGTTTAAAATAAGTACAGCATGACACATTTTGGGTTGTCCTTGCTGACCTACTGCAGACACATTAATCACACCTTGTAGATTTTGGCACTTTACCTCTTGAGGTGAAGCGTCCAGTTCTCACTCTCAGCTATGTATGGTGTTTATAGACACGCCATTCTTCGCAGGGTTCAGCTAAGACTGTTTACTCTAAGAGGACTATTGCTTTAGGAAATGTGTAGGTTGGTAGGCTGGATTGGGTTACAAGAGAGCCAGGCATATCCTACTGACACTGCATTGGACAGTGAGAAAGCTGGAGGTATTTTGTAACAGGCTTCCCAAAAGGCAAAAGCAAAACGATCTCCCTTTCTATCACGAGGACCATAAGAAAGAACAGGAATTATACGAGGCTTCAGAATCCAAACAAACTTAAATGTCATCCTTTAAGAGCACAGAGAAACAATGAACCTCATGTTACAGTAGGGTGCATTCAAGCATTAAGAGGGACAGGAGTGCTCAGTTAGGACGTGAAATCAAATCCTTTATCTTTTACAGTACGCATGAGTGCATTACCAAATGCGACAAACCTTCCTCTACCTCTAGATATGTATCCTTACTTGAACTCCTCTTCAGGCATATTATTAATCTATAAGTGTGGGGTTACGTTTTAGCCTGGTGCTACATGTTATTAATTACATGTTTATAAAAAAAAACATTCACTACGGGCCAACCATTCACCATGTCCATTTTGCCCTTCAGCAAAACATGCACATCTGGGACTGTGGGAGAACTTGTTTGTGAACTGTACCCTCTAGTGGACAAGTTCATTGTCAGCAGAATTGTTACATGCTGAAGCTTCATTACAAAAAGCAAATCCTTAGTAATGAAGTCTGAAATAAGCCTTTTGACTAAAATGAATGCATTGAGTGAAAGCAATGAAACGCAAAAGAAAAGCTTCATATACTAAAATTACCAGCAAACGGACAATTAGATTTAGTGCATGCTAGGCCAATGCAAAAACAGTCTCAACATATTTTTCATATTTAACATTCCTCATGTGTGATTTCAAAAAGTTGCCACTATGATACCAGGTATATAACATTGTTTATGGTACATCTCATGTATGAGGTAAAGTATGGGCAGACACACAAAATAAAAAAAAAGCAAATTTCTACACATTGGGTCACTGTTTTATTAAATATACAGTCTCATTTTATTGTTTCCAGGGCTGAGCATAGCTTTTTAAAATATCCCCAAACCCTGACAAGCACTTGGTGGACGCTCACTGGCATGGCATGGTGTAAACAGGCAGCTCGTGCATCAACACAGCCATCAGTTAAACATCCTAAATGCTCTTATAGTGGGGAGCAAAATTGATTACTAAAAGCATCATGCACATTCAGCGAATGGACTGTGGATTTTTAAGTGTAGCACGAAAAAAAATATTCAAAAAGCATTTATTTGAGATGAGTTGCAGAAATAAAAATAAGGAAAATAAAAAAAATGGATAAAACGCTGTAGCAGAAATCCTTTACCATGAGTTGCAGAAATAAAAAATAAAATAAAAAAAAGGATAAAAAGCTGTGGCAGAAATCCTTTACCCACCCTCACTGTTGTCTCAATTAGGCCTAGCTATTTCCCAGTGGAATACAAAATTAATTATCAAAGTACAATCAAAATGCATGATGACTGACTTAAGCCAGCAGTAGTTTTGTTCAGTTTTGTTTTTTTTAAACCAGATTAAAAACGAATTATATTTGAACAATATATTTGAATAAAAAAAATTATACCATAATACTACTAACATCAATGCACTTATAATAAGCACTGGAAGAAATGTTACTGATGCCTTGTAAAATAAAGTGCATAAACCTGATTATCATTACGCGTTTGTAGCATACATACATATATATATATATATATATAAAATAATTAAAATAACGAGTTTTCATTTTTTGAATATTAAATAAGCACTGGTTGGCACCCTTATAATGCATCGCATAACAAAAAGAAACATAAAAAGGTGCCTAAGTGTTGTGGGATTTCCTGTCATGGCATGCTAAAAAGTTTTAAACTGCATAGAAATAGGAAATTCACTCAGTCACAGATCTTTTGGAGGTAATAAAAGAAAAGAAAAAATGTCAGAAAAAAAAAAGCAGTGAGTTTAGTAATATCTCTGGCTGGCCATGTTTTGAACCTGCATGATCAAACTATCACCACCAATGACAGTTGTGTGAAATCAGGTTTAGGTACAAAAAAACTAAATCTTACAGTACTGGCTCATTTAAGTTAATTAAATCTGGTTGGGACTGTTCATTTGACGCATATTAGATTACAGTATACAGTACACCATAACAAAAGATGAGTTTTATAGATACTAAATACCTCCATAATTACAGTTAATGTTTTAATAGTAAACGTCCATTTTTCATGAGATCTCATCGAATAAAAGTGTATTTGAGGTAGAGTTTATTTTCGTGGAAGGATTCGAAACAGGTCACACGTTTCTCAAACCTTCTCCTCCATAATCACGTTGATGTGCACTTAACGTTCACTACATTCAGACCGCTAGACAGAGAAAAAGAAAATGGCGCAGAGACTAAGTCCTCAACCCCCAAACCCTCACTTTCACAAGCCCCGTTTGACCATTTTTCTTACTCTAAAAACGATCAAGCTACATTAACTGACAAAAAACCTCTTTCTCTTTCAAAATCCCCGTTTTTTGTTTATTTAAAGGCAGTATAAATACGATTTAGAAGGGCTCAATGTGAACAATAGGCGCTTGTCAGAGAGCGAGAGGGGACTTAGTCTCTGGGACGCCATTTCTGTCCTTAAAACTAACTGGTCGTCAGGCAAGCTGCTGAGCGATCACGTTAAATGTATAAAACGTATGCGTCTTATCATAATGTGGTGATTAGACAAGTCCCACTCACCATTATATCTGGATCCCGACTCGATCTGCGGAAAAACAGTGGTGTATAAGTTAATGTTAAACCGTGCCATGTCAATAGGCTGCTAACTTTCAACTTGATGCTAGTCGGAGTTAGCGCTCAAGCTAACAAGCCTGTTCATAAAACAGCATTTAAACACCACCGCTGCGGAGGCTAGGGGACTGTTTAAAGTTTTTATTCCCAAAATTAAGCATTTGTTAGTGGACGTTAATGTAAGAATAGCGGCAAAAGACAGCAAGGGCTGAAAATTCTAAATTATTACATTCAAAGCCGACTTCTGGTGCCTGTTAGCTTAGCATGCTTGGGGAAAACTGCCGCTGCGGATGGAATTTAAACAGCCGAGCTAGTGACTACAAACCATCAAGAAAGAAAAAAATTAACTGACAACGGTAAATCACAAACACTTTACCTGAGAATCGTTGTGGGAATGGCCCCCACTCATTTCTATGTGTCTTATTTTAAAATAACTCAGTTAAAAGCCTGTTAAAGTAAAATGCCGGCGAAGAGCTGTAGGCAGAATGAAGAAAGACACAGTTGTGTAACAGACCAAGCCCGAAATTTAAAGCACTGCGCATGTCAGACGCGTTTAAAAGGATAAAAAGGCGTTATTCCTGCCCTTGGCTCCTCCCGTACAGCTCCGCTCTGTAACGTCACCCCTCATTTACTATGGCGGTATGAGCCACGTGGTACCAAGTGAAGAGAGGCTTGTTATCAATAATAAATATAATAGTAATAATAATAAACAATACAATTTTAACATTTGATTAACAAAATACTAGTTACAAAGCTTTCTCTTTATGGAATGAAGTTGACTGTCACATGGGTAGTTTTATGAAGAAGTTGTGCTCGTAGATTTTTTTGTTGTTGTCATTTTAACAAACCAGTTATTTTAGAAGTATCTGTTTCAATGACGCTCTTATTGTTGTGTGGCATTGTGTGTGTGTGTGTGTGTGTGTGTGTGTGCTCACTAAAAAGTAGATGCCTTGCTTCTCAATGGCCACATTTATCTTAAACCGGCAGTAGGCCTATCTTTGTCCAGACAACTGATGTACAAAGGCGAAGACTCGCAATCACTTCTTATTTATGATCTTTGTGAGGCAACTGTCTTAAATGTAGCTTTAACTTAAATATGATAGCTTTCACAGATAACTATTTAAAGGACAATGATCAGTAACAGAATTTTTGGTTACAACTTTAAGGTGGCCTTATCTAAAAGGCTACTTAACCATTTGATACAACATACTTATTATGAAGCCTATGTTGGTGCATGGTAATAACTTTTAAAGTATGCGCATGTAATTAATATAGTAATTACCCTTACCCTAACCTCAAAATCATTAGCAGTATGGACATTTTCCAAAACAACATAGTGAACATAGTCTTGCAGGTATTAATGTTAGTACATAGGCCACTTAATATAAAGTGTGGCTGGATTCTGCAACAACTGTGCCTAAAAACAAACTGTTGTTTGTATATGCATATATATATAGTTTATATATATATATATATATATATATATATTTAAACTTAAACTTATTGCTGTGCATATCTACACTCACAAATGAACGACGAATCAGTATAATAATATTTCCTGGTTTGTTTCAGAAACGATATTTTAATGCTATAATATAATATAATCAAAAGTTCGTTACAGTTGTTTGGCAAATCAATTTAAAAGAACGATTCGTTGAAGAATCAGACGTCACAGTTTAGAACGTGGTAGTCTTTGAAAACATCGTTATCGGAGTCAATGCTGCTGTTTCCGTTAGAGGGCGTCAGCGCCCCTACTTCTATTCAGCAAGGCCTTACATTAAATCCCACCAATACTCACAATTCTCCCAGGTTTTATAAATTCCTAATATTTTCTACTTCATTTTTTAGGTAATTTGTTTCTGTAACCTACATTTGTAAACAACGAAGCATAAAATATATATGACCCAAAGAGAAAAAAGTTAAGAAAGAGTTCAAACTCTGCATAACAATATTATCTACTATGGATAAAATTAATAAAGACATGTGAGATTGGTACAACAATGTTTTAATGTAAATATAAACATCCTACAACTTTAATAATTTTAAATAAAAATAGAATATGTTAATAAAGTACAAATAAACGTAAAATTATCTAAAGAATAAATCAAATAAAAAATTTAAAAAACCTTCATATGACATTCTGGCACTATTTGTCCTATTAAAACAAATTATATTGTTGATTGTTTAAAAATGCATATCTCTGCCTGATAAACTGTCTTGATGTACAGCTGGGAGCCCTTTTATATATAAATAAACTTCCATTCTTCCACTTCCATTCCAATCACAAGAACAATTTGATAAAGAACAGAGCAAAGCAAAACAAAACATCAGTATCCTTAATGTGTCAACTCTCATGATGCAATGACACAATAGATATAGTAGGACACAGTAGTCCAAAGATATCACAAATGTCTCTGCTCATTGATGATGCTGAGGGTGATTGTCTGTTCTCTGATACAGACACATGTATGAATCACACAGCAGTCTGCGCACCAGCTCACTGCACTGACTCAGATCTGCTGTGGAGATATCCTCTTCAGACTGGGAAAGGAAGTCTCCAACCTCAGGGCAGGACCTGATCACGGGAACGTTGTAGCCATTGTTATCATCACCTAAGGATAAAAATAAGATAGTCAGGAATTAATTAAATTCTAACACCTATGTCAGCATTTTATCTGGGTTTATCTGGTCAGTAATGGAGGGCTTGTGAAACCTCAGTGAAGTGATCCAGTGCAAATGACATAAATAGAGATATTACTGCTGTGTCTGAAATCTTATGCAGCTGGCTTTTTGTCTCTGCCTTATCAGGCAATGACTTTGCAGGTGGCGTTTGTGCATGAAGATACCTCACGAAACTCATTTTAGACAGACTTCTGAGGCAGCATAACGGTTTAATGATGTGCAACAAAAGGTTTGGTAATAACTAAGTGAATATTTAATTACTACAAGATTAATTTCTCACTAGAAATCACTTCAAAAGTGGGTCAAACATAGCCTGGGAAAACCCAGACAACTTCCGGCAAATTTAGATTTGCTCTGAAAGTTAGTCTGGCAAAGAGCTCATTCAAGCCCATTTCCAGTCCGCAGAAATCGCGGCACCAATCAGAAACGTTGGGGCGGGCTTTACACGATGACGACAGTGCTGGGATTTTGAAGCCTACATTACAAAGATGGATGCCGCCATCGAACATCACTCGTTCGAATCAGCTATCGCGTCTGTTTTTAGAAATTTCCTTTTCGTTATAACCCGAGCAAAGAACAACACAAAGCCTTCATGTCTAAAAAATATGTTATCGCTGTCTTACCGATTGGATTCGGCAAAAGTCTGATATACCAGTGTGGCGAGCAGGACGATCGAGCCGAGGGACGTGAGAGAATCTTTCGGGGGACGTCTCGCATCTTTCACGGAGGAGAGGAAGCATAAAAGGAGGAGAGACGACGGTGAAGATCGAGAGAGGACAGGTCTGAATTTTATTTTATGTTTTGTTTTATTATGTGTGGCGGCAGTCGACCGTGAGGGACTTTGTATTTTGTTCGCTGGTTTCCGCCTCCTCCTTCACATTACAACGAGCCCCGCAATACTAAACGAATGGGTGGGTCTTCGCCATAGACTGTCTAGAGCCCTCTGCATACGTCATCTCCTTCATCGCTCTGATTGGTTTTAACGTCTATCCAATTGCGCCAAGAGGCATTTGAGGGACGTCCGTTGGTGACGCCCCTTTGGAAATGATTTGTCTATGGAGCTTTGCCAGACCCTAACTCAGTTTCAACTGAGAAGGGTCTGGTTTTAACCAGGCTAGGTCAAACATGTACATTTAAACACAAACTGATCACAAAAAGCAACTTTCATATACCATATTTCTTTTTTGGCAGTGGGTAGACACCAAGTGCAAATAGCAACAAAAAGTGAAAACAGCAGCATTTTCTGTGCACTAAGTGTAAATAGTAGTTAGATTCTAATTGTACTAAGTGTAAATAGTTGTTAGATGCTATTTATACTTATGGCAGATAATATTTGCACCTTAGTGTATTGTAGTATATTATAAAACAGTATAATAACAACATGTTCAATGAATATGATCATATAAATGAAAGCTGACTCATTGGGACATTACTTGTCACTATTCCTAAAGCCACGCACCTAACCCTACCTGTTACCTACACTTTATTCCTACTATTAAATACAGGTTAGGCACTTTATTGTCACTTTTAGAATATTTCCTTATTTTTTATTTAAAATAAACACCTCTCTGAGCTGATATGCTATGGGAAACTCGGGTTCGTCATGTCAAAAGCTAATGCCACCGGTCTTACTCTCCATGCCACTGATCATGTTATGCAGCGGGTTTTCTTTTGTCATTTTGTCTGGGTCAATTAGACAGTGGTGGGCGGAGTTAGTGTAAATAGCCTCTGCTATTTGCACTTGGTGTAAATAGACACTCCCTTATATTTTAGCTTAAAGGGGTCATGACATGAGAAACCAAATTTGCCTTGTTTTTTTGGTATTTAAGAGGTCTTTGTACCATTAAAACTTCCTGCAAGTTTCATAGCTTAAGACGTCCTCCCCATTATAAACAAACTATTTATTTAATCAAGCTATAAATACAGCTCGTTGTGGATCCATGGTATGAAGTGACGTCACGGTACGAAGTGACGTACCAGTTGTTTGCATATGACCGGCTCCAGCGCAGGACAACTACGCCTCATTTCGCATCATCGCATTGTTGTCGCGCGGCTCGCGCCCACATGTGTTCAGTCAACGTGCAGCGAGTGGGTCTGTTTACAAGAAGATTGCAATGCCACGCAGATGTGCTTGTCCTGGCTGTGGACAAACAACATGTTTGAATACGCTGACGGCAGGGAGAAATGGACGTCCCAGTCACGGCAGTGTTCATTTAAGCGTGTGTTCTCTACATTTCAAGGATGACTATTTTGAGAACAAATCGCAGTATGATGCTGGCTTTGCCAGAAAACCTTTGCTTAAAGATCAGGCCGTGCCCACTATTCTGGGCCCAACAATGATGCCGCAAACTGTAAGTAATGTATTTCATCTTAAAACTACTTTTTATGCATAAGCACTGACGTTAGCCAATCATAACAGCGGGCGTTAACACTGAACTCTTAAAGGGGAAACACCCCCAAAACAGACTGTTTGAATCAGAGGAGGAGAAACAGGGTGGGAAAAGGTCATAAATCACTACATTTTAAAAGGTTTTTGTCCAAAAAACTATAGTAATACTATAATTGCACCTAAGGGAACATAATAAAACAAAAAACAAAAACCATGTCATGATCCCTTTAACTTTCAAGGAATGGAACGCACTGGATTGTAGGATATCAAAGGCAGCGACATCTATGCTACCTTCAAAAATCGATCAGATGAAGGTATCTCAGTAGACAGGATGTGACATGATCAGTGGATTCGGACGTGCCTTGTTGCCTTCCTACTTCCGTATGTTGCCTGCAGAGG
The DNA here is from genome assembly GCA_031834385.1 of Semotilus atromaculatus. Taxonomy (NCBI): domain Eukaryota; kingdom Metazoa; phylum Chordata; class Actinopteri; order Cypriniformes; family Leuciscidae; genus Semotilus; species Semotilus atromaculatus. The sequence continues at coordinate 9,766,305 of JAULUF010000020.1, forward strand.
CAGTATTATTCAGCTTCGAACGCAGCCTACATTTGAATATGTTGGAAATCTAGCATATATGACATACCACATCGGTCAGCCATGCTGTCAAAGAAGATCCAGGACCGTGGGTCAGGCCCATATTTGACAAAAGACACATAGTGGCTGGTGTTTATACAGAGAACTGCAAAGAGTTGCATCTGGTGCCTCTGTAGTGATGCATCTTCTGGAAGATGATCTGGAACTGTGAGTTTGTGAGGAGTGTGTTCCTGTCGGGAGGTATGAGTGTGAACCTGTAGAAAGAGAAAACATATTGGGTAGTGTTTGTGGGAGAAGGCATGTAAAAATCATTATATCACAGAACTGTTGGAGTACAAAGTACATAAATAAGATTTTAGAATTAGGTTCACTACCTGTGTGTTGCAGGTAGAGCAATACTGCTTAATTTTGCCAGGCTGGAGCTTATGGTCTGTCAGGCACTGGCCACACTCATATTCAGCTAGATGACCACACAGAAAACATTCCCGAGGAGCTGCCAGAGAAAACAGGAGAAGCATGAGAGATATTGCATCTGCAACAGTCCAATATCTGTTTCCACAAAACAAATATGATCAGGGGGAGATTTCATTTGGAAGTATGCTTGTTAAACTCACAACAATGTAAGACATCTGTGATGTCCAGCTCCGTTGAGGGAATGATTTTAGGGAACATCTTGAACTTCTTACCAAATCGTGGCATTTGAACTATAAGGCAAGATGGAATCTAAAATAAAAAAGTTTTGATTAATAATGCATACTTTTGTTTGCAATATATCTACTAGGAAGTTGGCAAAAATGGGGTATGCAAACTGTAATGTAGTAAATAATCATCTAATTTACAGTAGAGTCTAAGAAATGAACAAACCTCTTCAAACTTCAGATCACTTGATACTAGAGACATCTCAAGCAGCTGTTGAACTGAAGGCACGGCTCCCACCTGATTCTTCTCTACAATTATCTGATGCGTATAGGCATCCTGTGACAACTCTCCATGTGACCTAAAAACAGCACACAGGTGTTAAGATATACAGTTTAAGCTTGTTTACACAGAATGTACACTACCGTTAAAAAGTTTTTGAAAGTGACCGTTGAAAGTGACTTAATCTCACCAAGGCTGCATTTATTTGATCAAAAATACAGTAAAAATGCAATATTGTGATGTATTATTATTATTATAATTCAAATTCAAATATTCCTGTGATGGCAAAACTGAATTTTCAGTATCATTACTCCAGGTCTTCAGCGTCGCATGATCCTTCAAAAATCATTCTAATCTGCTGATTTGCTGCTCAAGAAACATTTCCTATTTGTAAGGGAATATCTGTGTCTGTCAGTTTTTTAGTTTTTTTCCCCCACGTTTCCTGTGTTTGAGTTGGTTTCTATGGTTTCTTATTGATTTCATTCTCATGTGAACCTGTGTCTCATTTCTTTGATTTAGTTTGTGTATTTAAACCCCGAGTTCGTTCTGTTCATGGTCTGATCTCGTCCGTGTATAAAGGTTGTCCTGTTTGTGTTTTGCTATTCCTGCGTATTCTGAGTGTTTTGTTGGTTTTAGTTTGTATTTAATAAAATTACTGCTGCATACAGATCCTGCTAATCTCATCCTTGCATCCATTTGTGAAAGAATTATTAGCAATGTTGAAAACAGTTTAATATTTTTGTGGAAACCATGATACATTTTATAAGGATTCTTTGATTGATACAAAGCTCAAAAGAACAGCATTTATTTTCAAATAGACACCTTTTGTAACATTACAAACGTATTTCCACTTTGATCAGTTAAATGCATCCTTGTTGAATAAAAGTATTAATTTCTTTCAAAACGGTACTGACCCCAAACTTTTTGAACCATAGTGTATATATACATTCAAAAACATAAATAAAATAAAACATTATATAATTTTATATAACACAGTATAATAATATAATGTTTTAATAAAGACATATTCAAAATAACCTGTGTGCAAAACATATTAATTCATGGGTTGTGTAATTGCAACAAAAAAAACAAACCTTATTTTGAGCAATGGCTCTATGTGTAAAACATGCTTTAATAGTAGGGTGATAAACTCCTCTGGATCTGAAGGATAGCAGTAACAATATCTTATTTTAGTATCAGAGTAACATTCCGTCTAAGCCATAGATGAAAAACTTGCAGCTCTACATCAAAAAGGTAAATGGCCGCTATGGGACAAGTAATACCTTTCTCCTCTGTAGCAAAAGATTTGCAGCCCAACTGTTTACGAAACTTCATCACACTCTCTGCTGGAACAAAGCCCGATCTGTCGAGGGAGGCAGAGGTCATAAGAAATGAACTTTGAGTACCCTGATGACTATAAACACATGGCCACATGAGCAGGAGTGTTTCCTCAAGCTCTACAAATATGGCTGTGCATTAGCTTTGTTATGTGACTTTCTTATGTACTGTCACACTATCATACATCAAGTGGTTTGGGAGCTCTTACCTGCGTAAACGGTTCACAATGTCCCGTCTTAAAATGTGTGAAATGCCTTCCTTACTATCGGCTGATCTGTTAAATATTCTGCTGAAAGCTATGGATGACGTGAAGAGACTGTAAAAGCAGAGAATAAAAGAAAATTAATCAGTACATGCGAACAAAAAGAATGAAACGTGAAATAACAGACATAACATGCGTTTCTTAAGAGGCTTACCTAAAGAGAGTGGCATCTAAATAGCAAGAGTTGAAGTGACCTTGGATCCCCCTCATTCTGCCCACCAGATGAGACAAAACATCTTGCTCAGCAACAGGGGGAACATCTTCATCCAAATCTTCCAGGAGTGTGACTAAGAGGGGAAAAATGTACTTAAAAAAACAATAATAATTCTTGAGCCCTTTAAAGGGTTAGTTCACCCAAAAATGAAAATTCTGTCAGTAATTACTCACCCTCATGTTGTTCCAACCCCGTAAGACTTTCGTTCATCTTCAGAACACGAATTAAGATAGTTTTTATTAAATCTGAGAGCTGGATCACTCCTCCATCGGCTTAAGTTTATCAAGCGACGAGAAAACTTTTTGTGCGCAAAAAAAACAAAAATATCGACTTTATTCAACTATTCCTTTCCTTCTCTGTCGGCCTCGAGATAGTTCTCGTAGTAAAACTGCGTATCGCTTCTGTGGTGGACGTAGCCCTACGCTATCACACTACGTTAACGGACTAGAGGCCAACAGAGATGGAAACGAATAGTTGAAATAAAGTCGTTATTTTTGTTTGTTTTTGCGCACAAAAAATATTCTCGTCGCTTGATAAACTTAAGATTGAGCCACTGTAGTCACTTGGACTATTTTAACGATGTCTTTAATAACTTTTCGGGGGAACAAGTTTCAGTCCCTTAGAAGCCTATGGAGGAGTGATCCAGCTCTCAGATTTAATAAAAAATATCTTAATTCGTGTTCCGAAGATGAACGAAAGTACTACGGGGTTGGAACAACATGAGGGTGAGTGATTACTGACAGAATTTTCATTTTTGGGTTAACTAACCCTTTAACATAAAAAAAAACAAAAAAAACACTTTAACATTCCTCTGTTTCTAGAGGTGAAATAATATAGCAGAATGAAAGGGCTCACCTGGGGGGGATTCAAGTGGGTTCTGGATCTCATTCGCAATGAACAGAAATCTACTGTCTGGTTTGCAGTTGGTCAGCGGCACAAACAAGGCTTTGTTTCCTTCACAGGTAAAATACCGTATTGTACCAAACGTCCCATCCGAACAAGTCGTCGCTTCATTGTCCTGAAAGGATTTGAGAGATTTTTTTATCATTTGCATGCACAAAACACAACATAATCAGCATATGCTCTGTACTGAGAGAAAAAATGTAGATGCTCACCAGCTCAAGTCCTGCCCAGTAATTTTTCTTTCCATCTGGAACTCCAATCCATCTGATCACCCCATATACAGTCAGTCCATTCAAAGATATGGCCTCTGCCATGGACCCCACCTCCAAAGAATAATGGGACATGGTCTGAATGGAGTTGGACACATCCTTGTTGGAGAAGATACTTCCTTTTTTTGCATTGCGTAAGTTAAGAGCTAGCATGGAATTTATGCGCGACACTGCTTTCCTGTTCAAACCTAAAAAGGGAATAACATGTAAATCATAGTATTGCAGATATCATCACCTGACATTCCTCAAGTCATATGAATGACCTCATTTAATCTTGATATAAAGCATGATAGTTGCTATGAGTTGTTCAAGCTTTGAGACTGACGGAACATAGTCTTTCCAGTTTAAGATAGCAATCTTTTCCGCAGTCTCGTCATAGGATCTCTCTTTTAATCGACAAAAGTACCCAATCCAATATCCTAGATACTTTCAAGATGTTTTAAGGGCTAAAAAGATGAGTAACTGACCCAAATCAGTGCAGATTCTCAGCGGTAGCTTGGTGTTTGAATGTGATGGAACCACCTGGACAATGTCAGCTGCACTGAAGAAGGGAAGAGGGACAGTCTTCTTCGACAAAATATCCTGCTCAGCCTCCTGAAAAAATTCAACTGCATGTCAACAGATCCAAGTGGATTCTTTACGCCATTAACGTGACTATTTTCTTTGCATTTCAAGTATTTTATCTATGTGATCAAAAGGTCGACACTTACGTCACAGTTGAAAAATGCATGTTTATGTAATGTTACACAGTCATGTTGATTCAGATTTCGATAAGGGATTTCCCCATTAAAGTAAAACTACAGACAAACATTTCCTCTATATGCAAAATTGTATATACACATTTTATGTACAATAATAAAATATTTTACTTAAAACAATTTAGTTAAATAGTCTATTTCAATATTTTAGCACATTTCTTTGCATGAATTAATAGGTATTCCTTTCCTCACCATTAAGTTAAGCTCAAATCCCAGCATTTGCAAGACTCCTGGTTTGTCCTTCTTGTCTATTTGAATCAGATTCTTGACCAGGCATGGTTGAAAATCCTTCTTGTGTTTGACCACAACAAGATCATCCTGAGAAAGGTCACAGATCGCACTGAAGAGCTGGATGTTGCACATGAGCTCCAGTCTTCTGCTGGCAGGAAAAACGAACAAAAGTAGCTGAGCTTGATGGCGTGAGAGAGGGTATGTGTCCTGTTTCTTCACCGAACCACTGCTCCAGGCACTGCCACTTCCTCCATAAACCATTCCTGTGAGATCTCCTGCTGCTGTCTCCGCATCCGCGCGCAAAATTGCCCCGCGTGATAAGCCTTTCTTGCTTCTCCTCACCACAATAAAGTAGCGCTCCTGTCGTTCCATGTCCAGCTCCATGTTAAATGATGAGTGTATTTTGTTCAGCGGTCGCTTTATAAAGACAGAGAGGAGTCAGTAATCTACAGTCGTTATGTCATGCATTTCATTGCTGACATGTGACTCTAAAGATGTCCATCTGTGTCAACCAGGAAATCGGTAATACAAAAAAAAAAAAAGTGTAATACAAATTGATTTGTATGCATTGGTTTATTAATATAGGCTAATAAAGGCATTGATTTATGAGATTGAGAGATTTTTGTAATGATCAATTCAGATAAAGTGTTCCAATAACCAATATACTAAACCGATTATTAATGAATGAAATCTGGTTTTGCCACAATCATAAATAATAATAATAAAACAATAAAAAGCATAGTATACATTTTTTAAATAACAAATTAAATAATAACAATGTTATATGGTATTTAGCCTATATGCAATGTTGTTTACCAATCTAAAGATTGCATTATGTTTGTTTATGTTGCTCACTTAAAATAAATATGTTAAAATAATCTATTCAAACAATATAGGCCTATATATATAAAAGATACTTTACCTGAGAACACGGTTGTTTTCTTGGTTAATGGACAGTTGTGTGATGGACAGTGGTTTGACGATGGCATTGTTAGTGCTATTCTGTAGAGACCCACTTATCAGTAGACTTGATAAACGAGTAAAATGCATGTAGTACATCTCTATGAGAAGATGTAGAAAGAAACATATATAGGAAAACAAATTAACGTGACAAAGTCACTCACAAAGAGGTTGCATTATCACAACTAACGGAACCAAGTAAATAATTATAAAAAATATAACATTTTATAGTCTTCTAATAGTCTACTAATTTGCCTTGTTGTGTAACTAAACTAGGTTACAGCTTGTGGCAATTCTCAAGTACAACATACATCTATACCTGAAGTACAATAACCTTTTGGGTATAAGTGTCTTTTTGGAATCTGCTCAGCAGAACACCTGCGTTGCCAATAAAAATGCTGTCTAAGGCAAGCCAGACTAAATTTTCACTTAAGTTAAAGACAATTTAAAAGGAAAATACATTTTGAGCACCTTCACATGTTGCAGACAGTCACCATTTAACACGTTCAAACGTCTCCACTGTTAATTCTTTCAGCACATGCTTTTGTATTCATGCACTCTTGGTTGAAAGCACCTGACCTTGAATGTCTGAACACTAACTTGATGAACTTGTTTTGGTAACTTGTTCTTTTCACTGTCAAAATCTTTGTATTAGTCATTTTAAAGGGTCAATGACTACAGTTCGGTTTAGTATGCAAGGAGATATGAGATAGACGTGAATGCCCCGTCTATACTTCTGTGTCCAATTAAAGAAACTAGGAGGTATATGTCTTAAGTAACTGAAAATAAAAGAAAGCATATAGAAGTGTAGAAAAAAAAAACTAAATTACAATCCATGTTCATGGGGAAATATCTTTTAAACTGCTCAAAAAGGAGACTAAATAAATAAAGTTAATGAGAAACATACTGAGATTAGTTTTTAAAAAGCCTCTACTGAATTGAACAAATAAACTAAGACAACTGTTGTTGAAACTATTTAACAACTAAGAAGTTGATTCTTTAAAAATCTGGCACTGCATTGCCCTGAATCAAAATGATCTCAATCAAGCAAATTTCCTACAGTTTGTCGCAAAAAAGGCACTGACTAAAAGGTTTGCATTTCCGATTTTCTGTTCCTGATATTTTTATGCAATAATTTTAACTCATTCTCCCCTAGAGGGAAGTGCATTATAATATGATGCAATTTGCATATGCATGCAAATGACAGTTCTGCAAACCGTCAACATTTTCCATGAACAAAAATGAACAAAACAAAAACAAAAAAAATTAATAAATGCATTATTAATTTTATAAATCTGCAGACATGTTTCAGCAAAAACCTGCCTACTTATATGAAGAACCCTTTTGAACTCTTGAGTTAACACGAGACATGAAGTCATGCATTTTATCACCTGCTTTATGCGCTCTGATCACTTTCAGAAAAGTCAGCAGGGAGCATTCACCCGATAAAAATCAAATAACTACGTACGCCACATGGCATAGTTGAAATAAGTTGACATTTTATCGTGCTGCCCATCAGATCAGGTGATGTCAATGAAGATGTGTGTTAAAGAAAGAAGGTGTTCACTATACATGCTTGATAGCACAAGATCTTTTGACAGATTTTTATGTAACTGATAAAGATGACCTTATACTTTCCATATTAATAGAATAAGACTTGCACTTTATTAGTACAAGATAAACACAATGCAACATGTGATTCGGAATTGTTGACACAATGATTTTGCCAATAGATGGCAACAAATGTCCAGCTTCAAGTAAATAGTTGATACCTTTGCAATACCATCTTGGTCTGCTACATATTTGATTATGTATTGGATGCACTAAAATGACCCGTTCACATAACAGCAGCATTTTGGGAAATCTGTGATGTTTATGCTGCAGGGCTATGATGTCCTCGCCGAGAAACAAAATAGAGCACTGATGCTCTTTTTTTTTACTAAGAGCATAAATCATATCAAATGTCCAGTACAAATAGCTGAGAATATATGTCACTTGCTAAACTAGGGATTAATAGAAGAACTAAATGTCATCATTAAACTTTAATGTTTATATATATTATAATGTTGAACTAAAAACGTATAACATTGTAAATAGGATTAATGTTAGAGTGGGGAAAGAACATGATTTATGATTTTGTAATACACTCTGGAAGACAGTCGTGCCTCATAGATTTGGACATGTCATTTTGACCACAAGTTAGAAAAGATCTTCTAACGAGCTAGTCGAGCCCAGGCGCCCCCTCGTGGTTGTTATAGTGCACTGCATGACAATAACGCTTTCTGCAAACTTAGAAACATACAGTATATTATTTATTATAAATAAATGACGGTCAAGTTGGAAAGTAAGTATCTGTATCAATGAGGTAAACTGGCTGAAATGATCTAGATTGCCATTGATACCCCATTGCTTTATTCTCTTCACCACAATAAAGTAATTTCAATACATGATCTATATAAGTAATATAATGTTACAATGAAAGCACACATGATCATTTAAAAGTCTTTCACTTTATTTTATTGCCGCATGATAGTCTAGTACACTAGCATGTAAAAACAGATTTTCCAATGGCCAACATAATTTTTGGAGGCATAATTTTAGCTGCCACTGGGTTTATTATACCCTACATCACAGGTGTAGTCAAACTCAGTTCCTGAGTTTAGCTCCAACCAGCTCCAAAAACAGTTTATAGTAATCGTGAAGACCTTGATAAGCTGGATCAGGTGTGTTTAATTAGGGTTGAAGCTAAACTCTGCAGGGTTGTGGCCCTCCAGGAATTGAGTTTGACACCCCTGCCCTACATTATAAATAACAAAATAAAAATGATTAAAACATTCTCATATCAAGCTTTTATTTTGCACCAAGGTACTTGCACGTGCTTGTTGACTTTCTCTGCAGCTTAGTAATTAAAGTTGCGGCGGCCAGGCTGGAGGATCACGCGGTGTTTGCGAGAGTAATGTTGAGGAACACGTTGACGAATGAGGTTCTGACGCTGAATGCAATTGCGGCCGAGATTGTGGTGGTTGGCCCGAGCCTGAGCCCGCTGTATCCGGCCCACCTGCGTGACTTTGACCAGAGACCCGGACTGAGAGACCAGCCACTGAGATGCTCGAACACTGCCTCGAGAAACAGGAACTTCCGGATCTACGATGCTTTAGAAAGATAACAAAACACCATTTCAAGTCAATCCAATACTGGCCGTCAATGTCAATGCAACCTCACAGTAGAAATACAGTGATAATGATTGCAATCTCTGTGCAGATGTATTGGTTTTACCTTGCATCACTGACCAAGCTGGCAGAACATTTCTCAGTGCTTGACAGGGTTCTTATTAACTTGGACTGCACCTCACTGGGTTCAGAGGATGACTCTCCATCTACAGAAAATAATAATAGTTACCACAGAAAGCTGGATCTTAACCCTGTGAAGCCTGATAAATAATTGTCAGATCTTTAAAAAATATTTAAAGGTTTGAGAAAAACTCTATGGAGCTCACACTTGAGGAGGGGAAAAAACACCAAATTAAATATTTAATTTGCTGCAGTTGCTGATATTTATATAACCAAAAAGTATGACGAAATCAAATAAACCCATGTTGCTTCAATCCAGTAAGTGTGCATCTTGAAAAGATACTAACAATATAAAAGCTATTCTTAGATTTACACAGCAAAAAAACGAAATAAAAAACAACAACATGTGAACCGCAACCTTAGAATTAGACCTTTTTTGCAAGATCTTTTACTTGCTAATTTTTTTTTCAGTTTAGACTAAATTAAACAAACTCAGGGCTACAGGATTAGTTTCGAGATGACAAAACCAAACCAATCAAACCAGGCTTTGTTGGTACCATGATACTGATCATCAACTTTATCAACTCAGGCTTTGATCCTGAGTTTAGGTGTGACATCAGCAGCGAACAGCCAATCACATGCTGAGAAAGAGTGAAACTGCGAGAGAAGGAACGCGATTCACTTCTCTCTTCTGCAGAATATTACGAGATTTAAAAATATGAAGAATTTAAACAAATTTACACGGCGAGTAGAAAATGAAAAGAGGACAGCTAAAAGAAAAAGGCTTTCTCTTTTAGTGCAAGTAAAAGTTGTGAAGTTAGTTTATACAGTTGATAAAGGTAGAGATAATTGAACATTTAAACTCACATGTAGTCATTTTATGGCTTAATCTATTCATTCTAAAGCGCATTTCATTTTACCTTTATATAATTGTGCATTTAAACTGCATAATAATCATAATGGATAAACAAAATGTTTACATGTGTGATCGATTAAGCGTATTATACATCATAAATAATAGTTAAATCATACAAAATAAATATTCTAAATAAGCATTACTAAAAGCCAGACAATTTTGTCGTTAAGAAGCATTTGCTATGTAGTGATCTTTTAATTTGGAGTAGAAACAGGTGGAGTGACTTTATCGCATCAGACATGTGTCACTTTGCTCACAGCTGATTGGTCCAAGTTCGGTTTGCAACCTCTTACCTGGAACATAACCTGCCCTGGCCCAGGTTAGCCGTGGAGCGTAAGTTACTATGGCGATGAACACTGCTAAAAGCCAAACCACTTTCATGGTGCCTAAAACCCAGGGTTGGTGCAAACTAAACTGAAACATACCTGGCTAGCCCCCTAAACCGGCTTCATGGTATAGGCCCCTGATGTCAGGTGGAAGGGTATTCCACAGTCTTGGGCCGGCAACAGAAAAAGCCAGATCCACTTTAGTTTCCAAGGGAGATTTAGGAATTGCGAGAAGTAAACAATTAAGTGATTTTTGAGGTAGTTGAGGTCTACATGAATTCATATGAATTAAATTAGTAATATATTCTGGGGCAGGCCATGGACAGCTAACACCCAGTAACACCCTATAATGAATCAGATGCAACTTAACCAAAACGGGGGTAATATGCTCCCTTTTCCTAGTACAACACAACAATTTAGACAACAGAAGGAATGAAGTATATTGTGTACAACAGGGTTTTCAGTAAAGTTTCCATAATGTTGACCATTTAGAGGCCTTAGAAAAATGTGTATCAAATATGATAAGAGTAGGCTTTATAGGCACAATCACACAGACAAAAATCTGTGCTAAATAAGATAATAAAAAGATATTTTGAAGAATGTTTTGTCCATACAATGTAAATGGAGTCCAAAACCAGACATTTATTGACTTTTTGTATGGATACAAAAAGCAGTAACTGATGACAGAATGTTAATTTTTACATATTTCTTTTTAAGTGAATGCAAATTATTTACAAATATATTACTTGCAGTCCCTGAATTAAATGCACTCCTTTGTATGAATATGAGACATTTGTGTCTCTGTACTCACCAGCTGCATTGACCATGAGCCAGCCCTCCTCGTCCACTTCCGGAGACCCTGGTTTTGGTACAGTTGGTTCCTGAGTTGTTTCATTCACGCTTCCAAAGAGCAGGTTTGTGAGCCGTTGAAACATGGTTATAAATTACGCGTGATTGTACTTAATAATAGATGGTGAACTGGATTGCCTTGTACACGGGTCTCTCTGGCAGATGTTACGAGCAGATCTCAGCAGAACGACTTCAGCCAGACCTTTAATAAAGGAAAAATGTGACTATAAATGTAAACACTGTGATAGTCTCTGTTTTGAATTATATCATCTAATCAAGGCTTGGTTAGAAACCACACCTGACAGGATCAGGCTATGAGCTATTTTAAACTCATAACTCATTTTGAGGTCAGGTTTCATTCTGAAATCAGAGCATCTTTTTTTTTTTTTTTTACAGGCCTGGCATAAAGTAGGGATGAATTAAAAAAAAAAAAGTAATAATAATAAGCACTTTACATAATTGCTTTCCCCATCCATGCACACTTAGAAATTCACAACATTCAGAGAACATTGTGGTTTTAGTCATCAGACTAAAGACATTTTCTAAATGTGAGTGCCATTTTTGTGTATATTTGTTCATTATGGCCACAAAGATGGATGAACAGAATTTTGGGAGTGCATTGTTGGACCCCAGCTCTATTGTTGGAGTCCATCTGTCGTTCTCCAGTTGGGGGGGGTGTGCCATTGAAACAATGCCTACATTTTCTCCGAAAACATAGCATCTGTATCATGAGGAAATGTTTTAATTTCAATGTTTGTTTGTTTTTGAATGCAGGATTCATTTAGCAGCATTTATCAAATAACGTTTACTGTAACTTATGTCGATGGTTTTGTTTTGCTCTTTCGCTAGTCATCCAGATGTCGAGGAAAACACAAGGGGAACTCATTTATCATTTTGTGCAAATACACTGTAACTCATTAAAAAAAATTTGAAGAAGAAATGTAAATGACAAATAATGCAAACGTCAAATATGCATCAATGAAACAGCGCAATATGGCTATAGAATATTATGATTAAGATGGTATGAGCATGTGTGATAGACCTACATACAAATTTGTATACGTTACATGCATATATAGGCTACAAACAAAACAATCTGCGAATTTAACGTTATAGATTTTCTCACATAAAACCGAGGCTTAAGTAAGACATAGTTAGCCTACCTGGTTCTTTATAGAGCAACCAATTTTCCGTCGTCTAATTCGTACAAAATAAATCTTTGTTTTGTTTTTTTGGTAGTTTCTGAAGTAAGTTAGATGTGCAGAATATGCTCTTTTGTTGTGTGTTTATTATTTGCAAATGATAACACCGCAGTAAAACGTTAGATCCCAACGAACAGCTGATAATAAAAACAAGAAGACCAGCGAGGTAGCTCCGCCTACTGCTGTGGGCTAGTCCAATAAGATTCGTACACAAACCGAGAGGTGGAGCCAGAATTTAACGGGGTATATTATCCGTTTGTCATCTATAGCTGACCTGGGAGCAGTTTTTAACATTAAACTATAAAACTCACGGGTGGACCGTAAGTAAAACTGATTCCAGTTCAGTTGTGGAGGAAAGGAGTTGGACATGTCGAGGGGCGTGTCAATCAACAAAATTTGAAAACTGCAGAATGTGCCGCAGCAACGGACACTCACTCGGACAGTATTTACATGGAGAGTGGAGACCAGAGCAATTTACCTTCATGTTGTTCCAAACCATTATGGCTTGCTTACTGTTCAGTGGAACACTAAAAAGGGAATATTAGCAGAATATCTCAGTCACTTACACTGTATGGGAAAAGACACAATAAGAGTTAATGACGGAGGTTAAATTTGTTAGGTGTATTTTTCAGCATCTTTCCGCATACGCGCCTTTAAATAGTCTACTGTAAATGGTGCCACTTTCCACTAATAATAACAACTTGTAATTTTCTTACAGTTCTGTTATTATTAGGGTAGAAATAAATTAATTAACGTTAAACACCTTTTAAATCAAAATTCATTTCAATTAAAAAAAGATCCTTAGATATATTTAAAACGACCGTGGCAGTATGCAACGTGCTCTTTAAATAAAGTTAAAAGTCACATTAAATAATTTTAAATCGAATTGATATGCCTATATTTTGGCCTGCTAAAAGCGTAATAAAGATTTTTGCGTTTTTAGTGCACTTCATCAAACATTGTGGAATGTGGACACAATCATGAGAGCCAGAAGACCGTTAAAAACGACGCAAAATAACTATGTATTACCACAAGGTGGAGCCATAATCAAAATTGTACTTTCACACACTAAATTCATCCCATGCTCGTCCTGACAATCTGTTGAAAAATGCATTGTGCACTTGTCAACTTATCAAAATTTGTTAATAAAACATCTCCAGAACATCTCAGTGTATATAAGGTCTTGACTTGACGATAAAATAAAACGTGATCTGACAGCTTGTGAACATTTCTTAAACGCTGCATCTGTACAAACCAGGTATGGCATAGCTGTGTTTTGATAGTAGACTACAGATTTATGTTGCACATGCTAATTATATTATCCTTGATTGTGCATACTTTGGAGATGGCAAACATTTCCTTCACAAAAGCTTTAATTTAAATGAACAATGATCTGGCTTTATACACACATTGGCTTGGAGCCGCGAAGTAAACAATTAATTTAGATTGGCTAATTTGCATGATATTGATAGGCACGAATTAAACAATTCACTTGTGTGTACTACCTGCGGAGTGCGCTTGGGAACATTCACACCTAGGCAGCAGTCAAGTGCTGGGTAATTAAATGAAACACTGACGACAGCGGTGGCTGTAGGCTGTTCTTTTGGGCGGGTCCAAATGGACGTATACCCACTCAGTCTGTCAGACTGTTTTAAATAAGTACAGACTAACTAATTGTAGTCCATTTCAGATCAGTGTTCAGTGTTAACGTTACAAGAACTGCGAATTGGCGAGGACGCTACATTTTAAGGACTATCTGTAGAGGAGCGTTTCAGCGAAATTTTACCCCTGAAAAGTAATTGGACTGGATTGTTAAAACTTAAGAGTTCAGAATGCCTCGGTCTTTCCTGGTAAAAAAGTATTTCACCAGCAAGAGGCCAAACTACAGCGAGCTGGAATGTCAGAACGGTGAGTTTTGCTCCTTTAAAAAAATCGAATCAATCTAAACGTAAAATTATTTTAAAGTGTAAAATTGGCACCTAAATTAGTTATTCTGATCAAAGTACCCAGGGATTGCATTTGTGTCATCGGAACATTGGACATATTAACATACATATAAATCGTTTTAATAATAAAAAAAATCTATTTGGCAGTTGTATTTTCGATCATTTCCCTTGTGGAATTTTAATCTATACACAGCGCCCTTTCTTCACTGGATCTGGTTGCATGTGATGCACATGTGTTTTTTGAGTTTCTACTTCTGTTGCAACTGAGTGTCCTGTGCTTTTCACTGGCAATCACTTATATTGTAAAATACCAAGTCCAAAAATTCTATAGCCACTAATATGGTTGTAAATATCATTAGAAACTTATTTTTCTCTTCCTCTCATCCATCAGATACTCTGCCAGACAGATACCCACTTGCAGAACTTCCAGCAGTCAGCAATGACTTCCCAGTGACTTGCTTGACCACTGGACTGGTTTGGGATGTCAGCTTGCTACCTTCCCTGCACAATCCCACATCCCCATCCACTAGCCAGGGCCCGCTGGACCTTAGCTCCCCGTCCAGCAGCGTCAGCTGCAGCAGCAGCGGGGAAGAAGATGAAGGACGCACATCAGACCCACCGAGCCCAGATTCCTCAGACACCTACCACCCCCAACAGACCAGCAGGCCGAGACGCAACAACAAGAACAGGGCAGGACAGAGAGAGGACAAGAGCGAGGCCACCGTCCCAGTCACTCGACCGGCCTTCTTCTGCAAGCACTGTCCCAAAGAATACAACAGTCTCGGTGCCCTAAAGATGCACATCCGCTCACACACTCTACCATGCGTCTGTCCCACCTGTGGAAAGGCTTTCTCCCGACCCTGGCTGTTAAGAGGACACATTCGCACACATACAGGTAAATCTATTGTTTTGGGTTTTTTTCTTAAACAAACTTACAAAATGCCTTACTAGCACTCAATATGGTTAATGCTAATTTTGCATTGTGTTTATAGTTTAAAGATGTAGATATAAATATCTTAAATTTTCTTTTGGAACTCTCTAAAATCTCTTTTTGCAATCACTTCATTTAATGCAACACCGTTAGTTTAGTGATTCACTCAGTCAAGTGAGTTTGTTCTCAATAGAATTGCTTTTCATTGATCACTCATTGTGTTGACATCTTTTTAACAATGACACAATAGGACAATCTTATCAATCATTAGTGTGAGAGCAGAGATAAGCAAAGATAAGTTGATCAAGAATGCCACTTGTTATCCTCCTTGCTGAGTAGCCACTTATTTTCTGTGCTTGTGGTTGATTCAATCAGGTTACCATGTGACTGTTAGCTACTTCGACAACATGTTTTTTTTTCAAAGATATGTACTTTTAGAACAGACATTTTATGATTACAAGTGCATATTTAACGGTAGCTTTAAATCGTTTTTTCCCCTCAGGTGAGCGTCCATTCTCCTGCCCACACTGTAACCGTGCCTTTGCAGACCGTTCTAACCTGCGTGCGCACCTGCAGACCCACGCAGATGTAAAGAAATACCAGTGCAACACCTGTTCTCGCACCTTCAGCCGCATGTCCTTGCTGCAGAAACACAGCGCTGCCGGCTGCTGTCCCTCCACGGCCTGAGGACACCGGGAGACATTTTATTCTCCTTCAGGACTCGGTGCCTTGTGAGATAATAATGACCGTGCGCTGCTTCTCTCAACACCCGCGCATATATGCAATATGCAACAGGAGAAGGATGATGCGGCATTTAAGCAGACTTCTTAAACATAACATGGTCGACACATTTCCAAAATGCCACGTCAGACTTTTTTTTTCTTAACCAAAATACTTCAAATGAAGGAATTATGAATGTTAAAAGTATAATAGCTGTTCAGCTTGGAGTCCTGAAGCAGGGACAGCTGCTGTCAGGTTGGGGGTGGGCTCACTATGGTTGGGTATGTCTCTCAGCATGACACACACGCACACACGCAAACATATGCACACAGACAGACAGCTGTTCTGTGGTGCGGAGGCAGTGTGCTAACAGGTGCCCTGGCCCTGACCGTCACATCTCTCTGATAACAGGTGGCGTCTGCCAATTTCTCTAGAAACACAGTTTGTGAGTCGTAATAGACCACAGTTGACTGTGGTGTGTGTTTTTTTTTTTGTGGGTTGTAACCTGCATGCGCATGGTTCTTCGCTTGTTTTTACTGATGTTTGTTCTTTTCACCACACACTTATTTTATTTTACTCTCTGTGTCCTTTATCACTCCTTTTGTTGTACAGGGACTGAGTTTTAAAATGCACTCCAGTTTACCAAAGAGTATTGAAGTCCTGTCATAGTGTACTATTAAAACAAATGATTGGACATTTAAACCAAAGCCATGCTACTTTTTGTAATTTAAAAAAGTTTTTCTTTTTTGTACCTCAATGTTTTTTCAAGTGATGACACGCAACACTTCTGTATTTTTATCTGATGTGAAGAAAACGAGTCTTAGTAAATAGCCATCAATATTTTTCATATTCTGTTCACGATGCATGTGGACATTTCAACCCTAATATGTCACATTTTACTGACAATTTCATGCATGATTTTTTTTCTTTTGAATGAAATTGAATGAGTTCAGTGCAATTTTTTTTTAGCATACTTTGTTTTTTTATATACATTTCATGTCTCTTTGTATTTGTCCAAATCTTTTCCACCCAATAAAATAATTTAAGTTTATACAAAGACTTTGATTCATGCTCACTTGTTTTGGATTCACCACAGTTACAAAGTGTCAAAAAAAAACTCATACTGGTAATCTGATGGCTCATGCTATTTGAAGCTGTTGAAATGCATTATCAGGAAGAGCGGTGCTTCATTTCCCATGAATAGGAGTGACTCACTGGTTTGTAACTGTGATGTTTGCTGGGTGGCAGGTGAATGCATTATGACAGCAGAGGGACAACCGCATGCACCTGCCCCACACACCTGTCCTACTGCACGCACACACTCACTCGCTCTCCGCAAACAAAACGGTTTACCCAGAACAGACTCCTGGCCTGCTTATGCATACGGATGTGTGTTGATCTTTTTGTGTATGCACGCCACGGTCAGTGCAGCAGATCGGTTTTATATACAAGACATAAAGATGTCATTGTGGCCTGATGGCGTTTTAGTCATCTGAGCGCTCTGTGTTCGTTCAAACTGTAATTTTGCCTCTGGAGGTATTGCTGTGAGGCAAACTGATGGAATGTCTTGCATAAATATTTTCATGTTGGAAGCTTTGCTTAAGAGCGTTGGAAGAGTTGCGTGTGTATGCTGCATTGATGTAAGGTGCCTCTATCTG
Source organism: Semotilus atromaculatus (assembly GCA_031834385.1). NCBI lineage: Eukaryota > Metazoa > Chordata > Actinopteri > Cypriniformes > Leuciscidae > Semotilus > Semotilus atromaculatus. The sequence goes on from JAULUF010000020.1 coordinate 9,784,014, forward strand.
CTGACCTCAAAACCTGGCATGTGTAACTGTAATGACTAAATAATCATACTGAGCTAGAATCAAATCTCTGCTATGAAAGCCTGTTTCCACCTTGGAATTAAAACTTTATATCACACAATTGCAACTTTATATGTGACTTGTATCTCTTTATTTTTCAGTTTTGACTTTGAATCTCAGAATGTTTTATCACGATTGCGACTATTTCTCACAATGCAGCTTTATATCTCACAATTGCAACTTTGTGACCTTAAATCTCATAATGTTACGACTTAATATCTCAACTAATATCGCAACTTTGTACCTCACAATGTAACTTCATATCTCACAGGTGTGAATTTGTATCTCATAGTTCTGACTTTGAATCCCACGATTGCCACAATCTCACAGTGTTATTTTGTATCTCACATTTGCAACTTCACAGTTGTAATCTTAAATCTGACTTCATATCTTAATTGCAACTTTGTTTCTCATAATGTGATTTTCTATCATGCAATTGCGACTTGTGATTTTTCTATCGTGCAATAACGATTGCAGCTTTATATCTCACAATTGCGCCTTTGTACCTCAAAATGTTTGACTTAATATCTCACGATAGTAACTTTATCTCAGAATCGTGACTTATATATATTTGAGAATATATTGACTTATATTGTGCATCGTTTATTTCGTAGTTTAAACTTTCTCGCAATTACCTTTTACATTTTCTACTCTGAGGTGGAAACAGGCTTTCATACTCTGTTGTCCATACAGTTGTAAAAAATTAGGATGTAAAAAGCTAAAATGGATCTTCCAACAGCACTTGTGCTGTAAGCTCCTAGTGGAAACTGGTCTACATTAATCAGACCGAACTGTTGAATCCAGACAGTGAGTCAGCTGCTGTCAGGAGCAAGAGTGAGTTCTCATTGTAAGTGTAGGTGCGTTTGTGGAGCATGAGGTAAGTCCTTCCATGTGCTGTCCCAGATCTGAACGTCTGAAAGAGTGTTAGTATGAGGAGCCTTTTCCCGTTTAGTCACTCAACCACTCACAGACAATCACAATCTCTGGAATGCATGTGTCAGGTGCTGACATGTAGTTTACGACACTGAAGTGTGATCCTTGGGGGGTGCTGGTTTGGAAAGAATTGTTTAAGCTTCACATTTTGGTGATGCAATTGGGGTTGCATTCGTCTTTAGGTGCAGTGCAACAGTGGAAGGACGCTATCCTCCAAATGCTCTGGAAAACCGACAGGAAAACATCTGTATGAAATGGAAGCAGAAGAGTTACATGTGGTCGATTTGTAACAAGCCCAGAGGGGAGGGAGAGGCGGTCTAATGAGATGACGTTATCGGAGTTGCTGTGGGAAACTTAAAAGTAGAAATTCCTGATAAAGCTCGACTCTGTTTCGTCAGAAAGTATAGAGACCACATGCTAGTATATCTGATTCATCAAACTTATCCAGGCAAAAAAAAAAAAAAGCACATTTCCAAACCTGGAAAGTGTGCGGTGAGCCAACACGTCAATGTGCCGCCAGAGAGTTTGCTGTAACGCAACCCGCAGCAATATTTAGTGCATATTCTGTGCTAAGAAATGAGAACTAAATATGCACTCTCATACAGTCGTTCCTAAGGGATAATGAGACGTCTGGCTCTGAAATCGGAGAACTTCTTCCCCACTGCGCGTTCCCAAGTGCAAGAACGTTCACTGTAATTTACCAAAAGTGGCTGCTGCTGCTGCCATAAAGCATGTGTTTAACATTCCAGCCCTTTTCTCAAGGCTTGTGTGTGCCTTTTATACTCCCTTTCTTTTGCTCTTGCTCAACTTTGCATGGCTAAATTTGAGCACAAGTATGATGCGTCTTTGCCTTACTTCACATGAGGATCATCTCTCTCCCTCAGAGACACCAAAAGTCCCAGGCAGGAAATGGGAGTTTACATTGGCCTGACTTTGCATGGAGAGAACAAGTGGGCTCAAGTGTTCAGTGACTGCAGCGGAGCCCCATCCCCCCACTCAAGATTCCCTCCTACGCCTGCTCTCCCACTCAGTCAGGGGGAGAACGCTGCAAGGGCCTTGGCCAAGACTTGGGGCTCGGGGCCTGGGATACAGGAAGAAGCTGTCAGCCTCTTATAAACACGAAGGGTTTTGCACCCACGACAAACTAGCGCCTGAGGGAATGCTCCAACACCGCCATACTGTCTGTGTCAAACCGACTGAATGCAAAAAGTCAAGCGTTTCTCACCACAGGTATTCTAAACTTCATTACAAGCATCTCTGCTGTTAGTACCTCAGAACGCTGTTATGTCTGCTGTGTCAGAAGGCAAAGGCACTCATTGGCCAGTCAGTCAATGAATTAACAGACAGAGTTCAAGTATGAAAGAAAGTGCTTTCGGACCGCCTTCATCTAAAACAGTGGTTATACAAAAATATACACTACAAAAATAAAGTGTAATTTAATTTTTTTTATAAGAAACCCCAAAAAAGTGTATTTTATTGTTTTTAAAAAAAAATTCAATTCAATTGTATTAGTTGTTTTATAAAGTGTATATTATATAAATGTGTATATTTTATAAATTTCCGAAAAATCACTACAAAAAAATAGTTTATTTCATAATATATATATATATAATATATATTAAATAAATAAAAAAATTTGGGAAATGTATAAAATATATATAAATTACTTATTTGTATATATTACAAATTAGATGCGAATTTCAAGAAACTGATGGGGCTTAACTACTGTTTGTCTTAACTACAGCAATATTTATATAAAAAAATATAGCATTGTGTTGCTTGCAGTTTCCGCTGAAAGCTATTTTTTTTAAAAGGTACTGTGCTTTGATCTGCAAAAATGTTCATTTATAAATTAACATGCTGGTTTCAAATGCTCCGTCAGACAGCATTGTTATTCTTTAAAACAAATGCCAGACTGCAAGATCAGAATTGTGGGAAATCATAAGCATCGAAGGACACATCTGTGCCACCTTTAAAATTTACCAGATGGAGCCATTTAAGTGGACAGATCTACAAATAATGGATTCAGACATGGCTTGATGACTTCCTACTTCCATATACTACATTTTCAGGTTCTGGACACAATCTATGCAATCGAGTGTAATTCCTTTCAGATGTATTTTCTTTATTTCAGGTTAACACAAGTACAGAACACACGTATGAATCAGTGGCATGAGAAACTGAGCGCAGTTTAATGTCAAAGTTTTGTTTATTTATAAGGATGTACTGTAGGACTTGACAGATGAGAGAATCACACATTTCTATCTCAAACTTCACCTCGCATAACCCACATCTTTCAATGTCTGTCATCAATCAGATGTGCCCTAGTACGAACACTATGAGCCTAATTACAGACAGATACTTCTGCATCAACTTCTCCGAGGTCTCCCATGAACAATAGCATCTAAACAAAACCACCAAACAAAATGCAAACAAAGGCCCTCATCTCCCTCTCCAAGAGCTTCAGAGTTTGCCAGAGGGCCGCTGGAGAAGCGGAGAGACCTTATTACAGAATAATGAATCACACACTCACTAAGTCACAGGGTTGCTGAAGATGAATGTGCTCTCTGTTGGTTTTCCTGGAGCTGCGTGTTTACTAACCAATGACGCAGGCTGCACTTGATCAGAGACATGTGTTTCTGAGGTCTCAGTTCCAGTGAGAAGCGAGGGGAAGGAGAGCCGAGCGCGAATGTGTGGCGCCTGGGCTCCCTTGGCCCCGACTCTGCCACACACACAGGGGTTGGGGTAACTGTGGGGGTCATGCTGAGAAAAATAAACCGTGTAAACCTCAGGACAGGAAGCAGACTGCAGCGAGGAGATCCACATTAAGCGAGAGCATGAAGCCTCTTATTTCAGTCCATGCACTGATCGTGAACCTCAAATCAAATGCCAAAATTCATTGGCAAACACTCAGATGTGTTGGTGAAGGTGCTCAAGAAGCATCTCACAGTAACCTTCCTAATTATATCAATTGAACCTAAAGGTCTGCCCACTAGTGGTACGAGCTATTGCAAAATTACTGTTATTAAACAGGTTTCACTGCTGTTTTACAGCCATGCAACAGGTAGTCCTATGTTTAATGTTTGTACACAACACATTTACCTTGTTAATTTATTCAACTTATGTGTAAAATGGTTACAAATGCATTTGTTACATATAAACGTAGATGGTCTAATTTGATACTAAAAAGTAAGACTGATTGCCCCTTGACTAACCGCTATTGGTCATAGTACTTAAAACACAGTCTTAACATATTGGCTATGTTTATGCAACTGGCCCCAGAGTCCCGACTGTGACACAGGAAATTTCTCACGGTCAAACGTGACTTAACAAACGGGCAAGAAGAAATTACAATAATAGTGTTTGGACTGCTTTTTACATACAGATTAAGTCGTGTTATGTTCCAGTCAGCTCAGTTTCTGATTTACGGTAGTATCGTTTTGTTCCAAGCAACAATCTACAGAGTGTGTGCGCATTTGTCCTCGGGGTTCCCCTGACAAAGCAGGATCTCTGATCTGAATATTCAACATGTTGGATATATTTATCATTTGAGATCGGTGCGGCCCCCACGCTCTTCCGAGCAGATTCTATAGAACCATCGAGACAATCGGGACTTTACAGGATGGGACCAAAATTGGCCTGATTATATTGTAGTGTGTTGGTGACTTAAAGAATACATTTGTAAATAACTTCACTGCAAAAAAAGAAACATTAATATATATTCACTATCAATTTGTTGATTATATAAACTTCCTTAAGACAAGATAACGCTTTTTTTTATAGTATTGTTTTAAGCATAAATTCAGCAAAATATTGTTAAAGAAAAAAATATTGATTGTTATGGAAAAATATGAAAAAGTGAAAAAGTGAAAAAGATTTATTTAACATAAATGTACTATGTTTATTGTTAATTCATTTGAATGATTAATGTTAATTTATATAGCTTGAAATAGTATGTAAAAATGTACTTTAACCTAGATTAATAATTGCAGTAAAAGTATTGTCTTTTGCATTGTATGTTAAAGTTATGTTAAAATAACTTATTATAAGGTGAAACAATAATGTTGTAATATCCGACCCTTTGGGGCAGTTCAAACAAACAGACTGCAATTCCATTTGCTGCCACTATAGTGTAGAATTCACATCTTTAAGGTCTAATAGAATAACAATTCCTCAGGTGTTTTTTGTTGAATTATTAGTCGTTTATCATCATTCATGACATATTGTACCAATTATGATTTAAGACCATGACCCACACACCACTTACTCTACATATCCTCATCAATTGCTTAAAGTCATGTAGAAATGCCTAATGACTCAAGACAAAAAATTCTTGCCAAAGCAAGAGAAACATCCTTGACTGTAAAAATGAATGAAGGCGTTGGCTGAAAAACTAAGCGAGGGGGAAGTGAGGCACATGAAGGATGCAAGTCCAATTTTAGGTCTGGCTCGCAGGTCGTACTTAACTTGTTCCTGACCATAGCGGCTTGTATCCTGTGCTCAGCTCCCACTGCCCAGGCTTTTCCTCACACATGCGGAGGGAAAAGAGTGCTGTTATTCACAGGCTCAACCCCAGATGGACAAGTGTCAAAACTTTACTGTTAGATCAATGGTACCTCACGGCATTTCGAGACTATAACTCTTGAATTTCCTGTTGTCGTCGACCTGTAAAAGGGGGCGTGAACTACTGACTGGGTGTGTTCTGAACAACTGTCCTTCAAATATAAAGAACAAAAATTAATGCATGACTGATGAAAAGCTGTTTATAAACCGGAGTCACGTGGGGTGGCTCTTAGTTTACCGAACTAACTAAACAATTTAACACAAACTAACACTCAAGCATACACAGTATATCTACAGCTGTCATATAACATCATGCAACCCACCAGCACCTTCCCCCAACACAAATACATACGTCCAGGGGTGGTCTTTTGTTGCAGAGAGACCAAACAGCAGCCCATGACGAGAAGCCTTTTGCAACCTCACAGTCACCCAGATCTACAGGCAGTCTCTAATCCTCATATGAGGCATCGTTCTGATCTTCTCATCCTGTTGTTTGGAGAAGTTTGACAACCCACAATCTCTAAACTAACATATTATGAGAGGGGGGGATTCGCTCATTAATGTCAGAGATCTTGAGCAGGAAATGAGATGAAACTCCTCCAAAACTCACAAACACACGCATTCATATTCTCATACAGGCTAGCAGGGGTGCAACACGCGATATGTGAGATTTGACTCCGGACATCCCTCTTTTGGGGGGTTTAAAAGGCTCATTATCGTGAATATAATGTTTATGTATTTTCTGCATATTTTTTGGGGGGCCCCCCAAGAGAAAATGGCTCCATATGCGTTGCATATCAAGCATAGCCCATATTTGCGCCCCTACACGCCTGTACCTTCTAAAATTAATGAATACATGTTAAACAGAGCAGATCTTCTTGCCATCTTGTTCTCTTCTGTCAGTTTAACAACTCTCATGCTGAAGTGATTAGACTGCAGCTTGTTGTTCTCCCTTCCCAAAACTAAAAAGGCTTCACGCAAAGAATGCTGAAAGACTTGCCACCCAACTGAGCTTTGGGTTATAGGAATGCTGGCTTGCCTTGAAATATAAAGACTATATGAGCCATGAACATACGGACTAAAATCTAAAATTTCTCACAGGTCAAGTCCCCCGTGTTTTTAAATATTGTCATGGTGTATAGACCAAAGCATTTTTCCTATATTCAGCTCCTTTACTCTCTCTGACATCAGTTTGCGATTCAGAGACTCTGTGGTGACCATGAAATCTAGAAAGAGAGGGAGATCTAATAAGTGAACCTTGGGAGGACATATATAATTAAGTTTACTGCAAAAAACTATTTAAAAACGAAGATATGTCGAGAAGCAAAACTTTGTTAAAAAGATAATAAGAGGTGTTTTATAAGATATTAAACATAATAAATATACATAAAATTAATAAATACATATAGAATCATTTAATCATTTGTTATCATTGTTATCATTTGAGTATGATTACAATTAATAACTATTTTATTTAAAAGACAACCTAGTTCTGAGTTCACCAAACTGATAATAAATCAGAAAAACAAATCAAATATATAAAATAAATATAAACCTTATACAACAATATCTTCAGTTAAGATGTTTAGATATTTTTGCTGAAAAAGTCAAAGATAGTTATTAAGAAAATGCTTTTTTTGCGATATTCTAAAAGGTATAGGATTCATCATCATCTTTAGTGCTAGGTAACATAAGTATAAGAATCACTCTTCCTCTTTTGCTTCTTCACTTACAACACATACACAAAGTTAATTGTGTGTTTAAGCAACGTAGACCGCAGGGCCTTTTACAGCACTGTTTTAATGCGGAGCTCTATCAAAAGAACCCTGTCTCTCACTGCAACGCTAAATGAATGACACTCGCCCACCATGCCGGACATTCACACCTTAGATCAAAGAACTGTAGGATAACGGCTTTTGCTCACATAGCAGTAAGCTTCGGCCAGTCCTCCTCCACCCACCCTCACTTTTAACACCCCAGTGATAAGTCTGAAGTGGGCAAATGGCACAAACACCTGTCTGCAGTTCAAACACTGTCATCGTCCTTGTGCAATCACCTGTCGGCCATCAGCTGTGAAAAGGCTTCTCACTTTTACGAAGCAGGAAGGGGATTTTCATTGTCTCTGTGATATGGTCGGTTTGTTAAGTGGTTCGAGTCTATGTGCATGGACCAGAGAGCTTGAATCCCCCTCTAAATGGCCCTTTACAAAACAAACACTGGTGTTTGCTTAGAAAGATGCATTAAATGCATGCATTAAAGAGTTGGTTGACACCTAAGTGAACTTTAGTGTAATGCAACTTTAAAATAGTCCCCAGTTTGTTTTTAACTCAATTGTGTAGGTACACTTACTCATAAAAAAAAAGAAAAAGAAAAAAGTTTTATGCGTACAATGAGAACTATTGTAAATCTCAACAGAGTCAGAGAGAGGAAACGCAGAAAAGAGGGATGAGGAGAACAAGAGAACATCAGAGGGTTGAGGGAGGAAATCCCACAGCAACCTGACCTCCATTTGAGCCAACATTACACATGAGTTCACCTACTGTCTCTCTTTCCCTTTCTCTCTCTCTCTGGGTGTGGTAGGTTACGGTACATCAAAAGCTCCATGTCTCTAGACTATTCCCATTTAGGACATTTTGGCAAAAACAAGCAAGGTGTCACCGGCCACTAAAACACAGGCAATTTTTGAAACAAACATCTAAACAAAGCACACAATTATATCTCTCCCATTTAAACACGCACAAAACCGAGCAAGTGCATTCCCACAGTCTTGCGAAGCAGCAGAGATAGAGGTCTCTTAAAGCGCTGCATTCCTCTGCACTCATCCACAGTAGGGGAAACAGAGCCCTCTCTATCATCTCCTCATTCAGAAAGCTCATGGTCTGCATGTGATTTCAATATGGACACGGCAAGTCAACTGAGGGTCTGTTCACATTCATGCTAATGCGAGAGCGGCTGTTGATACGTTTCAGCGGGAAATTAAACAAATCTTTTGGAATTTATATGTTCTTATTTGTCACAAAGAGATCAACAAGCAAACTAAATAAATGTGTTTTTTTTTTTTTTTTTGTCAAAGGGAAACACATGCTCAGATTTGTCCTGGATAAAAAGAAAACTAATAATAAAAATAATATGAATACAAAAAATTTATATTGAATTGTCTCGGTTTAAGAATTCTTAGACCTTTTCCAGGAGGAAATGGCAAACATGATTAATTCAAAAAAAATTTTTTTTTTTTTTTTTGTGTTATATAGAGAAAGGTTTGTCTTGGGAATTTTATGGTTAAAACAAGAAGAAGAAAAAAACAAGAGTGGAGTAAGAAAAGAAAAAAAAATATATATATATGAAAAATTTGTATTGAAAAAAAATACAAATAATAATGAAAAATAAAACAAAATATATATGTATAAAATATATGAAATGTATTATATAGTATAATATAAAAATGTTCTTGTTTATTTAATTATCTTGTTTTAAGACAGGACAAAATAAATTAAGGAAATTATTTTTAAATGTGTTTAATTGTACAAGAAAGCCTTATGTAATGAAATGAAAAAGGTTGCACTGATTTGTCTGGTATGTTTATCTACATTTTGGTCCAGTGGCACTGAAACTCATCAGTCAGCCTGACCCGATTTCTTTTACTTACTAAATAACTGTTACAAGGTTCTTCTTATACCTGCTCTCACAAGAGCATAAAAAGAGCTCTGTCTTTTCCGCCAAGGCAGCAAATTAGTGTTAGTGAAGGATATGGCAAGTGCAATGACGGGTGGGGGTGGCCGAGGCACCTTGCAACAGCTGGACTGAATTAGCCAGGGGGATCGGGGGGTGTGGGGGGGCTCTGAGACTGCTGGCGCCAGGAGCAGGCCAGCAGGTCAGGGTGGATGAAGATTACCAAAACACAAGCGGGCAGCCATGCCCTGCGGAGGGACGGGGAGGGGGGGAGCAGGGGTTCCTGGCTCACAGGCCTTCAGCTACAGGATGGGGCGGCAGGAGGACTTCCACTTCCTGTCAGATAACCCTTTCCTGTCCATATGACATCCAGAGAAAGAATGCCTGAAAAGAAAAACAGTGGATGCAGATATTCACGTGATAATGAAATATCGAACAAGGCACCGTTTCAAGAACACCGAACAAGCTTTTTCTGAGCTTTTTCTTTCCCGTCATAGTTCATATCTGCGAGCGGACATGACATGAAATCAAGATATTTAGAATTAGTGGGAGAACGGAATGAAAACATTGCTGTAAAGATCTAAATATAGACGTTTTATTAGATTTGGAAGCCAAATGGTTATGTATAAACACACTTAGCCATCACGTCTGGATGTGAAGTGGGGAATGTTCAAGAACAAATTCCATATGAGGCAGAGAAACACAGACATTACGGATAGATATTTGTAGGACTGTAAATTCATTCTCCAACATGCAAACACTTTTCTTTTCTTTTTTACAGTCTATGGCAAACACTCAGAAAACAGCAAATAGTTACTTAAAACTACTTTTGTTTTGCCATGGTCTCATCACTTGGTGTCACAACATGCTAAAAGAGGATCTATAATACAATTGCAAACTTACAAATACAGAAAAAAGTGTGTATGAAAGCTTTGTAAAATAATGGTAAATTTCAGTCTATGAACAATGATTTAGTCTCTTCAGTTAACTTTACGGTTAAAGTGGCACATGGGGCCATCTAGCGGCCGATTACAATATAGCATCCCTTCAAATAGTGCTAATTAAAATGATTAAGATCTCACAGCTAATTTTGATCGTCATTTAGTAAAGGTATTTACATTCAAGTGACTTGAATTAACAGTGCAGTAATTGCATAATCAGACCTGGAGAATCCTAGGTTAGTAGTAATAGTTTTCATAAAGACTGTGTTCCATCACTGTTCGACTGGACAGAATGTATTTCAGAAGACGTGACTGGGCACTGTTCTGTATTTCATCAGTAGTCTTAAGTCTAATGTAAAAAGCAAATTGTCCAAACACTTATCAAACTCCCGCTAGCCACACCTGCACAATCACTATCTATCCACACCAGTAACTAGACAATACCAGTAGATGGCGCCAAACGCCCCTCACTTCAGTACTGGGACAAAACCAAGTTATACAGCGCAGAAATACTGTGCGTTTATTTACAAATACATTCTTTTGGATTACTCTGATTAACATGCCTATTCATGATTATAATGGTCCAGCCTCCTGTATAACCCGTTTTCTCACAATTTTCTTTTTATTTTATTACTTATAATAATTCTAAAATTGGACAAATATGAAGACAACAAGGATGCATTTTTTATTTTATTTGCAAAAGCAATTTTTCATAAATTGTCACAACAGAAAATCTGACAACAAAATAAGTTGCTAGCTATTTGTTTGAAGTGAATTATATATAATCCCAAATTTTCCCAAATGTTTTATTTTATTTCAATGATTGGGATGGCACACAGAAAATATAAGTAGGCTATAGGCTAATTAATTAAACATAATTAAAGTTATTCTACATTTGAGTTAGGTACATTCTAGTGATCTTGATTCATTTCAAAGTAGAAAAAAAGGCAGGTAAAATTGTGGGACCTGTTTTGTCTCGAAAATCAGTGCCCTGAATGTGCAGAAGTTATCAAAAAGCACAAGTTACATGAAAATGTTACACTGCAGCAACATTATATTCTATAACAATGGGCTGTAACTACAACTGGATGCCATATGTGCATAGCTTCTCAAGTATGCTCCCAATTGTCAGTTCAGTATAATTAAGTGCAAAATGAACACCTAATTCAATAGAAGGGTCTAGTGACACTGCTCAAGTGCCTGAGACTCTGCCAAGAAACAGCACTTCTCAAGATGCTTTGGGGTTCACACCAACACCCCACAATGTTAGAAGTGCAAGTGTCACAACTGACACCCTTTCTCTCACTGTAGATAGATATCAAGCCCCTGAGGGAGGCCATTACACGTGTCAAAGTAGTATTGCCATATTTTTCTGCCAAGCTGTATATTAGACATAGTGCTAAAGCAACTGAACTACCAGATTTCAAGGGTTATGTTGTGCTGCAAACATCTTCCATGATGTATTCATTTACAGGTGCAAATTCTCACATGAAGGCACAAAAATGACTGTAAATGCTTAAATATCATTAAATGTATTTAGGTATTTATACAGATCTTTTTAGACATATTAACTGAGGGCAAATTACATTTCAATGCAGTTTGAACTTTCAGGTTTTTGTATTAACAGAATAATGTTTTTATTATATCCAAGATGATGGATACACAGTACATACATACACTGGGGGCTGTAAGATTGTTTATTGTTATTAAACAAAAAGAAGTCTGTTATGATTACCACGGCTGCACTTATTTGATCAAGAATAGAGTAAAACAATAATATTATGAAATATTACAGTATTCTAAAATAACTGTTTTCTGTTTTAATATATTTTGAAATGTTTATTCCTCTGATAGCAAAGCTGAACTTCATTATTTCATCATTACTCAAGTTTTCAGAGTCACATGATATGCTGATTTGCTGCTGGAAACTTTATAAGATCAGTTGTGCTACTTGATGTTTTTTCAGAAAAGAACATTTTCCATTCAAGAGAACAGCTTTATAAATGTCTTTGGACCCACTTCCTCGTTATTTTTTATTTTGCTAATTAAACATTTAAACTATGATTACACAACACAGTGTGAAAGGCCTATCCTATTCCCAAATGTGACTGCATGCCGTCAGATTTATAATGACCTGTATATCTATTTGCAAAAACACCATTCACAAATATAGAATCATGACCTAGACATTTTACTGTACTCAGGAAGTGTTATGCTAATGTGGCCATGCCTCTGCTGCTTTAGGACTCATTCAATCAACATTAAAAGACAGTTTAAGCAATGCAGTGCCCTCTATTGATGGAAATGTCTAAATGTTTTGACTGGGGTTCTATTGCCTATTCTATTGTCACAGTTAAATCAAAATGGACAATATTATTTTGTTTTATGGAATATTGCCGTCTTTATTATAAATAATTTGAGATGATCCATACACATTTTTTTTATTTATTCATATGCCCTTGTAATCTTTAATCAGATGCACGACATCTCTTCTCTGATGACCTGTTTACTGCCCACCTGACACTCATATGACATCACAGCAATTATAGCAAACCACAGCATCCAATCAATATCCGATAGACAAAATCGAGTCCATCCCAAACTTTGTTGAAGACGAAGTGCTACGCACAGGCTACAACACAGCACCTGGCTATGACTTGACAAAAAATGCTACACCGTTTCTACACAGACGCGACAAAGCGACTGTTCAAATCTCTGTCAGTAGTACGATATAGTGCTTGGAGTAGCTACGTCAGAAATAAAACTGTCTGGGATTTGTCGTGTCGGCAGCATCACTGGTTATAATGGGTTCTATTTGCTTTTGTCGCGTCTCGCCACTTGCGTCTTGTGTAGTGTAATAAGACACTCTTCTCCGCTCCTCAAATGCATAAAACATTAGCCTTTAAAGAGTGTTTCTTGAGTAAGGAAAACACTGTAGTTTACTCAAACATCCAGTTGTTTATTTACCCTTGCATTGGAAACAAGCAGAGGCGGTCCAGTGTGCGGAGGAGTTATGAGGTTTTACAGACAGTTCGAGGATCCAATGGAGGTTTGGTCACAAGCTCTTTTTAACACTTTTCATTGGTTAAATTTTTATATATATATATACACCACTCACCGGCCACTTTATTAGGTACCCCATGCTAGTAACGGGTTGGACCCCCTTTTGCCTTCAGAACTGCCTCAATTCTTCGTGGCATAGATTCAACAAGGTGCTGGAAGCATTCCTCAGGGAGTTTGGTCCATATTGACATGATGGCATCACACAGTTGCCGCAGATTTGTCGGCTGCACATCCATGATGCGAATCTCCCGTTCCACCACATCCCAAAGATGCTCTATTGGATTGAGATCTGGTGACTGTGGAGGCCATTTGAGTACAGCGAACTCATTGTCATGTTCAAGAAACCAGTCTGAGATGATTCCAGCTTTATGACATGGCGCATTATCCTGCTGAAAGTAGCCATCAGAAGTTGGGTACATTGTGGTCATAAAGGGATGGACATGGTCAGCAACAATACTCAGGTAGGCTGTGGCGTTGCAACGATGCTCAATTGGTACCAAGGGGCCCAAAGAGTGCCAAGAAAATATTCCCCACACCATGACACCACCACCACCAGCCTGAACCGTTGATACAAGGCAGGATGGATCCATGCTTTTTCATGTTGTAGACGCCAAATTCTGACCCTACCATCCGAATGTCGCAGCAGAAATCGAGACTCATCAGACCAGGCGACGTTTTTCCAATCTTCTATTGTCCAATTTCGATGAGCTTGTGCAAATTGTAGCCTCAGTTTCCTGTTCTTAGCTGAAAGGAGTGGCACCCGGTGTGGTCTTCTGCTGCTGTAGCCCATCTGCCTCAAAGTTCGACGTACTGTGCGTTCAGAGATGCTCTTCTGCCCACCTTGGTTGTAACGGGTGGTTATTTGAGTGACTGTTGCCCTTCTATCAGCTCGAACCAGTCTGGCCATTCTCCTCTGACCTCTGGCATCAACAAGGCATTTCCGCCCACAGAACTGCCGCTCACTGGATGTTTTTTCTTTTTCGGACCATTCTCTGTAAACCCTAGAGATGGTTGTGCGTGAAAATCCCAGTAGATTAGCAGTTTCTGAAATACTCAGACCAGCCCTTCTGGCACCAACAATCATGCCACGTTCAAAGTCACTCAAATCACCTTTCTTCCCCATACTGATGCTCGGTTTGAACTGCAGGAGATTGTCTTGACCATGTCTACATGCCTAAATGCACTGAGTTGCCGCCATGTGATTGGCTGCTTAGAAATTAAGTGTTAAGGAGCAGTTGGACAGGTGTACCTAATAAAGTGGCCGGTGAGTGTATATATATATATATATATATATATATATATATATATATATATATATATATATATATATATATATATATATATATAAACAAAACAAAAACAAATGGGTGACCAATAGTAAAACCAATAGATTTATTAAAAAAAACGGAGATATAAGGTTTCGGCCGGACAGCGACTATATGCTTGTTTGAAAATGTTGTGTTTAAAACTAAAGATGGGATCAAATGTTCAAATAAAGATAAGAGAATGCTAGAAAAATAAAACACATTTCAGTTCAGTTAACACAGTTCAGATGCTGCTCTTTAGTCTTTGAGAAAGGCATGCTGAAAGCCATCTGTGTCATGGCAGGCTGTGTCTGCGTTTAAGCAGTTGCTCCATGAGACAGGTGCCACAGTCTCCCGGGACGCTTCAGAGGCGCAGGGAGCAGAGGCAGAGTAAACTGACTTCAGTAGTGGACAAACCCCCCTGCATTCCACACCACCTTACAGATCAACTGTGGCCTCTGGCATGTGAATCACTGCCCTCGTAAGGTTCAGAGGAACCATGGTAAAAGGCATGAGGTGGACGATGTAGAATGTGTTTAGAACCTCACTCATGTGATGTGCATGCTGTCTTCAGGTAGCCTGTAAGAAGCCACTCAGCAAGACATGCCAATTAGCAAGGTCTCCATGTTAGCAAGTTATCAGAGCAACAACTGGTTAGACAAATGAATCAGGGTTTAAATTTCTTAACAAGACGATGAGGGTGCTTTTACTTTATGCCAAGCCTTTATATCATTTGCTTACTATAAGCATCTTAAATAAAACTTGTTAGATAATCCAAGTCTGTGTATTTTATGGCTATCAAAGTTAAACGAAAAACTGCTCTGGAAAAATATCTATTGTGAAAAAGGATCACTGGATAAAAAGTTTCTATATTTCAAAATCTATATTTTTCAGAAAATATCTTAATAATTTGATTGTTTAAGTCAGGGTTATTATTAACTATTAAAACATTTTTGTTAACTGAAATAAAAAAATATATAAACAACAGTAGGCTATTTAAAAAAAAATTGAAACAAATTTAGAAATAAAATAACTGAAACATGTTTAAACACTAAAATTACTAATTGGAATAAAACAAAAAATGAACTAAATATGTTAAATAAATTTTTTTAAATATAATTGACAAAAAAGGTATAATTTGAAAAACTAATAAAAAATGACAAAAGCACATAATAACTTTACTAAAAAATAAACAAAAATTACAATGAAATCTGAAAACATTAAATAATAAAAATATAAAAATTAGAAAAATTATTAAAACCCTAGTATATAAATAATATAAAAATGACACTGGTTTCAGACAGTAACATAATAGTATTATAAAGTATAAATGTCTTACTTCACTTTTTTCACACAGTATGAAAATATAGCTTTTAGCGCTTATAGCATTTTTTATAAGCATTTCTATTTAAGGAGAATGTCCTTTTCAAGAGGATTATCATATTAGGGGGCCATTGGCATCAGGAAAAGAAATAAACCACTGGTGTAGATAAATAAAAACAAAACAGTTGCTGCTGCCTCCTAAAACGATTTACACTATCCCTTTAAAAGCCTCATGATTTCAACAGTGTAAAATGAAAACATCATCAAGGAGCACAAAAAGCACCTAATCTTTCTACAACAGTCATGTTGATGATCATCACCACATCAGCATGAAGTAGTCTGGGGACGCTTAATGCATTACTGAAACCAGGCAGGGATTTTCTGCGATGTCCCAAAGTGCGACCGCTTGTCTGCATTGGTTTAGAATAGATAAAGCCACGTGGCGGTGAGATAGCCAAACAAAGGCATGTCATGACAAGGCATAAATAGAAAAACAGCTAAAGATGCTGGTATCCCCAACTAGGGCCAAAGGCCATGACTTAAACCAGTGAAAGACAGACTATTGTCTAAAGCCACAATGGTAGGAGGAGAGTCTCTATCCACCACTTGCTTAAAGACTAATTGACTCATTGCCCCTTTGTGTGTTTGTGTTAGGCTCTGCTCACGGTATTGGATGAGATTACAGAAGAGCTGAGGTATTAACTCATGTCTCCTCAATATGCTTTTCCGTCCCCCCTCATATGGATTGACGACTTGCAACAGAGACAGCACAGTTGGCGAAAGATTTTGTGGACAATCACGGCGATTAGCCGACGTCCAAACTGAATGGAGTGGCTGCTACTAACTGGCACCAGTGCATTCTCATCTAAAGGCCAAAGGCACTATTTTATTTGAAACACTGACATGCGTTACTATTTTTCCTATTACCACTTGCTGGTCTGGGCATTTATTTGAATTATCAGGTCTTACATGACAAATTAGGTATGTATGTGTGGTGGTCTACCCCCTTAAAAGTGTGTGTGTGCCTGTAAATCTCAGCCTCCCTCCACTTCAGTGTCTAAGCCTGCTGGCATTTGGTGCACGATGATCTAAAACAACTGTGACCCAACTGCAATTGCAACTTTGATTCCAGGAATCCCTGTTTCAATGGGGATGATGTGACTTAACTCCACTGTTTCGCAACAACCGATAAACATGCAGATAAATATATGCATGCACAAAAGTCTAGCTCATTTAAAATGTTTCCGAGCTTGTGTTCTTGAATCACTGTGGCTATTTAACAGTTATTTTAATTTTCCTAAATGTTGCGTGTACATAGAAGGATCTGAAATGTTGCAGGCACCCTCTGATTTCGTTATCTCTCACGTTTTATCTGTCTGTCAACGTTTTTATGCACAGACTAGCAAGTGAGGCTGTACATAACGCAGCTGCCACACTTATGAAGCGTCCCAGAATAGCCCTCAACTGGCCTGCTATATCTAAATGAAGAGCAAGAAAGTTTCAGTCATCAATGTAACACTCCTTGCTTAGCCAAAAGATAGCTACAGTCCCAACAACAACAATCATTTGTAGTTATTCCACTAAATTGTCATAAGATTGATAACAATAGCAGTAACAGGTTTCAGCATTTCATAGATCATGATGCTATTCATTATGGTCATAATGCTGTCTGCGTCCTGTAAATTTGTAATTTTGTTGAGTGATTTCTTTCTTAAACAATAAGCAGTCTTTAACAATAGCCCTTGTCTATTGCTCTTTGTCGGGAATGTCAGCCTTTGGCATGAGGCAGGGATGGAGTATTCTTGTCTATATCGGGACACTATGAGCCCCCTCCCCTTTTGGTCCACACTCTTTACCCCTTTTCCACATACAAGGACACTGATCTCAAGGTCAGATCCACAGGGGCCGGTGTGTAAAAAGAGGCGCTCCTCTCCAGCACGCTCAATTACTGCACTGACACCATAGTGGAAAAGTATAGCACTGGCTGCCTGCATTTAGGCCTGTTATTTTAGCACTTTGTCTGGAAAGTTCTGCGCCACACCTGCCGTTTCGTATATCAAAAATGTGAGTCGGCAGTGAAGTGGCGTGGGTGTGTGAATTATTTAATTTACTCCCCCTCGTGTTGTTCCAAACCTGTATGAGTTTCTTTCTTCTGTTGAACCCAAAAGAAGATATTTTGAAGAATGTTGGTAATCAAACAGTTGACGGTAGAAACTTCCATAGCATTTTTT
This sequence comes from Semotilus atromaculatus, assembly GCA_031834385.1. NCBI lineage: Eukaryota > Metazoa > Chordata > Actinopteri > Cypriniformes > Leuciscidae > Semotilus > Semotilus atromaculatus. The sequence goes on from JAULUF010000020.1 coordinate 9,802,098, forward strand.
TTTTCTACTATGGAAGTCGATGGGTGCCGTCAACTCTCTGGTTACCAACATTCTTCAAAATATCTTCTTTTGAGTTCAACTGAAGAAAGAAACTCATACAGGTTTGGAGCAACTCGAGGGTGAGTAAATTATGACAGAATTTTTAGGTGAACTATCCCTTAAAGAAAATATATTAAAAAAATTAGCCTGGTGTTTTTTCCCCAAGCCGTCATGCTACATTTATGACAGATTTAGAGTTATTGTACTGATTTTCCTTCAACTCAATCAGAAAATTGTGCTCATTTCCATTGTGGAAAGAAAATCCATCTCAATTATGTTGCTATTATCATTAAGAGCAGTGCATCTTGGCTTATATTGGCATGTATTTTTAGCGTCCCATATCATGTCAAGCACAAGGGACCCTTTAGTAATTTCGTCTAGGGTTGCATTTACTGTGGCCACACACACACAATGCCTCTCTCCGCTGGCGTTTACAACAAAGGATTCCGAAAACAAGCAATTAGAGTAAGGGAGAAGACCGAACACATGGCCATTATGTTCACATAATACTTGTCCTGTATGTTGAGGAGAGAATTGTTGACGAGTTATTGAAGAGATGTTAAAGAGCCAATGGTAAGGGTGTTGCTTGTTGCCGCTGAGTGGATCTCTGTAACCTTTATCCAAGCAGGGGCCGGGGGAATTTTGCAGTGACCACAGCCACTCAGATGATTGTCGGTGTTGAAAACAAAATATAACTCGAAGAAAAATTATTAACTGTGAAAACTATGAATTATTAACTGTGAAATATGTTAATTATAATTGCATTTATTAAAAACACACTGGTAAGTTGATGCATATTTGTTATGGTGATAGCAGTTACAAAGCTGATACTGTCTCAATTAGAACTAAACATGAATCTATTTCGATCTGATAATCGACTTGATTGATATTGTTTGACGATAGTCACAGATAGAAATGATGGTGTTCACAGGAAAAGAAACTTACTAGTTGCTTATAAAATTACTTAACATTTTACATAACAGGCAATCATTTTGAAGTTAGAAACATGAGACACATAACAGCTAAAAACATGATTTTAAAAACAGCATATCTCAAAAAACAAATATAATTTTGAATGTCATTAAATATTAATTGCTTTTATTGCTGTAGTCTAATGATTGCTGTTTTTATTGTCAAAAAGCTGAAAAACTATCATTTAATTTCACCTCTATAAGCTACATAATTATCCAAAATGAAAATGTAAATTTTGTTTAAAAAAATGCAAATAAAAAAAGGATTTTTGATTAGTTTCTAATCAGTGCCTTCCACTCACTTAGTCTGCATTATAATGCTGCCATAGAAATAACTAAGCTTGGGTTTGGGTAAAGATAAAAATGCTGCGGCTTGCCCTTTTGTGTCAGTTTGGGCACACAGAAAGCACCAATAGGCAGTGGAGGAGGTGACACATGATAGTTTCTGTGACCATGACCTTGGAGGAGATGATAAAAGGAGTTTGGCCACTCCACCCGTTCAGTCCGTGTTAAGGTCAGTTAGCAAATTATGATTGGACACTTTGAATCATTTCATTTAATTGATCGTTTGTTTATACTAAAATACAGGAATCATAAAATGCTATCAAATCAGACTCTTAAAACTTAAACTTTTTTTTGTCAGTAATGCAATGCTTAGTTTTATTATGTAATACACCTCCTGGAACATATATTTAATTTAAATTGTAATTTTTTGTGATTATTCCCTCTATGTTAAAGTTTGTAGGCTACTATTTGACTTTTTGTTTACATAATAGCCTATATTTTTCAGTTTACTTTTTTAATTACTGAATTTTAAGTGTAACCACAAATATTTGTCTTCTTTTAAGGTAGGCTATCTGGAAAGTTTTGTATTCAGCAAGTAAAGGAGCGGTGGATTTATCATCATGTCGAGACTTTTGGATATGAAGGAGTTTGGAGAAGCTGCGCCGTTTCTGCGCAAATCCAACCTGGAGCTGCTGGCAGCGCAAACTGTGCCGTTTGATGGTACTTGAAATACATTTTCAAGTGACTTCAACAATTGTTTTACAGCGGATACGAAATCTTAAAATCTCTTTGAAATACTTGGCATCTGGTTTACGCGGCTGCTTTTAGTTGTTCGTAATTGCATGTTAGGTTCTTAAACTGTTTATGTTTAAAAGGGCATATTGAAATAAATTTGGCATTGAATACTGGATTCATAGCAAACAAACCAACGATAAACTTTCTCGACGCATGGATATTGACAGACTTCCTTGTGCGCAGGAAAGAAACGCGCGTGGATACCAGATGAAAAGGACGCGTACATTGAAGTGGAAATCAGGGACATTGATGGTGATAAAGTCATCGTTGAGACGAAGGATGGAAAGGTAAGACTCTTTAATGGAATTCGATCTATCATGTAAAATCGATCAAATTATTACATCTGAATTGAATGATTTGCGGATATGCCAAAACAAATGAACTTTTGCTGCATTAGGGCTTGACTTAAGTGGTGTAGAATCAATGCAATATTAATGACATTAAATTGTAGACTAATAATTATGTTTTATTGTGCGATAATGACTTGCTACACTATTCCACAATTTACCTAGATAAATAGCCTACATAGATATGAAATATTGCTTTGAGTTTAAATTGTTTTACCTTTACAATGTAGCCTAAAAGGCCAACATTGCGTAAGATAGCCTATTTAATTATAGGGCTATGTTATAGCCTAATTTTTATTATTAGCTTAACCTGCAATCAAATGTAGCAATTTTTAAACAATGAACTAGTTAACAACCATGTTTATCAATGTAACTTGTCCTCTATTTCAAGTCATCATCCAGCACTTGCATTACCTGTTCGACGGTCTTCCGATCAATGTTTTGGTTTTCTAGAAGCCTCGCCATTTATCAAAGGTTTTAAATTTAGCATAGGCTATATTGACAATGATAATGTTTAGAGTATTTTCTGAGGCTATTTGTTTAAGCTGTAGTAGGCTAGTAACCCGTTTGACTTTTGAGTCGCCAGATGGCGACATTAACTATTTTAAACAAGAGAGCTAAAGTCAGCGGAGTGATACGAGAGACATGAAAGTAGCACCGGTATGTTGACATGAGGAACTTTGATCTAGTTTAGCGGTCATTTAAAAATATAAAAATATTTGACATCTCAATGTGCGATTGGCCAATCAGAATTAAAATTTTCAGAGAGCCATGTAATAAGGAATAATACATAAGTTGGTTTGTTATCTACAACCATGTTCTGACCCTTTACTTACACGGTATTTATTCCCTCTGAATCCTGTAGTGCTTAACTGTCAAGGACGATGACATTCAACAGATGAACCCACCGAAGTTTGACATGATAGAGGACATGGCCATGCTCACACACCTGAATGAAGCTTCAGTGCTCTGTAATCTGCGGAGGCGCTACAGCAGTTGGATGATCTATGTTGGTACCATCACATCACAGCTCAAAGCAAAGAAAAGATCTGCCCTTTCTCACTAATCTTTGATGCCACAAATAACCTGACCGGGGCATTAAACATAGAGGGGCGGCACTATTCATAGAACTTTACACTCACAGTAATGAATTTAACACTTTGCCTTTGCCAAGGGACAAATACAAGTGAATTCCCTAGAGGCATGTCCTTTATAACTGCCATATTCAAAGTATCTCATAAAGTCATCTCAGGGAGTTTACGGTTTCCTGAAGTGCATTTAAACAGATTGTGTGCATGGGAAAACTAAAATATGGAAGTATGTATAAATAGAAGAAAAAAAAGTTAATGGTGAAGTTAGCATAAAATTCATACCATTAAAATAGCATAAAATTGGCCTTATTTTACATTATGGCGAATTGGTGGCTAGTTCATACGAATTTGTACTATCTCATTCAATTTTTTCAATATGCTTATGTCTCACTGATGGTTAGTTTTAGGGGTGGACCTTCTTGCTATTTTTTCCTAAAAAAAATATTTCCGTACCAATCAAATTGTACGAATTCATACAAAATCACCATATTGTAAAGTAGTAATATTTTCTGAGATTGGGTTGGATATAAAAAAGTCACATTATGAGAAATAAAGTTACCTTTTTTCTCTGTTTTTATTCTGAGGCTATTTATTTTGTATAAGTTAGGGGTCTTCATCCCCATCCCCAACTTCATCCCCAACTTCAAGGCATTTGGCAATTATTATTTGGTTATGACTATTTTGGATTAAAAAAAAATAATATTAATTTAACTTTAACAAAGCTGAAGCCAAAATTTCGCTAAATGTACTTTTTTTTTACATAAAAATATGTTAAATAAAATTAAAATGTAAAAGTATATTTTTCTTTATATATAATGATTATTTTTTGGCTTTGCAAAAGTAAGCATCCTAAAAAAAAATTAAGGACCAGGCTTATAATTCAACCCTCTGCTCCATCTCTCTATCCATCAAGGTTAAAAAAAAAAAAACCCTGGCCTAAAGAATTGATCATTTATTGTGACTAAATACCATACCTGAGATTAATCTTGTCAAATCCTCTCATGGCAGACGTATTCTGGACTGTTCTGTGTGACCGTGAACCCATATAAATGGCTACCCGTCTACACGTCCCCTGTAGTGGCTGCTTACAAAGGCAAACGTCGCTCCGAGGCTCCACCTCACATCTATTCCATCGCTGACAATGCCTACAATGACATGTTGCGCAGTAAGTATTAAATTAAAGGATTGCTTGTCTCTTCCCTGCCCTCTACCATAACTTACAGGAGGGATCATTTTCTCCTAACACACTTTATCCAATGGAGAAAAGCCCTTTATGACCTAAATATATATATATTTTTTCCCTACACAGATCGGGATAATCAATCCATGCTAATCACGTAAGTTTGGACATATCTGTACACATTCTGCATTGTTGCATTAACACACACATTTTCAGTCTGGGAAAAAAATGTCTTAGAACAATTTTTCATATTACTTTTTTTTCCTTTTTTTTTTTTTTAAAGGACATTTTGTTGCACTGTTTTTTCTAATCTTCTTTGCTATGGTATTTTTCTTTCTTTTTTTCTTTTTCAATGTCTTGTCACTCAATCATTTCTTGATTCTCATAGCGGAGAATCTGGTGCTGGCAAAACGGTAAACACGAAACGTGTAATTCAGTATTTTGCCATAGTAGCGGCTCTGGGTGAGGCGGCAACTAAAAAAGGAGTAAGACAACGCTCTCTCGGTTTCCCTCACATCATGCCCCTCTTCTTTTTCAATCAGCTTCTTTTTTTTTTTTTTACCTATCATGCTGGCAACTGTTTGTCATTATCATTTTGAAGTCGTTCCTCATCTAGGTGTCTGGCACAATTTTACAGTGACTTTAGCTCTATGAATTGTAACTTGTCTTTCTATAAATGTAAATGGACATCTAGACTGAGGTTTGACTCTCCCTTTCATTTGCATATGTCTGCCAGTTTCCCCAAATGTTTTTGTGGGGTTAACCTGACTCTGTGTTTTCAATAGCTTATCCTCAGCACATCATCTCCTCCATTTTTCCTCCTTGTTCTTGAAGTTTTTTTGTGAAACAAACTTGTGATTAACATTTCAAGTTGGCCCAACATCTTTGTTTCCCAGATTACAGTTTTTACACTCCATTTTAAAATCCATTATTCACAGATTTTTTTCTTCTGATTATCATAGTTAAATACTTTGTTGTATTTGACATGAGCTAACAAGATTTTACCCTGTTTTTTTTCATTCTTAACCCATAATAGTCTATGAATTAGCATTTTAAGTAAAACTTAAATACTTATAAATGGGTCATTTAAAAATGTTACATGCACTTTATCACACTCATATTAAACAATCAGTCTATTTAATATAGAATAATATAATAAAAATAGAAGCTGAGAAATATAATATTTAACAAAACAACAATCTTTTTTGTTGCTGTGTTTTGTTTTAAGGTCCCTGCAACTAAAACAGGGGTGAGTATATCTTCTTCCGTAGAGAAATACTGCATAAACTGGAACAAATTAAGCTGAAAAATCTCATCAATTATAAAACTACTTCTCCCAGGGTACTTTAGAGGACCAGATAATTGAAGCTAATCCTGCAATGGAGGCTTTTGGAAATGCCAAGACACTGAGGAACGACAACTCGTCCCGTTTTGTGAGTATCTGATACTATATAGACCAATGTTGTAGTTCTTAAGTCTGCTCCTCTCACATACACAAAAAGACTGATTTTACCATACTGTAAAATCAAAATGACTGCATATTATCATGGTGTTCAACCATATGCGTCATAAGATATTACATAATGTGCAAATTCATTTACATTCTTGCTCTAGGGTAAGTTCATCCGGATCCATTTCGGACCAACAGGGAAACTGGCTTCTGCTGACATTGACTTGTGTAAGTAAACTGTTCAAAGAATGATGATGCTCTTCTAGTTCATGTCATTCCAAAATGTAAAACCTGACAGTGTTTTTTTTCTTCAAATTAATTGTATAGATCTACTGGAAAAATCCAGAGTTATATTTCAGCAGCCTGGAGAGAGAAGTTACCACATCTTCTACCAGATCATGTCACAAAAGAAGCCTGAACTTCTTGGTATGATAAATGCTATAATTGTGTGTTTTATTGACCTATTATTCAAGAAAATCCTTCATTCATTCTTTCCTTATGGATTTCAGACATGCTTCTGGTCTCTTCAAATCCCTATGACTACCATTTCTGCTCCCAAGGAGTGACAACGGTGGAGAACATGGATGATGGGCAGGAACTTATGGCTACTGATGTAAGCTGTGAAAAAAATCACCTACAAATACCAAATGAAAAAAGGTAGCCTGCAGAATCATTCTCTTTTTCATCCAGCATGCCATGGACATCCTTGGCTTTACTCCAGAAGAAAAGTACGGCTGCTATAAAATAGTAGGCGCCATCATGCACTTCGGGAACATGAAATTCAAACAGAAGCAGCGGGAGGAGCAGGCAGAGACCGATGGCACTGAAAGTGAGTGTAAATCCATAACCCGACTTGTCTATTCAAAATATGCCTTAAAGATGGTCCAAAACTTAAATGAAATGATCTTTCCAGGTGCTGATAAGGCCTCCTACCTGATGGGTGTTAGCTCAGCAGACCTCATGAAGGGTCTTCTGCACCCTAGAGTGAAGGTGGGCAACGAGTATGTGGTTAAAGGACAGAATGTCGAACAGGTGAGAAGTGTTCCCAAAATCCTATCTCTGGATGTGTGTCTATAGTTACAGAAAGAAAATACTCAATTGGGGGGAATAATAATGATTATTTGCTGTCAATATTAATGCATGTCGAAACCACTGACATTTACTGTTGATCTATTAAGATACAAGGAATAAATAAGCCTGAGAAATCAGCCTGGTATCCAGGCAACTGTTGCAATCCATGTAAGTGACAGCTGTGGTCTTAATGTGCTCCACACACATTGTGTGGCTCCTCCAGGTTAACTATGCATTGGGAGCTCTGGCCAAAGCCACTTATGATCGCATGTTCAAGTGGTTGGTGGGACGTATAAATAGGACGCTCTACACCGCTCTGCCACGACAGTTCTTTATCGGAGTGCTGGACATCGCCGGCTTTGAGATCTTTGAGGTGAGCGATTCTCGAAATTCCACACCGCACTTATCTAGATTTCCGCCGGCATTCACACTTCTGCATCTGTCATGTGGATTCTCTCAACAGCTCAACAGCTTTGAGCAGCTCTGCATCAACTTCACCAATGAGAAACTGCAACAGTTTTTCAACCACCACATGTTCATTCTGGAACAAGAGGAGTACAAAAGGGAGGGCATTGAGTGGACCTTTATCGACTTTGGGCTTGACCTCCAAGCCTGCATTGACCTCATTGAAAAGGTTTTTTTTTTTTGCAGTTGAAACATGATAGGAATATTTTAGCAAATTATTTTTATTACAGAATGTACCAAGAATATTATTACACCCTTCTGAGCTTTTTTTCTCTTTATTAGCCCTTAGGAATTATGTCCATCCTTGAAGAGGAGTGCATGTTCCCTAAAGCTTCCGACAACAGCTTCAAGGCTAAGCTGTTTGACAATCACCTTGGCAAGTCTGCCAATTTCCAAAAGCCAAGGCCTGACAAGAAGAGAAAGTATGAGGCTCATTTTGAGCTGGGTCACTACGCAGGAGTGGTGAGTTTATACCAATAATAGAGCTTGAACAAGACTAAATTTAAAGGTCTCCTAGGTAGCACCTGATATTTAAAGTATATTATGTATTTTAGATTATTTCTGGTACTCTGGTTCTGGAAAAACAACTTAAACCAGACAGTTTGCTGTCTTTAGCAGGTTTAAGCTGGTCTTCTAGCCTGGCAAGCTGAAAAGTGCTTTTTTAAAAGTTTTTAAGTAACCCTGCTGACAAAAGATATTGAATATTACTTAAAAAAAGTTTTATCTGAATTTCAGGTGCCATACAACATTATTGGTTGGTTAGACAAAAACAAAGACCCCCTGAATGAAACAGTGGTAGTCTGTTTCCAGAAATCATCCAACAAGCTTCTGGCGTGTCTCTATGAGAATTATGTTAGCTCTGACTCGGGTAAATAAACCACACATTCTGTCTGAAATATACCACAACCATAGAATACTTATTCTAAATTAAACTTTTTCCTTTTAGCCTCTGACACAAAAACAGGGGGCAAAGAAAAGAGGAAAAAGGCTGCTTCCTTCCAGACAGTGTCACAGCTACACAAGGTGGGAATATAACAAGACTTTTCTGCTACTTGCGCTAGGTAGAAACTGATATTAAACAGAAATGGTCATGGTCATTAAAACAAAAAATCAAAACTCGTCAGTACTAAGAGGGAGGCAGTTAAGACTTGCAGTGATGTTTAGAGAAATGACACATGAACATCACTTTAAGTCTGTGCTGGCTCCTGTTCTGTCTGTTCCCACAAAGAACATCAACAACTCAAGGTAAGTCTAGACAATGTTGTTTTGAAGAGAACGACACCTTTGCATTTGTTGAATGCATGTGCTTCTAGCAGTGTAAAATGTGGAAACACTGCTGTACAACATGACTTACAGGAGTGTGTCCCTTGATTGTTTCTCACCTACAGGAGAATCTCAACAAGTTGATGACAAACTTGCGGAGCACTCAGCCCCATTTTGTGCGCTGCATTATCCCCAATGAGACCAAAACACCAGGTGCTGCACTGAGCACTTCAACACATCCAAACCAACAGGATTTTCATGAAAATCACTATTTTTGAGCATCACTCAAAATCACAGATTTATGTTACACTAAAAAAATGGTCTGAAAAAGTATCCAAGCTGCAAAACCTCAGCGCAAACATCTAACTAAAAAAATTTTCGTCTTATTTGCAGGAATTATGGACGCTTTCCTGGTGATGCACCAGTTGCGCTGTAATGGAGTGCTGGAGGGCATTCGTATTTGCAGGAAGGGATTTCCTAACAGAATTATTTATGCTGAATTCAAACAACGGTAAGAAGAGCAACTGTGTTTATACACTTTGTGTTCATAAATACATAAAAAAGGCACTATAAATTACTATATAATCCATATGGCATATACAATGAGGATGTGTAAATTCCTCCATTTCAAAGATATCGCATTCTGAATCCTCACGCTATCCCTGATGACAAGTTTGTGGACAGCAGGAAGGCTGCAGAGAAACTGCTGGCTTCACTGGAAATCGACCATAATCAGTATAGATTTGGGCATACTAAGGCAAGTCAGACTTCAGATAGTAAGAGTGTTTGTTGCTTTGAGCCTCAAGCAATGGGACATCAATCAGAGGCGCTACTCTGAACAGAAGACAAAATTGTCTAAATCAGCAGTCTGTGTCTCTGCATTACAGGTGTTCTTTAAGGCTGGCCTGCTGGGACACCTAGAGGAGATGAGGGATGAGCGTCTGGCTAAAGTTCTCACTCTGCTGCAGGCCGCCAGCCGTGGCAAGATCATGAGGATGGAGCGGAAGAAGATGATGGAGAGGAAGTAATACTTGATTCCATGCAAAATTGCTACTAACATTAAAATGGATGCCCCTGAACATATTTGGACATTTAAGTCACACTTAAAAATGAATGAAAGTCATTGTATTATATAACATTTCCAATCCGGTTTTGCTCATTTTAAAAAAAGATATTGCATCCGTCTCTGTACAGTAGTATGACAATTTAATTGAACATTTTCTGATTATCAATAGTTAGTGGAACATCCATCACTTTTGACCTCAGCAGGTAAACAAAAATGGCTCACAAAAGTAAAGAAAGAAGTACTAAGAAAAGCTCTATCATCATTTGTTTGAAGATGTTAAGTGTGGTTTAAGTGGCAAAATATATTTTGGGGCCATTGTAAATAGATTTAGAAATTTTTCTGAATATAAAATATGAAGGTTACATTTTCAGCTTTAAAGTGCGTTCACATTAGCAAAATTTCACTGGGAAAAATGTCTATTGTTCTTTTTTAAGAGTGTAGTGATTTTTGAAGCCTTGCTCACAGAGAAGTCACAATGCTGTGAATTCGGGTGACCACTATGAACCTGATGCAGCGTCTGCAAGGCAAAATGTTTCACCCTCATGCAAAATTCTTGATCATGCAGATTAATACAGATGATTGTGACCTCGAAAATGCGCACAACCACAGTAAATGTTACCGCAGCTTTACCCTGCTAACAGCTCTTACCTACTTTCAATCCACTAGTATAGAGAAAATGGCTTCCATGCTCTAATATTCTCCATATTCTAAATCTGAAATGATGCCGCCCTACACAAATATTCACAAAACTATACTGATATCCAACAGGTTCACTCCTAATAAAGATAGCAACAAGCTGTTGTCACATGATACCTCTCAACTCTTAACATATGAGAGATATTCTGGGGCCATGTGGATGGAGTGTGTGAGGCGTGTGTCTTCAGATATGCATTTGTCCATGTGCATGTGTGGCCGAGACCCATCATACGCTCCGACACTCTCTGTGAAACATGTAAGGTTTTCCATGTCCATATCCATGACCTCCACCCTTTCCCTTTATTAGACAATGCAGACAGTGTCCTTAAAGCTTATAGGCTCAGTGGGTCACATGGCAGCTGCTCACCCCGCTCCCCACTAAAAATACAGGCCAGCTCCCTTCTCAAAGATCTGTTTTGCCAAGGCGCCTGTGCCTCTAAAGGACCACATTGAAAGCATATCTGCAGACTGGCAAAGGATTAAAGCCGCTGGTCCAACAGAAGGCCTCGGTTTCTAAATAAATATTAGGCACTTCACCTTTTGGGTGGCTTGAGGCACAGATGCACGGCAGCTATTTGATCAGACCGAATTCTATGCCGTCATCCCCAAAGTAGTAACCGCAGAACTGTGACAGCAAGTGCATGACATCTGAAAGTCGCCCCAGTAATAGACTAACTAAAATGAGCCTCATTTCATGCATTCATGGACATAAGCCAGTGGGTCATATGGGGGTGACAGTCTTCTCATGATCAGTGTTGATATTGTTAACTAAAACTATTAAAAAGTGTTTTCACCAACTGAAATAAAGCTCAAATAAAATAAAATATAAATATTTAAAATTAGAAATGTTGCCTCGGCAACTAACTGAAGTAAAAAAAAACTTAAAAAAACAAAATGCATACTAAAATGTAATGACATTTAAAAAGAAGTGAAAATATTCTAATAAATACATTAAAAGTATATAAATAATACTAAAATAACACTGCCCATGATGCATCAATAGTTTATGTTCATGTAGATAACAGTGTTTTTATAGTTTAAATATAGATGAATGATAAGACTGCAGAAATACTTGTTACAATAAATGAGACAAAAACTGCAACTGTAAAACAAAAATTGTTTTGTATTGTATTGTTAAAAAAAAAAAAGAATTGGACAAGAGACAGTAAAACCTAAACCAGTTGAGTTCAAAACAGTGGCTGTAGGAATGGAAGCCTGACTTTTCAGGTTCTGACTTTTAAATCACCCCCAATTTAACTATAAAGGAGCTGTACTTGTATCACGAATATGGCCACCAAGTAGACTGACGTGCCTTAAAGAGAATGATTGTACCTGCCTTTTGTCATTAGGGAGGCTCTGATGATCATCCAATGGAATATTCGGGCCTTCAACACTGTGAAGAACTGGCCGTGGATGAAACTTTTTTTCAAAATCAAGCCCCTGCTGAGGAGCGCAGCCACAGAAAAAGAGCTGGCCGCTCTAAAAGAGGAGTTCCTGAAGCTAAAGGAGGCACTAGAGAAATCAGAGTGCAAACGCAAAGAGCAGGAGGAGAAACAGGTCAGCCTGATCCAAGAGAAGAATGACCTTTCCCTGCAACTTCAGGCAGTAAGTATCATACATTATCAGTTTGCAGTTCCAGTGGCAAACACGGTTTGCTCACCACAAAATGAGCTACAGTGGCCATAGAAGTATAAAATTACATTTCTTCTTTAAGTCACTAATTTTAACATGATCTATTTAGGTTTTAGGGAAAGAAGATGATGTAAAAGATCTACAATTGTACAGAGTTTTAATGCTGATACCCAATAAATTGTGAAATAGACAAAAATAATTAAATTAATTGTACATAGTCAGGTTTAAGATGCTTGAATTTTCTTTTTTAAATCGCTCTACAGGAGCAGGATAACCTGGCAGATGCCGAGGACCGCTGTGACCTGCTCATCAAAACCAAGATTCATCTTGAAGCCAGAGTGAAGGAAATGACTGAACGCCTGGAAGACGAAGAGGAGATGAACGCTACCGTTCTTGCAAAAAAACGCAAGCTAGAGGATGAGTGTGCTGAGCTGAAAAAGGACATGGACGATCTGGAGATAACCTTGGCCAAGTTGGAGAAGGAGAAGCATGCCACTGAAAACAAGGTGAGGCCATTCTGAAGAAAAATGTACCTCAAGTGTTGTTGTTGAGCCACCGTGAAGTCTGTTAAACTAATCAAAATACCTCTTCATAGGTGAAGAATCTGATAGAAGAGATGGCAGTTTTGGATGAAACTATTCTAAAGCTTACCAAAGAGAAGAAGGCCTTACAGGAGAGTCACCAGCAGACGTTGGATGACTTGCAGATGGAGGAAGAAAAAGTCAACACTCTGACTAAGGCCAAAGCCAAGTTGGAGCAGCAAGTAGATGATGTACGTTCATATGTTGAATAAATGTTAGAAGGACCGTTAACAGATCTAGAATGAGTCAGGATCAGGAATCAGTAATACAATATAATCCCTTGTTTTAGTTGGAGGGATCCTTGGAACAGGAGAAGAAATTGCGAATGGACCTGGAACGGGCCAAACGCAAGCTGGAGGGTGATCTGAAGCTGTCAATGGAGTCTGTCATGGACCTCGAAAATGACAAGCAGCAATTTGAGGAAAAGCTAAAGAAGTAAGATTATCATATGACAAGATGCTGTAAAATAAAACCATTCCTGTTCTTAATTTGTCGGGATTTTTTGTAGGAAAGATTTTGAAATGAACCAGATCAGTTCGAAAATCGAAGATGAGCAAGCATTAATCGTCCAGCTTCAAAAAAAGATCAAGGAATTGCTGGTAAATCAAACTAGACCCTTTAATCTTCAAATGTATGTCTCAGTTATAACTTATTTTCATTAGTTCTTTCATTGTGTTCAAGGCTCGTATTGAGGAGCTTGAAGAGGAACTGGAAGCAGAGCGTTCCACCCGAGCGAAGACGGAGAAACAGCGTGGCGATGCATCCAAAGAGCTTGAAGAGCTCAGCGAGCTTCTCGAGGAAGCCGGAGGTGCCACGTCAGCCCAAATTGAGATGAATAAAAAACGGGAGGCAGACTTTCTAAAGCTGCGCCGTGACCTTGAGGAGGCCATATTGCACCACGAGGCGATGACTGCTGCACTGCGCAAAAAGCATGCAGACAGCATGGCTGAACTGAGTGAGCAAATTGACAGCCTTCAGCGAGTCAAACAGAAGTTGGAGAAGGAGAGGAGCGAGGCCAAGATGGAGGCGGATGACCTCACCTCAAATTTAGAGCAGCTGGCAAAGAGCAAGGTGGAAAATATGATGCATCACATTCTGATCTAATTTAACTAGCATTAATTTAGCATTGACTTTAACACTGAAAAATCAAGGGCTGATTTCAGTTTGAGCTCAGGTTTAAATAGTCTTCGTTGGGTGAATTTTACATGCTTTTGTATATACTATTATTATTTTATTTATAAATTTAATTGTACCGAATACGTTTAAATGCGTATTAGGTGTAATTTATTTACAATGAACAATAATTTACAGCATTTATTAATGTAGCTTAAATTTAATTTTTAAATATCAAATATTTTTTCAATTCAAGCTCTTTGAATTAACATAAGTAAATCTATTATTAACAAACATGAATTAGCAAAAAATAGTATATCTATGAATAAACATGAACCTAGATTAATAAATGCTGTAAAAACTGTTGTTCATTCTTAGTTCATGATACCTAATGCTTTAACTAATGTTAACAAATTTAACCTTATTGTAAAATTAAATAATATATGCCTAATATATATAGCATAAATAATGCAAAAGAAACAATAATTTAAAACAATTACAATTAAAATATTCAAATGCCTTATATTTAACAGTCATTTTAATTTACTAAGAGTAATAAAAAATTGATTAAAGGTTAATTGATTAAACCCCCCCCCCCCCCCCAACAAAAATGGTGCAGAAAAACTTGACTCACAACTTAACTGCAAGTTATCGTTTTCAATAAAAGTATGAAGAAAGTTTTGTGACAGTATCATTACTGAGTGGTTTTCCATAAAACAACGTGTTAGTAAAAATATGCAAATAAAGGAATATTCATATATCTGACAGAAAACAATAAATAATATGTATGTGGCATGTGTGTGTATATATTTATATTATATATATTTATATACATATATAGGTATTTTTTCATATATATTCATTCATATATATGTAAGAGACAATTTATTATACGATTTCATATAAAAATATTGCAGGCTACCAGTGAGAAAATGTGTCGCCTCTATGAGGACCAGATGAATGAGTCAAAAGCCAAAGTGGAGGAGCTCCAAAGACAGCTCAGTGACACCAACACGCAGCGAGCCCGCGCTCAGGCTGAAAGCGGTATACCAAAAAAAATCCCTACTGAACAAATTCAACCTTAACAAGAACCACTCAGAAATCTATGCACCGATTTTGAGACATTTGATATCCCTACTAACTCTGAACCTACATCATTTTTACATAATACAGGCGAACAGGGCAGAAAGCTGGAGGAGCGTGAAGCACTGGTGTCTCAACTGCAGCGTACCAAGAATTCCCTATGCCAAAACTTAGAGGAGCTCAAGAAACAGCTAGATGAAGAAACCAAAGTAAGAGAAACCATTTCCATGGCTTTTGGCTTTAATGTGGAACAAATTAGTCATTTTACTTGTGGCATCTGCTTCTTTCAGTCAAAGAATTCCTTGGCTCACGCCTTGCAATCATCCAGGCATGACTGTGATCTGCTGAGGGAGCAGTATGATGAAGAGCAAGAGGGCAAATCTGAGCTGCAGCGTGCACTGTCCAAGGCTAATGCCGAGGTCGCCCAATGGAGGAACAAGTATGAGACAGACGCCATTCTGAAAACAGAGGAACTTGAGGAAGCAAAGTGAGTCTGTGGAGTAGTAAGACAATAAGGACTGGCTTCATTCAATCTAAAACTGAATCATTATATTCCTAAACTTGACAGGAAGAAGTTGGCCACCCGCCTCCAAGAGGCTGAGGAACAAGTCGAGGCAACAAATGCCAAGTGCTCCTCTCTAGAAAAGACCAAACATCGGCTTCAGTCAGAGATTGAGGATCTTGTAGTAGATCTGGAGCGCTCTAATGCAGCCGCTGCTGCTCTGGATAAGAAGCAGAGACAATTTGACAAGATTCTGGCCGAATGGAGGCAGAAGTACGAGGAGTGCCAGTCTGAGCTGGAATCTTCACAGAAAGAGTCTCGTAATCTGAGCACCGAGCTGTTTAAACTCAGGAACTCTTATGAAGAGGCTCTGGACCATCTGGAGAGCATCAAACGGGAGAATAAAAATCTGCAGGGTATGTTTTGAACTTCAAGGATTATGAATGGAGAAAAACTATGACATCAAATTAACATTGTCAATCACAAAATGTGTTTATCAATACCATCATGTTTCTAACAGAAGAGATTTCTGACCTGAATGACCAAATAAGCCAGGGTGGCAAGATCATTCATGAGCTTGAGAAGATCAAGAAGGGCTTGGACATGGAGAAGACTGAAATTCAAGTAGCACTGGAGGAAGTTGAAGTACTGTTTAAACTTGAATACTTTCTTTAGATAAGTAAATATATAGAATAATATCACACCAAAACGTACTTGAAGGTACTTTGACTTTCTTTCTCTTACCTTATTTTTGTATCAGGGCACTCTGGAGCATGAGGAGAGTAAGACTCTGCGTATACAGATGGAGTTCAACCTGATCAAAGCAGACATTGACAGGAAGCTAGCTGAGAAAGAGGAGGAAATCGACAATCTTCGGTGAGAACTAGTGATGAAGACTGATTATTGAACCATTATTTTCCATTACTCGATTCCATTATACGACCATTATTGTTTAAACCACAAGGCTTCCTAACTTATTTACTCACCTTTACTAGGCGTAACCATCAGCGTGCCATAGAGTCCATGCAAGCCACCCTGGATGCAGAAGCAAAATCCCGTAATGAAGCCATCAGGGTGAAGAAGAAGATGGAGGGTGACCTGAATGAAATGGAGGTTCAGCTGAACCATGCAAATCGCTTGGCCACTGAGTCCCAAAAAATGGTCCGTAACCTGCAGACACAGGTTAAGGTAAATTCAAATGTTGCTTCTGTTAAAATAAACATATTTCAACTATTGCATCATTAATGTGGGAAATAAAAACAGTTTTGGATTGTTTTAATATCATGATATATATGCAAAATGATCTAAACAAATAGTCACCTACTCAAGCCTAAATAACATATAATCCATCTTATAAATGAAAAGGACCTTCAGATTGAGCTGGATGAGACCATTCACCAAAATGAAGAACTGAAGGAACAGGGTGCCATTACTGAACGCAGGAACAACCTCCTGACAGCTGAGGTGGAAGAACTGAGAAGCCAGCTGGAGCAGAACGATCGTGCTCGCAAACTGGCAGAGTTTGAGCTCCTGGAAACCACAGAGAGAGTCAACCTACTGCATGCCCAGGTAGTGGCCAGATGTTCCATCAAGGTTTGCAGAAGGCAACTCTTCCTGGCAGTCACAACAAATAATACCTAGGCATTTAATTCTTTCTGCCTCCCCAGAACACATCACTGCTCAATCAAAAGAAAAAGTTGGACAGTGATCTCTCCACATTGTCTAGCGAGATGGATGATGCTGTTCAGGAGGGCCGAAATGCAGAAGAGAAAGCCAAAAAGGCCATCAATGATGTGAGGAGCTTGCATAGAGAGGATTTTTTTGGTAAAAAATTGTGTTGTGCATTGTAAAGGAAATTTAATATGAAGCTTCCAACGAGCAGGCCGCCATGATGGCGGAAGAGCTCAAGAAAGAGCAGGACACCAGCGCTCACCTGGAACGTATGAAGAAGAACATGGAGCAGACCATCAAAGATCTGCAGATGCGCCTGGATGAGGCTGAGCAGATCGCTCTAAAAGGAGGCAAGAAGCAAATTCAGAAACTGGAAAGCAAGGTATGCATAATGACTTTTGCCATCTATACAATAATTCAAACCTGAATGACATCGATGAGGTCCTGCACCTTATGTAAATATAAAACAAACTTTCCTCAAGGCGAGAGACCTGGAGAATGAACTGGAATCTGAGCAGAAAAAAAACAATGAATTCCAGAAGGGAATCCGCAAATATGAGCGAAGGATCAAGGAGCTCACCTATCAGGTATAAACTCCATGAGATAGATTCACAAATTAAATTTTGTTAGTACAATAGATTGAGTTGCACTGAGCCTGAAAGAATAAAGCCTGTGGCACCACCTGCTGTTTCTACAGACTGAAGAGGACAAGAAGAACATGGCTCGCCTTCAGGAACTCATAGACAAGCTGCAGGCCAAAGTTAAGACCTACAAAAGACAAGCAGAGGAGGCAGTGAGTCTACAAATAAACCTTAATGTTGTGCTACATCTCATGTATACTTAAAACAACATCACTGATGGTTTCTGCTGATTGTATTGTAGGAGGAGCAAGCTAATACCAACTTGACCAAGTACAAGAAGATCCAACATGAGCTGGATGATGCTGAGGAACGAGCCGAGACTGCAGAGTCTCAAGTGAATAAACTACGTACCCGCACCAGAGACTCGGGTAGCAAGGCTAGTCCTAAGGCATGTAGCTCAAGTCTTGAACATTGCATTTCAACATATTGGATACTTTTTTCCCCATTAAGGCTGTACTGAATACATTTAGAATAATCATCTTTGTTTATACCCATTTCAGCTTGCAGAGTGAAGAGGAAGTACCATGAACACAGCCCACTGCAACAGTTTTGTGTGCTAGTAGCTACAAACAAGATAAAGAAATGTGTTTATGTTTATGTAGACCATAGAAATATGTTGTCCTCATTTATACCGATGTATACTGCAATTCCATGACAACTGTCTTTAAACTAAGAAAAAAGATAAAACACAGCCACTTTAAAACCCTCTTCAGGATGTTAAAGGCATTTTGCGAAAAAAAAAGGCTAAGTTTATGACTATACCACAATGTAAACAAATGTGTTTACAATCAATAACTTACAGGTGCTCGCAGTCTTTCCTGTTGCTCTATTCAATATGGCATGGCAGTGGTCGTGGACGTATACTGACACCTAGCGGCGTGGAACACAAAAGCAATACATTTCCAGTAACGGTCAGCAACACATTTATTTACTCCACGAATGTTTGCGGTAAAGCGAGTAGCGCTGCGTTCCGTATGACTGGCGTCTACGTGTAAGTTGTTTTAAAAATTAATAATTTAACTTTTTTATTTAAGTATTCCTAATTAAAAAGTATTCATTCTAATTTATAGACTAAGAACACCTAAAATCAGAGTTAATGAAAATATATTTTCTATAGATTAAAGCAATAGGGATGTTCGCCGGAGTCAAATGTGACGTCACGATATGGGCGTGGCCGCGAACTGGTTGGCAGAAATAACCAAACTCAATGCAGATGTGAAGAGAATGAAGATGAAATTCTCTAGTCGTGCATTGTGTACGTAATTTGATTTTTTGATCCAGCCACTTTTTATTTTACCCTTTTGTCTTATACAAATACAAATTAATAAAGGCTGGTTTGGTTTCTAAAGTACTTCTTCCTGCCTCCATGTATTAATGTTCATGGGTAGCCTGAATGGGTTCCGTTCAGACCTTAACATTAGGTATTTTACTGTAAGGTGTCAACAAGACATTTTCACCTGACTATACCCAATGTTTAGATCTGTTTGGGTATTATGCAAATTAGTACATACGTAATTAGATTATACACCGTTTGTCTATGTTAACAACAAATGTTAATAACTGTTAACAACAAATGTTAATAATGTTAATAACAAATGTTAATAACAAACAATTAAAAAAAAACGTGTAATACATTTTTTGTTTGTCTTGATGTAATCAACTCAGTACTTATCATGGTGATATCTGGGTTTAAATGTGTACCCTATTGTAGACGCCTAATTGCAGAAATCCACAGCTATCTTCTTGATTCAAGCTGTTTAGGTACGCGGTAGAAGGTTACTCTTATCGAACCTGTTAACACAGCCGATCTCACAGCACGATATAACCATTTGTCTTCTGTGTTTGCGCTGCGCAGCAAGCCATTACTTTTCTTTTTGCCAACCAGACATAGCAACCAGAGCGCATGTAACCGCGTCGTGACGTCACGGCGAAGATCCCTATAGATGGGTTTCCGTTTCTCTAATTACCCATTATCCTCTGCGGCGCGCCGCCATGTTGTGTGTCAAAGCTGTCATCAAAGCCCGTCTGTCATGCTCATGTTTACCTGATGTTTACCGCCTTTTCATTTACCCAAGTATTTTTGACTCTTTTGTGTTGATGTAATTTTTTTGTACGTGTTTTAAATCTGTGTGTTATTCGTTCAATCAAATTTTTGATTTCTTATTTGATCGGTGAATAATGTACATGAACTGCTGCGCTTGTGACAGGACCTATTTTTTACAGTCTATGGACGGACGCATGCTGAAAGAACGAGCAGAAAGGGAGACAGAGAGAGCCGGTCGCGCGCGCGCACTCCCTCTCTCTTCGGAGCTAGGCGAAAGTGTAAACAAGACTTCACCGTCTCCAAACTAAGCGCTGTCTTGCTCTCACTCCCTCGTGGAAAAGTTAGTCTGGAGCCCTGCATTGACGGTTCACATCGCTGTAGCCAGGCGGCTGATATCTGCACAGCCCTTATTATACGGTACATTTAGACTCAGTGTCAAGACAACACCATCTGGGTAAAAAAAACAACAACGCTCCGAACTAATTTAGTGTAGGAGAGAGATGGAGAGCAGAAGCACGGAGCGATGTGCTCCAGGTGTAAGTTAGCCTCTGCCTCTGGCTCGACCAGCTTATGTGGTCACAGAGAAAGTGATGAAGGTGGACAATCGTCAGAGTGTTGTTTTGCCCAGCCAACACCTCTCAAGGGCTGTGTCGAAAGTAGCCGCCTGGGTACAGCGATTTGACAGCCGATGAGAGCTAACGTTAGCGCATTTAGCTAGCCCATCTTGGAAATGATTAGATAAAGTGTCACATCTCCAGAGCACAAAAACCTCTAAATGTTCACAAGAGCACCACTGAACATTAACTCCAGCCAAACGGAGAATAATCGCATGATTTTCGTGTTCAGAATAATGCCCAGTTTAATTATTATCATGCTCCGTAACACAAACGCTTGACCCACTTGACACACAAGATGGCGCCGTAAGGAGTTGCGGGAGAAATGTGACGTCATCGGAAACCCATCTATAGGGCAAATATATATATGTGAAGAGTTCAGATGCAAAAGCCTCTAAGTGCCATTTGAAATTTTCTTCTAGAATGATAAGTTTTTATCAAGCTTGTATTTAAGTTCAGTAATTTCACTTAAATGGCAATGAAGATTACCTATTAATTGTCATTTAAGTGAAATTACTGAACTTAAATACAAGCTTGATAAAAAATGATCATTCTAGAAGAAAATTTCAAATGGCACTTAGAGGCTTTTGCATCTGAACTCTTTATATATATATATATATATATATATATATATATATATATATATATATATATATATATAAATAAAATGGTTTCCTTCAAGACTGGGGTTAAAAACATTTTCAGCCTATTGCTATAATGAAAATGAAAGAGGCTTGAATGTCAATAATAGTTAATATAACAAATATTTTTCAATTTGAAATTGTTTTTGTTGCACATTTTTCATTTAATTTCAAAGACAGTCTTTGAATTGTGCTGTTATATTAAAACAAAACAACCAAAATAGACAGCATGATTTATATTCAAACTGTTATTGATTCCTACAAAAATACTGCAACCATTGATTATAAAAGCACAAAAAAAGTAAAGCTCTTCAAACTTGAACTGTCAGAGGCAGGATATTGAATTCAGGTTTATTTAAAGCATTAAGTTTACTAGGCTTGACATGGTTATCACTTATGACTAAATTCATCCAGACAGAGCTACGCAAGAAAATGTCAGTATTTAAAACCAAACCCAACCCATGCGAGACATGAACCAAGGCCTGTGGATAAAGAAGAGACATTCAGATCCTTTGTGTTTATGTAGCAATCATTCAAATCAGAAAAAGCACATTCACACTACTGCTATTATTACAACTACACATTCCTGGTGTCAAAGGAAGTGACCAAAAACTGTTGCATTCAACCCGATCTATAAGAATGGTATGAAATTGTGTTTTGCCAATACAATGCACCGTGACAGTATAAGGAAGCGATTTAAAGAAAAGAAAACACACGAGAACGTGCGAACATCCACAGGTAAAAGCAAAGCAACTGTTGTGAAACACATTTAGTCATTTATACAAAGAAACTTTTGCATAAACAGTGAAATTAAGTGGAACAGAATAAAAGCCACAGCATGCTTAAACTATAGGAGTGGGTTAGAAAACAACACTAATGAAACGAGGTAGTTGATTGGAAGTTTCTAGTTTAGCGCTTCTAGTCTAGATCAGCCACCACATCCAGAACAATGCTTCGCAGGTTCCCGGGCCACCAAGCCAGAGCCGCATGTTTGAGCGCAACAACACAGATTGTCAACGGCTGAGGCCTGTAAAGTTAGAAGATGGTGATTTAGTGGTTTGCTACGGAAAAAAAACGACAGATGGCAGCATGGAGATCAAGGCTAGCTGGATATTTACGACCATGGAGTGAGTGAACCTGCATAGTTTAACACCTTCCGTGCCCACAAGATATGAAGTGTTTCATTGTGAAAAAATAAAACAAAAGGAGTGATACCACCTAGTAAAAACTCATTTATACAAAAAATTTAAAATACAAGAACAGAAAATCTCTTATTTCATATGTGCTTGATAAAACCTAACGAAAGGAGAGAAGCAATGGAGAATATGAAAAGAAAACAGATTTATGATACCATCATGGGCGCAAAATTACAAGAGAAATGTGAGAAAATAAATAAGACTTGTCCAAATTCAATTTCATTTCTCATTCATCTACACTGTACAAAGATTTTGACATCAATCAGTTAAGCACGAGTGCCGTTCACCTCTTAAATGTTAGAATAACCTTCTGACAGCTTGGCTAAGTAAAATCCAAGCCACCATTCAACAATCCAACACTTCTCTTTTGCTTTTTTCCATCCTAAATCACAGAGGAAAATCTCCTTAAAGGCTGGCTGTACAGTTCTTCGATCACTAGATCATCGACCGCCCCCCAGTCGAAGGATACAGATTTCGGACTTTTAGCCTAAATATTTTCTTCTTTGTGTAATTCTGTATAAAAGGCCCCATGCGATTTCACCGAAAGAACGGCACCAAAACACGAGACAGTTTCAGGTCAGAGATTCGGCTCTGGCTTGAGCTGTCCAGGTACTGCGTTCCCAGTGAATGAATGACAGGGTGGGCGATCCTTCACGGGACGTTCCTTTGCACCCAGGAGCTGGAGATGAAGTGGAACATGGGCACCAAGTAGAGAATGGACAGCTCTCTGAGCCGCAGCATGCAGTCGGATGAGACGGGAGGCTGTTCTATATGCTCTCTGAACCCAATCGGAGCTGAACGTGCAAGTCCCTCCCCGAGCCCACCCAGAAGACTCAATCCTCTAGAACGTCCCGCTCTAGCTCCATGTAAGGCTCATCTATGTAGCTGATAATGGCACAGGGAGAAGTCCTGTCCTCTCCGAGCAGTACTGAAACCGTCTCCTTCCAGTAACTGAAGGGAATACAGGAACTCTGAAAGAAAAGAGAACATTGACGGTTAAATATTCTCCTAAAGGAAGGATTCCATGCAGTCAAATATAAACTGTATTAGGGCAGCTCGATATTGGAAAAAACTGAGATAGTGATATTTTGTTTAACTGCAATATATATTGACTTGAATAGCTTTATTTTGAAAGAATTCAAAATAATGATTTTGTTAAGGAGTGCATCTGCATATATGAGAAAAGGTTACATTTTACCCTGATGAATTTCCCCCCCACAAAATCCTTTAATCGATGAATGATTTGGGGAAAACTTTTAGGTGTTCATACTTGGCTTTACTCTTAACAAGAACAAACTCAAACTATAAAGTAAAAAGTTCAAAAAAATATTTCCTCCTTAGTTTTCATTGTTGAATGTGATCGACCAAATATATGACTATAAACAATCATACTTTTATTGTGATTATAATAAAATATATTAAACAAAATAAGAAATATATTTTAATACAATTGTACTGTAAAATAAAAAAAAGTTACCGTCACTGTTAAATTATAATACAAATATTTACACCTTAATTCCTTATTTTTCAATTGGTACAGAGTCTATACCATTTGAAAATTAAGAAATTAAGGGGTAAATATTTGTATGGCACATACAACAGTCCTTAGTCAGGGTAGCACCATACTTAATTTTAGACCCCAATGGGGCTGGTAAGGGTTAGCTACCCTTGTCGGCAGTATCCAGCTTCGTGTTTACAGGATGCTGGAGACACCCGCCCAAGGCTTCTAAGAAATTAAAGAGAAAAATACCCCTAGAGTCTGCGAGAGCGGGGGCGGAAGATGACTCGATGTTGGACAACATGGTTAACGACTTAGGAATGGAAACGGATATGAGTATGGAGAGTAAGACTAGTTCAAGATCTGCAGTTAGTAAAGTCATTGAACTCCAAGTTTGTGTCTGTGGCTGGAGCAAGGCGACAACGGTCAGGGGTTTGAAGGTTCATCAAGGGAAAATGAAATGCTTGAGGGAGAAGGGACAAGGGCCTCGCATTGATCAGTACTTCTTACGAAGTCAGTCAAGTCAGTCGAATGAAATCCAGCGACAGGAAGCAAACCACAGCTCGCAGGATATCAGCACCCCTGTCATAGAGGAGAGGAGGGCTTGCACAGATAGTGATGAACATATTCAGACTTGTGAAACCGGTCAGACTAACCAGCATAAGAGAGAAAAGAACCTCAACGGGCATAGGCCTGGAGTTAGATGGCCAAGAGCTTGTGAGAAAACTGCATGGGATACGGTAAACACAGATCTATGCTTTGCATTGGAAAGATTAACTGGTACAGTTGAAAAGAAGCTGGATAAATTTGGGGACATCATTTACGCATATGGAAGTGAGAGGTTTGGTGTGGAAAAAAGGAAGGAAAAAGTACAAACTGCTCCTGGAATGTCTAGACGGCAGCAGAAAATTGAAGGGTTAGTTAGAGAAAGGAGACAGCTGAGGAAGCAATGGAAAAGAGCAGAACAAAGTCAGAAGGAGGGACTCAATCTCTTACAAAGGGACATAAAAGATAAGCTGGCAACATTACGCAGAGCTGAGCGTCTACGGAAACGCTACAAAAAGAAGGAACGTGCGAGGGCTAATTTCTATAAAGACCCATTCAAATTCGTAAAGAAGTTATTCACCAGTGAGAAGAATGGCACTTTAAAAGCATCTAGAGTTGAGCTAGAGAGATATTTGGAGGAAACGCATACAGATGCTAAAAGGCATGAGCATATGTCAATTCCATCAGACATACCACCTATCAACCCACCAGAATACCAAATGGAGGTCTGTGCACCTAAGTGGAAAGAGGTAGAGCAGGCTGTGAGAAAGGCAAGGGCTTCATCATCTCCAGGGCCTAATGGAGTTCCGTACAGAGTGTACAAGAGTGCTTCAGGAGTTCTGCGAATTCTGTGGAAATTGTTAAAAGTGGCATGGGAAAAACAGGTTGTACCTAGAGCATGGCGCAGAGCAGGTGGAGTCTTTATACCTAAAGAAAAAGATGCTACAAGCATCAGTCAGTTTCGTCCTATTTCACTATTAAACGTTGAAGGTAAGATTTTCTTCAGCATTATTGCCCAGAGATTGTCCACCTACCTATTAAAGAATGGCTTCATTGACACTTCAGTTCAAAAAGCGGGCATTCCAGGGTTCTCAGGATGCTTAGAACACATCAATGTTATCTGGCAACGAATTCAGTCAGCAAAAAAGGAGAGGAAGGAGCTCCATGTGACATTCCTGGATTTGGCCAATGCATATGGTTCAGTGCCACATGAGCTTCTTTGGGCAGCATTTGATTTTTTCAGAGTACCAATGTCAATAACAAATTTAGTGAAAGCCTATTTTGGAGATTTGCAATTTAGTTTCTCAACTCCAAAATTCAGCACTGCATGGCAATGCTTAGAGGTTGGAATAATGGCAGGATGCACAATTTCTCCACTGGCTTTTACCATGGCAATGGAAGTAATCATTAGGGCATCAAGATGGGTAGTAGGAGGAGAGCGCTTGGCTTCTGGGTTGCGACTACCACCAATCAGAGCATACATGGATGACATGACAACCATGACTACAACAGTAGCCTGCACTAATCGGTTATTGGGGAAGTTAACAGATAATATTGAATGGGCACGAATGCAATTTAAGCCCTCTAAATCAAGGAGCATCTCCATAGTTAAAGGAAAGGTAGTAGATAAAACATTCTTCATTAATGGTGAGGCAATACCAACAGTTTCTGAGAAGCCAGTGAAAAGTCTTGGGAGATGGTACGATGGAGATCTAAAGGACACAGTTCGAGTGGGAGAAGTTAGACGACAAGCAGTGGAAGGGTTGAAGAGCATAAACAGTTGTGCTCTACCAGGTAAACTAAAACTCTGGTGCTTTCAGTTTGGTCTACTGCCGAGGTTGCTGTGGCCACTGACTGTGTACGAGGTTTCTTTGACAACAGTGGATAAGCTGGAAGCGTTAATAAGTTCATACATCAGGAAATGGTTGGGGGTTCCACGCTGCCTCAGCAGAGTGGGACTTTATAGTAAAGGAATATTGCAGCTGCCAGTCTCTGCTTTAACCGAGGAGTTTAAGTGTGCCAAGGTCAGACTGGAAATGACATTAGTAGAGTCACGTGACAAATGTGTAAGGGAGGCAGCCCCTGTGTTAAAAACTGGTAGAAAGTGGTCAGCAAAGAAATCAGTAGTAGAGGCAAAGGCTGACCTTCAAATAGGGGATATCGTGGGACAGGTACAGCATGGAAGAGGGGGTTTTGGGCTCAGTTTAGCTCCTCCTAAATGGCACAAGGCAGGCCCAGCTCAAAGGAGGAAGCTGGTAGTCAACGAGGTGCGAAAGCAGGAGGAGAGGATGAGGAGTATAAAGGCCATTTCCCAGGCTAAGCAGGGAGAGTGGATGAGATGGGAGAGTGTGGAACAACGCAAAATGGGCTGGCAAGACCTTTGGTCAATGGAAGAGAGTAGGATCAGTTTCCTTATTAGGTCAACATATGATGTTCTCCCATCACCGCAGAACCTAAACCTCTGGGTAGGAGAGGATCCCTCTTGTCCTTTGTGTTCATCACCTGCCACATTAAGGCACATTTTGACAGGATGTAAGGTGGCTCTTAGCCAAGGTCGGTTTACTTGGCGCCATGACCAAGTACTGAGATGTTTGGCTTTAGCATTGGAAGGCAAGCGTAGTATGACCAATAAGTTGCCGCATGTTCTAGCAAAACATTACACGCAGAAGACAACATTCCTCCGCCCAGGCGAGCAACCACCAAGAAAAGGTGTTAACACCAATTCTCGGCCAGGACAACTGGAAGCTGCTAGGGACTGGAAGATGCTGGCTGATCTTGATCAACGGCTTATTTTTCCACCTGAGATTGCCACCACTAACCTACGACCAGACATTGTTTTGTGGTCTGGATCAGCACGCATTGTTCAACTGATAGAGTTGACAGTGCCATGGGAGGATGCTGTAGATGAGGCATATGAGAGGAAGAAACTGCGGTATGCTCATTTGGCCACTGAAGCAGAACAGCGAGGATGGAGAGTCCAGGTTTATCCAGTGGAAGTGGGTTGTCGAGGTTTTGTGGCACACTCTACAACCCGGTTCCTCAGAGACGTCGGATTCAGCGGCCAAGAGTTGCGTCGCACAGTAAAGAACTTATCTGAAGCAGCAGAAAGGAGCAGCAACTGGCTGTGGTTGAGACGGAAAGATTCTAGCTGGCAAGGTACAGGCCGCCACGCTACGGTTTCGTAGAATTCTTGAAAAACTTGAAGAGTCTGTTGGTTTATTTGTATAGGTTGTGTAGTATAGGTTGTATAGTATACTATTCAATTTGTATAGGTTGTATAGTATAGAATGACGGGTGGTTGGGCAGATATTGTGTTTTGCGGTAGGTGGTATGCCATACGGAACCGTTGCCACTGTAACTGCTTTAACGCACCAGTGGGGCTCGACAGCCTTAGTCAATCGGGTTGGCGCGTATGGTTGGGTTGCGGAGAGATAGTGAGATTGTGGTTAGGTCTCAGCAGCAGGAGGGATGTAGAGGTCAGTAAGCTGGGCTGAGTTGAGTGGGGGACGGAGGGGGGTGACTCTGGGACGCCAGAGTCACTGTCGAGCCCTCTTGAGGTGTCGTGGGCTAGTCGACGAAACACTGAGGACGGAAGGTGCCCACTTGAAGACCCTAGAGATGTCCCCTACTCGGCTCAATCCAGACGGTTGTCGTGTTGGTCCACTAGGGAGACCACACTGTAGTTGCAGCCGTCGTGTGTGCTAACGCGCCAAGTACACTGCAGCCGTTAACGCCGGACAGAAGGGGAGTCACACCCTCATATGGAAAGAAGCGTAAATGGATGGAGAAGCATAGTTTACTGTAAAGCTACGTCTTAGTGTTGCTTATCTTGGCGAAAGCCGAGTACAAATCAGCATGAAGTTTTAACATCTACTCTCGTGTAATGGAAATCATTTTTACAGGAATGAAAACGAGGCTGTGAGGGATAGAATTACAGCATGTTTAATGGTTTGTACTGTTGTTTAAGAACATACCGATTGTTTAGCTGATGAAACATCTTACCAAAAAACATTTCAGTAGACACAAACTCCATAAAACAAAAGTTGTGAAAATTACGTGATCTAGGCCCTTTATACAGTGTGAGTCTATGTGCGGCACACCGGTCTCGACTCTCGAGTCCCACAGAGGAGCTCCAGAAGGTTAAAGGAGGAGTGGCAACAGTGGAAGTCGAGAGAGGACCAGGCCTGGAACATTTATGTAGTTTGTTTTATTATGCGCAAGTTGGCTGTGTGGCGGCTGCTGCTTACTTTTGTTTTCGTTGTTTTACTTTGTGATTAAAGTGTACTTTCCTCCTTGCTTCCATACCTGAACTTGAACTTTGTTACAGCCTTAAATTCAATATGGCATCTAACCTGAATAATGTCTACTACCATAAAGCTTTTAATTTGACGGGTAGCCGGCAAATAAATAAATGCGCTGCCGGTTTCAGAGTGAAGGCACTATGTTCATTCACACACATGCAGCTCACAGCGTCTCAGAAAATGAACCATGCCGTTCTGAGACTAAAACACTGTATCGTGAACACGTGTAAATGAAACGCTTCATTCTCAAATCGGTAACATAATTACTGAAATCAGTTTTACATTGCACTAAGCCATAACGTGATATTGTTTTGATTTTGTGATATTGTGCAGCTCTAAATCATATATAGACTCACATTCTCCAGGCAGGTGCTGTCTTTATCCTTGTTGAGGTAGTGGTGCTGCCAAAAGCGCAGCAAGTTGTGGAAGTTGTTGAGGAGGCAGCCTGGATATTTCTCTGTGTATTCCTTCTCCCGCAGGGCGTTCAGGTAAAACGGGAGCTTGCCTCTCCTCCGGGCCAGCATCAGAATCACCAGGCTGGTGTTAAGACAACTCACGTTCTCCTGGGAAAGAAGCCAGAAAAACACAGAGGAATAATTGTCATGGAGGACTCAAATGAGACAAACAGGGAGAGGAGATCTGGACTGTGGTCTTGCCTGTGTGAGGGTCTGCACATTGATGATGTTAACCAGCCTAAAAAGGAAGGACAGCCTGTTCTCCACTCGAGCCATGTAGGACAGCAGACAGCACTCAGAGAGCACTTCAACCACTGCAGAGGCACAAACACAAAGACTAAAATAGACACTGAAATTCATCAATAGTGATCAGACAAAGCATGTTTCAGAAAAGAACGTCTAATCCTCTCAACATACTTCCCATTTGATGAAGAAATTTACAAGATCAGATTATCAAATCTTAAGTTGCCTAGAAAAATATTTGCATCTTTCTATCAGATCTTTCTCAGACATCAACACTTTTTCACTAACAATTAGGGCAGGGCAAAATATTGAATAATTGTAATGATTTTAGTGCACTTTTAATTTGACTTAAATTACGTAAAGACTGTCATTAGCCAGAATTAGACTAGTGAGTATGGAAATATGAAGACATGTTTTAATGTCTGATTATTCAGGTAGTAACAGTTGAAAAAAACTATACTAGAGTTGGCAAGTTTAATTGAGTTTGAAACAAAAATATGGTATATTACATTTACCAAAGCTGATTTGGTGCTCAAGAAACATTTCTTCTTATTACCAATTTTGAAAACAATTGTGCTGCCTAATATTTTTGTGGAAACCGTGATACTTTTAGAACAGCATTTATTTAAAATAGAAATCTTTTGTATCATTATAAATGTCTTTACTGTCATTTGACGTGTTCTTCCTTTAAAAAAGTATTACATTTCTTTCAAAAAAATTTAGACCACAAACTTTTGAACAGTAGTGTGTACTTTTAGCAATATTGATAACAATCCAAGAGTACCTTTTACATCCTCTGTCTGGCTCTCAAATCGATCAAGAGAGAGGACAATACAGCGGACAAGCATGTTGGAGTCCACCAGAGAGCTGTTGATCTGGGTGAGGAACACCTGGAACTGAGGAAGTCACATTGTTTAACCAAAGACAAGTAGAGGTTGTTAAACAACAGCTTATATTTCTTCACATTTTGTTATTCCCCGTACCTTTTCCTCTGTGTTGACGTATTTGTTGAATCTCTTGAAGGCATCAATGTTGAACTTCATAAGCTCTCCCAGCAGGTCAAAGTAGCTCTGTAGGACATCTCTGGACTTGCAGCCGCTGTCGATGATGCAAAAGAGGATGTGCTACAATCAAAAGACAAGATTTGAGCAACTCAATCACTTGTATGGGGAAAAACATTTTGACCAATAAGAGAGGCACAGGCATTTGTATAAACATCTGTACCTCCAGCAAGCCTCTCTTCAGCAAAAACATCTGGTCTGCGTAAGATGTGGCCCCTCTGAGGAAGCTCTCAACAGCTCTTGCCTGCCAGAACCTTTAGATGGAAAATATGTCATCATGACATTTCAAAACACATTCAGCCAAATCATTATGAACCCAGAGTCTCACCTGAAGGAAGAATCGGGCGGTTCTCTTTTCATAACAGCGAGGAGCCGCGTGAGGAGCCCTTTTTTACCATCACACACTAAACTCCTGAAAGACACCACAGATAAGAGAGATTGTAATACGTGTATGCTGAAAAAAAGTATATTAGCATATAGTTGACATCTGAACAATACCTGTCAGTGTTTACTAGTGCCTCCACCTCGGGGATGTTTGCCTTTAGGGAGATGGCACTCAACTCATTCAGCTCTTGAGCATTCAGAAGTAAGTACTTATTTCTGAGAACAAAAGAATACATGGATGAATACATTCTTCGGACAATCCACAGGTATGCGACATGCCACTCAAAGCTCACAATCTTGCAACTTACTCATGGTGGTCACTAAAGCTTTGCAGAAGCCTCAAAAACTGGATTTTAAATGAAATTTCCTGCACAATAAACAATAGCATAACATGATCAATGAGAATCATGGGAAATGGATTAGAGCAAATGGGATAAATCTACAATGTATTTAATCAAAGCTCACCGGACTGCAGTCACAGTTTTCATTCTGTCCATGAACCACGTGATTAGAGGTGGTGTATTTCCTCCAAATGAGCTTGTCGAAAAGGTTATTGAGCCCAGGAATCAAACGAAACTCTGCCAACATTTTATGCACCTAACAGATATGATAAACAAGGATGGGAATTACAACATTAGGATTAAATCAGTTCAATGGAAGTGTGTAACGATACGTTACAATGCACAGACTCTCCCGGTACTCGCTATGTCCCGCCTCTCCCGCTATTAATGCACAATACATATAAGAATAAACCATCTAAAATGCTTTAAATAATCATACTACTAAAACTCAATGCGATATGGTGAATGAAATTCCCTTTCACTTTGAGGAGTACTGTTCCAGCACGGATTGGCTTCAGATGATCATTGCAATCAATAACAGTTCTAATCGAAAGAAAGCGTGTCAAATAACCAATTTACAAACTGTAAAGGGTTAGTTCATCCAAAAAAAATTTATTCTGCATTTACTCCCTCTCATGATGTTTTTGCGCATCACACAAGCATGTTTGTGTTTACTTCAGTAGCCTTTATGTGTTCTATAAATCTGTTCTTCACACAAAGCCATTGTGTCTCTTAAGAAGACTTGAATTTGTTTTAGACCACTCGATTGATTATTTTTACGATGCCTTCATGACATTTTTTGGATCTTTTCATTTTAGAGGAACAGACTTTAAATGGAGGTCCATAAAAAATATCTTCATATGTGTTTGGATGTTTGAAGCGAGGTTTTGAACGACATAAGGTACATGACGACAATGTACGTTTTTGGGTGAATTATACCTTATAAAACTAACTCTATATCGAAAATCATATAGTTTACACCAACCCTAGTTCTATGTAGATCCTTTTACAGACATGTATTTTACAGTATTTACAGACATGAGCGGCTCTTGCCTGGTTCCGCTGTCTTCCCATGAGCAGGACGCACAACACGTACAGCACTTCCACCTTATACATGATCTCATGTACGATCTTCATGGACTGTGGCAAACGATGCCTCAGTGGGATGGTGGCCAACGTACTCTCATCAGATGACTCTGTGAGAAAATGTTTTTTTTTATAAAACATATAAGTTACAAAAAATTGTGATCAGTAATATTTTTGGGAAAGAAATTTATTTATTTAGCAAGAACATTAAATTGATCAACAACAACAGTACTGACATTTATAATATAACAAAAGAGAAACAAAAATAAATTGTGTTCTTCTATTGCACTTTCTGTGCATCAACAAATCTGGAAAAAAAGGTATCATGGTATTATGCACACAAATGTTTAGCATTAACTCTTCCGAGTCGACCGATCACGCCGGCGTGATCAAGTTACATGACCAGTTTAAGACGTCGAAGCATAAAAACAAAGTCACGTTGAGCGCTGCCGTCCACTTCTGTCGAAAGTGCTGGCTTGAAACTCTATTCTACTTTTTGTTTTGTGTTGATAGACCAAGTAAAACCGGAGATATGATTATTTAAACTTTATATTAAAAAAAATATTGAAAATATTGACGCATTCGTAAAAGAACGCAAGATGTGATGCGACAGGCGTTGCATTTATTCTAATAACTTCGTCGGATTTTGTCATAAAACAAAAGGGAGAAAAATGTGTGAATCTGCTGATTCTGCTCTTCAGACGGCACATTTTACGGAGTGGAGGAGGAGCCAACTGAGCAAACACGCGAAATTGAAAGGTGGGAGATTGACGGAGTAGACAAAGAGAGACATATAGCCTATATATATATATAGAGAGAGATATCATTACTAGTTTTTGTAAGAGTTTGAGTAGACTTTGACAGTAGTTTAGGAGTAGTGTAGATAGTTTAGGAGTAGATTTTGAGCTTTTTGTGGAAGGAAAATTTTGTTTTTTGAAAAAAGAAAAAAAACACCTGATATATGTTGTAAATAGTTGTATGTATAGTTTGGTTTTGTGTTCATGTTACCTTTTGTATGGTATATTTGCACTATTTAGGAACCCCTCTTACTCAAGCAATGAAAGCCCTGTAATGTAGCTGTCTGTGTAATTTTCTGTTAAGTGTTTTGTAGAGTTTCTAAGCAAAAAATAAAAGAAAAAACACCTATTGCCACACCTGCTTTTTGCTGTATATAGTTTGATTTTATTTCAATTTAACCTTTTTTATGTTGTATTTGCACTATTAGGGAACCCTCATACTCTGGGAATGCAAGGCCTTAAATATAGCTCTCTGTATAATTGTGTGCATAAACTGTTTTAAAAAGTGGCAAGCTAAAAAGAAAAAAAAGCCTATGGCTACACCCGCTTTTTTTTGTAAATCATATTTTTTTTGTATATAGCTTGATTATATCTGAATTTTACCTGTATATGTTAATATTTACAACTTGTGTTTACATTTTAAACCATTTAAAATGCTTCATTGAGCATATTTGTGGTTTTTGTAGTAAAAAAGCTATAATTTTTCTATTCGGATTTTGTGTTTTTTTGTGTGATTTTGGGTCCAGTATGTTGATACAGTACATCAAAATGAAAAACGAATTATCTGGTCATATAGGTGATGTTGTGCTGAAAACAATGATACCAAATATTGGTATGGTAAACATTTGTTTATGTTGCAAAATAAAAAAAATAAAAAGTACTCAAAAACGGCCAAAATAGCCCAAGACTCCGAAGGGTTAATAATAATAATAAGTATTTCTTAAGTACCAAATCAGCACTGAAGGTTGTGAATATTTTGAATAAGAAATGAACAAGTTAAACAGCAGTTCTACCTGTGCTGCTGTGCTCAGCTTCATCATTTGCTATCTGCATGAGCGCATCCAGCACTAGCGTGTTGTCGAGCCAAGTGTACCACTCCTCCAGTTCCTGCAGAAAGTTTGATGTTCCAGTTGCCTCGGACACCTTCCGTGTGGCCAACTTACAGAGACGCTCAATGAACCCAGGGATGTTCAGGAGTGTGACTGGAAAATATGACATTATGTTTTTATAATTCGTGCCCTATTAACGCTTAATAAATCTATTACTGACAGAAATACTCTATATATACAGTATACTGAATGGAAAGAGCTGTAATTTTACCATATAACAAATTTCCCTTTAGCGATGATCTTATTCTCAGTCACCACTTTACTGCTCTTTGTGGCTTCAGCTCTAAGTAAAGTCAAGTTAGTAGTCCACATACCCTGGTTGACCTCAGCACGTGAGGGGCTGGTATTGCGTTTCTGCTGTGCGTTTTTAGCCAGAAGTGTGTGTTTGTCATCGTTACCCACATCAGGCTCAGATATGGTGACGGAGAGGATACGACAGAAGTTGGCGAGCTGCTGCTGGTCAAAGCTCTGGACCAGTCCTGACAGGTTCGGGATCCACTCCAACTGAATCATTTCCTGTTATGAACCATTATTAAACACCATCAGATATTACTATTCCACATACTTATCACTTTTAATTGTAAGGCGTTTGTTTTTGTAGATAAGACAAATATTCTTAATCATCTCAATGCATTTTAAGCTGACCTTTTTAACTCCAAGAATATCCTCAATTAATGTAGCTGTTTGCAAAAAGGTCTTCTTATTTGTCATCAACGTGAAGAGAAATAAGACGAAATCATCCCTCGATGCCAGGTTTTTCGTGACCCCTTCCGTCTGTAGGAAAATAAGTGCACTTATACTCATCGTGAACCCATCATGTGGATATTAGTCACCCTTCAATTCAATTCCTAAATGAGAACGAAGCCAGAATACTTACACATATGCAGCAGTTGTACAGCACACTAAGGCAGTCTTTAACCAAGTCATCATTCACTACAAGCAGTTTAAAAAAAATTTTTTTTTTTTAAAAGATAGAATTTTATTTGTTGATGAAAGACAGTATTTAACAATGGTTACTAGACTAAGTGCAGATAAAATAATTGTTATTTTATATAAATAATACATTTATATATTTAGCAATAAATAATAGTTATATAATTATTTATAAATAATCTCTATAAAATGTTCTACTAGTTAACTTACTCTTGGGCTTTTGTAGTGTTGTCAGAGTAGGTCTCATCAGAAGTTCCACCAGGAGCTAAAAAGACAAAATCAATCATTCATTCTGAATTGATCTAGGTCAACTAAAATCCATTTGATAAATAAATCTGTGTCAATTATTTATTAAATTAACTGATTAATCAAATAAATGAAAGTTTTGAGAAGTCAAAAAAGGAAAAAACTTAAAGATATAACAAGTCAATATGACCTAAAACAATTAATACAAGGTCCCACCAGAATCACTCCATCATCTCAGACACAGCTTGATCTTATATTTAGTAATAAACCAGAAAGAATAACTAAAACATTTAATTTTTTAACAGGGTTATCGGTTCATAATTTGACAATGGTATCAAGGAAATTAACGAAACAAAGGTTCTTATACCAGCAAGAAAGTAACAAGGTTTTAAACATTATACTAAAGAGGTTTATTAATGAGTTCGAAAACCAGTTGAAACAACTAAACTGGAGTGAGATCTTATCTACAGAAGACTTAGAGGTTGCTTCTAGGAGTTTAATGACTAATGTTAATAGCGTTAAAAATGAGTTTAGTAAAAGTGTTACACATGCTAAAAAAAAGCAAAATCTGCCCTGGCTTAATGAACAAATATGGAATTTAATGAAGCAGAGGGATTATGCATTAAAAACTGTAATTAAGTCAGGGTTAGTTCATCATAGGAGAACTTTTAAACAGCTACGTAATAAGGTTGTAAATTAATTGAGAAAGGCAAAAGCAAAGTTTTTTATTGATATTATAAATGATTCAAAAGGTAACAGTAGGCAAAGTTGGGAAAATATTAATAGAGTTGTAAAGAATACCAGAAAAAGAAAAAAGAGTTTGAATTAAAAGTTCATGGAACCTTAACTAAAGATAAAGATCAAATGTATGTTTAATAGCTACTTTATAGATTCAGTTCAGGATTTGGCACAAGGATTTGGTATAAGAGAGAGGGTCATTACACCAGCAAATGATAATCTTCCACTGTTTAGCATCTCTAAACTGCCAGAATCTTCAATAATTAAAATCATAGGCAAGTTTAAGAACTCAAAGGCTAAAGATGCTTTTGCTTGTGACTGTGTATTTTTGAAGAAGTATAAAAGTATCCTTTGTACTCCAATTGTTCATCTGGTAAACCTATCTATTGAACAAAGTTTTTTTCCCAATGCCTGGAAATCAGCTGTAATAACTCCCATTTTTAAGGCTGGAGATGCAACTAATATAATTAACTATAGACCTATTAGTATCCTCCCTGTGGTCTCCAAAGTAATGGAAAGGATTGTCTGTGACCAGTTGCTAGCCTATCTAAATCAAGGCCATTTTCCACTGCACCCTATGCAGTTTGGATTTAGGAAACATCATGCCACAGAAACGGCTACTTGTTATTTTGTTGAGCAAATAAAATCTAGCCTTGACAATGGAGGGGTTGTTGGGGCTGTTTTCCTTGATTTTAAAAAGGCGTTTGATATTGTAAATCATAATGTCTTGTTATCCATACTGTCAAAGTTTAATTTTTCTCACAATGCTCTGACATGGATGGAGTCTTATTTAGATTCAAGAAAGCAGTGCACTAGGATTAATGATAGATGCTCCTCCTTTGTTAACTGCACTATTGGAGTCCCTCAGGGATCTATTTTAGGACCAATTTTATTTAGCTTATATATTAATGATTTGCCATTGATTTGCCCGGAAGTTCACATCCAAATGTGCGCAGATGATACAGTTATCTATACCCATGCAAAATCTAGGGAACAAGCCGCAGTAAAACTTACTGCAGCATTAACCAAAGTATCAGACTGGTTAACTGTCAACTGTCTTACTCTTAACGTAAGCAAAACAGTGGGTATGTATTTCTCTATCAAGAAGAATGTTGTACGACATCAGCCTGATATCTGTATTATGGGAGAGACAATACATATTGTTGATAATTTTAAGTATCTAGGATTAATTATTGATTCTAATTTAAGTTTTAAAAAACACAAAACAAATATCCAATTGTGTCAGAGCTAATTTGGCTAATTTTAGACATATAAGACATCAGTTACCAATAGCTGCAGCTAAATTGTTATTAGATACGATGATCTTTTCACATTTATCTTATTGCTCCACAAGCTGGTCACAGGCGGGTGGGACTACGATAAAACCCTTATGTACCCTTTACAAACAAGCGGTGAAAGTTCTGGATAAAAAAACGAGAAACTACCACCATTGTATCATTATAAAAAAATACAACTTATTAACCTTTGACAGTTTTTTAAGCTTTGCTGATATGTGTCTGATGTATAAATTGATACATGATCTTGCACCACCCCCACTCAAGCAATGTGTGTCCTTTTGCAGAGATAATGTAAGGGTCACCAGGGCTTCTGTAAGAGGTAACTGTTATACTCAATTTAGGAAAACTAAATTTGGACAATCAGCTTTTTCATTTGCAGTGGTTGAAAAGTGGAACTTAATCCCACATTACATTAGAGATTGTGCAAGCCTTAGCAGTTTTAAAATGTCCGTAAAGACTTGGCTGAAGGCAAATCAAATATGTGATCATTGACCCTTTTATATATTGTATATTTGTATTGTGGTTTTTTATGTGAGTACTGTGTGTTTATGTTGTCTTTTTACCTTTCCTTGCCCAGGGACCACAGATGTAAATTAGCCGTATAGCTAACTCTGGTACAGGGCTTGAACTGTGCATGGTCCCTTACAAATAAACTAACTAACTAACTAAGTTAAATTTATGATTGAACATGATTTAATTGAAATGCACTGAATATTATCAAATAGACACTACAATCTTATTGACAGATCAAGCACACAAACAATCAATTCTTTGGAGCTATCTGATGAATTCTGCCTCTACAAATTCTGGTAGTCTGCCAATGTTCTCCTCATGAAAATGTGTAAATAATATATGTATATTTATTTTAAAATATGATATAAAATATATTTAAAAGGTTGTAATGCAAATTACAGAGAGCTTTTAACATTGAGCACGTTTACATGCACACCAGTACACTGGTAACTTTAATCCGAACCAATAACCCGATAACGCAAGATTTTATTAATAAATCAGGTTATTTCCTGGTAATGACGTCAAACCGTAATTTGCATATCTGACTGCAGGTTTTTTACTTATGTCGGTTGTGATGTTAAATAAAGCATTAAAAACCAAAGAAGAGTATTGCAACATGTCAGCGGTAAACTTACGGCTCATATATTATCCTCTCATGCAGTTACAGATGCAGCATTTTTTTGACTGTACAGTAGTTTACCACTTCTTCTGCTGCACGAGATGAGAGCACTTTTATAATATTTTGGGTCAAGAAAGAGTCTGAGTTTAAGACTTTCTTTTCTCCTCCCTTACTGCAAAACACTCACTCTGTCTGGATGCGCTTAAAATGCACAGTAAGGACACGTTCCTGTCACATCAAACATGTGCACTTCAATAAGCCGACAGAAATCAGGTTAATGAGTTTACTTTACATACTGGGCAAAAATCTAGCTGTGACAATTAGTTTATGCTAACTCTAACCCTAAGCCGTTTATGACCTTACCCCAATAAAGGAAAACGGGTTAACGTGTTACCATGATCACATGCATTGTCACCTTATTATGCATAATCGGGTTAAGAACGTTCATGTATTATCAAAATGCCCCCATTTTGTTTATCATGAAATTTATTAAAAAAAACATATTTATTTTATTTCTTTACTGTAATGTTACAGCAGTGACAAAGCTATTCTGTGCCGAAACACACAAACTAGGCTAATCAGTAACTTCACTGTCATCCATTTTCATTAGCACTCTTTATATTGATCACAGTTAGGGTGCCAATTCCTCATTATACAGAGAAGACATGAGAGTGTCTGAACTCACATCTACACCTCCAAACAGGTCAAAGGTGTATGTGTTGGGAAAGGTGGATTCCTGCGCTGTCTTCCTATCCTCCGTCACAAAAGACATGGCCTCCATAGACAGCAAGGATGACAGTTCCTGTATCAATCAGAACATCACAATGTGAGACAAATTCAGCCTAGAGAGACACTCAAGAGTGAGGTCTGCTCTGAAATAAGGATATCAAGTGGCTATAAAGCCATTTAAGATATAAGAAAATATCCCACACTCCCAAAAGAGTGAGTGGAATAAGAGATTCACCTTCAGAATAATATGTGAGTGGGTGAAGTCACTGTTTAGGTGGCTGCTCTCGTACAGCTGCTGGAGTAACACTGGAATCCCGTGCCATTTCGCCCTCTTATCTCTCTCCTGAAGAAGAACTTCTGGGAGCTGGAAAACAAAGAATAAACTGAAATTTGCAGATTTGCATTTGCTTAAGGAAATGCCAGTTCTTGCAATTCAGCAAAAGGACAGTATCATGGCCAGGTCATACAAAGCAATTAAACTTTAATGATAAAGATAGATTTATTTTTTAGACATTTAAAAGAACAGCAGAGTCCAGATAGATAAATAGAAACAATAGATAATACAATTAATTTAATTACTAAAATTGGTTAATATTTTTCATTTTTCAAATACACTGCCTTGTAAGCCCAATAATAAAAGTCCATTGCATGTTTGACAACTAATGGTTATAATGAAATGCTAATACAAAGAATTTGCATGTGCATTACTTTGAAGGGCTGCAAAGTACTATTCACACACACTGCTTTCAATAAAATGCAAATCACTTACATACTTTAATTTTGTCTTTAATCTTTTAATTTCAGACTAAAATAAAGTCTTTAGAAGTTCATTCGACTCCAAAGTACTCTACATACTGACACAAAGGTGACATTCATTTAGGGAAGAACCTGATTTAAAGTTCATTCTATCAGTAGGCTAGTTGTTATAGGTTGCCTATTCCTAGCTGGTATCATTTTTGTTTTTTATTACATATAATACTTATGAAGTGTCTTTTAAGGTAATGTTGATACAATGAACTCCATGCATTCTACTATATACCACATAAGTATGTCATCTACCTTTTTATTTCTTCAAAATACAATAAAATACTCAAAGGAACAAGTAGCCTAATTGGTGCCAAAAAAGGCATACTAATAAAAGTACAAAAGAACAATCTTGTTGATTTAGTATACAACAGACTTCATCTATATTACACTGTTTCTAGGCACTTTAGAAACATTCACCAACCTGTCATTGTAGAAACTTTAAACAACAAAGTAATATAATTGGTGATAACTTATTTAATGTTAATCATTATCAAATACTGTGAGTATGAAGTGAAAATGAAACCTGTGTGGGTTCAATTCAGTTAAATTCCCAGGCTCAGGTCATATCCAACTCAACAGGACATCTTACATGATTCAAGCTCTTTAAACTCCAGGCCTGAGCCAGAAAAATATCACTGCCTGAACCAATAAGTTAACCCACACAAAATGCGAGCAATTTACTGTTTAGGCTGGTGGTGGGAAAATGGATAAGACAACCTATAGGAAAATGATAGGCCTATGGCACAATTGGACACTAGATAAGATGACAATATGTGGCAGTCAAACTCTAGCATTGTTGACTGCCCACCCTGACAACATTTGTGGGCTTTATGAATTTCAAAGGAGCCTGTAATGATCACAAATGCTGTCTAGGTAGGAAGCTTTAGGTTGTGAGACACAACCCGTGTTTAAGTTACTTAAAACAGCTGGCCGGTTATAAACATTATATGAATGATTACAGATTGCTCGGTGTACGATTAGAATTCATAATATTAGGCTACTCATTCATAATAATACGACTCCATGTGTCAGAGTCTTTAATTGGATTGTATTTGGACTGTATTTAAAGCCTCGTTTAACCCAAATTATAATTGGTCAGTCAAAGCCAAGAACAACCTAATTAGTTAACGGCCAGTTGTCATTCTACCTTTACGTGGTTTATTTTTAAACTACACTGACCATTTGACTTCACAAGTTGTAAGAGATTATTTAAACTACCTTTAGATCAAACTTAAATGTCACACCCGTCCGATTTAATTTGTTGCTTAACTTAAAGCAGGTTGAT
Organism: Semotilus atromaculatus; assembly: GCA_031834385.1. Classification (NCBI taxonomy): domain Eukaryota; kingdom Metazoa; phylum Chordata; class Actinopteri; order Cypriniformes; family Leuciscidae; genus Semotilus; species Semotilus atromaculatus. Next base: position 9,843,524 of record JAULUF010000020.1, read on the forward strand.
AGAGGGTTCAGCTCATAAACGCGGATCCCTGACAGTCAGTGGCTTTTCTGTGTCAGCAGCACAAATTCTCCCGTTTACCTGCGTCCCTCTGCTGACGCCTCGTCCAGTGACCTGACTCTGTCGTATCCTGGTGAGAATATTCCTGTTTCGAGTCCGTTTCTTTCCTCCCATCCAAGGGGACTCGGGCCCCAGTAGCGTCGCCATTACTTCGTCTTCCTGACCTGCTCCAAACAGGAAGTTAAAATCGCTCAGCTTTCGTTCGACGCTCACTCGTGTGTGTTGAGCGCCCTCGTGTGGACGATGTTTTAACCAACCAGTAGAGGGCGCCATGCACTGCGCTCAAATGCAATGCTAACTATGCTAATTGTACTTCTGTATTCTGAATAAAAACACAACTGTAAAATATAAGGTACGTTTAAAAACATATATTTAATTTAAATATATATGTATAGTTTTTTTTTTCAAATACATGTTGCAGACTAAAAAAAAAAAAAAAACAGTCATACAGGAAAGGATTCAATCAAAAATCAACATGTAACCAATAGTCTCTGATGTAACTGACCTGCGTTCTAAATAATCATTCAGCATCTCTACAGCAACATTAAATCACATTTTATAATGTATTGTTAAATTGCATATTTAAAAAAGAAATCAAAATAGTAGTATATACATCACGAGAGGAAGGACTAGCATTTGTGACCACTTTGGACAAATGGACTAAAAAGAGTTGCTGGTGTGTTTTACTATCAAATTACTGTAATACAATGTATTTTAAATAAATTAGTTAAGTAGCCTACGTTGTCAACTATAAATGAAAGTGCAGACAATGTCATAATACAGAGGCAGCAACCTTATTTATTATTTTTTTTATATTTATTTATTTATTTAACAGGGACAATGTACAATAAATGTACTATACCATATTTAGCTAAAAGCTAATTCCCATCTGCAGTCCCTGGGCAGGTGCCAAAAGCGTGCAAAATATTACAATAAAACCATTAACCAACATAAAAAAATACAAATACAAAAATAAACAAACTATTATTACAAGAATTTTACCATACACACAGTAAAAACATACTGACCACATTCAATGTCTCATAGTTCAATGACTACAAGCCTGATTGTCTTTCAAACATAATTTCACACTACCTTTAAAAATATTTAATGTACTGCATTCTCTGACACTCAATGGTAAAGAATTCCACATGCCTGCTGCCTTTACTGAAAAGCAGTTTTGTCCAAAAGTCGTAGACCGAAACTTAACACAACAGTCCCCTCTAGAGGAAGCTCTTGTTAACCTTGAGCCTGGTCTGCTTATTGTTACATATTGCTTGAGAGATTGTGGTGCTAAGTCATGAATGATCTTATATACTAACCCAACATTAGACATAAACAGGAAATTTTCAAAAGTCAACAAGTTATGCTTTTTAACAATATTACAATAATGATGAGAATTAGGTTTTTTATCCATGACTTTCCATGCTTGTTTATACAGACTCTTAAGTGGTTGCATTGATGCACCATTTGTCTGAGACCAGGTTGTACTACAATAAGAAAAATGTGACAATACCATTGCGTGCATGTACAGTTTTGCTGCATCTGTACTCAGTTGATTTCTTATAAATCTGAAATGAGCCATATTATACTTTACTGTTTTTGAAATTTTTGTAATATGTTTTTTAAAGGTTAGACCGCTATCAATAATCACACCTAAATATTTAACCTGCTGAACATCCTGTACCTTTTGTCCTTTAATACTAATCTCAGGAGGAGTGCAATTACTTCCTCTAATGGAGAAAAACATACTAACCGTCTTGGCTAAATTTAGTGTCAAACAGGAATATGACATCCAATCTGCAATTTTCTCCATAGCTCCTGAGAGTAGAAATGCAGCATGCTGTTTAGATTTAGCATGGACATAGATGGCCGTATCGTCTGCATACATTTGGATATTAACTTCTAGACAAATGGATGGTAGGTCATTTATATAGATACTAAATAAAAGTGGGCCCAAAACTGAACCTTGTGGAACACCAGTAGGGCAATCTAAAAATGCAGAGGTTGTTCCTTTAATTCTTGTACAATGTTGTCTATCACACAAATATGAAGCCATCCATTCTATAGCATTTTCTGATACATTATGAGTTGATAAAGATAACAGCACATTATGATTGACTGTATCAAATGCCTTTTTTAAATCTATAAAGACGGCCCCTACCACCCCTCCTTTATCCAACATGCCTTTTAACTGTTCCACAAAGTAGCAAAGGGCTGTCTCTGTTGAATGTTTTGGTCTAAACCCAAACTGCATTTCGTTCAATGAATAGTGACCCAAATTAAGATGGTTAAGTAGTTGTTTAGACACAACTTTTTCAATTACCTTAGAAATTATTGGAAGGATACTAACTGGTCTGTAGTTGGCAATTTCAGAATGGTCTCCCCCCTTGAAAATTGGAGTGATAACTGCAGTTTTTAAACTCTCAGGGAATACAGCTTGTCCAAAAGACTGTTATCTGCTTCATATCATCTTTAAAGTGTCTATAATTATAATAGGCATACATTTTTACAATCGGCCAGTCTCATGATTACGAAACCATAGGTACGAAACATATAAACACGTCAGTCCCCACATTTCTAAAAGGTGGGTAACAGTTGCATTTTGACCACGTAAATACTGACACTAAAAATAGATTTTAAAGTATTGTTACATTTAATTAAACTAAGTTGAGGTAAAATAAGAATTTTCCCACAATTGCACAATTCATTTAGAATAATTACGTTATGTTACATAACTGTATTAAAGTAAGTTACTTTATAGTTTGTATTGTTACTCTACTTTCTGTCGGGTCCTATTGAGCAATTTCCCAAGGTAATGCATCCTGTTCACTTCAACAGACACAAAATATGACTATAACATTACAATTCATTTAAAAACCAAAAAACCAAAATGATCAAGATTATACAATAAGGTTTCTTTTGTTAACATTACTTATCTACATTAGCTAACATGAACTAAGAATGAACAATAATTCTACTGCATTTATTAATGTTAATCTCAACATTTACTACTACATTTTTAAGATCAAAAGTTGTATGTCAACATGAGTTAGGCCTAATTCACTGTGAACTAACATGAACATAAAACATTAACAAAGGTTAATAGATGATGTAAAAATATATATTCCTCAATATTGATGTTAGTTTACACATAAACTAATGTTAACAAATGAGACCTGTTGTAAAGTGTTTTCGTGATCATTAATCAGGCTTAAGAATGTTTTTGTACAGGACAGAGCGTCATGGTCAAAATGCCCATCAACCATCTATTATTACGGCTAATTGATGTTAATCAATATCTCTTCTTTGTATGATGTCACTCAGTCCTCATAGCTCGACTCCTCTGTGAAGTAAAAATATGAATTCATAGACTCTCGCAGTCCTTCACTAACCAGAATCTCTTGATCCGTCCCCTTTAACTGCCTTCGAATCATCGACCTGATAATAAATATGAGTTATTTCTATGCATAACACAGAACAAACAAAGCAATCATCATACTAGCCTAAATTATAGGAAAATGGGATCCAAAATAAAAACTAAACCTACCTGGACACATCTTTCCAGTTAAGATTGGACCTCTGGAACGCTATTGGTGAAGGTATATGCGCTACAGTTGTGTTCGAGTCATGAAGTAAGCATGGCTCAGTCAGCTGACAGTACGTTCCATTAAAAGGTCCTGTAAATAGATTAAATGTATTCTCTCTGATCTATTTTAACATTCAAATGTTGTATTTATCATCATTGAAATGCAATGGACTGTCTTTTGTGGGTGGGAGGACTAATACTGAGTTTTTGTCATTTGAGCTTACGTGAGTAAAAGTCTACCAGGTGGGTAAGAGTGGAGAAGGTCCGGTTGTGGTGGATATAGAACCAGTTGTTGTCGAGCTGATGGATTCTGTAGTGCTTTACACTGTGCACATGGTCTCTATCTTGTCGTATTGAGAGGGAGTAGGAACCTACAACCAACAGCAATGCATTTGTTAAGGTTAAGAAATAGACTTATTATTACAAAAGATGGCAAGCGATAAATTGCTTTTAGCACGGACTAACCAGGGCATGACTGGCTTTCCCGAATTAGAAAACATCCAGAGTAGTTTTGAGGAAGCATAAGAAGTTGTTCTGCATTTCTCCTGGTGATCCCTTCAAACAGCCACCTTTATTGAAATAAACAAGATTTGGCAAAGTTAATAATGGACATAATAATCACACTTTTTTTCAAAATCACTCAATCAGCAATGATCACGTGGATGACATCACTCCTTATCTACGTTTTTTCTTTTTCACCATTTTTATGATAGATGCAATGGTAGAGAAACATTACATAAGGGAGAACGAGAGAGAGGACCCACGCAGGTCAGACTCAAACCCGGGTCTCCCATAAGAACAGAAAGTTTAAACTGCTTTTAGCATTTGTATTTTTTTTTTCTTTTCTTTTTGGAAATAAGGAATGTTTTTAAAAATAGTTTAAACATGACTAACCGATTGTGCACTTTGGAAATGTACGTGTGAGGAATGAAAAACTCTGTGCCAGTTGATGTAGAACTAACCCTCAACATGTCATCATCTCTGTAACAGAAACAAATCCATTCTGAATTTATTTTAGCACAGACTATGCATTTATGTAAAAAAAAAAACAAAAAAAAAACTTTACTTACTCAGATATAATGTTCAGTCTGTCTCCTAAAAATATACTATGTACATCAACACCACACCTGTGGGGTGGAAAGTTACATAAAGCCACTGCCATGTGCATGTGATTTCCTGCAGCTTAAGCAAAAGAGACACAGTTGAGGGATAATTATAGACAACACGAGTCATGACTGATACAATATTTAGTAGGCTACTGAGTAAAAACTAAATGAGTTAGAAATGTTTGACAAAGAAAAGCTGTTCATATATGGAAGATTAATTGCATAATCACGCTCATACTCAAACACCCATCAGACATCAATACGGGTTCCTCCAGTCTGTGAACAGCAGATCGACGCCACAGTGTGCTTGTTAGACACCCCATCGTTATTTTATCACCATTCTCTGATTTTATGGCAGAATCCAGTCTGAAAACTCAACTGAAGAAACAACACAACTCAAAAATTAAATTACACAATATTATTGATTCATTTGATATAAAAACAGACAGTACAGACAGACTTAAAAAATAAAGTTTTTTTTTTTGAATCGATGGTTTAAGAGACAGACAGATAAACATTTAACCAAACAGCTATAATTATAAATACTTACTCCGTTTCAACTCCGTGTGCAAAAAACACTAAAATTACAAGATATAAAAATAATAGTTCAAGATATTAAAAATAAACGGTAGGCCTATGATAAAAGAGCAGTCACTATAGGAATTCCACCACCACTAGATGAGTGCACAACGGTGTTAACGCGAACTTCATCCTCTGTTTGTTGTGCGTGTGAATTGACTTTTGTGTTCTGATGAGTGGGAGTTGTGGTGAACTTACCAACATGCAAATTAGGTTTCCTGTTCTAATAGACTCTTAAGTCCATAAATCATACAACAGTCAGAATAAAACTGTTGTAGAGGCACAAGATGCGGTCAGTCCCTTCTGTTACAATAATTACATAGAATGGATATAGACATAGATTGTAGGCTACATATAGGCCTATGTGAAAGTTAAGCACATGCTATATATATGATCATTATATCATTCATGAAGGTAATTTTGTGTGTACGTGATAACTTTGAGCTTCTAACATGTTCTTGGCACAGTGATATGTAGCCTACCTTCAATTGTTTGAAGAGGTAAAAAATAGTGTAACCACAACCTGAGTGAGAAGTGTTGCTTGAGGAGTGGGGCAAAAAAAGTACGTGTGGTCGGAAACTTTGCGCCTTTGTTTCTTGAGTGGTTCTGAAAATAATATACTATTTTGAAAGCAAAAGTATAGCAGTTATAAACGTCTAAGGAAAAATGCATGAAGTTGGTGTTATTTTCCATGATCTAACTTTATTTAGTAATTGAGAATCAGTGGACAGTGACTTTGTCAGACACTATTTCATACTCATATACAGCTGTCATTCCATGTGTACATCAATTCATGTTTTGATTAAGAATTATTATGTTAAAAAATGGTTAGGGATTAATGTACAAAAGAAAAACATGATTTTATAACAAACTAAGTCCATGCTACTTTTGTTTTGAATATTTAAAAGGGTGATGGCTTAATGTAACTTTAAAAAAAATAAAAAATAAACAATTATTACAATGAAAATAATGATATTCCACTTCTTTTGTCTGATGAGTCATTACAAGCGTTTGTTTACTAATAGTTGATGGTTTTTAGTATAACCCATTAGAGTTTTTAATATAAATACAACAAAAGTCAGTTACTGAACATTCATTACATTCATATGATGAACAGGAAAGTGTATTCAACAACAAAACACATTTGTAAGACATAACAAATGAAACAATTGTACAGTGTAGCACGATAAGAGCACAGGAAAGGTCACAGGTCACACCATAAAACATAAAAATAAAAAAATTAATGCATGTGTTTTCCTTTACGTGAGAGTGGCTCATAAAAGAGGTGGAATTAATTCCATATAACGCAAACCGTGATAAAAAAATTTTTTAAATAAAAAGCGTGATGGAAGACCCTTCATGTGTAAATATATATTAGTCTTTAATTTTATCTGCTTTTATGACTGAAAATGTGGCTAGCATATAGTAACATCTGTATATATTCATTATGCATACCTTCAGTATATAATACATTTCATTCGAGCCTCCCCTGCCTCACTATTAAAAGCATTAGAAACATGTAGGTATCTAGGACACAAATAACAGGAGGTGAGGGGTGAAAGGACAGCAGACAGCAGATTCTTTAGCAGGAGACCTCCATGGTTTGTGGCCTGGCCTGGTTGTCCAGGACTCCAGAGTTGGGCCCGTCCAGAGGGCTGTTCAGGTTGCGGCTGCGTGAGCCGTCCATGGATGTGATGCTGGAGGAGGAGGACCGGGATCGAGACAGACGGGTCATGCCAGCCGCTGGTACTGTGAGGTGGGAGTGAGATATGAGAATGTGATTATTTCAGTCTTCAGTAGAATCGGGGGTAATTGCAAGTAAACAGATAGAACAAGCATCATGCAAGAGGAAACCAAACAGAGAATGTAATAATAGATTATCACAAATTCGTCTTGTGTCTGCCCAAATTGAGTATAAATGTGCACACAAACACAGTGTAAAGACACATTCAAGCAAAACTAAAAACCAACACATACCTTCTGAAATATGTGGAAAATAAACTATAAAAAAATTTAATAAGTAAATAACACAAAATCAACCACTAAATAATATCATGTCAAATATCTACATGCAAATATGTCTAAACACAAGCACAGAGGTGAACCATGCAAGCATGTAAACACCAGTTAAAATAACTGTTGGATCACATCCGGGTACCTGATTCAGTGCTCAGATGGCTGAGCAAAACATGAGGGACTGTTTGCAAATGTTGAAGGGAGACAGATAGACAGAACAATAAGATATCTGTACAGGTTTTAGTATAAAAAGAAAAGTGTGAAGTATTTCATGGAAATGTTTTCAATATTTCTGTTAAATTGAATACAGGCAAGATACTGTTCAGATGCTGACTGTGGTCAGGGACGGCTGTGTTTTAAAATGTAACCTTGCAAGTTACAATCTCAACCCAACTAATTACCACTGTAAACCTTGCAGGTGTTTACAGCTGTGTTTCAGTGGCCTTTCTGCAGGGTCTTATATCGCAAATCCTTTTTCAGCAGTGACGTGAGCTGAGCCTAATTCTTCATTTATGGCTCCTCACCTACAGAGGGTGCCAAGAGGCAAAAAACATGTGCTGTGTCCCAATTCGCCTACTTATACACTTATACCAGAGAATGTCTAATAATGGGAGAACTTTCACTCTTAGTGAACTTCCGGCTTCTGAACTGGTTGCAGTTCCACTCTGGTTCCATATGAGGGCGCTCACAGGACTAGTGCAGTCTTCAGTACAAACACAACGGATGTCTATGGAGCTATACCCCTTTTCTCAGGATATAATTTTTTCTCTAGTCATTTGAATGTTGTATTCGAAAGGAGATGCATAGAAATTACACATTGCTGGGTGTTAGATTTTTTATAGTCACTTATTTGCTTTAAAAAGTCTTTTAAAATGTCAATGAAGTCATAGACATTGAGTCAATACACATGCTAGAAGAGTTAATTCCGCCTTAACATTCCGGTTCCGCTTCGGATGGCACGATGCCATCAAGCGGTATCTCTGGTCGTAATCAGTCGTTCACTGACCAATCAGCGTTAATTAGCAGAATGCTAGCGTGTTATGGGCAACAACAACTCAACCTGTAAGAAATCGAAAGGACATAAGTACTCGTTCATTCAACTTTCGACCTATAACCCATGTTGAACTTGCAAAACCTACAATCAAATCTGAGATTTCTCAACGGCAATCAGGTGAAAGAGATAAATTAAGCCGTCTACCTCCATAGACTCCCATTCATTTTGCAATCATGGGCGATCGCCCCCAGTGGAACTCTGGTGGAACTACAACCAAAATTCGGTACAACAGGACTTAATAGGGAGTGGCCAAGCTCTCCTTAGACGGGCTCTGCTTATACGACGCCCTAAAATATGTACTGTTTTTGTGAAGAAAAAGTAAATACTTTTGAGTGTGTAGCAGAAGAGTAGGTAAGCTTTGGGACATACTACTTCGTCATAATTGCGTCTTTAACGGACCACTCTGTCGCTTAATTACATGCATCCAGTCAACGTTTAAACTGGCCTGTCAATCATCTTGTCGCAGTTCAAATCCTCCACATTCCAATTTAATTTACTACCGTATAACTCTCCTCATGTGTTTATGATGCATTTGAAAGTTAATGACCAAATGTACCTCTATAAATGATCATAAAGTTGTTGCAGATGAAATATAATGTGGATGACTTTGAATAAATATTTTAAAATAGTAGAAATAGTAGGAAATAGTAGACTATCAGGGTATCTTTGAAGTCATTTCAATACTATGATTTGGGACACACTAATTCTAATTTCAAATACTATTTAGGATGGATAGTATGCAAATTGACGCAGTAATGCTCTTTAATAATTCTGAATCTTTTTGCCATCTAATTTTTATTCAATTTCACTCTCACTTCCACTGTCTCTATCCTCCAGATAATGACTGTTGCCCCATAATAATAAAAATATGCTCTTTTTAGTCCTGTTTGAATGTTCAAATAATGTGTAATGTTTTTATAGTACAATGTTCTCTTCAATCTCAAGATAAGATTTAGCAATTAGATTCCTCATGGTGTGACCCCCTTTAAAAACTCTCTAGAGCTTTGATGGCTTAATTTAAAAGTCTGGGATGAATATTACAAAGTATTATGCTCTTGAAAAGCCACCGCTTTGGTCCGACTCCTGACATGTAAATTCCTGCCTGATTGCAACAAAGACTATACAACAGTGCAGAAATGAAACAGCAAGTATCTTTGGAGGGGGAGGTATGAGGTCAGAGAGAGGGTGACATTTTTTCACACAGAGCGCTGGCAGCACATTAAGCACTATACTGGTGCGCCGAAACCTGTCAACCAAAATGTGGGGAGGGCTCATTCAGAGGACATTGCTATTTCGTGCACGTCTGTAGTTTGGAAGGAAAACTAATCAAAACGCAGGGTGTGTGGGAAGTCATGGTGAGTTGTGTGCGGTAAAAAGAAAGGAGAAAAGAAACAAAGACAGACTCCCTAAGCCGGATTTGTCTTAATAAAAGACGGCCATTAGTCATAGTGTTGTGCTGAATTGATAATCAGCACAGGCCAGTGTCTCAGAAACGCAGATAAACAGATGCATGTTTACGGAGAAAGCTGTCCCAGATTGCTCTGCAGATTAAACTAACTTCACTGAAGATACATTCACAGGTTAGAATATGTCAAACGTTGAGGTAAACGGATAAAAATACTCACTGTATCCCATTCCTTGTACAAAGTATTTGAAGGCTTCTGCCAACTTTCCAGGCTGTTGGGAGATTAGAGGTCATTTAAACAGGATTACACATTCATATTACATAATGCATACTTGAACATTGGTGAAGATAACAGCAGGGGCGGAGGTGTTTAATATGGTGTTCAATATCAAGAATTAAAAGATCAAGACTAACCTGAACAACCTGAGGCAGACCGCCACAGTCAGCCATCTGTCATAGAGAGAGAGAATTCAAATAATGTAAAAAAAAAAAATAAAGAGATACAAATATCACTTTAAAATACACGCAGTTCACAATGTACCACTTCAGGAGGGCAAAAAGTTAGACGAGTTAAATGCTGGACTTGAAGATTAAGAGTTAGGGCTTTGCAAAATACCCATGTTGTCTTACCTTCAGCAAGGTGGTCTTTGTTGGATTTAACCTAGAGTTGCATTCAACCTGTAATATAAAATAAATTCATTAGTTTTCAAGTACTGGAAACAGCAACAAAAGGGGAAAAACGACCTAGTAATTCCAAACTTACCACAGCCTCCACAGCAGGGGAAGTGTCTCCAACCACCAGAAGAGCAGGGCATCTGTACAGGGACAGACAGTGGTGAAAAGTAATAGACAAAAAAAAAAAAAAAAAAAAAAAAAAAACACCCAACAAAATAAACCAATAAAAAGACCTGTAATCAAATTAAATAAAAGCTTACATCAGCGTTTTCACTGTGTTCTCATTGAGACCAGTAACTGGCCTCTCGATTCCAAGGTCTTGACGCCTGTTAAAACAAAGACCTAATTTAGAAGGTTTGTCAGCATAAGTAATGACCAATACAGACGATTTCTTTAATGAAAAGTAACTTACGCATTGTATGATCCACAGAAAAGGCCCAAGTTGTCCTGGTTGATGTCCTGGGCAATGTGCAGGCGGTACGTCTGAATCAGTTCTTGGTTGTCAGTCAGCTCCTCCTAATTTATCAGAATAATAAATAAAATCATTACCTTTAAAGTTAAATAAAAGCCAGCTGGCTCTCATTGTGCTCACAAAGCATTATGGGAATGATTGTTGGAAAGCCAGAGGGGTTTACTCACAGTGCTGAAGTGATGATACATTACGGTGTCCACTAGATTACTAGTCCACCCAGTGAGCTAGAAAAAAAAAAGAGAATAATATGGATATGGATAATACTATAAAAGTAATAAAATAAAAACAATGCTGCGCCTGTGGTACAGTCCTTAAAGGTTGTATCAGTGATTTCAGGCCCAAAAATAAATGATCACATTCATCTAATCTTTCCTAACAACCCGCTAGGTACAACCTTTAAGACACTGAAGCCCAGTTTCACAGACAGGGCTTAGATTAAGCCAGGATTAGGCCTTAGTTCAATTAGGGCATTTAAGTAACTTTTATAATCGTTTCTTAGGGAAAAAAAAAAACATTACTGGTGTGCATTTTGAGACAAAACAATGGCACTGACATTTCAAAATCGCTTAAAGTTAAAACAGCTCAAACATGCATTTTAGTCTGGAACTAGGTTTAAGCCTGGTCTGTGAAACCAGGGGTGACAGTTTACAGGTGGAAGAAAATGAATGTCATAAATCCAATAATTTAGAACACTAAAGAGACCTTTCTACTGATTCGGAAAAACACCAGGAGAAAGATGGCCAGGGTCCCTGATCACCTGTGTAAACATGCCATAGACCTGCTGCAGCGAGGCATGAGGACAGCAGATGTGCATAGAGCAATAAACTGTAATTTCTAATTCAAGACACCTGAGACTACAGGGAGACAGGAAGGACAGCTGATCGCCATATAATTAATATATATAATCACCATCTGTTTGATCAAAGTGTATACTCACCTTGGAAGCAGCCCAGTCTATCCAGCCCTCAGCGCAGGGGTCCACATTGATCAAAACCAGCCCCTCTACCAGGGACGGCTGAATCAGCTGCAGACAGAGCAAAGGAAATTAAGGTCTTTAATGAGGAGAACGTGGAGAGAGTGATTTAAAAATGCATGTAGTCATTGCAGAGGAGGAGCTTTTAGCAGCTGAACTCAAAGCATCTTCCTTCAGAAGCCTCTGCTGCTGCCGACTGTCAGTGACATTAATCTTTCAGTGTGCCAGACTATACAGACACACATGAAGAGAGGATGAGAGAGCACAGCACAGGAAAATAACACAGGGCACTTAGCGACGCGTGAATGAGAAAAGAGGGAGGGGAAGGGATGTATTATGGGATATTTTGCATAAAAGAAATGCTGAATATATCAGGCTTGTGAGTGTGTCAGAGATATTTAGACTTTGATCAATAGGCTCAAATGCGTGAGGCTGCAGTGCAGGCAGTATAATAACAGTCCTGCATTCAGAGCCTCTGGGGGCAATGCAGCTTTTGCGGCACTATTTTGACTAAAAGGTCAGGTAGGGATGATATAAAAATATGTGATACAGCTGTTTGATATAGGGCATGTACACTCCGCAGTTTAATATGCAGCATCATTTCAGTGTTTCATTGTTAACTAAAATTATTATTAGTTGAAAAATATGAAAAACTTACACTAAAAGAAAAAAGATAATTGAAATAAACTAAATTCAAGAACTAAAACTAAAAGGATTAAAAATATATAGAAATATTACAAAACTAATAATAATGACAAAGCATATAACACATTTACAAAATCGAGTGTTTATTAAGTTTAAATTAAAGTGGTACATGATGTAGAAGTTATTTTTGTAAATTTCATATTATTAATATAATTAATTAATTTTTTGTAAATAGTTGTTTTAAAGAAATTTCTTCTTTTTTTTAAATAGATTTGTTTTATACTTGCAGTGACAAATATTTATAACGGGCCAGTCAAAATGTTGTAGGGAAAGTAAAATTTTAACTTGACATGAGACAGCAGAAAAAAAAATCTTGTTGATTCATGCAGGGGTACTTAACTTAAATTGTTATTTTACAGCTCCATTACAATCTACAAAGAGTTTAAAATGGTTTAAAAATCGATAAGCACTAATACATCTCCAGTCGCTATTATTTATTTTAGATAGAAACAGATAACGGCAAACGGGTTAAACTGTTGGCATCCATGTTCCTTGTTTACAGCTGAGAGACACAAAAATGTTGCTGTGGTTACATCGTCGGGTTTGGGAGGCAATTCAGTATTCCGTACGCAAACAGAATGCTAATTTAGGGGATTCAATACCGGTATAAAGAAAGAAAGAATGAGCTAGACTGAGAGAAAGGCACAGACAATGTTTTAAGACAATACAATGAAAGTGAAATAAAGCAGAAAAATGTCAGAGCACTCACAGCAAAGCGGCTTAAGATGTATGCACCTGCTCCCACACCAATGCCAATCACGCTGTTCACCCTGCAAACAGATACATACACATCCAGTGTCATTTTCAACATCTGCAGTGTTTTATCAGTGCTCCCTACACAGAAATGTTGTAATTCACTCAAACAGTCCTACAGATGCAGTGATGTCCTGTTCTGTCCGTCTTCACAGACGGACCTCACTGATTGATGTGGTAGAGAGTAATTCATTACTAATGGACCAGCTGGACTTTGTTACTCACTTCAGCTGAGTCAGGACTGAGGATAACATCTCTGCCAGCTCATCCATGGTAGGGTACTGGTACCTGAAGAGCAACAAAGACAGAAAATGACAATTATATAATCAATGGGAATATAACCAACCAATTTCAACCAAGGGAATATAACTATTATATAACACCACTCTGCATCATATTTGCTGAATGAAATCCAGTACTTGTTACTTGGGGTGCTGATTCCAAAAATAGTGTCTGTTTGCACGCCACAGTTTCTCACTAAATATGTTGTGCAGTTCATAGCATTTTTGCTTTCAACAACCATTTGTAGGGTGAATATGTCTTGCACTATCCCTTAATCACCCGAAACATTGCCACATAGACAGATTGCCAGGTTAATCTGCCAGGTAAATTTGTTCAATTCTCAGCTGATTTTCACAGATACAGTGAAGAAAATAAGTATTTGAACACCCTGCTATTTTGCAAGTTCTCCCACTTGGAAATCATGGAGGGGTCTGAAATTGTCATCGTAGGTGCATGTCCACTGTGAGAGACATAATAAAAAAAAATTTTTTTTTAAATCCAGAAATCACAATGTATGATTTTTGAACTATTTATTTGTAAGATACAGCTGCAAATAAGTATTTGAACACCTGTCTATCAGCTAGAATTCTGACCCTCAAAGACCTGTTAGTCTGCCTTTAAAATGTCCACCTCCACTCCATTTATTATCCTAAATTAGATGCTCCTGTTTGAGGTCGTTAGCTACATAAAGACCCCTGTCCACCCCATACAATCAGTAAGAATCCAACTACTAACATGGCCAAGACCAAAGAGCTGTCCAAAGACACTAGAGACAAAATTGTACACCTCCACAAGGCTGGAAAGGGCTACGGGGAAATTGCTTGGTGAAAAAAGGTCCACTGTTGGAGCAATCATTAGAAAATGGAAGAAGCTAAACATTGGCTCCATGCAAGATCTCACCTCGTGGGGTTTCAATGATCCTAAAGGTGATGATACACAGGGCAACTTTTTGAGCAATGTTGCTGGGCAATCTTGCAGAGCGATTGTTGCTTGGCCACTTTCTCATTGAAAATGGGCAATACATTTCTTTCTGGATAATTCATCTGATTGCCCATTGACGGCAACATTGCCCAGCAACATTGCTCAAAAAGTTGCCCTGTGTATCATCACCTTAAGAAAGGTGAGAAATCAGCCCAGAACTACGCGGGAGGAGCTGGTCAATGACCTGAAAAGAGCTGGGACCACCGTTTCCAAGGTTACTGTTGGTAATACAATAAGACGTCATGGTTTGAAATCATGCATGGCACGGAAGGCTTGTCAAGGCCTGTCTTAAGTTTGCCAATGACCATTTGGATGATCCAGAGGAGTCATGGGAGAAAGTCATGTGGTCAAATGAGACCAAAATAGAACTTTTTGGTCATAATTCCACTAACCATGTTTGGAGGAAGAAGAATGATGAGTACCATCCCAAGAACACCATCCCTACTGTGAAGCATGGGGGTGGTAGCATCATGCTTTGGGGGTGTTTTTCTGCACATGGGACAGGGCGACTGCACTGTATTAAGGAGAGGATGACCGGGGCCATGTATTGCGAGATTTTGGGGAACAACCTCCTTCCCTCAGTTAGAGCATTGAAGATGGGTCGAGGCTGGGTCTTCCAACATGACAATGACCCGAAGGACACAGCCAGGATAACCAAGGAGTGGCTCTGTAAGAAGCATATCAAGGTTCTGGCGTGGCCTATCCAGTCTCCAGACCTAAACCCAATAGAGAATCTTTGGAGGGAGCTCAAACTCCGTGTTTCTCAGCGACAGCCCAGAAACCTGACTGATCTAGAGAAGATCTGTGTGGAGGAGTGGGCCAAAATCCCTCCTGCAGTATGTGCAAACCTGGTCAAAAACTACAGGAAACATTTGACCTCTGTAATTGCAAACAAAGGCAACTGTACCAAGTATTAACATTGATTTTCTCAGGTGTTCAAATACTTATTTGCAGCTGTATCTTACAAATAAATAGTTAAAAAATCATACATTGTGATTTCTGGATTTTTTTTTTTTGATTATGTCTCTCACAGTGGACATGCACCTACGATGACAATTTCAGACCCCTCCATGATTTCTAAGTGGGAGAACTTGCAAAATAGCAGGGTGTTCAAATACTTATTTTCTTCACTGTATATTATGTTATGTCTAATCATGATTTCAAGTTAGAATTATGGCTAATGACAGAAGAAAATGCAAACATGAGCCAGATGTTTTCTGCTACATCTGTGAGTGTTTTACTACATTCAAACATGTTTTGTGAAAAAAGTGTTCCTTATGTAAAAAAAAAAAATTGACATTAATATTTGACAAAATATTTTTCCACTCATTTGCAAATTGTAAGTTAACATACATTTTGAATACTTTGAAATTCTTGCAAATCAGCAGAAATTGTTTTTCCAAGATGCAGGGCTTTGCAATCACAAGATATGTGATTGCCTCATTGGCTGTTGGGACGTGCCACTCACCCTGTGGGAAAGGGGGGTGCTGCCTCCTGCTGGCCAGGGGCGTCCACGTGCACGACGGCAAAATGCTGAGTGATCTCCATCATGTCCTCAAAGTTAAAAAGGGTGTTGAAGCAGGACTTGTCTGAAAACCAACCAATACACCAAGGTCATCATCATACATCATATCTGGCAAGTATACAATTTGTCTGTCATTTAATGTTTTTCACATACGGTTGAGGCCGATGTCATGGTAGGTGAGAATGACAGGGCGGTTGCCTTTAGGGCTGCCTCTCATGGTCACATGGAGCACACCATGGGGCGTCTCAATGTCATGCTCCTGGAACAAACAACAAGTCAAATACAGGCAATAAAATCTCTCCTCAAAAAGTTCGTCAGGCTGCCAGGAAATTCTTAAGGGTTTACAATGCTACTAAGTGAGTAAAGTGTTAGTGCTGCTGCTTTCAGGAAGAATGTATTTGAGTAGTAAGTGATATCTCCCATGAGAGGGTCAGAGAGACTGCAGGATCAATAGAAAGATCTAGAGCGAAGGCCAAGCAGCTGCACAGCAAACTGCACATCAGTACTGTTGCATTATGGGTGTGTGCCTTAGAAATGCTTAGAATGTTTTTCATTGCATTTTACACTGATTTAGGCTTATGGTTAATTTAAAGAATCCCTGAGCATTCAAGAAGATTATTGAAATTATCATATGAATTTATCCAGTGATTCATGTTCATTGACAAGATTCAATCCATTGGATTTATGTAAGTGATCTAAATCCAGAGATCAAAAGATGCTGGAAATAAATATACATAAATGTTGACAGGATGAACCGTCAACTTCTTGTACTTTAATTTCACTCCAGTCATCATCATCCAAATCGGTTTAGGAAGAAAGCCAAAATCTATAAAGCATCCTTCCAAGAGCCCAATTAGTGCTGCAATATAGTAGCTACTTATCCTCAATACGAGGGCAAACATACACACAAACTACACTAACGTTTAAAAGTTTGGGCTCAATATTTATACTTGAAGAATATAATCAAGGATTCATTAAAGACAGTATAATGTTACAATCATAATGAGATCATGTCTTTCATAAATTACATTTTAAAATATTTAAAAACAGGAAACTGTTATTTTAAATTGTAATAATATTTCCCAATATTACTGTTTTACTGCATTTTTGATTAAATGAATGCAGGCTTGGCGAGCATGAGAAAACATTTAAAAAAAATCTTAAATCTTACCAACACCAAACAAGTCTATATGATAAGATAACCTCTAAACAGAAAGACTTTCTCTGGTAAAGTCAAAACTATCAATGTGGACTCTGGCCGGATGCTTCCGAGCCATCACTGGGAGCGGCTGCAGAACAAAACCATCATCCTGAGAGTATGACTTTGCAGAATTGTAACGCACTGCAGCCCTCAAGAGAAACAGAGAGAGTGCTTTTCAAACAGAGTGAAGCTTTGAGTCTTAACACTCACAGAACTGTCAGATTCATATTGCTCATAAACTGGAAAGCAGAAATGGCTGAAATCACCAGTTACAATCTAAATGGCTGCTCTATGCAACTGAAAATTTTTAGTAGCAAGTCGACTAGAAGTTGTCCATCACAATTTGTATGGACAGAAATTCTCATGACAAAGTCTACACATTTTCTGCTATTTTTACAGCAAGTCGGTCTATTATCTCAAAGAGTCTATTTCATATAACCCGAATGCAAATACAAATCTAACCAACTGATCGGTTTACATGTCAGTCTATCCAGACTGTGATGTCCTAACTCTACGGAGCAATGAGGACCAGACTGTGATGTCTCTAACCACATGACCCTTCAAACCCAACTGGTATAAACCAAGATCGAGCCGTCATATGAACTAATAAAGAGATTAATGATATGACAGAAAGTTTCAGATCAATACCTGCTGACATAAAATTAGAATTGTTTTAATGTTGTATTCAATATATATATATATATATATATATATATATATATATATATATATATATCACCAGAAGGAGATAGGCCTGTAGTCAAGAGGGAAAACAGGGAATGTTGAGGGAGGACCAACTAAGGTCCTGGATAGAGTTTCATAATTTCATGTTCAGTGATGTATATACTGATAAAACTATGTATATACTGATAAAACGATGTATATACTGATAAAACGATGGATGGATGGATGGATGGATGGTTCTGCGCATCACAGCTTCCTCCCCATCAATTATAGAGTGAGTCACAGCAGAGGGACACAGGAGTCCTGAGGTAAGAAAAACAATTAGCTTCTACACTGAAGCTCTTTGTGTGAATAAGAATCACAGTATTAATATTGTGACTGGCTATTATTTGCTAATACCTTTCTTGCATTGGGGCCATCTTGAAGTTGGCATTAAATGGAAATTCCCCAATATGCTATTACGAATGATTAATAAAACTGATCTTGTAACTTTTAAATGAATATCATAACTGGATCTTCCGGGGAAAGGACAGACTTCTCTCTGGTAAGATATATATATATATATATATATATATATATATATATATATATATATATATAAACCCTGCCCCATTCTTGAAATCGACTACAAGCTCACATTCAGCACTGCCTTCAGCCAATCAACGGCCGACAGATAAATATGAAGTCATTGCTCTCCATTTTTTCTTTTCCGATAATCCATTTCACTCGGATGTACTTTACAATACCGAAGAAAACATTGGTCACTCACTACTGCGGTTTCATCATGACTTCAAACACTGACAAAATGTAGATTTATGCAGATAGAAGTAATATGTACAGTCCTTCTTATAGGAAAACAAGCGAAAAATATTGATGACATCCTGCACTACACTTTAGAGAATGTTCCGCCCCCTAGTACCTTCAACCAACTAGCAGACAGCAAATCATGATTCATGGCTGAGATATAACTAAAACCAACCTGCTATTATTCAAGTTTAGTTTCATAAACGGAAAAAAAAAACTGTGCTCATTAAATTATTTTATAGGGTAATGCTTGCATCTCTGTGCAGGCCAGGGTGACATTCAAAAATAGGTATAATTGAGTAGCGCTTGCAGCTAGGCATGCTGATTGAACAAATGTCTGGTGCTTGGCTTTAAATTTGGTTGCATTGGAACGTGTCCGAATGTTTTCAACTCTCAGGGACTTGAGTGATCAAGGCCAGAGAGTGGGAGAGTCTGAGATGTAACATTTAAAAAAGTCTCTCCTGTTCGCGCTGCCAAACACTCAATCTTTCAGACACACATACACGCATTTATACTCTGCATGTGGGTCTAGAGAGTGTGGGAGAGTCTGGAAAGAGGGGCAGAATAGGAATGAGCCTGAAAAAAGAAAACTAATGCAGTGGGACAAATAGTGATGGGTCATCATGATTCCTGACTAGGTCTACAATAAGCTGTAGAAGGTGATCTCTAAACTCGGCAATATATTCATTAAAACCCACCCATAAACACCCTATAATATGATCTGATATAAAATGCTAGGATCATCTTCCTCTTTGTGCTCTTCAAAAGGAAAAAAAATCAGGATAGACTAGGGAGCACTGCAACGCCTGCAACCTGCTGTTCACAATAAAGAAACGCTGATCAACCAGCCTATTCTTTCTGGAGAAATTCAAGTATGTTGCTGGTTTAGCTAGTCAAGAAGCCTGGTGGGAACATCCAAAACACAAATCCCAAGTCGTGAGATGTTTCTTACATTCAAACAGTGCCATAACAACAACAACAAACTGAAGTGGACACATTTACAAAATAATCAAATTACTATTGGACTCACTTTTTTTAATGGTCGACTTAAATAGCGCCCTTGTATCCTGAATATGTGGTTACATCCTTGCATGCAAACATTCAAAGATGGCAAAAGGACAATCAAAGCAGCTCTCTCTTGGGAAACAGAGGCTAAGCCAAGGTATATGAATGAATACAAGGCAACAGTCCCAGCCTTTGCCCCCCCCCACCCCCGCTCCTCCAGCTAATAGCATCAATCACAGACCACAAGCCTGGGAGCCATTACACAGCACAAACTTGACGGCAGATAACTATTACACACACACACACACACACACACACACACACACATCACATACACCGATCTTAGTACACACCATCCATATGCATTCCTAGAAACACACACAGTATACACTCAACCACACCCTGCTAGTAATGCTAGCGCATTTAAGTGCTCCAAATCAAATGCCCTTGATTTGCTTGACCTATTAGACCGTTTGATGATCATATATGGACGTGTGCCATATTTAAATCCACAAAATCCTTATTTACTTGACAATCCCTCGACTGCACCAACATATCATTTTAGTGTAAATCATGTACATTTGAATCTCCTAAACTGAAGATCTTTGTAACTAACAGTTTAGTCTCTGACTGGTTTAATCTGTGGTAAGGTAAACAAGCAGAGAGGCGCATGACTCGCATGACTAATGCAAGACAACACACATTTTGGCTCACACATCCACGACATGCATGCACATACAAACATTTCTGCTAGAACATAGGAAGATACCAGGGCTAAAACAGTAGGAATCAGGAGTAAGGAATCAGCCTCGGCTGTCAGTTGTAGAGGTCTCTCTTACACGCACACACACACACACACACACACACTCACCACTGCATTTCCAGTGCATGCATTCTGCTCCACATCCAGAACGGTTGACATGTTTCCACACACGAGACAGTGACAGCTTCAGAGAGGAGACAGGAGGAGATGGGAGGATCCACGAGAGAGACACAGAGTGGCTAAAGGAGGGATGGAGGGGAACGGACAGGGAGAGCAGTAGCTAGGCAGAGATCCAAGAGGGAGGGGAGACAGAGGAGGAGAGAGTGGGAGAGTGAAATAAATGAACAGAGGAGGTATGTTTTGAGAGAGGAGGAGAGAGAGAAAGAGAGAGAGAGAGACTGTTGAGATGCAGATAGAGTGAGGAGAAAGAAGTGACTGCGGTTTGCGCTGGGGAGGCAGTGCTTGCTCATGTACACGGTAGCCCTGCTCTGATTGGACGAGGGGAAGTCAGGTGGGCGGGAGGTGGCAGAAGCAGGGATGAGAGGGGTGGGGCAGACACATAGAGGGCGAGGAAGGGATGATGCTCTCCACTGCACTTTATGATTTGTTTTTGGGTGGGGGCAACCAGTTCACAGCCTCAGATTCAAAGAGAGAAAATATGCAGAGAGATTTGACCTTGCAAATCAATTGATTTGGATTAAATATATTGATTAATACATTTTATTCATGGCAGGGTTTCCCAACTGTTTTTTTTTTTTTTTTTTTTTTTGCCTCAGGCCAGATTTGATTTTGAAAAGCATAATTGATTATCACATGAAACTATGCAAAAATGTCCATAAAATTTATTAATATTTCTTTTACCTTTGCATAGTTTTGCTCAGTCTCAAGATTTCCCAGGATGAGTACATGTAAATTCACCCATCAATGATAGAATAAGATACCTTACAGTGTGATTGGACACATGATTTTTGACGTCAAAGTTAAGAATATTTATTTAGAATATTTAATATAATATATTTATATAATAATAATATTCTTAACTCCGGTGTTTACTTCAAAAACAGTGTGTCTGTGAATGTGTGTGTGGCTACTTAACCATATTTTGCGGTCAAATTTGCACCCACAAGTTAGCTAAATTTGATGAAACCTTCCAAAACCTCCATTTGGGGACAACCTCATTTGTAAGAACAGTATAAAAATAAAAGTTTTTTTTTTTTTTTAAATGCAGAAAGTTTCCTGTTAGGATTAGGTTATATAGTATTTATAACAAATAAATAGCTGTACATAAAGACAATAGAAGTCTATGCTGTATATAAAATAATATGTGTATATAAAAACAATAGTACATTATTTTATATGGATAGATATGTTGTTCTCAGGTAACGCACCTGTTCCCTGTTCTGTTGATTAGCCTCTCTAGTGTATTTAAGCCTTCAGTCCTCCCAGTTCTTGGTTTGGTGTTGTATACGCCTTAGTTTACGCGGTTCTGCTATATTTCTCCTAGTGATTTCCAGAGTGTAACCTTGTTTGGTTTATTGCTTGATTATCTCCATACATTGCAACCACCGATCGTGACAGCATATGCATTTAGACCTGTGACCCATTTTTAGGTTGTGACATGTTAAAAATCAATACTTTATTGTATAATTACATACAACTAATTACTCAAATGAGCCATCAAATCAGTACAACAACAAGAACTAAACCTATTATCAGTGTCCTTGGATATACAATAATGTTTTTTTTTACACACGAAATAAATAATCACGGTTGCAGAACACAGTTTGTCCCTACTGAAGGAATTATGACCCAGCAGAGGTGCATTGTGGTATATCATCTAAACAATCTCTCAGCGGATCTTGGGCTCTGATAGGTTATTGATTTGCTTTGCTTCCATTTATCAGTAGATTAGAGATGTTCCGATACCCTTTTTTCCTTCCCGATACCGATTCCGATACCTGGACTCAGGGTATCGGCCGATACCGAGTACCGATCCGATACCTGGGTGTGTGTGCATCTATACAGCTGCAATTCATACTAGCACTGTATGAATTGATAGAATTATTTTATGGTGTGCTTCAGACTGATCCCTTAGGTAAACATGAACAAATACATGTGAACTAGAATATTTTTATTATCTGACATATATTTCACAGCAATATATTATTTATTTTTCTTAAGTGAAAAAGAACTTCAAATGCAGCCACACATCTAATACTGTAAACTGAAAAGGGTATTTTAGTTTTACAATATAACTGTATAAAAAAAGTGCAACAAATAAGTCTAGGAATCTAAAAAATTGTATATGAATAATATAAGAAAATAATCTCTTTATAACCTAAAGTCCAGAAACAATTTTGTTGAATAAACGGCATTTTATTTTTGACGGCGGCTATTCATCCAGAACAATAAACTCGATCATTTTGTCAGTTATATTTATTGCTCTTTGGCTGTCTTCTGAAAACTTTTCTCTTTGTTTGAATGAAGCTTCAGAGATTGTTGATTCTAGCGCGGCTCGTTCTTCTCTGCCTTTGCCTGTGTGTAACCCTCGTGTTCTGCGGGGTGACGCGTCTTCAAATGCTTTAAGTTAACTTACTCGTGTTGAAATTGCTAATACTTGTTCCACCCCTCGAAATCGCCGTTTTACTAGCTGGTTGGTCCAGTCTGAAATACTGCCAAACACAAACAGCGGACGTACAGCTGCTAGCGTGCGCGCGCGCGTTTTCTTCTTCGGTGATCTCAACAGTGGTTGCTTGCTTGTGGCAACAGCACAACTTCCTGTGTTGCCACAAGCAACCACTGTTTAGAGCAGCGAAGAAGAAAGTGCGCGCGCGTTTAGAGCAGCGAAGAAGAATTGATCTCCGATTTGCAGCGTTAAGCAAAGCTCGCGTGCATAACTAGGTATTGTTTAAGAAAATGGTATCGGATCGGTACACGGGTAGAAGTACTCGCCGATACCGATGCCAGAATTTTTATTGGTATCGGCGGCATTTCCGATACTAGTATCGGAATCGGAACAACTCTACAGTAGATGTGGTTGAAACATTGTTTTTCATTCAGTAAGCCTCTGTGCTGCACCTCAGGGGCCGCCATAGACCAACACAATCTGAGGAGCAATAGTCAGGGAAAGCTAACACAACTGGAGCTGTAACACATAAGGCAAAAGAAGTCAGCATTTGTGGATTGGAATAGAGCAATGCATTTATAAAGGTATGTACAGTTTTCTTCCTATCCCTCATCCTACAATATGTTAATTAATATTACTCAGTACTTAAATGTATAATTAAACTGTAACAGGAACACCTTACAATAAAGTGTAACCCATGGTTTATTACCTATTGATGGACCTGCAGCTTCAGTAATAAATCAGATTGAGTTAGCCACTCTCTCCGTCTCAGTGAGCAGTCCTGCGGAGCGTGCCGTGCGCGAGTGACCTTCAGGCGAGCGCGTGCACACCAGAGGGCAAAATGGACAGACACTGCCTTATGAAGGCCTGTCAAGACTGACTAGAAACTTCATAATCAACTAAATATAAATTTACATTCGAAACTACTCTGAAACTATATGAAAATGGACGCAGAAAGAGAGAGAGGTCAATCCGATTCTAGGCATTTGGGTTACATTTTTATTTTCCCATTTGATGGCTGAGTCTGAGAGAAGGTCTCACAGAAAAGGGGATCAGAGATGAAATCATGCTATAAATAATTATTTTCTACTGGGCAGCGGTCTTTTGCTTATTTTTAATATTATTTAATACATTAATGACACTGTATTAAAGGCAAGGATATGACTTTGCCTACTCTGAGCTTCTGGTGCCCTCTATAGGATGAAATAGTCTCTGAATAATGATGAACCTGTCGTGATGACTTGCAGTATTCACACAAGATGCTTCGGTAATTACTATTGGCTAAGAGCAGAAGGAAAAACGGGGTCTCCAAAAGGGGGCTCAGAGAGCTGAATCCCCAACTGACATCTAAGTATTTTGGCTAACAAAAAAAAAAGCAAAAGCACTCTTAAGACAAATAATAATAATATTAATAATTATACACATAAAAGATGTTAAATAAAAATAAAATGTTACACAAAAATTTTTGCAATGCCGTTTAAACATCACTTCATATACTGTATATCATAAACAAGATGTAATCCATTAGTCTGCAATCTGTTCAAACAAACATTGGGACATAAAAGAGGCTGTAGTTGCAACAAACAAAACAAAAAAAGCCCCAAAAAACAGACATTTTCTGAAAAAACAAGCAATGAGGTCACAATCTGAATTTGTACAATTTCACCTTAAACCTATAAGACTCTGTAAACCATAAAACCATGCCATTAAAATGGCGATAGACTGGCTATCGAGAGAGAGAGAGAGAGAGAGAGAGAGAGAGAGAGAGAGGCCATTTACACAGAATGTGTTTTTGTGGTTAAAAATGCGAGAAGCAAGGCAATGGAATGCAAAAACAACAAGGTCTAAAAGACACGGTTTTTGATATTTACCTTTTAATTTAAATTAATTTAGAATGTCGTGTCATGCACTACAAAAGGCACGGATGAAATTGTCAAACACGCCTCAGTGCATGTTTACGTAAAGAAACATGGAAAAGCAGTGCAGTGGAATGTAAAAATATATTCTGTGTGAATGGCCCCACAGACGGCATTCCCTCTCTTCACCAGCAGAGAGCAGTCCCTCCTTAAACCAAAGCCATCTCATGCACATGCAGGTGTTCTGCAGCACTCAATGCTACTGTGAGATTGGATTGGCTGGCTCGGTGTCGGCCCATCATCTGACTAACACTTAATGTGTGCGATCTTGTGTATGGAGGCTTGCTGAGTAAGGAATACTAAAGCCACTATATAATGTAGACCAGGTCATGCTGGAGTCTGAGCATGCTCACTTCAACAGCTGCAGGCGCTATATTTAGCTCATCTGAGACCCCTGCACTGAAAGAGGAGAATGTAATCCACGACGATGTATTTCTGTTTCCTCATTGCAGCAGAGACATTAAAAAACCCAATCAGATATGAATTTGTAAATGATTCATACATCTATATTTCAAGATATCAACCCCCATCATTATCAACTTTCAATAGAATGGATAATGATCAATGTGGATAATCATGATATGCTTTACAGCATGCATTAAGTTCTTGAGTACCTTCTTAAATTAGAACTACAACATTGTCTTATTTTCATTTAAATTTACTTGTTTCAATTAAACAAAATCAGTTGATGGCTGTCAGAGCTGATTTGCAGAATCCTGGTGTGACAAAGTTTCAACAGTATCTTGAAAGCACATATTCATATCATCCAATGAGTCTTATTTCAACACCAAAATAGTATGTATTTCCCAAAATAACACCTTTGATATTAAAATATGAAGGTTGAACAGCCTAAAATATCCATATCCCGCCACTTGTCTGTTTTTGCACCTCAAATCTCTAATGAGCATCTAAGAGATAAAACTGACTTTTATCTCATCCACTAATGAAATGCATGTAAGATAAGATTCTTACCTGACAGTCAAAGTCTTGGAAGTTCTGAGAGTTCTGTAAGAAAAAGAGATGGTATCTGATTATTCCTTACTCACTGAGGTGCATAAAAATGTCTAACAACGTTAAATATTGATCATATTATCAATTATTCTCTCCCAGCCACTGCTGCTCTTTATATTGACACCACTAGATGGAGTGAGAGGTCAGTGAGTCTCTCCAGGTCACGCATTTACACTGGTTTCACAAACAAGGCTTAACCCTAGTCACAGACTAAAATGCAAGTTTGAGCCGTTTTAAGTTTTAACTGAAACCAACTTGCACTGACATATGTTAGTGCCATTGGTTTGTCTCAAGATACTCAAGCTACTTAAATGTCCTAATTGAACTAAGGCTCAATCCCAATTTACCCCTTGCCCCTACCCCTTGTTTTCGAGTGTACCCCTTGGCCCTTAAAACAGAGTTACAAGGGCTAAGGGGTTGAAATATTCCCCTACGAAATGGAACAACCCTTCATGAACCCGATACGTCATCAGTCGTCTGCGACATATTTCTCCATGACAACAACAACTGACAATGAGCTCCGCTGCTCTTAAAGGTGGGGTATGTGATTCTCTTTTTTGTCCATTTTTTCAAAATCACTTGAAATCCTATTCATGACCCACTTACAGCCACTGAGTTAGAAGCACCGAAATGAAAATTAACCAATTTAATCATCTGTGGAACGGGCAGGACTCGAAAAACTCCAGCCAATCATTTCCAAGACCACCTAGAATCATTGGACAGTAAGTCCATCAATCAAACAGTCGTACCATACCCCCCTCCCCCCCTCTCCCTCACGCGAATCAGGGCCAGCGTTGGAGGAAAGAAGGTAGGACCATTTGAGTTGTGTATTTTCAAAATCTGCCGGCCATTTTGCAAATCACATACCCCACCTTTAACTTTAAGGAAACATGATGATTATAATGTTCCATCCTCGAAATGTATGTCTTTTCTGTTTCGGAAAGGTAATTTATTACACAATTTCTTAATTTAAATGACTATATTATTATTATTATTATTATAAGAGTAAATAAAGTGCATGGTGGTGTCATCTGGGGTTAAATTTTAATGTTTAACCGTCTTGAAGCCGTCTCGCCGGTGATTTGCGATAACATTCCGTGAACTTTCTCATAGCCCTCCGTTTGGAGTGTGCCTCTGAAAAATCTCAGTTTCAAGGGCTATGTAGCCCTACCCCTTCGCTCTACCCCTCTATCTCAACAAGAATCGGGACACCCTACCCCTAGACGTGAACACGCAAAACGGAGGGGGTCCAAGGGGTGAATTGGGATTGAGCCTAAATCTAAGTCCTAAATCTAATCCTGGCTTAATCTAAGCCCTGTCTGTGAAATCAGGCCATAAAGAAAGAAAAAATACAATTATGTCGTAATTAACTCACCATCATGTCTTTTTAAACCCCTCTATGCTGATTTTTTTTCAGTGGAACACAAAAGTAGAAAATTAAGGTGTATGGATGATTTTTATAACATTTTTATGATACATTTTTGGTGTTTTATGGAACTTGACAGCCGGTCACAATTCTTTGTATTTCAAAGGAAAAAACTAATAACACCCACCTGCAAGTGTAATGAAAATAATTCTAATATACTATAAATGTGTGTAAACATTTTGTGAACAATATTGTACAATTATAAATATTACAAATAATTAATCTTTTTTCTACCCACCCCATTTGTATACTGTTAAAATCCCAAAGGAAAACTATTGCTGTCAATACACATAAAACAATGAAATAATTTCCAAACAGTATTGTCAAATTGGATACATTTTAGCTTAGTTTATCATTTAATTTTTTTTTTACCCTATGGCTGCTCTATGGTTTAGTGGCCCATTCATTAGTTTAAAGAGGACCACCCATACAACGTTTGTCCCTTGCCTCATACTGGCGGCCTCGCTCAGCACTAATGGGTGTATGACATTTACATTTCTATTTTTAGCATTTTGATATGGATGCTGTGTGGCAAAAACTAATGGCAAGATTTAACTGACAAACCCTGGGATGCCATTATGAAAATTTCTGCGAATAGGGCTGGAGGAAGAAAAAAAATTATTCTGGAATGGATTGAAATATATTTCATTGTGCATAATTTTTTGGCACCCCATTCTCATCCTTTAAATCCCATTCTTCCACTTTATCTCTAGCTTAAACCATTTCACTACTATTCCACCCCATCCGTCCCTTTTCCATCTCCATTTGTTTTCACTTGCTTCATGCTCTCACATGAATTATTCAGTTTGATGAAGTAAAGAAAAATGCAGGGGTAGAGAGGAACTTTGCCTCAGCTACAGGAAAACACAGATCTCTAACACGAGGAGCCGTGGAGGAAAGACGTGTGAGAGTGTGGCACAGATGTGTAATGCATGAATCGTAAGAGTGTGCGTGAACACCACAATGCATTACAGAGAGAAAAGAGGTATGAGCCCTGCTGTGTCTATAGGCTATATATTGTGTTAGATCTGGCTCCGGCTTGCTAAAGAGATACTGAGTTACTCATCTGTGGCGATGTGTGTTGTAGTAGCGCTGTCATATCTGGCTACCGGGAGCCGCTATAAACACACACGCTTACTTTTTGACCATTTTGAGAGTAGTAACATTCATATATGTGGCTTCAACAACCAGATGCATTTACACTTGTCCGGTTTCATCTGGAATGCGTCTCAAACCACCTCCTGAAATGTTTGAGTGACCGGATTTAAATCGATATCGAATCGAAAAGGGCCTTTACACCTGGTCTTTTCACGATCATGTGATGAATTTACTATCATTTTACTTACTTTACATTTTGCAAGACAGAAGATGTGTTTGCCATGCAAAACTGACAGAGGTATCACTAATAAAAGATATAGTAAGCTATATCTTGTTGATTGTGTATACAGTAGACAGGTACACTAGTGTGTGTGTGTGTGTGTGTGTGATGTTTCTGATGTGTTTATCTCACCTTGTAGGTCAGCAGAGGCTTGATCTCGGTCAGCTGAACATCTTGCAGCTCATCCATCTCTGTATCTGTCTGTGCTACAAAGAAAAAGAAAAAAGCACATTCATGAAACACAATACATGACCAACACCATTTCTTATTAATGTAAATAAAAAACAATGTGCACTGCACACTATCTGTTTCAGTTGAACCTAATCTAGTCTAATAAAGCCCAACATTGCCAGACAAATCTCACGTCGCGTCACATTTGCAGCAGACCTCACCTGAGTCAACACAGAGTTTGTATTGAATTTCTGTTAATAAAACATGCTTTGCAAATGTACTTAGTAGAGTTCCAATCATTTCCACCCTTGTAATCAAGCGCAAGTGTAGTCACCCTTTTTATTTTTAATTAACCTGGCAGACCTGAGATTGGGTATCAGCCCACAACAGCCTTTAGTTGCACATTCTCGGTAAACAGTAATAAAAGCTGAGAGCCGAAGGGAATGTCTCTACAATTAAATTTGCTCTTTTCCGTTGCCTTGGGAACTGGGATGTTTTGATGTAAGGGTACAGTCTGCTAGCTAGTTAATATATAAATGTTGCATGATTCTAGTCTGCGATTAACATTCTGAAGGCTACGTTTTATGCAAGGATCAGTTTTTTTTTTAACCATTCTTCCAGTATAATCACTTCCTGTATTCATTACAAGGACTGAGACAGGAACGTTCACACAAGTAGTTTTTTTATTTGTGTCCCTTCTGTTTGATTGCTGCTAATGAGTGACTATGCAAATGAAACCCCGCCTTATGTTTTTTTCGATCTCTATTCAAGGTGAGACCTACAGAAATATGATGCATGATCAAATACAAACCAAGATGCAACAAAAATGTGACATTCGGTATGAATGATGTGCCTATTGAGATGTGCTGAGATCATGCTGTAAGGTGGAACGACATGCTGACGCGGCTTAACCCACTTCCACTAGCCTCATCTGTCTATTGTCACAGTTATGACCTTCCTGACCTTGGGACGGGTCCAAACGTGACTGGCTGCTTTAATAGGCTCTATGCACGATCGCTTCCGCGTTTTGTCTCAGCCCGCCCAGTTACATCCGGTGCTGCGTCTGAAGCCGTTTTTGCATTAGGTGGAGATAATGTCAAATTACACTCGCTGTTTACAAGAACTTCCCGTGGTTAACGTGAATGATGTTAACAATATTGTGAGGCAGTTATTTGTCACACATAAGAGTAAGAAAGAGAAGGACTTTAAATTATATATTTCGAGCTACATCGACAACTTTGAGGGTGAGTATTCTCTCATATCATGTTAAATCCGACAAGCGAATCAGTTTCTAAAATCGTTGTGTCCGTTTCTGAGAAAATTTATTTTATTAAAGTTTTTTTCACTATAGAACGCGCTATGCGGAAGTAAAGACGCTGGCTGAGATTCTTCCGGAAATACGCCTGCAGCGTTCGTGCATAGAGCCTATTGTAACACGTTCAACGGACTGATGCACCACCATCCGATGAGCGATCGGTTTTAAAAAAATTTAATCAAGAATTTTAGTTAGAACTGATAAGAATACACTACCGCTTTAAAAGTTGATAAAAAAATACAGTAATGTGAAAAATTATTACACTTTAAAACACTTTTACACTTTTTTGATTCTTAAGAAATCATTCTAATATGCTGATTTGTTGTTCAGGATTAAGGATAATTTTTTTCAGGATTTTTTGATGAATATAAAGTAGGGGTTGCACAGACTAGTTGACTTAGCCATGACCGTTTAAGCTTGACATCGACTCGTCACTGATCATGGCCCTCATACTCTGAGGGTTCTCCACAAGACATGTTTGATTACACCATCTGGGTGCTCAAAATTGGGAGAATGCACATTTTAAACATGCATTTTTAAAGTTGCAGAATGCATAGAATCATTCAGTAGCGCATAAATGTATTGTCAACAATGTTCTGTGATTTATCAATAAAATCGCTTAGAAACGAAAAGTTCTAGCATACATTTCTTAGCAATCGCTCTCTTACTAATACATTCATATAAATGTAATCTATACTGTGCTACTTAATCTGTATCTGATTTAGAACGACCAGAAATCTGTGAGAAATATAATGACGCAAAGACGAAAGAACTGATAAAAATAAGCTGTTATGGGAACAATAGTCTTGTGGGCAGAGCTGTGCACAAGGCAACCCGCGTTCGAGTCTCGACTCGTGGTTAAGGCTTTTTTTTTCCATTAATGACGTCATCAGCGACTAGTCGACGTCGGCTTTCATCACATAAATGTAATTAAACTTCCATTATGTAAAAAGCGAGAAAACTACTAGCACACATTAAGATTGGAAAGCTTAGGAGGTGGAAATCTCCTACGCAATCCCAGCAGCAAATCCCGGATGAAGGGCATTAAATAATATTTAGACAAGGAGTGAGTGACAAAAAGAAAACAACAAATGTTCAGCATGCCAAAGATTTGCCACAAAAGTCCAAGATTCTCCTGCCCACGGTCTATGAATCTGGACAGAAGGCAAAGGTCAAACTGCAATCATGGCCTCTGATTGTAATCCCAAGATTGAGCTGAAAGGCTCCGGCTGGAATTATCAAGCGGATTCATAGACTTTTTTTAACATACTGCCAAGATCAGTGTCAAGATTTCACATCAACAAGATATGACTTGCTTCATTAACCCGAGTTAACTTCCTCACCAAAACTATCAACCGCAATTGATGTAATTTTTCAGTTTCCGCCCCCTCTAGTTGTGCATTCAGTGAAGTGTAAAACTGTTGCCATAGAGACAAAAGGGCTGATGTTTATTTTCAGAGTGGGCTCCCAAAGGGACAGGAAGGAGTAATGAAAACTCAGAACAACAGACCGAGGCATAAGCTGAGACTCACAGACACCCATAGTTCAGTATTATATTTCTCACATCAAATCAGGGCTTGTTCTGAGTATAGATGAAAAATCTACTTAAGGTAAAACCTACAGCAAAACAAACCCTGATTCACCAGCATCTTCCCATATGTATTGCATAACTGTGGACTGTGCTGACACTTCCCAGGGTTCCAGCCTCCTATTTCAGAGATTTTCAGCAAAAATGTGTATCTACACAGCTGCGAAAAGAAAATACCAGAAAAAAAATTATCAGAGCTAGCAGTCAAATGACAACGTTACTATAGGACATTCATTGCTGAATCTTTCACAGATAACTGTACAAACTGTACAAATATCAACTTAGGGCTAAAAATATAAACTTTTAGCCCTAACAAGCCCTTCTAAACACCCTGTTAATCAGTCACATATGGGTTAACTAGAGGCCCTCTAGCGCACACACACACACGCATGCACAATAGCGGGATAGAGTAAAGAATAACTTATTTCATTATCGTGATAATACCGTACCGTGATGAAAGCATCAACGATTATCGAAACATGAAAATTTGATACCATCACATGCCCAGTCCTCATTACTGATTTTCAGCTATATTTATAGTTGCTGTTTGTAACAGAACTCAAATGATGAAGTAACATCAGCAGCACATGCTCCATTAATTTCTGTCACATTTTTCAACCTCTTTTTACGTGGAAGGTCATTGTTCCTGTTCTCAGGAATCCACCAAAGACCACTTACATGCACTCATGTGTTACATTTCAACCAGTCCAATCACTTCCTCTGAATCCCAGCCCTTTACTGGGAGAGTGGGAAGTGGTTTGCAGGGAAGCTGAGACACGACCTATGACTAGGGTCAGAATGGAAGTGCACTAGGTACAGCATATTGTGCAGTGCACACTCTATAATGCCTACTAGATCTGAAATGCTGTGCAATACTTCACAATGACAAATGTTGCAAAGCATGATGCAGTGTTGTTGAGGTACTGTCATGTTTATTAATGAAGTACACGTGTATTATGGGTTAAATATGGATTTAGTATATTTATCATTTCCATGTAATTTTATGATTCATTAATTAGTGTATTATATATTATTAATATCATCTAATATTATTTACTAAAGGCATTCTATACCCCTACAGTGTGACATTTTTAGATAGAATAATACAATATTTAGTGCTTTTTAATTATACATATTAGACAATGTTTAATTTAATAAATGGAGTACTTATATAAGGTTATTTTTAATATCATTTTGTATAACAAGATCTTAAATGTTGGCACTCAAACCAAATAATGACGACACAAACGTGTTAGAAATCATACCTGAAAAAAGTGTAACAACTTACTTAAAGCCTTTATATGGGTATTATGCATTATAATGCATTATAATATTTGCAGATTCTTTGTTACATCTAAAATTGGTTATTTATTTGTTGTGTATTTTAATACATTATACATTCTAAAGGTGTGTTCAATTAATAGATAAGTATTAAAATGTATTATAACAGTGGTTATAATTATTTATGAGACTATTCAATGCATTATAAGGTGCATTACAAGGCACAATTAATGCAATAAAAATACTTTTATAATGCATAATATATGAAGTTAAGTGTTATCAAAAATGAAGAAAAAAACACCAAGTACTTCAAATGACAACAAATAAAAATAATATATCATAAGATTAAAGATGAAACCCTCTTTATAATAATAATAATAATAATACAAATAATAAAAAAGATCATATTAGCATACATAAAATGCATAAGATTGAAATAAAAAAAATGTAACCAATAGATTCTATGTATTATGTTAAAAGAAAACGATGGATAGAATGCTTCAGAAAAGTCACTAGTAGAAGGTAGATTTTCTATTCTGAAGACTGTTCCCTCTCACCTTCTTCTGCCTGCTTTTGTCTCCATCTCTGTGACTCCCTCTATCGCTAACTGAATTAAGGGAAACCCCTGGTCTAAGCAGTTGTGTGCGTGATAGGGTGACGCACACACTCCGTTATAAAGCTCTTGTGGTGGCAGAGAGCGGCCGATGCACTAAACTCTGCCAAAAAAGGAGTTCCATCTTTCTCTTTTCATACACTAAGGGATGAGGGACACCCTGCATGCTGACGCAAACTGTCACAGACTCACAGTATCGCATCCATCATACTTCGCCTTTTTCCTTATACATTAAGCCACTTCCTTGCTGTCATTTCTGAAGAAACAAGGACTTGCATACACACAAGGGTATATGAGGATACTTGTCTGCCTTTAAATGTTCTCAGAAATATCTCTTATGCACACATACAATCACATAGAATCTTTTTCATATATAATGCAGACTATAGCGAAAACCGTTCTTAGAGTTCCCAGAATGTTTTGAACTGAGTGCATTATTCCTGAAGGGTCACAATGTTTAGCCTTATTAGAACAGAAAGCCACTCACTGTATTGATTTAAAGCTTATTTGTTGGCATCATCAGTAAAAGCATCTTATGGCTCCCAGACATTCACACACACACACACACACACTTAAATTAAGGACAATTTCACACTATGCTTTTGGTGCAGACCTGAGCCAGTTTGACATTAAAGCTCGGATCACTTGATTGGTGTTAAAAAGGGTATATGGGTTTCTGTTTTTGTGAACTTCAGTACATTTCACAACTAAAAAGAGTTCGACAGACCATCATAACTCCCAGAAGTGAACCACTATTGATAATTAGGGATGCACAGATTTTTAAAGTGCAACCCAATACTGATAATTATTTCCAGATTATGGCGAAAACCGATAAATGACAGATATTAGACTATTTTCTCAAAATAAATAAAACACTAAAAAAGATTTAAAGGCGCATTCACCCCAGTGGCGTCAATTCACCAAAAGCAAAGGTATGGCAGACTCTGATAACGTCATCAAATCGACGTGACAGTTCCACACATTGCCTTTCATTACGGACCCAAAACATGCCGCTGCTGCAGCCATCCTCACATATCACAAGCAGCACATCTACACATATTGAAGCCCTAAGATAAATTGAAATGCATAAAAAACTGAAATTCATGCAAACCGATAGCTGAGACAAAAACTAACCAACCTTAAAACTGCACCAACCTTAAAATACGACAAGTGTGTGTGGTGTGTCCAAAGATGAATCAGATATTGATCATAACCCAGACTTTTCAAGGACTTTTCCCAGCACTTCAAAGCTCAAAAGTCTGAATATTTTCTACCAAAAACATTTTTTGTTCATCTTTCAAAGATTGTCCTCATTTGGTACTGTAGATTCAGGAAAACTAACATTTGGTAAAAAAAAACAACAACAACAAAAAATTCTATTTACTGCAAAAGCATGTTGTTAATACCACATTTGCACGGCTGTTGAACATGACACGTATATAACAACCAGATCACTTTAATTTACCTGATTTTCTCTTTTATTAAACAATTACAAATTATATGTGTAGTACATAAATGTGTAGTACCACCACTAGCCTGGCTAACGTCAGACCTAGTCTGATTGAGACGTGGTCTGGAAACCACATGTTCATTTTCTCGTATTTGAGGCGTGGTTTACGAATGCCCAGAGCCATTTATTGGGTGCTACGAATGTCTATCAAATGCGCCTGTACGTAGATCATAGCCAATAGTTTCAATTATACCAGATGACGTATGTAGAGCAACAGAAATTAGAAGAGGAAACTAAAATTGAAATTGTCTTCAAACAATATCTCAGGCTGCATCGAAAGGTAACTTCGCGTCTGCTGCCATGTTGGATCCATAGATATAAACAAACTGCTTCGGTGTGTCGCAGAGACGTTGTCATCGTCTTGCAGCTCCCTCCCCGTTCTGTGATTGGTTCCCTAACTGAGGCGAAAATCTGGTCCATGGAATCCAGGCTGCCTAGCAGCGTGAATAAAATCGCGTGGGGAAACCCAGGCTAAGCCACCACACCCTGCCATCCCCAATTGATGGCCTCGGTTCACACCAACTATAACGATAATAACAATATTAGTGTCCACACCAATACACAATATAGTTGTTTATTATAAGCACCTGGCTATTCTTTCTATTTAGAACAATTTTTAGAACAATAGACACTACAAATTACAAAAATCTCCAATATCAGCTAAAAATACTATGTACAATTTACATTTTTGCAAGGTCTTTGACACAAATACTCTTTCCAGACACATACTTTTTATAATGTTTTGTGCAGACTGTTTATGTGGGGGACATATGTGCCATCAAAACAATCCCATCACAGAATGTATCGGTCTCTGCAGAGGATCTGCTTTGGCCTCAGTTTTTGAACCGAAAACATGAGGATTTAAAGTAGGTTAAATAACAGTGTGGGACTAAAGCCTTCTAAAGCAGATGGTCAAGAAAAAAAAATCACATGTAGTGTGCACAAATATAACTTACATTCTATTCCATTTACTTTTTTTTATCTCATAAATGAGGTAATCAATAATCAACATGGTAATCGCTCATAAGGGTGCCAGATCCCCTAAAGATGCACAAAGCAAAGCATGGGCTTTATGCATTAGATTAATCTGGTTTGATAAATGACAGTAAATATACATTTCTAACCTGTCCAGGCAAGATGTCAGCTGGGTTAATGACTTTCTACAACAGCTTCCAGAGCCATAAATAAAATCTAAATGTATTTAAAAGAACTTGCATTTGCACAGACTAAAGGGGAATCCCACTGTCTGTCTTCAGCAGGGCCAGGGGTAGTGCTCTGAGAACCCAGTCAGATTTCATCTGAACAACATCTAAACTTTTGAATGGTAGTTTATATTACATTGTTTATTATTGATAACACACTAGACATTTCAGGGTAAAAGCTAAAGAGACATTGAACTGTTTCATTGAGGCTCATGCAAAAAAAAAAAAAAAAAACCGTTGCAAAAGCAGAACTAGCACAGTTGTTTCTACAAAGGGATTGTTATATATGTTTTGCTTTTAAGAGAACCGAGTCCTTAGGGATCCAGTGCAAACTACTGCTCAAGATTAAAATTCAAGAGCTGCATGAATATACACTGAGCAAATAAATAAGAGCCTCTGCTGTGATCTGAAAAAGTGCCGGGACAGTGTGAAATCTGATGACCATTTTGATGGAATAGACTGAGACACCTCAGCAGGCCAGCCTGATATTGAGCCATCAGGCAGAAGCACAGCTGTCAAGGTGAAAATGGGAGGAGGGAACGATGGGAGACAGAGAAACATGGCACAAAACCAAAGACACAAGTTTAGTGGGCTGGCCACAGTCCAGGACAACCACATGAAACCCACCAGACACGTGCGACAGGCCAGAACGAACGACCTTTAATGTTAATAAGACGAAGATCGAACTGTTAAAATTGATTAAAAGAGCTCAGAGATCCAGCACAGGGACGATTCGCCTTTTGTAGGTCAGATATAAGATGGGTTTGAGCTGATTAACAAGGTGCGAAATCTGAAAATGAGACAAAAGCGAGTGTTTCACGCAGCAACAGCAGAATCGAACAAATTAAGGTCACGGGGAACTCTCACAAATCTTCAGACAGTCATGCTAACAACGGCTGCCATATGCCGAAACCAGTTGTGTTTCTGACAATAATAAAGGTTAAAACAGGGAGAGAGCAGTGCAATGCAATAGATCAACTGAAAGCCCTTCAAATTCCACTACTGAATCACTAAACAAATGAGACGTTTGATGTTTTTTTGCAAAACCTCCTCTCTCTCCACTAGACTGCACTTAAGGAAGCGCACTCACGGGAACAAACGCTCCAGAGCATCACATTCGCTATGCAGCAATTACACTATGCAAACAACCAATTTGTTTTTCAGTAAGTAAACACTGGTCTGTATGGTTATATTAAATGATAATCATTACCATCTTACAAAATACAACCAGTTCTTTTTAAATTAATTGAAACAATTGATAGTATAATTTTAAGACAAATCCGTACTAAAGTATTATTGTGAAATATTATGACAATTTAAAATGCTGATTTGGTGCTCAAGAGACTATTATTATTATTATCAGATGAAAACAGTTGTGCTGCTTAATATTTTTGTTAAAACATGATACATTTTTTGGGGGACACTTTTATGAATATAGCCTAAAGTAAAAAAAATAAAACAGCATTTATTAGAAACTTTTGTAACATTATACGTCTTTACGGTCATGAATAAAAGTAGCCTATTCATTTCCTTAAAAAAAAAATCTTACTGACCTCACACTTTTGAATGGATAAACTCATATTATGAAGAAATATGTACATTAAAGGCAGTTTTATGTTAATTTATGTCTGGTGAAGGATCATCTGAATTCAAAATGGATTATTACAGAGTGTCCCTTTGGTCCTGCACATCCCTGCAGTGAGGGACGGTCTGAAGGACCAGTTTGGAATCGGTCCACAACATTACAAACTCAACAGCCTGACAACTGTGATATTGCTCAACCTGCAGCAGGTGCTTTACAGAAGATGCTATGAGTGTGAGTGGAAATGTACTGCTTAGTTTATTTAAAGCAATAGCAGTATGAGCCTTATACGGCAAAGTGCTGCATGAAGATCCAAAATAAAACCCTATGGGTTTGGATCAACATGTGGTTGACTAAATAATGACAGAATTTTCATCTTGGGGTGAACTATCCTTATACTGAGTGTTTACAGTAGAGTGAGTGCAAAGTACACAGATACATGCCTCATCTGTCACTAACACACACACACACACCAAAATATGATGTTTTACATTCAAATAAGATCTGACACATTCAGAATGGCCAGTTTAAGATGAAGTGTCGTCTTTATCTCTAGCACTATGGGCTATACTCATTGGCCCGCTTGCTGGTCCACAATACTGATAAGAAGAGTTATTGAGATTGTAAGCACACTCGACTGAACTGAGCATAGCTTAATTAAAGCTCGCAGCTCCCGAGAGTCCCAGGATTCCCTGACATCTATCTATCTCTACATGCCAACCTGCAGGAACAGACCAAATCTCTCTCTCTCTCTTTTGCTCTCTCCAAATATACTTATCCATACAGGGATGTTTAAATGCTAAAGTAAAGTTTTAGTAATAGGAAACACATGGAATAGACATTTAAAAAAATAAGGAAAATTCAAAAAGAGAGAACTTATAGTGTAATGACAGTTAAATGAGTTAAAGGATTCACTGCAAAGCCAGAAATCAGAATAAAAACAGATCATATTTTTCTTATTCCCATTCCTGCACATTCATCTGTTATTTTGGGGTGTAAACAAACTAAAAAGGGGTTACCTCAGTCAAAAACTTTTCATAGACAATAACAGACAGGTAAACATGGATAACTAGTTTTCCACGTGCAATTATGGATGTTTACGAGGCAACAAGGAAGCGCACCCTTATTAATTATAGGCCTACCTGTCAAAATGGGAAATTTCCCATGTGAAATGCCTGTTTGGGTAGAAAGTTTCATTGGATTTCTATGGAAAGTCACACGTCATCTCAAACAGCAGCATAAAGATCGGTTAAAGCTTTGTCTTGAATACAACTGATTAACACAAATCCTGTGTACTAAAACAACAAACAACGTTTCAATGTAGATACGACAAACAGATTTCAGCAAAAAGACTGTACAAGGGATTTCTTAGGAGACCTGTGTTGGTAATAACAACAGGTTAGTGTTGTTTGTTTATTGTGTCAATAGTGTGCAGTGCACTACCACATTATCTGAGTGTGCTAAAAAGCACACCTGCGAGCACATGGAGTTCACATCATCAGCACTGCGACCTTCCCATGAGCAGGTGACCGAGGACAATGTCATTTGTGACATGCCGGAAGTTGTCTCGTATATAATCGAAATTAGCCCAAAATCCATCCGTACGTCTTTGATACATCGGCGTCCCTTGAGAAATATTTTTATTTTATTTATAAATGAATTTTACATTTATAGGGTAAAATTAGGAAGACGATGCAATCACAAATCAAAGTTAGACCGACGTAAATAATTTAGCAATAGACAAATTCAGGCACAATACGAAGACGACAACAACAACACATATTATCATTTAAACTGTTATACACATGTACACACACACACACACAAAAAAAAATCATATTCAATATAGAATAGATTGCAGGTGGCCCTCTTGTTCTATACGAGAACCATCTATGAAAACTATGAAACATGCAGCGACGACTAGGATAACAATGCACCGAATTACAACCCATTACATCTAATGAGGTAAAAAGTTTCTATTTTTGGCAACATCCTTGGTGTCTGATGTGTGAAAAAAATCGATCTATAATAAATCAAACCGTGCGTGTTTTTTTTCTTCTGTCTTATTCAGTGGCTGTTGTGGTGGAAATCGACGTTACTCTGGCTCCCAGCAGTTTAAAAACATGGAGCCATTTTAAATGGAATTTAATTCAGTCATTGGTCGCTGAAGAGAAGATGACCAACTATCACTCTAAATTATGTCACATAATTCCCGTCAGTTTTGTTTATATTCCAAGAACAAATCGTACTAGGTCAGTTTTAAAATGAGGCATTTAACTCACCAAACAGTCTTGAGGAACAATACTTGGATCTGACTAAGGAAAAATCCCCCACAAAGATGTTGAAGTGAACGGAGGCTGGTAGAAGGGCTCGTCGTCCGCACGTTTCTCTGCTCGCAGTCTCTGCCAACAGCCGTGTTTTGATGTCACTCGGTGGGCGGGGCCTTCTGGGCTACCCACATTACACTCAACGTTTGGAAGACCCCCTCATATGCGATTTATCGCCCCCGTGAGGTTATCTATGAGGATATCGTGTCACGTCTTTATTGACAGTTATATCTTTTTCTTTGGCCCCGCAATATTTTTTCAAATAAAGAAAATCACCAGTACATCAAGTATACACATATGCATACAAAGTGCTTTTATTGTAACTGTCTCCAAAGTCAACAGTTGGGCAACATATGTTAAACAAGCATTTCGTTATTATAATGCATTATATAGAGGGAATACCGTTTTCCAGTCATAGGCTACAGTATTGAAAAGACATGTGAGTAAATAATGACATAATTTTATATATGTGTTCATTAAGATAACTAATATGCATAGATTTTTTTTTTTTAAAGTTACAATTGCAATACTGAAATGCATTCAGAATGAAAAATTCTGAATTTCCAGTTTCTCCTTTTAGACAAACAGTCATGTGGTTTAGCCTTTGTTAATACTAACTCCTGGTTCCACAGACAAGGCATAAGACAGTCCCAGACTAAAATGCATGTTTGAGCTGTTTTAACTGAAAGCAACTTGCACTGAGCTATCTTAAAAATATGTCAGTGCCATTATTTTGTCTCAAGATGCACACCAGTAATGTTTTTTTTTTTTCTAATGCATGTTTATAAAGGCTATTTTAAATGTCCTTATTGAACTAAGGTCTAATCCTGGCTTAATCCAAGCCCTGTCTGTGAAACCAGGCCTAAACATGTTATGGCTAATCCACAACGAAGTGATGTCACAGACTACATTTACTGCACAAAGCTTAAAGAAAGTTGACTACTGAGGATTGCAGTAATTATGAAATTCACAGTTGTTCAGAAATAAATATGCAATATTCAAAAAACATTTGAACTTTCTAAGCATAAGGTCCTTTAAATACAACGGAGCACATAAACAATAGTTTCATTGTGTACATTTTACTTCAGTTTCACAGTTCACACCCAACCTGTTAAATAGAGGTTAATGGTTACTATCCGGCAATGCTTGAGCAATGCAGGACTGATCCTTGTTTTGACTATCCAGTAGGTTTTTAGATTAAACATGATTAACTTATTTAAAAAAAAAGATTTTATATATATATATATATATATAAAACCTTTCAGCAAACATACATTTAGGTATTTTGTTATACGTTTACTTTTGGTGTAAGAGAAAGGATGAAAAGGATCTGGATCACATTTGCTGTAAAGGGATAGGTGGGGTGATAAAGTTTTGCAACATTCAATCCTAATTCCAAACCCACAGTCAGAATCACAGATTCTGTAACAAACAGTTTGTTTAGTTTCACATTGTTCTCAGTCTAATGTTCTTTAGGCTCTTTGGTATCGTCGCCCGCTTTAGGAATGTATTAAACTGAGGTAGTCCTGTGATGATAGTGTAATATGCCCTGGCGCCCTCATGTGGCACAAATCAGAGCGATCTGTTGCACCTTTCCCAGTTCATTCAGCAGCTGTTTGATGCTTTGCTTGAGTTCAGGCAGACGGTCCAATGGCTCTGGAGGCTCCAACTCACCCGTGCAGTCCAGCCAGTTTTCAAGCACTGAAACAGGAAACAATGTTTACAAATAGTTCGTGTTTTGATGTATTAGCTTTAATGTATACAAAACATTCCCATTATACAAATCACCAACTGAAAAATTGCTAAACATAAATCCAGCCCCCTGAAACCCTCTGGCACACCATCAAGCTCCCTTTCAATGAAGTCCATCCTGCGAGTAACCTCTTCCTGTAAAGTCTCGATGTGTTCCAGCAGGTTGATCCTCCACTGCTGGGGCTGAGCTGCGCCTCCATCACCACACGCCTCACGCTTCTCTCCTACATCCTACAAGGTCACATTCACTCATTACTTGCATTGCGGCATTCAATGTAATTAACATTGTAAATATTAAACAGTCAGTCTACACTACTGTTCAAAAGGTTGGGGTTTCAAAGTCTCTAGGCTCAATAGGGCTGCATTTATTGAATCAAAAATACAGTAAAACAATAATATCTTGAAATATTATTAAAATGTAAAATAACTGCTTTATTATTTTAGATACATATGTATTAAATATATGTATTCAAATGTAATTTATTCCTGTGATGCAAAGCTGAAATTTCAATAGCCATTGCTCTAGTCTTCAGTGTCTATTATCATTATTATAATCGATGTTGAAAACAGTTGTGCTTCTTAATGTTTTTTTGGAAACCATGATGGATTTTTTTTCAGGATTCTTTGATGAATGGAAAGTTCAAAGAATGGAATTTATTAGAAAAATAAATATTTTATAACAGAACCTTTACGGACTCCTTGCTAAATGTAGAAAAAGTATGAATTCCTTAATAAAAGTATTCATTTCTACAAAAAAAAAAAAAATCTTTTGAACAAATGTACATATTTTGAGGTCCACTTTTTAAGTTCGCTGTAAATCATTAAATGAATCCTGGTTCATGACGACTGGTCTTTTTATTATGACATTATGAAACCGGTTGTGCTGTGTCTAAATTAGCCTTTTTTTAATAGATGCAGATGTTTAATTTTAAATATTGGACCTCTTAAATTTTGTAACACTGATACTTTTATTGTGCTTTTTATCATTTAAAGCTTAACAGCACAAATCCCCATTCACTTTCATTATATGGAAAGAATGGCACATACTTCAACATTTCTATTCTATTAAAAATTCATATTTAGATGTACTATTCCTTTAAAAAATGTCAGCTCACTGTAGGATCAGACCTTTTGATTTGACCGTAATAATTAGATTTCACAGAACTGGACAGTGTTAATCACATAATATTAACCTCATCTGACCCCTCACCATCCTGTGGTTGAACAGCGGAGAACTAGATGTCTTCAGAAGTGCTGGTTGGAGCTCTCCATAATAGTGTTGTTCATTCTTCAGCACTCTCTCTATGTTGTGTGATCGATCTTCCAACACTGACTCAACCCGCGTCTTCAGCACCAGCCTCGGCTCCAATACTTGGTACAGTGTTTGTGGTTTTTGGTAGCAGTGCTCACTGCTAATGTAGTCCTGGAAGGATGAAGAGAAGGGCTCTTTATGTAGAATGACTTCTGAAGATGCTGACGAAGAAACGTTTTTGGCGTCTGGAAGAGCCATGCTTTTTATCCTGGATCTCTCAGTCAGCTTCCACGGCTCCCGCCACAACTTGAGGTCTGGATGAGTCTGGCTCCTGCAGAAAGGGGTGTAACAATCTTTAATGTGGCTTTTCTAACAGCATGAGTCTTATTGGTTAAAACAGAGATAAAACAGCATCACATAGGCCGTATTTACAAGTGACCCAATTCAGATTCTTTCCTTCCATGTGGCACAGATCGGATATGAGTCATATACGACCCACAAACATGTAAGCAGGAAAAAGGCACATGGATTCTGATATGAATTGGATATGTGCATTTGCGAATGACTTCAACTCGGGTGGAGACAAACTGCGATCACATGACTCTTTTCAATGGCGCAATGGAGGACGAAGGCTCAACCCAGTGGAGTCATGCTGAAGTTATGTATTTTGAGTCTTTGGGGTGAAGGGACAGTGCAGGCAAAAAAGCAGGGTTGTTACAGAAACAAAGGCATATTTTAAGAAACTTCAGGCGAGATGCACGGTTTAAGCGCTCGTGGCTACTGTGCCAACATAAAATCAAAAACTTTGAAAAAGCAAGTACAAGGTAGTCAAAGACCACAACAAAAAGAGTGATAATAGCCATATTACATTCCCATTCTACAAACAAATGGAAGGCGTTTTAGCTGCCGACCACCTGAAATACTAGATAGTTTTAGAGAGGAAGATGCCGCGTCGCCAGTGGACTGCCGGAGTGTGAGAACATTAAAGTTACAGGTAAAGGTAAATAAAC
Organism: Semotilus atromaculatus; assembly: GCA_031834385.1. Classification (NCBI taxonomy): domain Eukaryota; kingdom Metazoa; phylum Chordata; class Actinopteri; order Cypriniformes; family Leuciscidae; genus Semotilus; species Semotilus atromaculatus. The sequence goes on from JAULUF010000020.1 coordinate 9,888,113, forward strand.
ATTTTTGCAGACATTAGCTGGCATATAAGCGTTATTTAAGCCAATTAGAAAAGGTGACAATATATTATTGTGTCAGCCTATAACATTAGATACAAGGGTGTAATGTGTAATGACCTAGCTATTATCAAGTGAATAGTGTAAATGAAGATATCGGATATGGGTCACAAAAAAAATAAAAATAAATCAGATATAGTCAACAAGTGGGCATCAAGATCTGCAGGGTAAATGTGGCCTTACTGTAGCACGCTGATTTTGAGCTGCAGGCCATTGAGGACTTCCAGCACATGCTGAACGTCCCCTAACAGCTGATGAGTGGCTGCGATCTTCTTGCCGTTCTGATGGGAATAGTTCTCCAGGAAAGACAGGCCATACATATGGCCGGTGCTAAGCCAGTCCCTGTCATACCAGTACCGCAGGCTCTGTCTCTGACCTCTGGTCTGCCCTGGATACACACAAACAAATGCACTGGTAAGCCAAAATTAACTTAAAACAGCAGAAAGTTCCCTAATTCCCTAGCAGGAGAAAGGGGAATTGACAAAATGCTGAGTCAAACTACTCAAACTGCCACTCATTCTGAGAGTTTTGTTTAGAAATCAACACTAAAACATGCATCACTTTCAAACCTGGAGAATCCCGGCAAATGAAGCAAGCGTATCGTTCTGGAACGTTCTCTTCCAGGAGGCCCATACAGGTTCCATGCTGCCAGTACAGACACTCTTCACACTGAGGTGCAAGAGAAAAAGCAACAAATGTGATTGTTGTTATAGTGAAAATGTTATAGCTAAACCTTCTATTGTAACATATTATTTCTATTTTAAAATGTAATTTATTCATGTGATGTCAAATCTATATTTTCAGCAGTCATTACTCCAGTCTTCAGTGTCACATGATCCTTTAGAAATCATTCTAATTTGCTGAATTGGTGATCATTAACTCTTTTGTAACATTAAAAATGTCTTTACTATCACCTTTGGTCCATTTAATGCATCCTTGCTGAATATAAGTACTAATTTCTTTACTGACCCCCACATTTTGAATGGTAGTGTACAGAACAAATGAATGGTCACCTGTAACATGAAGTCATTTTCCTCTTCCGCTTCACAAACACAGCGGACAGTTTCCTGACTTCCTGTAGTTGAGGAAACAGAACTACAGCTGAGAGGTGAGGCAATGACATCCAGATCCGCCCCCATTTCATCTTCACTCCAACCACAGCTGTCAGAGGACCAGTCTGAAATGCTATCCTCATCTGGAAACATATTACAAAACTTCTATTATGAGGTAAAAACTTAAGATAATCTCAAATTGCAAAAAATCTATAAACTCTACAAAACATTAAGATAGACAGGAAACCGTCAGTTAAAGCACTGCTGAATGTACTAACAGTGAAAATATATAAATTGACAGGAAGTGGATGAATAGCAGAGCAAAATGTTTTTTGTTTTTCATAAATTATAAAGTGCAAGATGTTTTGCATAGCATGTGACGTATGATAATATAAAATTGTTAAGAGATTATATAATATAATTTACACTTCTATCATTTATATTTCTACTTTTATTATAATTTACTGTTACGAACAGATTTTAGTTCAGTTAGTTGTTGTGCTCAGAAATAAAGATTTACCATCACTCAAAAATCAACACTTCAAGAACTGATTGCATCGTCTGTAAATAAATGCTACTTTTCTTTACCTGATGTGGTTTTTTTCATCTTTTTCTTTTCCTTCAACTTTATACGCAAGAAGTCTCTAGTCTGTTTCTCTTTGGACCTGTCACGTTCTTTCACACCTTCTACGAAAGGCAAAAAACAAAGCTCAGATACAACATGTTATGTATTAAAGTATGTTATGTATCAATGAAAAACCAGGAATAACACTGAAAATCCCACATGCTTTCTGTGAAATACAATATAAATTTTATCCACAAGCCATACCCATTTCCATAAATCTCCTCTCTCTTTCCTTGTTGAAGTATCTATGCATGTTGCTGTCTAGCTGATTGTCTCTGGTCTTGTCTTTCAGGGAAGGCCATCGTTGGTAATTCTGTGCACTGATAACAGGGGGCGCAAGAGAGCGTCTCTTCACGGTCACCTGTGCACACTCATGTGATGTAACGCACCTCTTCTTAGAGCCATCCTGATTATTAAGTGCTGTCTGTTTGTCCATTGCCCGGATCGGGTCTGGCTCCATCAGACGATCATCTCCATGGTAGTATTTCATATGATAGTGCAGGAGTTTTGCTTTGCGGAAAGACTTCGTACAGCCAGGAGCACTGCATTTATATGGATTATGGTCCAAGTTGATAGAGAGCACTGGTGGCGGTTGGTTTCTGATGACTCTGTATACTGTGATAAGTACAATTTACATTCACTAATTTACGTCACTAATTCAAGATTGTCCTCATTAATTAGTAGAGAATATTACTCACATGGTTCTCTGCTGAACCGGTTGGGGTTGTGGAAGGCTTGTTTTCTAACTGCTACAATAAAAATAAAAAAATAAAAAAACATGATCATAATGAACCAGGTCTTATTTGAGTAAATATGTGTTATACAGATGTGGTGGGTGGAATCTCACCTGTAGGCTTAAAGGTTTCTGATTGGCACTGAGCCTTAGGTACTGATGTGTCATTTGATGGTTGTGTCAGACATAAGGGGTCTGATCCTTTTCCTTGAGTTTTCTGATTGGTGGATTCGCATATGGGCTTGCAATCATTATGAAATTTTTTTTCTGGAGGAAAGAGATGAATGATGAGGAAATCTACCATTATGGCACTAGTAAACAATTTTTTTTACATAACAGTCAAATAATCAAACCTGAATCATTCTTGGTTTTTTTGGAGCTCCTTCGTGCCATTGAAAGTCTCCTCTTCCCTAGAGAAAATAAACTTAAATGTTAAATAAACTTGAAGCCTCACCAAATAATAGAGCTGCATGGATTGATTTTTATGCGATAATTGCATTTGCGATTGATAATGCAAATGTACATTTTAAAAATTGAGTATTTAAGAAAAGGCTGTCTTCATTTTTTCATGTCCAAACATTAAACCATTGAGCCTTTATTTCAGAGGAAAACTGCAGAAAGCCCTTAAATCTCTTTTGTTGAAAACGGTCATTACAAGTTTGATGAAAATGGTTGGTGCATGTTTGGGTCCCAAATTGACATTATAAGTAAGCCAAACCCAGAGCAGAAGCAGAGATGAGTTTGTGTGGAGCAGAATTTACTGCAAATCAAGCCACTCTGAGGATGAAAACACTGGATCATAAATTGCTCACGTTACAAAAAAACTCCACTCCAAAAGCACGCATATCTTTCAGTAAACCACAACCGTGGCAATTTGATAATTGCACTGATACATATTGTAGAGCCAATTTTATTTTGATTCCTTGTGCAGCTCTACTCCACATGGAGTTGAGCAAATAATGTTCGTTTCAAACATGTTTCCCAAATATTCCCCCTGCTATTAACCAGTCAAACAAATAGCCCCGCCCCAAATTCAACACCATTGGTTGAGCCACTGTTACCGAGTAGGGCTGGGCAGGAGTCAGTTCTCAAACAAACAGAACATTGTTTTGATATCGCCACAGAACCGCAGTGTTTACACTTTTGAGGGAAATCAACCTACAAATCAATCACTTGTATACAGTCAAGAAAATCACTTCGAGTAGTTTAACTTTGTACGTACTTCTTATTCGCTGCCTCCGTGACTTTCTGTCACGAGGAAGACCTTGTCCTTTGATTTCCTCCTCTTTTCGTTCCAGGACTTCTGCTTCCTCGGTCTCATTTCTCTTTAACACCCCCTCATTAAAGTTCATGCCCAAATCTAACACCACAGAGTTCTCCATTTTCAAGCTGGTCTTCTCTTCGCTCTCGTCAGGCCCTGAGCCCCTCTTCAGAAATAACTTACTGTAGTTGTGCTGCCCTATTTGCTCCAAGACTCTCTCTCCCTCTGCATCTTCCTCCTTTATGCTTATATTTTGCACTTCAATGCATTTCCCATTCCCATTGCTTTTCTTGTTTTCACCTTCCTCTCCATCCAAGACTGAGTTCTCATCCTCCTCTTCCTCAGGAACACGGTCAATCTGTTTATCATCGCTGGCTTCATTCTCCTGCATTTTCTTGTCCTTTATTGTCTTTTTTACCATTGGCTTCTCTCCATTTTTGTCAGTTAGCTTCTTTCTACACTAATTGGAGAGAATGAGAGAATGAGTAAAAGAAGAGAAGGCCAAATCGGTACTGAAATAGAGACGCAACATGAATAGGATAAAAATACAAAATGAACCTCTTTGGTGAAGGGCTTCACATGGATTCCTTTGACTGTTTGGATGACACCGTCATAAAACTTTACAGTGTAGGATGCTGCAGGATCATTTTGTACATTTGAATCACATTTGAAACGTACAATTTCAATTTGAAAAATAATCTGTTCACATAACATTTGTTTCATGCAATGTTTACATCAACAGCTTACCATCTTTGTTGACGACCAAGACTTTAGCAGGATAAAATCGACAATCAGACCAACTGGCAAGAACTTTGTCATTCACATGAAATCCCTGCAAAACAAATATGAATTAAAACAGAATTTATTCAAATTCTAAATTAAAATATAAATTAAATATATATATACATTAAATATAATTTTCTAATAAAAAATAATAAAGGATTACGCCAAAGTACTTATTGTTTTCTTTTCAATCATTTAAAGGGATAGTTCACCCAAAAATGAAAATTCTGTCATAATTTACTCACCCTCAAGTTGTTTCAAACCTGTATGAGTTTCTTTCTTCTGCTGAACACAAAAGAAGATAATTTGAAGAATGTTGGTGAACAGACAGTTGCTGGACCCCATTGACTTCCATAGTAGGAAAAAAAGATACTATGGAAGTCAATGGGGTCCAGCAACTGTCTGGTCACCAACATTCTTCAAAATATCTTCTTTTGTGTTCAACAGAAGAAAGAAACTCATACAGGTTTGAAACAACTTGAGGGTGAGTAAATTTTTGGGTGAACTATGCCTTTAATTATTAAAGGCATAGTTCGAAGCTGTATCACCCTGAATAAAAACATGAAAAATATCAAACATTTTAAGTCAGAAATTAAAAACATGTTCACCATAGTATGTGTACTCAACCCATTGTATCATGCATGTATGAATTGCATTTTTAATGTATCCAATGATGAATGAACAGTTAGTTAATTTACCAGCTGGACAATTATCAGTAAATTATATTTGTGTGGTTGATGCAAGATTTGCCTTTGTGATCCACACAGTAATAATCAGTTGAAATAACAACAGGACTGATGCAGCATCACTTTCACATCTCACTGAACAGATTTATACATGAGGCTGATCCTAGATTAGCTTGCATATACTGGGATTTTTGAGGAGCAGTCTGTGACTCACAGGGATAATGCTGTCTTCCTGCCGTCCCTCTCTCCTAAGCTGAACCCTCTCCATGGGCCTCAGATACGGACTGGCCCAGTCAAACCACTCATCATAGCGATGGCTCCACTGGCGATAGTGGATTAAGACTTTCTCATCCTCGTAGTCAATCTTCTCAATGTTGGCAGCATACCTGGGAGCGAAATCACATACAGATAGCATGCTATAAAAAGGAGTGATGGACAGGGTATAAAAAATGACTGTTTTTAAAAGAATGGCACTTGCCAGTTCTTCAGACTGTCCCGTGCTTCAAGAGCAGCGCCCACCTCAAAAGTTATTCCTCGTCTGTTAGGAGGTGTATTGCTCATGTTGTCAGCAAATACCTAATATGAAAGTGTCACATTTCAGTAACTGCCCAGTGAGGATTACATTACATAGATCATTCTAAAAATCAATACTAGGGCTGGGTTAATATTGATTTCTCGATTTAATCGATCCTCATTTTGAAGAACCGACATTGATTCTTAAATCCCATTTATTATCGATCATTCAGTCTATGTTGTTTTCAATTGATGAATGAACATAGCAGCGTACCTACCATCCAATAAATCGCAATAAGCTTTGTGCTGTTACTTCTGATATGAAAAAAATTTCACTTTTATTATGAAATTCAAACAATAAATAACATTTTGATTCTCTTTTATGTGGTGTAACAGATCGCGAAGCTGCAGCGCTAAGCGCACGTGAACGAATTTACACTTTACTACAATTTACAGCACAAAATAAACATGAATGAACATCAGAAGGTATGTTGAAAGATAGTTGTTGAAACTTACCGAAATCTGTATCACAGATCATGTAATCGCTCAGTGCTACCCAATGTCACATAAAGTTACATTTACCTCAGAAAAGCATTTTAAAACTATATAGCATATATTCATGGTATTTTTTACTTAACCTGTTCTTCAATATTTAATGTATTTTTAAATCCGCCATGTTATTATGACAGCCACCATTGAAGTGTTTAAATTTTTTTGCAATTTAAATGTAGGAAGAAGTGAACTGCCCTACAAATCCGTTCATTTTAACCTTTAATATTATAGTGAAGCCTCAACTGAAGTCTGAACTGTATCATTAATAATAATATTATTAATCATAATAATAACTGTATTTTGGCAGGAAAATTATGTACAATTATGAATTTCTTGTCACAGATTGCTAAAATCACATATCAAGGCCACTGGTTACTGACAATATTACACTGTTTTGTAACAAATTTTTACTTTTAACAAAGTAATTGACTTGTAATATAGGCTAAACCTTCCAGAAACAATGTTTATGCTTAAATAACAAGATTTATTGTTTTGACTTTTGAAAGCCATAATATTCCATAATTTCTTTTTATAGGTCTATCAAAGCAATAGCGAAATCTTTCCCAGTACTCCCTGGATCATTTCTGATCTACAGCATTTGACTTAGAAACACAGAATCCAGGTCATGGCATCATGCCACAAAACACAACGGAACAACAGATTTAGCTTAATTATCAATAGCCTAAGCCTCTTATTTCTATATGTAACTTTTTAAGTTTAGACTCAACATTCGGTTTATATTAATAAAATGTTAGGAACAGGATATAGATCTATCAAAATGTTACAATTTAAATGATTAATGTTACAAAATAAACCATATACATACATTAAAAAAAACACAATAAACATACCTAATTAACTTATTTACTCTTTTCTCAGAAGTCATATAGGTGAGAGTGATTATGTGATTTTATCAGGGGCCACCAAGTGCCTGACAATGACAATGGAAACAATAGAGATTCCATATATTCCAATACTACACTACATGGCTGCTTATTATTCTCAGATTACATATTCCTGCCTGTCTTTAGCCAAAAGCAGAAGGAGGACATAATTTAAGACCATTTGAAATGCTACAGGATCATTTTCATCTTAGTGAAAACAAAAGCAGACGTTAACTTCCTGACTGATCCACACCCTCCGTAAGAATAATTAGGCTACATGGATAGTAATGGGCGAGTACATCGCCACTCCCACAAATACAAGCTGTAAATCACAACATGCATCTATCAATGCACACGTTACGACATTTATTTTATTTCATTACCTAAAATCTGCAATTACAGATTCAGTTTTCTAAAACAGCATCTTTAAAAATATCGTACTCGAGCAAAGTCTTGCCATTGCGAAAATAGTATTGTATAATGCTATAAATATCAGTTACCTGCAGCGATATCCGTCTCTTTATATACAAAGGCGCGTCGCGTCTTTTATTGTAACCACGTTGGTCGCGAGACGCACTTACTATTTTCCAATGTGTTCCACAGACTACCGGTATGAACAATACCAGAACTGCGCATGCGTCACCGACTTCGCGTCTATATAAAGACGTCTGGGAGCTTTATTGTGATTTACACAGGCATTATTTTAATACATTACCCTTCAAAAGTTTGCATCCATTAGATTTTTTTTAAAGGGACATTTATAATGTTTTTTTTTAAAATAAATATTCAGAGAATCCTGAACATTAGTTTAATCAGGAACCCACAAAAATATTATTCAGCACAACTGATTTACATAGAATCATTTCTGAAGGATCATGTGACACTCAAGACTGGAGTAATGATGCTGAAAATTCAGCTTTGCCATCACAGGAGTTAATTACATGTTAAACTATAAATAAATAAATGTAGCTTTGGTGAGCGTAAGAGACTCATTTGAAAAACATAACAAAATTCTTACCAACCCCAAACTTTTGAACAGTAGTCTATTTATATAATGTAACATTATATAGGTGTAATGTATAGAGCCTAATTTTACTGAAACCCCTAAAATATTAAATAAATAAACAAATCACATCTTTGTGAAACTTTATTATACTTATTCCTCAACATCCATGTCACACAAAATACACACACAATCCAAAGGTTGTATAGAATATTTTGATCATACACAGTAGGCTATATAGCACAGAATACTAAATACAAAAGTATTTAGATATTCTATTTTCCAACAACTCACCACCACTCAGTTCCATTTATAAGCAACATCAGTAAAATAAGCAGCACTATTTACAAGCTTTATTTACATACAAAGACTCACAAAGAACATGAATACATAAAGGGTATACCTGTCTTTTTAGATAAGCCATGGTTGTTATTTACTCTTTTCCAAGATTTTACTTCTTTTTTTTTTACAGGCATCATACAATGGCATATAATTTCATTATCACTTTATATATTTAATTCATTAACAATTTTTTATAAGTCGTATTTCAAATTGGTATGTATGAGGCTGTGGACTTCCAATGGGAGCTGAAAATGTACTATTTTATGACTCTGGACAATTTTGCATAAATTACATTCCTGATTATCAGGGAGTAGCAGTTTCTTTAAAAAAAAAATCATAAAATAAAATAGAAAACTTTCACTTCTTAAAATACTGTATTCTATTGGATAGAGTATGAAAAAGTCACACTCAATCTAACAAAACCTATTTTTCTCTTTTCTATAGTTACTCTTAGATCAAACCAAGAACAGATACAACGTTTATACATTTGTCCTGTACATAACAGATGACCTTTTCTTTAAAATCCACAAATCCACAAAGATACTGTCAGGACAAACAAAATAAAGTTTTCTTACAGCCTGTCACTATGACTTACTATACAACACGAGCAGACAGCGTTAGAGTGCTCACAAAGCAATGCAGCCATGCAAGTTACTTTTAACTTTGAACCTTGCAATGCACATTAAAGTATATACCACTAACAACTGAAGATGTGCCTTTTTTTAATGCATTTCTTGAACATGCAAAGAACTTAGGATAAAGGCGTGACATTTCTGCCATGTTACCATCAATTTCACGAGTCTTTATATCGAGGAAGTGGGCAGAACACACCTAACTAACAAAACTAACAGTGACGTTGTGGAGAGTTTTCCAGGTTTTCACATTTTTCACAAACAATCATCCTTAAAAGTGTACTTTTGTCTAAAATTTGGCCTAGTTTTTATCCATGTTTTCATATTTGTGAGAAGGTTGGTTGTGTACACTGAATCATGTACTGCCAGTGAGACGTAAGGAGAACTTTAAACAATGCCCTCTATGAAGCTTGTGTCCAGATGTACAATAAGCATCCGCAGAAAAGACATCTCCTTGCGGGTGTTCTCGAATATGACACGGGGGTCGTCCGACTGGCACCGAAGGCAATTAGGAGCCATTACCATTGCAAGGTTGTTTACATCCATTTTAGTGACTGCGACATTCGTAGGTTGAGCAAAAACCTGAGGAAGACATGGGACATACATAAGTGAAATAAGAATTTTTTTGTGCATTTGAAACCATTGCTGCCCATTGTGTGTGTGTTGTGGCTACCTGTAGGAAGTGGATGAAGTAGCACAACACCAGCCGGTTGAGCTCAGGCAGCAACTGTACCACACTGATGGCTGCCACAGGATCATCATAGTTACTGACACACTCCTTGTAGAAACTCATAGGGATAAGAGGCTCTTCCAGCTCACGGTACCAGAGCTTCATCAGAGAGGCTGAGGAAAACATTGGTATAAGATGTTTAAACATGTCTGTTTTTTTACTGGAATGCCAGTAAATATTGTCTTTGGCTACGTAATATTCTTATAAATGCATGAGAGCGGTTACTCACCAGGAACATTAGGGTCTGACAAATTTTCAGGAATCCTCCACTGGTCCACCTGTAGCTTCAGTGCATTAACTTCATCAATGTCACCAGGGACCCTGTTGGAGGAAATTGTAATGTTACACTCGAGAACCACCAGAGGGAGACAGCACACCATAATTATGCATGAACTAGACTGTGAGTGACTTTCGCATCCATAAGTTGTGCAATTTCTCTCCCAAGAGATAAATATATGACAGTAAGGGGAATCTATTTTGAAACTGCAGTTTGCCAAGCAACAAGCTACTCATTACTTGATATGTTTAAAAGGAGTTTGATCATTCTTGCCTTTTGGCTCAAACTAAATCAATCAATACTAGGTACAGAATACTATTATACAAATGGATGCTTAGGACATACATTAGCCCAGTTAAAGTGCATAGGTTTAATCCTAACATCCCGGATAATTGCATAAAATGTAAAGAGGAAATTGTCACACTGTATGTGGGAATGTAGAAAGTTGTAGGTGTTCTGGAACACTAAATTGTGTTTATTGCATACACAGTACTGTGGCACGTTAGTATTTTCGCCAAAATAAAAAGTGATTTGCAGTTATTTTTATCTTTTGCTGTAGTGTGTCAGTAGGAAATATCACTTTACATTTCCAAACATTCCTTTTGCCATTAATTGTAATAATCCAGTGAGATTTTTGTATGAACAAGGAGTCTGACAACAGCCAGTATGATCTGATCTCACCATCCTCAAGTCTGTGATTTCATGAAGAAACAGAGAAAAACTGAGACAGACTAAATCTAGAAGAACTGTGGCAACATCTCCAAAACGAAGAACCTGAAGAAACCTGTACTGGTACTACAGTACTGTGGCACTTGTGTAAAAATGCTGTAAAGTGAGGATGCTTTCAAAATTAATGTCATAAATAGGTTTCATTTATAAATTAACTTCTATTTACTAAATCAAATCCATATTTGGTGTGAGACAGCTTTTGTCCAGGTACACCTGCACAGTTTTTCAGGTAGATTTGCAAGCAGGTTTCTTCAAGCATCTTGGAGACGCTGCCACAGTTCTTCTGAATTTAGTCTGCTTTAGTTTTTTTGTGTTTCTTCATGTAATCCCAGACGGACTCGATGATGGTGAGATCAGATCTCCATGTGGATCAGATCATACTGGCTGTTGTTAGACTCCTTGTGCATACAAAAAGCTCACTGGATTATTACAATTGATGGCAAAAGGAATGTTTGGAAATGTAAACTGATATTTCCTAATGACACAATACAGCAAAAGATATAAATAACTGGCTTAAAACCATTTTTTTGTGTGAAAATACTAACATGCCTAATACTTTTGCACAGGAATGTATATCCTGTAAGGTTTACTGTAACTGCAAACGGAAGCTCATAGACAAGCTAAAAGTGTTATTGCTTTAGCATGGACAAGTATTCAAAAGCCCTATTCGGACGGTAATTGTTTCTCATGGGGTCGTAAGGTATTTTCAACATTTACAGGGGCTAGTATGTGATTTTATTGCCGTCCGAATCCAGAATGTCAGTGTTTTTCTCCCACCACCCGCGTAAAAATCCCTGGCCGAATTACCTACTGGTTTTTGACAAACACCAAGGTTGTGTGGTGATTTAATTGCCATTCGAATCCACATCTCTGAGCTTACAAGAAGAGATCACTTCAAAATTCACTACTTAAATCCTTTTTGATCTTCTATTCTGCCAAATTAGTAGTGAGTTAAGCAGGTCTTACCTGAATATCCCCTCAGTCTGAGCTCCACCCAGAGCCAGCACATACTGAGACAGCTGCACTTGCACCCATGGTAACTTCCTGTCTGGGAAGAGTTCACTCTGCCGCTCCATCACTTCCTCTAGAGAGCTGCCGAATAGTGAGGGGGTCATGATGGCACGTCGACTGTGGTCCACCTCCTCCAAGCTAGGCTTACGGAGACCCTTCATGGAAAATAGAGGAATTGCTGCTTATTATCTTCTTTCTTAAACATCTGATTCTTCTTCGGTGTATTTGTTAAAAACTCACCTTTTTCCCTCCAGTGACCGCCACTTTCTGGAGCTTCCGGTAACAGTACTTGGCATATGTGCTGATGGGAAGCGCTAGAGACAAAAAGACATCTTTTATTCCTACGATTCTTGGACATAGGATCTGCACAGCCTAATCGCTGACAGATTTACATCTAATGCATCAAAACCAGTTTTACAAGTTAAACACTTTGAGAAGTGAGTCACTTTTCTTTGTCTGGAACGTGAGTTCCATATTGCTCTGTAAGTTGTTATGGCACCAGCGATCATGGGATCACAGCGGCACGTGGGGAGTAAAGCACTTCAAAATGAGTCACTTTTTTAACAATGAATGAAAAATTATTTGGTTCCATCAAAAGTGTGGAGGAGGAAATCCAGCCTGCACATTCTGGTAGTAGTGACTCATCAGATCAACATGTGAACTGGAGGAGAGGAAAAGACAGAGGGGTTTTCTACTAGGCTGTGTTTCATCAATGTGCTGTTTTGTCCTTCTGTTATGTAAGAGCCAAGGACTATAAAAGTAGACATTGCAGAACATTTTCCATTACTTAGAATAAATTATATTCACAGATATCACTTGATGTCAGAGTCTGAGACAAACTCCAGACTTCGTAGAATCACTAAGATTTATTGTACATTCAGAAATGTTGAATTTATAGCAGTCTGTGCTCAGTATTTTAGAGAAACCACAGCCTGTCTCTTCAGGATTTCTCTGGTTTCACAGAAGAGCTTCATAACTCCAAAGTTAAATCCATAGGGGGCATTTCTAATACCGTCACTGCAGGCTTTACGAATCTTAACTAAAGGAGCCAGATGGTAAAAACTTGTGCGGTGATAAAAAGCATCTTTTCTGGAATGTGCCCCAAACTCGACACCCCTTCAGATTTATGGCAAACAGGTGACACACATGCGTGTTGACACAACCTCTTGTTCATTTCCCCACACCAGACTGCAATTATGTTTAATGAGAGATATTGCATTATAAATTTGCCCTTGATCTCTTTTTTTTGGGAATTCCTGAACCTAAACAGTTCATTTACAGGATAAACATACGGATTCTGCTTAATTCTGAATATTTTGCATGACTAAGTGCTGGTGGTTCGGCTCTGAAGCAACAGCTTGCACTCATTTGAAATGAAAGGCAACAATAAAGTGAAGGAAAGCCAGAGGAAACAACAATCTTTTCAGAGGCCACAAATGAGACCACACAGATCTTTGTGGTGACTCCCTATGTCAGACACATGAGTAAATTCCTGTTTTACAGCGGCCCCGTCATCAGGGCATTCAGCATCCCAATAAACTCCTCGGCTGAGCCGGACCTATTTACAGACCAGATCTAACCTTGAGAATCTACACATAGTGACTCACATCCATCTGCAACACTATGTATGAAGTCGACCCACTTATCTGGACATCTGCCCATCAGATCCAACTAAATGACTCAAAATCATTGCAGGCCATGAGCCATATCCTGCTCCTTCAAGTGGCCAGTGGCTGGTGCTAGTCTAGTGATCCTGTGACTAGAGATGGCTCATGAGTAGTTCTGCAGCAGTGGCTGTGAGTCACTGTTATGCCATGCATGCAGGCAGTGAAAATCAGTGTAAGGGATCCTCACTGTGGTCAATGCCACAGCTATGTGTAGGCAGAAATCTGAAGAGATCATCAGGACCAATCATTGTGGTAATACAGTAACAAGGTCAAAGTGTCGCCATATGGAGGTACAGTCATCTACTGATTAGAACACGTGATGCATACTGCCCGAAAGGGCTAATTAAAATAGTTTTACTGACCTGTCAAATAATCAATGTTGCTAATGCAGTGGGATGCACTCACAAATGAAGAGCACCCAATATATATTTACAGAGACCTGCATACCAACATCTAATTCCTTATCAGTGTATAGTGGTACATTAAATATCTAGGTGATCCATTACATATTCCAAATATGTAATGGATCAGAGAGTATATAATACTCTCAAATGTCTATTTCAACAAACTTTCCTCTGAACAAAGTGACTTTGACGTCAATTTATTGTTATTTTTTGTTTCGTTCCAAAATCTCAGATACAGAAACAGTCGTAGTTAAAGAAAACCTACCTTCTGCTTCCTCCTCTGAGCTCTGTTTCCTCTTCTTCCTTGACTTTGAGTTCTTCTTCTTAATATCCTGCTGGTCCAGTATGTACAGGGTTACTACAAAATAAAAAAAATAAAAACATTTATATATAAAATACTGCTTTCATTTGATATATTTTTTTTAGAATAAAATTAATTAAATTGTATGCAAAATTAATTGTTAAATGATAAGAGGAAAGTTTTTTTTTTATTAAGAAAAATCCTTTATCTGATTAAATATACAGTAAAACTAATAATGTTAAATATTATTAAAATGTAAAATTACTGTTTTCAATTTTAATGTGATGCAAAGCTGAATTTCCAGCAGCCATTACTCCAGTCTTCATTGTCACATACTTCATTGATACTTCAGAAATCATTCTAATATGCTGATTTGGTGCTCAAGTAACATTTTCATTTTATTATCAATGTTGAAAAAAGTTTGCTGGTGGAAACCATGGTAAAAAAAAATCTGGATTCTTTGATGATCATTATAAAAGTTATCACTTTTGGTAGGTTTATACATCCTTGTTAAATAAAGTATTATTTCCTTTAAAAAAAAAAAAAATCATACTGCCCCAAAAATTTGACTGACTTGCGGGGCTGTAGACAGGATGTGTTCTTTGCATTTTTAAGATGCCATACGTTTTAAAAATGTGTCTTGGGGCCTTCCGTTCCATTCAGTTTGTGTCAGTTTAAGAACACAAGAATGTGTCCAGTGTGAACAACTTATTGATGGTTTGGCGAGACACACTGCCTGTAGCCTAGTGTATGGCTCAGTTAGCAGGATTATTTTATAATATTATTTGATTTTTAATTAACTGACAAACTCACTTTTCTTGTCATTGGTTGGCTCCAAGTGCCTCTGAATGTAGCCTTCCAGGTAGCAGCAGAACTTGGGTGAAGGAGCGAAGAAGGCGAGGCACACAGCCATAAGCTCCCAGCCTGCTGCCAGACTGCGTGGGCTGGTGTTGCCTGTGGTTTGCCTCACGAGCTGGACATAGAGCTCATCCCTCAGGCCCTGCATGCCCCAACACTTAGTGACAACTAGGAGAGCCGCATGCCGCCGGTCCAACCGTGAAGGTCGGTCTCCCATGTATGCCTGGACGAGCTTAAACATCTCGCAGGCTTCTTTGCGCACAGTGCGGTCGTTGGTCATCAGCATGGGTTTCTTGATGGAGCCACGGTTCCATGACAGCATGTTGGCGATGGAGACTCGACGGCGGAACAGGCCCTGGGTGTGCATGTTTAAGTGCTTGCTGGCCCAGTCGGCCATGTTGGAATCTGGGGGTGGTGGCTGACGGAGGGTGGCGTAGGATAGCTGGTAAGCCCCACCATCACCTCCCTGTAAATTGGTATCGCTGGCTACGTGGCGATGAGGGCCGAGTGAGCCCGTTCTGTTGTCTACCAAACCTTTCTTTCTGCTGTCCAACTGAACCTTTGGCTCCAGAGTTCCCGCCTACAGAGGAGGAGAAACACGGTGAGAACAAAGGTATTCATAAAAAATCTATTTCTCAACAGCTTCTGTTTGTTCCGACTGCCGTTTACTGAACTTGACCCTCTGTCCCACTATTATATTCTATTATATTATATATACATAATTCATTGAGGTCATTTAAGCAATATAATTAGATTTCACCTTTGTAGAAACAATGTATTAAAACCATATGGTTTTTATTTTTATGATTTTAAACTTAAACTTACAGACCAGTATTATTTAAGCATTACGTATTCACTACATATATATTATTTACTAATATTTTGAATGGGCTTTTATTTTTATATTTTCAGGTTTTAATTAACATTTTCATACAGAAAATATATATTTAGATTTAATGTATTTTTATTTCACATTCAGTGATTTTAGTGCTTCAACTTGGTTGCTAAGGTAACATTTAAAATGTTAGTTTTAGGTTTTTTAAGTTTAAGTTGTTCCTCTAATATTTATTTATAATTTATCATTTTATTTCAGCTTTATTTCAATTAACAAAACACAATGTTTTATAGTTTTAGTTTAGATGGATTCCCCATGGTTCCCCATGACACAAGAAACAGAATCATAACATATTTTCAGATTTTTCTATCCGTGTATTCACTATCATCTGCCAAAAGTTTTGGGAAGCAGCACATTGAAATTCCCAGTGTGGTGAAATGGCTTATACACCAGGGAATGAGGTGACCTATGATGTCATTAGCTTATGGAACAATCCCCAGCAGGTTCCAAACCCCTATCGACTGCACCGTAGACACACAATTGGTCGGTACAGTGACCACGCCTGTCCAGGACCCAACTGTCCCGTCTGTGTCAGCGATGCTACCATATGGGCCACAGTAGCCATCCTTCCTGCTCAATAGGCGTCGTGTTTTGCAGCTCCACTACATTCTGGCATTTCACCCATTACTCTGGCAGTTCACTGCTGGACTCGTATCAGAGGACCAGGGGTAGGGATAGTTGGGTGCAACGAGAGTAGAGATATCATCGTGTCTTTTTAAATAGGTAATAAAAACGTTTGCAACGATCAGCACCTGTAAGTCTCAAAGCCCTAAAATAATCCCTTTCATGTTTCCAGAGCTGATTGGATCGAAACCCAAGTAGTGAGGTCTTGAAAGCATTTGAGAAGTACGGTCCTCTGGGCGCCTGGCTGTTGAACAATGCAGATAGAATTAATCACTGAGGGAGGACATATTACAGCTTTGCTACGGGTCAGAGCGGCAGTAACCGTTCCTTTGAGTGAAATTATTGCCCTTAACTAGAATCATGTGCAGCCGAGGAATTACCTATAACTTGCCTGACTGCAATGTTGAATACAAAAGAGAAAGATGTTGTTATACTGCCTGTTGCCTCGTTGTAATTTATGTTTTAGACTGAAATAACTAAAAGACTGATCTTTTACATCACTATTATGATATAATGGCTGGTGTAAGGTGTACATAATACTCTGTTTCTAATACAGACCACAGGGAAAAAAAATCAGACAGGCATGAAAAACTTCAACCAAAACAAAACGCTCTCCCAACAGTCCCACATAAAGATTAAACAAACACAACGTCTGGTTTTTAATGATGCTGAAACTCAAAATATGTGGAAAAGAAGTGTGTCAGAAGTTCATACATATATTTTCTACAAGACTGCAAATCTCTATAAAATAACAAGGGAAAAGCTACTCTCATGGAGGATGTGTAAATGTTAAGCTCATTAAGCTCAAGTGATAGTTTACCAGAACATTGCCAGTAACATTTTACAATAAATTTTTTTTGGTTAATATTAGTTAATGTATTTAAACTATAGGCCTAAATATTAGGGGTGTGCAAAAAAACCGATTCACATCTGAATCGCGATTCAAGCTTTACCGATTCAAAATCGATCCATAGAATTCCAAAAATCGATTCATGTTTTTTTGTTTTTTTTGTAACGGCGTGCAGGGGCGGAGTGGCAATCGGGGAGTCGGCACTGTTCCCGATGGGCCGGTAGTTCGTGGCCGCGAGGGCCGGTCTGATAATAGTTAGGCTATACATTGCAAGTTCTTAGCAACACCCGGCGGCCCGCTGGTCAGCGTCTCTGCAACAGCATTTAGATTGAAGAGCGCGTCCGAGTGAAGAGAGACTGTGCGCGCGCCACAAGACAAGAGAACAACTGTATCCATACAACTGATATAGCAGCGACAACGAGCGCTCAGCTGGATTTCAAAAACAACAGATTTAAGCGCTAGATCTCTTATTTAATAGCGAACTAAATTAATGCTCTGCTAGTGAACTGGGGATGTTTTATTTATTTGTATTAGGTACATCCGTGCCTTAATGTTTAAAAAAATGGTTGCTGGTTGGGGACAATATCGATCCTGAGAAAAAGGGGTGGGGACATGTCCCATCCGTAAATCACGCCTATGACACGACTTCACTGGATCTAAACAAATCAATATAACCATAGTTATCAATATAACCATAGTAGCGGTGGCTTTTTTAATCTATTTAAAACAATTTTGCAAGGGTTCTATGACATTAGTATATTTTTTTAGGAATTTTAGGAAGTTCAATGTGCCCAGTCGAGTTCACATTTCAACAGTCAACCTGTAGCTGAAATACTCCTTAAACCACATTTAGTATTTTTATTTTTTTTGTTTAATCTGACTACAGCACTTTAAAGCTAAATGTAAAAGTGTTTTATTTAAGTTTTATTTTAAACTTGAATTAAACGTATATGGAAGCTGGCCAAAGCTTAGCACTTTTTATTTTTTATTTTTGTATGAAGACATATAGGCTAAAGTAATATCAAACTACATTTAATTTGTTGTGTTTCTTTTCTTTTAAATTTTTTGTCTACTGCAATCAATCACATAAGAAAAAGTAAACTACATTTACATACTGTGAATCGTTTTTTGAATCGTTTTTTGAATCGAGAATCGTTTTTGAATCGAAAATCGATTTTGAATCGAATCGCGAGCCTAAAAATCGATATCGAATCGAATCGTGACATTTTCTGAATCGTGCACCCCTACTAAATATACTATTATTCAATGGTAAATGTGTTATAATATGTAGACATTAACATTAAAGGGATAATGTTAAATAGCTTAAATAGCTTAACATTCCAGAAAATATATACTTTTGCATCTTTTTTTTCAAATAAATGACATAATCTTCTTTTTTGGATCAACTATTCCTATAACCAAGGTAAACAAATGCTGTAAAAGCAGTTGATAGTTAGTTCATGATACCAAACTTAGGGCTGTGCGATATAGCTAAAAAAATTTTGCACGATACAATGTTTCATATCGCTCAGTATCGATAATTATTGACCTTTTTATTTATTTATTTTAAAGACAAGTAGAAAAGTAGAATAAACAATTGAACTGAACATTTCTATGTTGTACCTGTGAGGGGGGTCCAGCAGTCTCAGGTGACGACAAAGTCAAACTCTTCTCAAGTGTGTCCACCTTTTCATAAGTCCGCTTCTGCCGTCCTGGAATCTCCAGAGATGTGAAGGCCAAACTGGGATGGTTACTTGTCCTGCTTTGTGACCTGCTGCAAGATGCAACGTCCTCCCTGGAGGAGCACCCACCCACGCTGTGTGTGCGCTGCGAGGAAGAGTTCTCAGACATCTCAGAATCCAGACTAGCTTTGGTCTCCCGCATGGTGTTTGAGCGACTGACCACCTCCCTCATCTCTTCCATCAGGCGCTCGTTCAGGGCTGTAAGTTCCCCAGTGCTGCCCACAGACCCGGGTCGGCCCTGGGCTCCAGCACCTATCCTCCTCCTGCTTTTCCTCCGAAGGCTGGGAGACGGGCCGGTTGAGTAACCTGAGTCCTGGTAGCTAACGGCGGGAGGCGGTGGTGTGGAATAGTCCTGAGATCCTTGGCTGCCCTGCCGGCTGTGGTGCACTTCCATAGCTCTGAGCACACTCACTTCTAGGATCCTCCGTGACTGCTTCTTCTCCAGGCTGGTGGGCTCCTTCTGAAGTCCCCTTGTCGGGAGAAGCAGAGACTCGGATGCTGAGGTCGGAGAAGGGCTGGGAGAGGGGACCGGTGAGGTGGAAAGGAGCCCTTGTTTGGGATCAACATTTACCATGTGCTTGATACACTCCAAGCCTGCTGGACTATAGTCTGAAGGGTTCCTCTTGTGTCTGGATCCGGTGTGAGACTGAACCGGGTGCTGGAGGAGTTTCATCTTCTGAAGGCTGTGATTATGTTTGGATGGGCCATTGTGTAGGTGAGCACCTTCAACCTCCATATCTACTGGAGGCTCGTCGTAAATGGGGCAATCGGATGATGGATCCTCATAGAGACTTGCAGTTGCTCCATATTGAGGAGATATTGGCCTAAGTGAGTTGGACTGTGGTCTTAGAGACGCTGTAGAGTCCCCAGAGGTCACAAGACAGAAGCTGCCATTGCTCGCCTTCCTCAAGTGGTGAGCCTGCTTTGAGTCCGCTGCTATTTTTCCTCCTGGTGTGGTTTTGTAAGCCTGTGGGGACAGCATGTAGCCTGAAACAGATTTGACGCTGCCAGGATTGAGTGTGCAGGCACTATGGTCACTGGCTTTACTCTGTGGGAGATGAAGAGAAGCAGCTCCGTTGGTCCCTCTTGTCTGGCTTCTGCCAATGCTGCTGACCTTTACCAACATGGCGGCTTTGGATCCAGGTGAGGGCTGCCACCTCTGAGATGTGTCTCTTTGCTCTTGCCTGTGAAAAGTAAAAGAAATGCATATTAGTTAGATAAAATAGAAAATAAGAAAGAAATAAGGAAAGAATTCATAAAACACCAGAAGGTAACACAAATCTACAAAAGGAGAAGCAGTAAAAGCAAGTACAAGTAACTTTGTTAAAAAGCTAAGCTATGAAGCCAAAACCAATCATCTTTATGACGCCTTTAACAGGTCCAAAACAGCAGTCTCCATGGCTGTCTTTATCATCCAGACAAGTCTAGCTAAATTCTCAGCAATTTAGGGAAACTAAGGGTCTGTGAAGAGTATAAAATGTCTATTTAAACATCCATAATGCCATTGTCAGGAAAACAAAACCATGATTGTTCAACTGAAATAGATTTTAAAACACTACAATGTTGGAGTGTAAAAGTGTTGTGGTGAAAATGAATGTGGTTCCTTGAATTGTTCTTATTCAAAGTTTGCCTACAACATGTTATTGTCACTACACCAATCTGCTTCTGTTTGTAAACCCAACAACTCCCACAGTTTCAGCACTCCTAGACAGTGTTTCATACTGAAGACAAAAGATCTAATCTGTTCACATCAGGCAGACTAATCATTTAAACACAAATGTACTCGCAATATTCCCAACAGAATATTTTCTGACGTGGTCTCAAAAATCTTCTGCATTTGTTAATTTACATAAAACAATATGCATTATCATAGTAATTTCCGATAACATGTTAGAAAGTACAGAGTGAAAACACAAAATAAGTGATAGGTGTTTAAAAAAGATAGTTAATAACTTGCAGATAATCCCTAATCGTACAAAACAAAAAATCCAAACAAAGAGTAGTAAATACTTAATTTACCGGTATTGTGTGAGGAGATGAATGCCTGTCCTGTACTGAAAGAAATCTGAGGGATATGCTTTCACAGAGCTTTTATGTACTGGATACCACACTAAAAAACCCCCAAGAAATCCTCTGATAAAAATGGCTCAGGCGATCTTCTCTGGGGATTTTTAATGAGTCACTTCTCAAATGAAACACTGGTCCTGCTTCCTCTTACACCTCTACATTCCATAAACACAAACAAAACAGACCTACCCTATCAAACTCAGAAAGAAGCTAAGAGATAAGAATTATGTCAGACTGTAGGTAAACACTTATTTAACCATTTACATTGACTATGATAACCCACTGTTGCATGTCGAAACAACACAGGATCATTGCTGTGGAGGAAGCACTTCCCTATCTCCTATTTTCTTTCATTAGAATTGTTCCCTTTTCTTCTCAAATCATTTCTCACATTTTTAAAGATAAACAGCCGTTTGAAATGCCAGACAGGTACAGCATATAGGAAGACTGGAAGTCAGCCATCTGGCAGAGCCCCAAGGCAATTGTAAAGACTGTCAGACGTGACAACACAACAATCAACGATGTTCAAAGTCTGTCACACTGATAGAAAGACTTGACACTTGAATCACAGTGTGAATGTTTAGATGGTGTTGGTTTTCTCAAGGTAGTGACGGAGGGGGCATTGCTGTATAAGTGTTACCCACCAAAGAGAAGACTGTAAAAAAGTAGCTGCTCTTTCCTGTGAAATTCAGCCTTCTGTGTCTGCCATGACACAATGACATAACATCCTCACAGGGTCACTTTAACAATAAGGCAAAGTGATAGGTATGATTTCAGTTTGCTTAAATGTTGGGAAAACAATGCTAGAAATGATCTGTAAAGTAGAGTTGAGTCTCCAATGTGACACTGAACATCCAGGAGATGTTTATGTAGGCCCACAGATTAAACATGATTTTGTTATATGAGTTCTGCCGATGTGAGAAAGCAGGCAGCTCAATTTCCTGTCACATGGAATGACTAGTAAAAAGCTCAAAGGACAGACTACATGGCACAAAGAGGAAATACTAATGCAGATATAAATATAGCGCCAGATTTACTGCTGGACTTATGAAACGTTACTCAGAAAGGCAAACGGCAATGTACACTAACCTTCAAAAGTTTGGGGTTTGTACGATTTTTTAAAAAGTACTGTATCTTATGCTCACCAAGCCAGCATTTAATTTGATCAAAAATACATTAAAAACTGTAATATTGTGAATTATTATTAGAATGTAAAATAACCATTTTCTGTTTTAATATATTTTAAAATTGTAATTTATCCCTGTGATCTCAAGAAACATTTCTTATTATCAATGGTGAATTCAGTTGTGCCACTTATTTTTATTTTAGATTTTATGATTATACAATTTGTTTTCAGGATTTCTTGATGAATAAACCCAATAAAAAAAAACCATAATAATAAATAAATAATTTGAACCTAAAAACATGGTCTGAATGAACAACAAAGAATAATTTGTCAAAAATTATACAATAAATCAGTGACATTTAGTACACTCAGACATTAAGTTTAGGCTATACATTGCCTTGAAGCCTTTGGATGAAACTAGACACATAATGGTAACACTCTCTGACATTTAAATACAGATGACAAAGAGGTCTCAAACAAATTAGTAGTTAGTTACCCAAATAGTTACCCTTCAATTTCAAAAGGAAAACCAACAAGAAATATCCAATAGGACAAGCTATTTTTGACATCTGAACGTATCTAATGTAGGCAGAATGACTTTATACAACGCAAAATAAATACCTAAATTCAGTCTGACTTTTGGATTGTTTGCTTTCTGAAAAATGAAAAAAAAAATCAATAGGATATTTCTCTTTACTTTTCCCAATACAAGTGAATGAGTTACTCCGGCAACCAAGACTTGTTGTCCCTGACGCTAAAGCACGGCACCAACACATGACGTGTTGCCAACTGTATTTATACATACCCCCGGTAAAAAAGTTCTGTGTGACCATGAAAGTGCAGAAGAACAAAAACTAGTCAAATGAGAGCGGAAGAGAGAAACTGAGAAAGTGAGAGATTAGTCATGGGAGGCTGCTTTGGTTGGTATTAGAAACAACGTTGGCATTCCTTCCACTGATCACTCAAAGGCGCCGGGATTGTTTAAATAGCAGGAAAATGCATGGTTGTTAAGCGTCATGGCAATGGTCCTCTTACCCTAATGTTTCATAATAAGATCCTTGTGGGCAGGGAGTGTGGTTGCTACCAAGTAGACTGATGAAAGACAACCTAGCATATTAATGTATCACAAAACAAATGTCTTTTCAAATGTTGAGATAATTCAGATTTTTTTGTTTTTTTGTTGGCAAGTTAATTTCGATTTTATTGATTGTCCATTGATTATACCTAATTCCATGTGTACATTATGACAATTCATAGATGAATTAGAGTTCATTCACACATTTTATTACAGTCTTTGTGTAAAAGAGGTCAGCATGACTAAAAAGCAAGATAAGATTCTGTAGAGCCACTCTGACTCTAATTTAATTTGGCAGTGAGGAAAATAAGGTTAACTAGTCAGGGAGGATCAATTTGTCCTAGGACGTCTGCCCTGTTTACTCCTGGTATTAATAGGTGTTTTCATTGATCGGATCACTAGTTGACGACGCTAAATACAGGTGTAAACAGGGTCTAAATCATCTAAATCGACCTACTGACATAATGCATAAACGTTCGGGGAAGTGCAATAGTCAGATGGGATTTAAAGTCTGTCAACTGAAGACCCAAGTTTGGTTTGAAGACGAAAAACGTACCAAGCACAATGTTCTCTCACCATTGCTGATTTCAAACATGCACTCGCAGTGTTCAGCCTAGTCTTGTCGCTGTGAGGGCAGAAATGAATGTTTTCCGTCACCTCCGGATGCATTCATATGTAAATTCTGCAAGCTTATTTTGTCCTGTAGATTGAAAGATCTAAAAAAGCCCATACAGGACATAAGTGTTCGAATGTGGATAAAAGAGACGGATTAAAACACCAGGTGTAAACGGGAATGTGTCTCCCTCATCTACTTCGATCAAACAAAACGCATCTTAATACCACGTGTAAATAGGGACTAATAGTCCAAACAGAGGTGAGATATTAGGATGTGTGTGGAAAGTATCTTACCTCATTATTTTATGAATGCATTGGACTTTCCGTGAGTGTCGGAAAACAAAATAAAGACAATGTATTCAAAACTCTTCCCCAACTAAAGAGGAAAACTGAAATAATGGGCTATTTTCATCGTAAGGACAGGAAGAGGATATGTGGTCTATAGCGAAAAACCTAAAACATGACTCATAGCTGATAATAATCTCAGTCTTGGCAACATTAACATACACTCATCTACACTACCGCTCAAAGGTTTGTGGTCTGTGTAATTTTATTTTAATGTTTTTGATGTTTTGATGTTAAGTCTCTTATGCTCATCATTCAAGCATGTATTTGCATGATTAAAAATGCAATTAATAAGTGATAAATTAATACATTTAGCTGACACTTTTATCCAAAGCGAATTATAATTGCTATATATATGTCAGAGGTCGCACACCTCTGGAGCAACTAGGAGTTAAGTGTCTTGCTCAGGGACACAGTGGATTCAAACCCAGGTCTCTCACACAACTGGCATGTGTCTTATCCACTGCGCCATCAGTAATATATTCCTGTAGTGGCAAAGCTGAATTTTCAGCATCATTACTCCATCATTACTTCAGTTTCACATAGTAACGATAACCAGTGAGAGTACCCGGGATAACCATCAGAGAGCACTCCAACCCAGACAATCACCACACATCCACATACTCCATTCCCCATAATTCTTTGCCCAGACCATGATCCATTAACACATTCACCTGTGTCTCATTATCCTGTTTAGCTCACACTATAAAAGCCTGGTTCATTCTGTTAGTCTCTGTGAAGTCTTGTATGTGTCTTACTGCATTTCTGAGTGTGCATTTTTGCCTGTTCCCTTGAATTACTCTTTTTGCCTCAGCCCTGATCTGTTAGCCTATTTTTTGTTTGTGTATTACCCTTGCCTGTTATCTGGATTCTGTCTTTGGATTACCCTGTTCAATAAATACTGCATTTGGATCTTCAACCTTTGTGTCTCAGAGCAGTACGTGACACACATGATCCTTCTAATAATCATTCTAATATTGTTCAACAAATATTTCTTCTTATAATCAATGTTGAAAACAGCTATGCTGCTAAGTATTTTAGTGGAAACAGAGTGTTTTTTGTGTGTGTGTGTGTTTTCAGAGTTCTTCGATGAATAGAGAGTTTACAAGAATAGAAACTTTACATAAATGTCTTCACTGTCACTATTGATCAATTTAATGAATTCTTGCCGAGTAAAAGTATTAAAACCTTAGTGACCCTAAACTTGTGAATGGTAATGTGTGTAGTAGAGATAACATTCTATCCATTCCACATGTATTAATTCATCAACACTGAAAATTATTTGTTTTTCAATGTTTGCTCAATGAAGCAAATGAAGGTCTCTTGAGGACTCAGCTGTTTGCAGACAGCTGAACACCTCTCACTACTGAGCCAGTGAGTCTAGCTTCTTCACATACCGCTCACGTGACCGGCCCATCCTCTCCCTCCACACCCTGCTCTCAAAAGACTTGAGAACAACTTAAGCAGATAATTTAAATTATTAAGAGCAATAAAGCCTGACCACAAACAGGGTGGGAATAACTAAAGGCTCTACAACTACAAAAAAAAGATTTATTGGTTATGCCCAATTATGGTTCATTATTTTTGACTTTCTAAAACTAGCATATTGTAGCCTATGTTGCACACTGAGCTTGTGGTGTATATGTACATTCGGGTGTCTGTAACCCCCGGCATATGGACAATGAGATGGCTCTGGAATCTCAGCACTAATCTACATCTGTTGATATGAAATTAGATAGCATGAGAATGCACGGCTCTGGTTACAGCAATAAAAACTACTAATTCTCTCACGAACAGTGAGCATACTGTACAGAGAATAAGGCATATACAACAGTGTGGCCAAAATATGTGGACAATTAGTTTCGAATACTTTTTTTCTAAGAAAGATGATTGTGGTTACGGGTGAAAAATGAGGTCCCTACAACTAGAGTAGCAGTTCTGGTCAACTAAAGAATCATAAATGTAAAAAAAATTACTTGTTTCTCTGCGTTTCAAGCAGAACCAGCGGATCAAGGCAGCAATCTGTTCTCAATGTATTTTAAGCAACACCAAAGGCACGACTAAAATAAAACAAAACAGGCGAAATTGCTCTACTTTCATCGACGATCTGTGTTAGGCCACTAATCTAGTTTTCAGAGAAAAGGACTGAGAAAACAAAACGTGTGCGACAGGCTGCACAAAAGCTTTAAGGAATTTCTTTACAGTTTAATGTTTATGACCATTTAAAGTTAAGAGCATGAGAAAGGCCAAATGATTTCTGAAATATGAGATGCCCCTTTAGCAATACTCCCTAAGGATATTAATGGTGACCTTTTCACTTCAAATATGAGCCTATAATAGCCTATAAAAAGACCAAATAATTCATTTAAAATGTCTTTTGCAATCTCACCTATTTAGTAACTCCCAGATATTTCCCAACCCAAACAAATCTTGTGAGCATGACACAAGTGAAAGTAAGCACACAAGACTGGCAAAAAGGAGTGTCTACAGATTTCACTTTTGGTTTCTAATACAGTGGTTTTCTGAGAAATCCCCATAAATCCCCATATCATAATGACAAATGTTATCTAGGCTATGGCATGCAACATTGCCGTAGTTAGTTATCAATAACTCCATCCCTGAATCATTTCACTCTGACAAACATGTCATAAAAAGACTTATTTCAATGCATATTATTCAGATCTCTCTCAACTCATTTGTCCACAAAGAGAAGGTTGTATTAGACTGGGTGTTAATTTAATGCCTTAGATCCCACTCCAGTTCATGCTATGGGAAACCCTAACAGCTGGTCCTCGGGGATTTGCGTGCTTAACTAAAACCCTTGTCTTCCTATAGCAGCCACTCTGCCTGGGGTCCGTCTGCAGGACAAAAGATTTTCGTGACCCCTTCACAACTTCCCCAGGTCATCCCTGGGTTACGTTACACCATTGCATCACACGGCAAAGGAAGCACAGAGGTGTGCTCTAATCTCCAATCTTCTCGCCATGGTAACCTACTAAACGGCTGAATGCTAGATAACACAGACATTGTTGAATTAACTCTTGTGATCTCTAGTGCAGAAGTGGAAAAAGTAAGCTTCCCTTTTCTCGACCCCTGTCTCTGCCACCTATCCATCATTTAAACAGGAACACATTGTATGTGTGTGCCAGTGTATTAGTGTTTGTTTACAGGGATTTGGTTAGCATGTTTATAGAGTTCTCTGACTAGGGTCGAGCTCTGCTTGCCCGTACTACAACTGGGCGGGTGTGATGACTACCAGATTTAGCACTTTGTTCATCAATCAAGGGAAGCTGATAGTCCCAAACACACCATATGATAACACAGATGGTGCTGTTTAGATCATTGTCAGGCTGATATTTTATGAACACTCCCTAGCTTTTATTTTTAGACGGACAAACAAATGAAATCGTTATTGGAGACTCTTTCCCCTTGATGTATGAAACAATAACAAAGAACATGTCACAACAGATCAATAATAATTGGCAATTCAGCAAAAGAACCTTTCTTCTCTATTCACAACGCATAATTTTCACAAATCATCACAAATACACAGCTTTTTTTTTTTTTATCTTAGGCTCACCAAGGATTAATTTATTTGATCAAAACTACAGCAAAAATTATATTGTGAAATAAAATTATAATTTTAAATAACACTTTTTTAATTTTATTATATTTAAAATGTAACTTTTGAACAGTAGTGTATATCATGAATATTCAAAATATCTCCCAGCCCTACTCACAACCCACAAGTTATTTGAAAACAACTGAGATATTATCACACTTCTAAATTAGGCACAATGCACTCATGAAGCTATAGCTATGGTCTCTGATTCTCTCGCACACAGCTGTCTATTGTTTTGTACATCATATGACCTTTGAAAAATGTGAGTCATCCGACGTGTGGGGTTCCTGAGAGAGCTTTACTGTTGCTTGTGAGGTTAGATACAAATTGAAGGCCAGGCGGTGGGAGATGAGTGTTTTGTTGCCCTTCTAGTTTTACCTAAAGGTCAAAAATGTGTTGCTCTTCTGGTTTTACAAAAAAGGTAAAAAATGTTGGGCCTCCCAGAGACAGCAGTCATGCATGTCTAAAGCGAAGACAGAGGACAGCTCTTCATAACACTCACCAGTCATCAGTAGCTCGGGCCACATGTAGCCACAATATTTCAAAATCCTCCCAGGCTTCAGTGGGATCCAACTGTTAAGATATTGGAGTCCATTAACTATTTTTCCATGGGTGGATTTAAAAGAACGAAGGCCCTGCACAACATTTCCCTGAAATAGAAAGAACCGCTGTATATGCTGGATAATGTATACCGTGGCTTCAAGAGAGCTTTTTTTGCGGGAAAAAGGGAAAGTCCAGTCACGTTTGAACCACAATGGTTTGGCTCTCCCTGGGCCCCGACCCCAGCAGCTTTCATCTGGTGGGGCCCAGAGATTGTTTTAGGAAAGAATGAATGGCCTAAGTATTGTAGTTCGGTAAAGCATAAGGCACTGAAATAACAGAGACATAGCCCAGTGCCAGGTGAAAAAGAGCTGGCATGACTGGAATCTGGTTATGAAGGTGACAATGGGTCTGGGAAGAAACAAGCAAACTCTCATAAAGCACTCAACTCATAAAGTTGAAATATCAACTTTTCACATTTGGCAGCAATTTATCTAAATTACTTCCTTATGAGTGCATGATAAACAAAAACAAGTAGCCTACAAGTTAAGCTCAATCGACAGCATTTGTGGCATAGTGTTATAGCAACAAAAATAAAATGTCCACTTGTGCCTCCTTTTGGGTTACAGTGAGAAACTTTCAATGGAAGTGAATGAGGCCAATCTGTAAACTTAACTCTGTCGCCATGACAATATAAGCATAACAACTGTAAAAAAAATATTTAAAGGGATAGGCTAGTTCACCCAAAAATGGGCAGTTTAATCCAAATTTTCTGAAGAGAAACAGATTTATTCTTCACATATAAACACTCATCAGCTCAGTTATAATAGCATGCTTGCTTGATGTACGAGAACCAATGAGGTTCATTCTCATGTTACGCTGCACGTTGAGCTTCTGCAAGAGGTTTGTTCTTGCGCTTCAAGCAGGTTCGGTTGAGCTTTGTTTTTGTTTTCTGATCAATGTTTATAATATATGTAAATAAAAGCCTAAATTCAATCTGTTCATAATATAAAGCGAATCGCGATTGTGTCTCTTCGGAAAATTTGGACAAACCGCTCAATTTAGATTCGTTTTACAATCTCTTTATGAACTTTTTGAAGCGTCAAAGAGGTAGTTGCATAGACTGTCAATGGAGAGTGCAGAACTGGCTCAGATTTTATTAAAAATATCTTCATTTGTTTTTCGAAGATGAACGGAAGTCTTACGGGTTTGGAATAACGTGAGTTTTAACAGAAGAATTAATGCAAGTACTTTTATAAATTGTTTCACATTTCTGCTTTTATATCCTACAAAAATTGGCCCCATTCATTTCCACTAAGTGCCTCAATGTAACCTTGATTCTAGCTTTTTCTAAAGAAAACGAGGGACAAGTCTTTTTTTTTTTTGTGGTAATCAACATTATGCTACAAGTGCTGCCAGTTGAGCGTAACTTGTACTGAACCTAGAATGTTCCTTTAAAGTCAGGGAAAATGAGAGTGATATTCCAGCAGTCGAAGATAATTGGTCTCTGGTTACGGCTAGTTATTTCTAAGGAACTATAACGACTAGACTCAAGATAACATGCAGAAAAAGCCCAGAGGCCTACCTGAGAGAGTCTTTGCTGCTGTCTGCGCCATGGATGTCTGGCTTCTGTCTGTTGTCCATTTCTTGTTGTTTAAGCTCTTTGTCAGCACATTCTGGCTCTTTAGTGTAGGGCTCCATGGGTGGTAGAGGGGTGCATCTATCTTGACTCCCTATGGACTGATTACTATGTTTCCTTTCTTTAGTACCCCCATCAGTCTTGCGCTCGGATGGTGTGTTGCGTTTCATGGCCTGGAGCTGAGACAGAGGGACAATATCTGCACCCTGCGGCCTGTGCCACACAGTGATACGGCCGGCAGAGTTGTAGTAGTAGAACCTGCTGCTCTGGGGGTCAAAAAGCTCCCACCACTGGTTACCATCAGCCTGGCGGACAGGCACGTCGGTGGGAGGGTCCCAACCACACTCTCCTGTGGCCAGATTCACGTACATGCGCTCTTGTGAACGAGGCTCCAGGATTTCCACCCAATCAGCGCTGAGAAGACAAAAATAGAGAGCATTATCACCATTCAAATCGTATTTAAATTGATCATATTTATTATACTAAGAACTAACATAACACATTTATTGTCATAATATGGACCCTGATTTTTTTCCAAACAAAAGCTGGTATATTGGAATCCTATTAGATTTAAATTAAAATCAAATCAACTCAAAATGGTACATATGTGCGGTTATAAATTAGAGGCTGCACTTCATGGTCAATCTCTTGAGTGTAATCTGACGGATCTGTTATCAAGGGAATTAGGCGAAAGCCAGAGAGAGATTCACCATGTGTGAGAGTGCATGCACAGAAACGCTGCCTCAGCACACCCATAATCCTATCAGCAGATACAGCCACGGACGAGGAAACAAAGTTGTGAGCTGGAAAGCATTCACATATATGCCTACACACCGGTCACTGCGAGACAAGTCTGGTCTCCCATCTGGTCACAGGTGTGTTTGTCGTGGTCTGAAAAGCTCTCTAAGTCATCTTAGTGTGTCATGTGACTGCTAAAATATTTATAGATGACAGGATTGGAAAGAAAGGGCGAGACTAAAGACAACGCAATCAATGTCAATGTCACAATACGCAAGACACGATATGTTGCTATTTTCGTTACATTGCGACTTTAAAGCCAACAAATACAATTCTGAACCCAAATAAAGGAACATTTTACAATAAGACTCAAACTCAAGTCAAAACTTTTCACCCCCGTCTGGGACACCGAATGGGGAAAGTGACATCGGATGGAGACCTAAACAACAACAACAAAAATGTAATGCAGCTAATTTGGGTCATGATAAACCTCTGAGAAACCTATTAGGTTTCTTTTGATCTAGTTTCCTATTGCAGAGAATCTTAAGTGTGCTAATTTAAGCCATGGTGTGGTAGCTAAGACTATTTGTCACAGGCGGCGGGATTGCTTCTTTAGCCCATCCAAACCAGCGAAGAGCACAATATGACTCATTCGGAGAGAGTCAAACCACTGATATTTATCTCATGTGGTTTAAACCTTTGTAAAATAAACAAACACTTACATACTAGAATAAAACGCAAGACGATATGAACACTCAGATGTCTAGACATGTAGACACAGCTACTGTAAATTATCCTTTCGATTCATCTTCAGCTGTTTAGAATGGTCTGATGATGCTCCAGTGAGACATGTCAATGTTTGCCAGCTTCTGTGCCACAACAAGTGTGCTCCTTCTCTCCTGCCACGTGCCCTCTATACCACTGGTTGGACAGTGAACAGTGTGTTTGTGTGTTGTCACGTCCATATGTCCATTTGTTCCCTGGGCTTCAACCCAAGCTGTGGCTCAGGATCAGAAATAGTCAGCCCACCTGTTCAAAGGTGCTTGAAATGTAACATAAGTTGCCCAACTGTCTTTATTGTTCTACTCCTTACGTTTTGAGAGAAAAAAAAAAAAGCAAATACCAAATCTGTTAATATATCATTGCATCTCATAATAAAAACAAATGTAGATATACAGAGGCCAAGAGAGATTAATATACAGCTGGCACCAGGTAAGCTGGGAAACACAAACCAAAACAACAGAACTCAGCAAAGGCATACTGGGGCACCATCTGTCGCCAACATACCAATCAGCTCATTTTACCTTCCTTAACACCGTTAAATATTTGAGCTTTGCCTTGAGAGAAACAGCAACTGACCTAAGGAAAAGCACTGATTTTATGTCAATGCATGTGCAAGTGTGTGTGCACATTTGTCAGTTTGACTAAACTAGCCTAATTATGGGAAAGGTTGGAAATGTTACTGCTCAAAAAGAATCCTGTCCTATAGAGTGTATTCTGTATAAACTGTTTCTCGCTACTAGATCAAGAGCTTTATGGGTGGGAGAAGTGTAATTGAAGAGCAGTTAAACTGGAGGCCTTTTGTGTGCTGAACTCCACCCACCTTTTTCTCACTCGTTCAAGCAGCCTCAAGAAAGGCATGCAGTCTCTGCAACAGAATCCTTAAGACTAAATTCCTCCTCATCAAGTTTAAATGTTTGGCATTATATTTACAAGAAAACAGATTTGCGTACATGTGGAAAAAAATAAAAAGGAAATAATGTGAAAAGTTGCATAAGAAAGCATGAGGTATTTAGGTAAGACCACTGTAAAAATCACACATTTGGTTGAGAGGTCTCATTGGGGTATTTCCTGGGTAAATACGCAAGCACATTAGTAAAGCGTTGAGAATTTTGTTGACAAGCATAGAGAAAACTCTCCATCCTTTAATAAACATAAGAATTAATAATAGAAAGAAATTAATGCTGTTAGATATTCTTTTTCACATTATAGAAAATAATTTTGTGTAATAATCAAGTAGGTATCCTGTTACCTTCCTGTCTGTAATAAATGTAGCCCATCATATCTTTTTAAGGCACACTGTGCCTTTATCCCCTCCTGGTTCTGCTAAGGCTATTATCTGCTAGTAGTGCTTCTCGGGCACTAGAAATATATCAATTTAAATAGAACACCACCAAAAACAGGCAGCATACAATAATGCATCATACTAAGACCTTCTTGAGTCTAGCTCTGTATGACAAAAATATATTTTTAGAAAGTGTCTAATAATATGTCAAATCATTTCCTCATATATATAAAACAATGAAATTATTTGTCAAATTCTTGAAGTCTAGGAATCTGCACCGTTGTTTAAAAATAGCTATAAAATGGCTGGTCTCCAAGCACCGAAAAAACAACGACATAATGGACTAAATCCATTGTTCCAAAATGAGGCCAAATGCCGTTTTTATTCAGTGCTTTTTTGGGAGCGCAATTTTGAAATTCCACCTTAGTTCTTCTGATTTAGACTACCCGAGACTCTGAAAGAAGAAAATGCAACAAATTTAACAATAATTATATGTGCCAAAGTCTCTTAGATGCCATTTACTCCTCAAACAGCTGAATTCCACACAAAAAATAACATACTATTCTGAGTTTGACACTTTTGCCAAACATTTGCCACACCAAGCCAACATGTTTAAAAACAGAACCTGCCTTTGACTTAGACAACTCATTAGTCCTCTGGCTAACTGAAAGTGCTAAACACAGCCACTTTATCTCAAAATAAACTGTGTTCCTGTCAGGGATTATTTACAAAAAAAAGAATCTCCTTGGAATAAAAGGTGAAAGCATGTTGGAATAACAGGTGAAAGAGGGTTCAGGTGACGTTATGCCATTCAATATGGTGGAACAGCATGCAAATTGTGTGTGGGCCGGGATTACATAATTACCTCAAGGTGTGGCAAAAAAAATAAAGTACTTGCTTAGATATACTAAAACAAATCAATTGTTCTAACCTTCTTCACCTCTCAAATCATTTCAACCATATATGGCCTACGACTAATTTAACTTGCATATTTGTTGCATTTGAGTACAGAAAATATGCTATGTCACTCTCAAACACAAATGAGTGTCAGCTGAGTACACACAAAAGCAAACAGGCATAGTTCCACAAACAGAACACACAAGGAAGGACTGCCCTGCCCCTGAAATAGAGAAGAGTGAACAGTGAACACACTTCATTCAAACAAAAAAACAAACTGCTGCACCTGTCAGAGGAATGCTTTAGTTCTGTGAAGTGAGGTCACTCATTCCAGTAATACTAGGAAAAGCTGGACATACAAAATGTACTCAAAATTTGAATGAAAATAGATGGATGAAAATGGGTGGAGTTCTTCTGTCCTTTCCTGCTTCATGCAAATGCTAAATTCATCCCATGGTACTAACTAAACACCTTGAGAATGAACACAGGGTTAGATCTGGCCCCTGGGGTTGATGTACAGTAGTGAATGAAGGTGCAGCAGAATGCTCCAGACTGCTAAAAAAGCAGGCACCAGTTGTGCCAGCATGAGAGAGAGAGAAAACGACGGAGAATCATCTTTCCGTGTCACTGAATGGACAGGACACTAAAGTAAAAATGCACACAACAAGGATAAACTATAACAGGTAAACGTGTCAGCTGTGTGGACACAATATCGATAACAATTCTCATTTTTAATTAATACTGATATGGATTCTTAAATCTCAGAATTTCTTTAGTTTATGGTGTTTTCTGCTGATGCATGAACTTCATATTACTTGAAGTGCACCTGCCATCCAATAATCGCAATATGCTTTGTTCCTTTTAATAAATAAAGACTCAGCTTTCAAATCATATCAGTTTTATCACAAAATAATATTGTAGAATAAATGTTGTTTTGGCGCTGTTTAACGTAGTGTGACAGATAGCTGTAGATCAGTTTAAGCGACACATGAACAGATCCTCTCTTTACTACTAGTTATAGCACAAAATAAACATGAATGAACATAAGAAGGTATAATGAAAGAAACAGTAGGCTACAACTTACTGAAATGCATCATGTCTCATGTCAGTTTCAACCGTGAAACGACACCAAGAAAACAGCTTAAACAATATGTCCCGTAACATATCTATCCTATATCTACCTCAGAAAAGCCATTCAAAATCAGTTAGTCAGCTAGAAAAAAAATAACTATAAAGAGGAGAATTTAGCTAAATATATTGCACTATATTAAATATCCATTATATTTGTACTTAACCTGTTGTCTACATGATGAGAAAGAATGGAAGGAGCTAAAAATAAAATTCAACACCGCCTATTGTATGTGAAGAGCTGCTTTTCACCAAATTTACCTCTCATATATTACTAATAAAGAACAATGGACTGGATATGGGCAAAATATGGCAACGTTTATGGAATGCCACACTAAACTCAATGGCCAAGTGATGCTGGGATAATTATGATAAGTGACATTGGCTCAGATTCTGTGTTAAGAAAGATTAATTCTTTGTGACTAAATATAGTTCTAAAGTTGGAAAAGACATTCAGTTCCCACTTAAGGTGAACCTAGTTCCCAGGACATCAGCAAGATTGATGAAAATGCTGATGTTGTAAAAGGTGGGTAGACATAAACTCATGACAGGTTGACTGCAATTAAATGTTTTAAAAAATGTAAACCATATGTTTACTCTTATGTGGCACTTACGAAAATAATTGAACGCCTATTTATTTTTTTATAGGAGTCAACGGCTCCTTCATTTATTTTTGTTTTTTGTTTTTCTGGAGCCCTGTGCAGGTTGCTTTTGCTCATTTTGAAGAGGGCAAATGACTAGAGCGGACCAGGTCTCCATCAGCAGAGGTCATAGTACAGCTGCTCCCGTCCATTTCACTTTTATTCTGCCTGGCTTTACGGACCAAGATCAACGCTGGCTTCATTTATCTTTGTGGGTAACATGTCAGTACTGATATAGCTGGCCGTGTGTTAACGGATTGGTTACAGGAAAGCATTCTGATAGATGGCTGAAAGCCAGCAAAAGAAGAGAAAAATAAGGTTAAACAGACACAGAGTTCATTCATACAAAACAGGACATGGTATGGTCAGAGTTTCCTACACAAGACCGAATGTGAGAGCAAAAAAACAGAAATCACTTGTTTGTATTTGTTTACATTAAAAGCGATTTAAAACTACAGGCACAGGGCCTTTGATTGGATTAGACATAAGAAAATAAGCCTATCCCTATCAAATCCAGAGCCTCAGCATTATCTTATTGGGGTCCTCTTATAAATACTGTCAACTCAAGCTAGAGTTAAAAAACACAAATAAATACAATCAGAGTCATCTGTTTGAAAATTATGTTTTTAATTTATTTTATTACATTTTTAAGGTTGTATTTAATTACAAATAATCATATTTGGATTTCTTAAAAAAGGTCTATTCATTTTGGGACTGGATTTGGTCAAGTACACACTGCAGCTAAATACAGATCTCACTCTTGTTGATTATTTACAGAAGTGACAATCACATTCAACAACCAAATTAATATTTTTAATCATTTGAACAACTAGTTTGTAATATAATGACGTCACTCTTTGTTGAATGCTGACAGCTCGTCAAGAGGTGTGGTGTTAGAAAACCACAGAAACAGAGACCTCTATTTCAGAGACGCCAAAATTTGTATCTTGTTTTCCTTTAAACTTCTTTCTAGTTAAACAGCTGACTTCTCTCTGGTGATGTACACTAGTCTTCTCCAATGTTATTTATTTGACTTGGTATCATGTCATTTTGCTTCAAAACTAAATTTCTCTTGTTAAGGATGGATCCTCAGATATTTTTATTGGAAAACAAGAAAATTATTTTTTAGATTTTTAAATCACCCAAAAATCTGCAAAGAGCATATGGCTAATGTCTCTTGCTTTTCCTGAGATGATGATAACTAAAGCAGATAGCATTTAAGTGTTGTGGTTCAACGAAGGAGGGCATCAAACTGTCTAGCCAAATTGTAGTAAGTCAGTATCATATGCATGACAATATGTGAGAATTCCACCCATTACTAATGGATAATAGGGTCATGACAATGGAGAGCATTGTTAGCACAACCATCAGCCTCTATTCATTTGGAACAACCCCCTTTACAATTAAAGCTCTCACGGCACTGGTGGCCAATCAGAACACGAGTCGTGCCTCAGCGGGGGTGTGTGGCTTTGGGGTAAGGATAAGGGGTCTGAGATGCTGAACTACAACCCCCTTCCGAGAATTCTTTCTATATAAAGCAAGAAAAGTTGACCTCTTTGGGATGATGCACTGCCTGTCTGTGTTATATGGCTGTTTTTGTTCGCACTGCTGCTGAACTACTTCCTGTCTCAACGGACAGTGCTGCCGGAAATTTCTACTCTGGGCGGGAAGTCTGTAACTGCCAAACAGCAACTGTGTTAGCAAAACAATAAATCTTCTTTCTAGAGAGGACAAACCTGACAAGCCCACTGTTTGCAAGCCTGCACACCCACAACCCCAAAGGCCTTATTCAGGACAAACGAGCACACTGACAGCATCAGTGAGACGTGAATGGACATGTGTGAGGGGCTGAGACACACAGAAGTAGCTGAGTAGATGTGTGCTCAAATACAGATTCGCTTGTCTGCTACCAGCTGTCAGCGTCAGTATTGATACTTCTTTCGAATGAACATCTCATTTTTAAATACAGAAACAACTGTAAAGATTTAGCAAGATAAAAAGATTAACTGTTCCCTGAGCTGACCTTCTGTGCCGAACATGATGATTTTATCATAATGTGTCAGGTCAGAATCAGACGGGCAACATGTCAAAGTCTTACTTTTAGTGTTTAAAAGTATCAAATTCAAAGCATCACATTTCCTCTCAGGTCAGGCTGAGTGACTGGGTGGGAGCAGGGTCAGAGGTCACCAAACCACCTCAAAGGACGACGTTGTCAAAGCGAGCTCCTAGGAGATGGGAATTGGGAGCCCCGAATGCTCAACTAACTAGCTGTTAAAGGATTAGTTCACTCCAGAATAAAAATTTCCTGATAATTTACTCACACCCATGTCATCCAAGATGTTCCACCATGACCACCAGTTGGACTATAATGTGTAAAGTTGTGTGGACACGCATCGCAGAGCTAGTGCAAGACGAGCATTTGTGGTTAAAAAGTATATAAATTAAAAAAATATATAGAGAAAATGACAGATCTTTATGATTATGAACTTTATGAAATGTCAGTGGTAGTTGCGTAGACTGTCAATGGAGGGTGCAGGATTGGCTCAGATTTAATTAAAAATATCTTCATTTGTGTTCCGAAGATGAACAAAAGTCTGACAAGTTTTGGATCAACACAAGGGTGAGTAAATGATGACAGAATTTTCATTTTTGAATGAAATAAGCCTTTAAATAATTGGTCTAAGAAACGCAGTGTTTAAAAGCAATTAGTCAACTGGTCGTTAAAGTCACAATGTAACATTTTGTGACGAACATCTGTGTGAAACAGATTATTGAGAAAAATAAGGGCAGTTTTACCCATCAGCTGTTAATTTGGATGGAGGGAGATATGAAAGCAAACTTGCAAAATTGTAAGAAAGGACCAGGGTTTCATCAAGAAAGAAATGTAAGCCGTTTTCATGGGATCAAAAATATGAGCCCAAAATTGAGCTTTATCCTTAGATGAACAGTTCAAAATAAGATCCATAAGATCTATTTAGAAAATGGATAGGATGAATTTCCACATACCAACTTTAAGACGACAAGTCATTTTTGAAAAGATATGGAAATTCTCATTTAAATGTGATGCATTACAGAAATGTGTGCAACAGAAAACCCAGTGATCTGTATCTGCCAGAGCAACAAAACTGTGAAGTACATGACAGCTGAAAGTAATGTTTTTTTTGTTTTTTTTAAACCCGAGACATGGCCTCAGGCTGAGCACTGGAGATGGGTGCTTTTCACATTGAGCTCAAAGGTCTTGTTAAAACACTGGTGCTAAACTGCTGTCACAATGCTACGTCCTCCCTTTGTCTGCACACTATTGTGTACCAGATATGCAAACAGGGGAAAACATCCTATTGTAAGATCTCATTCTCGATCAAAGATAAACCTCAGCCTGTCAAAACATACATTTACACTCACTAACAGACCATAAAAAGTGTCCATTAACTTCAGTCAGTGGTCTTATCATATTAAGAGTTTCTTCAGAATCGTGCAAAACTAGAACACATCTGAAGAATTTTAAAACAAGCTTCAAACTTGAGCTTCATAGAGACATGGCAATGTTAAAAGCGTCAAGTGTCCAATGTCATGGCCCTGCTTAGCTTCTGAACAGGGAACTCGGAGAGAGGAACAGAGAGCCATCAATACAACGGCTGATCAAAGTTCGGTAGTGTGTTACATCAAACAGTGCACACTCACAGAAGTCTTTCAACCACCTCTTTTCATCTATTTACACTTCAGCATATGTGTCATAATCAAGCTCAGGGTGGAAAAAGAGGTTAGAATACATTTTAATTTAATGAATTTAATTAATTTGTACATCTGTAACCCTGCACTAAACAGATGCTCTGTGTTTTTCTGGCCGTGCAGCACCAGCAAAAGCAACACGCGTCCACAGCTCACATTATGTGACTTCAATGCTTCTAACCACAGTAAAGGCGACATAAGGTATTGTGGGATATCAAAGAGGGTTCTGGTGGTTTCCTGTAACCATCAGCCAATATTAAGAATTAGACCACATTCAATATCTGATACGAGACTGATTCTTGAATACTGGAACAAAACAATTAAAAACTAAGTATAGCCTAGTTTAGATATCAAGGAATTATTGCGATTCAACATGTTCTTCCATTTTCTCTCAAAATGTGCATATAAAAAACCTGACAAATCTAGCAGTTCAATTAATGAATAAATAGAGTGTATGGATGCTCCTTATTTTAAGATCCATCTATTGAATTGTCACCAAGCCATCATTTGGTGTATTAAATGCACTAATATTGTTTTCCTGTAGTAGTAGTAGTAGTAGTAGTATGCTGCTGCTAATAGAACGGTCTAAAAAAATAATAAAAATAAAATAATAACAATAATCTTTATCATTTGTATGAGTATAAATATATCACGATTGTGACAGAAAACAATATATAAGCACGATTAAATTATATACAAAACATACATCTCACAAGAGCTTGTGAGTGTTATTGACTGAGTTATGGAAAGATCTTCAGGCAAAAGATCTGACTTTGATACTTGATGATTTTATTTATTTATTTTAATAAATATGTGGAGACCAAAACTAAGGACACAGTTAGGACACTACATACATAAGTGATCATCTCTGATTACTTAATGGAATTAAAACAAATGGAATGGCGGGTAAAGTTGTGAAACCTGTTTTGTTCCATGTCTCAAGATCAGTGAACAACAGGACTACAGTAGTTTATCTTTTTTTTTATCAAATGAGATCAGTCTGAGATTACAGCAGAGGAACACTAAGTTAGTCAAAACAGCCGATAATCTGTGACTGAGTTATGTTAACAGTGAAGTCAGTTCAACTCAAATCAGTTCAAATACATATGGCCGAAACAGTTGGCCTCCGGCAGTGATGCTGATTTAATGACACGACTGAACAAACGACAGCAGCAAACTGAACACAATATCACATTTGACTGACTCCTCTTGAGTCGTGGGAAAATCCTCTCTTCATTCACACAATGTCCATATTTTCTTTCATACTGATTTATAGCCGAAATCTTAAGCAAATTGAGTTGTATTTATAGTTTCCTAGTGAGTAACGTTAATAGTTAATTTAAAGATCTAAAACTAACGTTAGTTGAGGGGCTAACGTTAACGTACAAGAGAGACACCGCGCTAACTTCTCGTGTCAAAACTTGGTTAATTTTCCAAAAGAAAGATTCAAACTTACCTTTTCCCAGCCATTTCTTCTCACATTGTATGGTTAAACCACAAAGAAAGTATAAAAGGATAGCGTAAAGACGGTAAAACTGTATCTCCTCGGTCTGTCGGACGTCCTGCGGGAGGGTTTCGTGATATGTTCAGTCCTGAATGCTCGCGCGCCTGTGCTGGCAGCGTGCGCGTGAGCTGGTCTGGATGGCTGGGGGGGTGTCTCGTGAGCACCGCTCTCTCTCTCTCCCTCTCTCTCCACCCCCTACATACAGAGACTGCAACTCCAGTTTACCTGGCTGTCACGGAGTAAATGTGACGCCCACAAAGTTTAGTAAAAACAAACTACATGTGCTGGAGAGTTTTTGTGTTGGTTTATACTGCACGACAGGTGCAAGTTCAGGTGGAATTGGATTCATATATTTGATTGCCTGAAGGGATTTACAGTATATCGGATTATTCAGAAAGCGCCACCTGCTGGCGAATAAGGCAACACAACGGAACACAAAATGTCTCTCAGTTATGATATTCTTCTGAAAAAGCACCATAAATGTATAATAGTTTAGGTTAAGGCTGCTCTATCTGGTCTTTAGTTTTTTTTAATGGTATCCCATCCCAATGGGGTTCAGTTGATGTAGCTGATCAGCCACATGGTCTAAAGGTAAACACAAACCAATCTAAAACCACCGAAACTAACACAATGCAGGGAAAACAACCAAGACCAGCAAACCACCTTAGACTGGGTGACAAAAACAAGATGAAAGACCTGGGCCCACATACATATATTTTATAAGTAAAACATACTATTTTGAATTCATTAAAGGCAAAAAAAAAAAAAAACTAAACTGGTTTAAATGGTCTCCCAGTGTGGATAATGTCTTCAGATTGGCTCACAGTCTGATTAGCTTAAAAGTGCCCAAAACCACTGCAAACAAAACTAGCCAACAAACAAACATGAGAGACCAGTAAAGACAAGTAAATTAGTTTTAGACTGGTTTTAGTTGTTTCTTTCTAAAACAAATATATATATGGGGAATATGAAAAAGACGTAAACCTGGGTATTTAACACTTTATTCACCAACTATACCTTCATTGCTTTCCATATTTCAAGCCAATGGAAAACAGCAAAAAGGGAAGGAATTGGTTTGTGATGACACCTACACAGATATTTGAATTTAACTATTATAACACATCATTACTCCAACACTGTTTAGTATGTTATTCATAAGTGCATTCAGATAAACATAAAACATTTGTTAGACTGAGGGTGCTCTCTTTTCAGAACAGTCACAAAGAGAAACTCCCATATGTTCAGTCTGGTAAAAATATACTAATATTTACATTAATTGCACATACATTCAAATACATATTATGCAGCATTCAGTTCCAAGTGTTAACTTACAGTAGCACCATGTTTCAAAAAGCAACATTTCCATGGACGGAATCACATAAGTTGGTGACATTATTATTATATAGCACAACATGTGTAAAAGTATCATGACGTTTCCTTGGGATTTTCAGTTTGAGAGTAATATTACAATATCCACAGCAGCAATGAAGTCAGAGCACGTCGGCCCTGTATTTAACACAGTATCAGAGTCCCACATCACAGTCTTACAGGAATAATATAGGAGTAGTGTGTTTGTAGATGACGAGTTTATATCTCGATGATGAGCCATGTGTTTTCTTGTCTTATGAAAACAGTGAAGTTGACTGATCTTAGCCACGAAATGTTAGGCGCTGGGTTGGATAGAGATTGGCTCATAAAAAAAATAAAAAAAAGCAAAGTCCCTTATGGTAAAAAGTTTCCATGGTAGAAGTCTTTCATTAAAACGTTCCCAAAAATGTAGTAAATCAAAACCTGTAAATAGAAAAATGCATTGAGAGAGAAAATGAGATGGCCACACTGATTTGACTCTCTCCGAATCCACACTTCATAATAGCTGGACGTTTGCAGAGTTTACTTGCTGTCCTCGGGTCAGGAGTTCATCAGTTCACATTCCTCACCTCTGTGCATCCTTCACAGTGGAAAGTAGTGATAAACTAACCTACCCATCCTTCCCAAATTTGGCCCCTGTGTAAACAGACAATAAAAAAAAAATCTTAGTTCTGAAAACAGGAGTCTAGGTTTGAGCAAAGTAAGAACAACATAAAGACAAAAGAAAGTCATGTACAAAACGAGGACAATGTGTAATTATGGCAGTGGGTCGGTCTGCACCACTCTGTACTTTGTTAACACACTTTTTCTTATCAGTAATGAAGGACTCTTGTCGTCACGCGTGCATCTAAAGGAATGTCCGGAGAATTGAAAAGCTGTTCATGCAGCGAGGGACAGCATGAACAAACACTGTATGACAGAGGGAGGAGGACTACTGAGGATTAGTGCTGATAACTGGCTGGCTGAATTATATTAAGCAGATGGTGTGTACAACAAACTCACATTGATTTGGAGGATGGTTTCTTCACTTTTGGCCTCTTTCGACGATGAAGGGGCCTGAAGCATGTGGAGAACACACACACACACACACACACGTTGGGTTTTCATTTTTTAAGGGGACTTTCCATAGACAATTACTTTTATATTGTACAAACTGTATGTTCTATCCCCTAACCCTCTCTACCCCTAAACAAAACCCTAAAAAAACTTTATGCAATTTTACATTTTCAAAAAACATAATTTTCAATATGTTGTATGATGTATAAGCTGTTTTCCTAATGCGGAACAGAAAATGTCCTCACAAGGTCAAATATTTATGGTATTACCATCCTCTCCAGAGGCGTAATGGTTTTTATACTGTTCAAACTGTATATTGTCCTCGTAAACCATGTTTATGTTGTAATACCCATGTCATTATATACATTTGTGACCTCATAAACCACATATACAAACACACACACACACACGTGTGGCACCCCATGCCAGCAAACATACATAACAAAGATAGGACATTATTTATTTTCCAAGATCCAGATCTGTTAAAGCCTTTATAACTAACTTTATAAGTAATTAATAAATATTATAGAGTATATAATAATTCTTTGAAGTATCTTATGCTCACCAAGACTGCATTTAATTGATGAAAAATTAAGAAAAAACATTAAATATTATTACAATTTAAAATAAATGTTACTTTTTTTGTAAAAAGTCATTTATTCAAATGATTGCAGAGCAGAATTTTCAGCATCATTACTCCAGTCTTCAGTGTCACATGATCCTTCAGAAATCATTCTAATGATCTAAAAGATTTGGTGCTCAAGAAACATTTCCTGATATTATCAATGTTGAAAACGGTTGTGCTGCTTAATATTTTTGTGAGAACCGTGATACATTTTTTCAGGATTTTTTGATAATATTTAATACAATATTTTTCAGCAGACATATTTAATTGATCAAAAGATAACATTTATAATGTTACAAAATATTTCTATTTCAGATACATACACAATAAAATATATAAACATATTAATAATATTATTTTTTAATCAGCCATAAAATATAAGAATGAAGCCATACCTATAATCGT
The DNA here is from genome assembly GCA_031834385.1 of Semotilus atromaculatus. Classification (NCBI taxonomy): domain Eukaryota; kingdom Metazoa; phylum Chordata; class Actinopteri; order Cypriniformes; family Leuciscidae; genus Semotilus; species Semotilus atromaculatus. The sequence goes on from JAULUF010000020.1 coordinate 9,932,506, forward strand.
ACAAAGAGTTTCTTTCTTTACCACCTGTAAGAGATATGATGAGCCACTTGGTTATAAATTGTATATTCAATTGTTATTATATTGAAATGCAACATCAAAGCAAATATTTTGATCAAACACGTGGCATGACTCACCTGTCTCCTGATTGCACTCTTTGTGACCTTTGCAGCTGCGCAGTTTCATGAGCTCCTGGTGCATGTGATTCACCGCATCACGATCAAGTGTGCTCACGCCATTTATCAGCTGCACACAGCAAAAAAACACCAGTGGAAATTATGGGGGTTCCCATGACTACTTGACAAATCTTATTACATTATAAAAAAAATGGTAAAGGGAGATAAAAAGATATAGATCTACCTGATAAGGATCTGTGTTCAGATCAAAATACTCCAGGAAGCCAGTGGCAAACTCACAAAATAGGAAGTTGTGCGTGTCATTGATAGTCCTCAGACACCAGTAAGTGTTATTGTTGGCACTCGTGCAAGCACAAAACGTCCCCACTGACAACACAAATAGATAATTTAAGTGAAATTATATAATTATTTAACTATTAAGTAAAGTTTTGTGGCATAAAACAACTGGAGTGATGTGCTATGCGGTACTTGTCCAGAAGGGGGCGGTCTGCCAGTGTTGGTTGTCATGTGTGAAGCAGGTGAGGCCAGGCATGCTGCAAGTGTCATTATTACGGAGGCGCTTCAGGAGCTTCCTCAGCTTCTTCCTGCGTTTCTGCTCTTTCATCAGCCACTGTTTCTTATCTTTGGAGGTCATTCCACTTAGATTAAAAGAATAGATGTCTTTACTATCAACTATCTAAGTGTATGTTAGTTAGATTACAACAGGCATTAATGTGCCTTCCTTGAAGTTAATGACAGATGATGAATGAAAACCTACTTGACAGAATGTATTCGCCCTGATTTGAGTTTGAACAGTGCTCTATTGTTGTACTGATACCTTTAAAGCAAATATTAGATGATTATGTCTATTGTGTGAAAAAGATCAAGCCAACACTTAAGCAGTTAATGAAAGTATGAAAAGCTTACGTGTTTTGGTTGCATTCACACTCTTTTGGTCGAACCTGCTTTAGATGCCCTTTGACCTCTCTGAGGTTCTTTATTTTGGTCTGCAAAGTCTCAATCTACATAAAGAGCAAAAAGTGGTTAAAAGTAAAACCTTAACACAGCTAACTAAAATATGTTCTAAGAAGGTTTTGTTAAGTTAAACGTTTTCTGAATGTTCAAAATGTCCCATTTTTAACGTTTTAAAAATGTTTTTTTTTTCTTGGTTATACAAATGTTAAGTTTGCAAACATTATAGTAATGTTACTTTTGAATGTTTTCTGAAAATTCTGCAAAAAAGTGGTAACATTTAAAAAAAGTTAGACGAACTAAAATGTTTCAACAAAAAAGTTCAATGAATGATGTATAAAAAAGTTTTTGTGCTGTTTTGAGAACATTATTATAGACCAGATAACTTTAAACAAACATTCTATTAACGTTACAGGAAGAACATTTGTTCATAACTTTGAGAAAACCTTGTCTGAACGTTCATGTTAGTTGGGAATGTAGTAGGCTACATGTAAGAATTATTTTGGTTTGTTTTTATTCAGGTTGTATTAGAACAATTTAACCATGATCTTACCTCATGCTCAATGTGTAGTTTGTGATCTTTCCATGCTTGTAGAGATTTATATAATCCACCATCACACCTGACTGTGTCATTCATCAGAATTGAGCATCTGAACAAAAAAGAAAAGTTTTACATAATAGAAACCACAGATTTGGTCATTGTTTTTCACTGCCACTAGCTGTTATCATCCACAGTAACTGACTGTCTGTAATGAACCTGTAGGTGACTTTAAGAGCAGCAGGTGGCGTGAGGGTGTTGAAGTTGTTGTCTGCGGGTCCCATTCCGCTGTATTCTTCATTCTCTCCATACACTGCCTGCTTTCTGCCTAGCATAAGGCTGGAGTTCAGATTAAGGGGCTGGTAGCCCTTCTCCAGGTCCAGAGTGAACACATCTGAGTCCAAGTGATACGTGACAGAGCGGGCCCAACGATTCCGTGGCAAACCCTTCTTAGTCTTCAACTCTGGAATATTGCATATGGATATCTTTGTTAAAGATACAGGTATATTATTGCTTAAACTACTATCATATCTACGTCATGGTCTAATTTGATCTTGTATATGAACACGATTCCTAAAAATGAAAGCAACTGTTATATTTTTGTCCTTTTGAGAGTTTGATAGTATAAATCAAGATCCAATTTTTTTGCATGGAAAAGAGCACTTCAGACATTCTGCAAACTATCTCGTTTTTGTTCCTAGAATAAGGACATAATGCAGATTTGGTATGACATGAGGGTTGGCAATTTGTGTCAAAATTAAAATTTTGGTGTATATGGTTTTGATGTGCATAATTATCCGGTTAGCCCTTTTTGGCAGATGCCACTCTGGCTGCAAAAAGCATGTTTCTTCATTGGCTGCCACAAAAAATTAGCCATGTTTCCTGACTTATTTTATTTTTGCTATATATAATTTTGCTACATACAAATATCTGAAATTTTTCATTATATTATAGTAGATGTCACATTTTTTAGGGGGTTCTTAAAGGTGTAAAATACCTTTTCCTTATTTTCGCACATTTTAAACTTCCAAAGAGTTCCGAGAAACTGATCAATTTTAACTGCCTCATGAGTGGGAATGCTAACGAACAGTTTTTTCCAGGCCTCCTTGGAACTAACCCCATTAATACTAATAATTTAAAATTGAGATTCAAATATTTTGAATTGAATAGACGAGACAGGAAATAAGAAAGAGGAGAGAGAGGAGAGGGGGGGTTGTCTTAAACTCAACAGCTGTGCTATATGTCAAAGTGCTGCCCACAATGCTGTGGCTCAAAAATACAGAATTATTATTAGTATTTTCCATAAAAAAAGAAAAAAAGACTCCTAACCATTGAGCAAGCAAGAACACCTGGACAAAATATGTGAAACTATACTGTAACACACTCTTTTTGGTGAGAGCCTTCTTCCTCTTGAGAGGCATGTTGGGTTCACAATCACAGTGGTCTGATGCGGAATGAGCTCCGTTGATCTCTCCCCTGTTAGCAGCCATCAGGCCCAGAGCACGAGGTGCATAGAGACCCGCCATCCCTTTACACTTATACAGCCTCGGCATACCAGTGGAATCCTCAATACACTGCCATTTCTGCACAGAGGAGGAGTGGTTACTTAGAAAGCACTAGACAGATGGCAATCACTGGAAATAATCAAGGGAATATGCCATGGTAATTGAAAGTGAATATTTACCTGTCCTGGCTGCTCACAGGACGTCTGGTACTCTGCTCTTTGACACAGGTCTCTGACCCGCTGAAACTTTGGCAGTGAATTCTGTTCCACCTCTTTGCCATCTGCTAGCTTATGCAGTGGCTTCCTGTAGATCGGAAAGAGATCACATCAGGTTGCCACTCAAAAACAGCAAAGAATTAGATACAGCCCCTATTCGAAATTTGTAGATGTGTCCGATGTCAGTGTGCCATCTGGTGCCTCTCTAATGGAGTCGTGTCTAATCAATTTCTGGGGTTACAAATCTTTTTCAGAGCGATACAGTGTAAGAGTTTGTGATACGGAGTTCAATTAAAAATGCATGGGTTCATCTGGCCTGATCAAATGTACTCACCCCCTCTCTACCAGGAATGAATCCCTCCACACTTTCACCTTCTTGTAAGAATGAAACCTGGTAAAACTGGAAGAATATAATGAGGAAAAAGACTGTGTTTTTAAATTGTAAGCATGAAATGTTTATGTTGGTGTATTTTAGCACCTGTTGGCAGGTTGTTCTGTTTCCAACAGCTTGAGGATGGACTTGCCATCCATCTCCAATGGAATATCCACTCCGGCCATGTCCAGCAAGGTAGGTGCTAGGTCAACATTCAGGACTATGTGAGGATTACTGCAGGAGATCACAAACTTAGAATCAACAAAGTGTTATTTTTAGCATTTTGCAGTAAAGTTGTGAGCTTAATATCTTTGACTCACATGCCACCTGCCTCCACATTCGGCCCTCTCAGGTAGAAGGGGATTCGAATGTCAAAATCATATGGCATTGATTTGCCCTTCACCAAGCCAAACTGGCCAATGTGATAGCCATGATCAGACATGTAAATGATGTAGGTGTTATCAAGCTCTCCAGTTTCCACCAACATATTGTAAACCTGTGGGGGGAAATAGTAAACAGCACGTTACAACTTCTAGGCTAGTTACACACGTCCATTTCTAAAATTTTCTGTACATTTCAGAGGGATCTTTCATATGTTTTAGATGCTGATGTGCCTCAACAATCAGAATCACCTTTATTGCCAAGTACCGTGGGTTTACATGTACAAAGTATTTGTCTAGGGCTTTGTTCACTAGAAAGAAGATTCTGGTTTTACAAATATTATTGCTTTCATAAAAGAGTTTTATAAACAAGATGTAAATATTGTGTAACTTACATTAGCATTCAAAATTGGGGTAGGTTTTATTAATGTATTTGAAAAGTTTCTTAAGCATTTATTTAATCAAAAATACAGTAAAACAGTAATATTGTGAAATAATACAATTTAAAATATTTTTTTCATTAGTAGTTTTCTATTCAATCATTTTCTTTTCTTTAATAGTTTTCAATTTTAATTATATTTAAAAACTTAATTTATTCCTGTGATGCAAAGCTGAATTTTCAGCATCGTTACTCTAGTCTTCAGTCACATGATTCTTCAGAAATCATTCTAATATGCTGATTTGGTGCTCAAGAAACATTTCTTAATTATTATCAATGTTGAAAACAGTTGTGCTGCTCAATATTTTTGTGCAAACCTAAAATAAAATAGAAAATGTAATCACTTTTAATCAATGTAATGTGTTCTTTCTGAATAAAACTTTACATCTCTTTAAAAAAAAAAAAACTTACTGACCCAAACATTTTTAACAGTTGCGTACACTTGACACAATATTGCCAGTTTCTGTTTGTCCATTTTTGCTCTGCCAGTGGAAATAGTTTCAAACGAAGCCACAGAAGAACAATTGCGTATCTCGGAGCAATAAACAATAGTTGGCGTGTCTTTCCTGAATCTGAATTGGAGATCAGTGTGTTTTGAATGAATCAGTTCAGTGAATAATTTACTGACTTACTCATAAACAGTGACTTCTTGGTTTATTCCTGAATGAATCAATGTTTTTGAATGAATTATTAAAATGACTCATTCAGTCAATTACTAGCGTAATGATGTAACCTGCAGAAGGAGTCAATGAAAAATTTGCACTACAAACGGACAGACCGGTGGGAGTGATAAAATCATACCAGTACTGATAGCACTCTTATAACACCACATAAACAAAAAAAAAAAAGAATATGTATAAGGATTGGATCTAACTTCTATGTAAAATATGATCTATGTGCTATATTGTAAGGTTATCATGATCTGTGACCTTCTCAACGCTGTCATCCACTGAAAGCAGGGTCTGCAGCCTTCTTCTCTGTAACATATTGGTGAACTGCATGTGCACAGGCTTCATGGGTCCCGTGTAACGCAGGATCCAGTGCTTGTCTAGGTTGGGGGCGTGGTTGTAGCTTGGTGTTCTGAGTGGGACATTTTCAGAATTGTTAAAAACTGTTTTCTGTGCCATTGGAAGAAATAACACATGTGTTATACACTTTACGGTCTATGAATAAAACGTAGAAGATTCTTAGAAGAGAAGATTTGTGTGTAATTCATTGTGTGCTGCTGGTGCTGAATAACATTGTTGAGAAATTTCATTGTGCTGAATTCTGAAGTCTTGTTTCATATTGTAAAGGCCAATGCATTGTCTTCTTTTGGTTTGCACTGTTTGAGAAGATTTGATTTGCAGAAATTTGCATTGTACATTTCAGCTGCAGCTTGATGAATGAACAAGTAAAATGATCATAAAAAAAACAATAGTAAAATAACAGTGAACTTGTGATTGCACATGTGTTTAGATAAAATAGTATGCTAATTTAGTTTATGCACTAGCAATAGACTTTATACCTCTAATAGGAACTATGAATGAATACTGATGCAAATAATAAATTGAGATATTATAATAAAAGCAATGTATATCTTTCTTGAGCCTACTGTATAAACTCATTTGCTGGAGGCACTATGGAAACAATTACTGTACACAGAATATATAATCAAACCTCTGTCCCTGCAATAAACCAAGAAAGTAAGTCATAAGAGGTGGTTCATTAAAAGTAGCTAATGTGTAATGAGAATAGTGGCTATAGTACTATACAGTGAGCATTATTTATTAGGCTGTCATATCTCAAATGGCATGAGAACATTTGATAAAGTGCCGGAGACTGAAACATTTAAACCGATTGAGATTTATGAAGCTATAACCTCATGCAGACTGTGAATTCTCCTAGTGAGTGAGAGAGAAAGAAAGAGACAGAGGGCCTTACATGTGTTGAGATGCATTGGGGAAGGCGCTGCTGTACTGGGGTGCTGCGTCCTCCGGCCCATGGGGGGCAGCGTGGCTCAGGACCATCATCACAGGCCTGTGCGGGTACATCCTCTTTGACATACGGAAGTAGTTGATACTGTCATTTGTGATTACATCAGTGAGATAGTCCTGTAAAATAAGTAATATTAAAATTTAAATCTGTCCGATACAAGAAAGTATCATTATGTGTTTATAAAACACATACACTACTGTTCGAAAGCTTGGGGTCGGTATGATTTTTTAAGTTTTTATTTTATTTTTTTAAGTCAGGCCTTCCTGAATATAAAGTTGAAAAGAACAGCATTTATTTCAAATGAAATCTTTTTGTAACTTTGTGAATGTCTTTACTGTCTCATTTGATCAATTGAATGCATCCTTGCTGAATAAAAGTATTAATTTAAGAATATTAAGAAAAAAATATATATCTTACCGACTCAAAACTCTTGAACATTGGTGAATAATTCATGTTCAAGAGTTTTGAGATCATGTTTGTCTATTATTATGTTCAAAGATTCACCAATATTAAAACTTTGGCTTAGGCGATAAAAAGCTGCTAATTATTTTCAAGTTATGAGCAATAACTGATACAGTTATCACTGTCAAATTACGGTAGAGCGGTGAATCCCCTCCCCCTCCCCCCTGACTCGAGGTTGCCAGATAGTCTTCAAATTCTTCGCCGGTTTCAGCCGTCTCCATCTTTCAAAGGCATCTCCTATACAAATCCTTGTTTTATTTCGGACTTTGTCGCGAAGTATTTCGGAATCATAACAAGGTTTTTTTTGGATTCGTAACGTTAGACATTTTTTTATCCGATACGTTTGTAGCTGCAGCTGTGGTAACTAGAGCAGAGCTGGCAACCCGGATGCCGCAACACTACTGACTTCAGGATTGGTAGATAAGTGGAGGGAGGCGCATCAGACCAAAACACAACATGACAACATCAACATCAGTTGAGGGCTGCAACTTCACTTTTTAAATGACAATATCCTGGCCGGACTACTGTTGTCAGTGATATAAGTATTTGAAATGAACATGATTTCTTAATGTCTAGTGACATATCAGGGAAAATTTATGATTAATTGAAATAAATTTCTTACATACAGCTCCTTTAATGTCTAGTGACATAGGGCCATTTTATGATTAATTGAAATACATTTCTTACATACAGTTCCTTTAATTTATGCTCTTTTGTCTATATAAACATTACTAACAACTAAAGTCAAGGGAGAATTTAGGGTACTTGGATTTATATTAATTTTCCAATTTGCTAAAGATTACATTTAAATACATTGATAATTTAATGACACTGTTAAAGACGATCTTTACATTAGTATTATATTGTGGCAAAGTTAATCTACAATAAATTTAAAAATAGAGGAAATGAGCACGCACAGTTAAATAATACCCAATATCTTTACTCTCTAAAATCGTCTGTCAACCACTATGATATCAATACATCGTGCGTCCTTGAATATGTCGAGTAAATACTGTGAATGAGCTGAACCGATATGACAGTTTTACACTTGGTCTACAGTATGTAGGAAACTTTCATAATACAATGTTCAGCCATGTTCTTTGAAAAGAGACAGCAGACAACCTTCGGATACTCTGAGCCATGCTTCTCTCGGATACCGTTCCGGCACAGTGTGTAGTTGTAGAAGCGAGAATTCTTCACCAGAGCTACCCATTCTCTCCAGCCAGGAGGCACATAAGAGCCATTATACTCATTCAGGTACTTCCCAAAAAAGGCTGTAACAGAAATGGATTATTTTATAGATCAAAAAGCAACTTAACCGAAAGAAATATATGACCATAATTCAGTATTGCAAAAAAACTGCATATACAGATCCGTGCTGTTTACTAACCTGTCCTGTAGCCTGAATTGTTGAGGTGGACGGCAAAAGTGTGCGGTTCATGGTGGGCCTGCCAGGATGGTGATGAGCAGTTCTCGTTGTTTGTGTAGGTGTGGTGGTTGTGCACGTATTTCCCAGTCAGGATGGAGGATCGAGAAGGGCAGCACATCGGAGTGGTGGCAAACGCATTGGAGAAGTGGGTGCCGCCCTGCATCATTATGCGCTTTGTTTTGTTCATGGCCTGCATGGAGCCTTTAGGGAAAAACGGGCAAAATATGTAGATTCAAAAAAAGAGGGAGACAGAGCAAAAGAGATCCAGATTGTTTTATGTAACAGATGCTTGACCATAAATTTCCTCCCTAAAAGGGTTTGAGTGAAAAGCCTGAACAAAGACCAGCAGTGAGGCCATTATGTTGCCACTTCAGTGATTAAAGTGCCAAAAATCGAGTAGAAAAACAGCATGTTTGGCACAATTGACCTCAGCAGTTGGCCGATGCTACTGGAATGAATGTGTGAGATGCCCTTCTCCAGAGCATTTAAGTAAATGATATGATAATGACTCATAATTGTGAATCATACTCTGTATAAACTCATACTTGATGTCACACTGGGCACAAATTCACAAACAAACACAATATGCATCCACATACAGAGAGAAATGCAAATAGGCAACACACCGAGTTCAATGTCCTGGTCATCAGTAAGAATGAGAATGATGTTTGGACGAACGTTTCGTCGATCCCTCTGAAGACGAGACCTCAGCTTCTGGCCAGAGAGATACATGGTTCCATCCGAGGGGCAGAGGAAGGTCAGGATGAAGACAAGGAGAAGGGTGGCAGGTCTCCACCCAACTGCCATGACTTTAACCTGTCTTCCAGCTCCCACACTATTAGTAAGATCACTGTTTCTTCTCAACCTGGAGAACAAAACAAGAGTAGCTGTAATTTATACAGGGCCCATTATCAAACATTTCATATAAAACTTACATTTTTCAGGTCCAGTTAATATTATAAAAACATAACTTTTCTGGTTTCAGAATAAATGGTCTATTCAGAAGGAAGGGAGAAGATTTTTTGCATTTAAAGTACTCACAAAAAAAGTTTTCTCACAAAAGACTCAATATGATATCTATATATCACGGCTGCATTCATTTGATCAAGAACACAGTAAAAACTGTTACATTGTGAAATATTATTACAATTTACAACAACCGTTTTACATTTGAATACATTTTCAAATGTAATTTACTCCTGTGATTGCAAAGCTGAATTTTCAGCATCATTACTCTCTTCAGTCTTCAGTGTCATAGGATCCTTCAGAAATAAATTTTAAGAAAAATGTTTTATCAATTTTGAAAACAGTTTTGCTGCATAATATTTGTTTGAAAACCGTGATACTTTCTTTCAGCATTCTTTGATTCATTGAAAGATTTTGAAAATTATTTGAAATAAATGTTTTTCAGCATTATAAATGTTTTAACTGACACTCGTGATTCATTTAATGAATACTTTTTTTTTTTTAAAGAAAAATATTACTGATGCCAAACTTTTGAATATAAGTGTTTGTTGTGCATTCTCTAACACACACACACACACACACACACACACACACACATGTTGGTGCAACAGCATTATGAGGACTCTCCATAGGCGTAATGGTTTTTATACTGGACAAACTATATATTCTATCCCCTTACACTGCCCCTGTCCCTACCCATCACAGGAGACATGCTGCATTTTTAATTTTTTTATAAAACATTGTTTTTTATGTTTTTTAAGCCATTTGATTTATGAGGACTTTTGAAATGTCCTCATAAACCACCCATAAGTTGTAATACCAGTGTAATACACATGTCATTATACAAATTTGTGTCCTCATAAATCACATAAACCAACCCACACACACACACACACACACACACACACCTTCTCAAATGACCCAGCACTTCTACTCCTTTGGGCTTTCGGTCACCATGGACAGAGTAACTGAGGAGCTCGTCCATATAAATGATCTTATTTATGATGCTTGGCATTAATTAATCATTAATGATGCATAGAGACCAACTCATTCCCCAAGTGTAACGATTGGATCCGTTGAACACATGGCAGCTGGTGTGGATGATAATGACAGCGGGCTACAGGCCAAAAGGAGTCAGAGAGAGGGTGAATGATACGGGCCAAAGGTTAGAAGAGGAAAGGGTCATTATTAGAGAAGACAGTTGGGTGTTAATGAATTGGAATAGGGAAGGTATGTGATACAAATTGGTTGTGGAAATGCATGTTTAGACTGACCTCACAGCCAGGGTTGGGGCAAGTTTTTATGCAGTAGAAAATGCTTAGGGACTGTCATGAGGAATATGCAAATCATTATCGTAAAAGTCAACAAGAGAAAAAAAGACATGTAATTCATTAATATAATCTACACTGAATTTGCAATGACAATTCTGGAAATGAATAAATAATTGCATAAATACTAAACAGCTGCAGAAATGTTATTTACGAGTCTAACATTTCGAATAAACACTTGGCTAAATGCATGAAAGTGCAGTAAATCTTTTGAAGTATCCTAAAATATTGTTCTCAAAACACTTTTGTATTATCATTAATCATCAATATAATAATTGTGATCATCTTTTTAACTATTATCATGCAGTCCTACCATAGTCCTACCGTGGCCTTCATCATATGGAATAAAACATTTTCTTGCATTTTGAAAGTTAATAAATCTATTTACTTTTTTTATGTACAATTTGCTTTGATTTCCCCAAATGTCCATGTCCCCATCATAAGAGACCAATGGAGAAACACTGGTTTATTGAATATCAATTGAATTTGCTGCCATATTCACAACCTATTACCAGTGTTTTTGATTCACTGATGCAGAAGAGAAACATTTTCCTCTGTTAAATCAGTACTACTCATACAAGATGTAAATGGCAGTCAATTTGCCAAATCAGTACAAGCGCGAAACACTTCACCTCTAACACCAGAATTTTTGGATAAAAGCCACAGCAGTTGTTCTTTGTCCTCGAAAGAGGTCAAACAAAATAACTCTAATAACTGATAGTCAAATACAATGGAAGGATTTTTGTAGCTTCTTAACACAGCATTAACCCAACACACCACCCACTGTGATGTGTTACATTCAGAAAGAAGCATGAGCTAAGACAGAAATGACTGTTTGTTTTGGAGACCACAGGAAACCCATCTCCCTCAGCGTCATCCCTTGAAACATATATCCACATGGAAGTATCCCTTTCATGAAACTCCATGCCATCTTAATTACAGCTTGTTTTCTTCTAATTCAAATCACACAGGTTACAACAGCAGAAATATGACCAGTCTGGCGATTTCCAGCTGGGTAAAATTCATCCCATCTTACCTCAGAGCAGTCAAGATCCAGGCACCCTGTGGTCTTCAGGGCAAAGGTGATCACACAAAGTTCAACCTTCAAACTATCAGCCAAAACTTTCTGCGAGAGATGCAGGGTCTCCCACTGCTCATCCCTGGACCTTCTCATCTAAAGGGTATATTTTTAATCTTATCGCGTATATGACAGCTTTCTCTCCTTCATCTATGCTCTTCTCGTCACTCTCCCTCTCTCTCTTTCTGTTTCTCCCACCATCTCCTCTCATACCCTCACAAACACTCACACAGCTGCATTCAGTCCATGTTAATTCCTGTTCTCTCCTCCGTCATTGTTCTCTCTCAGGGGAATGGATGAGGTCTGACCTTGGGGGTCTCCTGTTTTAAATTCTCTTGGCTGCTCTGTTTACCCCGGGCCCCTCCTCTCCTCCTTGTCCCTCTCCAGGACTCATTGCTGGCAATTGATAAAAACAACAGCTTGAGAAAAGAGTTCAGTCTTAAATAGCTCTAGCAGGACAAACAGGAGATGTTTTGTCATTAAAAGTAAGTTAATTGCGACATATTGATTGCAACATTTTTTAACAGTTGCATGGTGATGGGAGAGATATGTTGTTTGATTTTAAAGGTTCTTCATTACCGCCACACCAGAGAGAATAATTCTTGACAAGGGGCTTGAGGTAAAGTGGTGCCAGTATCAGATGCTCTGTATCTGATCTACCATTCTGCTCGCCAGCATGTCCTTTAGCGCTGAGCTCCTGTTATTGCTGCTGTCAGCGTTTTGCCCAGCTCGCATTGTAAATTGGGTTGACATGATATGGTATGACAAACCTAGGGATATAATAAACGCCTCAGTAAAACAATTTTAAACATATCAAATCTCATTCAAATGTTAGCAAAAATGCAATAACATTTATCAATTTGCAACTAGTTGTGAAAAGTTCATTTTAATAAAGAATCCGAAAGCAAAAATATTGTCTTGAAAATGTTCAACGGTTGAAAACAATAAAGTTGCAGTTTAAACAAATAATATATATGTATGTATATATATATAAATTCAACAAGATGTAAATATATAGTTTTCAGATAATATAATTTCATTTTTATTAACCCGTTAAAATATTTATTTTTTAAGCATAAATGTAGCAAATGTGTGCAAGGTTTATGTATACAACAAGTAAAACCTACATAAAACAAGTACAAAATGTATAAATGGTATTAAAAGAAATCAAGATATATTGCTGGTAAGAAAAAAAAATTTATATTAAGAACTTTTTTGCAGTGTGATATTTAATTGTAATTTAATTGTTCTCAATTTGTCTGTAGAACATTTTCAAGATCATTTTTCTTTACTTTTGCATGATATATGACTTTGAGTAAAAGCTAATTTTACAAACAGGATGGTTTCAATAACAAAACGTCACACAAAATCGGACCAAAGAAAATTAGCTCTTTCTGAATGCCGGTACTACTGAACGACAGTAATAATGCTTTTTACGGAAGGTCTTGTTCATGATGGCAGAACAACGTAAACTGCTAAGAGCCATTTGACACAGGTGAAATAGAGTGCACTTGACCCAACTTTATGCCCTGGGCCTCTCAAGTACCGCCATCACTCTACTTCCTGCCCTCATAACTATGCTGGCATGGCTTGGGGAATGTGCGTCCACCCTCTGATTCAGTATGCAAACTTTCCAAAGTCTCCTTGAATTTGCCAACAGCACTTGGTATTCAGATGCAAATGGTCTGACAAGCCTCTTTCATGGGGAAGACCTTTATCTGCCAGCCAGTTTAAAGTGAGTTGGGGGGGATATGTGGATTCTCCAGTTGAATACTGTACATCAGGCCCTTTTGTGGCAAACTGTGGCCAAAGGAACTTGCGTCAGATCTGGTCAACATCGGTATCCATCATTCCCAACTTGTTTGGAGTGGAACATATACGCCATGACACCTACAACAATTGATTTGCGCATTTTAATGATGCCGTGAGCAGTTGCAGGGGCGGCATTTTCCTTGAACAAATATTGAACACAATTATCAAGAGCAAATAGTGTTTTCTGCCTTGATCAGCAGTATGATAAACAGCCAAAAAGCTGCATGTCAGCACCGTGTGAACACAGAGGGCTTCTAAATCATGAGTTTACTAATTAGACTGGTCAGAGTCAACACCTCAAGTCCCGTAAACATCACTGACATGTAACCCTCAGATTTACATCACAAGACTATGCTGACAAGCAGCAGAGAGCAAATGAGAAACATAGTAATGATAGGCTACCCTCATATCACGATTCAATACATATCTTGATTCTGAACTCAGGATACGATATTATTGCGATACCCTAAAACTTTAATTTTTTATTTTGGGCGACCCACACAATGCAGATTGTCACTATCCATGATACATGTTGTTGCATTTTTGTATTGCAATATATTGTGACACAATATATTGGTTACACCCATATAAAGCATTGCTTTACATGTCACAGAGGACGGCTCAAGTAGTCTACCTATTTTCAGTTAATCAAGAACTCGCTTAATGGAATATTAAGCTTAAACAGCATTTGTGGCATAATTAATATCAATCTCAATTACTTCTTTTTACATGTCAAATAATAATCAACGCTTTTAAAAAATTAAAAACTTCAGCTCCCAAAATTGTCCCAATTCACTTACAACTAAATGTTTATTTCTGCTGCTGCTTTTTTAAGAAAAAAAAAAAGAAAACTAGGGACACAAGACGAGTTCAAATGACTTTTTGTGGTAATCAGCATTAAGCTTTTTTTGTGCTGTATATTGAGATCAGAATACTAATTTAATAGAAGTTCTGTATAAGCATATAAAATTGTGTTTTAAAAGTGTACACCTTTAATCCAGGTTCCTCCAGCTAGCTGAGCTTCTTTAAGCTGATATCTGAGTGAGTTAATGATGAGCCTTCAAACAAGACCAAAGAAAGGTCAGGATAAGCGTTAATCGTCTGCTGGTTATCGCAGTGGCTGATAATGGACAGATGAAAAGCCATGTTTAGATGCTTCCTCTGAACACAAATGACACTGACAATTTTCAAACAAGAACAAAAGGAGGGAAAAAGAAGCTAAATATCAAATGCATCAAAGATAAGATTTTTTTTTTTTTTTTGCTGAATCTGACAAATGAGTTTTACACTAAATATGTGAACAAGTGTTATGCGAGGCTAAAAATCAATCAGCTAGACAGGAACCATAGGTACTGCTAATTGATGTTGCCCCTACTAATTGCAGCATCTAACCGGTGACTGATTAACAAATGATATGTACTCCTGCCGTCAGGAGCAGAGGAATCCAGTTCCCGTCCTCCGTATCCGTCAGCAACCATATGGCATGCACTGCAAGCGTGGTGGTCCTGATCCCTGTGGCCAATAGGGGATATTTGTAGGAGTCACCCTGGAGTCTAAGCCACTTTATCGCCCTCCGTATGTCCTGTGACAGAAGGACAGAGGGGCCACATACAGTGGGGTCCAAAAGTCTCAGAACGAAGATGGGATTTTTGGATTCAAAATCGAATTTAAGGGAAAATAGGGAGTAGAAAACGAAAAAACTTTGGAGCTCATGGAGCTTGAGTGCTTCTGCCTTTAAAGCAAACAGGGGACAACCCTGCCTTAAAAATACAACTTCAAATTTTAAATAGAACTTTTTACTCAAATCATTATGTAGATAATATAATATGTACTGACAGAACTAGATTAAGTAAATACTATACTTAGTAGTAGACCCCAAAATCTTTGGCCCTCGCACACTATCAGCAGTGCTGTGATTGTGCCTCTAAGGGTTTCATGTGGACCCCAGATATCAGGGACTTAACAAGCAACTACATTTTGCAACCTCAAAAAAGGTTTTTTCCACTGCTATCTGTCTTTCCTAGAGCACTGGCTCCACTCATCCAATTCTGAAAAAAGTAGATGAAGTGAGAAAGATAGAAATAAAATGAGAGGGGAGAGTGACTACTGGTTACTTAATTTCCATATTTGGATGCAGAAAGAGAAATTGTACCTTAGATTTTTAATGGTAGAAAAACTGAGAGCATGACCAGACTGCACATCAAGATGTTCATCACATTAAAATAATAAATGCATTGTATCCATATTAAAACCCAGAATAGCATATACAAATACATTAAATTAATTTACATGCTTTAATGCATGTGACATCTACATTGTTTGAATGCTTAGTATCAGCTTTCAGCATATACGTATACTGGCATCCTGTAACGTGGCATAAAGCAGATTGTAAGGAAAATCTGCTTTATGCCACGTTACAGGATGCCAGTATACGTCATTCATTTTCTTTTAATTACTTCCAATTTTTCTTGTCTCCTCTAAATGACTTGGGGGAGAGGGTAAGGGTAATGGCCCTGACTTAATGATGATTACAGACAGTATTGGTTTCTTATTTCAGTAAGCTGGCTCAGTGGTGGAAAAAAAAGAAACACATCAATCTTTTTGTTCACAGCAAATGCAGTGTGCATTGTGCCTCAAACAGAAATAACAAGCATCACTTCACCAAAGTCAATGTAATAAATGAAAATGAATACAAATGACAAAAACTCTAGTTCTACTAGCTCCGCAGTTAATAGCTGACCTCCGTTACACTCACCCTCCTAAAGTTCACTCCCAACGGGTCATGACACCAATGTAACCCCTCTGGTTCTACTCGCACCGCTCCGAATGGGTTAAGCTAAAGAGCACAGCATCTAGCGTCAGTCGCTAATGCACCTCTTGAGATCAGGGGAGTGAGCTTTTACTCGCACAGAACTGGCCTCCGTTACACTAGCTCTTTAAAACCAAAACAAACCTTTGTTGCTCCACCAACAAAAGAGTTAAAACCAAACCTTTTTGTTTAACTTAAAGTGGTGGTGTTTTGTTCCTGAATAAATTACAAATTGGTTGACTCAATGACTCACTCATATAGATGATCAATTATTTAGTAACGAATCGGTTGAACGAAATATTCACTTGCTGGCACCTGTTGGCATAATAAATTAGAACTAGAAATTAAATCTAATATTGAAATGAAATACAAACTAGTATTTTTCCAAAGAAAAGTGAAACAATTAAAGCAACACTAAGTAGGATTTTTTACCTTCAAATAATGTTTCCAAAATCGTTTCAGTGGTTCATCAAGTCGTGACATGGTGAAATGCACTTATGCCACCATTTTGCGGTCCTTTATCTGGTATATCCACGCTATGTAAGATTGCCAGATCGGGCCGCGTTTCTAGTTCTAATGAGACATAAAATGGGACAATTCTGCTTCCAAACTTTAGGGCGACCGCAGAGGAAAAGTTACTTGGTGTTGCTTTAAAATGAACTAAAACTAAACTGGAATTGGAAACATAAATACACAGTGAAATAAAAATAAAAACTAGCTAAATTTTCAAAACCAAAATAACCCCAAATTGCAGCTTTTAAAACGCAGCTCCCTCCGTTCACTGAAACCATCTTCAGTATTCCACCCTCAAAGAAGCACTTGCAGCTCACAGCAGAAAGTGTAATTATCTCATCTAACGCCCCTGACCCCTGTGGATTCCAGCACATGAACATTAGTAGTTATTCACATGGGCTTCCCTTCCCACTGTCAGTGTGGCCACTGTGGAGATTTTCTAATCTTCGCTGGAGATGGTCCCTGGGGATGTGCGGCTTGTTGGTATTTTCTTTTTCTGACTTTCCTTATCCTAATCCTCTTCTCCTTCTCCCTTCCTTCTCTTTGTGGTTAGATTAGCAGGCTTAGTGGTTGCCCCTCCAAAATCTATACATATTACAGGCCTCATTGCCAAAGACACACAGGGCCTTTAAGAAGTGCAGGGATGGATGGGAACTTGAAAAGAGGAATTAGACAAGGTCCAATGCCCAGCACACTGACCCGAGTCTTCACAAGATATCTCCGCTAATCAGATATAAACTGTTCCGAATGTCTTTGGATATTTTAATGAAAAATTAATGAAACATGAAAAGGTTATGAAATATGGATCTTGAAATGTTACACTGTTTGGAATTAATAAGCAATTTTTTCCGAAGTAAAATAACATCCCATCTTACATCCAATTTACATTTAATCTAACAGTCTTTAAAGCTGCATGCCGTAACTTTTTTGGGTTAAATCCAAAATAAATTGAGCAAGTACATAACCAACCAGTGTTCAAAACTATCTGCTTGCATTAGCTCGATTCAAACCGGTAAGCTTGTAATAATGTTTTTTAATTGCGATGGTACTGCTGAATTTCCACGGGAAATTCGAGCATGTCTTTGTGTCATTATATCACATCTCACATAAAGGTGTCCCGGCTGAGGTGGAGATTTATAGCCTTTTCTCACAGCACTTTATATAGCATAATTAAACTTATCAATTTGATTGCGGATCCAGAAAGGTTAAAACAAAAATCACTAGTGACAACTGGAGATTCACCCATTGTAAAGTGCAAAAGACTTTGTTTGGACAGAAAAGACTGCAACCGGGCCCATGCGAAAACAAGGATAACATCGGCAGGGCATTAAATTTAGTCACGCAATGCTGATGTTGTTAACATTAACAATTTGAACAAAGTATAATTTGCAAGGTTTGTGCAGTTTGATATGATAAGCGATCGTTAGATTTAATCAGCACGATTTACTGCAATGCTTTTTTACCCTTGGTCAAAAGTGGATGTTACTTACTTGGTCAGATGACATTTTCTGCTGAAAAAATTTTATTTTGAAGAAAAAAAAAATCTTATGTTGGTCATACTTCCAAAAAGTAGAAACTGTGATTCCGAATGACAGTATCCACACCAACGCGGTGACTGACTGACAGCCGCACATTCTCCTCAAAACATCTGATTCATCCGCGCTGTGCCGTCCCGAGGCACAATCCATGTAAAGTTGATAATTCCGCAAATAACTGCAATTGCAGATTTCGAACAGAGATGGCGATGACAAAGAGGAAAAACTAAAAGGCTTCTTTAAAAACGAATTAAAAATTACAACTTAAAATTGCAATATGTTTCTAAAATATAGATGCTCTATTTTGGCCACAACCATGACATATCAAATGTCTAACCATTGGCATGCAGCCCATACCAACAACTCTTACAGCCATATAACTCTCGTCTCTCCCGGTTTCTTTCTTTTTTTTTCAGTACATTGGAAATATAGTTTATTTAATATGCCAATGCAGCTTAACAAAGTACTAAGGATGTTTTCCTGGACAGTTCTTATCACTATCATTTGTTCCTGTCTTTCAGAATTTGGCCGTAATGTGTAATCCATATCGAAGGGAGTTTCTCACAGCTCGCATAACCATAAACAGACACATTTCATGGAAATGAACACCCCCACTGTCACATACAAGTGCCAAATTAATAAAACATCTGCTGAAAATCATTAATTCTCATTTCCATCTCTTTGTGTTTTAATTGTGCATGAATGTCTTTAATCATATCACGAACAACCCGTGACTGGCAAGCACAGAACTCTATTACTCAGAATTACCATCCTGTCAGTCATAAAATTCTACAAATGCCCCGCCTGCTTATGTATTGGTTATTGGTTTCTTAAATATTTTGCCTAATTTCCCAAAAAACCCTCAAATGCCAGTTCAGAAGAATCAATGCTGTGCAGGACAAAACATAGAAAACAAAACATAGTATACGTTGCACAAAGAGTATAGAGCATGGCACTAAGAACATGGGTTTGATTTTTCAGAAAATCACAATGAAATGCATTCAAGGTATACATTTACTCAATGTTAGTTGCTTTAGATAAAAACATCTGCCAAATGAATGAAAATGGAGCCAGGTTGGAAAATATATGTGGTTTCCCAAGGTAGTATTACACAGTTCCCACATACTGTACTGTATATAAATTAAGCGAATACAGTACTTAATCATTACATGCTATCCGGTTACAATAGCCACTTTTTCCCCCCATTTGGTAACTGGCCATTAATGTGGAGTCATTGAACTAAAGCCCATTTCGTTAATGACGCTGTCATTGGGGCCTCATGTCTGCATCTTTTACCCTGTGGCGAGACTGGACCCTCTAAACTGCCCCTTTGATGATCGTAATCTGTAATCCATAAAAAAGACTATTAGCATTCCCTCAATTTCCACTGCTTTTCCCCTCCATTTACTTCCCTGCCGATAACAATGGTCATTACATTCACAAATAGAACAGTGCAGGTGGTTACGCCAATAATTGAGAGGTTCGGGTAGAATCTGCTTGAGGGAGGAAAGGGCTCAACAAAAAGCTAAAGTACTTGATGAGAGACCGAGTTTGACCCAACCTCTATAAAACAGGCCATAAATTGCAATAGTGAATGACTCCACAGACATGGCTTCGACATTAGGGTGAGTGAACAGCAATACAGGACTTATAGCGGGCCATTCAGTTAATAACCCTGAACGCTCACAAGCTGATATGATCTGTGGTCTTGTGCCCGACATGGATGACTGCATAAGTACAGCAGATTTGAAGCTTAAAATAGAGCATGCAAATAAAATAAACATTACTCATTTTTAAAACCACAGAAAAGGGTAAGAGGACTTATTCACTTACTATCAACATTACACTCCCAATAAGCTTTAGTCTGTCGCTAATCTCTATCTTAACCTATTAAAGTAATTAGCAAAGCAGCGGGAGAGTTGTCCATTTTGATAACTCTCAAAGGAAGAGGGTAATTATCAGGGTTTGAGCGTTTTTGCCGGAGGAGAGAGAGACAGTTAGACGGTTCCTCTGATAATAGCCAAAAAGTGAGACAAAGAGTGTATGATTTCCCACTGACCTGCCACTGCCAGGCTAACCCACTCACACAAACAGGAGGTAATTCAGTCTTCCCCATACACACTGGGGCGCATGTGGCTTACCTTTGTGTGCGGGATGTCTGTTGGCACAATCTATGTTGCTTCATTGGGCGCCTTTTTTAAAAAGCGGGCACATCGCCCAATGTTGACAAAGCAGGGTATCTCCTGCTGTCTGCTTTTTTCATGTGCACCGAGTGGAAAGAATCAATTATCCCAGCACACAGCTCACATTTTAATATCTGACTCCTAATTAGATTGCAGGGCGATATCCCTGATGAAAGGAGATCAGGATTTTTTAATATATACACTACCATTCAAAAGTTTAGGGACAGTACGTTTAAAAAAAAATTACTTTTATTCAGCAAGGATGCATTCAATTGATCAAAAGTGACAGTAAAGATATTTACAAGGAAGATTTCCATTTCAAATAAATGCTTCTCTTTTGAACTTCCTCAAAGACCTGAAAAACATGGTTTCTACAAAAATTATACACACACACACACACACACACATTATACACTAATTAGACAAAATCTTGTATAAAAAAGTTTTTTGTATATTACTATTTAAAAAATGTAATGTATATTTTACATATAACGAAAAAAGAGATAAAGTCTGCACACCACGGCTCTAAAGGTAACGTTTCAAGCACACAGGCTCTACATCTACATATTTTTTTCTTTTCTTTTTTTGCTTGATTGTTATTTTTCGGTATAGTACCAACTTTGAGCAATTTGCTGGTGATGTGTGTGCTTTTGTTTTAGTGTTTGCAATGGTTTGTACACTGAAATTAGAAACAATTTTCACTCAGAAATTAAAGGTTGTATCAGTGATTTCAGGCCCAAAAACAATGACCTAATCTTTCCTAACGATCCGCTAGCTGCCCTCCCCATAAGCATGCCGTCCAAAAACCGCGTCTCTGTATGCAACCTAGGCTCTGAAATCTGCACACAAAACAAATGGGTACAACCACTACTGAATGTGATCATTTATGTTTCGGCCTTTTTTGGGCCTGAAATGACTGATACAACCTTTAAACTTTATTTTTATTAAACTTATTAAATTAAACTTCAACAATCTTGTTTTATTTAAAACAAAAACAAAAAAACACTTTTACAGCATATATCATACAGTATTCTACATTATTTTCTATTTTAATATATTTTTTTTAAAAATGGACTCCATTTGACTCTATTAAAACTATACTCCCATGAGCCACAAGAAACCTCCTTTAAAACTAAGTCAGCCAGTGCTTACGCATATGTAAACAGCAAGGTTTTATGGGGAGAGGGTTAGAAAGACCAAAGGATTTTATGCAATAAAGTGCAAGAATGAAACACTTCAAGGGCTTGTTGGAAGAAGGAATTTTTTTTTTTTAAATCCAAAAAATATATATCAACACATACACTATGTCTTTGAAGAGTTATTTCCCTTTCTTCCAGGTTGCAGTGGCTGTTTTATCTTGCTATGCTGAAGGCAATTTCAAAAAAGAGCCTGAAAGGGGACGAGAGGTGAAGTATACAGACTTTCTTTTGAAGTATATGATCATGCCTCAAACAGAATAGCTGAATATATCCGTTTCCTGTAACATCACCAAGCAAAAACCCTTTTAGTACACAAACAGTAATCCAAGCCTCAAATTCAAACCTGATGATGGACAGCTCCTTTCGATTCTTACAATTCATTAACATGCGGTAAATCTCTAGGGTGTGATCTGTCAATGCTCCACCTCAACACCACAGATGCTGATGTAATTATGTACAGAACTGAAAACGCATTAGTCCATGGTTTGGTCTTGATTATGTACAGAGGACAGGTCTCTCATGAAAGCTCATGAAAACTGCATTACTTCATACACTCATGAAGACATGAGATCACAGGATCCTGAGCTACTGATCTTCCCTGTCTCCCACTGCCTATGGGTGGCTATTAGTGACTCTGGCAGCTATTTAATATAAATGAGGACTCAAAATAGTATGATGGGCAGAGATGCTCCTGAACGTGGGTTCTTATGAAGGCTGTGCATCATTACTCAGTGCACAGCTAACTGTGTAATGGGCTGTTTGTTTGACTCACTGCAGGATACATGGCAAGATAAAAACTAATAGGCCCTGTTCTATTTCTGTTCTGGGGCTGTGCAGAAACTAGGCAACAATTCAGTCCCAAATCAGGCTTAGCCACGCTGCCACCCACAACCAATTATAAAGAATCTAACACTAAGGAGAAATGCATAAGGGAGGATGAATTTCTATGCAGTCTCACACAAACACATAGGGCACTGCATGCTGAACTATATAATCTTTTCTACATTTCAGAGAGAGTAGGGTTACGCCTTACAATTAAAGTGAGTTGTGTAATCAGATTTTTCAAATAACTAGTAATGTAGAGCATTACTTTTCAATTTAACAAAGTTACTTTTTCAAATAAGTTACTTTGTTTTGCCATTTATTAACTGACAGCTCTCCTGTCCCCATGTTGGGTACAGATCGGGAGTAAAGGTGTAGAAAGTTGTGTGTGCTGTGTAAATATGATGGTTATTATAGATCTAGACTAAATGTGAGCATGCATTTACTCATCTCACAATAAAAACAGTGAAACACAAACTCAGAATATTACGCAAACCTGCAATTAAATATGTTAGATAACACAAATGTACTTTGTATTTACTGTTGACCTTCAATGATCAAAGAAAACAATAAAACAGAACTGGTTTACTCCACACATGTGTACACAAACATATTTTTGCTCCTCCTTTTCTCTGTCTGTTTGTTTGAATGCGTGTTTTTATTGTTTTTAGATATAACAAAATAAGTTGATCACAAAAAAAACCTTAAAAAAACAAGCAACTCGAGTCCAGGTGAAAAAAAGTAACGCAAAAGTAACGTAACCCATTACTTTCCATAACTAGGTAACAGAATAAGTTACTTTTAGGAAGTAATGCAATATTGTTACGCATTTCTTTTAAAAGTATCTTTCCTCAACACTGGTTAGATAACTAAAAACAGTACCACATTTATTGTTGTGAGCCAAATCACTACACTACACTACAGACTTGACAGTGCATTCTGTATACTTTGGCCCTGTATCAAATTTACGTACGTGAATATACGTTTGTGGCACCAGCCCAATGATTGAACTCTGATAAACTTGATTGTTTTAACATCTTTGTCTGGGACAGACTATTTACATTTACATTTACATTTATTCATTTAGCTGACGCTTTTATCCAAAGCGACTTACAATTGCTATATATGTCAGAGGTCGCACGCCTCTGGAGCAACTAGGGGTTAAGTGTCTTGCTCAGGGACACATTGGTGTCTCACAGTGGATTCGAACCCGGGTCTCTCACACCACAGGCATGTGTCTTATCCACTGCGCCATCACCACCCACACAGACTATTACTTAGCTAACACCATGTATGTCACTCTAACAAATGCAGGGTTGTTTTAACCCAAATTTTATTTTTCAATTTTAGAGTGTGGGTCTTTTTTTAATCAGTCATCCAATATGGCTCATTTCAAGTAAACGCTTCTCTCAGATATGAATTTTTCTCTTTTCATATGCCATTTATCATGATTCACACTTAACAGCTGACACTCGCAGTCATCACTCCACCTTCACACTGTCGCGCACACATCTGCTATGATGATATCATGATAAATTCAACTCTCCAACATAACAGCCGAATAGAAATAATCAAATAAAATAAATAACAATAATTATTTTAAAAAAAAATAATAATAAGATAAATATATATTCATAGCTGTGAAATACAAATATCAGTATCATTTTTGCCTGGCTAACAACTGACCACATATCATTGAGAATAGCAGCGTAAATAAAATCGTGCTGCACAAGGCAGGATGGGGAAACCCAGGCTTGTATCATTTATAAAATCTGGGGAAAAGGACCAAAGCAAGTTTAATGTATAAATGTCAGAAATGTGCACATCACCAACTCATTAGTTCTAATTTATGAGAAATCTGTAGTCTATGTAATGGGAGCTTCATCAGTGCTTTCAGTTCTGGCGCAGACTGGTCCTCAGGCCACATTTATTTGATTCTGTGGTCCAGATCTCTCTCAATCGATTCCAGATGCCTCTCATTCACCCAATTAATATCTCGATGTGTGCCCAAAAAAGAGCTCCCTTGAGGTATAGTGAGTTATTGAGTTAGCCCACTGATCTTTTTTTAAATCATTTTATTTGTACAGTTATTTTGCCAGGATTTTATACATATAAAAAATATTAATTGACTTGATTATAATTTCCAATCTACATTATATATAACATTGTTATATGTTACAGAACAGAAATAATATAATAATTCATAAACAATAAAGGCTGGTATAGATTAAGACACAGTGCTGCTCACAATCATTTCATGGTCCTATTCAGAATTCAGTCACTGTTTAAATTAGTTCTAGAATGTAATTAAATCAAATTAAATTATCATTTATTTTTATTGTAATACATTTTACAATGAACACTGTAAAATAACTGCAAGTGTGTAATGCAAAATGCAAATTACATGTACACTTTTGTTTTGTGAAAAACAAGCATTGAAGTTTTATCCTCATTCACAAATAAAGACAAAGAGCCCTATTTCAACGATCTAAGAGCATGGTCTAAACGCAGAGCGCAAGCACACTTAGGGCGCGCCCAAATCCTCTTTTGCTAGTTTAACAATGAGTCTCATCTCCCATTCCATTTAAAAGCCAGTTGCCCTCGCGCCTTTGGCGGATTTGCTATTTACATGCCGGAATTTGCAAGCGGAAAAACTGAAAGCTTCTCCAGAGAGGAAACGGATCTGCTCATGAGGTTAAAGCATGCAAGCAGACCATCTACGGGACAATCCGGATTACACCATATCTTTA
Organism: Semotilus atromaculatus; assembly: GCA_031834385.1. Lineage (NCBI taxonomy): Eukaryota > Metazoa > Chordata > Actinopteri > Cypriniformes > Leuciscidae > Semotilus > Semotilus atromaculatus. The sequence goes on from JAULUF010000020.1 coordinate 9,957,904, forward strand.
TGTACACAATAATAATCTTTTAAATTGTAATCCTTTTATTTGTAATATTTGGTTTGTGTGCTGCTGCTGCGCAAATGCATTTGCTATTTACACAACGTGGCGCAGGACGTGAAAATGATAACTGTGTCGGGCTGAAACTAGCAAAAAACACTTGTGACTGGCGCCGCATTGCGCCGGGTATATGATAGGGCCCATAATGTTCATCTAAAATTACAATTGAATGAATTAAGCCAACTACAACAATGCCAATGGCTAAAGTGTAATTTGATTATACTAGAGAAGAAAAAAACCAACTGGAATACAGATAAACCTGCCATCCAAACTAACTGTCCATACTCAAACATTCAAGTTAAGTTTCATGCCACAAAAAGTCTGGTGCATGTGAGAGTAGCCAGCTAATCTGTTTTCTTTAGTGAGTTGGGAAAATCCAATTTCGGAAATCTATAATTCCGTAAAAGTTAATAAGCAGCCACAAAGCCTGCTGAGCTCCTGAGGGAGCAAGAGATAGATGCGGCGAGCGAGAGAAAGCCAGAGAGAGTAATGGGTAGATGTGAGCTGAAGTCTGAGCAAGAACCCATAACTCAGTTGGGAGAACCCGGAGGGCAAGAATAAGGCAAAGAAATTCCATTTTAAAAATGAGCAAAAAGACACATCTTTATATGTAAAGTATATAAACAATGTTTTTCAAAGCTCAATGAATATTGATCAAATCACTTAGAAAACTCTCTATATTCTCATATATAGATTCTCTGTTTGGCCAGAAGTGCTTCAGATCACTTTTAAGTCACTGTAATTTCCTGCAGTTCACCATTAGTCCCAATGACTGTTACAATTTTCTCCCAGGGTATGAAATCAAACCTCTGCAGCTCATCCCGAATGCTGCAGCCCTATTAAACGCAAGCACTTCCACATCACACCGCAATTATGTTCCCTCCACTCCTTCCCTATTCCTGCTAAAATTGACACTAGGACATAAATCTTTATTAGCCTATAGGTGTGCTTTCTTACATTTGTTGATCAGAATGGTCTTATTGTGATGACAACTGACTTTTCAGAGGCTTTCTGGATAATAACATCTGCTATATGCCTTAAAAGGATAGTTAATTTAAAAAAATGTCTCTGTGTTTTTTGTCTATACAGTGAAAGTCCCAACGATGTATGGACAAAAACAGTTCTTTACATTCTTTACAACCTCTTTTGCGTTCCGCAGAATATAGAAAGTCATATAGGTTTGGAGCGACATAAGAGTGAGTAAATGATGACCTAACTTTAATTTTTGGGTGAACTCTCTCTTTAAATGTACAGGGAAAAACTGAAAAACTAAAGGCCTATCCAATATGCTCATCTGAGCATCAGTGGTCCAATTACTGTTGTTGTGACAGATGTTAATGTTATATGAGACGAGAGATGGATTCTAGTATTGAATGTTCATGGCTGATGGAAGAGAAGTTTACAGTGTGAGGTGCCTGAGTGATGAGTAATGAGACATGAGGACCCCAAAACTTTGAGCAGGGTATCGCAACAGTAGTCTATGTGTAAATATTCACCATTTATTTGATTAGTGAGGGAAAAAATGCATTTGATCTTGACTAAAATAAAAAAATAAGAATCCTTTTGATTACAAATTCTGATCTAAGACTGATGCTCTCCATGTTCTTGGCAGGATGTAATTACAGATCTCCGCTGGACACCTGCCGTATCTTGGCACAGCTCTGTAATAATGCATTCACATCACTCTTTGCCTCAGAGGGCACCGCCAGAGGTGCTGTACTCCAAATCACTCATCAAAGACTTCCAGTCAGCATTAACATTTAAGACGGTGGGCACCGGGCTCAAATTATACTTTAGATTCCTATCAGGCCTTGTTTTGCTCTCAGCAGCTCATGAAAATGAGATCTTGTGTCTCACTAGACGTGCTCTGGGCTGGTTCGGATTTGTCTTGTGTCCAGAGTCTTTGATAAAAATCACTCGGATGGGATGAACATCCAATCAAATTTTGGCAGATTTTTGGGATAAAAAGCAAATAGATTAATAATAAATGCACAACCTTGTTCACAGCTCTTCATCATTTCATTTAAATCTTGCACATCTCCTAAGCTAATCTGACCACAACATCCTGTCCTGCCCTTTATGGTTAGGTTTAAGTCTGAAATGTACGTTCCCTCTAATGATTTCACCATTTTGGTCAAATTATGATGACTTCTCATGACCAATTGCAACACCAACTTGAGGAGTATGAGAAGACTAGGAGGAACAAACCTTAAAATGGTTTCATAATAAAAAAAGGGGGGTATGGTTTTTGAGTGATTTTACAATCACGGTTAGATTTAAGGTTCGGTCAGGGGTTGGGGGTTCCTGGTAAGATTTATATTTGAAATGTACATCCCAACACTGGTACTCTGGTACTGGACTTTCTCCCTAAAACCAACAATATGTCAATTATAGTAGACAAAGGAATCCAAAAATAGGTTTCCAACTTAGATTAGAAATTAGATAAAATCATCACAGGATAAGATAACCCTATAGAGGCCTGGACATACATATGCAAATGAACCCTAAATAGCTCCCACTCAGGAATTAGAAAATTGAGATCAAATTCCTTTTCTTTTTTTTTTTTTTTTGCTGTCAGACGGAGGTCCCAAATGAGCAGTTTCACTCGGCTCTAAAGTTACTGCTGAACTACTTTAAGACATCTTTGAAAAAAAGAAAGTGTACACTGTAACTGATTTCTGTAATTTGAACAGTATTTTACTGTAATATGTACTGTAAGATACTGTAAAATGTTTATACAGTATGTTACTGTAAACAGCAAAGGATTATGGGAAAATATATGGTCACTACTGTAATTCTTCTCTACTGTAAAGTCAATTTACAGTAGTGAACTTGCCCGCGAAAAACTGACCAATGGCAAGAGAGATTTCTTTTGAATTTTTTTGACTGTATGGTTGAAGTGGCAGTTAATGTGGACAGAAGATGTAGCCTACCGGTAACTCCAAAAAGGTTACTATATTATTTCTATTTTATGTAAAACAAACATTTGCAAAATGTTTTCATTTATGTTAACAGCAAATTAACATGATTTGTCTTTTTGTTTTCGTCGGAATGGTTTTGGTGCCTTTTTTTCCCTGACTGTCGGCCGGATCTCCGTCACGGTGATAATATTAACTGGTAAGTAAGCTAAGTTCACCTATATTATCCGTAATATTCTTTAGTTAAAACGATAACAATAACGTTTGTGTATTCATTTGCCTCTTTAACGTAAGCTCGCCAGGCGGAGTCGTCGGTTAGGCTAACTTAACGTTAACCGCAACGAACTGACGTGTCGTGAAATACTGAGGTAAAGTGAGATAGAAGAAACCCTTGTTTAAGTGAGGTTTTTAAACAATATTTCCAAGTATATGCTTTGGTTTATTTTCAGGTTTGTGATCTGTATAATGTCTGCAGTCTGCAACGATGGAGGTGTGTGTTGGAGCCTTTTCATTGCCGTCATAACGGTGATAACATCAACTGGTAGGTTAACTTCACCTAAATAAGCCGAAGTAAACTTATTAAACAGAGAAAAATAATAACTGTTGTATGTTCCGTCCTCTATTTATCACAACTTAGCTAGTTAGGCAGATGTAACAACGTTAACAGTGAGCTAACGTGAAAAAATAAGTTAAAGGAATAGTGCACCTCAAAAATTCTGTCATAATTTACTTGCCCACAAGTTTTTCTAAACCTGCATTAAGTTCTTTCTTCTGAACATAAAAGGAGATATTTTGAAGAATGTTGATAATGGAACAGTTGGCTGGATGTAGCTATGTATGGATGTAAAAAAAAAAATACTATGGATGTCAATGGGGGACCAGAAACTGTTTGGTTACTCATGTTTTTTTTAAATATCTTCTTTTGTATACAGCACAATAAATAAATTAATACAGGTTATGAACAAGTTGAGGCTGAGTAAATGGTGACATAATTTAATTTTTTTTAAGTAAACTAACCCTTTAAGCGACACCATTGTTAATTACATATTTTGTTTTATTTTCAAGTTTGTAGTCTGAATCATGTCTGCAATGTCGGAGGTGTGTTTTGGAGTCTTTTCTTGTGATAGCCATCGTAATGGTGATGACTTCTACAGGTGAGTAAGATGACATCAACTAAATTAGCTGAAGTATGCGTTAGTTAAGCAGGCAAACATAATATAATGTAACTGCCGATGAAACCAACGGAAGGGGAGAAAACGGGTTTACCAGGCAGCAGAGTTAAAGTGCTTGTAAATAATCATCCATCAGTTTCTGTTCTTTATTTTGAATTTGCAGAAGCCATTCCCTCCGGACTGTACATCACTGCTGACACTCTCCACTAATACACAGAATAGGTTGACGTTTGAGGAGGAGGAGGAGGAGGAAAGGGTTAGCAATATACCATTATCAATATAGCAAAATTTTGCTAACTAATATTTTAAATGTTGTTTAATTTATTAAAAACTATAAACACCATACAACATCATATCTTACATCATCTTTACCCCTTATGTTGTTGTTGTTAGTTATAAGTTTGGTTATTGTATATTATTTCTGTGAACTATAATAACACTAAAAAGGCTGCTGTGACATTGTCTGTTTCAGGAGTCGCTGTGACAGAGTCTGTTCTCTAAGCAAAAACATGGATGCTGACTATGAAGGGCAGAATCATCATCCAGTTACAACAGCTAACAGACTCTTCTTCAGCATTAGCTGTCCATTTTGTCGAATGCAGAATTAGGTAACCCAAAATATATTTTTTACATTACATTTACATTTATGCATTTGGCAGACACTTTTATCCAAAGCAACTTACATTGTATTTAAGTTTAAAGGAACACGCTACCGTTTTTTGAAATAGAGGTTTTTCACTGTCCCCCCTATATTTAGATGGTGGGCAAACACATTTTTGTCTCAGTGCATGCATTGTCTTATGGTGCGTTCACACCAAACGCGAATAGAACGTCTGGTGCGAGTGATTTAAATGTTAAGTCAATGTAAAGACGCAATTACGCATGTCTAGAGGTCAATCAACATCAGCCATCTTGCAAACAGACAACCATCGGACGCGCGTCAATTTAGCTTCAAACGCTTGCTTTTTATGCGTGTCAATTTTGCTTTGGACGCGCGAATGGATTCAAAATGTTCAAGCGTCCAACAAGACGCGGTACACGAGAATTTGACGCTCTATTCGCGTTTGGCAGCGCCGCTGGATAGCATGTCCTGAGTAAAAGTGACCCCCCCCCCAAAAAACAAAACTAATTACTTATTGTGGCCTGCGTATTCACAACGAGTAAAAATAGCAATGCAGATTAAAGGAACACGCCAACTTTGGGACTTTAGCTTATTCACCGTAGCCCCCAGAGTGAGATAAGTCCATACATACCTTTTTCATCTATGTGTGTGCCTTAACTCTGTCTGACGCACCCACCACTAGCCTACAGTAGCTTAGCCCAAAGACTGGATGTAAATAGCTCCAGCTAGCATACTAATCCCAATAAGTGTCAAAATAACACCAACATTTTCCTATTTACATGTTGTGATTTGTATAGTCACAGAGTGTACAAATAACAAGGTCATATGAGACACAGCCATCTTTTAACCATATAAATACTGGGAAATATATTCTCAGAAGGCGAAGGACTGCTACTTGGGCGGAATGATTACCGCTACTCTGAGCAAACTCTCTGCTCCTCACCACGGGGCTTCTCAGGTGCTGCGAGCAAATCACTCCACAGAAGTAACAGTGCTTTGCCTTCTGAGAATATAGCTCCTAGTATTTATATGGTTAAAAGATGGCTGTGTCTCATGTGACCTTGTTATTTGTACATGCTGTGACTATACAAATCACATCATGTAAATAGGAAAATGTTGGCGTTAATTTGTCACTTATTGGGAGCAGTATACTAACTGAAGCCATTTACCTCCAGTCTTTGTGCTAAGCTAGGCTAGCGGTGGGTGCGTCAGACAGAGTTACGGCACGCACGGAGATGAAAAAGGTATGTATGGACTTATCTCACTCTGGGGGATACGGTGAATAAGCTAAAGTCCCAAAAAGTCGGCATGTTCCTTTAAGACTAGGCGATTCCCTAGGCAGATATTGACTTGGGACTATATTGCGGTGAAGCACTGCTACTTGGGCGCAGAGATATCACGCAACACCTGAAATCCCCCAACTTCCGTCAACATACCGCCGTGAATATTAGTTAGCTATTTTCCCTACAGTAGACATAGTGAATGGCGATGAATATGGCGGATTTTGTGAGAGACAAAGAGGATGACTTCTCAAAAAAGTCGAGGACAGCAGCAAGGATCAACGCAGAGAAATCCTTGGTAGCTGAGACACAACTGCGGGCACCTCATCTTGATCTGACACGTTGAGCCTGGTCATCGATGGCAGTACCTTGACCCACTCGCCACAGCACAGATACTCTATTTCAGTCGGCATAGGCTGGCATATTCCCCTACACTCACACCACCAGTTCATGTCGGCTCTCCTCACGTCCTCAGGCTATTGAGCGATCGCAACCTCCTCCTCCTGTCGTTCTATTTCCAAAGCATGCAGCTCCTCTTCTGAAAACTCTGGTTCGTAGAGGTATGGTTCTGGATCTTGACTGTCTGAGAAGTCATCCTCTTCGTCTCTCACAAAATCGTCTCTCATGTTTATCGCCATTCACTATGTCTACTGTAGGAAAAATAGCCAGCTAATATTCACGCCGGTATGTTGATGGAAGTTGGGGGATTTCAGGTGTTGCGTGATATCTCTGCGCCCAAGTAGCAGTGCTTCGCCTGTGTTTCCCCCCAATATAGTCCCAAGTCAATATCTGCCTAGGAAATCGCCTAGTCTTAATCTGCATTGCTATTTGTACTCGTTGTGAATACGCAGGCCACAAGAAGTAATTGAGTTTTTTTTAATCACTTTTACTCACAACATGCTATCCGGCAACAAAGGGTTCCATTTATTATGCTACGCTAAGCTAACGGCGGCACTGCCAGACTAAGACAATGCATGCACTGGGACAGAAATGCGTTTGCCTACTTATCTAAATATAGGGGAGAAATATAGAAAATATACAGGGAGTTTCTCTGCTGTTTAAGCTACACAGGAATGTATTGTAAAATAATAAAGCTTAAAGGGGACATATCATGCTTTTAAATCATTCCTTTTTACATATAAATCGTACATTTGTGGTCTATATAAAGCGGAACTGCAATACTTGGGTCTGAATTCCTCATTATTATAGCTCCACAGGCCCCTTTTTTACCCCTTTTCTGATATGCGTCTGAGAGCAACTCGTTTTGGTGCGGTCTCTTTAAATGCAAAAGAGACACTTCATACCCCGTCCCCTCTCCAGGCTGCAGAGGTGACACTCGGTTCAACTCCACCCTGTTCGGCCATTTTTGTAGTTTAATAGTAGAGATTTAGGATTATCTAGCGGCACAGAAACTTTTTATTCACAGGTTATTAACAAAATGTCAACAACGGACGACTTGTCCTTTGCGATACATCCATATGAAGATGTTGTTCTGCAGGTTCGTCGTCTTCATTTTCATCTCGCTCCGAGCCAGAGTTGGACCCGGAGCGAGATGAAAATGAAGACGACGAACCTGCAGAACAACGTCTTCATATGGATGTATCGCAATGGTGTGTTACTGTATTTACAGTAACTTCTCAATCCATGCCCACTACTACAATACTGCATGTTTTACAACGACTATTTAACAAAATAAAAGTTGCTGATAACTTCTGGATGTGAAATACAAATAGTGAGTAAATGTGTTTGTGGTACAGACGCGGATCAGTTGCACACTGCAAACGCAGCATATGTGAAAGCACTATAGCGCGTGCTGCTCCTGTACCGCATACGGAGTATGTGTGAAACGGGCGTAATACTGCTACAGACGTGTAATTAAAAATATTATTGTTAAAAAACGTCATAGAGAATAGAAAAATCCGAACAGGTTGCAAAATATGTCCAAAACAGAATATAAAGATATCAAAGAAGCACCTGAAGAGACTAATTTAAACTTTTCTGTACTTATAATCATTCCAAATATACAACAAAATGCATTTAAGGGCTAAAAAAGTGGATTTAGCATGATATGTCCCCTTTAAATGATTTGAATGTAATGGATTATGAGGTAATTATGTACCGTCCCTGTAGGTGCATTCAGAATCAGATGTTTTGCTTTTATCAACATAAAAGTACATGCAGCATCAAGTTTGAGACTTAGAGCAAATTCTGACAACACCGATCTCAAAATTAATGTATTTTTTCCCCCTTTGTGCTTGCAGGTTCATTCTGAGAATCAACCCTGATGGCACCAAACACTAAAGGCACAGAGCAGATGGAAATCTGGAAGGATCCAAAAAAGCATCCGCCTGAACCCCTCAGTGTTTCTCATCAGAGAGCTTGTCAACTTTGACTGGCAAAATTACTGAAATATAACACAGACTGACTTTTACTGTATTTAATTTTTTTAAGGCCTGTTTTGGTTTTCAGTGTGTGTACGTTTTTGCCATGCTACAGATACAAATGGTCTGCAGGAGATTAGTTCAATGGACTTTGGTGATTTTGCCTTTTTTTTCCCAGCTATTGAGGTCAAGATTTGTAATTTGTACTTCTAAAAACAAAATGTTTAATGATTAAAAAGAATATTATAAGGACAAATGTTCATGTGTTGTTGTAATTTTTGGGAGTGGGGTAAACATGTAAAAACAAAAAAAAAAACAAAAAAAAAACTCCATACTAATACTGTAAATGAAAATACGGTAATATTACTGTAAATCCAAATACAGTAAATGGTTGTATACTGTAAGTGAAAATACAGTAAAGGTACAGTATACTGTAAGTGAAAATACAGTAAAGGTCCAGTATACTGTAAGTGAAAATACAGTAATAATACTGTAATACATTTTACAGTAAATTACTGGCATCCAGCTGCCAGTAAGTTACTGTAAAATTTACAGCAATCTCTTTACAGTGTACTGTATGCATTGGAAGTCTGTGCGTGTGTACACACTGGGGTCCAAAAAGCCTGAGACCACAAAATCTTACATTCAAAATCGATACAAACGCTATGGCGTAAACTGAACAAGAAATATTTCATATTCTGCAATATTTCTAAGTCCCTATCAATATTTCTAAGTCCCTTTGCTTCAAAGAAGCAAATTTGTGACATTGACCATGTGAACTCATTTGTACAGGTCTGATGCACTAAACGTCATAGGACCTGGTCTACAGCTCTGGTTCAGATGACAGAAGAGGAAAAGGAGGCCAGTTGTTTTGGGGCTGAGCGGAGACAGTGCACAGTAAATAATGAATGACTAAGGCACAGATCTCTCAGCCCCCATCACCTTTGTCATTACCTCATAGCCTTACACAGAAAACACAAGCGCAAGCTCACTGATGCATATTTTTACCCAGCGAATCCCCAGCACTCCAAACATCACTTGCTTCCAGAGACCTACTTGACCCAGAGAGCAGCTCTTCATCATCAAAAATGCAGCGTGAGTCATGTAGCAATTTACAGGGGTGACGACAGACTCTTGTTAAAGTCCTTAAAAGGGCCAAAATCACAAACAAACACACAGACGTTGTAAGAACCATTTCAGTCAGACTGCGAGTGAGGGGCAAATATTTGAGATACGAAAAACCTAGAACTATGGCGACGCCACCATAAAGAGTCTGAGAAGACTAGAAGAAACAAACCTAAAAGGTTGAATAAATGGGAAGAAATCACAGCTTTCTGAACCTCTCAATAGCAATGATTTGGGTTTTATAAGACATCGATTTATGAAAAAAAAAAAGTTTATATATATATATAAAATATCAGTTGAAGTAATTTCAGATATATATAAAATTGAGGTTCATGCAATGCAGAATTGTGCATATAACAATCTGGAAAGAGTATCAAATTATAATTCGCTTTAACAATAGAGAAATATACCTGTGCATCCATTACTGGCATCAAATTTGACAAGAGGTGAAGGTACCAAGCAGTAATTGGGGACAAAGGCACTTACCTCACTGATGCCCACCTCTGAATCCTTCCTGAGGAACAGCGAAATAACAGGAGATGTTAAACTCAGGGATATAATGATCCGTCACCTGTTCGGTCCTCGCCAGACCACCTCTGACTCGACTCCCCCTCTGCCAGCTGTACAAGTGGGCTCTCTCATACCCGGTCCCCTGATATAGACACACAGAGAGGTGAAAGAAAGGAGGCGTGGTTCCATAGCAGATAAATAAAAGAGGGCGGGAGGGAAAGAAGTCCCTTAATCTACAATTCAATATCGTGCACTCCCCTCTCTTATTGTCTTTCTTTCCCTCTCTCACACAGTTACTCTTTCCCTCATGCATATTAACACGTCCCTGTTTTCCCTTATTCTCCCACACACATGGGGGAAACTCTATCACTCTCTCTATCTCTCTTTTGCTCGCCGCAAACTCTGTTTTTCCACTTTTTCTGGGCTCTCTGAGCCGGTATTCATCCGGCAGCAGTGTGACTGAATCAGGGCAGCTCTGGCCATCTGTTGGAGCCTCAGAGCTTCACCTATTCACATGGGTTCTAAAGCTGCGGGTCTGGCAGCGGGGAGAGAAAAGAAGGGGTGGGGATAAGGGATCAATCTTGGAGCAGGAGGGCAGGGGAATGGATCGCTGGGTACAGACTACAGAGAGAGTATTTATTAGGCTGGCAACTATCAGAAGCACTGGAGAGCATAGGGCTGTTAACAGGGGCACGGACAAACTGCAAAGTTAAGTGCTTCAAAAAACAACCCTGCCCCCCCCCCAAAAAAGTATGGGACGCAATCAGATGCATACAGATGAATTTCGGAGGGTAATTAAATGAATAATAAAATTATTTAAATATTAATGTATTTAAAATGTATCCTAAAAAAACAATATAAGGAGTCAGCATTTGCAGTAGTCAAGTAAACTAGAATAGAACAGACACAACTGAAGTGAAAAAAGACACTTATAAAGTATTTTATGGTTTAGTCAAGTTCTCACAGAAGAGGTGTGGCTTCAATAATTAAGTATGAATTAAATTAACTGGATATTGCTAACCTTTTTTACCATTATAACATTCAATATCTTGAACAGTACTTCAAACTGTGTAGCATATTAAGAAGATATGTGTAATGTTACTTTTCTAATCTTGTTGGATGATAAAACAACTTTTAGTAAATCTCATATTGGAACTATAATGTGTGAGACATGGATTGGGCTCTTTTGATTTGGACCCGTAGAAACTGCTTAGCAAGAGTGCAAAAGTGCCCGCCCACTTTTTCTGTGGCATTGGTTCCGGTATTATTTTCCCCATTAATTTCTCCCATAGGGATTTTTTAAAAGTCATTTAAGAGTTATTAGCCATGAACAAAACCAAACAGCTACGAGGTGATTTCTCAACATTACAAACTTTAATTCGAAGCAAGAAAATATTTGAAAATCAGACAAGACTATAGGCTACTTAATGGCATTAATGAGGGAAAGAATAATCAGTATTGTGAATGACATTTTTAATCAAAATTATGGAGAAATATACAACTGAGAAATAACTGGATAAATATACAACTGGGCACAACTGAGCTCCTCTGGCATTTTTTTTTTTTTTTTTTTTTGGCGAATCATGGATGGAGTGTTTAGCTTGGAACTCTGCTGTTAAACAGGATTACCTTTTTTCTTTTCTTTTTTTTATGAAAATAATGTGGGCTCATAGTTGAAACAATATACCACCAACTAACAACTTCATAGCTTTGTCTAAAACAATTAGCAAGTTATCATTAACTTTTCATTAACCTTAATTCCCCTAAATTGGAGAAAATGAATGGGATTCTTACTTCCGGAACCCGACTGTTGCACTGTAAACACTAATGCTCAAAATAATTCATTTGTTTGAGGGCAAACTTAAACTAAACAAATAGGTTAAATCAAATGAACTTTTTATGAGTATTTATAAATGTCTTTCTCTTGAGTTCACAAATCGACACATTTTAATTCATCTGAATTGTTTCATTGTTTTGAGTTTTACGAACTTGTTTCTTTTAATCTAGACAAACTTAAATTGAATTGAAACTGGGCTGGGAGTCCCATGCTTTGCCATAACACACGAAATGGAGCGCAAATGCTAAAATTAAGTGTTATATAATATTTTTTGTGCAATATTAATATTAAGTGGGAGATTTTGTGTTTAATGCTTTGCTATGCTTATTTAGAAGAGTTTCTGTTATATGTTTTTTTTAGGGGTTATCATGGTGACGAGTGAAGCATGGGCTTGGTTTGAAAACAGAAACAGTATGTTAAACGTTCTATATATTGCCATACTCATTCAGCAATTGATATGTTAAGCTGCATTGTGTTACCAATTAGCAAGTTAGCATTTACTAAATTAGGTAACCAAGTTTTTTTCCCACTGCTAAAAATATTTAAGTTGAGATTATGTGATAATTTTGTTAAAAGTAACAATTAGCTTAATTTAAAGTTGGGAGCAATTCAAATGTTTGAGTACACTGTAGTACTCAATGTTTGATGTAGATCATTACCTCAAATTATTTGAGTTTTTCCAACTTATTTGTGTTTACAGAACCCCCAAGCAGCCACCCAGAACACTTTTCCAAATACATAACAGAATAAAGAACACTCAGAACACCTTAGCAACTGTGTAGCAATGCCCTGGTAACCACCCAACATTGTGTCTTTAGCACAAAGAAAGAAAACATCTAGTCTGTTTGCGACAATCTCAATTTTATGCCCATGTCAATTTCCAAACACGTTTTGAAAAAGAAACTTCTAATCCTGCTGTTCATCAGAGTCACGTTACATCAAACGATAAACAAAACACCAGTAGAAACCACAAACTTGACTGCTCACCCATCCAGTGCAGGCGTCTCTTACATCTGAGTGATAATGTCACCCACGTGCATATTGGTTCACTGGCAGCTGTCATTTCTCGCAATGAAAGTGCCAGTGTCACGTATCCTGCTCCCTCAGGAGCCTCGCAAAGAAATCAGTCACTGTCTCTGGAACGCTCACATGATGGATGCCTCTGTTTATTTGCGTTCGCAGGTTATTTATTTGCACAGAGGCACAAACGATCAGAGGAAGAGGACATCTAATCACTCATCCACCCCCTTCCACACTGTATATCTCAGGAGCTGCAGGCAGCGTCTCTAATGAAAATGAAACTAACACAGTCAAACTAAAGTTTTCTCTCAATTTTAAGGGAAAATTAACATCAAACTGACTAAACGACATTTGATTCATAATAAATAAGGAGTGTTTGTAAGGCCTCCATTTTGATCAAGCATCAATGATAGGCTACAACTAACTGCTCTTCAGTCTTTTTGTAATAGTTATTTTGATCAGAAAGAAAAAAAGATTCCGATTGGTTTACTTCAATTTGAATCTGTCCAAATGCATGCGATTTCAATGTCCAAGCTGTAAAAGCTAAACAGGTGATAGAAATCATAACTCAGAAACTAATTGTCACTTTTGATCATGGACATATTTGATGGACTCAATAGTCAGTGACATGAGCAGCTGGAACAATGTTGCTCTAAAGAGATGACATGTGCACGCACACACACATCTCATCACTAAATGGAAAGACATGATTTATTAATGCATGTTCTCTCAGGAGGAATGAGATGTCTGGATTCAGATCCGGTGAGATTTTGGCCCGTCTCACCATGGAGATGGAGATTGTGAACAAGTGTCACTGATGTCATTCCTCATGAGGACACATTCTGTTGAACTTTTTTCCAAAGCAGTCCTCAATAACCAGATTTCACACAAAAATGTACACTACCAGCTTGGCTAAAATGACAAATATTTCACGCACACATGGTAAGTTGTAAGTTGGACCAGATAAAGGAAAAGCAGGCCCAGAACTCAAAAATAGTAATAAAAAAACAATAAGGTGTGTTCAAACTTAGTATACGTTTACTAGTAGTAAACGACAATAAATACCAAAGTATGCCAATGTATTCAAAACTTATACGAAACAACATAGATAAAAACAGTTCCACCTGCATTTTGAACAATTGGCCTACATCTAAAAGCCACGTTTAGTTCCCGTGGGCACGGTTGTTTGCTCGGGCAAATAAATAAGGCAGAATAATGTTTACTCTGATTTTCTAAAAAGGACGGCTATGTTCCATCCTGCTGGGCCATTGTGCCTGGCAAGGACTCCACATTGAAATGAATGCGTTTCTCTATGCAAGTTGTTCCTCACTGATAAAAACGTCTGCTGTCAGCTCCGGTTTGAGAAAGAGAAGACTTTGTGCAAATTAGACCAACCCCTCTCTACCTCTGAAAGCAGTCCATTCTCTATGGGCATTTTATTTTGTTCAGGCCTGAATCCCTCCTCCATCACCCCACATTGCCTCTTCAAAACTGCTCCTCTTTTATTCCTGACGGCTCAAAGAGCATCTCTATCAATCGGTCGATGCCCTTGTGATCACCATGGCTACCTTAGGAAAGGAGCTCCCCGTTACAATGGATTTGAATGGTGGTGTCTTAAATATTGAGAGACAACATAGACGTTTGAGTGGCATGCGGATTTACTACTACTCGTGCATTCCTCTTATGGCACAGCAGTAAACTCATCCTGATTTAAGGTTAACCCAATTAAATTTAAAGGAATAATCCAGGGTTCAGTACAAGACATAATCGACAATATACTTTTTTTTCTCTTTAAAACAAAGAAAAAACTTAATTACAGTTAGCGTGGAAATGAATGGGGCTGATGCATAAACGTTAAAATAGTATAACAAGACATTATTCATGTTACCATGATTTTAGCAGAGAAAAAAATTATCTTAATAAATACTGTCTGTGTATAGATGTTCGATTTTGACAGCAGAATTGCATAAATGCTCTAATAGCTCAAATAATACAGATATTTTAACAGAAAAAAATGAGTGTGCTGTAAATGATCACATTTCTTCTTTTAAAGCCTCCAAAAAATGTCCCAATTCACTTCCATTATAAGTGCCTCATTGTAACCTTGATCTCTGCTTTAAAAAAAAAAGCCAAATTTATTTCTTCTAATCACCATGGTCACAAAATTTGTCAGTTCGGTTGAAGATGTTTTGAACCTGGAATTTTCCTTTTTTTTTTTATTCCTAATTTAAAGGCAAAATTCCTGCAAGCCTGCATGACACAGAAGTGAATGCAGTCACTTTGAAAAGTTGTGTTTCAGAAGACTAGAGTAGTGCACTGCAAGACCTCATTAAATGCGCAGCACCACCAAACATCTGAGGATCATTAACACCAACCGTGATAATGTCTATTGTACATCATGCTGTCATGTCTAATGTATTCCGTCTTATTTATTTATTCCGCTTGCTCCTGTTCACACAACAGACTCTGATTATTCACATAAATAGTTAATATGACATTTATGAACTGCCATTTATTCCATGCAATTGCCTGCAAGCCTCACATTTGTAGAAATGATCTGTAATTCTCCCCAGCATAAGTGAAGGACAGAACAGAAGAGTGATGAAAACTGGGAGAATATTTAAAAGGCAAGATTGATAGCATTCGCTGGTTAAATTATAATAATTCAGAGATGTCAAAGTTTCACTGTTAGAAGTCTAAAAAAAGAAGCTAGTTGACACCATCTACTGAAGAACAATAAAAGAATAAGACACCTGATGTTTTCTGATTATTATTATTGGGCAAAAATTATACATGGATGATGCTTCACTTTGGAGAGCTTCACTTAGGAGTAAATTTGACAAAATAAAACTTGAATTTAGAAAACATGTTGTTCTGAATTAAAATAACATAAATAAATATATATTTAGTTATACGTTGATAACATCAAGTTTTTCCAAAAACTTAATTGTTCTGTGAAATTATTGGCATGATGGTAATGAAAGCATTTTGGGGAATTTGTTACACATTTTTTTTTACAAATTGTACACAAACACCAAATGATGTGAAAATATTTCCTTAGTTTAGTTTTACTATTAAGAAAAGTTACAAAGGCTGAATAAGGGGAAAGCCAAAATAGTGAATTAAACTACACTACATTTAAATGTAGTAATTAAAGAGACACAAAAAGATATTATAATATATCCTTCAAAACTAGAATGAAAACTTTAAAAAAAATTATACAATCATCTAAGGGGCAAGAAAAGTTATTTTAATTGATACATAACCGCTGAATTCAGTTTAAAACAGTGATACTATGCAGGTCAGGAAATAACAAGAGCTAGTTAGTGTGTATCTGGTGGTAAAGCATAAGGCCTCAAATGAGAAAACCTGTAACTTAAAGTCTCTTTGATTGCCTGTTACTTTGCAATGATTATCACAGATGAATAGATAGGACTACTAGGATTGTTGCATTAGCATCTACACATCATTCTCTAAGCATTCACCTATAATTTAAAATTCCACATGCATTCCCTATTTCTCATTCAGACACACCACATCTTCAGCAACAGAGAAAGATTTTGAGTCTTTCACCAAACATCTTGAGTGCCTGGCCAGAGCTTGTTCACTGCTCTTGTATACAACCAAGAATGCTACGCTCCCACAGTGCCTTCAAAAGCCCTGAATTAATAATCACAGCACTTTTTAGGTACTATGTAGATTAGCAACCAGTCATGTTCGCTGCCTTAAATTATTAATGAGCTGTTTGCACCACAAGTTGACCTTCCTTCGTTTGTTGTTGCTCTCCAAACAGACGTGCATGCAAGCAGGACGAAGCAGTGTGGAGTGAAGCACCAGGGCTTTTTATAAGATACATGCTTTTACTAAATGAGAAGGTTAGGAGCGAAAATAAAACCGAATTGCAAAGGTCAAGCCAAACCCCTTGGACTTTTGAATGTTGAGGCAAAAGGTCAAAGAACATGACTCTCATAAAGGGACATCAACCAGCAAGGCTGAAAAGACACCGGTGAGAACTACTAAATGACATGAAACACAAGAAAAAACAATGAAAACAGCAGGTTATATGCCCAATTTTCAAAGGAAAACATTTGTATGCTAGCAGAAAGTTTTTTGTCCAACAACATGAAAGAAATCGAAACAAACTAAACACACTGAATTTCCTCTCCTCAATAACAAGTTAACACATTTGTTAATCTATTTCTTCATTTAACAACATAATTGCCACCCTATGAGGAAGTTATTCTCAATTATAGAAGCACTTCCCACAACTCAAAATCAATATTTTGCATAGTAAAAGTAACACCTGCCTTGGTGTTGGTGGACAACAACAAAAAATTTATCATTACAGAACTCTAAAGTATTCCCCCCTCCAAACTACTTCTAGTTGCGTCATTATAATGTTGGAAGTTCAAATATTTATATTTGTATGGCGGCCAATACAAATATAGTAATAATTCTGAAGCAGTGGCGAGTGCGACATGTAAAAGATTAGGGAAGAACAAAAAGTGTAACCGACAAAACTCAGAAATGTGAGTTACAAATATCAAGAACATAGATTGTTAAAGTCACATAAAATGCCTTACAAGTCACAACAGATGCACTTAACCGCGCGTACCCGCTCCTACGCCCGCCGTGTTTTTAAATCACGAGCGCTGTCAATCACGAACATCACCGTTTCAATTATTGGCCAGTTGAAAAGCCCATTTTAGAGTTCGCCCAATCAGCATAAAGAAGGCCGGAAGAAGCGAGTGGTACTGCAGAGTCAAATGATGGCTATCTCTTCTTCTATAGACGTATAATGGGTGGAGGGGAGTTGTTGTGGGTAGGGTGTGGAGGGTGGAGGGTGGAGGAGCGAGTTTGAAGAACCCTGGTTTAGGGTGTGGTTGGATATTCTAGCTCCATCAAATAGACCCATACATACGCACCTCCTCGCTGGACGTCTAGCGAGGTCTGCGAGGGGGAGCGAGACGTAACCTCCACGGTTCACCCATTTGTTTCGCAGTGAGCAGCCTCCAGACGGGACAAAAAAAAATTGTTTAAAGCCCTTGTCCAATGAACAATGACCGTTGCATATTTAATAAACTAATATCATATCTGTATTTGATGTGTTCTTCTAAAAATGGGCAAAATAACTTTTAGCATATAAATATAAAATTATCCCAATATATTTATGATTCATCTTTTTCTACACTGAAACATTTTTCTCTCTAGAACCATCTAGATTATAGCAATTTACTGGTCACAAATGATTGAAACAAAATGGCTATTTAAAAAAGTTTTTTTTAAATATCAAGTGTCAGACTGAACACGCCAAAAACGTAATTGAAATATTAATCTGACGTCAGACTCAGAATGTTGCTTTTGCAATTTAGATTCGTTTTTTTTTTTTTTTACTTCTTTCTTTAAATTACATTTCTGCCAATGTATCCCGCATTTGCTCTCCGTATCGGCTTATTTGGAGACATTTAAAATTAAATCTACTTTTCAACTCGACACTTGCCGTGCACCACTATGAATCTATACTTACCTCTAGTGGCCAAAATTACTAACTTTTTTATTTGATTATTTTACTCAATGGACGAACTTTGAAATGGAAGTCTAATTTAGACAAGCAATTACCTTATTAAAACAATAATATGGTAAATATCTATGTGCTTTTCACAGAGTAATAACTAGTTTATTTCCTATGTTTCTAAATTTGTTCATATATCCACCAGAAGAGACAACTCCGTCCATCCATCACCTTTTTCTCTGCTGCATTTGAACAAAACTGCTAATATTCACTGTAGAGAAATCCTTAAAGTACAACACAGTATAACATCTTGAAATTAGGAAGTTGTACTAGAAAATAAATAGCTACATCAAATAGTAAACTGTGAAGGAACAAGCTTTGCAAGAGAGGGTTTGGCATAAACCAGTCAATAAAAAAACCCACTATGCTATTGTCAAAGCCCATGAAAAGTTTACATTAAGGCAAACAATCAGTACATGGGCATGTATTAAACTCTCTGTGCGCGCGCGCGCACGCGCGCACACACACACACACACACACACACACACACACACAAGGGCTCAACATGAAAAACCTAGCATGACAAACAGTATACCTATAGATTCATCAAACATTTACAGCTCTATCAGGGACAAAATGAGGTCACAGAAACCAAAAACACCGAAAATATGGATGAGAAAACAGGTCTGAGTTTGATTTCCTTTAGACTTAAATAGGGTGACCCAGAGGCCAATGACAAGGCTGAGAATAGCAAAAGGCATACACAATAAAAGGGACAATAGTGTTTGCCCTTTATATTCTTTTTGTCAGAGTCATTCGTGGTTGATGGCATGCTTTGTTGATGAATGAGGTCCTCACTGTAACTTCAGTGTCTCAGTTGAGTTCATGGAATAAGAAAAGGCCTTGAGTTAAAGGGCTTTTCATTGGTACTGTCTATAGTCTCCGAATGACGAAGCAGGCATGGGAGCAGGCTCTTCTGCAAACTGTGGGCCTGTAGAGAAAAGATTATGTTGGTTGATTTGAATTTATATATTACTTTTTAATTTTTGCATTTAAAAATCCATTTTATTCAGTCTCAAAGGATGACTTGCCACACTTACCAGTTGGGAATTGTGCTGAGGCGAACCTTGTGAGCAGAATTCCTGCACCTTCTATTAATGCAAGCAGTATACCTCCCATTGCAGCAGAGCCAAACATGGCCACTGGTCCATCTGTGATGAGACAAGAAATTAATATCACAAGTAAATACAAGTTATCTTTTTAAATAAATAAATATAAAAAGAAGAATATTAAGAGAATGCACTTGAAATATTTATAAACTGGCAAGGAATTAGAACTTGCATAGACGTTACCATATCATTAACGATATTAGTTTGAGATTTGACTTACTTCTTGCAGCTAAAATGGCTCCTGTCATGGCTCCACTTGTGATTGAGTTCCAGGGGTCTTCTTTGCCCCTCACCTTCACCAGCCCACAATCGATCATGGAGAAGAGGCCACCCCACACCGCAAAGCTTCCTAATTATGAACCAACATTTGTATTTTGTATCTTTCAAAGTAAATACATAAATTATTAGCCAATTACATTGTCTACATCACACACGATTTCTGTCCCTCCATTGACTGGTACGCAACTACCACTTGGATGCTTCAAAAAGTTCATAAAGAAATGGTAAAACTAATCCATATGAATTGAGTGGCTTAGTCCACATTTTCTGAAGAGACACGATCGCTTTATATGATGAACAGATTTAAATTGAGGCTTTTAATCACATATAAACATTCATCAACTCACACATCAGTTGTGATAAACAGAAGCTCAAGCATGTTCAATGAGATTCGTTTTAGTGTGTTACGCAGCACGGTTGAGGCTCCGCAAGAACCAATGAGGTTTGTTGTCACGCAGCAAGTAGGTTCGGTTGAGCTTCTGTTTATGTCCGCTGATTAATGCTTATATGTGAAAAAAGCCTAAATTTAATCTGTTCATCATAAAAAGCGATTGAGTCTCTTCAGAAAATTTGGACTAAACCAAAGAGATTTTACAATCTCTTTATTAACTTTTTTAAGCGTCAAAGTAATAGTTGCATAACTGTGTTAAAAATATCTTTGAGTTGCAAAAAACATAATTTGTGTTCCGAAGATGAATTAAAGTCTTACAGGTATGGAACGACACAAGGGTGAGAAAATGATTACAGAATTTTCATTTTTAGGAACTAACCCTTTAATTTGAACAAACACTGTAAAAAAGTATTTTTTTTAATCAGCTATTAGAATGATTTCTGAAAGATCATGTGATGCTAAAGACTGGAGTAATGGCTGCTGAAAATGTTCTAAATGTATTAAAATAAAAAATAACATTTCACAATATTAATATTTTTAATGTATTTCTGATCAAATGAATGCACTCCATTCAAAAGCATTAAAAAAAAATCTTAACCCCAAACTTTTTACCTATAGTGTCTCACTCGGATTACATGTGACAAATAACCTTTGAACCCTTAAACATTACCTCCTAGTTGTGGAGCTCTGGTCTTTATGGCTGTCAAGCTACCCCTCATTCTGTGATTCATTCCCTAAAAAGATGAAAAACAAAAACACCAATGACATCTTAACATTGGGCCCAAAAGTACTACAGGCCCTTAACTTTAAGTAAAACAACACTGCTTTAACAGCAGCACAGATAATTACTCACAGAGGGAGAGTTTCTAAAGCCTTTGACGGCCTGAAAGATCCCTCCACCGATGGCCCCCATGGTGAAAGCCCCCCCACAGTCATCCACTATCCTCCAAGGGCTGAGAAACAACAACAACAGTATGATTATGAGAACACTAATAGTGCATAAAGATCATCTCTGCTACTAACAACCCTTGCAAAAAGTACTCTGGTAATTTTTTTTTTTTTAATGGTCTCTAAAAATATTTTAATCCACTTTTGGGTTACACTTTATTTTAAGGTGCCCTTATTACAGAGTATTGATACAAATAAGTACTAAGTAATATTAATATAATAATTAATAGCATGCAATTACTGTATAATTAGGGTTACATTTTGGTTTAGGGTTAGATCAGATGCTTGGTAAATACTTGTAAGAACAAGGACACTACAAAATAGTGTTAACCACATCGTTAGGGGAAATCCTACTCGAGAAAGTATCCATAATGTCGCCCAATAAACGAAACAGAAAACGGGTATGATATATAAATGTGACACATTTCTATAACGTTAGTAGGCTAAGTTATATGCTTTCACGTCGTATTGCTAGCTAAGTTATCTAACATTACAGATCCTACTAACAGTATGTTGATATAAATAATAGCCTATATATTATGTGTAGTAGTTTAATAGATTAAACATTTAAACAATATGTTATTATTAAAAATAACGTAGAAACAAAATCAACCGATCACCGGCAGAACAAGGTCATGTGCGGGACTGACAGCAAGAAGCCTTTACTGAAGGACATCGTGTTAACTAACATCCAGTAAACCGACCATATCACAACAATTCGAGCGTCAAACAGCCTGACAGTTAATCAGACCGTATAATAATAAATAACATTTTAACTGTTATGATAATAACAAATATAAATGTTCGAAATGCATAAAATAAAAAGTTGTTTGAACTTGTCGGCTCACCAAGGCTCCCTCGCGTACTCCTCCATTTTGTTCTTTTCCTCTTCCCACTGACGTAACAAAACACGTGCTGTTGCAGTGAGTGACGTAGTTATTCGCGTGGTCCTTTGCTGTCTTCTTCTTTGTGATTGTTAAATTGCTAGAGGCCCCTCTAGTGGCAGTATTCACACAAATTACCAACCATTTACAGTGAGATAATATGCAGATAATATGCATTTGGTCCCACAAATGGGTAACTGAATTTCGTCCACCATAGTTTGCGAGGCCCCATCTTGTTGCCCCCACACATTGTTTTTACTAGGGACTAAACAAAATAGACAATTGCATCTTATAATATTGCTTTTGAATTTAGCTAACTTTAAAATTTAAAGTGGGTATTGCGATATCAGGCATAATTCTGATATAAAATATAATTTAGACTATAAGCCTACCATTTTGAAAAATGAAAGTTGTCAAGTGGCTAATAAAACTGTTATTTATGGTAGAGCCTCTTCGTTGCGCCTAGAGGACATGGGGCTGCATTAAAAGTTAGTTGATGATTCTGCGGTAAAGCATAATTAAAAAATCTCTCTCTCCTTCATGTCGCCTCTATGTTATTGCTCTGAGTCCGACACTCGGTTGGCTATGTTTCCATTATTAGGAAGGGGAAAGGAATGAGATTCAGTCTGAGCCTGCATTGAGAAATGACCAAATATAGACATTTCAGCAGTCCTGAGGGTTAGTCAGGGGCAATCAAAATATAAACAAGCTTGCTTCGATTCCAATCAACGTTCAGACTTCAGTTTCAGAAGAACATTTCTGAAGAGCTATGAAAAAGATGAACAACAGACTATTGAGTGATTAGGCTACCTCTAGCTCCAGTGGTGATTCCTATATATCCCACCAGTAATCTATGCATTGCAATATGCACCTGCCACTTATCTGAAGATAATAATTGCCTAAGAAAAGAGCGAAAAGCTTTTGAGCTTTAAACCTGTGACCAGGTTGAATGTAATTTGTAATGTTACATCACAAGTGGTGTTGTCTTTTGTTTCTCATTGTCCTATAGCCCTGTGTATAGTTCTTTATTCTAGTGACCAAATGAGCTAAGCAGAATTACGTGGCATTAGCAACAATGCATTAGATCACTGTTTTTTTTTTTCATGGCCAAGAAACTCATTGTAGTTCTGGAAGCGTGCTACAGTCCTTTATAGGATCTGCGTGATCATGTGAAGAGCTATCACTAACACTAGAACCATTCATTCTATCTATGGTTTTGAACTGGACTCTAAAGCTTTTACAGCATTTTTTTATCCTCACAAAATGACTCAGAAGGTTAGATTGGAGTAAATTAAAAGATAGGCTACTTAGTATTGCCTTATGTTTACTATTGCATTAATTTATGTGACTCTAACAATGTTGATAGTTATGGATAGTTCATCCAAGAAAATTCTGTCAATTACTCATGTCCTTTCAAAACTGTATGACTTTCACTTTTGTAGACAAACTCACTAAAGGGTGAAGTATGCCTTTAAGGAGTTTGTATAAACCAATGTTTTTATTTAAACTAAAACACTAAAACTATTAATGATTGTTCTCAGTAATTGAAAAAAAAAAGACTGAAATAAAATACTATATAAATATTGGAAGAAAAGTTTACATTTATAAATAAGTTGCAGTTCCAATTATTACTAAAAATAAAACTGAAATAAAAATAAACTAAAAGGTAAAAATAAAAAAAATTATAAAAATGGCAAAGCACATAAAAATAACTAAAATTAAAATGAATACTAAAACAACTGTTTTCTGACATTATTCTGACAATGACCTGAAAATAATCAAATAAAATCACATGACCCAGGTGTTTTTGTTGGAGCAATCATATCTTTATCATGCAGATTCCTCCAAAAACAATTTTCTACATAACACAAATGGAATTACTGGATTGTCACAACTGAAACCTGATATAAGAATAATTTTATTCAATACAGCTTATTTTCAATGAGCATAACATTCTGCTCTAACTTCCATTAAGTGTGCTCTTGAAGAGAATGCTTACATTCCCAAATTAAAATTTCTCTAAATTTTTTAATGTTGTTTGATAAATTACAGATCGATGGTAAAAAAAAAAGACACTTAACAGTGATTAAAATTTATATAGCTATACTCAATGGATTACATACGTTTTAAGAAAATTTCAGATAAAACATTTTTTTTTTTGTAGTTTGTATGTTTACGCAGCCATATTCACATAGATCTGATTATTCATCACTTTCTCCTAAATACTGTAGAATCTGTACCATGGAAACAATACCTGTTTTATGTGATTTTTAAAATTAGAATCCCACCTTTAATCTCTGATCAGCAAGAGCTTTTACTATACCCAAACCCAAAATACTAGGATAAAATCCAGGTGATTGTTTTATTTCTTACATAGTTCAATTCAGTCAGATGTAAGAACATCCAATATTACTGCTGAAACAAACATCTACTCAACATCCACATACATACTGTACCAAACACACACTAGTAAATCTATCATATGAAATTATTCATTTAGTGCAAATGACAAGCAAGGCATCAAGTTCTCTGCAGTTCCATAGGCCATCGAAGCATCCAAGCACCCATGACTGCACCACATTTCCGTTTCTTTAAATCGTCCAGTGTATTTTGTGCAAAGACTCCTGGGCAGAAGCTGTGCATTCAATGGAATAATCGCCATCTATACGAACCTATACCTGTCTTCCATACTGTAGGGCAGCAGTAACGACTCTGTATGGAAGATTCTGAGTGTTGATCTTCTCAAGGTCTGTGAGATGTCTGTCCTTTCATGCCTGTCTTTTTTCTTCATTCATGTTTATCTCTCTGCACTGCCGGCTTACTGCAAGAGCTTTGGTATTGCAACCTGTGAAAAACAATTCATTGTGAGTTCAAACTCTCTCAGGAAAAACAGGAAAACCTCTGAATATGAGGCCCAATGCATCCAATGCATGAAAGTTTCAGGATAATTACAAAAATTTAACTTGCAAGATTGTAAATATAATTTAATTTAATAAAATATAGGCCTATATGTTTTTTTTTTTTATGTAAATGATTTTTTAAATGAATTATTTTATACCTTTTTGAGCTTTTTGATATTGTTGCCTCTAATGGAAGCGAGAAGTTGATCCCTTGTATTTTGAGCTCCTCCTCTTCCTCCACTCCTATCATCAAGCTTCCTCTGTGACACGGGTGTCAGGGAGTTCTTCAGGAAGTCTCCGTCTAGCATTGGAGGTGGAGGGGGTGGTGGTCCTCCAGGCGGTGGAGGTGGCGGAGGTGGTCCACCACCAAGCCCACTGACCCTTTTCTTATGAGTCAACTTGGGGGATGGGGCGGGTGACGGCATAGGAGAAGGTATAGGAGACGGCCTGGGCGAGGCTCTCGGGGAGCCTTTACCAAAGCCGGGTTTTGGAACTTCTAATGAGTCTTTCTTGTCTCCAGCACCTTGGGCTTGAGCCTGCTTCTGTTCCTGCAACCGCTTTTGTCGCTGACGGTCCATATTGCGACTAAGAATACTGGTCATGGTCATACGAGGACCAGCTAACTCAAAGTGGTAGCCTAGTTTCAGAAGAGTTGTGTTTTCTTTTAAGATTTTGGTCATTTCCATCTCAGACTTTCCTCCGATGATGTGTCGCTGGTTGTGGAAGCGTAGCTCAGTGAGTGTAGAGTTGAGCTGGAGGGCATGGATCAGGGCCATGATGCCTTTGCTAGTAAGTAGATTGGAGTCCAAATTGATGCTAGTGATGCTTTTGTTAATGCGTAAGGTCTCTGCAATAGCATAAGCCACATGGTCATCAGCGCGGCAGTTAGCCAAAGAAAACGCTTTGATGTGTGTGTTGTTTTTCAAGGCCTCGGCGAACTGAATTAGTGTTTTGGTTTTTATGACCTCAGAATTGTTCACATTGAGATCAGCCATGCCCGGATCGTTGCGACGAACTTTCTCAAGGTCATCATCAAACATGCTGGCCGACTCATCCTCCTCTTCCTCCTCTTTGGTCTTACTTTTTGAAATGGTGTCTGAGACACAGTTTCCAATGTTCACTTCCTTGATGGGTTCATGAATTTCATTTATGATTTCATTTTGTTTCTGAACATCCTCTCTTTCCTTATCGCTCGCTTTTGCATTATATTCCTGCGGCATCTTCACATTTTCATCGTTCTTTTTAGGTTCTTTCTCTTTATTTTCAGCAAGTCCCCTCAATTCCAACGTGGGGCCCTCTTTTAACTTCTCGCTTGACCTTCTTATTAGTTTTTCATCCTTGTCCTCATCTTTTGTTTTGTCTTCTAGAACCTGATTTTGCTTTTCCTCTAACCTGGGCGGATAACCTTTAGTCTTGTTCTCCTCTCTCTTCCTAAACTCCTCCTTTCTCTCCCTTTCCTTCTCCTCTTTCTCCTTTATCCTAGAAATCATCTCCTTTGCTCTACTTTCCCCAGATTCCCTTTTCCGACTGTCTTCCTTTCTATTTTTCTCTTTACTATCTTCCTTTTTCTCCTGAAGCTTAGAAATTAATTCTTTGGTTTTGTTGCTACTACTTTCTCTCATCTCTCTTCTGTCTTTGAGTTTACTCCCATCATTTAGTTTTTTCGCCTCTACTTTTCTCTCACTCTCCCCATCCTTCTTGGAAAGGACAGATTTGTCATCTTTGGTGCCCTCTGTGACTCTGTGGGTCCTGTCCTCCATTCTATCATCACATTTAGGGAAGGAAGAGGTGGAGGGGGTCCTCTGAAGTCCTCCATCTCTGCTGTCAGACGTGGAGGTATTTTTCTCTTGGCTCAGGCCCATCTTACGCAGGTACTCTTGCTTCCGGCTCTCCTTCTTCGGCTCTCCCTGAGGATCAAATATGTATAAATGATGGACAAATTATGGCGACATATACAATCAAATTTATATTTTTGTTTTGGGGAACCACCTGGAGGAAAACCCAGTGGCTTAGGCCTACATACTAACATGAAAATGTTCAACTAAAGCCACTGCTTTGACACAGATGGTTATATAAAAGCTGTAGTGCATGCACATTGGATGTTTACACTATGCACAGTTGGTTGTTTCACAGTGAAGAAGATGTAAACTAGCACAGTGGCTGAGTGTTTGATTTGTGAGCTGCACTTTTTCACTGGAAAGCTCCAGCCTTGGCAGACTTATCCTTAAAAGGCAGTGAGCAAAGGAGCAATCAACCAAGGAACTTCAACTGGGCCAACATTTCAAGAGACTTTAACATCCAAAGAGAACATCCATTAGGTATCTAGATACATTTCTCCCGCTTGTATTATGTAGCCTATTTAAATTGTAAAGTAAAAAGTAAACATTGCATAGCCTTTTACAGTTAAAGTTTGTACAAGTCTAATTTATAAAAGTTATACAAAATAAGGTGGACATCATGCAAGTGTCATAAAATGATATATAGCCTACATCTACAAACAAAAATATCTGTCAAGCCACATTAGCCTACTTTTATTAATTTATTCTGCCATGTCTTCAAGGTCCTAGCCTACTAAGTATGTTAGGTCAAACTCCAAAATTAACATTTTCATAGACAAACTTTTAAGGTAGGCTACCTAGTGAATATTTTACCTCTGTTGACAGGTTTCTCTGGAAGCGGGATTTGAAATCATCGGTTTGGCTGCTCAATTCTGATTCCTTTTTAACTGGCGCGGTTGGTTTTAAATCCGTTTGGTCCACAACGATTATTTCACTCGGATCTGGATCGGGAACAACAGATACCTCTTTCTGCAGCTCTTCCATTTCTTCGGGTGACAGGTTTGACAGCAAGCTGTCGAGGTCTGGGTCCTCGCTCACCTGTCGCCCGGTTTTAGTGAGTCCCCTCACTTTCCTCCGGGACATAGTTGCGTTCAATAATGACAAAAACTTCTGTTGAATTTGGTGTAGATATCCGTGTATTTTTCAGTTATTTGACCTTTTTCTTTTAAATAATATAAATAATAAAAGAGCTGTCCGATTAGAAAGTGAAGATGAAAAACGAGGAAAAGAGTCAAACTGAAGCCTTTCTGGATGTGAAAGAAACGCGAGGAGCAGCGCGAGACGCGATGGACTGTCAGCGTAAGTTTGTAGTGCTGGACATTCCTTGAAATCCATCGAGCTCATGACCATATTTAGATGGGGGTACATAGTCCTTTAAAGGCAATTGGGAAGGATATGGTTTACTTAAACTCAAAAGCATCCCAGAAACATACTGTTACTTCCTGATAGGAAATCAGGATTCCTGGAGTAGGCTACTGAAAATATTTTTCCAGTGATGTTAAAGAATGTCATAGAAATAGATTGGACACTATAATAGGCTGCTGTGCTATTCCAGGAATCAGTTTAATGTGGTTCAATAGAATATAGGCTATTCATAAATTTGAAATGCTTATGCTTCATCTTAATGGAAGCAAATCGTAAGCCAAGACCACAAATCTGTCACCAATGGTTGCAGCTGAAAAACAAAAGAGCAGGATCTAATAGCAGCAGTGTTTATTACAAACTCAAAATGACAAAATACTCCGGATACTCGTGGATCTAAAGAACACAAACATAACCATTGTATACAGATAAGAGCGGAACAAATACTAACTGAAAACAGGCTCAATATATACTAAACCAAGGAAAGAAACGAGAAATAGGTTTCGGTTCATTAATCAAACAATGAATAACCATGGAAACAAATGCAAACAAAGGAAACAGAACAGGAAACAATGAAACCAATTCAAACTTAAAAAACAAAGTCCAAAAGAAGAGGAAGGAGGATGAGGAGGGCAGAAGGGACCTCCAATGATGAGGGAGGAGCCAGGGAGGAGATGGTAGGGGAGGAGTGACGGTGGGAGAAGCCAGGCAGTGACTCCAGTCCAAACAGAGCCATCAGGATGCAGGCCCACAGTGGAAATGAAAGAGGGTGTAGCCAGGGTGTAGCCAGGAGCTCAAGTGAGTGAGGTGGAGACGAGGGTGGTGAAGACCCAGGCGGAGCTGAGGAGATGAAGGCCAAGGGCGACACTGATGGACTGGAGGGCCAAGGTGGGACTGAGGTGAAGATGGGGACACGGCAGAGCCGGATTGGGCGAGGACAATGGTAGAGCCGGAGGGAAGGAAGAGACCATAAGTCCGTGGCACAACCAGGGTGATGACTGACCAAGGTGGAGCTTGAGGGAGGAGGGATCACAGTGGAGATGAGCTAGTGTGTAGCCATGGTGGAGCCGGTCAGGACGAGGTGGAGTCCGGGGCTTTGAGGCTTCAGGTAGATCCACACACCAGGGCAGAGCTGGAGAGCTGAAAGCCCAAGGCGGATCTGAGCTGCTAGGGAAGAAGGAGCCAAATGACTGAAGGGAACCAGGACCAAATAACTAGAACCTCATAGGCAGAGGAGGTGGGAGGATCAGCATCAATGCAGAATTGGTCCAGTGTGACGAAACAGACTTGGTGCTGGGCGGGAGCACCAGCGATGAAAGGGACTTGGAACAGGCCGACGACAGAGACTTCAAACTGATCCCTTCACATTCCACAATATCACAATAGCGTCCGAGTTCGGCACACACATCTCTGCCTTGGGAGTATGGGCTGGGCTCATCTCCATTCCTTCTTACTCTATCAATATGCCCACTGCTATGGATATCGATGCTGGCCCTCACACCTAGTCAAACTCCATAACTGGCTCGGGCTCCGGGGTGAATGTGGCTACAGGGGTAATTTATTGCCGGCTCATGCACCTGTTCAGACTTGGCTCTCTGTGGCTCTGGTGCGGTCTAAAAGAGTAGGATCTAATCGCAGCAGTGTTTATTTACATCTGTTGATATGGTTACTCATTGATTTCAGGTACAGCAAAAAATGGAGACAGCAAAGTCAAGTCTGTTGTTTTATTGTAAAAAGAGAATTATGCAACATTACTTGTCCAGTCTGTTCAATTAGACCTCTCTTATAGGATGATTAGTGCAAGTTCAAACACTAGTAGCCTATTAATTGCCTCGCCCCCAAGTTTAAAATGCCTGTTAATATTACATGTTGTAAAAATTTCTCTTTATAGTTCCTTTTCTTATTTGTACTTCACATTCCAGAGTGACAAATACAGTAGCATATGCTGTATATAACAAAAACAACACTGTTAAATATACATTATTTTAAATAACTAACACGTTATTTAAACAGTGGACTAAGCATCAAAACTAATCTTACAGATGTGAGATGAGGAGGTAGCAGAAATCATTTAAAGTCAAAACAAATCGC
The DNA here is from genome assembly GCA_031834385.1 of Semotilus atromaculatus. Lineage (NCBI taxonomy): Eukaryota > Metazoa > Chordata > Actinopteri > Cypriniformes > Leuciscidae > Semotilus > Semotilus atromaculatus. The sequence continues at coordinate 9,988,194 of JAULUF010000020.1, forward strand.
ACCTCAAATGTACCTGACAATTGATTATTTGAATGAGATGTCTAATTCTTTTAATTTACATTATAATCTACCCTTGAAAAGTTGATGAACTTTTAAAGGAATTAAGGCAGAGACATCCACTCGTGCTAATATATATAGGGGAAAAACACCCAATATGGTGCCAATGGAAGTCCCGGCTTATGGTGCAGTCGCATTAGCAAAATTTTCAGAGCAAAAAAGTTCCATTATCTGTTGTTAATCATGTAGCGATGTATGAGCGAAGTCACTTGTACGTGATAAAATTCATAATTGTGAATTTGACAGCACCTTTACAGTTAAAAGAGCCAATGGGAAAGGGTGTGAAAATTTTTATTTATTTATTCCTTTATTTTTGGCGTGAACTTAATGAAAGTAATTTCGGCAAACAGATTTCAGTATTTCGCCATTCAAGTAAATAGGAGCTGTACATGGCTGGAAATAGCTGCATGTGGGCGTTACGAAAATTATCGCCGAGTGAAATGACTTGCCTTAAAGGGACTTAAACGTACCTTGCTGTGAGAATGTAACAAAACAGCATAAATGAATGTGAAATGTTTTACAAAAACCTTTTTGAAAAAAGTATAAACAGACTGAACTAAACTAACTGAATGCAAACATTGCTGTGATTTCCTTGACAGCTGACAATAAAAGACATGCAATTCTAAGGGCCGTTAACATTACAGCTCAACCTCAAGCCAGATCTAACAACAGTTGACGAACTACAAATGCGCAGAATGAACTTTTGGCAGGTTGTAAGGATGGTATGAAACATTAAATTCTTTCTTAATGTAAGTTCTTATTTACATACTGCATGTTAACTGTCTATAAGACATCTATGTCTCATGTCCGCATGTTAACTGTCTATAAGACATCTAAGACATGAAAAGCGTACAGCATGATTTGGTGTTGATGCACATGACATGCTCAGATTAGCGGTAAAATAAATACATTTTGAACAAACAAGCAGGGAGAGACAGCTAAGCATGTCTATTGCAGAATACAGTGCAAATGTCACACACTGCTTCTTATTTGGCGGAACAGAATTATATCCTGGATAAGTCAGAACTGTCAGACAGTCTCTTCTGCAGGACAGTCATATTTAACGGTCCATTTCAGAGAGTTTGAACAAAATATAATGGCAAATTTAAAGCAGTCTTTTAGTTCACGGAGTTGCTGGATTTAAGTGGGAAGAGTCTTGTTGATTAGTGAAACGTGAAAGCTGTACATCAAACAAGAAAACACTCCTACGGCATGAGGCGATTCCGAAGTCAGTTCATGCTTCACTCCACAAACTAATCAAGAAATAAATAACATAAATCTTTTTTTAAAACCGCTTCTCATACAAGGGATTCCAAACAAGCATGGGCCCTCTTCATCACCCATTGTATGGGTTATCTTCTTCTCGCTGAGGGACTCCAGCTCTTTCAGTGCCCTGGGTATTGGGGAGGGGAGTATGGTGGAGGAGCTGAAAACACAACAATAACACAGTTCAGCGAAAAGCTTTCTGATTCTGTGTGCTATTATATGCAAATGTGGTGTTTTTATTTCCACTGCATACTCTTAAAAAGAAAAGGTTCTTTATTGAAATCGGTGGTTCCATGAAGAACCTTTAACATCCATGGAACCTTTCCATTGCACAAAAGGTCCATTAAAGGGGACTTTTTTTAATTCTGCTTAAAATGTTCTTTACATAAAGAAAAACTGGTTATTTTAAGAAACATTTCACACAAAGGATCTTTGGAGAACCAAAAATGGTTCTTCTTTTTTTGGAACCTTTATTTTTAAAGTTGGCATGAAACAGAAGTTGCGATCGTTTTTCTCTTCCCTTCTATATCCATGTGAAAGGGCTTCTCCAACAAGAAAGAAATGTAGTGTGGGACTTAAGGATTTGTCCATCATTGGACATCAGGATTTGATTGGATAATTTTGGTTCGCTATTTTGTCCCGCCCTCATGCCAGTAAACACGTCATAAGAGAAGAGATGTAGTTGCAAAGTACAGAAGTTGTTTTAATAAAAGGTCATGAGGGCTTAATAATAATAATAATAATAATGTACATGGTACAACAATAATGTACATAAATGATTTATAATAAATACAGCAATATTCCTTAAAAAAAATAATTGTCAGTTTTCATTTCATGGTGACTTTAAGAGCTAAGTATGTGATCTCTGACAGATGCCATGTGAATACCTGCTTGACTGTATCCTGCATCAGGAGGATTAGGAGGATAAGGACCATGGTGCATCATAGGATATTGGTGAGGGACACCTGGATACTGTGGGACCATTGGAAATCCAGGATAATCTGGATGTCCAATGGGTTTACCATAAGCGTCGTACATATGCTCCACAGGATAGCTGGCCATTGGAATGTGCTGGGCTGAAATTGAGACTAATGTTAGTAAATTATGATTTTTATTCTTCATTAGAATCAGTTCAAGCAAGCAAGCATTTTGAAAATTTGCCATGGCAAATTTATTCAGGAGTAATAAGAGTATTCCAATAAGAAGCCGGTGGTTAAACATATAGAACTAATGAAGAACGCAATGCAATACCACAGTGGTTCCCAAACTGGGGTAAACGTACCCCTGGGGATAGTGAGGTGACAGAGGGGGTACGTGGACAAAATGCTGAGTTTTGCTGTTCATTTAATTCTACTCCACCTTAAAATAACATTAAAACTGAGCATGTATTTCTAACAGTCAAAATGCCATAAAAGGTCAAATACATGACATCCAATCAAATTACCTCATCTTTTGCGGTCAAAACTGACTGCATCCACACAAGCAGTGTGCACATGATAGGTTGCATGCAGAGTATGCTGCCTTAGCAAATCGGGCTACATTACTGACGTTCTCGACAATGTACCTTTGTAAAAGCGGGGATTTAGCATTTACTACCATAAACAAATATAGACACAGAATGTGCATAGAGAATGATTTAAGACTCTCTTTGATACATACATACCCTGAGTGAGTTCTTGTTTTTAACTATATATACTAATATACGAGTATATATACTATACTCGGAAGAATGCAATTTTTCCCAAATATGTGATGTACATTTTAAACACAGTATTGTCAGTATTGTTTGCCCTATTTTGCAAGGAAAAATTGCTTTTCACAATTCAGCTTTGCAGAAAATTATGATGTTAGTATCCAAATAAATTCGTGGCTTATGTCACATTTAGCAGAATAGAGTTTAGAGATTATAGTTTATATTTTGCAATGATATAAACAATCATGCTGCAGAGATCCGCTAATAGTATATTTTGCTTTACTTTTAACATACTTTTACAACTTTTAACATATCACGACTAGGCGATAATATTTTACGACGATATAGACAATGACAATTTGCCATGTTTACGTGAGTGTGCTGCATTTGGTTAAGATTGGATTTAATTAGTAGTTGTAATAACAATTAATTAATATATAATAGAATAACAACAACAACAACATCAGTAAAAATATCAAAACAAAAAATACATTCTAAATATTACATAAAATCCCTTCATGTGTCTTTGCAACAAAACAGATTTTTTAATTTGTTTATTTGTATTTTTTATTCATTCGCATGTAAATGTACTTCAATCAAATATCACATGTAGTAAATTCAGGATGTACTGCGAAGAGAAAGAAGTGATTGTGTTTACCTTCATAAGGAGTTCTGCCACGTTGTTGGCGGCGCTGGTAAAGGTAACAACAGGAACACATGAAGCAACAGACCATAGTTGCTATAGCAGCCACAAAGAGCAGGATCGATGAAGCAATGCCAGCTATAGTGGAAGGGCTGAGAGAGGCAGGACAGAAAACTTCACTGGTGTTATCGAACATCAATTTGGAATAATCTGAGCAACTCACAGAAAATATTTAGGCCTTTAGGTTTAGCAATTAGCAGCTTCACCATTAAGATCAGCATTTTTTTATAACAGTCATACTTTTGCTCAGCTTTCCTTAAAATCAAATTAGATTTATTTGGTGGCCTAGTGTGAGATTAATGAGCCACTTGAGGCTACGCACTTTGTCCTTTTCAGGGATCTGAGGGTGATTCTCTGCATGTTTGGCCCATATGTGAATCCTTAGACCCTTTTTAAAGTGAACCAAACTGTGACCATAATGAGAGGTTGTGCATTGTAAACACAGAGAGCTCCGGGCTAAAAAACACTTACAAATAAAGTTTAGCTTGGTCATCAGATTCAGCTATTAATTATGGCTGCTTCTGCGGACAGATCTCCCCAAAATATGAATTCATGACATACACTTGTCTATTGTCATTTCAACCGTTTTGAATCTCTGTGAGATTCGGCTGCTTGAACAGCCTTGTTTATATTTTTGTGTTCAGGCCGCAATATGTAAAGATATTATTAAACTACTGTATGTAAACCTTAACATTAAGTAAGTTCAATAATGTATGGGGCGAATGGAGTGAATGTATGGGTTTCGAATGAATGCAATCGCTGACAGAATATAGAAAACCTACAGAAATATTCTATATTCAAAGTTAAGCCCAATCAACATGATTTTTAGCAATGTTGTAAAAATCTTGGTTACAGTGTCCCGCAAAATGGAAGTGAATGGGATCAAATTTTGGAGGGTCAGCCATCAACCACTGAACTGGACTAGATCCAGAAAGAAACAGTATGACTTTAATGATGTCTGAGACACCATTACTACTTAGCCCTAGTGGTCAAGTGGTCAATAATCTAGAATCTTGAAAAATGTACCTGAGATGGAACAGCATGCAGCGCTTCTGTCCCGCCTCTGTGATCATCTTGAAGCCATCCAGGCAACAGTAACGGCGGTGACAGTTCCCGCAGCAGAAGGTTATGAGTGGGCAGTCAAAGCCATTGTGCCAAGTGCCATTTTTATCCACATACCATAAGCAGTCCTCATCTGCACTCACTGAAAGTAATATTAAAAAAAAAATGTGGTAATAAATATAGCAAAACACTACAAAATATTGGGCAAAAAATATTCTAAAGGTGACAACGAATCCTACAAAAAGTGGTAACACTTAATATAATACTATATATAATTAAATATGAGGGAAGAAGAACAAAATACTAAACTTGGTTAAGGTTAGGTGGTAAAGTTATTTGGCAAAAAAAAAAAAGGTAAAGTTTTATTTTACTATGCACAGAAAAAGCATACTTTGAGCATACCACATAATCAGTTATGAGCTTTTTGTTGGTTCTCTCATTTTTGCATGAGTTCATAATTTCTTTGTATGACAGCCTGGCCTAAAATTGTCCACATAATTTGGTATGCTTCATGGAGTTATTGCAAATAAAACACCTGACTCCAAGCACAACTACACAACATGTTTTTAAAATGTTCTAATTATTTTTTAAAGGGTGAAGATGTCAATTTTCCTAGACTGGACATCACTTTTTGGCCACTACTACATATACACTAAACATTCATGATAATAGCCTAAATGCACAGGTGGGAGAATTAATGAAATATCAGTGAAGCACAATGAGCACATTGATTCATGATTAGTTAACTCCTAAAATGCTCACTTAACTAACCAAATAATTACTAAAGTAAAGAAAGTAATTTCTTACATTAAGTTTACAAGATGTAATCTTACAATAAATCTTAAAATATATTTATTTTATTTATTTATTACAGAAATTGCATATTTGTTTTCATATTCAGTAGCAGTATTTTAAATGTAGGTCAGTTAACCACTTGCTTCAAGGTCTCAACTTGGATTAGCTTTCAGTAACTGGTTGTGCAGTGAATGACCTACCTACACAAAATACAGAAGAAAACAAATGCAGCCGTATGTGAACTTGCAAATCTAAGGGGTTTGAGAGCTGTTGCTATAGAAATATTGACATTGTAGCAGCAATGATACTTGTATGCAAGTTGCATTATATAAAAGCCATATAACATCGTCGTCTGTGGAGGAGCAAGAAGCATATTACTGAAATAATACCTTATAACAAAAAAAACATGTACAAGTAAATATTTGCAGCAATGAGGCCTATGAAGAAACTACAAAATCGTCTTACCCTGCCAAGCCGAGAAAATAATATAGAGGACCGGTATAATGACGGCGTAGAAGGACATCCTGCTTCCAGAACACTATCCGTTATACCAGACAAAAATTGTTACATTTGCATCCTTTGAAAAAAAAAGAAAGGAAACCTTTAAAGGATAATATTTGCCACGTCTTGCAGAAAGCGAAGCTCTGAATCAAGAGGCTTCGTGATCAACATGCGATCTGTGTGGAATGACACACCGCCCGTGACGCTACACGCCCGACGCCAAATCTCCAGTACCAGCCTCCTCATAGATGAAATAAATTAAAGGACGTTCATTTCCCCGGGATGAAGCGTTGTATTCACGCTAAGACGGGAAAATGTAGATAATTATTCCGGAGATAAACCGTTGCTGTGTGTAATTGTTGTAGTGCATCAGACGCGCGAAATTCCATGAGGGGAAAATGGAGCCCGTGGGCTCCTGTAGCAGTTCACACTTCTGGACATAAATACATTAATTCACATTATATGTACAGACTACGCTAAATCGTTTCTGAAAATAACAGTGTTATGTTACATATAATGAAATGCATAATCATTATATGCCACAACTAATTTAGCCAATGTTTCTATTTATTTCCTATGACACTGGCTTTGTCAAAAATCATCATGCACATGCTAGACTTATCTTATTTATCTATATACATACACACACTCGTACCTATTCCAAACGTTTGAACGGCTTATCTTATTTATCTATATACATACACACACTCGTACCTATTCCAAACGTTTGAACGGCACTGCCGTTCAAAAGTTTGGAATAGGTACGATTTTTAAAATGTTTTTAAAATAGGTCTCATGATCACCAAGGCTGCATTTATTTGATTAAAAATTTTATGATTGAACTGAATGATTTCTGTAGGGTCGTGTGACACTGAAGACTGTGTAATGATGCTGAAAATTCAGCTTTGCCATCACAGGAATAAATTATATTTTAAAATATATTAAAACAGAAAACTGTTATTTAAAATTGAAATATTTCACAACATTACGTTTTTTTCTCTTAATTTTTATTATCAAATAAATGAAGCCTTGTTGAGCATAAGAGACTTCTTTTAAAAACATACAAATTTTTACCGAATTTTTAACCTTCACTTCATGACACTTAGATTTGTTTTTAACTAAACAATGCTTTGTAATGGAATAAGCTATATAAGCCTTTTGCATGTTTATAACCAATTCAACCTAACCATTATCCTAACGATAATGTATAGTTACAAAAATGTTTTGCATCTGGCAAATAACAATAACCGCCACAAAATAATCAATAACAATAAGGTTTGATTTGTTAACATGAACTAACAATGAACAATACTTCTTCAGCATTTATTAATCTTCATGCTAATTTTTACATTTGGTTACAACTTGATTTTTTTTTTTTTTACATTAGTTAATGCACTGTGAAACTAACATGAACAATATTTCTATTGACAAATAAATGCTTTAAATATATTGCTTATTGTCAGTTCACTTTAGCTAATGCATTAACTAATGTTAACAAATAAGACCTTATTGTAAAGTGTTAGCAATATATCTTTAAGAGTGAATATAGATAAATGATTTTTTTTTTTTTACGGTAAAAAAATAAAATACTTTCATACAGATGTCTAAATCTTCAAAAACTTTTTGAAACTAAATACACTTAAAATTAGACCATAACAGGCCTTTTATTTTGAATTTTTTCTCATACTCAAGTGCTAATAAGACTGTAAGATCACCATTGTAACACCATTTAATTCTTCATGCTCACCCAACACTGTGTAGCCATAAAGACCATGCTCATGAGACCACGTAATGACAAATGACGTGGAATATTTTAATAAGGCCGCCAACAGTTCCAACTTTTTTCAAAGATTAATTAATCATCTGCCAGAAGTCTTTTTCCTTCCTCTACAGAAAGATTTTGTAACCATCGTGATTTAGTAAAGTGAGAAGGTACAAATGGACAATTGATACTTTTAAATTGTTCCCAGTCGTTCCCAGTTGTTACCAGTCCCTTTGCAAAAATTTCATTCATCATACCAGACAGGTCTATTAAAGCATAGTGTTTTGACATCCGATTCAAACGCACCCACACAGTCCAGTCTGGGACGCTAAGAAGCTGATCCTCACGCCCTTCTCTTATAACATCCACAGGAATCAATCCTAGTCCATTCCTTCCCTTAATAAAACACAGGGAGAGGCACGTAAACCTTTACTCTAGTCCTCTTTTGGGTTGTGGATCAAGAGCGTTGTCCGAAAGGCATTCCGAGACCACTCGAATGTTCAAGTTTGAAGAAAAGATGACTGAGTGGTAAAGACGGAAACAAAGGGCAAGGAGCTGATGTTGGGTGGGGATACAGGTCATATACCAACGGACTGCAAGGCTCTTCTCTCTACTTCATTCAAGTGGCTTGAAAACATGCTATAGCAAGGCTGCTGAGCAAACTGAGTTAGGAAATCTGTCAGATAAGCCTGTGGAGAAAGACGTGGAGAGAAACACTAGAATCATTTAACAGCATATTAATAAGAGATGAAGATATGACTATGCTGTGTTAAAGAAATACTGTGTTTTGAATCACAAAATGACTCACCTGAAGGTCAATTTGATATATGGGATCCTTCAGAGCATCTGGATCTTCATCATCATCATCCTCATAATAATCATCATCTATGGGGAAATTACAATAACTGTTATACAATGGCTTATTTGTAGAATATAGAAAGCATTGTGCACTTAACTGTTTTTTTTTTTACTAAGAAAGCAGAGCATGTACAGAAAGGCTAATGTCGGTCCAACACCAGAAGCATTGCAAAAGATGTGAAGCAGGGTTATTATTGTTAACTAAAACTGAAACTATTGAAAACGTTTTTGTTAATTTAAATAAATAAAAAAACAATGTTTGAAAATATTACATTAAACACAAATTAGAAATGTTGGCAACTAACTGAAAAGTTAAAAAATAAAATTACAAACAGGAAATATATAAAAACTAAAACTTAAATACACAAACCTAAATACAATTCAAGTCATTTTGGATGAAGCTAAATACATACATGTAATATTACAATAGAAAAAACCAAATTTAAGCCTATGTTGGTCATATGAATTTTTACCGTATTTGTTAGAGGCAATGAGATCAGACAGAAGCTGTCCTGCTAGTCCTTCATCTTCCTCATCATCATCATCCTCTTCCTCCGCCAGATCATCCCACATTCCACCAGAGTCTGCAAAGCAAGAATTACAAAACTTAAGATGCCCCCCCACAATTCAAATTCATCAATTAATACTAATACTAGGGGGAAATATTTAAACCAACCACATAAATACCTTGGCTCCAATCTGCTGGATTTGCTCTATTTGCATTAGCCTCCACCACAGAAGACAGTTCATTGACGATGAGTTTAAAGATCTTTACCAGCAAAGGAATGTTGGTCCACCGCTGTGGGTCTGAGAGGAACAGATCGGTCAGATATCTGAGGCAATAACAATTATTAATCATTAATTTGGCAGTTTAAGAGGTCATCCACTTACTCTTGGCCGATTTCGAACGTGTACAAATTCCCTCGTCTGGATTAAAGATTTCATCTCCTTTGACGACTATATCTTGGAGGCGCTTGTCATTTGTATTGAGACCGTGCTGGAGGAGTTTACACAAGGCGACAGCACTGTGGACAGAGTGATTACAGTGTTATTTCAATGCAAGCTGTACAATTCCTTCAAACACACTGGAGACGAGATTGGAAACCCTCACCTGACTTTGCCTTCATACTGGCCATAGAACAGATGTTGGCGACTCATCCACTCAGCCATGACAAACTCTAGGGCAGGTTTCCCTGTGGGACCTGGAAGACTGCATAGGAATTCCAGAAGGGGCTCCAACTGGATATGGACCAGGTGGGCGAAAACCATGATCAGGGACTGACAAATGAATAAAGAGGACATATTTCACACTTCATTTGAGAAGCCAGCTTCAGAATTATCTGTCATGCAAGAAAATTAATGTTCAATATGCAAAAACAAGCAGACATCTATAACTTGCTGAAAAGTAAAATTCCAGTTTATTAAGTGGGTGCTATTTCTGTACCTTTGCTACATCATGCCACACCTGCATTCGGGTTCAGCAGTATCCCAGCACCATGGTACCAAAAATGCACTGTATTATTTTGCTTTCTTTCCTTTCAAGGAACTGAATGTTCTAACATGCTAACTACAAATAAAGGGTAGGATTTACCCATTTTTGTTTAATGCTGATTCATTTATGAATATTCAGACCATTTTGCAAACGTTTTTGACCTATTAATTGAATAGAACTGAATCAATAGAACAATTTGCTGAATTAAACATTTATGGCTTAACAGCTGATAATTCTTTTTTTGAAATTTCCATGATTTTACATTTCATTACGGTTTCAGTCCTGGAAAACACGATTTTAAAATTCCCTGATTCTTCCAGGTTTTCCATGATGATGAAAACAGTTTATTTTTTGACAATTACAGGGTTATTCCAAACTTGACAACAATGGCCTCCAAATATGATGGGCGCAGTCTTTCAAAAATGAAATAAGATGCAACAAAACACTTAAAAATGAATATATAAAATAAAAATAAATAATAAATTTAGATCTGGTGTTGATGAGAACAAAGAATGAATGTCATGAATGGTGTTAAAACGACTGTTAAACATATTTATTGACATTTAAAGTCAACAAATTAAGGTTGACAGCCCTAATATTTTTTGTTCTCTCAAATTTTCCATGGACCCCGCTTGTGGCCCCCCAGGCCCAAGTTTGTAATCACTAATGGTATCAGTTTAGTATCGACACTGGGGTGCTGCACCTGGGCCAAAATTCTATTCATGATCCATGATCCAACCGTACCTGCATCACACTGAGGGTCTCGGCCTGCTGCATCTTGCTGAGAATAGCACGCAGTATTTGGTCCAGCTGGTCAGCCAACTGAGTGCCAGCCCGGGCAATGAGAGTGGACACCAGACGACCTACAAAAGCAGCGGTGAACTCAGACGTGCGAGGGTCCAGGAGCTGACTGACAACCTGCATAACATACCACAGGCCACTGTGGCCTTGCTCATCTTGCCACTGGGCAATCTGCTCCAGCGCCACGGACACATAGGCCCTCAAGCATTCACCACCATTCTGGGAAAATCAGCAATGATGCGAGTTAGATAACAACTGACATGAGGACTCTGAAAAGATAACACAGATTTTTGTTTTTAGGAAACTGATGCTACCTGCATTGTGGTGTTGTCATCTGTGCGGAGGGTGCACTGGGCCACCGCAGGAAAAGCTTGGCACACAAGCATGTCTGACAGAGGGGGCTTAGTGTTACGAACAACTGTAGTTAAGATATCTATGGATGTCTGCAAGAACAGGAAACTATGTATTACTTACAGAAAACAGTTCATGAATGGAGGTAGAACAAAATTAGAAGTTTATCTTACAGCACAAAGGCCAGATGGGATTTTATCAGGCGGTGCCTGCATAATGCTAGCGAGAGTAGGAATGAGGCGCATTTGCATGGGTCCTTGGCAGGCTTCAATCTGGGCAAGCTCCTTGAAGATGTCCTGCGCTAAAGATGCTACAACTGGATCTAACAGAAAGAGAAAAGAAAACAAGCCTCAAGCAATCTAATCTACAAGGCAAATGATACTGGATGTTGACCATAAAATTAAATAATTATCTTACCATTACTGTACTTAAGGAATATGGCAATAGTGAGCGGGCAGATCTTGTTCTCAGCACTCGTGGTGAAAGCCGGATCCACGGTGCAAACGATACAAAGGGTTTCCATGACTAAAGTAAGAACTTCAGAGCTGAACTGAGCCGCGAGCTGCACCAGCCCTTCCAAGACATTGGGCAGGAACGGCTGCAGGACGTGGGTACTCTCCGACAGCTTGAGTTGATCACAATACCTGTGAAACACATATAAAGAGAGATCATGTAAAAATACACATTTAAGGTCTGTACGATTTTTTTATACATTTGAAGTCTCTTATGCTCACCAAGGCTGCATTTATTTGATCAAAAATACAGTAAAAATAGTAATATAGTGAAAAACTGTTTAAAATATTTTACAATGTATTTTATTCCTGTGATGCAAAGCTGAATTGTCAGCAGTCATTACGCCAGTCTTCAGTGTCACATGATCCTTCAGAAATCATTTTAATATACTGATCATTTTTTGAATCAATGTTCAACTGAGAATAGTACAACTACTGCTTAAAATTTGTGTGGAAACCATGATCATTTTTCAGGATTGTCTGACGAGTTGAAAGTTCAAAAGAACAGCATTTGAAATAGAAATCTTTTGTAAAATTATAAAATGTTGTTACTGTCACTTTTGCATCCTAGTTAAATAAAAGCATCAATTCATTACACATTAAATCTTTCAACGAAAAAAAAAAAAAAAACTACACACCTAACGGACTCCAAACTTTTAAATAACAAAAAGGCTGGAGAATTATTGAATATTCATACACATTGGCAATTATTTGAAATAATTCAATTGTGTAATTCAGTTTAAACCAAATACACACACACATATTCATCACCAAGACATTTTTCAGGTTTTCATCCCTAAAATGCTCAATTAAGCTTCCTGCTTAGAAGCAACCCAAGCAAGCCTTTATTAGCTTCTAAAGAATAAATAAAAAAAGACTTTATCTTCGCGGTTCTTTTGCTATGGTAAGCATTCAACCATTCTCTGTTCTAATAAAAATTAAATAATGGAACGGCATACAGATATGTGCAAATTATTAAACCCTACACATGAGAAACTGGAAATAAAAGTGTTACCCCCAGATAGCTCTCACAGCTGAGATCCGAACAGAGGGTGGCTGGCTCTCATGTAAACCACTCACAGTGGCCTGTAGGAACTGCTGAATGAGCTCTGGGGACATCGCTGCAGTGAAGCGACTGGCTGCCCATAAGGCCCGTCCCAACAGGAATGGAGAGGCTGCTGGGAATTGAATAACATGCGGATCAGATTCTGCCATCACACTCAGTGCATTTACAGACATAATATGAAAATGTACAAGAAGGTTACCTGGTAAATTGAGATCAGCAAGGATGACATTGGCAAGGAATCCATGCATGTCAAACTGCACACGACCGTTCTTTACATTCTCTGTGATGATGGTCTTGACCGAACCCAGGGACAGCATGCAAGCCTCATGCACCTTCCACCTGCAAATCCATGGAGAGATGTTGATGTAAAGCAACCCACTGAAAGATAAAGTGTGGTTGTGACAGAGGATGTGTTTTCTCTCTTTACCAGTGTTCACTGCCAGCGTTCTTGGCTTGCTCTGCCTCTTGGAGGTGCCGTGTTGCAGCCGCCGCTAAAGCAGCAGCGCTCTCATTCTGAAACTCGGCAGCCACAGCCTGATGGATGAGAGGATACATTCAATTTAAAGGAGGGAAAATAATCAAACACCCACAAAGAAGCTGTCTATGCCCTCACCAGCAACAGATCCTGTGCTGATATCCGGACCGAATAAGAGAACGTATCATCATCCTCATCCTCAACAAACTGCTGCGGATTGGCAGTCCATACCTTGATCTGTGAGACAGATGAGAACGTGAAGATAAAAGCTATAAAGAAAGTCTTAAGACATTACCATATACCACCTACCACCCACAAACCTGATCCTCTGTGATCTGCATGTAGAGGATGATGTAATATATAAGCTCTGGTAGAGCTTTCTTCACTGTGCTCTTGAACTTCTTGTTTTCCAGCAGCGTGTGGACAAACTCAAAGATGCTGAAGACGAGGTTCTCAAAGCCAAGGACCTCACCTGTGACATTGACAATGAATTAACAGAGCTCAGTGCTTACTAAACCAATCTAAATAACAATGACGATCGATTACAAAAATCTAGTCCCACATACCATCAGAGTCAACTGGATCATCCACTTCTTCTGTGTAGTTGACCTCAGTTCTCACATAAGTACATCATTGGTTAAGAAAAGTACTTGAATCTGTTATTGAAATGACTGTGGCACTGATAAAAACATCAGATGTGTCTAAGATATTATTGGCAGTAGGTTAAACAAGTGGTAAAAGCAGTCAATGACTGGATATAAGGAGGCGCTCTCGGTCAACGTGTTCCACACAATAGGTAGAATCTGTTGCATGGAGGACACCATAGGTTTGGGGAAGTTCTTCACGAGAGCCGTCACTGCCTATGAAGACATAACAATACATGATTACAATTACATCATGAGGGGAAAAAAGTATTTTTCTGCATGATAGAATAGCTAGTCACCTTAAGCACTTCCATCTTCAGGCCACTATCAGAAGTGGGTCCGTCTGGGATCTGCAGAGCCTGTATGAAGGCCTCTGTGAACTGCTGCACCACTGGGAAGATCAGAGTATTGGCAGCACCCTAGAATCAAAAACAACCGTTTCAAAATTTCAGTTAACTATTTAATATGTTTGCCGGTAACAATTTAACAAATGTTAATCAGCTGAACAACATCTATTTTAATATATTTATAAAATGTAATTGATTCCTGTGATGGCAAAGCAGAATTTTCAGCATCATTACTCCAGTCTTCAGCGTCAAATGATCCTTCAGAAATCATTCTAATATGCAGATTTGGTGCTCAAATTATCATTAGATTTGGTCTTATTATCATGGTTGAAAACCATTGTGCTTTTTAATATTTTTGTGTAAACTTTCGAATGCCCTATTTTGAATGGTGGTGATATGTAGAAATTAACATTAACCAAGTTTAATAAAATTCTATAAAAGTATTGTTCTAACTTAGTGGATTGGTAGCAACTGCACTACCCAAGTTATTAAACCCTATTGTAAAGCGATACCTGTTTGTCTATGAGCTTACCTTTGCTACTTCATCAATCGCACAGATGAGATTGGCGCACGTGGTAAAGATCTCAACTGATCTGGATCGTGTGCGAATACTGTAAACCTGCAACAGTAAGTACAGAACACAAGTGTTTACATATGATTGTCTCAAAAGCATGGATTGTCCCGTGTTTTTAAGCTGGGTATAATACCTCTGCCATGGTAAAAATCTTGTACATTTGTGGCAAAATGACAGGTGCAACATCAGGCATCTGCACATCCGTCACCTCTCGTGTAAATTCTATGAAACACATAATGATATGTTGCTTAATAACAGCGCAAAAATATTGTCACTTGTTGTGACTGTAGTAAGAAAGAGTCATAGATGCTTGGAGTCCTTACCAGTGAGGACCCTCATGGCGCCGTGTACAGCGTTAACATCCCCACTGGCCAGCATGTCCATGAGGAGCTTGAAGAGCCCGGGCCAAGCTTCAGGCCAGTCCCAGTGTGCAATAGCCGACACTGCGTAGGCCACGCTGGAGCGCACCTTACTGATGGCCTCCCGCAAACCACCTGGAAGCAACTCACGGATCGCAGCTTTGGCCTGAACAGAAAAGGACACGGGAAGCAAATTAACATAATGCCACATCTCCAATACTCTAAAACATCCAGACATAATAAATACGCATCTCTAACCCATTCAGTCGTCTCTGGGGGTCTATATTTCTCTGACTGGGCGCACCAATGGGTCTCAACATACTGCTTCAGAATGACAGATGCCAACTACAACAGATACATAGAAAAAGAAAAATTAAGCAAATGTAACCATAATCAAATACTTGTTTTTCCGTTGATTTATGCTGAAAATATCTAGATGTCAACTAAGTCTTACTTGGCGTATAGCAAGTGCTCCATGTGGGTCGACAGTGAGCTCTGCAAGGTGAACTCCAAACTCTACAAAAAAGGTGCAAAAATATTATGTCATTTTCTACAGGGAGCCAAAAACAACCAGATGCAAATCAAAACCAAATTAATTTAAGTGTAGTTCACAAGTAAAAAGAACCAACAATAAGTTAGCAAGTTGGGCCCAAAAATGCATTTGAAGCAAAGTATGCACAATCAAAGACACATGTCTAATGTACGCTTCATTCACAGCAACACAGCACTGCCATATCTTTTATCATCCATGGATTTAACTCAATGAGAGGCTGGTGGCCAAGAGACAATGTTACTGCTGACACCCAACACACAGCCGTAACCTGAGAGAGGCCAGAGCCAGGGACTGATTTTCAAGGGCAAACTTTATGAGGGATTTTTTTTTTTTTTTTCTAAAAATTAAACAAATACACTGCCGTTCAAAAGGTTGGGGTCAATATATATATTTTTACAGACACAAATACTTTATTCAGCAAGGATTCATAAGATTGATCAAAAGTGACATGAAACAACTTTTATAATGTTCCAAAAGATTTCTATTTCAAATAAATGCTGTTCTCTAGAACGTTCTAATTATCAAAGAATCCCCAAAAGTGTTTCACGGTTTCCACAAAAATATTAAGCTGCACAACTGTTTTCAAAATTGATAATAAGGAATGTTTCTTGAGCACCAAATCAGCATTTTGGAATGATTTCTGTAGGATCATGTGACACTGAAGACTGGAGCAATGATGCTGAAAATTCAGCTTTGCATCACAGGAATAAGTTACATAAAATATTTAATAATAATAAACTACAATACTATAATAAAATACAACATTAAGAGCTCTGCTAGAATACCAGTTGCCAGACACTTTGAGAAAATTAATAGAGAGTAGTTTAATAGCCTTTAAAGAGAATATAATGCAGTAATCAAACCTTTGTTTAAAAAAAAAATTCTCTGGCATTTTTGAGCCCTGGCGGACTCAAAATGTCACATCCTCACCAATTTAGTGATAAATTCATACCAGGTTTTCAAGAATTACTTCTTAAACTTGTACATTTTGGTCAATGCTACTGACTCACATCCAGCCCCCAAAAAGACAGAGAAACAGCAAATAAAACTAAAAAAAAACAACAACTAAGCAGTACCTAAACATTTTTTTTTTAAAGTGCTGTAACCTTGATGATAGTGGTTATTCAGAGCTCAGTTCATTGTAATATAGAGACACTAGAATAAACCAAACCTCAAGTGACCATAGGGTGAGGAAGTGATGCATTTCATTCACAAGAGGAAAGAAATAAGACTATGAAATAAGAAAGTAGTAAGTAAAAAATTATAATAATAAAAAACTTAGCATTAGGAAACTTAAACGGCTAACGTTAGTTCACCCCAAAATGATCATTTATAGTTACTGTTCAAGGAGCTTTTTATTCTCCTGCAGACATTACTTTTACTGTATGAAAAAAATATGCAATTAAAGTTAATGGTTACAAAGGATGTCAGTCTCTAACACCCACAGAAATAAGTCAAACGGGTTTGGAACAACATGAGCTTGAGTACATGACAGAATGTTGATTTCTTAGGAGTGAACTTGGAATCTTAACAGATATTCTCACAAACATGACGCGTATTTACCAACACGAAATTACCGTCATGTGAGTTTAAAAGTGAAACTGACTAAAAATAGACGGACAGAACCGAACCCTACACATGTAACGTTAACGTTAATCTTTTCACATGTCTCTACAAGCATCAACTATAAATGCGGGAACGTGTTGGCTGCACATGCTTTTGCCTCCTCAATTCAATCCAATATTAACAAATTCAGCACGCGTACATTAATGATAAACACGTTCGAGAAGAATCATAAAATTAGCAAACGTTTATTTTAATTTTAAAGTCATGTGTTCAGGAATGCCCGTGTGTGAAAATCTATAATTCACATGGATGGTGTCATGCATGTTGTGGCAGCATCTCACGTCAGTTCTTACCCTCAGTCACTTCCAACACTTTAATACGCTCCTCAGCCGCAGCACGCACTTCTTGCACCGGCGACAGAATGGCGTTCAGCGCGTCTATAAGAGTCTCCTTCAGTCCTTTATCCACCTGGTCGAGAGTCGAAACCGGGCCGGGACCCGAGGCGCTCATACCCGCCATATTTTTGCCAGTTTTGCTGAGGCTCACGGAGAGATGACCGGGGACCCGACGGAAGGATGCACAGCGCGCCAATGCACGTTGAGGGAGGGACTATGAAACGACGAAATGTTGTCATTCGCGAATCATTGGCGCTATCAAGACTACAATGGCTCCATCCATAGGAATGGAGGTTGAACAACTACACTAAACCGACTTTCTTACTTTATCGCCACCTGATGCTCAGTACGAAGCATCAACGTGTTTGATTTGTGCTATTTCACACAGAAGTTGCACACAAATAAAGACAAGAAAGGTTCAGGATAACAGAAGTAGGTAAGTATTTATAGGTGAGAACAAACCATTTTATTTCACAATTGAATTAACATCAGAAAAGATCTGTTTTGAGTTTTAAAGAAAGCCACATTATACATCACAAAGTATATTTCACACAGTTTTTTCTTCAGCCTGCTACATCTCTTTTGTCTGACAACCTACATTAGGATTCTGTACAACACTTCTAATGCATCAAGCAACAGATCAGAGCAGATCTCAAGCTACTGAAAATCAGGGTAACCAGCCAACTTATTGCTGGGATAAATAAATAATATTTTATATTATTAGACACATGTACCAAAACAGCGGGTTCCAAAAATAATTTTAGACCATTTTGTTTAGTCCAATTAATATTATTTGGTGTAAATAGCCCAGATTGATAATTTCATGTTAGAAATTCTCTAAAGGTGACTGGGGAAAGAAAAAAAAAACCAAACAATAAATATGAACAAATACATTTTGGGAAGCTGAAATTCCCCATTGTTTTGCATTTATGGGATGGAAACCCCTGAGGTACATCTATGCATCACGTTCTCTAGAGAAGAAGAAAAAAAATGTTATAGAAGGAAATCTTCAAAAATACAAAACAAAAAGCAGATAATCATACAGATTTTTGTTAACAGTCCTATCAAGAAGGCAGTAGCACCAAGGGAGCAGAGGGGGAAGCGGGAATCAATAAGAGGATGATCTCTGGTGCATTCTTGGTGCTGTAACTTATGTGCAAAACGGGGAGCCTTTTGACTATCCTTTGAAAAAACATGATTTTGGTCCTCATTCTGTCAAATCGTTTATTGCGCAGCTGACGCAGATGTAGTCCTCATTCTCAGCCTGCTCAGCAGACACTCCCACACAAATCTGGTGGAACCACTGGTTACAGCTGCCATCACACTGGACCCAGTTTACCTATGAGGAAGACCCAAAAAAGCATTAAATATTCATGCAGGCAAGAGTCACAAGTATGGCAAGAATGATGCACTGGATTGGAAAACAAAACCAAGCACTTCAACTATGCTAGAGCTAACCTCGTTTCCTTCTGGCTGTTGGCATCGCTTTGCCGAGCACACAGACCAATCCTCCTCAGAGTCGTCTGAATACGATGGGTCAGAAAGGGAGTTTGCCGGGGAGGTGGTTCGTTTCTCCTCTCTTCTCCTTTCTTTGTTCATTTTCGGCTTCTTTTTCTTGGGCTTTTTTATCTTGTCTCTGTGCGGACCTTCCACATTCTCTTTCTCTAGACGCCGTTTGCTGTTCTTCTCAAACTTCTCGGATTCCTTCTTGATCTCTGGAACCACATCCTAGATGGAAACAATTCAAAATCAGTCAAAAGAAAAACCTAGTGAGCTTTCTCGCAAGACCGCATTCCAACAATTAGGGAAGTAACCTCGTTAGTGACCGATTTGGAACACTTTACATGAACAGAAATCAAGAGACTCGATTTGTAATCGACTTCTCGTATGACGTTAGCGTGCTGCTATGCTAACAGCAAAACACTAAGCATATAAACATAGGACAAATGTTAATAAAAAACAGTTTTGAATTACATTAAACTTTTTAGAAATACTTTTCAGTACTGAAGGACATTCAAGTTTATTTATCATTTAATTAGCATTTTTTGACTTTCACACTTAACCCATTGCTGATGAAAAGCTAATAATTAAATAAATAGTTTTGAAATAAGTTTAACATAAGTCAGTTATGACAGACTAATATGACAAAAATTCAACTTTTGTAACCATGTCAATTTCAAATGTTTATCTTAATTATGGCTTGGTATCTAATAAAGGTCATAATTATGGCAAAAAGGCAAAATTGGGGCATACAAAGTCAGTTGTGACAACTTTGGCTTGATTTACCAAAACATGATTTTTTTTTTAATAAGACATGTCACATGACCATTAACCAACATCAGAGAACCATAAGCATGTACATGTGTTGTTCATTGAAATATTAACTTCAAGTAAATAATATAAGTCAAAGGGGTTGGGTTTACAAAAAAGTTTGGGTCTAAATCATAGGAATTTACAATTCTACAAAGCAAATTCTATTGAAGGATTAGTAAGCAAGTGGATAGTTCTCCCACCTGTGCTTTGCTGTGCGGGGGGCTCCTGTGAGGTGGACTTCTGTCTTGAGCAATGTGATACTGGTGATCATGTTCGCTGCTCTGCATGGAGTGCTGGGATGGTGAAAACCTGTTAAGCAGGCTGCTATAAAGCTGTTGAAGCTCCGGTAACGTCACCTGCAGGAGAAGACCTTCTACCAACAGCTCCTCCAACTCAGCACTGAGTTCTACAACACATGACAGAATCACAAATGTTTACATCAAGACATTTACAACCACTCTGTAACTGTGCATTTAAAAACTTCAGGTGTGGTTGACTCACCATTGAGAGGAATGCAGGGCTGCAGCATGTAGAAAGAACCATTGCTCCCTTCCATTGCCTGAGATGATGCAATCCCAGAAATGTGTCTTGCCTGCATCAAATAAATAGAATTAATCAAATATAAAGTCAATTGAATATATGCTTTTATTTTACAAACTAATTATATTCAAACATATTATGCTCACTTTGCCATTCAGATGCTGTGTAGGAGGAGAGACCTGCTGCACTTTGTGCTGCCAGCGCACCGTTCTCTCAATCACATACCGCAGGGCATCGCCCTCCGGAAGCCGGATCCGAATCCGCTGTAAGGAAGCGAGCAGTGGAAGCACCTTATCCAGAGGGGGCTTCTCAGAGCGCTTGCAGAGCGGGCATAACCATGGGAGGCCTGTCTGGATGTCCTTAAACCCCGGCACACAGCCGCTGTGGTAGGCGTCTCGACAAAGTTCACACTGGAGCATGGGGCCTGCGGGGACGGTGTGACACAAGCACACTGTGGGGGCCAAACAGCTGGGCGAAGACTGACACTTTAACTCATTTGAGATCCTCAACATAGACATGCTATCCAACTCTTTCTGATGTACGTCACTGAGAGTGGCCATCTGTTTGGAGAATAATATGCAAGTCTGAGCAGATACCCAAATGTCCATCACACATGTGAACAGTCAGGACTCAACAATAAGGATGGCTCTTTCTAGGTTTCTGCAGTTTAAAAAAAAATCCAAATTAAGACCTGCACAAATTAAATTGATACCATATGCCCATACAAAACAGCTGGAGCACACATTCAACTACAAAACCGAATTGAAATTGGTTTATGTGTTCTGTGCCCAGATAGAAGCCCCTTGAGTTTATATTGAATTAAATGCCAGATACAGTTTGTGTAACGAAAAAAAAAAATACAGTTTGTGTAACAAAAATAAAAATATCCAGAAAGAAAAACAATTATGCATAAAGCAGGACTTAGTTATAGACAATCTTGAAATACACAGGGACTCTTATTTTGAAATGTCTTTGCTTTGCTGCTTCCAGCTGCTCTTTCAAACAGATGAGGTAGATAAAATATGCACTCTTACAACCATCTACAGTATCTTACAATATAAAAACCATAGAGTAAATTAATCAACAGGTCATTAAAAAATAACTTAATTCATTGATTGCAAAATACTCTTGAAATCACAATCAACATGTGCAAAAGTGCTGCGTTTTTACTTTGAATGTGCAGCTAAATTAACTAACTCTTTTACGGACATGCAGAAATCCTGATTTTTTTTTGAGTGCAATATATCAGGGTCAGCAAGACTAACCAAAACCTACTTGTTTTGCATTTAGCCAAAAACCAAAAGGTGACCTACCGCTGAAGCTGTATCTTTGCTCGTAGAAAGCGCCTTTTCCACATCAAAAAGGGACTCCAGTTTTACTTCAACTTTCTTGCAGGGTAATGAGACATCCTTGGCTTTTTTAGATTTTGACTTCTGCATTCCAGTCTCGCACCTAGGACACAGAACCTTAAAGACACAAACATACAAATTAATAACAAAACCACTTATTTTACTTAAATCATATAGTTATTCATATCCAAAATAAAGTATGGTTGCAAATAAGTAATCTACCTCAAGAAGAGAATAGGATGAGTTCCTCAACAGGAACGTTTTAGCTGCACTCTCCTTCCAGGTCTGTACTTCAGATACTAAGCTTTCCAGTCGAGTGAGTGGTTCCAACATTACCGGAATACCTCTGGCTCTCGACACTAGTTCAGATAGGGCTGCAAGACCAGGAATACGGCCTCCAGCCTGTAGCAATACATGTTTATATGGATGGAGAACTACTTACACAAGTTTCTATGCATCTAATCGTTGGGTTACGAATAATAGAGCAGTACAGAAGCGTGTGAAACACACCTGAAGAGCATCTGCTTCCATTATCCACTCTCTGGCCCTGCTTACACAGTCTTTGAGCTGAAGACAGCTGGGCAGGTATGCTGGGATGCTGTCCACTTCCTGTATAGCTGACTCAAGAGTCTCAATACTATGACGAGGCCTGAAAAAGAGAAAAAAAACAAAAACAAACAAACAAGTGAGTCTACATTATTTTACAGGATCAAAAGGTTTCATTCAGTAACAACGCATTCAATTGATAGTATTGACAGTTAATTGAACAGTAAAGGTTCTTGAGCAGCAAATTAGCATATTAGAATGATTTCTGATGGATCAAGTGACACTGAAGACTAGAGGTAACTGCTGGAAATTCAGCTTTCCCATCACAGGAATTATTCAGATTTTAAAATGTATTAAAATATTTTAAACTGCATGTTTTTATTGTATTTTGATCAAACAAATGGCCAACAAAAGAGACTTGTTCAAAAACATTAAAAAATAAATCTTTCAAACCCCAAACTGTTGTGTATGGAAAATGTAGGTTAATCTGTCAGGAAACAGCTTTAAGTCAAAATGCCAACCCTGCATATTCTTATTCCCTATCAGAACTACCTCAATCATGTGGTTTTTTACAACATGCATGTTGGGAGAGCAGGACTTTTATTAGCCATAAGCCATTGAAAGGAATAGGTTAAAAAATTTGCAAGCAAAATTGACAACAACTTGCAAATTATTTTGTTGTACAATGAATTTGTTCATGCACAATGCCAAACTTAAAATCACCAGGAGTTGCTTTCGCTTCTCAGATCAAACTGATAAAAGTGGTGAAAATGAAAAGGAAAGTTCATCCAAAAGTGGAAATTCTGTCATAATTTACTCACCCTCGTGTTGTCTTGGTTCCAAACCCATACAACTTTCATTTATATTCAAAAGAAAAGGAATGTTTTTGTTTATTTTAAACCTGAAAGATTTCAGTCCTTCGCTAAAAGTCCATTCTCTCTACCAATTTTTTTTTGACACTTTATATGATGACCAGATTTAATTTAGGCCTTTATTCATATATCATGAATAAAAGCCTAAAGTAAATATTTTCCTCATAGCCCAAAGCAATAATCTCTCTTCAGAAGACTTGGATTAAACCACTGCATTCATATGGTTCTTATACAATCTTTTTACTAACTTTTTGAGACATAAAAGTTTGTCCAATAAAACCAACGGTCTTTCAATGGAGGGACAGAAATCTCCAGTCTCATGTGTTTGGAATAGCATGAGGGTGATTAAATTATGACAGTTAAATTAATATAATTTTTTAGGTGAACGATCCCTTTAAATTAATGTAACATTTCACTTAAATGCAAACTGAAAGTTCACCTAGCAGTGAGCATGTTATGGGCCTTTTCTTCCCAGTGTTCACAGACAGTGAGCAGCTCCTGCAGGCGGGCCATGGTTCTTTCCACACAGGAGTGCGGTGCCAGGCCTACTCCTTGATCTATGAGCCTCCTCATGCAGTCTAGACTGAGGTCGGCCGGCTGATCGCTGGCTTCTTGAACAGCCTCCACCCAGCGTGCCTGCTCCAGCCTCTGCCTCAACACCGCCAGCTGAGGCAGCTCCACATCCAAGCCTGCGCCTTCATCTAGGAGGCCTTGGAGGGCAGAGGAACCAGCCATGTCCTCTGCAAGGAGATCCAAGCTCTGCTGCTGGAACTGTTCAACACGGTTCAAAAGAGCCTGAGATAGAGGGAAAAAATTTAAGATCAACACATCTGGGAACAAGGAAAATTACACTTAGCGTGTTGTGTGGTTGGTTACCTTTAAGAAAGGGGCCTGTCGGATGGTACAAGGCAGGTCATACAACTGATTGACAAACGACTTCAGTTCCTCCACAGTGAGCTGGTTTTGAGACTTTCCCCCACCGGAGCGATACCTATTAACAAAAATACATTTGATACAGACCTTCATCAATTTAAAACTACTTACTGCAAGAACTTCAGATAGTTTTACATATCAGAGAAAGCAATAAACGTACCTTGTCTGTCTCTTGCCATTGAGGAGTTGCTGGGCCATTGAGGTACACCTATCTGCATTCTGGATGACTTGACGCAGGTGACATAGCAGGTCAGTGTCGGGGTACATCTTCTTCTCTGCTTCTACTACCAAGGAACGAAGCTCCTCCAAATCTAATAAGAAAAAAAGTATTATTTTAGAGACTAAAAAAACAAGAGCACTTAAACCCCCAGAATCCCAGCATAGCAGAATTGCATAGTTTGTACAAGGCTAATGTACAGATAAAACGTTCAAACACACAACTTGAAATTTATCGCAACAACAGTTTTGGTGGAGAAAAATTAGCATATTAACTGCCAAAACAGTTTTGGAATAAATGTATACATTTATAAACAATGAACAATAAACAATATATATATATATATATATTTTATTCATATGAGTTTAGTGATGGAAAATGCTCTGAAATTCTGAATGTACACTAATGAGACAATTTTTCTAACTGTAACAAAAAAGAAACGCTTGGCTTCAGGGGTCAAACTTTTTCCAATGTTCTCACACAATGGAGCCTATTCAATAAAAAATAAAAAAAGTTATCTACTATAATGATATTACAAAATTATATATACACACACTTAAATGCAATTAATGATTAAAATGAATACATAATATTTGAAATATGCTTAAAATGAATACATAATATTTGAAATATGCTATGCATATATGCTATATAAATATTTATGTAAATGTTCAAATAGTGAAATTTAGAATTTTTTTCAAATACACCTGTGCACTATATTGTGTGGTGAATTCAAAACTTTGACTTAAAAAACAAAAAAACTTTCCATCCCCCCCCCCAAAAAAGGGAAATTATGCAATTCTAAATGCCTGGTTTAGCAATTTTGCAACTTTTTTGTTGTTGTAAATATACCCCGATAGAAAATGTATTTCAAACTAATTGCTTCCTAAAGTTTGTTAAAAGGTTAAAAAACATCAACAAAAAACCCATTATGAATAATTAATGCTTGGGTTTCTAAGGTTTTAAGATGAAAACATTGCAATAACTTTTATTTTATTTTATTTACCACTTTTATTGTCTTGATCTGCTTTCAAAATCTTGTTAACTTTAGATGCCCAGTCTTCATAGGACTCGGCACGAGCCGTCAAAACCTGGAACAACGGCTTCAGCTCGGCAAGTGTGTATTTATAGCTGCGCAAGTAAAAGACAAAAAGGTTAATATGTAGAATTAAAGCAAGAAGTTTTTTGCATATGAAGTTTTAAACCCATGACATGTTTTTAATGTCCTATGCTTTTGCAAACACGTACTTGAGTGTGTAGCTTCTAGCAGGGCAAGGGCAGAGGTCCTGGATATGGTGGAGACAGACCAGCTGGTCGGGGCTACAGGGACAGGTGATGGCAGACAGGTAACAGGTGGTCCGGCACTTAGCACACTGCCTTTCCTCATCTGGTAGTATATCATAGTCAACCTGCTGGGAGTGCCACACACCCTAAAGAAAAGCAAATACACAATGGGATCAATTAGTAAGACAGACCGAACATGAATGCAAACAAGAGAAGAGGCAGAGCTACAGGTTTAATTACTAAAATAAAATATATAGGGGCAGCGTAAATACATTTTTTGGATTTTAATCGATTCTCATTTTTATGGACCAATATTGATTCTTAAATCCCAAGAATCGTTCTTTTAGTCTATGCTGTTTTCGGTTGATGAATGAAAAAAAGCTTTGTAGTGCGCCTCCCATCCAATAATAAAAAAATGCAATAAGCTTTTTTGTGCTTTGTTACTTTTGAAATGAAAAAGTGAAGGGCATGTGAACAGATCACCTCTTCCTCTTTAATTCTAGTTACAGCATGAAATAAACATGAATTTTGAAGTATTATAACATTATTATAGAAGTTTTTTATTATAGTTTTTTTTATTTTTATATTCAGTATTATTGTAATTTAGTACCTACTGACTACCTGTTTAGTTAAGAGCATTAGTTGATCTTTTTCCTTGAAATTTGCCATGTACTTTACTTGATATATATTCAAATTAATCAATATCGAATTGCTGTCTCAGAACAACACACAGTGGTGTGAATGATTAAATGTTTTAGAACAAATTGGGTGAGTCAGTGTCAGTGATTCAATGACTCTTTCATAAAGAGAATCACTTCAGTTGAATGACTCATGACTCACTCATTAGGACAGTCACTTGCCACCACCTACTGCCGGTTCAGTTTTAAAGTCCCTGTAAAGTCAAAATTAAGTATGTGTTCTGAGTTTGTCACACCACAGAAAAATTTGTTATTAGCCACCCAGCCAAATTTAAATGATAAACAAAAGCCACCAAGAAAATAAAATAAGTTATCAAAATCTTGAAAAAATGTGCAGTATTCTCTGCTCTCTGGCTGCACTGAAACCACGGGAGGATGAAGGCCGAGGCGGGAGATATTCGGTTCGGGCCCCATTCACCAGTAACAGCGGATTATCAGTAAATCCCAGTGGTCTCCGACTAAAGTTTATAAAACTATCCTGTGTAAAATTATCACTACAGAGGCGAATGTTGGTGGTGATCCTCAGCTCTCCATCAAGGTGGCTTTTCACAAAATGAATCCACCTCTTCTTGATATGATTGTTTTTTTGGAAATTTAAATAGGGACACTGGAATAGGAATGGCTAGCTAGCAAGCAAACTGTAGGCTGTAGTAACTAATAGTACCGACAGTAACTCGCGATTAAGCGGCGAACTGATGCGAATGTGCTCTAGTTATATTGTTAGGAGAGGGGCCTGTCTCAGGGGCTCCAGTGCGTCACCAACAGTAGGGGTGCATTATTGAGTCCCCGTTTTAGCCCCGCCCGAAAAATCCTGAACACAGCAATGGTGAAAATTGTTTAACGGTCTAACTCCAGAATTCAGTACTTCAGTTCACAGTCTTTGTAATGCGTTTTAGCAATACATTTCTAACATTTATAATGTTTAGAATTGTCTTTACAGGGACTTTAAAATTTTTAAGTATCAATGCATTTTTACAATATTTCCTATTTATATATTAAAAAAATAAACATTAGTCTCATAACATTTATGCATTAATAATTTTGCAGTGTATATGCATTGATGCCACCTCTGTGTCTGTGTAAATACATGCCAAATAATGCGTTTTCTCTGCAGTGAAAAGATGGATTTTGTTGATATGGATTTCATTTTTATTGGTAAAAGCCTCATATTTTCTTATTTTTCTAACTGAATTAACACACACACACACACACGCGCGCACGCACACACTCAATTGGGTCATGAAGTGCAAGTTAAAGCAGTTTAAATGGGCTCACTGCCTTTAAAATAGCCACCCACCCGCTTATAGGCTTTCTCACGGAGCATCTTCTCTTCCAGAATCATAGCGCACATGTCCTTCTGGACAGCAGTGGCCAGTTCCAACTCTAGACTGTCTGCCTTGGCGGCAATGTTACAGGTCATTTCATCGTGAGAGAAAACACAGTATCTGTTGAGTGATCGATAGTGCTCGACACATTTTCGACCAAGATGCATCTGAAACATAAGACCGTGTTTTAGATCACTTTGATTCATTTCTTGTATGGAATTATGCTTATCCAACATTAAAATAAAAATGTATCTGAAGTAGCAGCATTCGAAGAAAGGTGTGGGGCTTAAGGGGCCCGTTTACACAACTAAACAGTTTATGCATTTTAGAAGTTCATTTACACAACTTTTTTGGTGGGCTGAAAACGCAAACTTTTGAAAACAGGTTTCAAAGTGAACGTTTTTAAAAAAACAATACTGTTATTGTCTCCATGTAAACTACAAAAATGTGAATTTGTGAATATGCACGTGTATTACATGTTCAATCTATAGGTGCGTAGTTTTTCTTTACAAAGTGACATCACCAGTTTTAAGCTATCAAAAAAGCTATACATTGTTTTCAGTCATTTTCACAGATCCGTGTGAACGGGGAATGCTTTGACAGTGTTGTCGTCTGTATGCGAAAATTGCAAAGGACAAATGTGTCCGTTTATAGCACATCACTGTCGTGTAAACGTACCCTAAGTGAACTAAATAATTAGAGAAGTTCTGCATGCCATAAGATCAATAACATGCATTTACAAAATAGGGGTGAATTTTTATTTTATGCCAAAATTAAGCGCCTTTTACCCAGTCTGCTGTGCAGAAGTTGACTGCCTCTGCAAAGTTGAAGCCCTGGTTGAATCCACTGTGATAGGCCCTCGGGAAGGTAATGACAAACTCGCCGGCACACTGGTTTGTACGGTAAATCTACAGAAGACAAAAATCGTATGTTATTAGTGGTCTTTGTTTAGTCCATTACTCTCCATCAATGATTGTATGTGGCCACTCACTGGTACTCCATGATCCATGAGCACATTTGGGTTCATGATGGTGACCAGCTGGTGGAGCAGGTCTGGCTGAGACTCAAAGAGCTCAGGGGCCAGGCTCCTCATCACATTCTCCAACTGCTCGGCGGCGTAGCCAGGAGCTCCATACCACGTCTTTGGCTCTCCCCTGCAGATCAAAACAACAAAAGAGCATGCTTTGTTTTTATCCTAGTAGGTGTTAATATGAAGCATAAAAAAAAACATGAGCACATGTGCTTAATCTACCATGTAAAATGGGTTTCTTTCAATGTGAAAAGTGGGAGTGGATTACCAGTGCAGATAGTTGATGGAATAGCTCCAGTGGTCCTCAATGTGCCAGCAGAAGGAGGAGAAGCACATGCCCACATAAAGCCATGGGAGCTTCATCCCACAGATGTCCGCTGTGACATGAGTCAGCACAGATGCATCCAACACTGGCATGTTGTTGAGGTTCCAGCCACTGCTCAGATAATCCTGAACAAAAAGATGATTTAATGAAACCTGCATTTGTGATCTGTAGGGCTGTAACGTCCCAGTCGATTAATTGGTCGATACGTTCTGGTTCGACCAAAATTCTGATTGGTCGATTTTTTGCCGCGTTCATTTCATCAGTTTTGCCTGCGTTCATTTCATTAAGTGGAAAGCACTAATTTCTAATGGGGGTGTTTTCAGAGCACCCCTGTTTCACTGGAAACAGTCTGTCTTCAGAACACCCCCTTGTTTTCACTTCTTTTGGATTAGCCCAACCCACCAGAGAAGAAGAGAGACAGATTGGAGAAAGTAGGCTACTAGAAGGTTTTTCTGAATATTATTTATTTAATTGTGAGCGTTTAATTTATAGTCAGTCCTATTCTACCATGTCAACAAAGACATCGGCAGTGTGGCAGCATTTTTTAAAAAAAAGTTCATTCGTGTCTCAGCCGCGAGCTGAGCTCCTGTGTTCAGCTGCACTGATAGTGTCTGTCAGTTATTTTAATACATGTGACAAAAACAATTGTCTAAATGATGTTGCATATTCCTCAAAAGTTCTTGTGATGTTATCACTAGTTGACAACAGTACTATTTTCAGAAACCATAGGCTATGATATTGCGCAGGTACACGTGACGCAGCGCTGTTCGAGCCGACAGACTCGTGTGTGTCACTCATTTCAGTGCAAAATAATTACGTCAAAAACGATTTAATATATTGCAAATAGCCTACTTGTTTTTTAATGTTTATTTATAATTCATTTAGGCGGACAACAAGGCTACCAAGTATTGCGCAGTGCGCAGCTAATTAATTTAACGTTTTTTTTCCTAGCGTCATTTTTAGTCGAAAATGTCAGGACTTCAGTCGACCAAGATTTTCTTTGGTTGATTACAGCCCTAGTGATCTGAAGATGTTGATCTGTACTTGCAGCATACAGATTGCAAGAACTTCAGGCATTTCAGGTTATTTTTGTACCTCCTCCTCTGGCGAGAGCTTAAATGTGCCGTTCTTAACAGGGAAGCCACTTCCGAAATCCTTTGAAGCAATATCAGCCCCATACTCAACAGTGACATCCTCCTCTATCGTGCTAACCAGCCGCCAGAACTCCTTCTCCACCAGCTCTGTGGGAACCATCTGTCAAACGATAAAGGCGATCACTTCAAATTCCAATAGCACATGGTATGCAATCATATTTGTTTCTCAAGTGTCATTTAACAAACATACGTGAACAGGCATGTTAAAGTAGTCAGACTTGAAAGAATCAGCCATATCACCAAAGGTGCGGAGGGTGTAGTCTCTGGAGGCCTGCTCAAAGCCAAACGCCACCTGTGGCTTACCACACTCCTATAGTGAGAACAGGGAAGCCAAGATTACAAACATAATAACTGCATAGCCTAAATGCAATCGACTATTAAACAATTCCTGTGTACTAATGTACTAACAGACAGCAGGCAATGGGTGTGGAGAGCGCAAACAGGAGCAGCTGTAATTTAGTTATGAATGTAGCTTCTAAGAATATGACTGCATTTATGTAATCAAAGGTATCATCGATATCATATTAGGTGTTTATCACAAAACAATTATGTGATAAAGACAAAGAAAATGGTCATGATGGCATCAGTTTGCAGATGTAGACAGACAGGAGTGGCTCACCTGAGCCAGGCACTTGGGGCACCTCCAGTCACCTTTAGGGACATCGTGGAGGGGTGGTATCAGACAGAAGGTGTGATAGCTGTCATCACACCCATCACAAAGCAATAGTCTATCTTCATCACCTCCACCCCCACATACCAAGCATATGTACTGCTCCACCTGTAGGGAAAAACCCCCAAACATTGCCATAAAGGAATGCAGTGCATACTTCCTGTTGTGTGAATGGTCCTGACCTCCTTCCTCACCTTTGATTTTTCACCTTCAACTGGTTGCTCAATGGGTTCTTCTTTCACCTGCACTGGAATTTCTTTCACTAGAAGAGATGTAAAGTAAATAAGTTCGGAATTTCACGTTGCAGTAAGATTAAAATTTGGAAGTACACTACCATTCAAAGGTTTAAGGTCAGTATGACTTTTTAAAAGAAATCTCTCATGCTCAAGGCTGAATTTATTTGATCAAAATACAATAAAACAGTAATATTTAATATTAGTACTATTTAAAATAACTTAAAATTCCTGTGATGGTAGAGCAGCATTTTCAGCAGTCATTACTGCAGTCTTCAGTGTCACATGATCCTTCAGAAATCCTTCTAATATGCTGATCTACTTCAAAATATGCAAAGTGATTTTTGAGTGGAAAACTAAAACTAAAATATATGGATCTGTACCTGGTTCTGATTTTGCCACACAAGAGCCCATTCGCCGCCTCAGGTTGGGTTTGTTTTCACACACCTCGCCCGGTTCTGATTTAAAACAGCGACCCTATGAAGAGAAGCGACATTGTCAAAGATAAGGGCATTACTATCTAGTTTGAACAACTGGTCCAAGCTATATATCAGATTTTTGTACATGCCCTTTACCTCTGTCCGTTTAGCTCTGCGGGCAATAGTGCAGGTTTCTAATGGTTGCACCGACTGACGCTGGGGTAGGTCGTGGGGTTTGTACTCCTTGTCTTTGGTGTCATTAGTCAGAGTTGGCTTCTGAGAGTTCTGTTGAAGAAAAAGATTTAACGTCGACATCATGCCCGATGCACCACTTCAAGTGACAAGGCCACATATAATAAAAAAATTCAACTGGAAACAATGCAAATGTACTTTATTTATGACACCACTATAAGTGTGCACATGTGGCTTCACTCTTATCTAATTAACCAGAGAGCCATATGACAGCAGGGTGGACATTATGAAAGCCAGTAACAGTGAGAGGCAAAGCAGATCACCCCTAGGGTATTAACCATAGGGTAAAAGCAGCAGGCGAGTGGGCCTAGAGCTCAGGGCTCATCGAATGAATTCACACACTTTTATGGGTGGGGGGAGGGGTCAGAGGGTACAGCACAGAAAAACATGCACATCAGAGAAAACTGTTAACCACTGAACACGCAGGAACACCAAAACACAGACAAACAGCCTGCCAGACACTACTTAAAGTAAAAACAAACTACAAATGACACCCTATACACAGGAACCTCAAGTTTATGTTTGCTGCACTTCATAGTTGTGTGTATAAATAAAGGGCACTTATCAACAATGCTTAATAAACTGGGACCCCCTTTCTGTTCAGATAGTTGGGTTCCCTGCCAAAAAATTATCATGGACAAAGGCTGTCATGCGTGTACCATAACGAAGAACATTAATCAGGAAAAGGGATGGGAACTGAATAATATAAGGCTGAAAAGAGGAAAGTGGAATTATATACAAGCGGTTTAGTGACCTCACCATAAGATTAGCTCCTGTCTGGAACAAATAGTATGGGTAGAGAATCCTCTCATAATGAGAGCGGAGGTGAGAGCCAACTGCTTTGCCGGGAGCAAAGCCCATCTTCAGTGCAATCTGGGTCCATCTCCGCTCTCTACAGACTACATCAAAGCCTCCCTCTTCTTTGACCAGCTAGATGGAGAAAGAGGTCACCAAAGACAGGTTTACATATATTTTCTGTTAAAAACAATGCCACAGAGGAAGTATACATCAGCCTTTTCAACTCTAGTACCCCATATTACCTGCAAAGTGCAAACTGTAAAACTTAACCAACGTACTACCTACCTTGTAAAGAACATATAAATCCAGGGTTTTGCGCTCAACATGAGGAATTTTCAGTGTGCATCCCTGCAGTTCCCAGAACTTTGCTATCTGGTCCAAGAAATTGAGCTTCACTCTGGTTTGGGCCTATGAAAAAAAAAAAAAAAATGGTATGAGAAAAAAAATAAACATGAAGTCCTTGTTCTTTCAGTAGCATTTAGTATGCAAAGGAGAAAGCATCTTTTTTTGCACTCGTTTTATATGTAAAAGAACATAATTTAAATTAAGAATTATTTAGGGTCAGATTTTTTCAAAGAAATTAATATTTGTATCCAGAAAGGAAACATTCAATCCATTAAAACGGACAATAAAAACAATGTACAAAAGATTTTCTAAATCAAATAAATGCTGTTCTTTTGAACATTGTATTCATTAAATAATCCTAAAAAAATATTTAGATTAGATTAATCAAAAGAGTTGGTGGCAACAATATGAGGTCTTGTGATTTTCCACCAGCGACCTTTCCTTTCTGTTAGTGACCTTTTTAGTTGACACCAAACCCTGAGCTTTTAAGTGTGGCAGCAGACCAAAAAGAGGTCATGGCTTGTTGCAGGTTTCTGTTTAATAAGGCCACATGAACATATCTGCAAATACAAAATTTTGATCAAACAGGAGACAAATAAAGGTCTCACCTCCAACTCATTAAGCCTCTGAATGCGTGGTGTGAAATGCAGTCTGTCCACATCACAGGCAAATGGTGGCTGCCATCCCTGACATAAAGAAAAAAATTTGTTAAGCTTGTATGTATACCATTTGCCACACAAAACTCTTTCGGTTTATATCTGCATGTGGGTTTTTCATAATGCCATCTTTGTACTGAACAAAAACGCTTAGCCTATAAATACAATAGGAAAGAGGTATAGCATTTCATGTACAACAGGGTGATTTACAAAAAAAACCCCCACATATTACAGTTTAATACACAAATCAACATCAAGATGGTTTTCATTTCAAAAGGCCCCGATTCTTCTTAACCTTAAAACAATTTTTTTGTAGATCATAAGGTATGGTATGATGCATTGCATACATACACACACACACAAATTGAAGTTGTGAAATGGTCCACTGGCAAGAATCTGGAACTATTAACGTTTGGTAAAATATATACATGTGCTAATACATCAGTTATAAATGGATAATCGCAGTATAACACTAGGATGGATATAGAATCCACGGGGGCCGGTTTAGGGTGTTAACAGTTGTGAACAAGGCAAAACACAATACATTTACATAGCCAAGACAATTAACAACTTTATTGTTTTGTAAACGTTTAAAATGCGACAAACAGAATCCAGCTTCTCGCTTGCTTTGTTATTTACATCAAATTTCAGTTTCAGTGGCCAAATGCAAATACACAACTCGCACAACATGGAGGACAACGGCAAAGAACAATTACGCCACCGCCAACTTCAGCTATATATATATTATTTATTTAATTGTTTTTACAATTTTGTCTCAAGATAAAACTTAAACCTTAAATGATTTGATAAACGACAATAATGTGTTAACAAACGAGCGATTTTACATTATTTATTAGCGAAAGTGGCCATTTTTTAGACAAGACAGTTTCCGTAGCACTGAAACAAATAGTAATACATATACATAAACAAAAAACATGATCAACAAACACTTTCACACCACCTTTCAACATCAGATATCCAAGAAAAAGATTATATTTGAAAGCAAATGCTTTGACGTTAATGTAAAAAAATGAGGAAGTTGCATTTTTTAAACGCAACGTTACACCAACAGTACAGTTTTTTTCGCAAAATGTTTAAAAAATAAATGTTAAAAAGTTATATAATGATTGTCCTAGGTTGCAAGTTCAACTATCGAGGATTGTTCTTGTTTGGGTGGATGCATTCTAACGAACATTGATTTTGGAAGACAATAACAATCACTAACGTTACATTCTGTTCCTCAACATTTTTCCATCAACCAAACATTTATTAAAAGTATCTGCAAAAAAAGCCGTGATACTTATAAGCCATAGTATGATAAAACTCTCTTGAAAGGAAAGCAAGTTATGTTATTGTGGTCGCTGTAGGAGTAAACCACACGCGAGCATTCACGCATAGCTAGTAGCTGCGCGTACACGCGCACACGCCGTTACGAACGTTCGCAATGGCTGGAGCCGCAATCCGCCATGTTGAAAAAGCCTGTCTTTAGAAAAAGTGTTTCGGGATCTGCAATCTACGAGTAAAAAAGACGACAGAGAGATAGCTTGCATTTGACAGTTCTGTTATATGTCGAAGAAACTTACCGGGGGCGGTCGGATCTTGCAGATGCCAGTGGTTTCTGCAATTGGACGTATTTTGTTGATGAACCCAAAAGGGTCGGCAAATTCCTCCCAACTGGGCTCAAAGACAGGGCACTCCGGTGGTGGAATAAACTCGTTGGGTCGTGAATGGGTCATTCTGGGGAACTTGATCCAAATGATGACATGTAGAAACTGCAGTAAACTGTTTGAAGTTGAAGTAAATGTTTTAATTAGTCTCGAAAATATGCCATATTAAAGAATGATTACACCTGAACTCCGACAATTAACATCCTCATCCACTTTGGGAAACGTACACACAGACGGAGTGCTGACGTAACAGTTCTTAGTAGTCTTCCGCTTCAAAAGTAGAGACGCTTGATTTCCTTTCTTTGTCCGACATTCTCACCAATGCAGATTTTTTTAAATAAGTTATTTAAATTGTAAAATGTACGCTTAAATTCTCCAAATCGCATTGGAAGGGGAAGAAGGTCATAAATCATTATCGCACCATTTATGTAACGATCAATAGGCCTAACAAAGCTTCTGGTTTAGTAATGGTCAACAATTTTCAACATAATTTATTATTAACAAAAATATATACATTACTTCAATTAATTTAATTATAGCAAACGAAATATGTATTTATATTTCAAATCTAGCACACGTAACTTAGCCGTCTATAACAGTCATCCAGGTTTTATTTTCAAAACGCGTTTGCGTTTTTTTCTTAGCTTTATCTGCTCGCGAAGGCTTAAGTAAACATATTAAGTAACAGATGGTACTCTCATGAAACATGTGATCAAAACAAAGCTTTATATACAAATATAAGGAACCCCTCGAAAACTTTTGTATATTTATGCGTTTAACCGTCTCCCCTAAAGTGCTTTCAAAAGGCAGAAGTAGGTTCCCATTGAATTAAAGAAGTGACTTGGTGACTCGCGCGGATTGATAAACCACAGCTTCATTTTTACCGGAACTACTTCTTTAAATGGACTCTTTCAAGTTACCCACTCGGAAGTAACAGATGTTGTCCAGGGTCCAGGGACGATGAATTTAGTCACTCCCCACCCGATTGTCATCTAAAATCACGATTAACCTCTGGCATGGGGTGACATCGTACAGATAACACATTCAAAATCGTTTGCATATAAAATCCGTGAGCATTTGCACCGTCTCGTGACCCGATTTCGGAATGCATGATCCTTCAGCGGAAAATGAAATAGTTTGCCAATACAGAAAGTATCTCACCGTACTGGCGTTGCGATTGACTTTTATCTTTACATATCTCTGTGCAGAAGGTCCATCAACATCCAACGTAGTATTCCATGCGAGCAATTTCTATGAGCACGTACCGCACGTCAACTCGGAAGCTGTCGCCCCCTATGAAACGCAGGACAGCGATCCCCGGTTCCCTTATCCGCCTATCGCAGGAAACCGCACAGTTATTCTACCGAGGCAGAATGACCGAGGTGTGGCAGTTGTAGCCTGACAACATCAACACTTTTGCTTACTTGTCTTAAAAACATTACATATCGGTGTTTACTGTCTGATTCCCTCGAAATCACGATTTTAAATCATAAATGTTCTTTAACATTTTTACTCTCAGCAGCACATCCAGTCATGATTTTTTTTCACACACACACACACATTAGATGCATTAAGGAACACCTTTCTACAAAAAAAAAAAAAAAAAAAAAAAAAAAAATTTACTCTCATAACAGCTTAGTTATATTTTATTTTTTCAGTATATTGCAATTCTCTAAATGGACAACCATGAATTTTGTTATTTGACAAGCACTGACCTACTAAATCTCCTCATACACAAAAGTGACTTCATGTGTTCTGAAAAATCATAGAGAGATAATAGAAAGGTCTTGTGTTAAGGAATGTTTAAAAGGACCTCCATTCATCTATGATGTTAAACAGGTGTACATGTTACCATACAGTTTGGTGAGAATGAAAATGTCACAAAAAAAAAATAAAAAATTACATTTTTCTGAACTGTGTGAGAGCAAAACCAATACCTATAGTAGTTTTTTTTTTTTTTAAACAAGAAAGCCATCTGAGTAACAATCAAATACAATAGGATTTTACCAAACAGTGACTTCAATAAGTGCTCTATTCGTGGTTCACCCTGTCCAATGCCACATAGAAGCTCTTCTTGTCATCCAGGCAATGCCAACCAATGGGTCCAATCTCACAATCCGCACAAATAAGGTACTTCACTTTGCCTACATCTTTTGTGAAACCCACATTCTCAAAAGTGTACATGTCATCAACCAGCCAGTGAGCTGTTAATGTGTCCCCATCCAATGTCCCATCTGACTGACCAATGGAGGTTTTCTTTCTCATTGAAGGGAGAAACAGCTGGAAAATGGAAAGGGATGTTGCATGGAAAACAGATGATATATCAGTCTTAAAATAACATCATCATCATTGTAAGTAATATATATTTTTTTAAACTACAAGTCAGTTGTGCAAACAAACATATAATTGAGCTAATTACGATAATTCATTGTAATTTACACTACTTAAGTAATGTAACATATATGAACCATACCTGTATTTAAAATGTTTTACACGCTAGTTTTAAAACAAGTTACCTCCTTTTCTGCAAACACTGCCATGCCTGGACAGAGCACTTTGGAAGAACATCTCCGGCACAACACTGATTTCACATTTTTTCCATCGTCTGACACGAGAGAGGGGTCTACAGATCCCTCGGGAGAGGAGGACTGTTTACTGTCATCCATGTTAGTAAGCAAACTAAAAACAAAACATACGACCAATCAGAATTTACCATATATTACTCTCGATTATGGTCAGTCTATCAATTCATCAAGTATATAATTAGCTATAACTGGCTATAAGACTCGTAACAGGAATAACGTTACTCGCCTCCAAGTCAGACCATAAGGAAAACCGACCATGCATAAGTCAGACTTGTAATCCAAATATGGTCTTCGAAATGTTGAGTACAAATATGGTAATTTAAGTAAACACAACTGTAGTTAAAAAAACACTAGCGGACTAGTGTCAGCTAGTACTGATAATACATGCGCAACTGCTAAACCAGACCGGCTAAAAACAAGCTACGAATTCGTTCCGCTCGGCTCAGATTAACACAGACTCCATTTTCAAACGCAGTTATGTTCTAACATGATGGAAATGGGAACATCCTTTTAAGATCCAGATAATATATTTATATATATTCCCCCGGTTTCACAGACAAGGCTTAAGCCTAGTCCCAGACTAAAATGCATGTTTGAGCTGTTTTAACTGAAAGCAACCTGCACTGACAGATCTTAAAATGTCGTTGCAATTATTTTGTCTCGAAATGTTTTTTTTTTCCCCTAAGGCGTTTATAAAAGCTACTTAAATGTCTGATTGAAGTAAGGCCTAATTTTGGCGTAATCTAAGCCCTGTCTGTGAAACCGGGCCATTATTGTAATGTATAGCCTATAGTTAAATCCTTTATTTATATCATTTGCAAATAATATCCTGGTTCAGAGAGACAGTTGTTTGCAAATGTATAATAAAAATGAACCTCCAGGGGTTCCATTTTGAATGTGTACAAATCTCTATTTTTACTTGAATGATAATCTCCACCGTATAAATCAAACAAATAAGAGAAACTCAAAGTATGACCCATAAATATTTATTTGAACATTTCACATTTCAGTTAAATGCAAATGATTTACCATCTCTACACGTAACACATGAATATATGGTTGTGGTAAAGCCACACAGTTAGCTTATTTATTTAAAAAGGATCAAACACTACTTTTTTACAAACAGCAGTCTGAGAAAGTTCAACAATAAAGGTCAAACTTTTTGGTTTATTTATGTAACCTTATTATTAATTTGATTGCTTGCAAAGTAAATTAACTAGTTATGTTTAAGACTAATGAAATTTACTACACTGTAGTTTTGGCCCATCTATTTTAATCCTATTTCCAGTGGCCTAAGGCACGGGAATATTCTTATACTTTACAGGAAAGTTTATACTTTACAGACTGCACAGATGTATCCATGCAGAGGCTTTAATAACAATGATATTCAATATCTGCGCTGTAAGGTGCAACAGTTGACCTGTTTACATTTTCAATTGACCTAGAAGTAAAATATACAATTATGAATGTGTTCGAAGCAGGTTGATTGTGCCGAAAACCCTCAAACCCTTTATTTGCCCTTTGTGCGTTTTCCAGTTATTTTGAATAAAAAGATATCAAAGACATCTCTGCTCTTCAGTAAAGTTTGGGCAATAGTTTTGATGTGCATCAAAATGATGTGAAGAACTGTTCATTTACATTAAGAAAAACTTGGATGCATTATATTATGAGGGGGCATCACTACAGCTCAGTGAAAGTGCTTTTCACTACTAAAGAAACACATTCAAAAGAGATTGTTTTTAAATTAAAGATTGATGATAACAAGGGTCATCATGTTTCAACCTTCAATTATTTGTTCAGCCTACGGCACCCTTTAACCACACAAAACCTTTCATTAAGTGAAATTTCATGGATTCTTTGTAACAGAATAAAAATGAATAAAAGTCAAAACGATCAGGAAAAACTCAAAGGTGAATAAAAACAAACCAAGGAATGAGTATAAATGGGGGCACTAAAAATCCTAATTGAAAAGCGATGTGTTTGTAGAGCTCTCAGAGGAGAGTGTCATCAGTGCAGCCTCCCTCAAGGCCATAGCGGAACTCCTGAAGGTTGGACACCCCATAGAAATGAATGAAGGCTGCTGCCACCACCAGCACATGGAAAATCTGGTGTGAGTGAAACTAAGAAGAGAGCAAATTAGGCGAGTAAAACATCTGCATATCACTATACTCAAGAATATGACTAAGAAAATTATTTCTGACCAAGGTGTAACTTACCCAAATATCACACTTGCCCGGAAAATAGCGCTCTGGAATTCGTGCAGCATACAGTCCAGCACCTGCGATGTACATGGCGCCCATTAAATAGAACCAGCCCATCTGTCCAACAGTAGTGGCTTTGACAAAACCCTCCTCGATGGTAAAGTGCATGGTGGGGACAATCCCGCTCAATCCAAGACCCATGAAAACTCCTAAGGAAAACATTTTTCAAAAACAATTTGCTATGAATAAATGCACCGTTCTCATGTATATGTACATGTATATACTACTATGTACTACTTATGGTAATTGCAATAACTGTGTAATAAGATATCTACCCATAAACCTAACTTTAACCCATGTATTTATCTTATATACTTTCTTAGGCAAGTACTTTCTTAGGTAAGAACACTTCAAGTACATGTAAGTGCACTTACTGTAAAATAAAGTGCAACCCACATTATTATTATTTTTTATGCACCCTCCTAAATTTTTTTATCAACCACATTAATATCCCTTCCTGGTTGCAACAATGTCTCTTGTCCAATGACACGTGCACTGGTGCAAGGGTGGGACATTCCTTTCCTCCAGCAACATGTCACTCAAATGAAATCGCAGCAATTAGCAAACAAAGGCAATCCAATTATCCAATCAATTCCCGATTGACAAAATCAAGTTCCGTTCTACATTTTTTCTAGTTCAAGCAGCCATTTTGCTCTGATATACGTCCAGTGCTCGAAGTGAAAAAAAAGAAAAAAAAGTGTTGGTGAAATTGCATTCCGGGGGCAGGGCAGTCAGAGTACCTGCAACATGTGAAAAGTGCCGGAACACAAGATAAAGTGAGGGTACTCTACAGATTAAAACACAGAACTGCCGGTGCTACCTGATTAGAGAAAACGGAGAAAAATGGCTGTTGTGTTCCCTTTTGACAAATAGGTAGGAAAACTTTAACACCCATAATGCACTGGGCATGTTACCATCCAAAGCCATTCCCAGTCTATGGAAAGGCTTGATGGGAGCCGAATACTGCTTTGCTTCAAGTGTGGGTATCTGCAGGTCGGAGTAATGGGTGTGACCAAAGGCCTTTACAATTGGTGGCAAAAACTGCCTGTTAGGGTGTGGGTTTAGTTTCTGTTGTAGCAATTTACCTTTTGGCATGGCTATTATTCCACCCTGCAACTATCTCCTCCTCTTTTGCTTTAGTAAGAAGCAAACTTTTAATCATAATGGTGTTGAGTTGTATTGTTAACGAATGCAAGAATTCAATGAGTAAGCGTTTAGTTGGGAGCGAGATATTTTCGGTTACTAGTGAAGGATCCAGAGCAAAGAACCATAAACCATAAATATGGAGAGAACAGCGCAACAGAAAATCTGAAAAACCTATCTGGATGAACACACTGTGTTTTAGGCCAAACGGAGGAAAAACTGAAAGGAACTACCGTTCCATCAGTTCCGCTCAACCCCCCGCCCCAAAGCAATCATCAGGTGGACAAAGAAACATTAATTTCTCATTCCAGGTAAAATGGAGTAAGGGTTAATTGTTCATTAACATATACTACTGACGTATTAATTCAAAGCGGGTTGAAAATCGATTCTGTGAAGGTACACTTTAACTTCTATCATTTGGTACTATATTTTTTCACTTCAGGTTTAATCTTTTAGCATTTAAGATTGGCCTAAAATAATGCCAAAATGTAAACGTTATGGCAAATACATCACTGCCCACCTGCTCTGGTAGGCCTGTGGCGGGGAGTGGAGAAACGGTCCCACTGTGCAACTACAATGGCTGCTATACCCAACACGCAGACGATTGTGAGGTAGATGAGACGTGGCTGAGGAGAGCAGTAGAACGAGTAGTAAAGCCAGGGTACAAAAGAGCCCATGATCAGCAAAGCAATTCCGGAGTAGTCTAGTCTAAAAAAAGAGAGAGAGACATGAGAAAACAGAGAGATAAATCACTAAAGTCATTTCCACCATGAAATAGTGTAGTTAATGAGACAATAACCCTACTTGGAGAAAGTGCGAGAGACTTTCTCAGAATGGCAGTAGACGGTGTGAAAAAGCCAGGAGAAGCTG
Source organism: Semotilus atromaculatus (assembly GCA_031834385.1). Lineage (NCBI taxonomy): Eukaryota > Metazoa > Chordata > Actinopteri > Cypriniformes > Leuciscidae > Semotilus > Semotilus atromaculatus. The sequence continues at coordinate 10,030,511 of JAULUF010000020.1, forward strand.
AGGCACAGCACTGCACCCAAGAAGAACATCCCGAACACCACCTTCTCCTGCAAGGGGGCCATGAAGTACATATTGGGCCTCAGCATGGTAAGTGTTCCCAGGCACAAGAATAAGATTAACCCTGTTAAAAAAAAAAAAAAAAAGAATTAAACAATGGGTCAATGTTTTTTTGTTGTTGTTGACTGGATCTTTTAAATTTACTAAAAGCTACATTGCATTTTACAAAATACAACTTTCCTGATATCACAATGAAGAAACTGTTTTTAAAACTAAGTTATTCAAGTCATTCAATTTAAACTAGACTGAAAGGGTATACAAGTTTTTTTTATAATACAACTCCAACGTGAACAAAAGTAAAAAAAAAAAAAAACACAGTCACTTTCCATAAACGAGACGGGACAAAGAACTGAACAAAACGGAGTATATACACAGACTAAATTAAATAATTAATAGAATGACAGGTGAACAGAATCATATCACGGAAACAGGCACACACTAGGAAACTAGGTCCCTGTTTACACCTGGTATTAAGATGTATTTTCGTCGATCGGATCACAAGTAGACGAGAGACATATTCCCGTTTACACCTGGTGCTTTAATCCGTCTCTTTTGTCCACTTCTGACCTGATTTCGCTGAGGGGCTGGTCTATGGGTGGGTAAATGTATGGGCTTTTTCAGATCTTTCAATCTAATGGATAAAATAAGCTCGTGCAATTTACATAGGAACATGCCCGGAGATGACGTATTGAAAACATACAAGGAGCAGCAGTTTTTTTCTCCTCTGACAGCCACAAGATCACGCCGAACACAGTGAGTGTATGTTAGAAATCAGGAAAGGTTAAAGAACATTGTTCTTGGTTTTTTGTCTTCAAACCAAACTTAGGTCTTCAACCAACAAATTTGAAACCCTGTCTGGTTAGCGCCCTTCCCATAATGTTTACGCATTAGGTCAGTAGGCGGTCTTTTGTGGCTTTTCGAACGCATTCTACCACATGACTGCCTACACTATGAAAGCAATCCGCTCAAATGCGTTTTCTATTACCTCTGGAAGTGGTCGAAAGTGGACAAGCTTAAAACGTTTTAGACCTTTACACCTGTATTTAGTGTCGTCCACTTGTGACTGGATCGACTAAAATGCAACATTGATGGCTCTTGGAGACATAGGCGGAGCTGGAGCGACGAGTGTCCGAGGTGAAGCCAGGGAGCCAGAGGACTGAGTCGGAGCAGGTTGGACCGATGACCAAGGGAAGGCGGCGCAGGCAGGACGGCATCCGACCAAGGTGGAACCAGAGGGATGAGGGAGCCCGGCGGAGCTGCGATAGACGATGGTTTCTGGTGGAGCCGAGGGAGGTCGGTCTACAGGCCAAGGTAGAGCGATGGGTTCAGATGTTGGAGGTGGAGCCAGGGGATCCTCTTTAATGGACAGAGCTGGATGACCTGAAGATCCAAGGCTGATCCTCACAGAGTGGTGTAAGAGGAGATGTCGAGGGGCTGAGGAACTGACTGATTTGGGAAGAGGAGGTGAGAGAGGAAGGATGGGCAGGAACTCTGGAAACACAGGAAACTTCAAACTGGCCAGGACCAGAGGAAACCGAAGAATCAGGGATATGTCCTCCTCAAAATCATCAATATATTTCCAGGGCTAGTGACAACATCCTAAGCTGGGCCAATGGTGAATGCCGATTTGTTTTTCACCAGCACCCACTCCATGAAAGAGGCGAAGTCATCTTGAGGACCGTTCACTGGTAGGAATACCTTAGGGAGGTACGCCAGGTCTAAAAAGTCCCTCATATGGTCTTCCAGAGAACGGCCCCTCTGCTCCTGGCACAGAAGTTGTACAGCGGGCGGGCAGGTCCATGGGTGAAGGGGGAAGAAAAAAAAAAAAAAAGAAAAAACACTGCAAAAATTCTCTGCTGTTCCGGTCTTGTCACGTAGTGGGAGCGCATGACAAAGGAGTATCTAACAAACACAGTCTTTATTAAATTGACAATAGAGAAACAGGAGATCAGAAGCAAACACAACCACTTTCCATAAACGAGACTGGACAAAGAACTGAGCAAAACAGGAAGCTTAAATATACACACAAACTAAATGAGATAATTAATAGAACAACATGTGACCAGAATCATAATCATGGGAACAAATAGGCACACACTAGGAAACTAGGTCAGGTCACACAGGCAAACCAGAACAAAGAACAATAAAAACTAAATCAAAAGAGAGCATACACGTTACAGGTATTATATTTTACTATGGATGCACCGATGCCACTTTTTTTTTAGAACGAGGCCAATACCGTTACTTTCATTTTTGGTACTTACCGATACCTATATTTCCACTGCATTTGCAATTTTTAAACGTATTAGGTAGAGAAATCATATTTATGGATTTAATTTTTTTAGCAAATATACATTCTTCAGTTATTTTTATAATTATGCAGGTTAAAATGTTGTACAAGCCTCTGTGGTCAGTGTTTCAAATGTTTAGATACCAGTGAAATATCACAATTCTCTATTGCAATTTTGAGACTACAGCAAAAACTACTAGCCTAATTAATGTAAATATAAAACATTACTAAAGACAAGTAACCAGTCAGTAATAAAATAAGAATGTACTGTTTTTTCAGGTACAGAATTTGAATAAAGTAATCAAATAATAAATAAATAACACTGCCCAGTCATCACTGTATAAATTAAATATAGATGAATCATTATTAAAGTTACAAAAGTCATTCAGTCAAGAGCAGTGAGTGATTTCTTTGTCCTTTGTTGTTTGATTAACATTAAAAACACAGGTTTATTAAGCTGCCGTCCCTTTAAGACCGAACACATGGGTTCAAATATACTGTTACACGTGTTTTATTTCTCAACTGTTTACGCTCACTTAAGATATAACCAACTATGTTTACAAGGATACTCGCAAAGTTTTTACATATTTCTGTGTGAATTCGTCAGTTCAAGTGCAAGAAGACGTGAAAGAGAATTCAACACAGTATTCAAGTGTCCATCTGAGATGCGGCTTTCTGAGCGCACGCTTCGGATGTTATATAAACAACTTCTCCTGTAAACATCCCAGAATAATGTAGGGAACAGGGATCGTCTGTCCCGCTGCTCGCTAGTCCACTCCACGTTTCACTTATCAGCTCGCGCACAGCAGCTATATAGGCGGAAATATTTAATTATTTTAACAGTCTTTATTTGTTTAACAGTCTATAAATTCAATACATTTACTTCACAGACATCCTTCTATGATATATCCATTCTACTGTCTGTTTGCTGTGATGTCTGCGTTTCTTTGTCACAAGCACTCTACTGTACACGCTGTGTGGTATCGGTTGTTGGTATCGGAGCACAAGCGCAGTACTGGGCCCTATATATATATATATTTTTTTTATTTTTATTATTTCTTATGAAATTGATTTTAATAGTTTTAGTTAAAAATAACACTGACATATATGTTTTACACTAGATTGTTTTAAAGTTTTTTTTTTTTTTAATCATGGACACTTTATACACTCATGAATATTTATAATCTTGCATGCTCTCAAAACGAGAGCAGTGTTTGTACTTGTAATTGATCCGCTGCAACTTATTGCACTAAATATATGCATGAGGTGCACAATAGCCACCATTCTCTGTGACGATTCCACACTGTAACCCCAACCTTACCCAACAAATGAGTCCAGATATTCCCAGTCTCTGTGTGGATCCTGAAAATGCTCCCAAAGCAAGCACGGAACGAGGGCATGGGAGGCCGGTGACCGTGGAGGAGGTAGTCGTTGTCTTTTAGCCACTCTGGCAGGACGTGAAAGGGAATGACCCTCCAGCGGCCCTCCCAGACCTGCAGAACAGAGATACGGCATTACCGCTTTGTTGCCATGCCCTTCCAAACCTGTATGAATGTATGATATTTTGAAGAATGTTTCAAGTGTTTCTGCACATAGAATGGAACTCAATGGGGTCCAAAACAACATTGAACCCCATTGACTTTTACTGAATAGACGACAACGTCAACAACAAAAAAGCAAGTCATACAGGTGTGTGAATGACATGAGGGTGAGTAAATGATGACAAGTTTCATTTTTTGGGGAGAACGATCCGTTTAAATTTCTGTTTAAGATTTAAAGAAGTTGTGTTTGATGATCACACCTTATGCACAAACTCCTCCATCTTTTCCATTGCATGGTGAGCCTGAAGTGGTAGCGTCAGAACCTCTCCGACTTCTTCATCCTCCTCTTCATCATCAGCAAGAGCGCTTGCTCCCTGTGGACACAATCAGAGCTCAAAATGAGCCTGCAACACTTTCTGCTGGCACTGAAAATGAAAGAGACTAATGCATTCAGATTAATAATTGCATGGCTTGCCTCTGACTGGAGTCCTTTGGCTCCTATGGGGCCATTCTCCTCCAGCAGGGGACCCAGCTCCATCAGCTCCACGTCGGATGGGACGTGGCATTCCTCAGTGACCCTGCAGTCCGCATGACTGGCAGACCTGATTTGTCCTGACATAAGTAGACTGCCCTGTGACTCGACCCAGACCTCTGAAGCCTACACTTCAGTTCACTGTGGGCCAAAAGTAATACATTCAATTAAAACAAAACTTCATTGGCAAAGTCAAGTCATGACAATACCAGTGACCCGAAACAACAAAAGAGACTGCTTACCTCTGGCAGGTGCTTTGAACACATACAGGTCTAAACCAGCCTGCTGATGTTTGCCTCTCTTTGAAATTGCATTCAATCTTAGGGAGGAAAAAACAAAAACCATATAGCATCATTATCTCAGTTCAAAATACTGCCTGCGTTTCAGCCATTATAATTTGTTTTTTTCAAATCATTATCATTCATCACTACCATGTACAGACTCACTTTTATCATTCATTGAAATGTTCATAGAGTGCAACAGCTGGGTTCCCAAAATAAAAAATAAAAATCCTATTCATTTTTGCATAGGGGAATTGATTTTAAATGTTAAGTTGTTAATCGATTGGTTTATGCTTTTGTTGAAGCCATCAGTCTGAATTATTTAGGTTATCTTATTTTTATTAGAATTTTTTGAAAAAGAATTATTTAACAGAGGAATTCCAGGAGAAAAACTATGTTACCCATAATTATGCAAAGAAATGTCCACCAATCAGAGAATTGTTACAAGCAAATAGTGGCAAAAAACACAATACTGTAGTGAATCCTAAATGACGTAATTGAATCAGTCTCTGTATGCCCTCAAACTTCTTAAATATTTGAATAAATAACCATATTTTAACAATAAACTGTATTATTTCTATATAGATATTTAATAATAGTTTTATATTTACCCATAGTTTTTAACTCAATTTGTCATTTGTAATGCTTACACTCTATTAAAACGAAATTCTGAGCGTCACTGAACGAGACATCTACATATGAGATAAGGACACTGTTGAAAATCTTAATTAATTAGGCTATAATTGTTGTAGTTTTCTTGATAAAAATAATAACGAAAGAATTGTGAAAAGCAAATTTGTATACAGCATAATAACACGTATAAACGACTAGATATTATTTGAGTAAACGAGTCATTGACTCATACACTCATCTCATAACATGCGGAAACAGACACGGAACGAATTCGTTTTATCTGATCTGATTGAAAAGATTCGAGTCACGGTGATGAATCAACATCCTTACCACTAAGTTAATTCGAATCGAACGTTGGAACGCATGTCGTATTTGATTCAAAATACGTCTAGATATGCAGCTCGGTGGATTATAAACCCAAACCCGTTATAACTGACAAATATCTCTGTATAAAGTGTCATCATACAGCTCATACCTATGACTAACGGTATTAGCCTGCTGGCTAACAAGGGGCTTTAAATTCTAGAGGACGAGCAGCCAAAACACCGGCACACGTCATGATCAACACTTACAAAATCATCATACATAACATAGCAACAATGCTACAACAACAACAACTATACTATATTATTTGCAAAAATGCCACTAACAACGATTAATTAGTACGAAATTAAGCGTAAAAAAAAAAAAAAAAGCTGTTTTTTTAGAGCAGGTTAGCATTGAGACACAGAAACCGCTACGCACCGCTAAACCACTCTGTCTGGATGCGTCTACAACAATATATGAATCACAATTTTGCCTTTGCGTTGAAATAATGATATATTGTATCGTGCAGACGGTTACCTGATTTCCAGAACTGCTGTTAGAGAAATTAGATCTCTTCCGGATGGCCACCAAACACCAGCAGGATGGAGAAAAAAAGAGTTGAAAGCTGCTGTGTGCAATACGGCGAGTTCAAACTGGCTCCGTTGTCTTTGAAACAACACCGCGGCGGCGCCTCCTGCTGGTGAAAGACGGCCCTGCGAGGTATTTGGTAAAACCCCCACATCGCTATTTAAGGCCACTAACTAACCCATTTATTTGGTGGTTCTTGTGAAGCTCCACATTTATAGCAGTAATCTTCAGCAGGTGATTTAATTTATTGTAAAATACCAGGTAGTGAAGGTTGAACTATAGTCACTCTGAGAAGTGCTCAGAAAATACGGAAGCGTTTTACTACACTGCAGCAGCATCTTTGTGTTATGGTCACATTTATATGGCAGAGTGCTGGCCTGGGAGCCATTAGAAAGATTACAAAAACACGGAGATGGAGTATTTTTGTTAAACCAGCTGGCCTTGGCTGTCAATCTCCTATAATCCCCAATCCTCCACCCGTCTTTATAATCTCTTTCAAAGTGAGCATCCCACAAAATAAATAAAATCCTCAAAACCAAACAAAAGATGCCAGTGAAAACACTTTAATAAGCATTTCTAAGTTGTTTGCCTTTAGTGGATTTCGTATAAAACAATAGCATTGCTTTTTAAATTTAAACATAGTTAACATAACAGATAAACATATGGAGTGCAGCATGCATACAAAAATACTCCAGTGACAGCAGCAAATGCATCTCATAATAAAAATGTACACATACACCAAATATGAATGCCACTGCCAGTCAAGTCACATAGGCACATTAATATAATATTCAGCAATAAATTCAGCAAGCAGGTGTCTTAACACACTGGTGCCTTTTCAAGTGCATTAGATAGGGGCTTTTTTGTAGTATCAGAATCTTATTGTGAGCTTTTAGAGTGCATCAAACCACACAGGTGAATATAAAGCCCGTGAACACAGCAGATCATCATTGTATCATGTTACATAATTAAGGGCTTTTGTTATGAAGAACCAATTACCCCTGGACAGGCTAGCATTTAAACATTTAATATGTATTATATACTGTCCATAAAAGGGTAATTTGCTACAGATTTGTAATACCATACCATATTTGCTTAAACACAATATTGCACAACTCAAGTATCTGTATCTTTGGATTAATTAATGGTCTGGGCCCTGAACATCGAGAACGGTCTAATAGACAAAGCGTTGGCTCTGCCGGTAGCCCAGTTTGTCCAGGTTGGGATTACAGGCAAACTGGATCATGGGAGGTGGGCCGCACATGAGGATCATAGAGTCATCACTGGGTGGAGGCAGGTGCTCCTGAATCATCTCAGCATTGATGAAGCCCTGACTATACTCCCAATCTGCAGACAAGTAAACACAGGTACACTTCAAAGGAAGACCATATATGATGAATAAAAGGAAAAAGTATGTCCCACATGCTTGAACATTGCACACTTTGTGTTCATGTTGGTTTCATATTGTTTGAAAAACGGTTGATATCATTATAAAGAAAGTTTAAGATTACATTTAGAGAATCTAAAATGTCATGTGGTGTAACCAAATAAAATGTACTAAAATCTCCCTATAGACTGAATGCATGCGAGTGTACATTACTTATAAAGAAATTTTAAGTTTAAATTTAACTAATTTAAAATGTAATGTGGTATAACCATCAAGTAAAATATAATAACATTCTCCTTACACACTGAATGCATGTGAGTTTTATGGGTCAGATATTACAAATTATTAATTCATAAATAGCATTACGTTTATGTCAGTCACACTAGATGACAATTTTACAAGCTGAACTAACTTTGCCTTGCCATTAAAAAGTCCAACTAGGACAGTTTCATCAGGAAATTTTCTATCATCCTCAATTTTTTTTATCACTCTCACATTTTTGACCCAAATTAAATATCAAAATGAATTTTAATTGAGAAATGAAAAACATACTCATCATAGACGCTAGTTTATTCAAGTCATAGTATGTATAAATAACATTTTTAATGTATTAGTAAATAAGTTAATCGGTCCAGACAAAACAAAATCATGTCATTGACCCACACCCTGTACACTACTGCCATTCAAAAGTTTGGAGTTAGTATTTACTTTTATATTCTGTAAGGATGCGATAAATGGATCAAAAGTGACAGTAAATACATTTATAATGTTACAAAAGATTTAATTTCAAATAATAGCTTTTGAACTTTCCATTCCTCAAAGAATTCTGAAAAAAAAGTATGACAATTTCCACAAAATTCTCAAGCATCACTACTTTAAAGATTTTTTTTAAAAATTAGATTAAAATAGAAAACAGCTATTGTAATAAGATTCCACTATATTACTGTTTTTATTGTATTTTTAATCAAATAAATGCATGCATCTTTGATGAGCATGACACTTCTTTCAGAAACATAGAAAGAAAAAAAACGTACCGACCCCAAACTTTTGAAAGGTAGTGTAAGTCAAGCTTTACCATCTTGTGGGTTATGTACAAAAGTCTTCTACCTTCAGGAGCTCGGTCCACTGTGAACCAGAGTTTGACGCGATCCGGATGTCTCGCCTGAACCTCCTCCAGCTCATCCTTCAGCAGAATGTCCTTCTCAGTCTGGAAGGCAGACGAGAGGTAAACCCATTCAGTTTATGCTTGCTAGGCAGCTTAATCTCTTTGAACATACTTTTTATGTAATATTGTGGTTACGAACAAAACATTCCATCATACTCTTAAAGGGACAATTCACCCAAAAATGTAAATTCTGTCATTATAAATTCAGAACGATCCCTTTAATTATATCGCTTTACTGGAACACCAACCTGGTTGGCAAACAGCAGGCTGCATGTAGTTGTGTCACTTGGGTTCTTGATGATGTCACGAATCAGCTGCAACATTGGTGTAATGCCTACACAGCGAGGAGGATAAATTATTCTAGTGATCATTTGGCTTCATTATGACTAAAAATGAGGAGAAAGATACTGTACCTGTTCCACCAGCTATAAGACCCAACGTTTTTACAGTCTTGGTCTCGGCTGGGGCCTTCTTCTCGGCCTGTATAGTGAACTGACCTGTTGGGTGGAGATGTAGGTGTAAGGTGTGACTGTGTAAATACATACATCTAAATTCAGGTCAAATATTGATAGTAAATGTGCTGTCAGACCTTCCCCCTTGTACTCCAGCAAACCTCCTGGTCCTCTGAAGTCAATCACATCTCCGATCCTCAAACTCTCCAGGTACTGGGACATCTTTCCCCCTTCGGGGAACTTTGGGTGCACATTCCTAAAATAAATCTGCAGAGGAAAATATGTCAGCTCTATAAAAAATATTTTAAATCCCAAAGGCTTGTACAAGAAATATAGACCAAGAGGACCTTCACAACTAGGTCAACGAATCCTTTGTCATCATCACTGGACACAGGTGTGTAAGGGCGCACAATCAAATTACCATCAATCCTGGCAGAGAGATAAACATGCTTGCCTTGAGAGAGAACGACAGGGAGAAAGAGTGCTTTACTATTAATAGTCGATACACACCCGTTTGCTCATGTAACATCCGTATCGTGATCCGATCACAAACTACTGTTTACATCTGGTAATGTGCCTCAAATGAGTCTCTGGTTTTGTGTCTAGATACAGAACTTGCTATGTCAGTAGTTAATGCATGTTAAAGTGCAAAAAGGTAATATTTTATAATATATAATATATATATATATATATATATATATATATATATATATATATATATATATATATATACACACACACACAGGATATATAGTTCACTTTTAAAAACTTTTTCACTTAAGCAATAATTTTAATATTTTTAAGTATTAATCTTAATCTTTGAAAGAGATCTTTGAAAAGAGATCAAACTTAAGTATGTGCATCAAAGATTTGCAACAGTTTAAGATGGAAAATAAATTTCAGGTCTATGCTCAAAAAGTGAATAAATGGATCATAACAACAGCATAAATATAATTTAGTATCATAAAATCTAATTATGAAATAAAAAACATTATCAAAACAAAATATTGTACATTCATCTCATTGAAATAAATAAAGGGTGATTTTTGACCGCCATGAGAAGAGCACCAGAGAGTTAGGCTAATGCATTCTTGCTGAAGAAAAAAAATATTTGTCAAGTACCTGTATTAATTAATCAAGTACCGGTTATATATTGACTCTGAATGTGCAAACATCACATGATAAGTGTCAAGGCATTGAGACCAGGAATACTGAAGAAAACCACATAACCAGTAAAGGAAGAAAAAAAAATCCTGTTTTAGTGCCAAGGGTGACTGACATGCAAGCAGGGCGTCCTTTGCAGTTGTCTGGGACACATTAGAACGGATTAGCATTTTCCCAACAAATGCGACATGGTTTGTGTTTCTAACTGGATCAAGCTAATTCTTGTAGCCCATTTACACCTGTATTTAGCACAGTCAGGTATAAACATCGTCCAACTGTCTGTGATTACTCTCAAGCAAATGGACATGTGTAAACAAGCTGCTTTTCAAACCCTAAACTCATTTATCATTTAACACAGTTCTTATCCAAAGCAGCCAGACACAGTCTACATGATAGGACAAGCGTGGGATTTCAGCAGGCTTTCACCAAACCCTGCAGAGAAGCAATCGACCTACTACTCACAGTCAACACCTAAGTCCTAATAAATACTACTTACCTACTGGTAATCCCAAAACATGCTCTGGGCTGGGCAGGACGAACCGAAACCTGCGGGTATCATGACTTATGATCTGTGTGAAGAGAGTAAAGTTATTATTTTGTCAACAGCATCTTATCAGTACCACAGATATAAATTGTATCCCATTGCAATAAAGAGACAGGGCAAATACCTCCTTGTCTACAAGTCTCAATTTGTATTTTTCAGAGGGATCAATCAGGGTAATTTGTGGTTTCCTTTTCCTGTTCAAGAAATAATAACCCAGCACACCTGCTGTTGAGACCAGTACCACTCCAACGGTCACTGCAACTGTAGTGGACTAAAATACAGATTAGTGCATGTTAACAAGGTTTTAAAAAAACATAACAGAAAATAATCCATTATTAATAAAAGCTAAAAATGCATTTATTGGTTAATTCACAGTATACACACAACAGAAGTGTGTAACGGTTTGTTCATCAATGAATCATCTGTTTTTCCTAGAATAAACTCTGACGTTTCTGCTTTGGTATGGTATCCCATTTCTAGAAGAACTGTCTGATTCGGTTTCCTACTGGACCAAACTTTAAGTTAAATGAAAATGACTGAATAGCATATCTTCAATTTTGTGGCATGACTAGTCAATATGCTGTGTGTTGATAAATGGGAAAGCAGCAATGTTATGCGAAACAAACTTGGTGGCATTCCAAAGCAGTAACATTGCACGTATTTCCTCTGAATGATAATGTAAATAACTGCAATTCATCTTTAGTGTACTTCTCCAAAGCTTTGTGACTTACCATCGCGTAACCCATGACGAGTGATCTACTTCTACAAGGAGATTCAGTCAGAAAGATAAACCTTCAAACTAAACATTCGTCGACACACCTATGAATGCGCAGGCGGAGAGCTCGATGTTTGAGGCAAACAACGCTGCGCAGTAATTGCGCATAATAAAATGTTTCATACAGCGCATTCCGTTCTGCGTAATCCCATCCACATTACAACACTATCTAATGTCTCTGTTCGCCGTCTCTCAGTAGCCGGAAACACATCATACAAGATAGAAATAAAAGTCCCCCAATCTCCATTTGTCCTGAAATTCATTTCACTTTATTTCGATTTTTAATTTATTTAAATAAAGTGCAAATTATAAAAATCCTCCAAATTATTTTTGTCTAGAAATGTAATATATTGATTTATACAAATGTAATACAATTTTAAATTAAAAAAAGTGAATTAAATTCCCAGAAATGCAAGGTACTTCATTCATTTAAATGTATTTATAAAATTCACAAATTCAAAAAAGTGAACGCAATTTCCTGAAGAATTAATACAGATTGTTATAGTAATACTCAAAGCATCATAATTTTAAGATAACAGGGTCCTTTTGAGTTTTTAAGATACCAGGGAACTTACATACATTGGTTTCCCTTATATATTAATTTATGCTCAAGCTATTATCTTTTTTACGTAATTGCGGACATTGATGTGAAGCTGATTCGACGTCTCTGAAAATATCTCCATTGCCAGAGCCTTTGTCTCTTCTGATCCATTCCAAAGGGCCCGATAAACAGGTAGTGTGTACTTTTGTTTCCCCTGTAACCAAAACATGAAAAATCCATCTTTAAAAATAAGCTAAATCGACCTCTATTCATACAATTGATTATTTTATTATACCAAAGAGCTGAATGAATTATAAATAATGTACAGATTCTAACCTGGCTTGTGAGGAAATTGCGAATATGTTGGAATCCTGGTTTATGTTGGTTCTTTGCAACAATCTGGGCCCATCGCAATTTCAGCTCAGAATTGTTGGACTCAGTAATATGCAAGTAGCACTCCTCTAGCTTCTTTATGTTACCTGTTAATATGGGAATACTTATTTTACAATCTACTTAAAAAACTTGAACATTCATCCAAAAACACAATTATTTGAGTTATTTGCACCATCTGGAAGGGGTGACTTCTCTATGATCTTGTCCAAGAAGTAGACAGTTTGGTAGGTCTTCCATGGTTTTATATCAGTTTTGTTGATGGATTTTAAGTCCAGGTTATGGTTAACCCACATTTCAGCTAACAGCTCTGCTGGTTTCATCAGTGTCTGACCAGCAGAGAGATCAGGGACGTATGGAGGCCAACCAGGGACATTGAGCCAGCTGTCAAAATCCAGACCTAACAAAGCAAATGAGAACAAAAAAAGCTGTCCGTCAGCCCAAACAGTATAGATTCAGACTGTCCTTTGTGATTTTATAACAAAGAAATGCTATTAATGGTATTTTTCCAAACCCTCAATTTTGTGGACATTCTTTTCTTTCAGGTCTGGAAAATACTCCAGGTAGAACTCCAATGCATCCTCCGCCAACACACTTCTGAACTTGAACTTTTCCACATAAGCCTTGAAGAGACACAATTGCTGTTTTCACATATCTACAAATGTTCATTCATATATACTGCCAATCAAGTTTAGGTCAGTAAGAAAAAGAAAAAAAAAGATATTACTACTTTTATTCAGCAAGGATGCATTAAATTAAAAGAGTGTTACAAAAAAAAAATATGTTCTTTAGAACTTTCTATTATTTGAAGAATCCAGAAACAAGTATCATGGTTTCCACAAAAATATTAAGCAGCACAACAATTTTAACATTTTTAATAAGAAATATTTATTGAGCACCAAATTAATAATGATCCTTCATATGATTTCTATTGGTAACTAAAACTATTAAAACATTTTTGTTAAGTTGTAATAAAATATTAGATGATAAACTTAAACTAAATGAAAATTAGAAATGCCTACCTTATTGAACTGGTAATAATAATAATAATAATAATAATAATAATAAACTAAATCTGAAATAAAAAAATAAACTTAAGTAGAAATATATAAAAAGAACAAAAACTAATACAACTGACAAAATTACTAAAATTAAACAAAAAACTTAAACTAAATAAAAGCTAATTCAAAATAAAATAAAACTAAAACAGTATATAAATAAAATAACAATTCACTATAGGAATAAATCAAATTCATTATAGGAATAAATCATATTTGGAAAAAAATCTCCAAAAATTTGGAGGATCTTCGGATTCTATTTCGGTTAATCTGTACCCTATATTTTTCTCCAATAAAAAAAATAAATAAATAAAAAATAATAATAATAAAAAAAAATATTAAAACTGAAAACAGTTGTTTTAAATTGTAATTAATATTTCAAAATAGATTTTTTTTTTTTCAAAATAAACGCAGCCTTGGTGAACATAAGAGACTTATAATGACCTTGCTGAAAATCTTACTGACCCCAAACTTTTGAACAGTAGTATATATATATATATTATTTATTACTAAAAACATTTTCTGTAGGCTTATTGTTCCAGTAACCTTGAGGAATGCGTCAAAGCGTGACTGATCTCCTGTGAGGTGGGCCAGGTAGGAAACAAAGCAGAAGCCTTTTTCATAGGGCGTTTCATTATAGGTGTCATCAGGATCGACACCTATGTACAAAACACACAGACTATTGAATTATAAATTGTGATAAATAATGACCAAGAAGTGTGAGACTGCTATCTTTATTCAGCTTACAAAGTCAAATTAAATAGACAATAATCTAGTGGTGACCTACAGTACCTGGTTCGATCTTAACCCGTAGTTTATTGAGAGGATGGTCCTCTCCAGTGTTGTCCATGTGCTGACGTAGAAGAGCTTTACCAGTTGCCGCCTCCAGACATGTATAAGCCTCTCCTGCGAAAGAAATGGCACTCTTTAATGAACTCTTTATTAGTGAAACACTTTAAGGGGTCAAATAATGTAAAGCATACCATACAGCTCCTTGCAAACTCTGCGTTGAGCGTACATCGTGAAGCCCTCGTTCAGCCAGAAATCCCCCCAGGTGGCGTTGGTGACGAGGTTTCCAAACCAGCTGTGACAGATCTCGTGTACAATGACATCAGCAAGAGAGCGATCGCCGGCCAGCAGACAGGGCGTGACGAAGGTCAGGCAGGGGTTCTCCATCCCACCGAAAGGGAAGGATGGAGGCATGAACAGCACATCATATCTACACAAGTACAACAAGTAAAGACATCTATTATAATATAGTTTATTGAATAAATGTTCACTTCAGATTCTATAAAGCCACTTTGGATCAATCAAAATAGAGTGGTGCAGGGATGACATATTTTTGAAGGCCAAAACCTTGGCATTTTTGCACTTCCGGTTCCATCGTCCTGAGGTCAATGGGTTTTTTGATAAATACATACATTCAAATGTAGTACCGACTCAGTATGCGATTTTGGATGCACTGTGAAAGAGTTGTTGTAAGCTTAGTGATAGTGACATAGATAGAAGTCATTTGACCGTGGTGAAGTTCATTTATAGCCTAGGGCTCTGTCCGAAATCACCCACTATACCCTTAAATAGGGCACTATTTGAGGGGACAGCCATTTGTAGTGGTGCTGAAACAATAGTGGACGTTATCGAGTGCACTCATTCAATCCCAGAATGCACGACAATAACGAGTGTACAACTTCTGTACGCTCAATGGCTAGAGAATACCCATAATGCACAGTGAGAGTCGCGACCCGAATTAATTCACGTTTCTGACCAGAAGTTGGCGCCGCAGCTGAATCATCCATCCATTCCCCAAACAGCCGTTCCAATGTGGCTGCAGGGTAATATCATACAGGTATAAATTCCTTTTTAATTGATTATTAAATTGTTTAATTAAGGTTTAAACATTGTTAACATGGCAGAGTTATAAATCTTTTACTCTTACTGCTGGAGCTGCCAGTTTGCTAAGTTTCAAATAATTATTAAACAGCAAGCACAAACTATGCAAAAGCCTTTCCGGTGCACTCAGTGTCCGAACTCACTCAGTCGTTTTCATTCACTCCTTCAAGTCGACTATATTAGTGGAGTAATGTAGGGAATAGTGAATGAGGGTTTAGGACGCAATTTCAAACACAGCTTAGCTTTTGACTTCTGCGATTGTATTTACACTTCACAAGTAAAAAAATAATTGTGTGTTCCGTTGTGAAGATTATCCCAATGACCAACATTTTTTTTCCTATTTTTTTCAGGATGATGCTAGCTTCTGGGTTGGCCACCAAAAATACGTCATCCCTGCAACACTCTGTTAGAAAGGTGTTTAAAAAAAAAAGTGTCTCCCACCTTCCCCAAACATAGGATCCAAACAGTTTCTCTCCCACAGACAGGAACTCTTCGATCACGTTATCATACTCTTGCTTGGCTGCCTGCAGTAAACAAGGCTCTGTCCAAACACGTGTCCTGAAAATGGTGTTAAAAATCTGAAATGTTAATCATAACAATAATAATTATTACCATTTAAATATTTACTTTATAATAGGGTCTACTTATAGTGTTAGTAAAAGTATTTTTGCACCATAAACAGTTTTCCATGAACATTTTCAAGCACTGCAGTTTAGTTTCAATAACTTATTTGGGGGGGAGAAAGTTATAGTATGTTTTTATAGCAAAATGAGCTCTTATCTCAGGAGAGCAGTAAGAACTTTATTCCTTGTGCTATGATCCCTTTGTGGTAAAGGATTTGGGATGTTTTTACCTGGGTCCCACCTCGGCAGACTGCAGGTCTCCTACTGCCAGTGCTACCAGGTAAGAGGGAATGGGATGCTCCATAGTGAACAGGAAAGCGCTGTCTGCTTTCCTCTGCTCCCATTTACTAGCGCTCATAACTGCTGTGAAGCCATCAGGCACCTGATAAGAAGAGGGAGGAACATCAAAGAAAGAAACTACCGTGTCTATGAGACCGTGCAAAGGGCAATGTTAAGAAATAAACTCTGAGCCTTATCATGCAGGCTAGAGACAACCCTTGTGCTCTTTTTTAAAAAGAAGTTACTCACCAAAGCTGCATTTATTTGATCAAGAACACATTATCCTTCAGAAATCATTCAAATATGCTGATTTGATGCTCTAGGAAAATTTCTTATTGTTGAAAATATTATTTTGGAAACCATCATTTTTTTTTTTTTTTCAGGATTCTTTGATGAAAAATAATGTTCAAAAGATCAGCATTTATTTGAAATCGAAATCTTTTGTAACACTATAAATGTTTTTGCTGTTACTTTTGATCAGCTTAATGCATCCTTAATGAATATAACTAATAATTGATATTATAAATAAAAAAAATGAGAACCTAATTTTTCAATCCAATCAATTCCTGATTAATAAAATCAAGCGGCCGCCTCTTAATGGAATCCATTTTTTCCTATTGACTCAAATTACGTCTTTAAGTCTATATACTCTTTCTACCTGTAAATTCGACTGGCCCAATGGCCTCACCTGAACTGCTGCTGAGTAGGTGCTCTTGACTGCTGGAGTATCAAAGCAAGGGAAGAAGGAGCGGTTGAGAACAGCTTGGCCTTGAGTGAAAACATAAGGCTTGAGCTTTCCCGCAGTCTGCTCTGGTTCCAGCCAACAAACCTAAAAGAAGATACATGCGTTTGGTGAAACATTACCTGC
Organism: Semotilus atromaculatus; assembly: GCA_031834385.1. Taxonomy (NCBI): domain Eukaryota; kingdom Metazoa; phylum Chordata; class Actinopteri; order Cypriniformes; family Leuciscidae; genus Semotilus; species Semotilus atromaculatus. Next base: position 10,047,875 of record JAULUF010000020.1, read on the forward strand.
ACAACAGCCGAGTAAGTGCTCTTTGTCATGGGCGTATGGAAGCCAGGAAACAGGCTGCGGTTCAGGACAGGGAACCCAGATGTGTACAAGAATGGCAGTGTCTTCTCAGCCGTCTGCACTGGGTCCAGCCATGACATCTACAGAGAAGTATGGAAGTTTGTTTCCACCACGGAATAAAAAACAATAAAGGTAATAACTTTTTTATTCTACAATTATGACTTATTTTTCAGAATTGCGAGTTGCAAAAAAAAATTCTCGTAATTGAGTTTTTACAATTGCGAACTTATATCTCACAATCAATTATAACTCGCAATTCCGAGTTTATCTCACAATTCTGAGGGGGGAAAAGTCATAATTGCGATATTATATATAAACTCACAATTTTGTGTTTTTTTTCCCCTCACAATTCCGAGTTTATAACTCACAATTCTGACTTTGTTTTCAGAATTTAAATCTTTCTATTTAAATTTAGAATTGCGATAAACTCGCCATTTAAAACAGTATTTGAGTTTATATCTCACTATTATAGGCTACAAATACAATCTCAACCATTTTTCCTCGCAATTGCAAGTTTATGTTCTCGCAATTCTGACTTTTCTCAGAATTGTGAGATACATTTTGAATTGAGAGTTATAAAGTCAGAATTGCGAGATAAAAAGTTGCAATTACTTGTTATTTATTTATTTATTATTCCGTGGGGGAAACAAGCCACCATAGTGATCCTTGCTCGCCTGCTTTTACAATAAATTAATGAAATGCAAGGAGAACAGATTCAGAAAGAGAAACCAAAGTATTCTTCCCTCTAGGTCTCATGACGAGTGAATAAGTTTCAGCTTTGATATCGAAGCTCAGCTCTGGCTGTCCTGAACTTTCAAAATGGAAATGATTATGAACAAAAAATTATTAAAATGTACAGTTTTTCTTGCTTACCCCTGGTCCATCAGAAGCTGTATATTTGATTGCAAGCTGAAGTTTGTCTTCTGAGTTGAAAGGCGTGGGAAACCTCACGACGAGCGTTGTCCCATAACTGGTGAAGTCACGAATCAGAAATTCTGTGCTGGTCCAGTCACGTTCATTACGACTGAATGTGATTTCATGCAAGGACAGAGTTGAATGAATATCTAGCAGTAACTCACTCTGACTATCCTGAATGCATTGCAGCTGTAATGTTTCGGTGCCTGATATGGTTTTCTTTTCAAAATCCACTTTAAGATCGAGATGAAAATTATCTATTTTAAACTGGCGGAAACTAGAGGAGGTAGCGACGTCTTCGGCTTTGTCTGAATACAGCGTAAATGTTTTATCCATTGTCGTATTACTGACATAAATCTACAACAATAGATCGGACGGGCTACAGCAAAACACCAGCAAACGGTGGTCGGTTATTCGCTCAGAAACGACAAGTGAACTGTGGTAAAACAATCCACTCGCTGGAAGACGAATAGGTATAGCATGTGAACTGGGTTTACGCAGCACTAACCTGCGTTATTGCAGCGCAGTGTTGTTTGTCATGAAGACATGGCAGGTGACCAATAAGATAAATCGTAAAAAATCTCGCTGGCGCCTACTGAAATGCTATCAGGTAACAACTATTATCTGTTATTCATGTCACACACCCCGTTTTTCTCAAGAGGGCGCACGAGGGCTCAGACAGTCACTCTTTTGAGCCACATTTAAATCTCAGGACGGTTTTGTCTTTTTGGAAACATTTTAACACTCCCCATAGTATCTTACCGTGTAAATTCCAAGTATTGGTATCTCACATTCTAACTGAAATCCTCACCACCAATCTCTATAAAACGTCCATAATTCAATCGGTGATAATCCAGTAATCACTGTTATAAACTCATCCAAAAGAGCGCTGAGAAAAGTAACAGTTGCCATGTGACAGTTGTCGCCCGTTTTTGCACTAACGTTACTAGCAGCAACTTTGGATTATATTTTTCCTCCAATGTTTAAATGGACATTTTCGGCATTTCTTTGCATTATTTAAGAAATAACACTATGTGCAAATTATATATCAAATGTAATGGTTGCCTTTTTAATTACACATAATGTTTGCCCTCCAGATCATGATTTATAGGAATGTCGCTGTGATCATGTCACCATTATGGTGAGGTGGTGTATTAAATTACACAGATGTTTTATTACACTAATCAGCATTTAACTTCTGAAAGTTTACATTTGCCTTTAGAGAAACCTTTAAAAAAGTCTAACACACCAAACAGTAATTATTTAATCAGAACGAATATTGATTGCATAGTCATTTTTAAATCACAAACTTTATTGATCTTAGTATTAGCATACACTAACCAAGAAACATAAAAATACACTTAGTAGCAAATATTTTTTTATTTCATCGTACAAAAAAAAAACTATAAGTATGTTAATCTATAAAAAATCTATAAATTGTCTTTCACAGTAAAACTCATTTTGGGACGATACATTTCATAGAAAGTGATGCCTTTCTAGACATATCCCTATGTGTGTGTGTGTGTGTGTGTGTTTAATCGATGTTAAAAGTCTATACTTTAGTCCATTAGCTCAATAAATTATTGAATAAATATGACTCTCGTCAGAAGTGTTTCCATGGTTTCACACTTGGCTGGCAACCTCAGAGTCATCCTCATACATCCTATCTGGAGTCCCCAGATTGACCCATTTCTGGGATACCTGGAGGAGCAAAGCAAAAAGAAACGAGGTCAGTCCATAGGAAATCTGTTTGCATTGGTTTAACATTCTAGTAACCCTTGACTGCAAGTAGTCTTAATAGTAAATGAATCTAGGGTGTAACTGCACAATCAGCAGCTCTGTGGTGTTGTCTGAAGGTGTGTCAGAAATCTGGCCAGGGTTAAACAACAGCTGGGTCTTAAATCATAGAGCTCACAGTGTATACGGCCATTATGAAATGTTTTAGATTGTATGTGCAGAAATTTGGCCCATTCTGTCCCAATATTTTCTCAAATATTGAGTCAGTGTGTTAAAGATGAGATTCACAGGACAGGACAAACCAAAATGTTTTTTAAGTTCCTTGGATAATAAGATATTTAAGTAGTAGTCTTCAGGTCAACCCCAGCTGCCTCCGCATTTGAAACACATGACTCTGTAAATCATTGCATGACATGATATAGGGATGAAGCAAATGTGTGCCTCAGGCAGTGCTGATAGTCCCACAATCTAAATGTCTCCAAGACCAAATGTCTAAATTCACCAATCAAATCATGCATCCCAAAGTTTGTGGTTTAGGATTCCTGTGGTTTCTGGTAAATTTCAAAATGAGTAGTGTCAATGCACAACCCAAGGTTCCTCATTTTTCTTGTGTCTTGAAGGCATTCGGTTTCCAACTTAAATTTATTCAACAGAGAATTTTCAATCATTTGTTTTGTGACTTGTTGGTACATGTGCACTGCGTTTTCCAGGTGTCTGATAGCACATTTTTCACTGGAGTGTAAATTACCTGACTCCCACCAAAATAACCCTGGCACCCACATTCTTCTTTGAAAAACAGTTTGTGTTTGGGATTGATTTAAATCAGTGGTTCTCAAATGATGTGTCGCAACTCAAAAAACATAATTTGTGGGGTAAAATAAGGTTATATCAAAAAAAAAAAAAAAAATTTCAACAATATATAACCTATAACCTAATATATACTGATAGAAAAATAAACCTTTCACTTATTAATATATCTATTACTATTATTATAAGCATAAAATATTCTATAATATATAAATAAATATTTATTATGTTAGGAATGTAAATCCCACATCCACTGATGTTCATTTATTTATAAATCTTACTATTCAGTCTGTCATGTTATTATTTTCCCATATTGTTAGGCCTATACATTTCTAATTGTTTTATTTCATTGTTTGCTTTTTCTATTTAATAAAAAGGCATCAAATCTGGTTTAAATGACTAACAGTCTTCTAAATTCAAAGTGTGGTTTCTTTGTGACTTTTTTTTTTGTAATGGAGAATACTACACAAGTACTTCAATTAGTAATGGATTAGAGTGAACATTATTAGGTCTTTAGGAATTATCATTAACAATGGACTGTGGTTTGATGAGTGACACCACAGCATATGCTCAAGGTGTACTGGTGTATTATTGAAATCTTATATACGTTCAAATTCAATGCTTAGCAATAGGTGGAAAACAAGCTAACAAAGACACCTATTGGCTTCAGCTGGGAACATGCCAGATATTAAAATGTTGCTTAAGGGGAAACTACAGTTGGAATAGAGGTGCATTCATTGGCCAAACAACTTATCTGGCTTTCTCTACACAAATAAAAGAGCTAATGGACTGGGCCACTATCACTGTTTCCTTCCGTCCAATCAAGCTTTTGTCCCTGAGGAATGGAATGCTCACCTACATATCAAGTTCACACACTTTAGCCACCATAAGCTTGAATGGAAATAAACAGCAGAACAACCTTGAATGCCTGTTTTCCCACTAGATTGTTTTGTTAACGGGAACGTTCATGACCGTGGGGAATGGGAAAAAGCTTTGAGTGGAATGAAAACCTGTGTGTCAATACAAATAAACTCAAAGTAAGCAAATGATCCCTGATGAAGTATTTGTTGCATTTACAGCAGAGTGAGTGTAATGGAGTGAGTGTAATGGAGTGTGTAATCGCACCGCTTTAACTCCACTCTGGGGTTTGCTCCACTCTCGTGAGTTTGCTCCAATTGACAATCTGCACCCAATTACCGCTCTACCGTAAAGTTCTTTCAAAGTGTGTCTTTTTATACCCTATATTAAGTGAAATCATGTTTGCACAATTTCTCTACAGCTGAGATTAATGCTTTAGTATGATGATATAATCGTTGTACATTTTGAACAAATCATTGTACCCACGCCACAACTTCCATGACCTTTCGAGTTAGATCCATTAGATTTTATTTCCTTGTGTGACAGAAGCATCTAATTATTTTCTTAACACCTTTTTTTAATTACACAGGAAATCTGAAGTCATCCATGCTCTGTCATTCATTTTAATTGACCATTTGTATTTTTGATCAGGTTTCCAACGTTTTAATATTTCAAATGTTTATTTTGACGGCTAATAGTCTATCAGCATTATAAAACATAAGGTGAATTCTTGTTGACATCTTGTTATTTATTAATATATGGCATACTCAAAATAGAGCGGTATCAGAGTGTTGTTTGAATGAGCAAAAACACAGACACTGCTCATAGTCACATGCACTATAGTTCAAAGAATAAAAAAAAGAAAATAAATGAATACCGCTTTATTCAGTGAGGATGCATTCAATTGATCAAAAGTGACAGTAAAGAAATTTATAATGTTACAAGAGATTTCAATATCAAAGAGAAGTTTCTACTCGAAGAATCCTGAAAAAAAAGTCAAGATCCCAACAAAAATATTAAGCAGCACAACTGTTTTCAACATTAATAATAGTAAGAAATGTTTCTTTATCAGCAAATCAGCATATTAGAATGATTTCCGAAGGATCACGTGACAATAAAGATGAGTAATGATGCTGAAAATTCAGCTTTGCCATCATAGGATTAAATTACGCTTTAAATTAGATTAAAATAGAGAAGCTATTTTAAATTGTATAATATTTCACATTATTATTGTTTACTTTTTTTTTTGGATCAAATAAATGCAGCCTTGGTGAGCATAAGAAAACAAAAAACCTTCCTGACCCAAACTTTTGAAGCACCTGTGATTTATAGCATAGTGTTCTAATGTCTCAATTATGATTTGTGTGCGGTTTGCTATTGTGCCATTCCCTACACTAATTCAATCAAAAGCTCTTTCACAGCTGAACACCACACCTAGATCCAGTAGTGATCTCACTTTGACGCAGCAGAGCATCAAGAAAACCTTTCCCAGTTCCACAGACAGGCCTGGGCAGTGCGTAAGTGATCTGCCTTTTCTGGAAATTCCTCTCCCAACAGATTGATACACAATGGTAAGGCGACACAGCGGTATTCAATTTCACACAGAGCCAAGATAGATACATATTTGGGGATTTTTTTTTCTTTTTGACCTCATTGCAGGTCAATACATTTTCCGCCCATTTATTCTGAGGGACTGTGAGGAACGACTATTTACCTGTTGTTCCTGGAACCTGTGGTGCTGGGAAAGCGAAAGTGGGGACTCTTGCCCAGGTGCATTTCGGATGCGGAGTGCGCCCTGCCTGTTCCGATCCAGTGAGTGAGGTCGAGGCGGTAGGATTTGGCTGCGCTGATGCCATGATTTGAGTTCCTCCGACACCACCTGCCGCGGCAGGCCCCTGCTAGGGTGCTGAGGACACTCTCTTAGCGAAGGGGCCCGTGACAGTTTCACGTGGGTGGGTAACATCCTGTAACTTCGTGGTTGGGAGGGCAAAGCCTCACTGTAGTAGTCATAGTGACCATTTGAAGAATAAACAGGTGAAGGGGCCTGGTGGCTTATGTACGACCTTCCACTGTCCATTTCTAAGGAGTGACCCCATCCGTCATCCACATACCCTCTTGAAAAACTAGGTGATGACTGGTACTGAGGGTTTTTGTAGAAGTGGGTAGGGGAGGATCTTTGTGGTACATGGCTATCGGCTAGGCTGGAATAATGATATCCGTACTGAAGTTGGTAGGGCCACGGAAGTTCCCCAGGGTGCTCCTGGCAGGGCGAGCTGGCGTAGGACCGCACCGAGTGCTCAGAGTTGCTGTCCTCAGAACTAGAGTAGTACACAGGATTTCCAACATTCAATCTTATGGGGGAGTATTCTGATGGTGGCACCACAAAGTCTGTCAACCGTCTCCTGGGGCCCCTTGAGCGCCCACGCTCCCGCTCGGGATCATAAGGGTTAGGTTCAGTCTTGGGAAATCTGTTAAAATGAGAAATTAATATATTTGTCAAGATTTGAGATGGCCATAATATCATAATATCTATGAAACACATGATCTGAGGTGGATACAACTGTTCCAAAGATTTAAGGTCAGTATGATTTATAACTTTTATTCAGCAAGAATACATTAAATTGATCAAAACTGACAGTGAAGAAAGATTCCTAAAAAAAATCTATAATGGTTTCCACAAAAATATTAAGTAGCCCAACTGTTTTTAACATTGCTTATAACAATAAATGTTTCTTGAGCAGTAAATCGGCATATTATTATGATTTCTGAAGGATCATGTGACTGAAGACTGGAGTAATGGCTGCTGAAAATTCAGCTTTGCCATCACAGGAGTAAATTACATAAATATATTACAATAGAAAAAAACGATTATTTTAAATGTATTCACAATATTACTGCTTATTTTTGATTAAATAAATGCAGCTTTGGTGAGCATAAAAAACTTTTTTTTTTTAACAATAAAAATCGCACCGAACCCAAACTTTTGAACAGTAGTCTATAAAAGAGATTGAGTAAATTGTGAGCAGACCCAATGGATTGTCTCCTGCGCAGGTGCATCTCTGGAGTGGAGGGTGCGCTGCAGGACTGTGTGTGTTTCAGGGCAGCATGGGTGGGTATTTGCAGTGGTATCCCGGCCTCCGCAAGACAAACCTCAAGAGGAGGCAATGTGGGGGTAACAGCAGGACTACAAATGAATGGAAAAACAAAAACAGTTACTTTCACAATTACGAAGACAAAACAGAAACAGTACAGCTGTAGTTTCGTTATGAGCGTTCTACTGACAACAATACATGCCTTCCATAAATCAACCTTGAGATGACTTAAAGGCCATTAGAGAAGAGGAGGTGTGGTCGTACCCACCCCAAAAATTACTATGTGATGTCTTAATGACCAGGTGAGTCAAAACTGCTTTACAAAGGTCATGGATCACATGCTTTTCACATTTAATTCTCGCTTTGCACTTTAAAAGATTCAAAGAATAAAAAAGATAGATATACCTGGATTTGACGCTATTAGATCTTTTATTTTTCTGATAGGGCTGGTCCAAACTAGTCTCAGTCCAGGGAGAGTTTTGAATGGGGGAAGGGTCATGCTCTAAGATTGGACTCTGGCATGTGTGCAAGTCCTCCAGGGATTGTGGGGGGGTTTGATGGGAAATGGCCTCGAGGGGCCGGTAGGAGGGGCCTATAGGTGTATGAGGAGCGGGATGAGAAATGTTAATACGTGGAGGGTGAAGATCTACAGCAGGAGCAGGAGGCTCTGAAGAAAGCTGGGAAGAAAGTTCCTCTGAAACATGGAAGAGAGATTATATTAATTAATGGTACATGGGTAAATGACTAAAAGCATGGAAAAACATTTATTTTTCAAAATTATTATATATAAATATAAAATATAATATATTACATTTGTATACATATATATATGAAAATGTATATATTATGTTTTACATTTGTATAAAATATTGTATATATTTATTTTTTATATTTTATTTACACATTAAATACTATTTTGTAATTAATAATATAATTAATAAAGTTTTTTTTTTAATTATTCATAGTATATACACATACTACAAATTCAGAAAAAAAAAAACATGGTTTTCACTTACCCTCATCAAGCACAGCCGAGTCTGACAATGAGCTATCGTCTGAAGCGCCTTGATACAAAACAGATAAATGTAAGAACAAGATGATCTTTGATGTTCAAGCTCAATACACATTGCAAAGAAAACTGAAAAAAGTGCTTATATAAATCCCTCACCTCTCTGTGCTATCATGCCAGGTCGTGGTGAGGATCGGCCGTGTTCCAGTTGCAACCTGAACAATGCTTCCTGAAGAGCTTTGAGTTTCCTTTCCTCCCGCTGGTACTGCTGTTGATGACTCTTCTTCACGGCCTTGCTAAAATGTTTCTCCTGACACAGCCTCTGGGCCGCCATGTGTATCTGCTGCTGAAGAGCCAGATCAGCCTCCACAGAGCTCAGCTCAGAGTTCTGTGTAACATGTGTGTGATTGCTTTATGAGATTCAAACTTATTTATAGAAACAATACTGAACCTTTAGAGTATGTTTAATGACCTGGAAACAGTCCATTTTTATTCTGATCTTTATTATCTCTGTGAATAAGTGTCTTTACCTCAGTTCTATGTAGAATGCTTGGCTCATCTAACTTAAAAGCAGCTCCAATGCGCCTGCGAATTTGAGGCGGCTTCTCTCCAGGTAACAGGGGATAGTCTGAGGACAAATGTCCTGTGAGCTCCTGAAAGAGAAGAGGGAATTGATTAGGAATGCACCAATAATAATAAAACAATTGTCTAAAAAAATAATAAAAAAAATAAAAACTCAAATCAATCTTTTAAAATGTGAAAAAGTGAATTTAGGCATCACAACATTATATTGCACATTATGAAAAATGTATATTTTTTAATTAGCTGAAGATTAGATTTAACATGTTCAATTATTAGTGCTTTTATAGTGCAAAATAGATGAAATGCATATCACAGTTAAATACACAATCCAAATCATGAATCGGTCAATATAGTATTGATATGTTGTGTATCCGAACAACTGATGTCTGATTGGTTTTTAAATTGTATGGGGGCAGTCCAGCGGATCTGTAATTTGTCAGTGCAATTTGTAAGAATAATTACGTTAATTATATTTTAGTAAAAGTCACAAGGAAGTTATCAAGAACAAACCTTTAACCAGAATTCCTGTTTCTCCTGTTTGAAACGTTTCAGCGAGTTGGGACAAGCTGTTGCTTTCAACCGCTACATTATGCAAGACTGTTGTTGAAATATTTGGTTCTTTCCTAAGCTGTACCAAGAGCCCTACCAGCCAAACTAAACCTGCCATCTATCTTCCCCAAATCCATGCCAGCATTTGTTAGATACAATTCTCTTTGAGACAAAAACCACAAGCCCACAGCTCTTTAAAGAGCCACAATAGAGGTGAAGTCCTTCAAAAACAGATGATACACACACTGGCGTGACTTCAGACTTATTGTGACATAAAGGTATCATCAGACACTGAAGAACACCTGAACAAGTCCCAGCAAGTGACTCCAACAGAAAACAATGATGCATTTTTGTGACTTAACATCTTACCAGGAAGACTAATACACCAATAAGCCCCTGGGGCTAAAGATGATTAACTTTGGCGACTTGTTCACTCAGTCGATGCCATATATATATATATATATATATATTTTACACATGTATTAAATATCCTGTCATGTTCTTTAGAGAGGTGAGAATGTTTTGATTATTGCTAGGAAGATTTTTATCAACACAAAATAGGACTTCCAATGCACGCTGATAACATCATGTTTTTAAAGTCCCCTCTGATTCCCTAATTCCAATGTGAAAACTTCCTTATCTCTCTTTAGTAGTGTTTTGGTGGGTCCATATGCATGTTTGTGAGTGTCAATGGTGACTCACAGCCTCTCTGATGCAGAGTTTCTTAAGCTCCTTTAAGCACGTCTTCAGCCTGTCCTCCAGAGCTTGCTGCTTTAGTTTCATGACCCGAGTATGAGTTTTTACATCCTTCATCACTGTGGTGGGGCTGTCAGGTCCTACAATACATAAAACACATTCTGATAAAGAGAAGCTTCAAGATAATAAAAGAAAACCAGCAATTATATGAAGAATTTGTCTTTGTTTCAATACTAGCATAGCCTAAAAAAAAAAAAAAAGATAAATAACAAAATTTTGATTAGCAGCACAAATATAGTACCATAACCACAAAAAAAAACCTAATGATGGCAAATTAGAATCAGTGTCTGCTCAAGTGCACACATCAGAAGCCGATGTACATTTTCAGGAAATAAATACTTATCAACTGTGATAAGCTCAAAAATGAAGGTCACAATGAGTGACAACAAATAATGTATTTCTTCTGTATCCGGTGACTGCAGGTAAACGCCTCTGGCATGTCTAGAGAACGTATCTACTGAATTCTTTAACATACATTTTCAATCAATCATGTGACAGCACACAAAGAGATAACTGAACAATGACACAAAAAAAAACAACAACGTTCACCTGCACAAAAAAAAAGTGTTTATTAGGATTTATAAGTGTTTTGGTTAAAAAGGGCCTTTTAAAAACCTGCTGTAGTGTGGTGATTGCTTCCGATTCAACCGTTACAGGTGTAATGCACATTACAATGTTCCTTTTTAGAAGTGAAAGAAGTGAAAACTAACCACTAAATTATGCATTTGAAAAATTAAAAGCTACCATTCAGAACTTTGGGGTTGATTTCGGGAAGAAGTCTCTAAAGGCTGCTTTTGATAAAAAATACAATCAAATCAAAATAATTGTGAAATAGTATCACATTTTTAACACATTTTAAAATGTCATTTATTCCTGTTATGACAAATGACTGAATTTTGAAATTTCACCAGACATTACTCCAGTCTTCAGTGTCACATGATTCTTCAAAAGTGAATCTAGATGCTGATTTGCTGCTCAAGAAACATTTTGTATTATTTATTTGAAATAGAAATCTTTTGTAAAATTATAAACACCTTTTTGTCAATTGAATAAATCCATGCTGAAAAAAATATTCATTTATTTTCCCAAAAATGTGTACTGTCCGCACACGTTTGAACAGTAGTGTGTATATAAAATATTTTAAACATTTTATAAAAAAAATTGTTGCTTCTCAATTTTGCAAAGATTTAATCCTTTCATTGAACTATACAGAAGAAAAAAAGTCAGTTTTTGTGACTTTAACATCACAAACCCATACTACATAATACAGCATAAAATGTGTCATTATAGCCAAGGTGTAACTGAGACCGAACTTACCAGAATGCAGAATAACCCCACTATCAGTATCACTGATCTCCTCTTTGCCTTCCATGACTGCTTGTCAAGTGGTCTTCGAAAGTGAAAGCCTTGGTTTTCTCTTACTTCACAAGTTCCTACAAAGCAAATACATATTTTATCAGACTCATACACACTCAACCAGAGACCATGTTAGCTGTTCAAGCCAAAGTGAACTAAAACTAGTCTCGTGGAACCACTCAGCCCCCTCAGCTGTGACGGGTCTCCTGACCCAGAGCCACAGGGGTCAGAGCGGATTCCAGGAGACTATTCTGACAAACAATAGTTTTCACAGGCCCACTAAAAATCACAGTCTAACTACGCCTCTCAGCTATGTGCAGTCAGCAGGAGCTTAGGGGAAGCTTTAACTAAGAGGGCATTCAAGTAAGAACTCTTCCTCCTGTATCTGAAAAATGTCCAATTTCCAGGAGGAACAAGGGCATGCTGTGCTTAGATTACAACACTGGAATGTCGCAGCAGCAGAAGAGGTTAATGAAGAGGGCTGCTATGCCTCATTGCGCTCACTTGTAATTAATTAACCTTGATTCACTACAACAGATTCTCATACTACTTAAAAGGAAGTTAAAGGGAATTGTGATTAGCTACACACTGGTTTGCACATTACTTACATTTACATGCATGCATTTGGCAGATGCTTTTACACAAAACATCTGACATTGGTTTACACATTCTCTGGGAACTGAAACTAAGACTTTGTATTGCTAGCGCCGGGCTTTTTTAGCTACAGGAAAAGATAATGACTAATTAGCATGTGCATACAAGACTATGATGAGCTGTGCTTAGTGTTATGCATTATATATATATAAAAAGGTTATAATATGTATATATATATATATATATATATATATATATATATATATATATATATATATATATATATATATAAAATAACCATATTATAACCTTCTTATAGTCAAAAAGAACACAAAATTATTTTAAGGCATTTCCCAATATCTGAAATCACAGTGCCAAAGTTCAGAGCACTACTAGCTTGTGACACATATGTTCTGCGGTGTATGACTCTGACAAGAGTCTCACCAGCTTCCTGTTATTACGTCAAAATGTTATTTTGCGTCATGATGACAATGTCCTGAGTAAACTGTGAATATCTACAGTTAGTGAATGATTAAACGATGTTAGATATTAGAATCAGTCAGCTGTCAGTGCATTACAGCTGTGTGACTTTATTACTTTGAAACTGCAGATGACTTACACGCTCTCTAAGTAACTAATAGTGCAACCGGTTCACTCATTCATGACATCACAATCTTTAAAAGAGAAATAACACAAAGAAATAAGCTCATGTCAATAAGGTCATGCTTTTATGTTAACTCGTGTTTGCATACCAGCAATGGATGAAATATTAAACCAATATTATAAATAAATATCAAACCTAACCAATATAATTAAAAACCCATTGACACATTCAGGAATAGGCTACATACTGAATTATTTTTTTTCTTCTATATTTTGATTTTCAAATGTCCATTAGGCCTACAATTGAGAATCAAGTTTTGGAAACACTTTATGTTGATGGTCCCCATTAGGCATTCTGTTGACTATAAGTAACGTTGCTCCTACATGTCAACCAACTCTCATTAGAGTATTAGTAGACTCCATCTTTTTCATATCTGCTAACACTCTGTGATGGTCCCCCGACAGACATTCTACTGACTATTGTAAGTACATGTCAACTTATTCTACAAACCATAACCCTTTATTCTACTAACCCTACCCCTAACAATCTACTAATACTCTAATGGGAGTTAGTTGACATGTTTAAAGAGGACCATCAATATAAAGTTTAACCCAATTTATTTTATTTCTGCATTTTATTACTATTAATCATTTATTCAAAGTTTTATTTTTGTCAGTTTCTCGGTTTATTTTAAGCTACAGCACATTTCTTGACTTGAGAATGAATGGCGATAAAAAGTTGGTGTCATTTATCGGTAGACTCAATATTAAAGAACCGATAAGAGATTTTAAAAAGTGTGAATATTGGTAAAAGAAAAATCAGTCAAACCCACATTTAAAAAAAAAAAGTTTAAAAAGGTTAAACTATCCAAAATGAAAATATTACTCGAATATTACCTACATTATAAACTAACAGATTACAAGACCAGTGAGAACATTCTTTAAACTAGTAAAAATAGAAATCAAATGTATAGGAAAGCTTTTTACCTGAGTTTGTATGATGCCATGTATGATAAACTACAATCTTTATCACATAAATAAAACGTACTTACTTACATATTGTTAAACACTGATTCCCCTTAAAGTATGTATATCCGGTAAACAAAATCAGTTGATTTCCATGAGATGTCTAACTCCACACTGCACTCTGACTCTGGATGAGCACCGGTAGGAGTTCGTACTGTGAAATGAACCTGGGCGCGTCTTGCACATACCTATGTGTGTGTGTGTGTATCACAGTGTCACACCTCTTGTAGACACTTGGCAAAGGCTATAAAAACTCTCCCTGTTTTCTTAGTTATCATCAGCATGTACAAGTATGTAGCAAGTCGTGAAATCTCATCATAAAAGGTATTAACAAGGTAAGTCGAGACCAGAAATCTTGGAAATAAACAATAAAAGTTTCATAGTTTTAAAACAAAAAAAAGTTTGGATTTAGCATTAAGCTTTGTATTAGAAGAAAACCTGTAGTATTCAGTTTATTCAGTTTCTTTCTGCAATATTTTTGTTTCACTTATTAAATAAGCACCTTTTTGACAGTGATCATGTGAATGTTTTTGTACAGATAGTCAGATGTTTGAAGTTGCTGTTCAGAATCTTCTTTCAGATTAGGTTTTACACAAAACTTTTATGCACTTCAAATACTTCTGTTAAAGCAAAAGGGTGAGAAAACAAATATTCAGAGTCAGATATTCTAAAATGCATTTAGATTTTTTGTTTAACTTTAAACTCAAATTGTTATTGCTATCAATCTCATACTTTTTGGCCTACACAGGTCTGTTTTTATGAGATCCTGCTGCCCCCAACTGGTGACACCATTCTCAAACCATAAGCCTATCTAAAAAACTTGTATGGCAGGGTTCCATGAATCCGGCCCTGGAGAACTACTGTCTCTGCAGGGTTTAGTTCATACCCTGATCAAACTTATATCTGCAATTTTCTAGTAACTCCAGAAGACCTTGGCTCTGTTTACACCTGGTATCAAGATTTCATATGGATTACATTAACATTTAACATTGGATCATTTACTGGAGTCTGAAATATTTCTCATTCTTATAAAGCTATCTAACTAATGTAAAGATACAATCCCAAACAAACAAGCAAACAAACCCCCTTGTTCAATTCAATTCTTTTAACGGTACTGTAATGTAAATGCTGTTGTCATGCATACAGTGTCCTTATTGTATAGATGATCATTCCACTCTGACATTGTGAACCAATAGGAAACCAACCCACACACAGATGTCAGAGGAACGGCTCTCCAGAATACTGTGGGAGACGCTTCACCTGCTGCTCTCATGCATCGCTTGCATACATTCAGGATCCTTGTCCTCACACTGGCTCTCCAAGAATGCCGGTTAAACGCCTATAGGAGCCACCACGGCTGCCAGACGGGATAGCATCCTATCACCCAACAAATGACCATGGAAACAAGACTGCTGGAGCATACCAGTATCTGGTTTCACAACTAGTCTCCACCAATAATCTGCGGCAAAAAATGTTTGGCTACCCCTTATAAGAAAGCATTAGGGATGGGATGGTCACTTTGCATATTCGAGTACTTGAACGTAAAAAATATCAAAGCCATGTGCACTATTATTTTTATAATAAAAAGAAGACGAATCAATTCAAACATTAAAAGTCAGGCCTTTATCAGTTGTATTTACTTTATTACTGCTTAATGTCACAGGACTTTGATCAGTTGCTAGATTTACTTGCACCCAAATAATAAAAATATAATAGGATTGATGGCTTAATTTCTAGTGTAGACCTGAAATGCAATCAGTAAGCATGCAAACGCATGAATCAAACTATTTTTTCAATCAAATTTTAAAAATACCTTGTGCATGTCGGCGTAGTGCCGTGATGTCCATTTACATCACTGATATATCTTTAATTCCATATGTTTATTTCTCATGTCAGTGGATCATGAGACTGAATATTTACTAAATATTTGCTAAAAAAAAAAAGCTCTTGACACATGTCAGTTTTTTTTTTTTAGATATTCCAACTATTTATATTTACTATTTATATTTACATGGTAAAAACAACTATTATACTTGCAGTACCTCGAGTGGCTATTTATGGCGTTGGGTTTCTTTGGTTCTGGTTTCTGAATGTGATGACTGTGTACTATGTGCTGAAGATTTGTTTGGAATACATGTAATGCACATGTAAGTGACTGTGTGAGTTGGATTGCAACTTTTAGGGTCAAAATAAACTGAATTTCAGTTTTTTCAGATTTTCAAGAAAGTCAAGCAATTATTTTCACGCTCAATCATTGCTGTTATGCGGACTTGTGTATAATACAAGAGACTATGCTATTTTCCTCTTAGTCCCTCATTTGTATATCTAGACAACAAACAAAGAGAGCATACAAACAATAGGGTGAAAATGGGATCATTTCAACAAATTAACAGGAACTAAATTTTTCAAGCTTCAAAAACAAAGCACCATACACTCACCGGCCACTTTATTAGGTACCCCATGCTAGTAACGGGTTGGACCCCCTTTTGCCTTCAGAACTGCCTCAATTCTTCGTGGCATAGATTCAACAAGGTGCTGGAAGCATTCCTCAGGGAGTTTGGTCCATATTGACATGATGGCATCACACAGTTGCCGCAGATTTGTCGGCTGCACATCCATGATGCGAATCTCCCGTTCCACCACATCCCAAAGATGCTCTATTGGATTGAGATCTGGTGACTGTGGAGGCCATTTGAGTACAACGAACTCATTGTCATGTTCAAGAAACCAGTCTGAGATGATTCCAGCTTTATGACATGGCGCATTATCCTGCTGAAAGTAGCCATCAGAAGTTGGGTACATTGTGGTCATAAAGGGATGGACATGGTCAGCAACAATACTCAGGTAGGCTGTGGCGTTGCAACGATGCTCAATTGGTACCAAGGGGCCCAAAGAGTGCCAAGAAAATATTCCCCACACCATGACACCACCACCACCAGCCTGAACCGTTGATACAAGGCAGGATGGATCCATGCTTTCATGTTGTAGACGCCAAATTCTGACCCTACCATCCGAATGTCGCAGCAGAAATCGAGACTCATCAGACCAGGCAACGTTTTTCCAATCTTCTATTGTCCAATTTCGATGAGCTTGTGCAAATTGTAGCCTCAGTTTCCTGTTCTTAGCTGAAAGGAGTGGCACCCGGTGTGGTCTTCTGCTGCTGTAGCCCATCTGCCTCAAAGTTCGACGTACTGTGCGTTCAGAGATGCTCTGCTGCCCACCTTGGTTGTAACGGGTGGTTATTTGAGTCACTGTTGCCCTTCTATCAGCTCGAACCAGTCTGGCCATTCTCCTCTGACCTCTGGCATCAACAAAGCATTTCCGCCCACAGAACTGCCGCTCACTGGATGTTTTTTCTTTTTCGGACCATTCTCTGTAAACCCTAGAGATGGTTGTGCGTGAAAATCCCAGTAGATTAGCAGTTTCTGAAATACTCAGACCAGCCCTTCTGGCACCAACAATCATGCCACGTTCAAAGTCACTCAAATCACCTTTCTTCCCCATACTGATGCTCGGTTTGAACTGCAGGAGATTGTCTTGACCATGTCTACATGCCTAAATGCACTGAGTTGGCGCCATGTGATTGGCTGCTTAGAAATTAAGTGTTAACGAGCAGTTGGACAGGTGTACCTAATAAAGTGGCCGGTGAGTGTAAATGTATCATAAAAAGAGGGTTGATTAGACTTATGAGCTACATGAGATATGAGTGTATATTTATATATCGTTTTCTGAGTCGTCCATACAATAAGTTTGTGTTAGAAAGAAAGTCATATGGGTTTAAAAAAACATGATGGAAGAATTCTTACTTGCCTTTGCCTAACAGAAGCATGGGCTGGACTCCACAAAGACTGAATTGAGCACTGCCTTCTGAACTGTCCAGATTTAGCTACAAGACTTTAGTTGGAAGTAATTGAGTTTTCTGGATCATGTTATTTGTGTCAGCATAAACCCCAAGGGACTTCCCTGCTAGGAGATACTGTATAGGCCCAAGTGTTCTATTTCAGACAAGCAAACAGTTGATAATCTTTAGAAGGGAACTTTCTAAAAACTGATTTTATTTAAGCAGAGTAAATGCTGATTAAGAAAACAACGACAGATAATTAGTGCTTGGTTATCTGCTACTGGGAAGACATTAATTGGGGGATTCTAGATTTTTTTTTGATTTATAGCACAATCTGCTATGAAGAGAGCTATGAGTTCTTTGCTGTAAAAAGGGGTTTCTTGGGTCATGTCAAAAGTGCATGTGACGTTACGTGGCAACTGTAGTTTGCAAGGCCAGAGACAGGTCACAAATCTAAACTAATATACTTTTCAAGATAGTTGTGGTTGAATACATTGTTTATTTAGTACCACATCCACTGGATTTCCATTGGATTAGCGGTCAACAAGGTTGAACTGATATTGTATGGAAGCCCGTAGATTCATATCTCCCCTTCCCGGGATGTCGGATTAACACGTATGGGAGCCGGAGAGAGTTTTATTATTGTGGGAATCTCCCCCATCCTGCCCATTCAGACAGGGAGCTCAGGCATGCTGGGAACACCAGTGAACTGTGACAGTCACATATTAACCTTCACTTATGTCCCGTCTACACCAGAAACAAAAAATGGTGTGTAAGAATAAGGTCTATGAGGAGAAATTATACTTAATTTACATTGAAGATTCAGAAAAGGCATAATGTTAAATCTTTTGCATTATATACACTCACCGGCCACTTTTTTAGGTACACCTTGCTAGCCGGGTTTTACCCCCTTTGCCTTAATTTTTTGTGACATAGATTCAACAAAGGTGCTGGAAACACTCCTCAGAGATATTGGTCCATATTAACATGATAGCATCACATGGTTTTCTGCAGATTTGCTGCAGTTGCTTTGCAGATTTGTGAACCATTTGTGAATTGTTTCCTGTTTCCTGTTCTTAGCTAACAGGAGTAGCACCTGGTGTGTCTTCTGCTGCTGCATCTGCTTCAAAGTTTGATGTGTTGTGTTCCAAAAAATGCTCTTCTGCAGACATTGGTTGTAACGAGTGGTTATTTGAGTTACTGTTGCCTTTGTATCAGCTCAAAACAGTCTGGCCATTCTCCTCTGACCTTTGGCATCAACTGGACATTTTCAACTGCCGCTCATTGGGTATTTTTTCTTTTTCTGACAATTCTCTGTAAACCCTAGAGATGGTTGTGCATGAAAATCCCAGTAGATCAGAAGTTTCTGAAATACTCAGACCAGCCCCGTCTGTCACCAACAATATTCAAAATCACTAAATCCCCTTTCTTAACCATTCTGATGCTCAGTTGTTTGTACCTAATGTACCTAATAAAGTGACCAAAGAGTGTAGAATGTTGAATCATCAATAAAGATTACACACATACACTAACAATTTAAAATAACTTTTTTTATTTTAATATATATATATATAGAAATGTAATTTATAAAGCTAATTTTCTTCAGTGTCACATGATCCTTCCGAAATCATAAATATGCTGATTTGGTCACGAAACATTTCTTATTATTATCAATATTGAAAACAGTTAGCTTCTGCTTAATATTTTGTGGAGACTGTGATACTGTGTTGTGGATACAGTGATTTTTTTCCAGGGTTCTTGGATGAATACAAAAGAACAGGATTTATTTGAAATTGCCTTTTTTTGTTGTTGCAACAATCAACATGTCAACATGTTATGCATGATATTACAAGCACATTGTAAAATGTTAAATGTGCAACTTTTTTTATATGATCTAACCCTTAAAATAAAATTGTTGGTGTGAAACAATCTAGTACTAGATTAATTAATTTAGTCATTTTAGGAAGTGCCTCACTGTAGCCTTGATTTTTGGTTTTACAAACTAGCTGATGAGTCGAAATTAATGGTTGTGGTAATCAAAGTTATGCCCCAAATGCTGTTTATTGAACTTAACACGAATTTAGAAATATTGATAGAAGATTGGGATTAGTCCAGATAGATAAAAATAATAATAAAATGGTCTACTTTGGTAACCATAGCAAGACTTGTCAAAACAACATTCCACAAACCATCTTGTGACATTAAAACAAAAACCCTTTCTATCTTCAAGCATGATAACATGTTATATTTAGCCTTAATAGTAATATAGGAAGGTCCAAAATATACATTCTGAGGGTCACTGTCAGCAATTACTAGTGACTTGTAATTACTCCAAAATAGCATCCATAGAAGAAAAGACACTGCATAATTAAAGTGTGTGTGAGACAGAGAGGGAATAAGGATCCCTGAGGCCTGTTTCAATTTTACTGTAAATTGAAAGTAAACGTGACAAAAACAAGTTTACAGCTCAAATAATGCTTAAATGTTTTAAAATAATCATTATTGTAAGTTATTTTATAAAATTATAAGCTTTACATTTCTGCTTTAAAATTTGCACAAAAAAATACTCCAATCACTTCCATTGTAAGTGCCTCACTGTAGCCTTGATTTTTGGTTTTACAAACTAGCTGAGTCGAAAAAATTAATGGTTGTTGTGGTAATCAAAGTTATGCCCCAAATGCTGTTTATTGAACTTAACTCGTATTTAGAAATATTGATAGAAGATTGGGATTAGTCCAGATAGATAAAAATAATAATAAAATGGTCTACTTTGGTAACCATAGCAAGACTTGTCAAAACAACATTCCACAAACCATCTAGTGACATTAAAACACTAACCCTTTCTATCTTTAAGGATGATAAAATGTTATATTTAGCCTTAATAGTAATATAGGAAGGTCCAAAATATACATTCTGAGGGTCACTGTCAGTAATTACTAGTGACTTGTAATTACTCCAAAATAGCATCCATAGAAGAAAAGACACTGCATAATTAAAGTGTGTGTGAGACAGAGAGGGAATAAGGATCCCTGAGGCCTGTGAATACCAACACCGCACCCTGGCATTTGGTAGTTGTGTGGCCGTGAGGCTCCCTTTTGGGAGAAACTTAAAGAGGATGTAAAGTGGAAATTGGTTTCAAATGAGCCAAAGAACAGATGGATTGTCTGATGTGGACTGAAGTGTCATGCGCGGTACCACCAGCACTGCAGCGCAGGACAAATTCCTCCGGCTGCAAACCCCAGGAGTACTTTCCCTCCGTATATTCATTACAACTGTGGCGAGACTCAGCAGATGAAACAGACTTCACAGACCCTGGCTTAACTCACTCTGCTACGACTGGGGAGGTATGTCTGCTAGTGGAAAATGTTTGTGGTTCATTCACCCGAGACATAACACATTGAATATAATCATTGTAATAGGCAAATAGTAGAATAATAACAGGAAAAAAACGAATATTTGGAGAGCTCATTAAAGGAATATTCCGGGTTTCAAAAGCTCTTGGCAAAATGTTGATTACTACAAAAATATCTTTGATATATCCTTCCTTTTCTTAAAAAAAGAAGACAAATTCTGGTTTACAATGAGGCCCTTACAATGGAAATGAATGAGGCCCAAAAAAGGCTTACGAGCCTTTTAAAGTTTCAATTTTACAATGAC
This sequence comes from Semotilus atromaculatus, assembly GCA_031834385.1. Lineage (NCBI taxonomy): Eukaryota > Metazoa > Chordata > Actinopteri > Cypriniformes > Leuciscidae > Semotilus > Semotilus atromaculatus. The sequence continues at coordinate 10,069,314 of JAULUF010000020.1, forward strand.
AACATAATGCTTAAAACACTAAATTGAAAGTAAAAGTGACAAAAACAAGTTTACAGCTCAAATAATGCTTATGTTTTAAAATAATAATTATTGTAAGTTATTTTATAAAATTATAAGCTTTACATTTCTGCTTTTAAATTTGCACAGAAAAATTACTCCAATCACTTCCATTGTAAGTGCCTCACTGTAGCCTTGATTTTTGGTTTTACAAACTAGCTGATGAGTCGAAATTAATGGTTGTGGTAATCAAAGTTATGCCGCAAATGCTGTTTATTGAACTTAACTCGTATTTAGAAATATTCCTTTAAATGTAAATTATAGTTTGCATGTTCAGTGGAATATTACCGCCACAAAAAAGGAAATATGCAGGGCAGCATTGCATTGATGTTCCTTTATTTGTTACTCATGAAAACAATATCTTATTTTAATCGTCCTTTCTTTATCCAAGAGGAAGTAGAGTGTTTCTTTGAAATCCGTGTGTTATGGTTACATATGGCTTTAGTCTGTTCCTGTTTAGTCTTTGTGTCACTGCACAGGACAGTAGATAGATATTCTACGCATGCTGTAAAAAAAAGTCATGCAGTTTAATAAAAGACTATTTCTGACTAATTCCTTCAGGTTTACAAGAGCTGAATGATGCTGAAAGTCTCAATCAACACTAAACAGGAAGCTGGACGTATTAGTTTTTCTGTCAGGACCACTATCGTCAAATACGATTGACAATAGAGTGGCGAAGTTATGACGCCACTTTGTAGGCCAAAACGCGGAAGCGAGTTAGCATTTAGCACGTCCGGTTCCCTCGCCCTAAAGTCTATGGGTTTTTGGGGTTTTTGCTAAATCGCCTGAAATAAGGTCTGTGGTTAACAAAGCCTCTAAATATTTTCACGTTTTGATCTATGACATAAAACACACCAGTTATAACCTGCTTGTGGTTTTTTAAACTTTTTACCGTTATCATTTTATATCTGACGGCTTTATTTAGGCTTCAAAATTTATACATTTCGGATTAACTTGTAAAGATTATCTTGATAGACAAAACGTGTAAGGGTCACAACTCTTTGTAGAACACAGACCTTATTTTTTGCGATTTTCCAAAAGTCTATAGGGAAAATGCATAGCTTTTCGATTAAGGGAACCCATGCGCCGCTAGCTTCCGAGTTGTCCTACAAAATGACGTCATAACTTCGGCACTCTATCGACCCTTCGCAGAGAGCTTGATTGACAGGTGATGTGACCAATCATACTTCGCCGTCCACCATTTTGTCCGACAAAGCAGTCAGGAGAGTTAGTAGATTAACATGGGAGGATTTAAACTTGTAAAACGGAGTGTACTGACGCCTTTCCGTGGCTAAAACAACATTCCTTCTTATGTTCATTCATGTTAATTTGATGCTATAAATGAACTAGAAGGAAGAGATGATCAGTTCACGAGCAGCTTTAACTGATGCTCTACAGCGATCTGTCACGGCACATTAAAGAGCCACAAAACGGTATTTATTGTTTAAATTTCTTTTAAAAAATGATCAAATTTGAAAGGTGAGACTTTGTTTAATATGTTTACTATCAAAAGTAACTGAAAAGTAACCTGGTCTGTCCTGTCTGTCGGCGTGTTGTCAGTCTCCTCTCTGCTCCGCGATGTATTATTCACTGCGTGAGAACATGGTGTGTGTGTGAGAGCGGCGTAGCTTGTCGGACATAGCGACAGTAACTAAGGGGGGCGGGTCTTTGCAAAGGGTCAATTAGCATACAGTTTGGATTGCAGTATGGTTCCGTTCTGGGCAACTGTGCATCCATGCAGCCTAGCATGGATAAGAGCAGGGAGAGCAGCAATAACTGCTGGAGAGAACTGGAGAGAACCAACATGAATGTATGCAAATATATTTAATTCAAGATTTTAAAGAACAACATAATTTGAGAATTTATTCTGATTCAAGGGGAATCAGAATGCCAAATCTTGACTGATGAGAGGAGGAGCTGGGGATGGAGGAGGGTAAGTATTCCTGAAAACGCGATAGCTGCTGATAATACTGAAGGAGCTTGTACACGGTGATAGGCGTCCTATTCCTATAGGTAGATATGTGTCAGCTGATGCGAGCTTGACTAAAGTGACCTGCCAGAACTGACGCTACGCTTGATGTAAATTAGAAAGGAAACTTTTGATCGTAAGCGACACACTTTTCTAGAATGACTAAGACATCAGTCCAACATATTTTGTATGGGAAGGAACATGAGAGTTTCGAGAACAAGTTATTCCGAAAAATTTAGAATAACACAATAACACAATACAACAAATCAACAGATTATGAAAGTCAAATGTAATCAAATGTGCTGCTGCACAAGTGGATGAAATAGAAACATCACCACAGCGCTTGTCATTGTATTAGGCCACATCCAGAGGTGCTAATGAGAGCCTTAAAACTGAGCTGTCGGCAGCAAACAATACACACACGCTGCTTGGCTCCGCTTTGGCCGACCCTGGCTATGAACCAACAAAACCACAGATTCCAGGGCTATTCACGTTCAGTGGTCTACACACCTCCCTCTCATGCCGGCCCACTCAAATCACCCTTGATGCTCTGAGTCCCACTGATCACTGGATTCCACAGCATTACATCAGGAATGTTGTTCCTTTTGTAAGAAAGACAACTCAATTATGGAATGAGACTTCAGAGCATTGACTTTATTAGATAAAAAGCTTAGTTCTGGTCTGTTTTGACTGAGACTGACTGATCTAGTTCATGTGTCTTCATAAGCATCACACCGAAATGAGTATTCCCACGTCAATAAATGAATGGTGTGTAAAATAATATCCACCTTCAGACAATGAAACAATATAAGCAAGTGATTCTCACACTGCAGCTAAAATACCTGTGCAGGTTTCTTTCCTCTTGGGTTCTAAACAAAGCTTTACAACTTCTCTACACTGTCTATAGAATACTAAACTTCCATATAAACAACAATCACGAGCGCTGACACACTTTACACTGTAGGGTTCCCATCCATTTTGTCACAATATTTTGTTGTATCTACTCAATTTGATGAGGTTTCAGAATTTAAACCTTGTTTTCTTTGTTACTAATAATTAGAATCAAAGAGGTCAAAATTTGCAAAGATCTTATTATTGCTGAAGGTTGTAGGTTTTGCATCACTTTTATTTTATCTTTAGATTTTTATTTTATCTGAGCTGTAACAAAATCTGGACTAGGGAACTTTCCAAACTAAACAATGTTTACATTTAAATAAACGTAGAGTATCACTTAACCAAATAAAAAAATTATTAAAAAATAAATAAAAAAAACACACACATCGAAACTGTAGAGCTGCAGCAGTGAGACTTTCAACATAAAGCCTGGATTTAAGAATGCCGGGTTAATGTTCCTCTGGTCCGTTTCGTTCAGTTCACACATTGCTTGTTCACACAGTGCTTTGGAACTATGTAAAAGCAAATATATAATTTATACATTTTCTTATTATGCCCAAATTTGAATACTTGATTGAATACTGGCAAAACTTTGGTTGAAGTGGCAGATACGCTAAATTTTCCTCTGGTGCTCTGTCTTCGGGCTATGTTTAGGTATTATCGATTAAGAAAATATTAACATACCTTTTGTCGTCATAACCGGAAAACATACGCAGAGTCGTCAATTTTTTACGAAATGCATTATCATGGGATAGTATTTATCCACGCTCTCTCCAGCGCCGCATTCCAAATTGATGTAAGCGAGACTCTGAAGAATGGCCGCTACCAAACCACGCGAACTAAAGGTGCTACTTCGCACGTAGATTCTCGTCCATGGTTCCGACAATGGAGAAAACATTTGAAAGAAATTCGTAATGCAGCAAAGTCAATATAAGACGTCTGAAAAAGTTCGACACTTGTCTTTTTATTCTATGCGTTTTACGACAGCACTTTTATATGAACTTTAAAAACTATACCCCCCATGTCACAATGGTACGTCCCTCACCCCTCCAGAAACTTTTTCACTGCGCTCCCTGAACTAGTGAACTAGTGACTTGGACTAGAATACCACGAAAGGCTCTATTGAACAACTCGTTTTAAAGAACCGATTCCAAACGATTCAGCGATACTAAAACCTTTGAATAACTGTAAATTCAGTTCTGTCTGTTGCAACCACGACAAATTAACTTCCCCATCATTCAAATATTTACGATCTTACGAATCGGACATGAATTAAAGAGGTTTTAAGTTCAGTAGTCAGTTGAACTGTTGCCTCGTGAACAAATTTGTTCAGACCAGTTTAGTGAACCGGATCAAAAGATTTGTTCACGAATTGGACATCGTTAGACTGATGCTGGGCAGTGTTAGATCCTGTTATGGCTTAAATCGTTTGCGAACGACACGCAGTAAGCACTATATAGCAAAGGAAATTAGGGCTATTGTAATTTCTGTAAAATGAGCAGTGAAGCTGCAGGCGGGCGAATCTTTTGAAAAGCAGAGAAGGTAGAATGTAATGTACCATTATAGGACTGCAGGGTGCTGGTGCCTTTGATTAACATATGAATGGTTTCACCTTGAAAAGGAGACTGTCTCACAGTAAATGCTCATGCGCCAGTCACGAAAAAGAGAGAATGGTTTAACTTGTTATTAGTTCATCTGATGAAGCGTAGGCCTATTTGAAAGTAACTTAGCCTAGATTAACTTTCCTCTGCAAAACTTCCTGATTTCAATATCTCTCAGTCTGAAGTAACCAGTAAAGATCCGAAAATCGAAAGTGGCATTGGGATTTTTTTTTAACCTAGGGTTAATATTAACCCTGTATACAAAGTGGTTATTGTTCCATCTTTCGCATACTTTTTGGGTTTCGAGACTACGTCTGCGTTTTTATTTTTAGTATAGTTATAACATTCGGAGCAATAGAGCAATGTAGTGTCATCTGTGGAAATATCTCCACGTGGATCCTTCATTTGTCTTGCTTCTGAAACAAACACGAATGGATATAAAGCCCGTGAAAGTTTCGGTCTGCAACAGTAAAACCACCATGAATATTTAATGAGTTAGGTCTATTGGTGAATTAGTTGGCAGTTCCTCAACAGCTCACTGTGATTAGCTCAGGGTTGAAAATACCTTTATCTGTTGTTTAAAACAACGTAACCTGGGTTGCCCGTTATGTACTGATACCAATAATGCAGTCGTATTATAGGATCATCAATAATGATCTATGATGATGATAGGGCTCTCAAGTGTCACGCATTGCATTGAGCGTGACAGTCACTCATTTTGGTCTTTTGTCACGCCCTGCTCCCGCCACACATTGTATTTCTCACGCGGAAAAACTATAATATATTTAATATGCCGCAATGCCCAACATTTCTCTGGCCGCGCCGCTCTCAGTTGAGTAGCATCTGCCTGCAGAGACGGAGGCTGCATTTTCAGGACCGCACTTTTAGGACCGCATTTCTAGGACCCTAGGTTTTATTGACAACGCCACCTACCGAATTAGAGGACCAGCGAAGATGGATGACATCAGAGTGTGAGTATCAAATGCGAATCAATTTTTATTTGTTTAACTTTAAAAACAATTGTGATGCATTTCATTGGAAAGTTAACGTTGCCAACGTGCTGGTGATTTGCTAAACAGCCTTGAATGCATAGCCATCATATATTAGCCTCTAATGCTGGAAAATGAATAGCACGTTCATTTAACGGAACTGTTGCACGATAAGGCTGTGTTTACTTATTTACAGCGCAATAAACTGTAGCCTGTTTAACGTTTTATAAAGTTGGTTGAGACATATGACATTTTAATAGTCAGACATATCAGAGAGGCCATTACAATAATTGACTGTTAAAATCCCACGTGTTAGATTGTGTCATTTACTGTATACTGTACTCTATATGAAGTGCTATCAAGGACACAGCTCAGGGTAGGCAATAGTATGACAAAAGATAAATAAATAAATTGGTTAAGTACTAGGCTTAGGCCTAATTTATGTCTATTTATTTATATGAAATTAACTTTAAAATGTTTTTCAAGAAACACATAACAATCCAAGAAGGGAGATTCTTTCCTGATCTTATATACCGGTATATATGGTCAGGAAAAGTCGTGTCAATAATGTTATTTCTATTCAGATTTCTTGCATCTCTCTCTATTATTCTTTTTTTTCTCAGTTCAGATGGGCTTTATTGATATGAGTGTTTCTAGAACCTTTGTTCCCACAACATCAAAATATTTTTTTTCCAAATCTTTGAACAGTATGTAATAATTGTACTATGAACATTAATTGGTATGAAGATTGATATCATTATTTTTATCATTATCATTACTGTGTGGTAACTAAGATCTTTTAAATATGAAATTTAAAATTAGAGAGTAGAACAGAATTGAGTTCAACTAAATGTTCCTTATTTAATTCACTTCTCTTTCTCTCTCTTAGGAGTCAGTGATGATGTTGTCCATGTGTTTGTCCATCCATTGAAGTTCTGTCTATGTGGTTCACGCCATGATCAAATTTGTTTTTGTGTGTGTTCAAGTTCAGTTGTTATATATTATTTTGTAAAATATTTTGTGTGTTCAAGGTCAGGTGTTATATATTATTTTGTAAAATACACAATCTTAAATCTACCCCCAGAGTCATCCTTGTCTTCCCTCTGTACTTGAAAATGTGGTCCATCTAGTGACTGAAAAGACTATAACATGATTCCTTGTTTATTTTACTTGAGTTATTATAGTATGCTACTTAGACCCAATCATTTCTCAACATTCCTAGGAACCTGGTTTAATTGCAATAAAGAAAGTAGTATTTGGGTGAACTTGAAAAAAAAAACCTGTTCCTGTGACTACGGTTCTCCGACTCGGTAGGTGGCGCTGTCACAAAAAACTAGGGTCCTAGAAATGCGGTCCTAGAAGTGGGGTCCTAAAAATGCAGCCCCCGGGACTGCAGACAGATAATATTGTCTCAGTTGGTAAACATAGTGACGTTTTTCTGTGGGCGGAGCTTAGGTGGTGGCAGAACGATCCCTCTGGCCGCTTCACTAACGTTAGTTTGCAAGTTTTGTTAGCTTGTTTTTTAACAATGACGGGAGAAAATCCGATTTTATCTTAATGTGCAAAGTCACTCACTGTCTAGGACCGCGATTGTTATTTGCAAAAGTAAATTTTAACGGACGGACCCAGATTGGCTGACCCGGCGTAATTTACACACTCACTCAATGGATGGACGATCTGACAGGATTAGCTAACGTTAACTCTACCGCCGGTTGAGTGGCCTGACTTCTACACAGGTCTACCTGATAGAGAAACCGAGTGGAAAAAGAGGGCATATAAATCTTTAGATCCCTATAACTATGTGCTGAATGGTCATGTACAAGACGTGTGTGGTACGATCCGCAGTTCTGCCTAGCCAGCGCCAAGAAGACGTGACATTACGGTATAATTTTAATGATGTGAATATTTTCTAGAAATAAAAATTCCAGATACAGCATATTAATTTTTCATCGATTCTTTCACCTTATAACACAACAAGATGACATGTAATAACAATAATAATAATTTAAACTCCTTATTATGTTGCCGAATCTGTGCTGGTTTGTGTTGGCCGCGGCCGCCTCCAGTTTTCAGTTCTGCCACCAGCTAACGACAGATATTATTGGGAATCAAGCGCGTCTCCCCTGAAATGCTTTCGAGCCTGCCACTTACCAGCCAATAAAAAAAAAAAAAAGCCCTACACAATAGCCAATCAGAAAATAGAACTATTGTATCTGGGTAAGATTTAATGCAACAACCAATAGTGGAGCGGCTAAGTGATATCATCGTTCAGTTTATGATACAAGTATGAAAATTGGCATGAGCAGTCTCCATGGGTCACTTGGCAAAAAAATTGTCCGAGCCACTTGAAATTTCAAGATGGCGGCCATTTTTCAAGATGGCCGACACCTTAGTGGAGCAGTTAAGTGATATAGTGGTTTATTTGGTGATACAAGCATGAAAATTGGCATGAGCAGTCTCTGATGGTCACTAGACAATAAGCCATCCACAGCTACTTGAAATTTCAAGATGGTGGCCATTTTTCAAGATGACCACCACCTAAGTGGAGCAATTAGACTTAAGAAATCATTTAGTTGGTGACACAAGCATGAAAATTGCCATGAGCTGTCTCAAAGGGTCATTTGACAAGAAACTGCCCACAGCTACTTGAAATTTCAAGATGGCGGTATTTTTTTCAAGATTACCACCACCTAAATGGAGCAGTTAAGCGATATAATTGTTTAGTTTGTGACATAAGCATGCAAATTGGTATGAGCAGTCTCTAAGGGTTGCTTGACAAGAAAACACTCTCAGCCACTTGTAAAATGTCTAATTTCAAGATGGCCGACCCCTGGATCCTCAAATCAATTTTCCGATAGAAATGTTTTTTTTTTCTTTTTTCATTAAGGACGATTTGGTGTCATTTTATCTGATATGTGTAAAGGTGATGATACACAGGGCAACTTTTTGAGCAATGTTGCTGGGCAATCTTGCTGAGCGATTGTTGCTTGGCGACTTTATCATTGAAAATGGGCAATACATTTCTTTCTGGATAATTTAGATTGGTCGTGGCCCTGTGTCTCATCTGGTTGCCCATTGATGGCAACATTGCCCAGCAACATTGCTCAAAAAGTTGCCCTGTGTATCATCACCTTTAGATTATTCTAAAGAACAACTTTTAACGCATCAAAATACAGTTGTGTTGATTTGTTTATTATAGATAGATTAGATTAGACAAGAGTGAATATCTGCACTACCAGGGCACACTGGTGATATATCACTGCTGTTAAACTCAGAGTGGGGTTCAATGTCAGCTAATTGTAAAGTTAGTATCGCAAATGCTCTTTATAATCTTTCCCATTATAAACAAAGCATTTATTTAATCAAGCTCTAAATACAGCTTGTTGTGGATCCATGGTATGAAGTGAAGTCACGGTACGAAGTGACGTAGCCTACCAGTCGTTTGAATATGACCGCCTCCAGCGCAGGACAACTACGCCTCATTTCGCATAATCGCATCGTTGTCATGCCCACAAGTGTTCAGTCGACGTGCAGCGAGTGGGTCTGTTTACAAGAAGACGCAGATGTGCTGTTCCTGGCTGTGGACAAACAACATGTTTGAATACGCTGCCGAACGATCCAGACGTCAGGGAAAGCAGTTGGATGCAGTTTATTTGCAGCATATGCAGCCAAAAGCCTTATTTGATAGGTGAGTGATGTAGATGAGTGTGACAGGGCGCATGTTACTGAAAGAACGAACAGAGAGCCCTGTCTGCGCACGCGCCTTCAAACTGTGAATATGAATCAAAAGCATCTGAATCAAAATCAATTGAGAATTGACACGATGGTAAAAGATCAGAAGACCGAAGTTTCACGTAGCGGAGCATTGTGCGGAGCAATTAAAATTTTTGCCATATCAATGCTGCATCTTCAAATATGGCCTGTGCATGCATTTTGTCCGTGGTACACCCTATAATTTCATTGAAATTAAGTAAATAATGTTCAACGGTTACAAATTACATTAATTCAAAGTAGTTTCACACTTTACATGTGGACACGGACTGATCCATTCTTAGTTGTCGTGATGGTTCATTTTCTTCTGATTCCTCATCTGATTCTGGCTCAAACATATAGGGTTGTATAATTTCAAGAGGCATCGCCTCGCTCGCACCAATCGGCAGCACCCGCTACTATAAACAGTTCCACGGAATCCGTACATGTTCTGACTAGGGGGCGATAATAATTTATGCATAAGCACTGATGTTAGCCAATCATAACAGTGGGCGTTAACACTGAACTCTTAAAGGGGAAACAACTCCAAAACAGACTGTTTGAATCAGAGGATGAGAAATAGGGTGGGAAAAGGTCATAAATCACAAATTTTTTACGTTTTTTTGTCCAAAAACTATAGTAATACTATAATTGCACCTAAGGGAACATAATAAAACAAAACAAAAAACCATGTCATGACCCCTTTTAACCGGATGGTGTACAGATTGCACGGGATATAAATGGCATTGGATGAACGATCGGACTAAGTGTAGGGTTAAGGCATGAACTTAGTTGTATCCCATACATCAAAGTGCTTGGTAAAAGGTGGTAAAAGGATAAACCCTCGGCCTCTGCCTATACATTTGCTGCAGACATGGCAGAAGCCATCATTACAGTTGAGAAAACTAACAGAGACAGATGTTTAATTTGTCAGCAGGACACCAAGGAAAAACTCATTCATCCGAGTTTATTCAACACAGAGCACGATCGTACTGGTTATGATACCATTGCAAGCAATGTTCCATTATTTCATAAGATCAATGATCTGCCTATCTTACTTCTATCTTACCTAGTCCAACCCGACTAGATGAAGGTGATGGCATAGAAAACACATTGACGCAGTGATATATCACCAGTGTGCCCTGGTAGTGCAGATATTCACTCTTGTCTAATCTATCTATAATCAACAAATCAACACAACTTTATTTTGATGAGTTAAAAGTTGTTCTTTAGAATAATCTAAAACATAAAATAAAATGACACCAAATCGTCCTTAATGAAAAAAAAACGATACATTTCTATCGAAAAATCGGATAGAGGATCCAGGGGTCGGCCATCTTGAAAATAGAATTTTCAAGTGGCTGAGAGTGTTTTCTTGTCAAGCAACCCTTAGAGACTGCTCATACCAATTTGCATGCTTATGTCACTAACTAAACAATTATATCGCTTAACTGCTCCATTTAGGTGGTGGTAATCTTGAAAAAAAGGCCGCCATCTTGAAATTTCAAGTAGCTGTGGGCAGTTTCTTGTCAAATGACCCTTTGATGCAGCTCATGGCAATTTTCATGCTTGTATCACCATCTAAATGATTTCTTAAGTCTATTGGTCCACTTAGGTGGTGGCCATCTTGAAAAATGGCCGCCATCTTGAAATTTCAAGTAGCTGTGGGTGGCTTATTGTCTAGTGACCATCAGAGACTGCTCATGCCAATTTTTATGCTTGTATCACCAAATAAACCACTATATCACTTAACTGCTCCACTAAGGTGTCGGCCATCTTGAAAAATGGTCGCCATCTTGAAATTTCAAGTGGCTCGGACAATTTTCTTGTCAAGTGACCCATGGAGACTGCTCATGCCAATTTTTACGCTTGTATCATAAACTGAACGATTCTGCCAAACATAAGCACTTAGCCGCTCCACTACAATGAAAAAAGCATGTCCTGGAATTGTTCACGTGATTCTGCACAACACTGGATCTCCGAGGCCGAGCATCACTGTGAGCACAGTAAGTCATCATGATATCCTGTTTTAATGTTACAACAAATTCACAACTTGTTTGACACAAACAATGACAACTTGACTGCTGTTAGAGAATGTTTCCCAGATAATTAGCATCAGTTTTTCATGAGTGTCTGTAATTTAGCCTTAACTTATCCTGGCCATGCATGCATTAATCAATGCATCTGTCTTTCAAAGATGTCAGGTAAAAAGCATGTATGAGCAAGAGATCAAAGTACATTGCACATTAAATCCCCAAAAGGTTGATTACAATCTCCATGAATACCAATTTTACTAAATAATACAACCAATTATGTTTATGGCATATATGAGACATTCATCCATGACATGGACAGAATACTGCTCCGTAATGTATTTTTATTGTTACTGAAATAAATTTTAAATGGACATGCAGACATGGGTTAAATCAGTGTTAACATTCAAATTTGTATTTAGCAATTATTAATAACAACAACAAAAACACTAATAATAATATTATTAATGAAACACCCCGATTCCCGCGAACCGTCCATCCCGGCCCCTTTGGGGGGGGGGAGAGCCCTGGATAAACACATGCCGTTAGAACTTGGAAAAGCACACAATGTGCTGCAGAAAACCTACCACTAGATGTCAGCAGCGAGATGTGAGTTTAAGCTTCAGGTTTTTTATTTTATTTTATTCCAAAAACAAAAAATATAAATATAAAATATAAACAATAAAAAATGTACCACCATGATGTTTATTTTTTATTTATTTTATTTTATTTTTACATATTATAAGTATACACAGAAGCTCTAATTTCGTTTTACTAACTTTACTAAAAATATTGTTTGTATGCATATTGCACTAAGAACGTGTAAAATTACAATGGTGTACAATTTCACTGTAAATCCGATGGGTTTGTTAGTGTGTGGTTTTCTCTTGGAGGTAAAAAGAAACATTTACTTTACAGGTAATTTAACTATAATCTATGACTCCAGTCAATGCATGCATTAAACATATACCATAATGATTCACAGATTATAGCCACAAAGATTCTGGCACAAGCAAAACATGTGGAAATGACATCATGGGCCATATGCATAAACATAGCCATTATGTTTAGACTGTGTCTTAAGAACTTGTGCAAACAACAAGCAGTTATTAAGGGGTTATCAGTACTTTTCGGTATCAAATCAAACCAGTCTACGTTTTTATGTAACTGACTTGAAAATTAAATGAAAAGACTTAAAGGAAAATAAATATTACTAACTTGACTAGTTTATGCAACTGGCCCCTGTTCAGTAGATTTTAAATCCTATTCTCCCGAATAGGATACACAGTTAGTCTGATAACAACAGTAAGCATAGAACTTTTATATTTGCTCTACTGACTTTAACTTATGAATTTTAATTGTTTTATCTTGGCTTTTTTTGTCTCCTAGACAAAGGTGGTGACATCACTTAAACCTTGTGAAAACTTGTGAAAATGTGTTTCCTAATAAGATAGGAAGATCCTTTTCTGTTTATATACACTGTTTATATACACAGTTTTATGGTAATGGTAACTTTGTCTAAGCCACAAAGCATCACATGACCGAACTTAAAGACCGAAAAAAAAGAACTTGAGCTTTACAACCGTACAAATTTGTTCCTTCCTCTTTTCGATCTTATTTAGGTGACTTAGTTTTTTCCTTATTTTCGTATTTTGGCAGTTTTTCACATACAAAGATGAAGTAAACAAACACAATCTGAGTGTGAAATGTTGTAAAGTTGAGACATTTAGAGTAATATATGTAATTAAGTGATACTGGTTGCATAAAAATACAAGAATACATATACAATATAAATACAAAATATATAAAAATATGAATATTAAATGCATTACAATTAAATATATATTTCAATAACAGGAAACATTGATCCTATTTTGTTAAAAAAAAAGTTCCATACCATATTGTATGCCAGCCAGCCTTTCAGTTTTACTCACACTAACACATTCTCTTTGTTGTGTCTTTAGATGTATGGATAGTGAAACTAATTGTGTGAAAGAGGATTTACAATCAAACCGAGAGTAAGTTATCGCAGCTAACTGCAACGCAGAGGAAAGGGGTTCATGAGAATGTTTGTGAAATAACATTCTCACCAGGGTTTATGTCAACTTAAACTGCGGTCGATAAGGGCAGTTGTAAAATGTATAGCTAAAAGTGAGACATAGGTCATAACCTATTTCTAGTAGAAAGCATGTGGCATTTATGTGCCTGGGAAAGGTGGCAGACTGCCACATAAAAGTAAGTAAAGTCAATGAAACAGGTCAGATAATTAATATAATTAGTTCAACTGACGCTGGGCAACACATTTACTTGAAAATGTGTTTGTGCCAATGGATTATTTGTTTTGAAAAATGAAGCAAAGAATTACAGACTTAAAATTATATCAATGAACCAGTGCATGATTTTATTTTATTTACATATGTACATATACAGTATATATTACATTATTTTATTATAAGATTTTTATGGTGATGGAATGTACAGTTTAAGTGGGGAGCATTTCAGTAACCTCAAAATGTGATGATTTATTACAAAACTAGGTGGCATACATAAAAAAACAATGAACCATTGAACTTTCAGAAACATCCCACTTGATTACTGAAATGAATCACTTTTTCAGTTCATTAAAAGGAATATATATATTTATAACGTAACTGGTATAGCTTTTCTTTGACTGTTTGACACCATGGTTTTTTTTTATGCCAGTGTTTTTTCATACTGTTTTTACACATTCTTGTGGGGTTCAAAACATAAACTTTTAAAGACGAAAGTTAAGGGTGCCTTGGAGCGTTATACAGACGAGAACCATTTTGTCTCAAACCTTGCTGTGTGATTCATTTCAAAAAGGAACTGTGAATGCTATACATATATAATTTTCACAACAGCCCACAGTTTCTCGTGAGAAAATTTCTCCAGACAAATGATAGACCACTTGCCATCCTCATTTATTAATTGATTGTAGTGATAATGACTGATCAGTGGCATAATTTTGAAGTAGGACGCTACATTTTATTTTACAGTGTCCTTGTTACACATTACATGTAGTTACTGTAGTTATTACTATAAATTATGCAAAATTTCATGCAACTAACCCTAAACAAATCCTAACTCTAACGCCATACATGTAGTCATTATACTTAAATGCATGTGTACACTGTAACACGGACACCTTAAAATAAAGTGTAACCCAATATTCTTAAGAAAATCGAAGAGACTTTGAGTACTGCAAGAAAGTTTATTACTTCGCATACATACACAAGTAAATATTTAAAAAACAACAACATTTATTTTAAAGTTGTATCTAGGAAAAGCATAAGCATAATACATTCTGAATATTCACAATTACTAAATGGCTATGTAATGTCCACGTGGAATAATAATTCTTTCTAGATGATTACTATCAAAAATACGTGCATACATGCTTGGCATTAAGTAATATGTTCACTAATGCATAATTTATTTTTATGAAGTAACTTTGCTCAAAAGTTTGATTACTTAGCAAACATACACAAGTAAATATAAAAATGAAATTGTGTCTAATAGTATAAACATAATGAATTCTGATTATGCACAATTGCAACTAAATTGTTATATAATGATCATGTAGATTAGTGATGCTTTCTAGATTACTGTCAAAATGTGTACTTACATCCTTGCATTGTGTGCAATTTATTTTATAAGTAATATGTTCACCAATATATAATCTATTTTAATGTAGGAAATCAAATATAGAATGTAGGCTATAGAACATTGCTCAAAAATGAAATAAAATTAATGCAGAAATATGCAGTATTTAAAATGCTCAGTATGATCAATTCATAACAGCAAATGCTTTAAACAAAAGATTTTATATCGGTTTCACCTGATAATATCACTGATAAAGAGTGCATTCTGAAAACAGCAGATTTCACTCCTTCTGAGTAAGTGAGAAAAGCCGCATACGGGTTGAAGTATTTCCAGAATTAGTCTCAGAAGTGCCATTAGAGAAAGAATTAGAGGAGCTCTGGTGCATGTCTCCTTGACCCAGGCAGCTTAGAAACAAGGCAGAGGCTCTGCGCCTGAAATGCTGATCCAGAAAAAAGTAGATAGCTGGATTTACACAACTGTTGAGAAATGCCAGGCAGCAGGACAGCGTGAGTCCATTAAGTATGATCGACCTTGTGTCCCTGCTAAGATCTCCCGTTCTCATCAGTAAGATGACCTGGATGGTCTTGAACAAATTGAAAGGAAGCCAGGAAATCAGAAAGGCTGCAATTATGGCCAACACGATCTTGAGGGTATGGCGTTGTCTGGCTTCTGCACGCAGGTTTGTGGCAGTGTGACAGTGACGCCGCAGATTAACCAAAATCGACCCATAACAGAGGACTAGAATCATTACAGGAAGCAGGAAGGTTAGAAATATGGTCAGGAGATTCATTCCTTGGACGAAAAAGGATTTTGAATCCTCCGAACACAACGTATTGTCTATCAACTGACGGTACATCAACGATGGAATTCCAAGGAAGAAAGAAATGATCCACACCATGCCACAGGTGATCTGCACACAGCTGCTGCTCCGTAGGAACTGAGAGTCCATGAGGCGCACGATAGCCAAGTACCGGTCCACACTCATGCAGGTAAGGAAGAAGATGTTGGAAAAGCGGTTAACCGCAATGATGAAGCTGCTGATCTTGCACAGGATCTCACCAAAGGGCCAGTCACCATTAAGTGCAGAAACCGCCCAAATTGGCAATGTGAGAACAAACACAAGGTCAGCTAATGCCAAGTTCAGCACGAAGGTGTCCACAAGACGTCCGTATTTCTGTCGCCGTTTGCCGATTACCAAAATGACAAAAAGGTTCCCCAAGAAGCCAGTGAAGAACATGATGAAGTAGAGCACAGGAATGTAGACATTGGACATGGGCAGCAAAATCGAATCGTTCTCAAATGAACTGTTGAAGACGTAATCATCTGTGGAGTTCACCAAATAATAAAGGTCATCGTCATCGTCATCGTAATTGCTTGTGGAGCTCATTGCAACATCAGAGAGTGCCATCTCTTTACTGCTTGCCATCTGTGCACAAGTGATGGGCAAAGCAGAGAAAACCTAGCACGTCACATAGCACACTTAGAAACCACAAACTGCAATAACAGGCTCGCTCTCTCTCTCTCTCTCTTCTCTCTATTTCCTTAAAACATTTAAATTTATCACAAAGAGGTGCATTCTCTCAAAGGTACAGTGCTGAAATGTGAATTATTGGTATATTAAGTTTTTATCTCCATCATGTCAATGTCAAAAATAGTTAGAGGGACTTGATTTATTGCTAATCAGTGTAGTTGCTTTTTGAAAACTCACATGAGAATCTTAACACAAATGTATAAGTAAGCAGTTTTCTCAGGCACAATTACTTACTTTAATTTTCTAAGAAAATTAGACCATATGGTTGGTGAGGTTTATTTTTAAAATGCAACTGGGGAACAAATTGTTAATAAGAGTGTGAAAGGTGCAGACTGCAGAGTCTTCTGTAGTGGTTTCCTGATGTTTAGGGGTATTAGATGGGGTACCACATATTTCAGAATCAGAATCAGAATCAGAAAGAGCTTTATTGCCAAGTGTGCTTGCACACACAAGGAATTTGTTTTGGTACTGAGGCTTCCAGTGCACATATACAAATACAACAAGAAACATAATTTACAACAAGAAACATAATAATACAAATTTTAAGAATAAAATATAAAATATAAAAATATGAGAATAAAAGTATCACAGTTGGGTTTAGCCAGAATAGACATTTACAGATTTACAGATTATGAACAAATTTACAGTGTTTTGAATATTATAAATAAATAAATCTACATGTAAGTGTCACCTGAGTTGTAAGTTGTTGCATTAAAACAGTGGGGGTATTGCACTTAAGGGCATATGCCTTGGGAGGTGTGTTAACTGTTCAGGAGGGAAATGGCCTGTGGGAAGAAACTGTTCCTGTGCCGAGATGTTCTTGTGGCCAGTGATCTGAGTCTCCGTCTTGACGGTAACAGTTCAAACAGGTGGTGTCCAGGGTGAGTGGAGTCTGTGATGATTTTACCTGCTCTCTTCCTCACTCTGGAAGAGTACAGGTCCTGGAGGGTTGGCAGGGGGGCACCAATAATCCTCTCTGCAGTCCGAACTGTCCGCTGTAGTCTGCTGATGTCAGATTTGGTAGCTGAACCAAACCAGACAGTGATGGAAGTGCATAGAACAGACTCAATGACGGCTGAGTAGAACTGAATCAGCAGCTCCTGTGGCAGGTTGAACTTCCTCAGCTGGCGAAGGAAGTACAGTCTCTGCTGGGCCTTTTTCACAATGGAGTCAATGTGATTGTCCCACTTCAGGTCCTGAGAGATGATAGTGACCAGGAACCTGAGTGACTCCACTGCTTCCACAGTGCTGTTCATGATGGTGAGTGGGGGGAGTGCTGGGCTGTTCCTCCTGAAGTCCACGATCATCTCCACTGTTTTGAGCGTGTTCAGCTCAAGGTTGTTATAACTGCACCAGACAGCCAGCTGTTCGACCTCCAGTCTGTAAGCAGACTCGTCACCGTTTCGGATAAGACCGATGACAGTGGTGTCGTCTGCAAATTTCAGGAGCTTGACAGAGGGGTCTTTAGAAGTGCAGTCGTTAGTGTACAGGGAGAAGAGCAGTGGGGAGAGAACGCACCCTTGGGGGGCACCAGTGCTGGTGCTGAGAGTCCTGGATGTGTGTTTCCCCAGTCTCACGAGCTGCTGCCGGTTCGTCAGGAAGCTGGAGATCCACTGACAGATCGAGGATGGAATGGAGAGCTGGGTCAGTTTGGCTGTGAGAAAATCAGGCATGATGGTATTGAAGGCCGAACTGAAGTCCACAAAGAGAATCCTTGCATAAGTCCCAGGTCTGTCGAGATGTTGCAGGATATAATGCAGTCCCACGTTGACTGCATCATCCACAGACCTGTTTGCTCTGTAGGCAAACTGAAAGGGATCCAGCAGGGGTCCAGTGATGTCCTTCAGGTGGGCCAACACCAGTCTTTCAAACGACTTCATGACCACAGACGTGAGAGCGACAGGTCTGTAGTCGTTAAGTCCAGTGATTTTGGGTTTTTTGGGGACAGGAATGATAGTGGAGCGTTTGAAGCAGCAGGGAACTTCACACTGCTCCAATGATCTGTTGAAGATCTGCATGAAGACCGGGGCCAGTTGGTCAGCACAGGCTTTTAAACAAGCAGATGAGATGCCGTCTGGGCCTGAGGCTTTCCTAGTCTTCTGTTTTTTGAAGACTCGGCTCACGTCCTCCACACAGACCTTAAGCTCAGGTTGGATGGCAGGAGGGGGGAGGAGAGGGGGTGCAGGAGGTGATGGTGGGTGTGTGAAGTGCAGATCAGAGCCGGTGTGTGGTGTGAATGAGGGCTTTTCAAACCTGCAGTAAAATGAGTTTAAATCATCAGCCAGGTGTGGATTGTCCACAGATCGGGGGGATGGTGACTTGTAGTTGGTGATGTTCCTCAGGCCAGTCCAGACTGTTGCCGGGTCGTTGGCTGAAAACTGTTTTTTCAGCTTTTCAGAGTAGGCTCTTTTAGCAACTCTGATCTCCTTTGTCAGTCTGTTTCTGGCCTGGTTATACAAGATCTTATCCCCACTTCTGTAAGCATCCTCTTTGGCATGACGAAGGTGTTTGAGTTTCCCAGTAAACCATGGTTTATCATTGGTGAATGATAAGAATGTCCTGGTAGGAATGCATGTATCCTCACAGAAACTTATATATGATGTTACAGTATCTGTGAGCTCATCCAGATCGGTGGCAGCAGCTTCAAAAATTGTCCAATCAGTGCAGTCGAAGCAGGCCTGTAGATTCTGCTCTGCTTCATTAGTCCATCTTTTTACAGTCCTTATTACAGGTTTAGCTGATTTCAGTTTCTGCCTGTAGGTCGGCATAAGATGAACCAAACAGTGATCAGAGAGCCCCAAAGCTGCTCGTGGGACGGAGTGATACGCATTCTTTATTGTGGTGTAACAGTGGTCCAGTATATTACTGTCTCTTGTTGGACATGTAACGTGCTGTCTGTATTTTGGTAGTTCACGCGAAAGATTTGCTTTGTTAAAATCCCCAAGAATGATTAAAAGAGAGTCTGGGTACCTTTGTTCCGTTTCAGCTATTTGTTCAGCCAGCTGTTGTAGTGCCGCGCTCACGCACGCGTCTGGGGGGATGTACACATTCACGAGAATGAGAGAGGAAAACTCCCGTGGCGAGTAGAAAGGTTTGCAATTAATGAAATGGGTCTCTAAGTTAGGAGAGCATATCTTGTTCAGTGTTGTTACATCTGAACACCAATTTTCGATTTAACACCATCTTAAATGTTTGAACAAACTAGATAGATTAAACAAGTTCAAAGTCACAAGTAAAGTATGAATAATTAAAATGACAGTGCAAAGGTGTGGTCACATAGCAAAATGTCATTAAATTCATATGTAAACATGTGAATTGTAACATGATTGTATATTGTCAATATTGTTATGTATAAGTAAGGCTATATATATGTGTGTGTATATATATATATATGTATATATATATGAATTATTAACTTACTATTATTACTTAATTTTGGTCTTTGGTCTCTATGTGCAGAGCTGCCAACTCTCACACATTAACTGTGAGACTCACACAATTGACCCTTTTCACATGCTCTAATGCCACACATCCATTTTCTCAGGCAGAGAAAAATCACGAAGCAAAGAGGACACTGACACTGACAGACTAGACAGAGAAGGTTGCTTTTTTTCACGTAAACCTGTTACGATCTCTGATTGAGCATACAACGATATCTACGTATACGTGCGTATATACCGAAAGTAAACTAATCAGATTCACGTGTGATAGGTAAACGTACGACATGTTGGAATAAAGTCGAGCTAAAGACAATCTACTGTCTCCGCATATACAGTGAGGAAAATAAGTATTTGAACACCCTGCTATTTTGCAAGTTCTCCCACTTGGAAATCATGGAGGGGTCTGAAATGGTCATCGTAGGTGCATGTCCACTGTGAGAGACACAATATATGATTTTGTAACTATTTATTTGTATGATACAGCTGCAAATAAGTATTTGAACACCTGTCTATCAGCTAGAATTCTGACCCTCAAAGACCTGTTAGTCTGCCTTTAAAATGTCCACCTCCACTCCATTTATTATCCTAAATTAGATGCACCTGTTTGAGGTCGTTAGCTGCATAAAGACACCTGTCCACCCAACGCATCCTCATCCCAAGGCGTCATATTCTGACACTTTGACAAAGCGTCTAAATCCAAAGCCCATGGAACCCTTTAGCGTCAATATAACACGCAGAGAGATGGGTAGGTTTAGGTATGGTGTAGGGTTAGGGTTAGACCGCTAGGAGGCGCCTTCTGACCCATATATTTCGGCGTCTCATATTGACGCTAAAGGGTGCCATGCGTGTTCGATATAGACGCTTTGGCAAAAGCGTCATTATATTACGCCTTGGG
Organism: Semotilus atromaculatus; assembly: GCA_031834385.1. Lineage (NCBI taxonomy): Eukaryota > Metazoa > Chordata > Actinopteri > Cypriniformes > Leuciscidae > Semotilus > Semotilus atromaculatus. The sequence goes on from JAULUF010000020.1 coordinate 10,090,097, forward strand.
ATGAGAACGGGCTGGTCCACCCCATACAATCAGTAAGAATCCAACTACTAACATGGCCAAGACCAAAGAGCTGTCCAAAGACACTAGAGACAAAATTGTACACCTCCACAAGGCTGGAAAGGGCTACGGGGAACTTGCCAAGCAGCTTTGTGAAAAAAGGTCCACTGTTGGAGCAATCATTAGAAAATGGAAGAAGCTAAACATGACTGTCAATCTCCCTCGGACTGGGGCTCCATGCAAGATCTCACCTCGTGGGGTCTCAATGATCCTAAGAAAGGTGAGAAATCAGCCCAGAACTACACGAGAGGAGCTGGTCAATGACCTGAAAAGAGCTGGGACCACCGTTTCCAAGGTTACTGTTGGTAATACACTAAGATGTCATGGTTTGAAATCATGCATGGCACGGAAGGTTCCCCTGCTTAAATCAGCACATGTCAAGGCCCGTCTTAAGTTTGCCCATTTGGATGATCCAGAGGAGTCATGGGAGAAAGTCATGAGGTCAGATGAGACCAAAATATAACTTTTTGGTCATAATTCCACTAACCATGTTTGGAGGAAGAAGAATGATGAGTACCATCCCAAGAACACCATCCCTACTGTGAAGCATGGGGGTGGTAGCATCATGCTTTGGGGGTGTTTTTCTGCACATGGGACAGGGCGACTGCACTGTATTAAGGAGAGGATGACCGGGGCCATGTATTGAGAGATTTTGGGGAACAACCTCCTTCCCTCAGTTAGAGCACTGAAGATGGGTCGAGGCTGGGTCTTCCAACATGACAATGACCCGAAGGACACAGCCAGGAAAACCAAGGAGTGGCTCTGTAAGAAGCATATCAAGGTTCTGGCGTGGCCTAGCCGGTCTCCAGACCTAAACCCAATAGAGAATCTTTGGAGGGAGCTCAAACTCCGTGTTTCTCAGCGACAGCCCAGAAACCTGACTGATCTAGAGAAGATCTGTGTGGAGGAGTGGGCCAAAAAGCGGGTGAGTCCATTGAACAGTAGGCTACATAAGGCACCTATATGAACTCGCAGCTCATTGTGACTTTCATGAGAAGGAGGAGGAAATAAGAGATAGACTGATCATAGGGATTAAAGACAAAGATATTTCATTGAAACTACAAATGACAAGTGACCTCACTCTGAAAAAGGCAGTCGACATGGCCAGACACTCTGAGCTAGTGAAGCAACAGAACGGCGAGGCTGGTGCATCAGGGCACGTTGATGAAGTAAAATCAAAGTCTTATAAAAGTAAGTGGGAAAAAAACACAGTATGAGGCAACAGGAGGAAGAAAAGAAAATGAAAGGCAAAACTGTGGAAGATGTGGGCGCAGCTAAAGACAAATGCCCAGCTAAAGACAGAGAATGTAATAAATGCCACAAAAGTGGTCACTTTGCAAACAAATGCAAAACCTGGGCGTCGAAACGTCAGTCATTTTTTACAAATAAAATAATTTAAAACGTTCTGTGCTCCGGTTCTGCTCCTTGGTCCTAAGTTAGACCTTGGGTTGTTTGATTAGATTCCTGTGTCCTGTTCTGTGAGCACAAACTAAGCTGAAGCGCAAGTGATCCCTTTCTATGTTATCATATTGTCATGTTTTCAGTTTGTGTTTTGATCTGTTTTACTGATCAGAAGAATTCCACCTATAGCTGGTGAGTGGTGAGCGCACAGGCACCGTTGTACTGTGGCTGCCGTCGCATCATCCAAGTGGATGCTGCACACTGGTGGTGGTTGAGGAGAGACCCCCTGATATGATTGTAAAGTGCTTTGGGTGTACAGTGGGACAGATGAAAGCTCTATATAAATGCCTCATTTCATTCCATACACTGAACCGTCTGAAAACGCCTGAAAACCCTAGTGTGGACAGAGAGCGTTTTTAAACGATAATGCCGTTTTCAAATGTCAAGTCAAGTCAATCTTCATATAGCGCTTTTAACAGTGACTACGTTTACAAGCTGTCAATATTCAGGTTATGGTCAGGTTAAGGTCACTATTCGGGTTTCTGAAACATTCGGAATAACCCGTTTACATGCGTGAGCAGAGAGAGTTACTCCTGTATACATGGAATTTGTAATCATTTGCCAATATCCCGATGTAAACGGCGACGCACGGTTAGCGTCTGGACGTACGGACAACCTTAAGACCATTTCCGTCATTTCCGATTCTTCTTCCTGTATCCAAAGACAACAACAGCAGCAGCAGCACGCGGATAATGAATAGTTTTGGTTTTCACTAAAACCTATAGTTTTGGTTTTCACTAAAACTAATAAATAAATTGGTTTCCTCCTTGCTCCAAAAGTATGGTGCTGTGCTGCATCTTGCCATGTTTACCTCTACTTCTTGTTTACTTCTGGTATACTGCCCGCAGGTCTGCACGCCAGATGACGCATACAAGAAGTTCCTCTACTCAAAAGACCAAGATTCCTTGTGAATAGAACATGCGCAGAACACAATTCAATGTTCCTTTTGATGGGGATATGCCGATACGCGTTTACATGACCAAATATTCGGGTTAGAAAAGGGGTACCCCAGGGATAATATTCAGGTTTTTAAAAACCGGTATATGAGCATATTCAGGTTTTTGCCGGTGTTAACATGGCCGTGCGCGAACGGGTTATTGCTAATATTCCGGTTTTGAACGGGTTATTGGCTGCATGTAAACGTAGTCAATGTAGATTGTTTCAAAGCAGCTTTACAGAGATAAACATGTAACAGAGATTGTTTTGGCTTTATTTTCCAGCTAAAGTTAGTTTTGATCGATTCACTTCCGTCAAAATTATCATTTGTTATTAAATTAGGGGCCGCTAAGACAGCAAAGTTCTCTCTAAACAGACTTTAAATGCGAACCTGTAATAAACGCTGATGGCGTTCACATGCGCATTAAGAATTGATTCTATAGTTATGTGACAAAAGTCTCCTTAAAAATGGCTTAGGATATAGCCTATATTGCCCAAAATGCCTGTTTGGTTACACCTGTTGTTTTTTTTGCTTTTTTTAGTTGCAAGGACTAGCTTTTGATGTGGTTTCTGTTATACCTTGTGTTTATCACGCACTGGTGTTTGAGGGCGGTTTTATAAGGGTTAGAGGGTCGGAGATTTCCTGTACTGATCAGTTTGCAAGCTGAAAGACAATCCCTTTAAAAAAAAAAAACCTTGTCAAGACACTATAAGGACCACATTGATAAAAATGCTCTTTTAAATGCAGTGAAATTAAATAAATTTTAACATTAAACAAATTGATAAATTAAACATTAAATACCATTTAATCATGACAAAATATAAAACCACTGTTGCTTGCCTCTGCAAATTTGTAAAATATCTATATGCAGACAACATGGTGATGCACTTGTTCCAGTTGAAGTTAAAAGGAATATTTTGGTCAACAATCTGCAAGCTGTTCATTAACTAACAAAATTTTTCATTTATGTTTCTGTTGACTATATTTAGATTTTGAGGTGTTCTATAAAATATGATAGTCAATGAGACTATAAGACGATAAAATAATGATATCATGATAAAACATTTTTAAAACCAATATTAATTTATGTTAAAGCCCTACTAGTTATTGCATACAAAAAAATTAGGTCTTTCAGGTTTCTATGGGTTGTTATTCTCCATTGGGAAGATTTCTTTTTTTTCTTTTTCTTTTTTTTCAAACTTCAACATCGCTTTGACTATCAAATCTCATCACTTTATATTTAGCCACTTTAAAACAATTAATTGACAATTCTGCAAAACAGATGGTGTATATATGCTTTTGCATACTGTACCATTGTTTTGATTTTTGGATGACCTTTAAATATACAGATATTTTGTTAATGTTAATGTTTTGTTAATGTAATTTACAAAGTCAGAACTTGACAGAGGGGTTGAGCTGTAAAGTATTAGCGAATGAGAATGTCAGTATGTAACCGAACATGTTGTACTACTTTCATCTGGCCCTTTGAGCCTGTACAATGTGGCCTTTGTACTGTAAAGGCTAAACTTTTTTTTAATCCATAGCCTTGATGTTTTAGTGTAACAAGCAGGTCACTGGGGGAATCTGAAGACCTTTTGGTGCGTTCAAGTCCTCCTCGGGCAGTTCATACGTACGAGGTGGGAAGTCGTGTTTACGACGGCAGTGCGTTCAAGTCACTTTCGTCGGAGTAAGATGGCGGAGTACTTTCTCTTAATTAATTACACAAAAATACAGTAAGGTTCTTACACTCTTGTTCTAGAAAATGAAGAACAAAGAAATGTGCATCGGATGTACTTTGTTTTTTTATGTTTTTAATTAATTTATGAAGCCACTGCCAACTTTATCGTTACATGTTGCATTGTTATATTATAAATTATATTGCCATCATATTCTGTGCAGGCAATTCGCTTAACTGCGCTGTAAATAGAAAACCTTGACAATATCACTGCATAATATTTAAGTATTGTGGTATTCCGCCATGTTTCTCAGTGACACGCCCACAACTCGGACAGATCGGGGCTTAGAGATAATCCCGAGCTCCCCACTGGTATTTACGACATTGTGGTGGCGTTCAAGTGCGTTCAACTCGTAAATACGATCTATACGAGATGACTTGAACGCACCATTTGAACAAGTCACAGTTACATTTCCTCAGGCGATCAATTCTGTGTAGAATGATTTCAGGTAATGGGACGGACAGACACACAGACAGAGAGCTTTATTCACAATAAGTCACACAACTTATACAATAGAAACAAACCAAAAAAAGGTGAAAAAATCAACACACCTTAAAGCAACACACAAACCTCAAAAACAAACACTCGCAAAAGAGAAGATAAAAAAAAAAAACTACAAACAAAAAAATAAATCATCTTCAGAAACAACACACAATGCTCAATAACTACACCAAATCATCTCAAATGTAGACAAGTCTTCCTTTAAAATCAATCAAAACTCTTGATTTAACCAACACTGAAAAAACCTCAATGATGCTTTGGCAAGGTTTTTGCTCTATTTTATTTTTCCTATTAGTATATATTGCCAGTTTTGCTTGTCCCAAAATAAAATTCAGCAATTGACAGGCATACCTCTTGTTCCGACTATATTTTGTAGAAAAAAATCTCTTTACAACAGCTGAATATATTTATTTTAAATATAAAGCTAAATAGTCGTTCTAATCTACAACATTGCATAAAAGCATGAAAACCTGTTTCCCTTTGAGAATAAAAGGGACATTCTGAACTAACTTCTGGATTTAAAACAGAAATAAATGAGTTATGATACTGTTGTAGATTTTTCCCTAAACCTAACTACCCTACCAATAATAATCATACTCTAGCGTGTCTACTCATCCACGCTACCCTATACCCTAGCACATCTACACATCGACGTCGGCTGGGTGCTTATCCTATAACCTAGAGTGTCTCCACATCGAAGTCTGCTCGGTGCTAATAATTCTAACTTGTTCTTGCTGCGCAGCTTTAAATTAACAGACAGACTTCAGCAAATGTCCTTTGAATGCTCTTTATTACGGCCAGGAGTTCTCGAGCAGTTCTCAGAGAATCTCCCAAGAATATACAAGGCCGGAGGATCTCAGTCATTTTCCATTGAGAATCCCACCGAAAACACGGATACAACAGTTTTTTAGGGAGGTATTAGCCTGGATGCCAGCCCGAACCCCGCCCACAACATTTTTTGGTCGGAAAGTTCGGTCTGGACTCGAGCCATTGAGGAGTAATTATGATCAGTTCAGAAATGGTCGGGCCAATCAAATTGCCAAGGCGGGCTTTATACGATGATGGACAGATGACCTGCAGTTACGTAATCAATCAAAAGAATCATCAAAGAGCGCTTGGTTTGAGCTGGTTTACAACAAAGATGACTGCAGCTGGAGAACTGAGATGTATAGATTCCGCTATCGCGTCTGTTGTAGAAGAAATCAACAGCGCATTAATTTGAAAAGACGAACAGAGAACTTCAATCAAGGCATTTGTCGATCGTCAAGACGTGTTTGTCGTCCTTCCTACAGGATTCGATACAACTATGAGTTGGTCAACATACGTTACTTACTGCATTGCTCTGATTGGTTGTAGGTCTATCCAATTGAGAGCAGAGGTTTTTTTTTCCTGGTTCGGTTGAGACACGCCTCATAATCAAAGCCCTATGGAGCAGTATCAGACTCACATTCTGAAAAGAATATGAGTATGGCGAAGTCAAGCTAGGGAGGTATAGCAAATGACATTCATTTGATTGGTTCTTCATAGGCAGATTTTTCTGCTTCTAGGTAGAGGAGACTTTGGTTTTACAATTACTTCATTGTTAATCACAAGTTCTAACCTAGTCATCCATCTAGTTTCATTTCCCATATTTGTTATTTATACACACAATTAGGGTGTTGACACACATACATTCATCTAAAGTACAGAATGTCTTTGTGCATTGTTTCAGAGTGTTAGCAGGTTAAATATTAAAACATGGTTAGCTTGATATTCCAGCTTAAATTTTCCACCACAATACCATGAAGGATTGTCCACTGTAAATCCCCTGCACTCTTCGATAATGGCGGCTTATACAGAGATCTCCACTCAGGTTTTACATTTTCATCCAGCCCAAAAAAAGAGCGCCATGGTGTATCAACCTTTCTTTCAAAATATGTCTTATTAAAAACCATAACACAAGCTCTATACAAAAAATTACCTTTAGTTGTCAATAAGTCCAACCACAAAGATTGCCAAGAAAAAAAAAAAAAAAAAAGAGCTGTACACCCATCAAGATTAGGTAAAAACTTTAGACAAGGAAAAAGGTCCTGAGCATTGGGAGTGCTTGTCCCAGAGTGGTAATCCTTTAACATTTGGTTCTCTTTATCTGTGAGAACTGATACCAGTTTGAACAGATCTAATACCCAAAAATTGGGATGCCATCTCTGCGTTCTCCAAATTTGAGTCAGCCAAAGTCACCATCTGTCCTAAAGTGACAGTCCTGGATTTTTGGAGAGCAGAACTAAACCCATGTAAATTGCAGTTGTTCGTTATATCCAGACGTGCTCTAAGTATCAAGGGTTCCTCTAGCAGCCAATGAAGTGAGTATGAACTTTCAGTCTTTTGAATGTGAAACAAACTCCACACTTTAAGAAGGTTTTTATAAAAGTACGGCATCTTTGAAAAGTCCATTTTTGAAGGGTTCATAAAAAAAAAAGAAAGGTGTTTATCCAACACAAACCCCCCAAAATTTTGCAATATGGCACAGGCAACAGCCCTCCAACTCACATCAGATGCACCATAAAAAAATCTCTGTAAAAACTGCAACCGAAAAGCAGCGGTTCTGCTTTGTAAGTTCATGAGTCCTTGTCCTCCTCCTTCCTTGGGCAGGAATAAAACTCTGTTGTACCCAGTTGAATTTTTCCAAGAAAAAGTCCACAAGAACAGCTTGGATTTTCGCTAAAAGTAGCTATTGAGGATCCACACAAGCCAACCTGTGCCATAGGGATAATGCAACAAGATTATTTACAACAAGAGTACATCCTCTGTAAGACATATTTGGAATCAACCATTTCCATTTTTCCAGACGCCCCTTCATTTTTTCACCCACGCCTTCCCAGTTACATCATCACCTAAAAAAAACACATCTAGATATTTTATCCCTCTTATACCCCAAATTAACCCATCAGGAAGGTTTGGTTTGCAGGGAACTACACTGCGACCAAAATGGTCGCATAGCCTATATGCGACCTTTTGAAATGCCATTGCGACCATAATTTTTACTGGGTCGCAAATGTATCACTGATTATTTTTGTACCTACCTTATGTTTTAGGCTATGAAGTGCGCGCGCCCTCACACAAACACTGTTCCCACAATAACTGCTTCCCTAGCTCTAGCTGTGAATGTAGATCACGTGCCCACTACGAAGTACGCGCGCCTACACTTAGGCCCTGTCCCAATATCCGCACTTCTGCCCTTGTGCCCCTCAAATGCGCGTTCTCGCGTTCTCGCTAAGGGGTGCAAGGCCGTAGGGCATGGGTCGGCAACAGGCGGCCCGCGGGCCAAAACTGGCCCGCCAGCAATGTTTTCTGGCCCGCCGGATTATTTTGGAAGTCCGTTTTTTTTAATTTTTTTTTAGCCTATTATTATTATTATTATATATATTTTTTTTACTATAATGGTTTACAAATAGTATCATTCGTTGAATCGTTTTTTCAAATTAAAACCAAAAAAGAAAAACGACTTGTTTTTGAGATTCTGAAAACGAGGTCTAAATTTTGCGGACCCGTCAGGTCAGGAAATAAAGCGGGTGGTTGCTGAATAGAACCTTGAGCGGGATTAAAAAAAAAAAAAAAACAGTCCCGCGCAGACCCCCTTAAACCTTAGGTGTGTATGTGTTATGTCCCGAATAAATAATAATAAAAAAAAAGGAATAAAGTTCAAAAGTCGGACTGTAAGCGAATGATTAAAATGGCTGTAATATGTTACCACAATAGTTCTTGATCTGTTTAAAATGATTTCATTGATATATGCCTAAGGTGTTAAATTAAAAATCAAAATTAAAATTTGTCTAATCCAGTAATTAATTTTTTCTATTTTTGATCTGAGCACAACATCAGAATTTTTTTTTTTCATTTTAGTTGGAAAAACAAGTCGTTTTTCATTTTTTTTATTTTTGTTTTTAATTTGAAAAAGTGAAACGAATGAAAAATGAACGAATGATACACGGACATTCATTATTCTATTTCGGAATGAAGATGAAATTTAAAAAAGGGTGCAGCTTGTTTTTGTTTTTTTTTGTTTTTGTCCGTGTATCATCCGATCATTTCATTTCCAATTTTAAATGAAATAAGGAGAAACGAGAAAACGGCGCCTTATTCGTTTTTTAAAAAAAAAAAACGAAAAAACGAGATTTCGGCTTGATTGTTCGTTTTTTAGTTCACAGGCAAAAAACGAATAAATGACTTCAAAATTCGTTTTCCACATGTGGGCGGTCCTGAGACGCCCCTTCCATGTGCACGCGAGATAGAGAAAGATGATTGACAGGACGATAGCGGACTCAAGCGGAAACAATTAAATTCACAACATAACTTCTGTAGCCTAAATAAATAAATAAAAAAGTGTTTAATAAGTTACTTTGTCTTTGTTTTACTGTTTTTGTTTCCAATAAATAATAGTGAACAACATGAGCCTTAGTTTTAAAGGGCAATTTCCAAATATCTTTTATTTGTTTGTTATTAATATGTGTATTTTATGAAGAAAATATGCAAGGAATAGAAAGACCTCGTTCTGGGAAAGTTTAAGACTTCCACTCGTCTACTACAGCTTTTCTAAAGATGTGTTTTTGCTTTTTTGTCTTTGTTACTAATATGATTGATCAGGGGCGGGCCAGATAATTTTTAACCCAGGTGCATGCTGAGGGGGAGCTATGGTAGGGGGAGCTGCGCAATTATATAGCCTATATATTATAGTAGCCTATATAAATAGGCCTACTATTAATAAATGAGCAAAACTTGGCCACTTAATATTTAATATTCAATTACTTTAATTATCACAATTAAAGATTTAATTTTACTAAATGAAACAAGCTCAACATACAATATTTATTATTAATAATGTTATTTCAACATAATATATCGTTATTTCAACATATGTGTGACACATATGTTGAAATAGGCCTAACGATATATTATGTTGAAATAACATTATTATTTATGGGGGGGGGGGGGGGGGGGGGGACAACACATGTTGTGTCGAATTTAACACACAACCTGTGTTGTTTCTTAACACATCTCTGTGTTTATAAGGACTACATATTTTGTGTTACGTTTAACACAACTAATGTGTTATTCCTCTTAAACAGAAGTGTGTTGAAACCTTTTACACTAATGTGTTAGTTACACAACTTGTGTCAGATATGTGTCACATGTGACTAGTCGGTGTGTATTTGCCGGAGTTTCTTCCTGTTTTTTTTACAGTGGTCCAGTGATGTTTAATAAGAGTTTGTTTGAACATTTGGATGTTTTAGACATCATGAATCTACATAGACAAGCTCTTATTGAGAATTAACAGAGGTTTGATGTTTCATTGAATGTTTTATTTGAAGTCACCAGAATCGTGATTAATGGCTCCTTTATTTGGGCTGAGAAAAAACATGATCAGATGGTTCTTGATGTCATAATCAGCAAGTTTAGATCAAGTTTTTGAGTAAATTGTGTGCATTTATTTTATTTATGTGCTGTTAGTTATAACGGTTTTGTGAAACCACATCATGCTATCCAAAAGTGCAGAATGACTTCAAAAAAATAAAATAAAAAGTTCAGAAAATTTAAAGCTACAGCAGAAACTAGTCAAACACAGATATCAAGAATCAGCGTATAAATCTCAACAATGGTGACAAACGAAAACTTCATGCCGCAATGCATGCTGGGACTCATGGATGAGCTTTGTACTATGGTAGCACCCAGCATGCATTGCGACATGAAGCTTTGTCACCATTGTTGGGATTCATACGCTGATTCTTGATGTCTGTATTTGACTCGTTTCTGCTGCAGCTTAACTTTCTGTTAACATCTTTTTTAAAGAAATAATAATGTAGCGTAAACGGTAAGATTTTGTACGCATGGAGTATTTAAAATCAAGCTATAAGCCAGTTGCAAAATGTTAATTTTGCTCATCACTTTATAAGTCATCTTTTAGATATTAAACTCATCTTGCTAAGCTTAATAAAACTACATGATGATAATATTATCATCTGATGATCTTTTCCTCATGGTAAGTTCAGCTGTTTCAAATGTGCAAAATAAATACACAGAAACAGCAAACAGAGAAATCTAATGTTAAAGAGTCAAGGGTCAAGAGCCCAAATAAAGCTGACACTAATCACGATTCTGGTGACTTCAAATGAAACATTCAATGAATCGTCAACACCAAACCTGGTAATAAGAGTATAAGTATAAGAGCTTCTGTAGACATCTGACAGAAATAAATTGTTTGCTATAATAAATTGGTTATTAATAACAAGTGAAAGCAGCATTTGAAAAATACAATGAAAAAAGAGGCATGATGTGATTGGCTGCCAAAAAACACCAGTTAATCTTTAAGTTTTTATGAAATAAGATTTTATTTATTTATTGTAATGTATTGTTTTATTTATTTTAGAGCTTGTTATGGGATACCATATAAAATATACTATATGTTAACATCTACACAACATGTGTCAAAATACCATCAACACATGCTGTGTGTTGTTTTTTAACACATCTCTTTTTAGAGTGTGGACTCGACACTGGGGAGCGCGAGACTCGTGTAGCCTATCCTCAGTGGTCGCTGATCGCCTCCGCACTGTTTCAACTGGAAGAGCGTTTGTGGAATTCGTGTGGTGTGTGAATGAACCCATAAGATGGTGCGAGTTGGGTGAGTGTTTGTTGGTTGTGTGCAAGTGAAGTGCCCTTGTGAGAAACACGTATTGACGTTGGTTTGTGTGTGTGTGTGTGTGTGTGTGTGTGTGTGTGTGTGTATGTGTGGCCGGTTCATGGATCAAGAGTAATGGGATTCGTATTTGTATTTTGTTCAATTTTGTATTTTTTTTCCTTTTGTTGAGTTGAAATACAATTTACTTGTATTTTCTTTCTTTTTGTTTATTGATTTGATTTCTGATGTGATTGTATTTCTTTTCTTTTTGTTATTTGTGACAATTTGATGTTGATTTTGTTGGACTGGTTAAGAGGGAGACTGACCACTCTAGGTCCAAGTTAATGGGTACCCTTGTTCACTGAGTGAGTTTGATTCTGCTGAATTTCCTGTCACCTGAATGCATGTGTGGTTGTGGTGAAGTGAGTACATTAGTGTACGTTTGAAGTGCTTGTAGTGAAGTGGAATTGGGTTATTTCTCCTTGCCATCTGACATGTTATCATTGATTGTTTTTTTTTATTTTTTTTTATTTTTTATTTTGGAGCCATATTACCCTTGTTGTGTCCTGAATTGTGTGTGTGTGTGTGTTAGTCTTGATTTTAGTCATAATAAAGTATTGTTTTATACATTCACGTCTCTGCTCAAGTTGACCATGCTGACTCGCCATCTTCGCAGTAGTGAACGCGCCTATAGAGAAATACACACTTTCATTCGAATTAGCCTACATAAGCAGAGAGTAGCCCATTTATTTTCGTTTTTAATTGTTTTGTTTAAAAGTATGCATTTCAAGCTTTCTATAGGCCTAGATATGTTTCTCAGGTTTGTGAGTTTCGGTTCATATATGAGACCCTCTCCAGTTCACACGCCGGTGTATAGGCTAGCCTACCGTGTCCTGATTATATTATCTACTAACCTATATTTGCTTTTTATTTATTAATCCAGGCAATTTGTTGATGAAACATTAAATAAAATGAAGATACAATACAAAACAAAATTCACTTTAAAGAAAGGCTTTCTACAAAATAAAACTTAAGTGGTCAAAATCATGTCTGACCCATTCCATAAGTCTCCCGATATTTCGCGTGTAGGCTACTATTACCAAACTAATACGATGGGTGACATAAAATACCCATATTAATAACAAACAAATAAAAGATATTTGGAAATTGCCCTTTAAAACGAAGGCTCATGTTGTTCACTATTATTTATTGGAAACAAAAACAGTAAAACAAAGTAACTTATTAAACACTTTTTTATTTATTTAGTTAGGCTACAGAAGTTATTTTGTGCATTTAATTGTTTCCGCTTGAGTCCGCTATCGTCCTGTCAATCCTCTTTCTCTATCTCGCGTGCGGCTATGATACAGTTTCAGTGAAATTTTATTTCACCATTATCCCACCCTCAACCGATTGGCATAACTGTATTTGCAATGTCCATCTCGTGTCCAAAACGGAGCGTACAGTCTAAAAGAAAAGTTCTGACTGAATACAAGCACAGTTTCACCACACAGATTTAACTCCGCACAGCTAAATAAAACAGGCTGGTGGCAAACTAATATTTAATATTTATGATGTAAACGCGTTAAGTTGCACAGAAGATAGCCCAAACTAGGAACTGCCCTGCACTGTTTAAGAGGCCGCAGCCATAGCAGAGGACTATTATTTTGTTGAACAGATCTGAGAGACGACTGATGACGTCACATACTCAGATTTGCTTGACCACTCGGCGGAAGGGGGCGTCTCAGGACCGCCCACATGTGGAAAACGAATTTTGAAGTCATTTATTCGTTTTTTGCCTGTGAGCTAAAAAACGAACAATCAAGCCGAAATCTCGTTTTTTCGTTTTTAAAAAAAAACGAAAAAACGAATAAGGCACCGTTTTCTCGTTTCTGATTATTTCATTTAAAATTGGAAATGAAATGATCGGATGATACACGGACCTTTTTTGTTTATCAAATGTATTGCTGTCATCAAATAATAGTATTAGAAAATTGGACGACATTTCCGATCGTTTTTTAATCTGTGAGGCAAGTAAGGCCTGTTCACACCGGGACGAATTTCGGCTCGCGTTATTCGTCAGCGTTTTTCAACGCGTTTTTTGTGTTCACACCCAAGCGATTTTCGCTGACGATGAGCCGAGTGAACATGCAAATTCATTCCCTGACATTAGATGGCGCTTAATGTACAGAAATACCCCGGTCCACAAAGTGCACTCGCTTGTCATTCAGAAGAAGAGAGCAAGTTTGTCGCGTGTGTCATATAGTTATTTATTCTCGTTGGTGTCTCTTTATAAAGACACCAACAAGACCAGCATCTCTACATTCATCTTGCCTTGCATCTTCCTCGTCTATTTCTTCCCGGCAGTGTAGACGCTACTTGGCGTATATCTTCTTCGCCGCCGGTCGGCAAGACCGTTTTGTGTTTGAGCGCCCCCAAGTTGTGTTTTAATGTAACTTCAGAAGCTCCAGACACGTGAGCAAAAGCGGCAATCTCATTGGTCGGATAGTTTTTGACGCGGCGCGTCAAACAAAAAAAACGAACCCGAGGCGTTTTTTTAAAAATGACGCTTTTATGCGTGGCGTTTTACGCGTCGGTGTGAACACTCACATTGGCGCCCTTTGTTTAGTCACGAAGCGTTAAACGTCGGCGAATAACGCGCGCGAAATTCGTCCCGGTGTGAACAGGCCTTTAGGCTACCTTATGTGCTGAGTTTTGGTTAATTTATGAGACAAGCTCCAGTTCACGCGCCGGCGCCTCCGTGTTGTGACTCTACGACTCTAATTTGACAAACGAACAAATTGAATGGTCTGATAGTTAACTGGAGATGTTTTATTAATTTGTATTGGTACATCCATGCCGCGAATATGTTTTTAAAAGTGGTGGGGAGAATATGAACATGGCAAAAAAAAGTGGTGACGTGCGTTAATGTGAACACCCCCTTATCAGCGCTCGGCTGGCGCCGGCTCTGAGTCAAACGAAATACAATAAACGTACAAATAAATATTACAAATTAAAAAACGATCGGAAATGTCGTCCAATTTTCTAATAGCCTACTATTATTTGATGACAACAATAGGCTACATTTGGAAAACAAAATACAGCCATTTCTGCTTTTTTCTTTTAAACAAAAAACCAAGCTGCACCCTTTTTTAAATTTCATCTTTCATTCCGAAATAGAATAGCTAATGAATGAACGAAAAAGTACACGGACCATGGACCCATCATATTCCACGATTATGGGCCTACTGCGGGCGCAAACAGACAAAGAAACACGAGAACAACAATTTTTGTAGCAATTTTTAATGTCGTCTTTCGTCTTTTAAATCGGAAATAAAGACAATGTTGCTTGACAAAAGATTGAATAGCCTATACTAGGCTAATTCAAAAGAGGGGGTAATTGTTGGACGAATAAGAAACGTAAGTGTGGCAACAGCAGCTCAACAGTAGCACATATTTTGGCCACGGCGCGACACACATGAACAGAAACAAAACTATTCGGCAACACATTATCTTCAGAAATGGTTCAGAAAATTCATTATTCAACGCATTATTACACAGAACGTAACTTGAAATATAATATAAATATAATTATATTCATAAATGACTGTTAAAACATCCCAAAACAGCACCCAAACCTTGCAAATACCTACCTCATTAATTTTTCAAATACAACAGCCAATGGCAAGTCTCCAGCAGCAGACTTTTCAATTATGTTATTTTTGTGTTAGTAGTTTTTTTTAAATTCAAATTACAATATGCAGTTTGTGTGTAAAAAAATATAGGCTACTAGCTATAAATGAATAAATGTAAATTATACAATGTATAAATTGTATATTCATTTTAATCAATGTTTCATCAACAAATTTTCCTGGATTAATAAATAAAAAGCAAATATAGTGGACAATATACTCAGGCGCCGGCGCGTGAACTGGAGCGTGATTTGACCTGTGCTTCCGTAACACCATTCACAGGCCTACTCCGTGTAGCTGGCCCGCCATCTACTGGATAAAAAAAAGTTAAAGTTTTTTTTTAACTGCGGCCAAAGTTACTTGCCGACCCCTGCCGTAGGGTGTCCCGATCCTCTAATGGTGTTCTCCAGGGGTGGTCGTAAGTGCACTTAATGCACCCCTTTCGCAAGTGCGCATCAGACCTCACTTTGCTATGGGCTATTACCCAGAATCCTTGTAGTGTCGTGACGTTTCGAACAGCTAACCAATGCCAATGGGGGAGCAAAACGGTTGCTATGGTGCTGGTCGGCAGCGGGAAAACTCAGAAGAAAAGGGAAACCAGTGTGGTGGAGAGATGAGTCCCACCGATAAAATAAAAGGACACAACCTTGTCTCTTTATGTTAAATTTCAGTTTTATTGATTAATAATAGCCATTATATCTCATGTTTAACCACTAGACTCGAGACATCAGAGCCAGCGGCACACGTCAGAAGCACTAGCCGAGTTAAGGCTGTTTCAGACGGGGTAACGTTACACGAGCGCTGAGCATCCGGTGATTACCTGGATCGCACAACTCCGAAAACGTCAGATCAAATTTTTAAATAGGCGCTATCTTTATAAATAAACCACAGATTTGAGCTTTAAACAACTACATTCTCGACTGAAAAACTCTTAAAACTACATTTCATGTACAATAAAAGTAGTATTTTAAAATTTCGCTGCCTTTCTCCTCTGCTATTGACGCAACCTACAATGAAAAGCGCTATACAAAAACTTAAAATAACTCCTGTTCAATTACACTCGGACACGCGCAGTGTTTACACGATAATTCATTGAACAGACACAAACAGATAAGCATATAAACTGCGAATACCGCAACTGCGTCCAGCCCCATGTTTGCTCTCCTGATCACAACAGAAGTGACGTGTGGAAAACTGTCCCAATTCTGCTCTTCTCAAGCTTCGGGCCCTTGCGCACTTACTCCGCTAAGTGCACTTTCAACAAGTGTCCACTTCGAGGAAGGCCTTAGGGCTTAGTGTGAGTATTGGGACAGGGCCTTAAACACGACCAACGAGCCGTCAACTCGGACCATTTTTCCTGCCGACTAAAATCCGCGCTGGCGCGACCACCATAACGTTGCGCAACATCAAATGGCAAACGTAATGAAAGTGGAACGAAACTGCGCTATTATTTTGTGCTTCTCGGACGGACCGTTTATCAGTTCGGACCATCAATGTCATTGCAGCGCGAGCCGATCTTCATCAAGCACACAGCACACAGCACAGCGCTAAGAGATCCAGTAAAGAAAGCATTTGAATTCGCCACTGAAGTAATAACATCACTGCTTGATCTAGTAAGAAGCGTTCACATGTCTCCGTTATTAACGGATCAAACAGCGCTGACGTGGAAACCAAGAGAAAAATTATGCCATGAATGAACTAGTTATAGGCTTTAAGTTCACAGATCAGCAACATTCACCATGGCTTTAATATAGTAACACACTAACTGCAACCATGGAAGTTTGGCAGAAATAGTAAAATGCTTTCAGGTAGGTCTACATCTTTTTCCAGAACTTAAAAACTCAAATATTATCATATGTAAATGTTATTTTTAATGTGATGATGACCAAAACATTATTTGTTTATACTTCAAAGATGACCCCCATTTATAAAACTAAAAGTTTTAAGATGTAGGAAAACTCACACTTATTTAAAAATATTTTTTCTTTTAATAAATAGGACATTTCTCTGGCATTTCTTTATTTTTGCTGTATCGAAAACGTACCAAACTGTGAATTTTGTGAACCGTTACACCCTTAACCAATTTTAAAGAAAACAAGAAGGCATGTGGTTTAAAAGATGGCAAGTAAAATAAAAAGTACATCTGTATGCAATACAGTTTCATTATTGTTCATTATTATCCAGAGCGGCTTACTATAAATAATTTGTGCGACCAAATCATGTTTTGCGCCAGTAACAGAAAAAGTTAGTAGCGGAAGTGCCACCCGTGGAAAAGGTTAGTGTAGTTCCCTGGTTTGCCATCAATCCTCTGACCAACCAACAGTGTCTCACATTTTGTCCAATTTACTTTAGCAGAGGATAACAACATAAAATCTTTAATTAAATTAAGTAAAATGTGTACATCATTTTGTCCACTAATTAAAACCATCACATCATCAGCATGCAAGCTGACAAAACAAATGTTATTTTTTACAATTGGGTAAACATAAGCCACACACCTTTTTTCTTATTTGTTGTAACAATGGTTACGACTGGAACGGAACGCATAAGCCGCCATTTATCTTCAGTACACTCTCAACTTCACTATAGAGTACTTTGACCTTATCTATGAAATCTTGACCAAAACAAAGATTTATTGGCTCTCAAATAAAGCTCTCAAACTTAAGTCCCCACAAATAGGAATGTTCGACTCGATCAAAGGCTTTCTCTTGATCCAGAGAAATCAAGCCAACGTCTAACTTTAACAATTTTGAAACTTCTAATACATCATGAATTAAGTGAAAGTCATTTCCTTCATTACACCCCGACTCAAACTCACTGTTCTGTATAGCTTCTGATAAAAAGGCAACGTCTTTGCCCATTTTATTTTCTCAAAGCTGAAAAAGTATTTGGACGGCGCATCCATTTGAGCTATACTTTGAAATCTTGACCGGACCAGTGCCCCTTGTATTCTATACCCCAGTGCATCATCTAACCAAACCTTTATCCTTAATCCAATTTCTAAATAGTACTTATCTCCAGTAGATTCAGCTAACTTTTGACATTTATTTAGCCTATTTCAGTTTCTAAATTCTCCAAAGATCTTATCTCTCTATTTACGTTGTGAGTGTACTGCAGACAGAACTGTCTAATTTGAACCTTGCCAAAGTCCCACCACTGTTAACTTGTACTGATTGAAATTCATGCTTTGGATTTCTGTAATTCTCCCAAAAAAATTAAAAGAGTCCCTAAAAAAACTTGTCACTCAGCAGAGAAATATTAAGATGCCAGTAAGCACTTCTAGGTTTGAGAGAGTTTAAAATAAAACTACATTGCACCATTCCATGATCTGAGAATCGGAATTATTGAACATTTATTAAAAATATTAAGATGATGCTTAAACCCGTAAAATCTATCCAATCTAGCAAACGACATTACATTATCTCTTGCATGAACCCATGTGTATTGTCTCTCAGTGCCATTTAATTGCCTCCAGATATCACATAATTCATGCTGCTTAAAGGGATAGTTCACCCAAAAATGAAAATTAAAGGGTACCTATTATGGATTTTTGAAAATTGCCCTTCATGTAGTGTGTAACATAGATCTAAGTGAATGAAAACATCCTGCAAAGTTTTAAACATGAAAGTTCACCATATACAAAGTTATTGTCTCTCAAAAGTAAGAGTCGACTCTGAGTCGCTGATATGAATCGTTCGACGAACGATGCTTTTCCTTTGTCTAGATGACGTCAACTTGACAAGTTATTTGAATAAGATACGCCCACTCATTGCGCGCGCCGCAGACACCAGTGAAACTTCAAAACATGTCGACGAGACGCTGTGTTCTGAAGTGCGAATCAAAAGCGAACTTTTTTTTCACTGCCCAGGGACAAGCATGTGAAGAAGCAGTGGCTAGAGTTTATATTTACAACTGTACCCGAACCTTCTGCTGTGTTCGCATCATTTTAATGACGATCGCTTTACAAACATAAATGCTTTCAACTGTGGATTCGCGAGCCGGCTGATACTGAAGGAAGGTTCAGTACCAAGTTTATTTGGATCAGCTTCCTCCTCCGAATCGCAACCTGTAAGTATTATTAATAATTGTTGCTTTTATGGGTTTTGTAGCATGCTCAATAAGTGTGTGTGTGTTGTGTAAGTTACGCTCAGCGCAGCTTCTAGGTCTAGGTCTCCAATGTCATTTTTTTGAAATATGAGAAATGTTTGTCGTTGTTATTGGAGTTGTCATAAAGAATAGAGCAATACCTGTAGTACTGCAGTGCTTTATCAATATGTTTAAGCTTTGGGCTAACGCAAACAATAACTGACTGGGTCATCTGACCAATCACCGCAGATTAGCGTCACGCAAAGGCGGGGTTTTGAAAATGAATCGCCGAACGATTCATGTGGGAGTCACTGAGCAAATCCGGTAAAAATAAATGCATATTATAAGACAACAAAAGTGTTTTTTTGTCATTGCATGCTTGTAAAACTGTTGTTGGGGACTCCCAGAACAATATTAGGAACATTTTAAATGCCATAATAGGTGCCCTTTAAGTCATTAATTACTCACCCCCATGCTGTACCAACCCCGTAAGACCTTCGTTCATCTTCGGAACACAAATGAAGATATTTTTTATTAAATTTGAGAGCTGGATCACTCCTCTATATCCTTCCTAAGGGATTGAAACTTGACGGCCCAGAAAGTCATTGAAGACGTGAGTTCAAGAGATTTCCAAGACGCATGCGCGAGAACTGAGAAGAGGACGTTCTTCTTCTATTACTTCTTGTTACTTGTTACTCAGTTCTCGCGCATGCGTCGTGGAAATCTCTTGAACGCCTAGCTCTATATGATGTCTTTGGTTAGTACATCTTAGCCTGGTAATACCAGACTCTGCTACTTCACTTTGCTTCGTAGACAGAGTCTGGAATAGCATAATAGAGAAGTGTTTTCTCTCTCGCTAGGGGGCGCTTGTCTGAAGTTTAAAATCATTGGTTACCCGTAAGCCAATCAGATAAGTTTATGTTATGCGCCGACACAGCCGCATCTAAACACAGACATCATGCATCGAACTCAAATCTATGATTGAACTTCCACTGTAAACCTGCTGTAAACACTTGATGATACGAGCGAAATACCGGAGTGAACATGGCTGTAAACGACTTTTGCAGATTATGCGAAGTTTATCTACGCATCCACGGTACAATCACGTGTCTCGTTTCCCATTTCCGCGGTCGTTTCGGTTTTCGATTTCTCTAACCTACAATGTAAAACTCGGCGCTTAGCGGCTACGTCACGGCTCTCAGCCGCCCTCTGTTCGTTGATTGGGCCGGCTGTTTTCAGGCCGGAGGAAAACTGAAAGATAGGCTGCTATCTCAGACTGACTACAGGAGCGAAATGAAATTAGCGGGAGTAGGAAGTCTGACGTAGTCAGGCTAAGTACATCTGGCCGTGAACTTGAAAACTGGTGTACGCCGTGTTTTGGTGCGTATGCAGTGTTGATACATGAAGCCCCAGGTGATTTCGTCATCGTTTCCCGTGGTTAGGTCCAGAAAGCAGTTTTCGAGTATAATAAGTAAATTACTGAAGCGGTACTTTTTTTTTTTTAATTACAATTGTGATTCTCGTTTCATGTGTCACATAATGATCAATCTATGGTTATTTAGTGCTGTAACACATCCTGAAGTTTGCCTTGTCAGAGTTTTTCAGTATAAAAGTAAGAATTTATGTTATGCTTATTTAATTTAATTTTTTTATAATTTTATAAAATGGATTGAATTTATTGAAACAGTTACTTTTGAAACATTTGATTAAACTGAAATTTAAAATGAAAATGTAAATGAACTATTTTACTATTTTATCTTTTGCAAAGATAAAGGCCAAAATATGTTTGAATTTACATGTTAACAAGGTCATACTCAGGTATATTTAGGCTAATAAAAAGTAAAAAAACAAGATCTAGCAAAAAATCTATAGCTTGTATATTGTTGTTACTTTTGACCCACCTGTGTGTTACTTTCGTCCCAACTGACGGGGTCGAAAGTAACATGAGCAGTCTTATGTTGAAAGTGAAATTATAATGAAGTTGTTCTACATTTTTACAAAATACCACCTGGTATTGATAGACCACACTTGTGAAACATCATCTTTTAAAATGATGTTTTTCTGTAAAATGTTACTTTCGCCCCTGCTCTCCCCTAAATATCCTTTCAAAACATACATTAATCATTGCCATTGCATTTGAATTTTTCTAATTTTTGTATATTTGTCATTTTGAAATATAACATTAAAGAGTATATTTGATGTGATTAATTGCTCTGTCATTTATCAGATTTTCCAATTGTTATAATTTCAATTTGTGCTGCTGGTTAATTATGAACAATGGGTAAAGTTGGGGGGCAGGGCAGGGCTGGGTGGGGGCGGGGCTATATTAGGGCTCCTCCCCTAACCGCATGTGATCTCACTCCAAGCTTTTGATAAAACTTGAGAACCCTGATAACTTTCAATTTCCTGCAACACATCCACCAATCCTGGACTAACTTCCAAGATAGGTACGAGCATGACCAACGGCCTACAAATCCACAATGTTTGCGTCTGCATTAAAAACAATTTCCTAATTTAGTAAAACAAGGCTTCATAAATATGAAACAAAACAATCTAACAAAACTATTTATTTAGCCTACCTGCTCACCATGTGCGACCGTTCATGCACAAACCAACATGGACATGTCACCGGACAGCACAATTGTGTCTGCATTAAAAACATCTAATTCAATGAAAAAGGCTTTGTAAATATAAAACAAAAGTCAATATTCGCTTGGCCTACCTGCTCACCCAGACCGTGTCTGTACACCAACACACAAGGAAAAGCTACCAAACAGCACAGTTCGGCCCTGTCCCAATACTCACACTAAGCCCTAAGGCTTTCCTCGAAGTGGACACTTGTTGAAAGTGCACTTAGCGGAGTAAGTGCGCAAGGGTGAGAAGAGCAGAATTGGGACAGTTTTCCACACGTCACTTCTGTTGTGATCAGGAGAGCAAACATGGCGCTGGACGCAGTTGTGGTATTCGCAGTTTATATGCTTATCTGTTTGTGTCTGTTCAATGAATTATCGTGTAAACACTGCGCGTGTCCGAGTGTAATTGAACAGGAGTTATTTTAAGTTTTTGTATAGCGCTTTTCATAGTAGGTTGCGTCAATAGCAGAGGAAATTTTAAAATACTACTTTTATTGTACACGAAATGTAGTTTTAAGAGTTTTTCAGTCGAGAATGTAGTTGTTAAAAGCTCAAATCTGTGGTTTATTTATAAAGATAGCGCCTATTTAAAAATTTGAGCTGACGTTTTCGGAGTTGTGCGATCCAGGTAATCACCGGATGCTCAGCGCTCATGTACCCCGCCTGGAACAGCCTTAACTCGGCTAGTGCTTCTGACGTTTGCCGCTGGCTCTGATGTCTCGAGTCTAGTGGTTAAACATGACATGAGATATAATGGCTATTATTAATCAATAAAACTGAAATTTAACAAAAAGAGACAAGGTTGTGTCCTTTTATTTTATCGGTGGGACTCATCTCTCCACCACACTGGTTTCCCTTTTCTTTTGAGTTTTCCTGCTGCCGACCAGCACCATAGCAACCGTTTGCTCCCCCATTGGCATTGGTTAGCTATTCGAGACGTCACGACACTACAAGGATTCTGGGTAATAGCCCATAGCAAAGTGCGGTCTGATGCGCACTTGCGAAAGGGGTGCATTAAGTGCACTTACGATCACCCCTGGAGAACACCATTAGAGGATCGGGACACCCTACGGTCTTGCACCCCTTAGCGAAAACGTGCATTTGAGGGGCACAAGGGCAGAAGTGCGGATATTGGGACAGGGCCTCACACACAAAAGATTGGACCTCCTCTATAGGCCTCCTTACAGGTGCCTGCTTAAAAACCCTCTAACTGGCCACGACCCTTTACTAATTGCTACCTCACCGGCTACATTAATTATGTGGATGAGACGTTTTTGGGAAGGCAAATGAGGTTCAATGTGGTTTCTGTCCAGTACTTGTGCAGTACAATAAAAATCACCCCCCAAAATAAATATTCTTCAGAAAAACAGGTTTGCAATGTAGAACATAATGTGTCTACGGCAACTACGGCAGTTGAAGCATAAACACAGATAAAAACAAACACGTTATTTTCAAAACAGGCTCTTACAAGTCTGCCTTTTATGATTTCAACATTACGGCAACTCCACCACTTGTTGAAGGATGATGACTCAGTACAGAAATGCCCTCAAACTCCCTTGCCCAATCAGCAGTGTTTTTTTCCATCACTGTGTGTTTTTTGTAGCAAGATAACATCAAGGTTCTTCTGTTTCATCACCTCATTCAACATGGCTCTTTTTCTAATGTCTCACTCTCTGGCACCATTCACATTCAAGGTAGCCAGGTGTACTTCACTCATGGCAAAGGTAAACAGAAAGAAGAAAAACAGCCCTCCAACACACAGATCATTAGAAGTCATATCTCTTAAATTTTTTAACATCATTATTACTCAACTCCTTGACTAAACTCCTCACAATCTTCTTCAAACGATACACTTGTTTATAAAGCAGCCTTCTGTCATTAGGCTTCTCGTTTTTTTTTGACAAACTGCTTGATCTCAGGGAAATATTCTTGAACACAAACATCTCTTTTGTTTTTTGTTGCCCTAAGAAACATCTTTATATCCTCATTATCGTAACTTCGTCCAGAAAAAAATCGCTTTGAGAAAGCACTACACTGGAGTCAGACGACTTCACTATCACTTTCAGTCTCCTGAACCTCACTATCCTGTACATCAATTTTCTTGCAAGCTTTTTCACCATGCAATTGACCAGACTTTTTCCTTTTTTGGGGAACTTTGAACATATTATTTTCCATCTCTGTAACAACACAATCCACCTCACACACCCCCTGCAAAAACGGGAGAGAGAGAGAGAGAGAGAGAGAGAGAGAGAGAGAGAGAGAGAGAGAGAGAGAGAGAGAGAGAGAGAGAGAGAGAGAGAGAGAGAGAGAGAGAGAGAGAGAGAGAGAGAGAGAGCATGATAGGAATAGCCTGGGAAAACCCAATGTTCAGATATTATTATTCCAAGAAATGTAAAGCATTCTGGCTTATCTATTTGTCTCCTGTTCTGTCTGTTGAATGTGTGGTTTAGAATGATGTTGTAGCCTATGGTTTGTTTTTTTATTTACTCAAAAATTTTGTTTAAATTAATTTAAAATGCTTGATTATAAAAATGTTTGTCTTGATTATACTTTGATTGGATCAGTTAACATTTTTCACTTCTATAGCCTACTTTCGGGGTAAATAAAGAAAAAAAGTAAACACTATAATAATGAAACAAGAACACATATTTTTACTAGACATGTGTGAAACTAATGCTGAAAAACTTCCTGATGAGCTAACTGCGTTTTGAATTATGGGTGGCACTTCCGGTTTGGGGAACTTCCAGTCAACTGTTTCCAAGAAAGTATCTGTGAATTCAAGTAATACTGACCTCTGGTGGTGACATGGGGACATTACATTTGTGTCATTTCTTGTTAAATGGGCCATGAACTGCCTTTTTTAATTATTTTGCACTGTTCTCTGAGGTCTACTTATAATGATATCAAGATTGTACAGAAAAAATATCTTAAAGGAACATGCCGATTTTTTGGGACTTAAGCTTATTAACCGTATCCCACAGAGTTAGATTTTCATGTCTCTGCATCCCAATTCGCACACTATCCATCCTAAATAGTATTCGAAAATAGAATTAGTACGTCCTAAACATATACTGTAGCCTAAGGTCCCAAATCGTAGTATGTTGAAATGAGTGTTCCAAAGATACCCGGATGGTCTACTATATCCAGTCAGAATACGAAGTGCTGATATTGCGCTACTACATTTCTCTCCAAAATGGTAGGCAATTAAATTAGATTGAATGGAGGATTTTAACTGTGACAATATGATTGACAGGGCAGTTTACAGGATGCACGCGACAGATCTGTCCGTTAAAGATGACGAAGTAGTATGTCCCAAAGCTTGCTCTTTTGCTACACACTCAAAAGAATGTAGCCTACTTTTTCTTCACAAAAAGAGTACATACTTTTAGGGCGTAGTATAAGTAGGGAAATTGGGACGCAGCCCATGTTTTCATCTCCGTGTGTGCCGTAACACTCTGTGTGACGCAATTATCATTCCGCCTGCTGCACCTATGGTACGGCAGCAAAGTTCCTTGAATATTACGCAGGAATGAGAGTAGGCCTATAGTTCATAATATAGTTCATAGTCATATCGGCCTAGAAAATCTGAACTTTTCATTTTCCGTCGGTTTTAGTTCACGATATGACTACAGAAGAGGCAAGTTTTAAATTGGAAAAATATCTAAACTCTTTGAAATTAATTTTTTTGAGAGAAATGCTAACGGTCTAATCAGATTCAATGATCTATGCTATACTATAGTTGAGTTGGAAAATTATCCTATTTCCAAAAATAATGGAGTGTTCCTAACTAACTAATGAACCTTATTGTAAAATGTTACCGTTTATTTAATGTCTATAAAGATTTATTACGTTTTAGTTTGTTTAATTTAGCCTAGTTATTTTAGTTCAAGTTAAACTTGACTAAACTTAAAATAGTTCAAGTTATAATCAAAACAAGTTCAAATAAAACAAGTTTTCTATATTTTATTTTATTTCAAAGTAATGAAAATGTTTTGTTATAGTTTTAAAGACAACAACCCTGTTTGACAGTCCCACCTTTTAGTACTCGAAATTGCTATTGACTCTTAGTACTAGAAATTCACAAACCACATCCTCACAGTTCTCACATCCTTCATAGTTAATTCCAGAATGCCACATAATAACCTCCATTAATGGCGTCACAAGAAGGATTCGGGTTTCTAATATGACTGACTCAAGTGACCATGAGCAGATAAGATTATGTGTGACTTTTTTTTAAGTCAACCAGTGACTGTACCAAGTCTACTGCATTCATTTACATATATTTTTTCCATAATCAGGCCTTGACGATCAAAATCAGCTGAATTTGCACAAAAAGTGTGGGATTCATATGCACTCATGCAGATACCTGTGTTAGTGTCAAACTTCTGAGCAGAATGTTCAAACCAACATTGTGGCTTTTTATTAAAACTATTGGTTATACACTCACCGGCCACTTTATTAGGTACCCCATGCTAGTAACGGGTTGGACCCCCTTTTGCCTTCAGAACTGCCTCAATTCTTCGTGGCATAGATTCAACAAGATGCTGGAAGCATTCCTCAGGGAGTTTGGTCCATATTGACATGATGGCATCACACAGTTGCCGCAGATTTGTCGGCTGCACATCCATGATGCGAATCTCCCGTTCCACCACATCCCAAAGATGCTCTATTGGATTGAGATCTGGTGACTGTGGAGGCCATTTGAGTACAGCGAACTCATTGTCATGTTCAAGAAACCAGTCTGAGATGATTCCAGCTTTATGACATGGCGCATTATCCTGCTGAAAGTAGCCATCAGAAGTTGGGTACATTGTGGTCATAAAGGGATGGACATGGTCAGCAACAATACTCAGGTAGGCTGTGGCGTTGCAACGATGCTCAATTGGTACCAAGGGGCCCAAAGAGTGCCAAGAAAATATTCCCCACACCATGACACCACCACCACCAGCCTGAACCGTTGATACAAGGCAGGATGGATCCATGCTTTCATGTTGTAGACGCCAAATTCTGACCCTACCATCCGAATGTCGCAGCAGAAATCGAGACTCATCAGACCAGGCAACGTTTTTCCAATCTTCTATTGTCCAATTTCGATGAGCTTGTGCAAATTGTAGCCTCAGTTTCCTGTTCTTAGCTGAAAGGAGTGGCACCCGGTGTGGTCTTCTGCTGCTGTAGCCCATCTGCCTCAAAGTTCGACGTACTGTGCGTTCAGAGATGCTCTTCTGCCCACCTTGGTTGTAACGGGTGGTTATTTGAGTCACTGTTGCCCTTCTATCAGCTCGAACCAGTCTGGCCATTCTCCTCTGACCTCTGGCATCAACAAGGCATTTCCGCCCACAGAACTGCCGCTCACTGGATGTTTTTTCTTTTTCGGACCATTCTCTGTAAACCATAGAGATGGTTGTGTGTGAAAATCCCAGTAGATTAGCAGTTTCTGAAATACTCAGACCAGCCCTTCTGGCACCAACAATCATGCCACGTTCAAAGTCACTCAAATCACCTTTCTTCCCCATACTGATGCTCGGTTTGAACTGCAGGAGATTGTCTTGACCATGTCTACATGCCTAAGGCCATGTTTACACGGAAACGATCTGAAGAGAAAACGCAAAAGTGGCGTTGCGTTTTCACTTTTTATTCTGCGTTTAGACGAGCGTTATGAAGGGGAAATCTGCGTGCATATGGTGACGCAAAAGTGTGTGAAATTCGATGTAGTATGCACGCCAGGCGGCTAGGTGGCAACGAAGCACTGCCACACAACAACACCAATATCTGAGAATATTTTGTACAACTGCTGAAAAGACTCTTGTATGTTTACCAGAGCTGCTGTGGCAACTTGAAGGTCCGACGTATGGAAATAATCTGACATGTTAGTTATTATTTTCCTGTACTGGCGAATGCCTGTGACGTAAACGCGCACGTGATCGAAGGCAGTTTTGCGTTTTTACCGGTTTTTACCCTTTACACGGGAACGCGACGGTGGAGCGTTTTTAAGTTTTCCACTCTGGAGGGTGGTTTCACTTTTTTGCGTTTTTAAGCCATAAAAACGGCGTCACCGTGTAAACGAAAGGCACATCCGATAAAATATTTTTACGTTTTCACTCGTAATCGTTCTCGTGTAAACAGGGCCTAAATGCACTGAGTTGCCGCCATGTGATTGGCTGCTTAGAAATTAAGTGTTAACGAGCAGTTGGACAGGTGTACCTAATAAAGTGGCCGGTGAGTGTATGTATTTATATGTATACTCAGTATCTTTTGTATTCAATTCAGATATCTTCAAAATTGTTTAAAGGACACTTTTAGTACCCTTTTCAGGTGAACAGGTTTTATGCACGTTCAAATATTTTGTTGGCTTATTTTTGATTTGAAAACCATTCTTAAATTAAAATGAATATTATCTCATTCAGGCCTTTCTAGTCTTCCTAGCCAGTGTGGAAGGTGATGCCACACTCAATCTCTCTCCAGATTGGTAATGTGATGATTGTTATTACATATTAGCTCATATTCATAATTTAAACTTTGGCCGATTAAGTGGATTGTTTGACTAGAATACAAATTTTGTCAGGTAGACACAGTTGTCACAATTATGTTCTGCCTTGTCTGCACCTGTTCTTAATCGTCCTCCACCTGTGTCTGTTAGTTTCCTGATTTCACCCTGTGTATTTATACTCTCTCTTCTGTTCAGTCCCTTGTCGGTTCTCGTTAATGTTAGTTGTGGTTGTGTTCATCCTGTCTGAGTTTTACCAGTAAACATTGTGGTATACCCTTATCTTTGTTTTTTGCCTTCAACTACAATCATACTGTTACAACAGTGAAGAATTGAAGTTCAGCAGCTCAGAACAAAATGTTATTTTCTGGGAAGGACTTGGATAAGTGTTTCAGGCAGATTTACTGCAGCACTGAGTGGCGTTTATCCATTCACTGTATATGCAAAATTTCATCAGTGACAGTAACATTTCTATTATAGTAATAATTTCTTCTTTTGTCCTTTAATTTCAATAAGTTTCCTTAAAAACATCACAATTGTAAAAATATTTAATATATAATAAATAGGAAATGCAGCAATTTGTATATTGCATTATATTACTATTCCAACTACTGAAGAATATATGTTGGCGGGTTCTTCTTATCCAAAGATCAATGAGAAGGTTTTGTCTGGGATGACAGGCTCTCAGGTGGCTGCAGAGGCCATAGACTTGCAGGCTTTAGAGCAGATGGCGCAGGGAAAGATCATGTTGCTGTTGTTAGATACTTTGGCAGCCTCTTTTTCTTCCTTTACACTTTTTACGCAATTATCACTCTGTGCTCCTCAATCTCCTAGGCAGCCTTCATTGTGGTGGTCCTGCAGCTGGATCTGTCTGCTGCCACTGTCTTCGGGGGTTGATGTCAGCCTGCAGCAACTGTCACTTCATCTGATCTTTGTAATGCTTGCGTGAGGCTCCTCAGTTATGCTTGCCCTGGCAAAGTTCCCCATTCCGCTTTTGGCAGTCTTGTGTCGTCCATGTGTGATACGTGGCTTACTCTGCAAAGCTGTCGCAGCAACAGCATGGCCTCGATGCTTGGCGAACCCGCTTCTTCCAGAACCTCTGTGTTGGTCTTGTAGTCCTGCTATTGGATTCCCATGATGAAAAGCTCTCGAGCAGCTGGATGTGTTTACAGTACAGGACCCTTGACTCAGGTCCACATATCAAGGTACTGAGGACTACTGCCTTGTAGACTTGAGTCTTCATTAACAGGTGCAGGAAGTGGTTCCGCCAGACATTTCTGAAGATGACCAAAAGTGCTGCAGGTTTTGTCAAGTCTGTGACCCACGTCCTTGGCTATTGTAGTGTAATTTAAGATTGTGCTGGTCCTCTTTGTAGAAGATGGCCATTGATGTTGATCTTGGGTGGGCAGTATTCTTTGTGGAGGCTCTGGTACATGACTTCTGTTTTATTCGGGCTGATGGTCAGAATAAACTGGCTGCTGTTGCGAAGTGGTCGACGAGTGATTAGAGGGCTGCTTCTTTGTGTGCCAAGAGTACAGTAAGAAACAGTAACATTAGGTCTGTGATCAGCTCTTCAGTCATCTTGGTTTGAGCAAGGAGACAGTAAAGGTTTAAGACACTGTCATCTGTTCAGAACAGGATGTTGATGCCATCAGACAGGTCTAACTTGACTGCTGTCAGCATCATGCTGAAAAAGATGGCAAAGAGCATAGAGGCAAGGACACAGCCTTGCTTGACGCCATTACCAATTGGGAAAGGGTCTGAGGGGTTGCCACAGAGTTTTGCGAGAAACTTGGACATGCATCCCAGCTTTCTTAAGATCTTCCAGAGCCCATCTTGGCATCTTGGTTTCATAGGCTTTCATCAGGTCAAAGAAAGCTGCATACAGGCCCAAATTCTGCTCTCTGCATTTTTTCTGGAGCACATAGCACAAAGATTATGTCCGCACGCAGTGCCCTTGTTAGCTCAGAAGCCGCACTGGCTCTCCGGGAGAACTTGGTAGGTAGCGATGGTAGGTACCAGCCTGTCAAGAAGGACTCTGGCAAGGATCTTCCCTGCAATGGAAAGAAGAGTGATGCCTCACTGGTTGGAGCTTTCAGAATTCTCTTTCTTTGTTCTTACACAGGCAGAGACTATCACTGCATTGTAAAGGTCTGGCAGAACGACTCCCTTCTCCCAACAGAGTACAAAAAGCATGGATAGCTGTCCAGCAACAGCGTCTATGTCTGTCTTGTTTGGCTAGAGCGCTTTGACTTAGAAGCTTCTGGATTTCATCATCATTTTCATCAAACCAATCTCTGTTCTTCCTGTATGAGAAGCTTGCTACATGAATAGTCTTCATCTGGTTCCACCACTTCTCGGGGTCTGGGTCTTGGTATGGTGATTTTAGTTCGCAAAATCTTGCCTCCAGATCCCTGTTGAACTTCTCTGTTTAAGCCAGCAGCTAAAATTGAGTTTCTTGATCTGAGGTCCCCTTCTCTTCATTGTGGCCTTGATTGGGATTTTGAATTTTTTCTCAAACCAGCCTGTGGTCTGTGCAGAAGTTGGCATCTTTTTGACACACAAGGATGTAATCATGGAAGTGCCAATGCATGAAGCGGGGATGTCTGCGGGTTGTCTTTAATCTGTCCTTCTGCTGAAATAAGGTGTTGGTGATAGTCAGACCATGCTCCATGCACAACTCCAGCAGCATCTGCCTGTCACATGTCTGTCCTGTCTTGTGTTGCACATGGGTGGTGGTTATGTTGGGCCATGTGCCTCTGTCATTGTTTGTTCCCTCCCGCTCGTTACCTGATTAGTGTTTGAGTTTCTCCACCTGTTCCCTCTTGATTTGTTCCCTTTATAAGTCTCCTCATGTTTGCAGTCTTTGTCGGTTCGTTGTCATTGTCAGATGTTTCTCTGTTCCTGGTTGGTGTTCCCTGTATTCTTGACCCAGTGTTTGTTTCATGTTCATTTATTATGTTTTCCCCCTTGTGGGTTTTGCTTTGTGTTTTGTTTTCTTTTGTTAAATAAATCCTTATGCTGCATTTGAGTTCTCCCTCTCCTTTTGTACCGTGACACTGCCTGTTGTCGTTACAATTACAGACTCTGTGGTGACCCAATACTCCTGGTCAGACTGTGATCTCTGTTATCTACTTTCAAGAGAAGGGACTTCAATTCTCTGTAGAAACTTTACTTTGTAATGGGATCTGCCTGAAGTGTGGTAGGGTAAACTGTTAATGGTCATAAACTGGTTGCCCAGGAGGGAGAAGTATAGGGACATGAGCCGGTCAGAATGTCCAACTGAAAGACTTGTTGTTAATGGAGTTCCCGATCTTAAGGCCAACTCCAGAGAGTCTGCAATCATGCTGATTTGCACACGGCTTTCGCAAAGATAAGCACCAACTAAGACGTAGCTTTACAGTAACTTATGCGTCTCCATCCATTTACTCTTCCTTCCATATGGTGATGTGAATATCCTTCTGTCTGGTGTTAATGGCTGAAGTATATTTCCTGGCGCGTCAGCACACTCAACGGCTGTGATGCTGGCTCCGGGGATCAACCACAGAGCTCACGACACCTCGAGAGGGCTCGACAGTGATTCTGGGGTCCCAGAGTCACCCCCCTCCGTGCCCCACTCAACTCAGCACAGCTTACTTACCTGTACATCAGCGTTTCTTTCTTTCTATTGTGCTTGAGATCCCTCCTGCTGCTGAGGTTGCTCCTTCCTTGTAGGTCAGTGGCATAAACCCTTGATGTGACCTAACCACAATCTCTAACAATCTCACCGCAACCCTACCATACACGCCAACCTGTTTGACTAAGGCTGTTGTAGCCCCACTGTCGTCGTTAAAGCAGGTTCAGTGGCAATGGTTCTGTGTGGCATACTACCTAACAACCTGACCATAAGCGCCAACCCGTTTGACTAAGGCTGTCGAAGCCCCACTGTCATCGTTAAAGCAGGTTCAGTGGCAACGGTTCCGTATGGCATACTACTTAGAGCAAAACACAACAATATCGGTCCAACACAAATCCTCATTCACGCAAAATACAGTACACGTGATTGTAATAACTATGGTAACTATGCAAACTATACAAATAATCCAATAGACTCTTCAAATTTTTCAAGAATTATTCAAAACCGTAGTGTGGCGGCCTGTAGACAACCAGCCATCTTTCCGTCTCAACCACAGCCAGTTGCTTCTCCTCTCTGCTGCTTCAGATAAGTTCTTCACTGTGCGACGCAACTCTTGGCCACTGAATCCGACTTCTCTGAGAAACCGGGTTGTAGAGTGTGCCACAAATCCTCGATAACCCACTTCCACTGGATAAACCCGGACTTTCCATCCTCCCCGTTCTGCTTCAGTGGCTAGATGAGCACACTGCAGTTTCTTCCTCTCATACGCCTCATCTACAGCATTCTCCCATGGAACTGGTGAACAAGGTGTGCTGATCCAGACCACAAGACAATATCTGGTCGAAGGTTAGTGGTTGCAATCTCAGGTGGAAAAATAAGCCGTTGATCAACATCTGGCAGCATTTTCCAGTCTCTAGCAGCTTCCAGTTGTCCTGGGCGAGAGTTGTCCCAGTTGTCCCTACTCTCTTCCATTGACCATAGGTCTTGCCAGCCTATCTTGCGTTGTTCCACACTCTCCCATCTTATCCATTCTCACTGCCTGGCCTGGGAAATGGCCTTTATACACCTCATCCTCTCCTCCTGCTTTCGTACCTCGTTGACTACCAGCTTCCTCCTTTGAGCTGGGGCTGCCTTGTGCCATTTAGCCACCTTTACTAGGCCTGTCTTTGTGTGGAGCAAGCAACACTATCCCCAAAAAGAGCCCCTTGGTCACTTGGTTGCCTCAGGTAAACAAGCAAGTGACCCATACATCTAAGCCACCTACATGCATGAGTTAAGACTGTGACTTACTGCCAACCAAGGGTGATGGTTGGGGCCCAGTATGCCCAAGTAAACGGGGGTTTGATAGAAGGCTTTGAAAGTCACTCCCTTTTCCTGTCAGTGGAAACTGTTCTGCCAGGCTCGGAAACTAAGCCACATGAGAAGACCAGGATTTGGACTTGGCTGTTGGAAGCTATATGAGCCTTAGAAGCACTTATCGGCAGTGAAAGCTTATCCCTTACAATCACTCCCAGAAATGACAACACATTTGTATAGCACCATTTCAGAAAATGTATTTTTGATTAAAATTTTCACTTTGATGTTATCATCCCATGCGCATTGATCATATTTGTACACTCTGACTGAAAAGCTTCTTGAGAAATGTGTTAATTTAGTAGAAATAAATCATACCAAATGTTGCTAAATATATTTAAACCTATTGTTTATACATAACAGTGTGAAATATTGAATGATTTATTCTCTCAAATAAAATGGTTCTGAATTTATGTACACTACAGTTTAAAAGTGTTTATGTTCTTGAAATGTTCTTGAAAGAAGTCTCTCATGCTCACAAAGGCTGGATTTATTTGAATAAAAACAAAATAAAAACAGCAATACTGTTCAAAATGCAAGCTTTTGAAGACAGGTTTCAGGGTATGTTTACATGACAACGATGTACTAAAAATGTAAAAGTTTGTTCTTTGTACAGATGACAACGTTATCAAAACGATCACCATTCACAAGTATTTGCTAAAACAACTAAAAAAAAGCTGTATTATGCATGCTGGGCCAGTAGTTGGCAATGCCACTTTGTAAAGAAAGACTATTCACCTAAGTTTGTGTTTTTAGGCCCCCAAAACACAGTTGTTGTGTAAATGAATGGCCAAAACGCATAAAAAGCGTTTCACATGCGTATTGCGTGTTCAGTCTATAGGCAGCTGGTGTTTCTTTACAAAGTGACATCGCCAACTACTGGCCTGGCAGGCACTACACAGAATTTAGTCTTTTTCGCGGATCTGTGTGAACTGGGATCATTTTGATAACGTTGTCTTCCATATGCTAAAACGCTAAGAATAAAAGTTTCCATTTTTATTACATAGTTGTTGTGTAAACGTTCCCTAAGAAGAACCTATGGCACTGATCCCTCTCGTGGCTCATGGTGTGTCCATTTGTCCAATTAAGTTCTCATATGCATATTAAAGCGCTCACTCAAAATGTAATTTTAAATTAAATGCAGTTAAGGGTAACCTTTCTCCACTCACTTTTTACTGCATTGTGTATCAGATTAAATTTTTTTTAGTGATACATAAAGCCGAACCCACTTTATCAACCAGGTCATCCATGCGCGGCAGGGGAAAAGAATCAACTAAATAAAAATACATATAATTCAGAGTGAATACATATAACACATTCATGATGTGAAAGAAAACTATGCTTCAATAATCACAGCTCTTGTTTGAAGTGAAACTGCAAAAAGAAAAAGAAAAAAAAAGGTAGACTGACTGTCTAACCACAGGGTGGTTCAGAGATTGCTATCAGGAGAAAACATCAGTACTATACCAAAGTGCAATGAGGTGTTGAGAGGCACAAGGCCATCTTAAGCATTTCAGACAAGATGTAGGCAGTAGCGTTGCTTTTAGCAGAGACTTTGTCAGTAGCTGGGACCTTTGACTTTTGGAGTAAAATAACAGTTTTGATTATTCTGTAGGCAGACAGCCTGAAATAAAAAAGTATATGCTGATCCTATAAACCAAACACAATTAAAGAAACATATACTTACTCCCTCTACTCATACTTGATTTTTTTTGCAATTGAATGAAAAGAAAATTGTTTCTTTGGCCTAACAAGTACTGCAGAGTATCAGGTCACAACACAAGTCTTACTTACTTAGTGCAGAAAATTGTAGGTTACATCTATTTTCTTTTCTGCCCTCAAAACAGGAAGTGGATCTCCTTCACCGCCTGATGATGCATGCTATTGCTAATGCAGTTATGCTGTAATGCCTCCTAGTGGTTATAATATTTTTAGATATCAACATTAGCATTTAAGAAGTAGATTATTGTTGAATTATTTATAATGTCTACTGTATCATATTTGATATGCACATTTCGAAGGCCTCTAAAATACCAACATGATAAAAAACTTTGTTTAAAAACCTGCCTGCTGTCGTCTGATAGTTTATGCTTTTTTTAATGCTTTTGTTTGCATAATTCTCAAGATTTTCCCCTTTAGGTTGTGGTACACTTGTCTTTTTGCTGTGATATCTTTACTGATTTTTACAAATAACAATAAGTTTTATATTGTTAATATTTCACAATTAACACTTGACTGAAGAAATTTAGGTTTACCTGATAATCCACACATAATTCTTTAGGAAAAACCTTATATGATACCATACCATATATGATACATGATACACATCATACCAAATATTGGAATGGCTTTTGAAGAACAGGCTTTTGAAGAACATTTATTTGTACATTCTCTCAATCATCGTTGCATTGATTGGTTGATATACCTGACTGTGTGTATAAATAACAAATATGGGAAATGAAACTAGACGGATGACCAGGTCAGAACTTGTGATTAACAATGAAGTAATCGTTAAACCAAAATCTCCTCTACCTAGAAGCAGAAGAGTCTGCCTATGAAGAACCAATCAAATTAATGTCATTTGCTATACCTCACTATTCTATAAAAACTGTTGTATCCGTGTTTTCGGTGGGATTCTCAATGGAAATTGTCTGAGATCCTCTGGCCTTGTTTATTCTTGGGAGATTCTCTGAGAACTGCTCGGGAACTCCTGGCTGTAATAAAGAGCACTAGAGGACAATTGTTGAAGTCTGTCTGTCATCTGAAGCTGCGCAGCAAGAACAAGTAAGTTAGAATTATTAGACTCAGCTGTAGTCGATAGAAGAAGACTCGCTGGAGTATAGGATTAGACGGATGCTGTAGTCGATAAGAAGACTCGCTAAAGTAATAGGTAGGGAGCTGAAGCTGTAGTCGACTGGGAGACTCGCAGAAGTGTGAACTCGGCTAACGTCAATGTATAGGCGCGCTGGAGTATAAGAATTATTGGTAGGGTAGTTAGGTTTAGGGAAAAATCCATTACAACTATTATGTACTGCACCACAGATACGCAACACTGTCAATGGTTGTTTCAACATGTTCTCACACTTTGACTGATCACTGTGAATGATCCTCACGAATTTCGTTCTCCCCACACTGAAACTGTGCCTGCAGCGAAACACTCCATGGTTTACACTAGACTGAAATATGAGTCAGTGTCAGGAAATTGTCTAGTGTTATGCAACAGAATGAATGTGAGCTGTGCCGTTCGTCCAAAGAAAATAAAGCTGAAGAAGAATGAAAAGGGCAAGAACATCAGTAAATTCTCTTTTTACTGTCTAACTGGGCTATTGAGTCATTACCATGCCTTTCAAACTCTATAGTACTACATTTACTACAGTGAATATATTATTGTAAAAATACACTATATACTGTATATGTTTGAGGTAAATCACAAATGTAAGTCATAACGAAACATGAATAGTAAAATGCTGGTCATTAGTAGTTCTGTGTTTTACCAGAAAAGGAGATGGAGGTAATCCAGCTCTCCAGAGAAAGAGCCGCTCCAGATGTTTTAGGCTCCTCCTCTCGCTCTGCTTTTTCTCTAAACATTCCAGCCAACTTAGTGCCTCTGCATGAGGGCTTTTCCACTCCGCCTGTCATAAACACATACTCACACACTCACCATTTCTAAGCAGTCTCCCCTGGTCTTTAAGATGAGAGCCCTCCAGCTCCTTGTCCTCGTTCTTTCTAGCCTGGTTGGGGCACAGCAGCAGGCCCTTATGGACTACTTGGAGAGAAGACTCCTTGCCATTGAGGTAAGAACAATAATGCTCTCCCAGCCAGACCCTGACCTCCAGACACATGTCTGATATGGAGTTTTGAGAGGAGTGAAGCTAAAGAACAACACAACAGACTGAATTTTGGATGAATTGTGGATTTGTACAGTTACATTAGTAGGTCTATAATACTTACTCGGTGCATTTGAACTTTGAGCATTAATTATCATTATTTTTTATATTTTTTAAAGTTCTGTGAGGTTCCCCATAGGAGTTCAGATTCACAGAAAAGTTTGCAGTGGAGTACAAGTGGGCTGAAATGATATTTAATGATCAAACAAATATGTATACAAATATGATATTTAATGATCAAACTAATATGTATAATATGTTATATAAGGAGAAATGTTGCATATTACTTTAATGTTATTAATTAATTACCTAAAACTAAATCCATAAAACTATCCCATAGTTGGAACCCTTAAAAGATTACATTTATGAAGTAGCCTGACAGAACCCTTTAATGTTCTATATAGAACCTTTTCTTGTAATACTCTTTGAACAGTTTACAAACTTCTTTACCTTTTACTTATACACAAACGATGTTGCTCCATTAATATATATATATATATATATATATATATATATATAATTTATTTATATATATATATATATATATATATATATATATTAATGGAGCAACATCGTTTGTGTATAAGTAAAAGGTAAAGAAGTTTGTAAATTTGTCATGTAAATATAAAGACAGCTAGAGAGCCCTATTACTCTAGAGATCTACTGCATACAGCAATATTTGCAAATATATGCAAATATTTTGCATATAACATGATATTGTAAGCACAAACTCACTCAACGTGATAACTGTACCCACTGCATGCCAGACAATCGCAGCGAAACAAAAACGGACACACACACTATCTCCATTCCTTATTTCTCCATGAGTCAGTCACCTGATCTCCCTCTGTGTCTTGGATCCAGCCACATGAAGGACATTTTCTCTCTTGTTTTCTCTCTGTGCTGACTCTGCACATACAGTTCTCAGGCAAGTCATTTTGTGTGATTATGCTAAAACGCACTTTGCTTCTTCTTTCCTTCCACTGAGTCACAAATTCAAAAAAGAACATTTGCTGCCAAAGGTTGATCCATCTGCAGCGCAAATGATGCTGTTCCAAAGCCAAAGTCCTCATAAATTCCTGCAGCTGTCAAGGGAGGGCTTATATTTGAATAATTTACACTCATGAGGCTGTCTGACTCAGTATTAAGTGTGCTCGAGTTCACGGTTTAAAATGTATTAAACATGCTTACTAGAACATGTATGCACAAAGCCATCTGAAATCAATGTATGCATGTATGTTCTAAAATAGTAACGTCTGTCAAATAAAATGTATTTGTGAAGCACTTTACACATGGTTTCAAAGAAGCTTTACAGAAAATCATGATGTAAATGTTTTTAATATCTTCACGCATTACAGTCACAGATGATTAGAACTTGGTGATAATATAGTTTACATGTTGCAGTGATACAAGCAATCAAGCAGTTTAGATTTGCTATACTAGGTTCTGTCATGAAACTCTAGATGGCGGAGGCTGATAGTTCCTTAACTCAATCTGTTTGCAACACATCATTATCTAGGGCACAGCTAATTGGTTCCTACTGGATCAGTGGCCAATGAGCTCACTGCTCAACCTTCAAATACTTGCAGTTGCAGTGCACTTACAGAAACCCTCCATCTTCCCCAGCTCCACCTGTATAGATCTGCCACGGGTATGCTATTGTATAGCAGTGATATGTCTAACTCGCTCACAGCAGCCTGTCATGTATAAATTGGCACTAGCAAGTCCAAAACTTACTTTGCAGCAGCAGCGTATCAGATCTATTCTGCCAAGACCAAACATAACATTGTCATACTCATTACCATGCCAAACACTCAGAGAGTTGTCATGACGGAAATTAATACCCTATTCAAGTGTACAGTGTGTATGCGGACCAAGTAGGCTATATCCAACTTTATACACAGAGCTGTGCAATAATAATGTTTACATTTTGCAATGACGTTAACAATCGCGCAGCCAAGATTTGCTATATATTGCTTTATGCTGTATGTGTGTTGGATGTATATATAAATTTTTTTTATAACTATTTCAAGCAACTGAATAGCAAAGGCCTGGCATTTTCCCAGAACATCTTAGCAACTTCATAGCAACGCCCTGGCAACCACCCAAGCATTGTGGTAACCAAAAGAACCTTTATTTAAAATGACTATCCGACAAGCCTATTGCTAGCCTTCAGTTCATCTTACGTTATTTAATACTTTTAACAGATATGTTTACATCTGACTAACTCATATCTCTTTTACTGAGGCTCTTGAGACTTGTTTTTGTTTATTTCTCCATTGGCAGGATCGCATCTCCTTGTGGCATGAGCAGACCAGCCGCTACGCCTCTGAGCTGCGCGAGCTCAAGCAGCAGATGGTGGCACAGCTAGAGGGCCTGGACAAGAGCAAGGAGGCACTGCGGAGCGAGTTGGACACAGTGGGAACACGCGTAGATCGCGTGGAGAGAGAGATGGACTACCTCGAAACACAGAATGGCGCGCAGCCTTGCGTGGACGTGGATGACAAGCTGGTGGAGCAGCAGGTGACAGTTGTCAAGGAGAGAAACAAAGCCAAGTACGCCAAGCTTACAGGTAAAGAGCTTTAGTTAACATTCCACATGCTTAGATAAGGGTAATGTTTGCCTTGCAGCAAGATGGCATGAACCATAGTTGGCTCATTCAACAAATTCAGTTCTCTGGGGTCTCATTTTCAATGCATTAGAGGGCCAAATGCCATGTTTTTGTTGTGAGAACTAATACAGATTTGATCTAACATGAAATAACATATCATTAACCAGTAAAGTTGTGATTTTTTTTATTTAAAAAAGGCAAAATAAGGACACAGTCTTTTGAATTGGGAGTATTAAAATAAAAGATTAATTGTTTTGAACATTTTTTAAATTTAGACATCCAGCAAATCACATTATATTGACGAGCACATTTCTAAAGTTTCCATTTTTGTTTCACAAATTGTAGTGTTAACTGCAGTTGTCAAGCTCAAACCTGTAAGAAATAAGAAATTATTAAAAAATGTATTTAATTTATGGTGAATATGAGTTTATCAATAACTACTAAATAAATTTTGGTCCTAAACTAGCTAACCACTTCAACCCTGTTACCCATTCTGACTTTTTTTTAAATTTAATTAATGCATTTTGTCATTTTTGTTGTTTTTGTTGTATTTTGTTGTTTTTTGCTTTTGAAAAAACAACAAAACAAAACAAAAATGATCAAATAAATTAAATGTATAGATATATACAACATTTTTAGTGACAGGGAAGTGTAGTACGTTTATATTCTATTGAATTTATTTAATATTTTGAATTTGAACATTTTTGTTACATTTTCTTTAAGTTTAAGACATTTTGTTATGTGCACTTGTCATTTTTAGATAAAAATAGGATTTCAGTTAGTTGCCATGTTAACATTTCAGATTTTTAAAGTTTTAAAAAGAATTTTTTTTTTTTTAGTTTTAGTTAACAACAACACCCCTTTCGCAGGGTTGAAAAAAACTTCATAGAAAGCGTAAAAATAATTGTGTGCCAGCGACACAATAGATTCAGTTTTAAGAAGCTCTAATGAAGGATAAGTGGCACGAGAAAGACAGGGAGTTCAATCACATCAAGCTCTGAGCTATCACGACTTGACAGAGTTTAATACATAATGTATTAAATAGTGGGTCTATTCTACCTAAAGTCCTCGTTTAGAAAAGCACTTAGAGGTACTAAATAAAATGTATTATTATTCCATCATTGAGAGAGACAGTAATTATACCGCTGGAGGACAAATCATGATGCTTTCCTCTACACTTCAGCAGCTCTATATTGCCTTTTCATAGTAAAACGCCACAAATCTGATTAACCCAGACTGTCATTAGAGTACTGTGCATTCCCATTAGGGTTTAGTGTTAAATCAGGCTTTAGTGGAAAGCAAATATTGACATTCTAATTCCAGCAAAAGTCACCGAATATTTGACGATTAATATGATAGACTAATGAAAGGAGAATTTCTAAGCCAACGAGGTGTTAATACAATATTTAAAGGGATAGTTCATCCAAAAATGAAAATGATTTTGATTTTCCATTTATACGTTTAGACTGTAGTGACATGATCTCCAGCATCAAAGCCATGAAGATCCTGAAACGAGTGGGCGGCACAAAGGGAATGTGGACCAAAGACATGGGAAGTGCCACCGGGAAGGTGTACATCTTAAACGGGACAGATGATAATACAGTGTATGAATTTGGTACAGTCCGTGAATTCACTTCCTCCCAAGGCACTTCTGGGGCCACCAGCGTCCAGCTCCCTTCGGCCTGGAGTGGTATGGGCCATGCAATCTACAACAACCACCTTTACTATCTGAAGCAGGGCGAGGACATGAAACTAATAAAGTTTGATCTTCAGAAGAACATAGTCACGGACACTGCGGTGTTTCCAGCTAAAAACCAGCTCCCAGTGTACAGCCTGAATCCCGAGACCTTCATCGACTTAGCAGTGGACGAAGAGGGTCTGTGGGCCATCTACGCCACACAGGAGAATGAGAGGCACATCTCTTTGGCCAAGATAGACCCTAAAACTCTAGACATTGAACAGATGTGGGACACCCCTTGTGTGAGGGAGAATGCAGAAGCAGCGTTCGTCATCTGTGGTACTGTCTATGTGGTCTACAACTCCAAACTACCCAGTCGCTCACGAATTCAGTGCGTGTTTGATGTCAGTGACATGGTAACAAATGACGACGCTCCACATGTATACTTTCCCAAACGATACGGCACTCATGCCAGCCTCAAATACAGCCCTGTGGAGCAGCTGCTCTATGCTTGG
Organism: Semotilus atromaculatus; assembly: GCA_031834385.1. Classification (NCBI taxonomy): domain Eukaryota; kingdom Metazoa; phylum Chordata; class Actinopteri; order Cypriniformes; family Leuciscidae; genus Semotilus; species Semotilus atromaculatus. The sequence goes on from JAULUF010000020.1 coordinate 10,131,996, forward strand.
GATGATGGCTATCAAATCCTCTACAAACTCCAAATGAAAAAGAAGCTGGAGGTGTAGAATTTGTACTGAAGACTGAAGAAAGCAGAGCTGGAGAGGAAATGCCCTTGTTATTGTCTTGCTTTTTCTTATGCTGTTACACATCAATACATTTGAGCTTTGTAGTTACTCCGAGAGCACAACATATGATTGATTGGACACATGTTTGTTTACTAGAAATCAATGTACAGGGCTCAAGAAAGAACCATTTTAACTTAGTTTGCCTGGAGCAGAACTAATAAAATGATTTTATATTTTATTTTGACATGAAATGTGCCGTTAATAAATAATTTTGAAATAACACTTTCAGCGAAAACAGCCAAACACCTGACTGCTGGATGGTGCAATTATCCAATCAGATTCAAGTATTCCAGAGAGCCACGTAAAGAGGCGGTTCACGCAGAATGTGTTTTTTGCATTTCACTGTTGTTTTTCTACGTCTTGAGGTCATATAAACTTGATAGTGGAATAAAAAAAGCAAGTCTAGAGCAACTCGAGGGCCATGTATTTAGAACGCCGTTTTAAACACGTACTTCTAGCGCAAGTTTACATTGAAAAACCATGTAAAAGAAGTAGTGGAATCTGCTTGCACATGACACAGCATATTAAAACTCTGTGCCTTTTTAAAAAATGCGTCTTTAGATCTTTTGTTTTTTCCCCATTCCACTGCCACATATTCTGTGTGAACTGGTCCTAATCTGATAACAAAGAATGAAACAAGAACAAAACAGATAGAAGCATCTTCAAAAGATCTTTAATCACAGCTTTGAAGTACAAGGGGATGTTCTGAAACAGTAACTATTTTACAAATTCTCAATATAAAAGGGGAATAGTGGCTCTGAATAAGGCATTTCATACAGAAACGCCAGTTCCAGTGATTATTGATACAATGAGTTCCATCCAAGCCAGTCAACAAATTACATCATGTTATCTGAAGAGAAAACACCTAAAAAATAACAGGAAAAACACAGAACAATGAACATTTGTCACATTTTATGTAAAATACAAAATTGGTCTTTGTAAAACAGTGCTTCTAATTTACATAATGGTATAATTTCAAGTCTTGTTAGAAAGCCATGGATTTTTGCGTCCTTTGGATCTGACACACAACCCTTGCTATTCATTATGGTTATACTTTGGAAGCTACAATAACTGCATGGTGAAATTATGATAATTTTAGCCAGTTGTACAATATGGATGATGCAGGATAAAGCTGTGCATGGCTGCATTTAACTGAGCTGAACTTGTTTGAACACAAATATGGTAAATTATTCAAAATACACAGAGCCATCAGAAGCTTAAATGTTTAAATAAGAACAAAGTAAAACCTTTACAGTTTACACAGGAAGAGAAATTGGTAGACAGGATAAAAATAATTCTTGGCATTCGAGTTTTTGGTGGCAGAACAGTTTCACTACTTCACAAACAAAAGGAAGATCAATGGAATATCTCTGCTCTGTAAACAATATACAGTTTGGCTAATACATTTCAATAGGTTGAACATACTTCACATATCTCTCCAGTCATCTCCAAACACATGTAGTTTATATTCAAAGAAGACAAAAAAGAACTAGAAGGATTATGGCTAAATATATAATAAAACTATATCTTCGTACTATTATAATGTCAATTAAAATATAATATACATCTACCAATATAAATGAACAAATACACCCTTTTACTCCAGTGGGGAGCTTAATCCATCTTGAACTGTATATCTTTCAACCTCTTCCTCACTTCCATCGAGCAACCCTTTCATCGAGACATAAAACACTAAAGATTGGCTATGCTCAGTTGCACTTTGAAAAGTTTTGAACAGCACCCTCTTTCTTCCAACTGCTTGTCCACACAGACATAAGTTGTGTCACACGTTGCCTAAGGACATATCTTAAATCTCACCATCAGTCCCTGGGAGATACTTGGCTTAAAGACATTATAGAGAAGTTGTCCCTCACTTATGGACTGGAAGGGAGTCTGGGAGACGGACAAGACCCCTGACTGTCAAAGCTTGCGGTGCGAGTCTTCCACTGAAAGAGAGACGGAAAACAGAAGGAAAGAGAGGGAGAGATTTAAATTTTGAAATGAAAATGCACTTTTCCACTCTGAAAATGTTTAAGGACAGACAGTCACCTCCTTCTCAGACTTCTTGGGCTCTACGAGCGGGTGCCAGTGAGCGATGGGTTTTCGAGGGTAAGCGAGCATCTCATTCCAGTGATCTCTCCCAAGTCCCTCAGCATGGATCCCTACACGACAGACTCCAATGATCTCATTATGTCCCACTCTACACACCAGGAGAATAAGGAATAGATTGTAGTCAACATAATATTTGTACAAAGAAAATATTAGATATTGAATAAACTCACAGATCGTAGTCCATAACTGATATGTGTAAGCTGACTTGATCCATATTCTCTGGGGGAATGTCAAATATTATCGCCTCATTATATGTTGGATTCAACGTGTTCTTTTTTATGGAAGTTTTCTTCTTTTTCAAGCGTCTCCCATCACAGATCAGTGACACCTTCACATACGGATCTGCCAACAGAGCAGGGAGGTGTGACATCACATTCTCAACGTATCTTTCTCCTTGTCTTCTCATGGTCTGAAAATGTCTGATGAAAGGACTTGTAATTTGCTTGCTGACAATGATAAATGTGACTGTCCAAGTGTATAAAGATGGAGCCAAGTAGACAGATGAAAGAAAATAAAGACACAAACATAAAAGACAGCAGCATACCTGAATAACCGGTAATATCCATGGCTTTGAGGTTCCTACATTTGATGACCGTAAGTGTGAGTCTCCCTGCAGTTGGCAAGTAGCAGAGAGAGAACATTATCTCTCCCAGATCCACGCTCTCCTTCAGAATCAAATAGAGACACATAAAATCCAGTAGATCATGGTATCATTACAAATAAATAGCTACGTTTACTAATATTCATAGTTATGTTAGTATTTCGAACTGAGGGTGAGTAATGATGACAAATTTAAATTCCTTTAAAAAAAACTATTCAAATGTTTGGGGTCAGTAAGATTTTTTGTTTTTGAAAGAAATTAATACTTGTAAAGAATGCATTAAATTTTTCAAAAAATGATATTAAAGTTATTTATAATGTTAAAAAAAATTATATTTAAAAAGGTGTTCTGTTCTTAGTTTTTTTAGCTTTTTGTTAATCAAATAATCTTTCAACAGCTTCAACATTGATAATAATAAGTGAAATTTCTTGAGCATCAAATCAGCAAATTAGAATGATTTCTCAAGGATCGTGACACTGAAAACCTGGTAAGATTAAGAGACTTCTGTCAAAAACATTAATAAAATCTTACAGACCCCATTTTTTAATAGTATTTTCTATGAGTGAAAATGCTTTGTAAAAACATTCTTACTTAAACTGATGCATTGAATAGAACATAATTCACATAAGAATGGTTTTATGAAAAAGATAGGGACATAAAACCATTAGGAACAATTTCTATCAGTTTGGCAATTTACAGGACAACTGAATTCACTAGTGACAAACCAAAATATTTCAAACAAAATGTATCAGGGTTATCTTCATTTATTTTGGAAGTCAGTCCTGTATTCTTTAGACAAATACAATGATAATTTATGGGATTCACTGCCACATCTAAATGTGGTTGTTACTCCATAAATATGCTGTACTACTAAGTCTCTTCAACAACTGCTATTAATTATTAATGGGCCAACTGCCATTAATAAATTGATCTGATAGACCACTCAGAAGAAAGGTATTGAGTGAGTGCATCACAACTCCTTAGGTCTTTCTCCCACATTTAACCCATCTTGAGAGCTTTAGCCTTTTGACAGCTCATACTGAGTTCAGTGATCTCTAGCATAATCTATCATGTAAATGCATATGCCTTATCTCAGCACTATAAAAGTCATAGCTGAACACAATACCATAGTGAGATGACAGTATGATTACCTCGTAGACAACTAGGAAAAGTCTCGAGTCACTGAGTAAGACAAGTTAGTTGAACTGCACTTTGCGTGGCTGTATCAGTGATATAATTAGCATTATTTTACATATCATTTAGCAGACGCTTTTATCCAAAGCGACTTACAAATGAGGAGAGCAATAGAAGCAATTAAACTAACAATAAAACAACAATATGCAAGTGCTGTGACCCTTCCCAGTTTAGTCTAACGCAGTATATTTTATTTACAAGTTATCAGTGCAGTCCTGGTGCGGTTACCATTGTGCCAATCGCAGGATTCCAATCTTTTCAAGGTCAAAAATTTGACAGTTTTTGTTTTTCTCTTATGATTAAAAGCTTTTATAGAGCTGCATGATTCTGGATAAATTGAGAATCACAATTGTTTCACAGACAACTTAACAAAAACAAACATGTAATTTAAGTTCAGTCAAAATTTTTTAATTGTTGCACTCTATTTAAAATTGTTTATTTCATTTCAATGAATTATTTAAAAAAATCAGTTTGAATGAATTATTCAGTGACTCACTCATGAAGACTTAAAGATGATTTAATCTATTTTAATTGCTACCGTAGACATGAATGTTAGTATCTTAACTAAAAACTTTTATCCCAGTAAATAGCTAGTAACCTCTGTCAAGTGTAACTAGAAGAAATGGCAGTTTTGACTCCAATGGTGCCAGCTTGGTGAGACCAGACAAGTTTGGAAAAGTTGTCTGGAAAACAATTTCAAAGAAAGTGTTAGGTGGAACTGAAAGCGTGCTGCACATTGCTGTCAAACTGCTGCAGGTGAGTGATACAGAAGTAGAGCGTCTGAGAGCTTTGCCCTGGAGAACCTTAGGCGACTGCCTATAATGTCTATGCCAGAAACCCCCTGCTGAGTAGAAGAGATACAAAGCTGAAACTCAAAACACTACACTCTCTAACATGTAAGAGTCGTGCTGCACCAAAATAACTTTAATATGATTTATAAGTTAGAAAAGCCAGATGATAAATAGTCTGGCCTTATTTTGGAATATCAGGGCACAGAGCATCTCTTTCCCTAAATATATTACATAAATTAAATATACTGCCTTAATCAGATACTAAAAAAAATCTACACAAAAAGTTCTGACCTTGAATAAAACAGCAGTTTTCAATAAATGCATCAGTTTATAGTAAAGAAAAAAGGGACACAAGAGGATATTTAAAAAAATGTTTCAGTGTTTTTTTTTGTCAATGAAAGTAAAATTTTGTTTTGGACCCCATTTTCTTTCATTATATGGACCAAAACATTTGAGACATTATTGAAAATAACTACTTTTCTATTCTACAAAAGAAAGAAAGTAAAACAGGTTTGGAACAACAATGATGATAAATGATAACAGAACTTAGATTATTGCAGACTCAGTATTGTCATTTAATAAAGCATTAATTTTGGTTTATTGCCCTCGATATTTTTAGTACTTAATTTACGTACATTGCACAATTGATCATGTTTGGTAATTACAATTTTGACAAATTACCATATCACACTCCATAGGACACAGTCTATGAATCATCTAACTATTCACTGTTAGTGTTTTCAGACATACTCAATATTAGTGTATTTCTATATTTAAAAAAACAAATCATTAGGGTCACATTAATGTGACATAAGCCACATTAATGTGATAAATCACCAGTGGGGTCTGGTCTCACTAAGTAGTAAAGAGGATGAATTGTCTTACACTAGTGGCGTACTGGATGTCCTTCCAGATGGATGTCTCCCGCGAGAGGTCTGAAGCTTCGAAAAGGTTTTCCAGGATCACCTCACCAATCATATCGTGCCGTGAGAAGCGGTCAAAGTCAAACACACTCAAGTGGAGCTTTCTGGACCCCAGCTCCTCGTATGGGACCGGAAACTGAAAGGTCTCATCAAACGTGGGGTTGAGCGTCTTGCGGTGCACGCGGGTTTGGAATTTACGCTTGCGGTCGGGGAGCAGGTAGATCTTGACGTAAGGATCGGAGCTGCCGCACAAATCCTTTGCGGGTAAGTCGAATGCCTTGAGGATGGTGACGAGGAGGAGCTCTCCCTCATAATCATACTTAAGGGAGAAGTTGATCTTGCCGCATGTTTTATCAGTGCCGTACTTAGATGACTCCTCTGCCTCCACCGTGCTCTGTTTGTAGAGTTCTGGTTGGATGCGTCCAAGAGAGGCAGCGGTGCAGATGGGATGGTCCTCCACGTCTAAAAAATCACTTCCGCGGTCCAGACTGGTGACATGGTGCATCTGCCTGGGAAGGTGCTTCTTGAAGGAACTATGCCTGGCAACAATCAGACAAAATTTGGCATCCTGATCTGATGCATTGGATCTTTCACAGAAAGCACACCAGGTGCTAATCTACATTTGAATTATAACCTGTGATCAAATGCAAATTGATGGTGATACATCTGGATATGCTGTAAGGTTCCCATAATGTTCATGCTAAAATATGGTTTTACTCTGGAGTCAGTGTGGTTTTCCACCATCTGACCTTTTTTGTAGTCAGTAAAACCCAGAGACCTCCTTCAGGTCTAATTGTGTCTGACATTTACGAGATTTCCGAAGTATTAACATGATTAGGAATGACTGGAACTAACCTCAAAATGGCTTTGTATATACAGTAAACCGTGATGACCTATATGAAAGGTCTTCAGACACAAACATTTCTTCATTCTTCCAGAACACTGACCTGTTAGAGGAGGCCGGCTCGGTTGTTTGCCGTGAGATACGCGTACGTCTCAGCAAATGATCCTTCATGGACAGCTGCACGTCTGCAGGGATATCTGGCGACGTATGACTAATCTTCACTGCCGCCTCCAGAAAGTTCCCAGGATCCTTCAGCTTGTCTGATGCCATAATGTCTCCAAGGGCTGGGTAGTAGTCACCGTGACCTTCTTCTCTGTGTTGGTCTCTCTCTGGCTGGGTGGGGGCAAGGGCGGTGGCGCTAGAGGAAAGCACTTTGCTGCGCCAGGGCACCCAGCACAGCTTCCAGGTGGCGACGCTGATGACACCCAGCAGGGCCAAACCACACACCGCAAATACAAGCAGCAGGAGACTGAAGGAAATGTCTGGACAGAAGATACAACATGGACAGAAGGGGATATTGAAAAAAATGCACATAACGGACTTCTAGATACATTTCCATCAACTACACAATAATAAAGTGTACTAATCGTTTCAAAGTACTGTATGTTGACCCAACTAGTGTTTTGAAAGATTTAAAGATATACTAAATGCAGTTTGGAAATTATACAGTTAAAAATATAACTCTATAAATTCATAAACACACTTTCTGGAAAACGACAGCATAAGATGCAAAACAATACTGATGACAAGACATTTTTGCAAATTCGACAAAGCTCACTGATAACCACCAAAGTCTTGTGTCAAATACAGGCGGCAGAGTGATAACTTTTGCAAATTAATCGATTCGAAATTGCAATGAATGTATTAACATTATTATTAATAATGTTATACATTAACAACAGAAACACATTAATTTACTAATCACAATAACATGCAGCATTTGTACACTTTACTTCCGTATAAATGTGGTTGAGTCAGCAGCTTTCTCCACAACATAATTTTTCTGATGTGCTGCTGTAATGAAGTAGAGACGACTACATTATTTTTGTTCCTTGTTTTTTTTACTTTATTTGATGTTCGATTCTTTGCGGGTTCCCTCATACTCTGAGTCTGAGGATCCCTTGCGCATTTTGGAAAATGCACACTCATCATACATGGCTCTGATTGTTGCCATGCTAAAATATATAGATTAAAATGTGTATATATTTAAATAGGATGAAAGACATATAATGTATTGAATGTTAGCTTGCCTATTGTGGCCAAAATAATCTATTAGACAAGAACCTATTTTTAACAAGAAACTATGCTTCCTACCACAGCATGAGAGCTGTAGTGTAAGCAGTGTTTTGGGGACAAGCATTGGTGGCATATTTCTATATTTAACACATTAATTATATAAAGGAAAGGTTAAAACATGATTTATTGATTTTGTAACTTAGTAATTTTTTGCTCCCTCTGGTGAAAGTAGAACTGAAAATTGGTTTTAGTTATGATTACATTATCAATCGATGTCACTGGTAAACTGGTAAAAAAATTCAAAGCTTCAAAGGAATTGTCTCCTGTTTCAAAAGATCTGTACACAAAGCATTTAAAACCAGTTAAAAAGAGCTTGTGTACATTGCTAAACAATGTCCCAGCGTGCAAAACATACCTTATGCTGTTGACCAGCAATGCTGGAGTTTTCAGCAGGGGCTAACGATGGTTTTGGGAAGCTGAACAGGTAAATAAGTATGTTTTTTCAACCAGCTCGAAACTCTTTCACACTGACACGGAGCCAGCGGGCCATTCTTATTGTTGAGCCCTGGCATACAAAATCAGCAACAGCAAGCAGCCCTTTATAAATTAGATGAAAAAAGAGCAGCTTAAACATCAAAGAGAACCTGTAGAGGTGCTTTCAATGGCTTAGCCTCTCATGCATCTCTGCAAAACCTGATGCCAGCATTCATCGGTTTACTAAAACAGGATATTTCAACAAAATATCTTTCTTTATCCTGTGTTAAAGGTAATTAAAACGAATGTCCTGATCATTCCATGACTGCAGCACACGTCTTGATCAAGCACCACAAAGCACTCACATAAATATTAATCAGTACATGCTGAGAAGACAACCTACAACAGTTGTAGAAATGATCATTCAGTGTAATGCACAGTCGGTTTGCCTCTTCATAGGGACAGCAATTGGTTCTAACGCCTTCAAAATGCGCCTCTTAAAACCCATCTCTAGTGTGAATATCACAGGGTAATGAGTTAATCGTTAGACTGCAAAAAACTTCTCGACACTGTTGGGTAGACATTAACACTGAAGTGCACCCAACTTCCAGATGGAATTGCAAATGAGCTAAATGTAATTACAGACTTCTTCATAAAAGAAGAGCAGGTCATTGGTCAAATTCCTGCTCGATGGCAACAATTATGAGTGGATGGAAAAAAAAGATCAATTTTTTATGATTATAACAAATGCGTTGGGAGTGCACGCCTCTCAGGGATGGAGCACTTGGCTGGTAACCAAGAAAACAGTTTCGGTATCGATGTACATTCTCATTTCAATCACACACTCACAGTTATTTGCTTCTCCTACTGGGGGGACTGTGGGAGCACATAAACAACTTGACAATATAATTAATGTGCCAATAAACGTGGAAAATTGGCCACCTGGGAGACTTTGTGGCAAAAAATTATGAACGTACAACACACACGCATGGGATACACAAAATTATTAATTCGTTGGTTAATTGCACATGTTATTGGGTGGTGATGGCGCAATGGATAAGACACATGCCTTTGGTATGAGAGACCCGGGTCCGAATGCACTGTGAGTCACCAATGTGTCCCTGAGCAAGACACTTAACACCAAGTTGCTCCAGAGGTGTGCGACCTCACATGTAGCAATTGTAAGTCGCTTTGGATAAAAGCGTCAGCTAAATGAATACATGTAAATGTGGCAATGTGGACATGTGTCGTTTCTGATTTCTGTACAGTCTAATATAGCAGAGCAAATGTACCAGAGACAATTCATCTGTATAGTTGGCTGCTTTTGTATATCTAGGTCTTGTGAAAAATAAACAACATGACCAAAGTTATCATTACCAGGACTTCACTATTATTTATAGTTTTGTTTTTAAAAACAAGTGTGCTGTTAGCATTTGAAATGAAATGTTGATTTAAAAAAAAAGAAAAGAAACTAGTTTTAAACGAATAAGAAGTTTTGTAAATCTGTTCTGAAAAGTTGCTTTCCAGATAAATGTTTCAGAGTTAGTGATGTCAGATTGTGTGTATGTATTTTTATTGCAAGAAGCCTGTAACTACATGGAACAAGATGATAACAATCACCACTTACCCTGTATGGAACAAGAGTATTTAAAAAAAAAATTGCAATAGTTTTATTTGCCTTGAAACATGACAGACCAAACTTAAAAAAAAAAGCCTAGGCTTAGTAGGCTATATGTATTATTATTACAAAAAGGTACAGTGTATGTTTTTGCTAAATTGCTCCCAAAAGTAAGATTGTTACCTATCAATAGTAGAATAAATACCTCTTAGTTCTATAATACTTAAAGTATAAATAATTTGTTAATTTTCCTGGTTGTTACCCCTTTATTCCCCAAACTTCACATTTTGGTCCCTTATACCTACATGTATGTACTTTACAGGGTACACTATAATTACCGTTAAGTTATGTTGTAAATTTGTTTTACTCACGCAGAACTTTGCGGGCTGTAATCTAAAGTGTTACCCAATAAGGATATTAAGTTCATAGGTCACTTGGACCCTCATCAGACCAGAAACACAGAGACGTATTAGCCTCTCAACAGTTAGCCTCTTTTTTGCCGCAAATGAAATATTAATGGGTGTGATGCAAGGTTACACAACCATTACACTGTTTACGCTTTGACAGCTTCACCTCACACAAGCCGGAGTGCATTAACAAGAACCAACTGCAATCCCACAAAGGCATCAGAGACTTTGCAGTGATGTAAATAATCCAGTTTACATGCACAAACAAAAAGACATAACTCTACTGCATTCTCCTCAGTAATACTAATGGCAATTTGAACAAGCAAACCATATGCATTGATAAAAATAATTCTGTGGTGAAGTAAATACTACAGAAAAAACAAAACAAATGTAATTTCTACATTGAATAAGATAGTTCAGGCAAGAATTTAGAGTAAAGAGTAAATTCTATATCGACTCAAGCTTGTAGAAATTAAGCTTGAACTTATTTGACTTGGAATGGTTTGTTATATTTACAAATTATTCTTTGTGTTAGCAACAAAGTTTTCAAATGACGTAAAACCTACTCAAATTTCTGATACTGTTCTCATCATGCACTGGGTCATGAATAATTAATAATGTTGCATTTTTCACTGTTTTCTGTAGTTGTATTTACACTGTTTTATCGTTGCTTTTGTTGTTAAGTTTATTAACCTGCTATTTTGTGACATGGAGTTCATTTTCTACTCAAAATAACCCATTCATAAAAACTATTCACTGATTGTAACCATTATTGAGTACCTGAGGCCTCTATGTCCAGTGGGGTTATGGTACCTCATTATATTGTGTAGATAAGTCTATTGTCTTAAAAAGTGCAACAATAAATCTACTGTGTTGTTTACCATACATGATAAAAACATGGCTTAATTCAGTGCTATTTGAGTAAAATTTACAAAAAGTGAGTAAATTGAGTCTTCCAAAATAAACTTCAATAAGTACAAAGTATGGGTATAGTATAAATTACTCAACAAACTCTAACTGGCCAAGTTAAATGTACTTATTCTCTTTGTTAATTTCCATAACTTCATTACTCCATTAATGTGAACTTTAGGGCAAAAACATTTTTTTCCAGTGTGTATTCAGACTGTAAACTTTGGTTTCTATTTTTGAGTGGACACTGTTTTACTTCATATCAATTACAAGTTCACTAATTATGAATTATGTACATTGATTCCACATTAATAAAGTTACACTAACATAACTTCACCAAATTCAATGGACTGAAGTTATTTTTAAGTGACCAAATTAAACATTGTATATGGTTCCCTGACAGGATCAATTTATTCAGTTTCATATGTTTTGTTCACTGAATTATAAGATTACACGACATCTCCCCATTCCCATTCTCATCTTGCTTAAAGACACATAAAATTATTTTTCATTTCAACAGTTTACTCTATTCGTTAAGTCCCATACAAAGCATGCAGGTTCAGAAAAGTCTATAACAAAAAATATGTTGATCATACTGGATTGGATCATATTTGCCCTAGATAATTTAATCTAGTAGATTGAACATTTTAGAGAAATATAGTAATTCATATAGTAATTGAAAGCAAAGAAATTAAGTTTAATAGAGAAACACAATTTTGTTGTGTAGATCACAATTAATAAATCAGAAAATTTTTGTTTTCCTGGTTTTTTTTTTGTTCACTGTATAATGAAGTCTACATTGACCAAGTAGTAGTATTATTTAACATGGCTGAGTAATATTAAAGAGTTTTTTTTTTCATGAATGAGATTTAGATGTGTTTTTGCTTTCCAATATGAAGCTGAAACAAATCCAGTGGAACATTTCCTGTGACCAATACATCTAATTAAGGCTTGATTGGTACCAGTGACAGACAGCATCCAAAGCCCCAGGGTTTTTCCTTTTAACTTCTCTTCAAGTGTCTTCAAATCTAACCTGGTATCCATAGAAACCTGCCCGTTAGACATTTCCCACCCTCTATTTTAACTCTGCTACTTGAGAAGTAAGGGTTTAGCGCCATTGTTGGTAGTGTTGCTGTCACTGCTGCAAAATTGCAAACCAAGGCTATATTCTGCTTTCATCTGTCACAGTTTGTTAGAAATACCTTATTCAGTTATCCCTCAAACCTTCATGCAATCATAAAAATAGTGCTGAACACATTTGTCCAATTAGTTTCAGTTACAGTATTTATGATATAATAGTGGTGGTGTTGCCATCAAACACTGTTCTGTTCAGCCATGAGATTAAATAGAAAAATGTATGATGTAAAAGTGATTGATATATTACAGCAATGCTAAATGTTTTCTTTAAAAAAAGTGCTTTAAATAGATTTTAAATATTATTGACTGTATTCGAGAATCTATTAAAATACTTTATCCAGAACAATAAACCCATTCAATTATTTAACTTATTGATTTGCCATATAAAGTAAATCCAATGCAATGAGAAAAGAGATTTATATAGACCTAACACTTCCTCTCAACCTCTAAGACTCTATGTAAGCTCTATCAAATACTACTGAGCCCTATCAAAGCTCTGGAGGGAAGAGGGTGAAATCCGGTTAAATGTGCTCCTACTATTAGCTTGCAGCCATTCACAAGTCCCTGTGGTATACGGTTGTGACAGCTGTGGTGAGGGCCGGCAAAGGGAACATAAGGCTATTGCCCACTTTAATGAATAGAGAACAGCGTGCTTGTCATCAACACTTGAAACACAGGCCTAAAGCAGATACAAAGCACTTTAATAAGCATCTCAAAAGTGCTTCATTAAAATTGCACTATTTATAGTGCTGGTATGTTGCGATGATTTGCTCTTTTTTATCATTTATTTCATTCACTGCAGGACCAAGTGAAGTATTCCCTGCATGAACAAACTGCAGGGTGAATTGATTCCAGTAATAAGATCTTACATCCTGCAGATAAGCTGGTAGTATTTATTTGGCATGAATGCTTGCATCAATCGCAGAGTAGGCCTTAAAAAGTGAAAACCCCTAAAGCAGGAGTGGATCAAATAAAAATCACTGCCGTGATTATTTCACTGCCATATTTCCCTCTGCTCCTGCCCTGGTGGCCATGTTGACAACATGGGAAAGTCCTCTTCTTTCACTAGCAGCAATTTGCAGACAAGCAATTACGCTGATTGCCGAGAAGTAATGGCCATATATAGACTAACCTACGATTACCTCTCTCGATTGTAATTTCAGTGCTCCTAATGCATAAAACCCCTTTCAACAGTACAGCTATTCATATTATGTTATGTCTCTCTGTTGAGTCTTCGGAATACAGCCACCTACATTGATCAAACCATTCCACATCAGTGCTATTCATGCAATCAATGATTGTTATAGTGACAAAACAGCTATGGATACTTTTCCATTAACTGAAATTTTTCTATGATAACTGTTAGGTAGAATAAGAATAAAAAAGTATGATCACAACTACATATTTTGGAGGTGAGATTGTTAAATCTACTGGCTTTATTTGTCAAAAAAAATTTATTTGAAAATGTGATATACAGTTTCTTCCAGCTTTAATTTTTTTGACATTTTTTGACAGCTTGACTGTGATCTGTATTCCAAACCAGACTATGTGAGTGGATAATGAAGAGTTGTGTGATTTTGCCTGAGGCGAAGAGCTTTTTTTTAAGTCAAGTGAATGTGACCGCGCGGAGCAGGGTTTCTCTTGCTCCAAGATTGCTCGGAGCTGGGTTTCTCTTATAGCGTTTGGCCACTCTATACGTTACTTAGCGACATGCAAAACTTGATAAACTTCAAAACATGCATGTTTTGGCTTTTTTTGTTGGTAGAAAAAAATACTTTTTTATTATGGATAATGACAAAATACTGTTTAGAATACTGCAGCATATTGGGTAAAAATGTAGCTTTTATAGAGGGTCCCAGGTCATGACCTTTGGTGAAATACAATGCTAAAGTGTTAAAAATAGCAGTTATATAATTTAAAGCCATTTATGTTGGTTCTGTTCTGTTTACCCTAAGGGGGTTATTGCTGTTCCCTTTCAAGGGAACTTGCGCTGCGTTAATTGACGCTAAGGGAACGCTTTGCGTGATGATGTATTGAAGCACATGTAAAATCAGTCCAGTCATGTGATGGAACATCAGAGGCGAAGTGACGTCATGAACCAGGAAACTATAAAGCCTGCCCAAAACAAAGCCGCATCAGCTTTTGTGTCTTCACAAGCGCTATATGTGAAACTGTCTCTGTATATTTGGTGTTGTCTGTGATATATATATATATTAGGGCTGAAACAACTAATCGATTTAATCGATTAAAATCGATTATTAAAATAGTTGTCAACTAATTTAGTCATCGATTAGTTGCTAAATAACTTTTATTTGCCGTAAGCGGCTCATTTCGTAAATATTTTAAATCTGCGGTGACCAAAGTGTGGCAGTAATGAGCCACCGGAGGTTTTACTCAGCAGGAGAAGTAGCGAATAGCCAATAGCTGGCCTCGTTTTATGTCACGTGCTTCCCGCACAGCGGCTCTGCCTGCGTCTCTCTCTGGCTCTGCAGCATTCAGTGAGATGGCGGAGGCAGGCAGCAGTGGAGTAAGCTCGAGAAAGAGAAAGAAAAAAGCGGAAGATAAAACTAATCGAACGAAGTCATCCAAAGTGTGGGAGCACTTTACTTTGAGCCTTCAAAAAAGAAGAGTAACATGTAAACTAGGGGTGGAACGGTACAATATTCGTATTGAACCGAAACGGTACGGGCGTCACGGTTCGGTGCACGAATTTGCACAGAGAATACACGGTATAAAAATAAATAAAACTTTAAAACTCTATTCGCGTTTGGTGTGAACGCAGCATAATGAACAGGCTGCGATGTCAAGATTGCAATGCTGGAGTGTGTGTGCGCGCGCGCGAGAGAGAGAGGCGTGGGCGCGATCGAACTGTGTGTGTGTGAGAGAGGGGGGCGCGGGCGCGATCGAACTGTGTGTGTGAGAGAGAGAGGGAGAGAGGCGGACGCGATCGAACTGTGTGTGTGTGTGTGTGTGAGAGAGAGGCGCGGGCGCGATCGAACTGTGTGTGTGTGTGAGAGGGAGAGAGGGGGGCGTGGGCGCGATCGAACTGTGTGTGTGAGCGAGAGAGGCGGGCGCGATCGAACTGTGTGTGTGTGTGTGTGTGTGAGAGAGAGAGATGCGCGGGCGCGATCGAACAGTGGAAACATAAAAACATACTCCGTCATTTTGTTCATACAGGATAAAGTATGAACAAAACAAGAAATAATAAAATGCAATTTACTGCAATTTTATTCTGTTTTATTCTTATTCTTCGTGAAAATATGTTCTGAACGATTCCTTAAGCTTTGTTCGGGATGTTAAACTACTTTAGGAGCCCTAAGGACTGCCATGGTGAAAACATTATTTGAAATCTTGTGAAATTTGCTAGAGTACAGTGTTTTGATTGCAGAAGAGCTTGACAAAGGATTACTAACACATAATAAAACACAACTCCAGGTATGTTTTTGATGAGGATGATATGACAATGCAAAATGGTTAAAATCTCTAAAAAGTCTATGCTGAATGATAAAGACCCTTTGTTAATAATTTACTTTGGAAAAAATGGGAAAAACTCAAATATAAGTACATAAACCGATTAATCGATTAATCGCAAAAATAATCGATCGATTAATCGATTATCAAAATAATCGTTAGTTGCAGCCCTAATATATATATATATATATATTTAGACTATGGCGAGCAAACAGCAGTTTAGAGTGTGTGTGCACCGCCCGGGTTATTTAACGGTTGGGGACACACACACTTTATGTGTTCTTTGTTTGGGAGAGGAGCATGCACGTTCAGCGCTCAAGGGGCCTGCGGCACGCACTAGGGTTTTGACTTGGGACCTGGCGATTGTCCTTCAAGGCCTTTCCCAGGCTCCCTTTGAGCCTCTGGAGGAGGTTCCAGCCAGATTTCTGACTCTGAAAACTCTGTTCCTCCTCGCTATTTTGTTTCTTAAAAGAATAGGAGATCTTCAGGCTTTGTCGGTTGCATCCTCGTGCTTGGAATTTGCACCTGGCATGATTAAAGTGTTCCTTCATCCTAGACCAGGTTATGTTCCCAAGGTCCCCACTAATGTTGCCCAATCTATAGTTATAATGCAGGACTTCTGTTCTCCCCCTTTTCAGGATTCGGACCAGGAAAAAAATAACTTGCTATGCCCAATCAGGGCACTGGATGCTCATGTCCACAGAGCTGCCCTGTGGCGTAAAGCACAACAGTTGTTTGTCTGTTTTGGACCCCTAACAAAGTGTCCCCAGCGTCTAAGCAAAGAATGAGCAAGTGGGTGGTCGAGGCTATCTCACTTGCTTATGAATCGACCGGACAACCTTCACCTATGGCTGTTCGGTCTTATTCAACTAGGAGTATGGAGGCCTCTAAGGCCTTATTGTCAGGAGTGCTCCTTCAGGACGTTTGTGATGCGGCAGGGTGGGCCTCACCGCACACATTCGTCAGATTCTACTCTCTGGACTTGGACTCTATACCAGGGTCCCGGGTGCTCTTGTCTTAGTGTTGCTTGCTTGATTTCACACTGTACAGATACTTCTCGCTATGGTGGCGTTGGTATAGACGTTCCCTTAGTGTCAAATACGCAGCGCGAGTTACCTTGAAAGGGAACGCCTCGGTTATGACTATAACCTCGGTTCCCTGAAGAGGGAACGAGATGCTGCGTTACCTGCCATATCTCCTTTGTGTCTGTAAGCGTCTTGTTCAGACCTTACGAAGCTGACGCAGCTTTGTTTTGGGCAGGCTTTTTAGTTTCCTGGTTCATGACGTCACTCGCCTCTGACGTTCCGTCACACCATTGGACTGATTTTACATGTGCTTCAATATATCATCACGCAAAGCATTCCCTTAGCATCAATCGACGCAGCGTCTCATTCCCTCTTCAGGGAACCGAGGTTACAGTCATAACCGAGGCGTTCTCCTTGCTCTTATCCATGCTAGGCTGCATGAACGGGCAAGGAGTTCTTGCCCATAACAGAACCATACCAACAATCCAAAATCAGTGTTTCCCCTACCATTGTTTTGGAGGTCGGTCCGAAAAATAATAATTTTTCTTCCATGTTTTAATTTTAACAGTAATTACAATTGAGCTTTAAAGCTCATTGTGCAGCACGTTGTTTGACAAAAAAAGTTTGTTCAATTTCATATGATTAAAATAAATGTAATTAATGTTTTATATAAGTTTAATAATGGTTTATAATAAAAGTTTCATGATTTCAATTAATTAGACATGATTTTTGATTACAAAAATTTTTACACCACGTATCCGTAACACGCCCGCTCCGCGACACTAGTTTCGGTAGCATCACTAGCACCCCCCCCCCCCCTCCCTCCTGAGATAAGTCTGTTTTTGGACGATTAAGTTTTTTGTCAAGAAATGTAAAAAATAAATAAATAATTAAACACGTGTGGATGATTTTATTCACAATAAAATCTGTAACATGCAATTTAGAAAACATAGTTTTTTGAAAAATGTGTGGAAAAAAATATGAATCAGAATGCAACTAAGAGGAACAATTTGCAGAAAAATAAAATAAAAGGGAGCAACTGAATATCAGCTCAGTTAAACTTGGAATATACCTGTTTAACAAAGTCATAAGCAGTGTTGGATAACAAAAAAATAGCTACTCCTAGTAATTAGGTGAAGCAGCAAAATCGCACTGCAGCTTTAACAAGTTATTAGCATGTTCCTCGCCTTCATTGCACCTCACAGGCTGATGTGTGTTCGGCACAGAACAGAGAAGAAGGAACCGAGAAATGAGCTTTATAAAAACAGCTCATTACATGCAAAACTCAAAAGCATTGTTTTCACCCCAAAGGCCACATACATTGGATACAATTCAGGACTTCAATGTCTTTTCAAGATAAGCAAAAGAAATCACATCATCTGCCACATTAGAAGTGCCATTCCCTTCCTTTAGGATGAAACTGGGCTAGATTAGCATTTGTTGTGCAGGCGAAAGGCGAGTGTGAGCCAGAGATAAGGCGAGAGAAGAGCTAGCTTACTGGTCTTGATGGACACGGCCAGTCATTCACAGAATAGGCTGAAGTGAGTGGCCAATGCCTGTATTTGGCTACACAAATACCCATAAATCTTTATGTCTGCCATTTCTTAAAGGCAACAACCAGGGTGCCATGAAAGGTGAAATTGAGGCATTTAAGATGACAATATAGTGTGACACGGTAGTAGCTGTAGCTACAGTTGGTTACAGCTTTAAGCCTAAAGGTAAAAACTGTCCCTATGTGTTTCCATCAAAACCAGTGTACTTTGTGCAAGAGAAAGATAAATAAACAGAGGATGCTAGCAGCTTTCAACAAAGCCTCAAACAAGTTTTAACAAAACGTATTGAGGTTGGCCATATAGTTCGACCCAGTCAATAGTGCTGTACTGATGACACAGCGCCATTGGTACTATAAAAATACAACCCTGTCAGCAAAAAGTCGACCAATATTATGCCTCCATTTTCGGTAAAGCTCAAAATAAAACCCTGCTACATAGTTTGGAGACAGAAAAAATATTTGAAAGACAGTTGCCATATAATGCAAATGGTTCACATACTTTCCACCAAGTTTACTAGCGCCAACATCAAAAGATGTCTCATGAAATCTTAAGTAAATCTCATTTAGGTCACTGGGAAACAAATGAAATATTAATATCATTACAACATCATCAAACAATGATTGTAGCCCCTGTGTCTCTCACTACAACACATTGAAGGCAACTGCTGTCGAGTTGCATTTTGAGAGGTTCTGCCCTAAACATATTTTGGATATTTTTCCCATTCCCGCTTATATGCCACAACAAGCCATTCTATCTTGGGCAGCAAATGCACTGGCAGCACTGTCATTATCACCTAAAGGTTGGGACACTAAGTCAGTGTAATACTAAGTGATGATAAGCAATGTACCGCAGCCTGTTGTAGCAGATCTTTCAATTGCCTATTGCAACTTTAGGAGATGCAGCTGACAACAATGCTTTAACACTATCACCTCCAGTGTGATCAACTGCCAATGCAGGAGAAGGCTCCAGACAACCTGCTGAGAGGAACCGTCATGGACCAGACTGCCACTGCACCAGAGAAGCAAGTCACTGCACTTGCTGTACCCTTATTTACTCTCACACACATACACATAAACACACAGAACAAAAGCATGTCATATGGATACACACATTCTGACTGCAGTTTGAATGAAGGATAATGTATGTGCTGCGTGTACACACTATATCTATCCTTTCTTCTTTCAGCACCCTATTCACAAGAGGATCTGGATCTGCACACACTGTGCTCAATGAACGTTCAACTAGAAATGTAAGCTGCTGTCCTAAGCAGCCCCAGGGCACCACCAATACCTTTCTTTCACTGCCATATGTTTAATATGCTCAAAACTAAAGCACAGAGACACTATTGTGTGATCAATACAACACTGTATAATAGATATCAACCTTTGTACTTAGGTCATAAACACTGTCCCTGGGACGAAGCAGCCACAGATGGTGCCAATTAAGAGGTACTAAAAACTAGATTAGAAGAAAACGACATAAAAGTCTTCCATCCCTTCACAAAGTTATGTTTTGTGGATATTTTTTTTCTAATTAGACTATTATGAAACAGGACAGCCTATAATCTCCTCTGTAGTCGAGGGAGCTCCAAGAGGTGTTGACGCAAATTAGCTGAACACCTGCATGAAAATCCTATCAATGCAGCAGGAACTTTGAACTCTTGAATTAAACAACAAATTGAACGAACAAAATAATATAATATACAGTATTATAGATTAAAACAAGGCGTATAAGTACACAAATATTCATCAAGTAAAAAATATAATGCGTAATGCAGTTCTGTCAAAGCACATGTAAAGCACTGATAGGCAGGATAAAAATACACTCCCAACTTTATTGAAACACAAATATATAAATATATATAATTTCTTACCACAACGCGTTTTTTCCTTATCTCTCACTTTTCGTATTCCCACTTAAACTCGCTTTCTTGCAGTTTTTGAGACCCCCTCCCTCAAAACAGCTCTTGTCTTTCCGCAAGCTCGTCTCAGAATGAGCTCTACACAGCAGCGCGCACGGGACCGCGTTTCTATGGCACCGCGAGGAAGCCAGCCATTGCTCAGCTCGAGAGATGCTGTATTGTAATTGTCTAGGGGCACACACACACACACACACACACACACACACACACACACACACACACACACACACACACACACACACACATTCATTTTGAGAGCGGTCACAACTGCTTCAAACAAATAATCCCGCGGCTTATCAATAATAGCCATAGCTGTATGCTACAAATACCGTAGAAAAAGTAGCCTAAAAACTTTACAGTAAAAACCTGTTACCTAAATATAAATATTGCATTAGATTTTAGGGCTTTAATGTATACATATATAAAATTTACTTTAAATAAAGGTAGGCTAATGCAAGTTAAAAGTAAAATTCGAAAATCTATATTATTAATATAGCCTATATATTTACTAGATATCTACCTTTACAAAAAATATGCTTGTGATGATTGTTTTTTATTCGTGCATTTTAGATGCTACTTGTGCTTTTTCTGGTTTCAATTATGAGTTATGTATTTCAGAACATTGTATGCTACATAGCCTATATATATTTATTTTTTTGTTAATGTTTAGGCCTATAGCATTATTTATTATTACTATTATTATTAAAGCTGATTTATTTATAAAGATAGCCTATTTGTTCAAGATGGTACATAACCATCAATTAATGATAGGTTATATGGTTATGATTTGTACACAGACACCAAAATGCAGTCCAGTAGCTACTACATATGTCACTGATTTTTTTTTTAATAGTTCCTTATGTAGGCCTATTTTTTTTATTTTTTTTAAGAAAGTTAAACTCATGGGAAATTGCATTACTATAATTGTAATTTATAATAGAGAATGGATGACATTAAAAGCATGCATATTAATTAAAAAGCCTCATGAATTTCAAAAAACTGACAAGAAAGGCAGTTGTTATTTTCAGAATTATTAAAAGGCAGGAAGTGTAATTAAGAAAGACTTAAAAGGTTCGACTTTGAAATGCAATGAATCATGCAGTAGACCCTTAAAAGGACTAGATTATATATAAGCATCTATCTGTCTGCACTAAAGTAAGAGTGTATGAAGCATGTGTTCTGAGAGTCCTGTGGCTCTGAATGCTGTCTACAGTCATCAAGAGAGCCGGCAAGTGCTTCCATGCCTCAGCTTTATAATCGGTAAGACCTGGGAGGATAAAACGTTGAATGAAGATCTATTCAAAGTGACCAAAAGTGAACCACTTTCCTCTTGCCTAAAATTAATTCGGCTCAAATGTGCTGGACATGTCACCAGAATTACCCCCTCCCGCATACCCCACGCAATTCTGTTTGCCCCACGCAATTCACAGTTTGCTCAACGAGGGTGCCGGCACTGCCGGTAGACCCAAACTGAGATATAAAGACGTCCTGAAAAGAGATCTGATAGATTTCAGCGCACCAACTAACTCCTGGACCCAGACAGTGCAAAACAAAGCAAAATGGCCATTTTTCCTGTGGCGCCCAGGGAGCGATTGGGGGTTGCTCAAGGGCACCTCAGTTGTGGGTAATGACAGTAGAAAAAAGCGCTGTTCATTGGTTAATTCACTCCCCCCACCTTCATTTCCTGCCGGTACTGAGACTCAAACCCATGTCCTTCAGGTTACAAGACAAACACATTAGGCCACAACTGCCTGGCCTCGCAACAGAAGCAGTGATTTAAAAAAAAAAACAGTGATTTACACAACTCGTGCACTGTATTATAAATAATATGAAATAAGTTTTGCGTGAAGGATTACATTTATGATACTTTTATATTGCTTTTTTTTTTGTCATTTAGGAGCTTGACAACTCCATTCCTAATTCATTTTTATTATATAGGCTATAAAAATAGCTGCCAATATTCTTTAAAAATTACTGTATGTTTTGGGTTCCACAGAAGAAAGTCATACTACTGGTTTGGAACAGCATGCGAGTTGAGTAAATGATGACAGAATGTTCATTTTGGGTGAAATGTTCATTTAATGGATCCATGCAGCATCCAGCTCTGACTGCAAGATCGCAGATGTATGCACAGTGATGCATGCATGGCTGCATTAGGCTCCTCCGTCTTACAAACCCTATGTGCCTTGTTCTTACATTCATGTGGTTTGCTGCTACTTCTCCAGCTGCGATGTCACGGTTCCCCCTAGCCAACTTCTAGACAGATTAACATCAGTGATCTTGTAGCTGCATTGGGAGGGGGATGTGCTCTTGGTGAGCAGAGCCCTGGACTTTCATCTCTGCTTTTCTCAAAGGCAGTTAAGCAACACAGAATACTTGATGCACACACTTTACTTAAACATACTGAAACTGCTCATAAGAACTTCAAGAGATAATCTTACACTATTGAATGCAAATATATTTGCAATATCATAAATATTCTCTAAATATTTCCACCCTGACCATCTTCCAATGGTACAGTGTTTTCCATTTCTATAACATATATCATATTTCATTCAGTATATTTAAAACATGATACAGCACATCTTTTACTAAACACACAATTTGATTAGTGGTAGTTGTGGCTTTGTTATCTTTTGTATCAAAACACGAATCAAGATCTTGGAATTCAGCATGGGCTTATAGAAAGGGATGCTAATGACGGCAGAGAGAAGGCTGCGGTTTGAATACGGAGCCTCTGGAGGGTTTGGTCAAAAGCCCAGCTCTGTTTTAATTTCCATCTCCTGCCTACAATGAGATACTGTACAACAAGGCTTATTCTAATGTAAATCATGTGGTAATTATGTGTGCTCTCAATCCCATTGGCTAGGCTTTTCACCATGCAGACTGATTTTACAAACTAACAGAACGAAGCATATGGGTTTAATTGGTCATTTATTCTCGGGACATGAGGACATATTAGGTATTAGGTACATATTGGTCAGCTAGAATAGTAATGCGCAAACCAACAGTTAAAAAAAAGATAATTAACTCAAAAAATAATGTAATCAATTACTTTTACCCTCGTTCGAAAAACAATTTTTTTTTTTTGGTCTGTGTTGTTTTGAATGCCATTAAAGGGATGGTTCACCCAAAAATACAAAATATTGTCATAATTTACTCACTTTCATGTTCCAAACCTGAAATCATTTCTTTCTTTGGTTGACAAAAGATAATATTTTAAAGAATATTTTTTTTCCCCCATATATGGAAGTCAATGGCTACCAGCAACTGTTTGATTAACAACATTCTTTGAAATATCTTCTTCGTGCTCAACAGAAAAAAAGAAACTCATGTTTAGAACATTCATTTTTGGGTGAACTATCCATTTAACTTTTGGTGTATAAACAAAAACAGTTCTTAGCAACAAAGAATGTCATAGGTGAATCAATTATGGCAATTTTCATTTTGGGTTGAATTATTCCTTTAAGTAATAGGGAAAATGCATAGGTTATATAAAATAATTAAATCCATCATGTCACACAACAAAACTACAGTGGCAGAAAATAAATTTGACCCTAAAACAAATCAAATATTTCTGGATGAGTGCACAGTGTTTCATTATTGTATCATACCATATTCTGCATCAACATGTAACTAAATCAAATTGAATTACTACATGTAATGTCAATTATTCAAAGTGTGTTGAGGGGTAGGCAAATCTGGAAATCACTTAAACCTTAAAAAGGTGGAGAGGAGGAAACATTCTTGATCATTCTTGTCTATGGGTCATTATACTAACGGTGTATAAAGATGTATTGTTGTGTGTTATTGAGGATCTCTGTGCCTTTGTTCAGTCCTGATAACTCAACCATGTTTGAAATCAATATTCACAAGCTTTGGATAATTATTCTGCAAGGCATGATGAATTTGCATTTTGTCCTGTATTGCAATACTGGGTCAATGTGTGTGAATCTACATGTGCTAGCAATGTTGACACATGAAAAGAAAAGAAATGCTTACGATTAAAAATTTCCATCTTTAAACAACAAAAATCTCTCCCTCAACATGCACAAAAGTGTGACCTCTATGAAAAGTAGTTCATGTGGAACTGCTGCTGAATATAAACG
The DNA here is from genome assembly GCA_031834385.1 of Semotilus atromaculatus. Taxonomy (NCBI): domain Eukaryota; kingdom Metazoa; phylum Chordata; class Actinopteri; order Cypriniformes; family Leuciscidae; genus Semotilus; species Semotilus atromaculatus. The sequence continues at coordinate 10,156,438 of JAULUF010000020.1, forward strand.
GAAAAAGTGGTGGATAAGCAGGCGAGTAAGGTCTGGATGAAACGTAATTAAAACAACTTGGCCTTAAAATAAACTCCTGGCCTATGTGTGGATTATAAAGAACAAGTGAGAAAATGGGGTAAAATTTTCATCACTGTAAATATTTTTTCTTATTAACATCTGTAATTCAAATGTGTATTCTTTGCTTATGTTATGCAGCCTATAGTCCACCCAAAAATGAAAATAATGTCAGTTTCTACTCACCCTCATGTCATTCCAGATCCATAAGACTTTCGTTCCCCTTCAAAACACAAATGAAGATATTTTAATGAAATCTGAGAGATTTCTGTCCTTCCATTGAAAGACTATTTACCCAAAACTCAAAAGAGATTGTAAAATAATCGAGCGGTTTAAATCAAGTCTTCCGAAGAGACACGTTCGATTCATACTTTCATTTATGCTTTTATTCACATAAACATTGATCAGCAAACATACCGCATATTAAACCGTTCGATTATATGTGTTTTGGGTAAATATTTTCAATGTAGGGACAGAAATCTCTCATGTGTCATTAAAAAGATCTTCATTTGTTTTCCGAAGATGAATGAAAGTCTTATGGGTTTGGAACGAGATGAGGGTGAGTAAATGATGACAGAATACATTTTTGGGTGAACTAACCCTTTAATAATCTGTGATAAAAAAATAAAAAAATAATAATTATTAAGATAAGCTAAACTCAGGAAAACACATGAGCACACACAAACTCACATTAAGACTCACCATATCGTCAAGTATTATGGTTATAATACTAACAAGTGTAAGAACAAATGATTACAGTACAACCTCATATATTTGCTATATGCACGAACTGTGCCAAACGGTGCAGTTAAAACCAGAGCACACTGCTTGTGTCTCACAATGCAATGCAGCTAACTTTGCTCCATTGCCACAGTGATGAATGAATACCGGTATGTCTAAAATTTGATTAAAAATGCAAAATAAGCATGTATTTCCAAGATGATAACTGGGCTGCACTCGCTGAATTAAATGTCATTGCAACAAAATATTTATCTTTGCATACTTTGCAAAGACAAATGTTTTATCTTTGCCACTTTGCCCTTTAGTAGAAACTATCATTAGGTGTGATGTCAAAGGAAGTAGACAGGAAAAAGTCTATATGGCTGCATCTGAAATCGCATACTCTATACTCATTTTGAATAAATAATTACTTTGCAACCACTAAAAAGGGATGTTCTGTATGAATACCGGTATGTGTAGTATGAATGTAATCCAGATGTATTACATTCACCATGTTGCTCTTAGCTTCACTTCCATTCATAAATCCCCTCCTGTGGCCTCACGGGATAGTAAAGTGCATCATATGCACACTTCAGAATCTCGCCAGAAGTAGTTATTATCAGGATACTTTTTGTCTATTATTTTATGAGTAGCCTACTGTGAATTCAGATGTACTTGTTTTGTCTACTGTTTTTCGCCTACTTTATAGAAAGGAAGTATGTGATTAGACAAAAATTTTAATACACAGATATTCTAATTCGATTTTTGAATGTTTGTCAATGTAGAAAGATGAATAAAGATTGTATTCAAATGGGGCATCGTTTGCATCTGGAAACCAAAATTAGAGCAAGTGGTACAGTAAGGGATGACTCATGTGATACATCATTATTTGGTTACGCTTGGTATAAGCTAGTAAGAGTTACTTTGAAGTCTGTGCATTTGACTAAGATTAAAGTGATGAAATTATATAGAATTATGTGGGAATCAGCTCCTACACTGATCTAATGAATTATCATAAATGTTTGGCAGTAGATTAGAGAGTTTATAATCTCTCAGCATGCCATGGAACCACTGCAAGACTGATTGTACCTCTGACCTCTCATGAATGGCGGTCTCAATGCAGTTTGTATTTGCCGCTGTGTAATAAGCTTTATGAGCTGAAAAATTATATGTTCTATTCCCAGGTGGTGAAAACGGGTTATTGCCAAGAATTGAAAAGCAGTCTAGCTCATGGGTCTTTCTTTGTACATCTAACATGTTTATTTGTTTGTCACCCTATTCTCTGCTAAACTGTAGAGCTTATTGACCAAGCAAAGGCTATACATTTATTAATTTTGAAGAGGCTATCTTGTTGAATCAATTTTGAAAACATGCGCTATAGTGGGAAACACATCTTGCAGAGGAATATTTGTCTATATGAGTGTAGTGTAATTTAAAGACACACTCAGTATTTTTTTTTTATGACAAGAAAGTGACAAGAAATATGACATAAAAATACCAATAAATAGTATAAATACTGGGGATGGGGAGATAAAGTAAGTAGAAATTAGATGAGATTACATGATCTACACACTTCTGTTCATAAGTGTGTGTGTGTGTGTGTGTGTGTGTGTGTGTGTGTGTGTGTGAGAGAGAGAGAGAGAGAGAGAGAGAGAGAGAGAGAGAGAGAGAGAGAGAGAGAGAGAGAGAGAGAGAGAGAGAATGAGAGTGTGTGTGAGAGAGAGTGAGTGTGTGTAAATGTGTAAAACATTTTAATGATGAAAAAAATTAAAGAGTGCACCTTTAGGTTCAAATTATTTTTTAAATAGCACCTATTCACCAGATTCTCCAGACCATGATAAATAACATGAGAATACTTACACATCTACACTTGGATATTTGTGATCTTATTTTCATCATCAAATTTGAGACCTTTCCAAACCATAAATCACTAACTTTCAGTAGAAGCATCTAATATACATCATTACCCAACAGTTGTGCAAGCCCAAGCATTACAATAAATATTGAAAATACGGTTGAATTTCTTTTTGTTGAGAGGTTTGCCACTGAGAGGCAATTTAACTGTCAACAGCCGCATACATGGCTTGTTAACCCGGCCCATGCCACTGAACAGAGAACAAATTTAACACAATCAGGGATGAAATGTCACAGTCACCCCATAACAGGCAGACCCTGGAAATTAGATTTTAGAAATGAGTCCATTTGGATGTTGCTCTCGACCTAAACCCCCTGAATCCTCTCCATGTCCTGCTGCAGGGCAGCCTGTGATTCAATTTACCGTTGTTATAGTCAGGCTCATTTTCAATCGCCTTCTTTTTTGCTCGCTCTCATCTTTTGAGATGGTCACGGCTTAAATGTCTTGGTTCCTAGAAGTGATGCACATGGAGATAGACATCTGAGATCAATGTCCTTTGCGATGCCTAAACACTTTTAGCACAAAGGGCCTCCATTATCTTATTCTCAATGGCCTCAACCTGTTTTTGCAGTGAATGAGAAGAAAGCAGTGGTGGATTTAATGTAGTATTAGCTTACCCCAAAATTTAAATTCTTTCATCATTTACTTACTCTCATGTCATTCCAAATAACATACTTTGAAGTTTTTTAAAATATCCTACATGCTGCTCTTTCAATAAAATGAAAAAAGGCTGTCAACTACGAAATGACAACCACCACACCATAAAAGTATCATAAAAGTGGTCCATATTACTTGTAAACCATATTCCAATTCTTCAGAAGCCATATTGTAGCATGCTGAAATTTAAGTCATGATTCACAGAAAATCAATTGCCTGGTGTGCTTATAAAAGTATGTAAGAAATGTCTGTGGTGAACAAATTATTCTTTTAAGTAAGATCTTTCATGAATCTGTTCCAGATTAACAAATGAAGTTAACAAAACCGATTTATTAGTCGACACCGTGATACCATCGCAGTTAAGCCTGGAGTGAAAGATTATCAGTGAAAAACAACTTAAATCTAATTTCTTTTTACACAAAGCTATTTGGAATATAGCGCTTGTTTCATATAGAAGACTTTGTGATAATTTTATGGTTGTTTTGAATCCTTTTTAAAGCTTAAAATCTATTGAAGGTCAATAAATGTCAGATTATTTTATTTCTGGAAGATCACTGTAATTAAGTTAGCTTTTTTTCTGAGCTCTGACATACGGTCTGATGCCATTGTGATATTGTGAAATTGAGAGACAAGGTTGAACTTCTGTGCTGAATCACATTTACTTTAACATTGGCTGTATGCGTGTATAAATGAACATTATTCATACCTAAGATGATGGCACTGCCAAACTCCCGGCAGATTTTGATATTAAGAATAAGCTTAGTGCAAGTGAGCATGTATAAGTCCTATAAAGAAAAATGACAAAGGAGGTAATTTGGCTGTGCCTACACTGTAAAAAAAACACATGTGAAATCTACAGTAATTTACTGTTTTTTTTTAATAGTGAGTTACTTGTCACTTGCAGCCAGTTAAGTACTGTGAATTTCACAGTCAATTTCTTGTAGTCTCTACCTGTTCAGTAATTAACAATGCATAAATGTATGGTCACAAATTATCTTGGCACACAACACTGGGGTTCGCTAAATTATTTAATCATACCTCACAGGGCTTCACCAGCACACAGGAATTTCCCATTGGGTTACTGAGAATGAACTCCCCCGGTAGTGATTTTACACACAGAGCCACAAAACGCCCTCTCTATCTTGTTCCTTCTTCAGCAGGGAAGAGAACACAGAGTGTGTATGCTATTTTCCCTGCTGGTCTGATGTCTACTCTCTGTTTTATTTATTCATGGCCACATAATGCGGTAGCTGCAGTAGTAAGTCTAGAATGAGCGGCTGGCTCGCTGCAGTGGAGCTTAGTGTGCTAAACTAATCTTTAGTGGTTAATAGTAATGTTCTGCTCAATGTGTTATAGAAACAGATGGAGGAGAGGTGCTACTCTGTAATGCGACTGGCATTCTGCTTGAGTTCTATTCATCTTTTTCAACTATAGAGGAAAGAAATGAGGTCCCCCCTCCACATGCCCTCTATTGCTCAACCATTATACTCAGTCATATCCCTCTCGTCATGTTTGAAAGGAAATGTAATTGATTTAACCTTGAGGGCTACTAGAAATGGGGTGAGAAAGATCGTCATCCCTAACATACGCCATCATCATGTGCTTGAGTGGCGTTATATTGACTTTGACCATCTTAAATTCTCTTTCCTCTGCACTCTTTTTATACAAGCCAGTCAATAAACTTGTAATGCTTGTTTACAATGAGTAAAAATGATGGCTTCAGTGTTTACACGTATAGCTTCGATTCTGACCAAGTATAGGCATGGGAATAACATGATTAAGATCTTTTTAACATGTTTTTAATTTTTATAAATGGAGTATTTGTTTATTTAAGTCATAACTGACATGTCAGCAATATAGATCAATGCATGGAACATCAGGAAAATATCAAACATGAGCTGTTAGTCTACAGCATTAGAATATTTTGTTTAAATAAGATAAGTTTAATAATAAATAAAGCTGGCAAATGCAATCCAATAATAGACATTTCAAATTTTAATTCTGGTCCCAAAAATGCTTAATTGCTCAGACGACATTTTTCGGATAGTCTTGTGGAGTTTGATTCAATAAAAAAGAACCAATGCGTCTTTCATTCGCGAATCAGATAATTTTTTTCTGGAATTTGAACTGGCCTGTTGGCTTGTATGCTTTTGATTCACTCTGAAATATGCTGCGTCACGCATGGTCTCCTTGTAGATTCACTCACTTTATAGCTGAATCGACTTTGTTTAATAATTGATGGATTTTGCAACATTGACACTGCTATTGAATGGAATTGAATCAACATGACCCAAGCTGAATAACAACCCCATTGTCTTCTGAACTGAACTGAATCAACACTGAATTGACTTGAGCTGAATAATGACATTATATAGTCATTAAGTTGGCAAAACAAAACAAAAAAATTGGTAATTAGTTACATCAAAGGTTTTAAGTTAAGGAATTGAAAGTAGAACTTTTAAATACAATTAGATTTAAAATAATGATAGAATAAAACAGTTTTTTTTATTTTGTACTCATACTGTACATTTTAATTGCTCTTGACTTAAAATATTTAGGTAAGCTAACTCGTCCATTTAACTTAAAATTATCATGTAATCTCAAGTTAAATATTTCTAGTTGTGGAAATTAGCTTTAATTAGATGTGCAGGTAAGTAAATTAGTAAATGCTAACTGGTAACAATGCTTTTGACAGCATTAGCATAGCAATTGCTGAATAAGTATGGCAATATAGAACATTCAACAAACCTGTTCTCAAACTAAGCTCATCTCATCACCATGATGGTAACCCCCAAAAACATTTGATCATTTACTCTTCCTTTCGAGTGCCCAGTTTCAGTAAAAATGTAAATTTAAGTTTATAAAACTCAAAACAATTAAACAACTCAGATTACTTAAAATGTGTCAGTTTTGCGAACTCAAAAGAAAAAGAAAGTTTTAAATACGCATAAAAGTTAATTTGATTGAACTAATTTGTTTAATTTAAGTTTACCCTACTCAAAACAATTATTTATTTTGAGCATTAAGGTTTTGCATGCTGTGAAGCTGCTATGAAACAATCTGTATTGTTTAAAGCGCTGATGTATTTAAATAAATCTGACTTGACTGGCGGTGTTGCATTGATGCTAAACAGTAGTGCAGGATACAGAGTCAGAGTATTTTTCTGCATTGACAAAAGAATATACATTTGCGAGAACCAAATTATGTTTCGGTCTCTAACGACCAGGCAAAACATTAAAATTGTCAAATTTGGACATGGTTACAGGTAAGACATTGCTTTGTAGCTCCATTACATGGATGGCATAAAGTGTTCATGTGAAAGCATAAAGTGTCATGCAGGCTTAAAAGCATCCAGGCCCATGTACACATTCTTCGAGTCAAAGTGAAATATAGAAAGATTCCTGAATTATTAAACAAACAGCTTTTTAGTTACGTTTATCTGACATCTTTGAAATATTCATTCAAAGTGAGCCATGACTTCAACACTATAGCAACCAATGAATTCTAGAAAATGATGCTCTTTACCACAGTGCAGCTGCAGTAACACATGCTCTTCCACATCAAAAGATCTATTCAAAAGGGATGTTGAACAATTGCTTTAGATAATTAGCAGCAAACTGCAGAGCGTTGATCACTGCATCCTCTGTTACGGTCCCAGTCCTGCTCCATCGTGTTGGATTTTGGCATTGCATGAGTGCTGCACCACCTGGCTCTCCTGATGCATGACCTTTGCTTTTTGGCAGGGTGGGTGCAGCTCTCGCCATGGGGTTGCGGAGGCCAGCGGCAGTCCCCCATTCATCTAGTATTACTGCCTGTGGACTGCAGGTTCCAGAGCCTCCCTCCACTCCTAGTCAAGTCAGCAGGCATCTCCCTCCACACACTCAGCGCTTCCTTCCTAATTAGAGCTCAATCATTATGATTTTATGACATTATGAGTTTTTTTTTTTTTTTTTGCTCTAGCATTACTAATGGAAAAAGTAGTACAGAGCATTGGTTTTGCGATTTTACATTGGACATCAAGTGGCAACCCAAAGCAGTACCAAGTCTATGGAGGCTGGGAAATTTCTCAGCCTGTCCATGTTGGAAGCTGATTAATATGTCTAGCTTCTCAGTGTCAAAATGTGATTGGATTGGACGGATGGTTTTCACATCAGCTTATAAATTGTAGTATTTTAATGCTATAAAAAAATATTTTATAATATTATGTATTGTTTAAAAAAATTTATTTGTAGAAATTGTCTTATAAAGTTTACATCTATGACCCATGTGATGAGTATAGGGATATAGTACTGTATATGATTGTGTGTTATTTTCTGCTGTTGTTCTTAAAGGAGCAATATCACATATCACAATATTATTTACATGTAAAATTCACATGACTCCTGCTTCCCCCATATATATATATATTTATTTATATGTGTGTGTGTTTATACTGTATATGCATTTAAATTACTTCAGAAGTAGTTCAGCATTATTAAAGAGCTGGCATAGAGCTTTTCTGTGGCGTCAGTGATTCATGTTTATTTGTGGATAACACACAGTGGCATTCACTATCCTTGCGGTCGGGGACATGATGCAGGTCAGGGCCTGCAGTGGTTTATTTGATTTCTCCTGTGACAGAAACTCAGAGTGACAATTAGATTCTGTGTCTTCCTCCATGGCAGTTTGCCAGATATGAAATTCATTATAATTTGTATTGCTTTAGACATTCCTATCACCTGCCAACTTGGAGATATATCACAGCTCCTTCGATCTTGTGTCCAAAATTCAATTTCATGTCAATTTTACCTTGTGTGGCTGCCGTGAACCTGTAGTCTGGAGCGGTGCGTTGTAAAACACTTGCATCCATCTTTCTATAAAGCACATCAATGAAATTTCTCCAACTTAAGCTTAATTGTGCACTTGTCATTGGACAGGAAAAAAAGGAGGTGCCACGGGTACAAATGATCTAAATCGCCAATGATCAGCATCCTTATTTAGTTGAGAACAACATCAAACACAAGCAGGCTCATTAGGGAAATAAAAAAGTGCCAGGTAACTAATGGCAATTCATTATTTATACAGGAATAAGTCTGTTACCTTGGTATTAATTGCACAGAAAATGGGCATATCATAAAGGTCACGCTCCTTTGAAGTCCTACCTCATTCAGCTCATGCATATACGCAGATAAACATAAGCACGTACCCCTCCCACGTCACCCCCAACAAACATGCTTCCCATCAAACACTGCAGGAAACTTACCTGCACTGGATATGTTGGGGTTTTCACTGGTCAGAAGCACGAGGAAATCCTGACAGGTTTCCGAGTCTAGGAGAGGGCTGTCGTCCAGGCAGAGGTCAATGATAAGGGCCACTGCCTTCTCACAGAACATGTCCTGGTCCTCAGTGGCGATAGCACTCATTCTGTGAGCCCAAATCCCTACTGCTTTTGTCCTTTTAGCATCTAGGATGGAGACAAACGGTGATCATAGCACTCCAAAAACAGATGTAACTACCTCTAGGTCCCTCTCGGCAACTCTTGGATGTTCGCATGTGGACGAATGGTTGTGTGGGAAAGGGGGCTTAATAAAGCAGTAGTAACCCCAGGTGCTCTGGGAGTCAAAGTGTGTCACATTGTGTCAAGATCTTCCTCTCAGCTACTGTTCAAACAGGTTTTGGAGGTTTTTGTCCCTAAGCCAGTTTTTGTCCACTCCCCTCCCCTTGTTTCCTCCCTTCTCCTGTCATTCTTACATCGGATAGGGAAAAGGAGAGCTCCTCCTCCCTTCCACTGCTCCTCTCCCTTTCTTGACCCTGAATTTGCTATAGAGGCTTTTTGATATATATGCCCCAGTGTTCAAAGTTTCTATTATTTAGTTTGATGGAGTATCTGCATTCTCCTCTTATGTTCTTGTGAAGGTTTTTTTCCTTGATGCTACAGCCAGGTTGTGGGATCTGAATGTTTTTCAGAAGCTATTGATCGTTTGATGAAGCAGTTTTTGGTAAGTAATGGTAAGCAAAATCCATGAGGGGATTTCCTTTCTTAGGCCCATGCACTCTAACATCAATATCATAAAACATGGGTAACATACCACCATTCATTCATTACTCTTTTTCTTACTCTATTAATAAAATATTCCATCATGATCAATGCATTTCTGTTTCAGGTATGTATCTGTATATTGGAGCTGACTTGTCAGCTGATAAGCCATAGGACAAAATGAATGTTGACAATTAAGTCACACATCTTTTTACACATTTAATATTTAACTTATATATTCCACATTTAATGAACATTTTATATTTATATTTAAGGTGGAAGTATTGTATCCCAGTGGCTAAATATACTGACATAATCATTATCTGTTAATTTAACTAATAAGAAAAGTTGTAGAATAATTCTCATTTGTATATTTCTATTTTTTCTCTATTATAGTGTGCATGTGTGTATAATATATATACTTATACTACTTGGGGTCTGTCATTTTTCTCATAATGGTCACTAATGCTGCATTTGAAAAAGAATTTGGAAAAATAAAAGTATTAATATATTTCAAATGTTAAAAGAATGAATGGTATGTTGTTGTACTTATATGCTTTTACATGACCTTCACTGGTCATTCAAGAGGATTTGTCAATTCTGAGGATTGGTGCTTTAATTGTTGTGTGAATCATTGTCTCAGTTTGTGGATGTTAGAAGAACATTCAACTGCACTTCAAAACGGTATCTCAGTTCTTAGAGAAGACAAGATGTATAGTAAAAACTTGCCTTTATTAAAAATTTACAGAGAGAGTAGATGGAAGAGAGTAGCAAGGACACGGCCACTGCTGCTCTGCCTAAAACTTTTATGCTTCCATCTACAAAGATTTTCTTTGCGCATAGAGAACCTGAAGCGTTTATGTTACTGAGAGAGTGCTGAATTGAGAATACATTAAAGAGGGTTTTCCTCTATCGTTCAAAGTCAGTGTATTCAATTGAAAATCTCTATAAGTTGTCATCAAGGATTAGTATTGTTCAAGGGACTATAAAGGCTAAACCATATTGGGGTTCCATGGAATATGACCTGATCTCACAGTGTTCATCCAAGCACAAAAACAGAAATTAAATGTTCCCTCATGTCTTTATTGAGAGGTACAAATTCATAATTGATATTTTTGCTGTCTTTACATTTGGCACTATGACTAAGATTGATATAAAAAACGAGAGAGAAAATGAGTGATTGGCTTTTAGAATAAAATCCTTGAAATGGATTGAAAATCCTCCTCATCAAATTATTTTGCTTGATCTATACTTTCAAAATAAAGATTCCATAAAGTAGGGTTTTTCAAACTTTTTTTATGCTATGAACCTCCAAATATAAAGATCTCATAGCAAGGAATCGCCTACAGTTTAAAGACAGCTATATATTTTCATGTATAAATACCCATTTATATTGTGAAAAACAATATCATATACTGTATATAAAATATGATCTAGTAATAAGTTGGCATTTGAACTGTTTTATTATCTACTTTCAGTTCTTGTTAGTCTCCATGCAGTCACAAATATTTTTTTTTGATAGGATGAGTTTTTGTAAAAATAAAATAAAAAAAACCCTATAGAACCTTTATTTTTGAGGATGTGATGGCTCCACAATTTTCTCATTTGCCTTTTTCCTCCTCTATACTTAACTGAATCAAACACATCTATAGAAATGAGGAAAAGCAATAACACAGTCAAACAAACACAGGCAGAGTGTGAAAACTTTAAAGGGGGGAGGAAAACAGAATGCTTGTTCCTTAATAGGGAGCATCTGCTTGGAACAGGCTTGTCAGCTCCTTCCGTGCAGGCCTAAAACACAGATGAATATTTCATATGCAAACAGTGTGGGGCCTCAGCTGCAACTTGTGACTGTCTCTACCAAGAACATCTTGAGACACAGACCAGGGATGGAGAAAAATAGCCGGTCTCTAGAGAACTCATTTCAGCTATTCCATTCTGTATGAGATGCTCTGAAACGTGATTATTTTGAGAGGTGAAAATCATCTCTGAAATGCACAGCTGGAGCTATGACACCTTTTCCAACGAAGAAAATTAAAATATTACATAGAACTCTTATTAAGAAATAGATATGACAATACATGTATACATCTTTATGGGCTGGCAGATGTATAGACATATATGAATTTATGTATTGCTTTAAATACATTCTTTAAATTCTAATAATAATTTCCAAAATGTACATATGTGATCTGATTCTGCACAAAGAAAGTTTAATTTATTCTTGTTAATATTCTTGATAGTAGCCATCCTGTAACATCAAACTGATTGATACCACAGGTTTTACTTTGAAGCATGTTGAAGGTCTCTATATGACCCTGGCTTAGATTTACTGTATTTGCTCCACGCATGCACACCTGGGACAACTCCATTAATGATGCACTGAATCAGTATGCATGGGTTTTCATTCAAACGGGAACTCAACAGGAAGTAATCCGTATTTCCCCATGCACATCCAGATTGTTGAATCACCTGTGGGATTTACAGTAGCCTACATGAACATAGCAGGTTAGGTCAGTAATGTAGTACGTGGGCTGTGTTTTAATTTTTCAGTGGTTTCTGCTGTCCTATCAAAGATAATTTCAGAGCATTTTTAATGGTACTATAACTGTTCTGGCAAAATCTGCTAACTTTGCAATCCTATAATGTACCCATATCTTAACAAAAAAGCTCAAGTGAAAAGAGGTACAGTAGCTGATCAGAAAGGAAAGTAGAATTATGATTCATGTTCCCCAGTATTTCTGCTCTTCGTTTTATTATAATTTGGTTTTTATCAATCTACCCTTCCAAAACTGAATTCATCTCTCTGCTCACGTTAGGGTGGCTGAACAGTTGGGATGCTAATAAGGTGCAAATTCCGAAGGAGGGCAATGCATGTGTCACCTTCTCCAGATTCAAAGATGCTATATTGACGCAGTCCAAGGAAACTGATGCGCCCACTAAGTACCAGTGTTAAAAAGATTTCACCCAAAAAGGAACATTCTCTCATCATTAACTCACACTTGTGTGATTCAAAGGCTGTAGGATGTTTTTCTTCTGTGGAATACCAAAGTAGAAGTTTATCAGAATGTTTTATAAAAACTTTTAGATTTTTTTGTTTGGTTCACACTTCACATACAAAGGCCCATCCATAGATCCATATTTGAAAATGCCCTTCTGTATCAGTTCCACTTACCATAAAGTGTGTCCTATTCCACATTGCATTTCTTCCCATGAATCCTTTTCAGGTTATTCTACTGATATTTTGCCTGTTGAATTGGTTCTTCAAGCATGTTCTTTTCCCTGATAATGTGACATGTGAGATTCAACTGGTGTTCCTTCTAGTAGTTCACAGATTCGCCTCCTTTTTCCTTTTTTTGTGTGGCCTGTTGTTCTCCAATTAGCCAGTGATCCAAATACACTAGCAGAGTCCAGACAATTCTGTGTTTGTGTAGAAATAATGTCCACGGACAGAATGATTAATTACATCTTTGTGGCATAACACATTCTGAAGGACAAGTCTGTAATGGGCAAAGGAAATTAAATACAGTACGGAACCAACATTTACTGTTTCCCTTCTTTTCTACTTCACTGTGTTAGTGTCAAAATGACATTGTCTCTTATTTTGATATTCTTTTGTCTTGTTGTGCCTGTGTTCAGTTCCTGTGTGTTTGGTCCCTGTTTCCAGTGTCTCCATTGTTATTTTAGTTTCCATAGTTACCCTTGTTTGTTACCATGCCACCTAATCACTTGACCCTGTCTATCATTAGTCCCTTGTCATCTAGTGTATTTAAACCCTCAGTCATCCTCTGTTCATTGTCTTGTGGTAACATTTCATGCTAGTGTTTCTTGGTCCTTGGGTTTATTAAATGAAATTTTACCATTCATCTGCGTCAAGCCTCTTGAATCTGGATGATCAAGTCAAGCCATACGTGACAGTTAGAGACTGGATTTGACAGATGGACAAATAGGCTTTCCTGCCTAAAAAAAACCCTGAAAAAAAGTACTGTCCATTTATACTAGTTAAAGCTACAATATGTTTTTTTCCCTTAAATTAATGCTATTACTTCTATTCAGGTTTTGTTTCTTTCTGTATTTAGCCAGGGACAGGCAACTAAAGACAACCCTGAAACTAGGGCCATATGATTTCCGTGATGCGGAAAACGCGGACGGAATCACGGAATTTACACATGAAAACGGAATTATCGTTTGCACGCGGAATTTGCATTTTGTTGACATATTAAATAAAAGATTTGTATTTAAATAAATAAATTAAAAAACTTCCTTCTCATTTTCAGTTTAAAACAACAAACGTAGAAAGGTCTCTACCTAAACCGTGGCCAAAAATGGCATTGTTACATGTTGCCTAGAAACCAAACGTCCTCAAGTTCACGTGTAACAGTTAGGGTAAAAAATGTCGAACCGAGTGGCAAAAACTATGACGAAAATCTATTGACAAAAACGAATACAAACCACTGATCTATATAGAATGACTATATATATTTCAGTGATAAAAACTAGACGAAAATGTAACTAGATAGTGACGATTTAGGAAGCGATCCAGTCAGAACGGATGTCTTGCGTTTGTGGTAGATGCGCACATTTGTATACTAACGCGCTGATCTACCCAGCGGTCTCATAAAACGTAAAAAAAATTTAACGTCTGGGAGAATGAGTAGAGCAGGCGATCTGAAGAATTAGAGTGATGATGCAAAAAAGAGCTCTATTCGGTCCAGTTTTCTGTACGCGCACACCCGACCTGAAGCGTGTCGTGCACAATAGACACCTATTCAGCGCGCGAGTACTGAATTGAGCTCTCTTTCGTGTTTGAATAGACGAATACACACAACATTATGTCTAAATGTGCGCTTTGTTGAGTATTCATGCAAACTATGTCGGTTATGTCTTAAACAGTTGTGAGTGTATCGGATGTGCGCTGCATCAGATCAGGGCAATTGCATCCGCATGTCATTGGACATGATCCGACGTCTTAAAGTGACAGTGGGTAATAATCCTAAAGCGGTCCGTGTCATTAATATTGGTCCAGCAACAAAAGAAAAAGAGAAAAGCATTCACTGTTTGTTAATAGCTTTAAGGATTAATTATATTTAATTCATAAAAATAAATATGTCTGCTTGAAAGAATAAAGTCAGGGGTAAAGATGATAGATGATGAAGATGGTAAAGGCCAGTTGATTCAAATATGATGTTTTTTTTTGTTTTGTTTTTTTGTAGATAGAAAATACACTGTTCTGCATCATCACTTATGATGATGGGTTAACACTGTACTTTATGGCTGTAATATGTCATTGTGTTGGCTTTCTGTCAGGCACATATCGTTGTTTCAATGTTTCTGTCTCCCTGGAGCATGGCTGCATTTAATCTTTAATTTAATATTCATCAATCCTACCATGTAACTGTTACCTTCATGTTACTGTTATTTTTGCCCAGATATTTGTTGAAGATTTGGCTGAATTTTGAATGTGCTTTGCTGAATATATTAAAGGTCCCCTGACATGGGGTTATTTTATTATTTTATAATGTTTCCTGGGTTGCCCTCATAATGGTAGAATGTTTTTTAGATCAAAAATAGTCATAGTTTAGAAATAAAAGGCATTTTTCCTAGCCTGATTTTTGCCCTGAGGCCAAACACTCTGTTTGGAGGGGCGTGTCTGTGTGTGTAACCGGCCTCTGCTGTGATTGGCTGACATGTGTGCATAAGAAATAGCTACGTATTACATGTGAAACTCTCTCGAATACTTTTACTACAGCTATTATACGTTTTTACTAATACAGCTATCGAGATGAACGAATCGTGAGAAATGTTTTAAGTATTTAGATCTATTCTCATCACATAAAATGTTGCTGTGATGAGCATTGAGCAAACAGATGACAGTGTGTTGATTGCGAGACAACGCAGTTTCTGCACTCTCTCTAATGCTTTCACCAATGCAAACACGATGATGTATATACAGTAAGAGCTTCGTTGTGCAGTCGCGTGCATCATTGATTTCATAACGAGAAAGATTACCTGTCTGAACTTGAACTTGAATTGTTGCTTGGTAGCTCGATCGATTTATTTTCAGACGTTCATCGAGGCCAGCTCTGTATTGGCCCAAGTTGAGGAAACAGTCGTCGGTGAAATGTTTGGACCATCCAAAACTTTGGGAAGTTGTGTCGGCGCATTTCCAGAGAAAATAAAATTAACCCATTGTTTCTTCAGAGGCTCGGATGAAGGAACTAAAAAATACTTTTGTGAACACTGAACAACTGCCATGCTTCGCTCGTTTGCAAGCCATTATATCTCTCTATTCAACTTTTGTGCTTCGATCGGTCACACGCCATGATATCTCTCGAGGATAAACTAAAATCGCGCGCGCGCGTTCGTACTTCCTAGCTCGTTTTCTCATGGGCGGGTCAAATTCTCTGGACGGGCAAAGCAGAGAAGAAGGGGGAGGTAACTTTCCCCTATATGACGTCATATAGGGGGAGATTCAAGATCAGCCCGTCTGAGATCTCATTTTCTCACAGGCAGAGAAAGATAGCCAAAACTCGGTTTACACCGACTGAAATTCCTAGACACGAGGGGACCAAATACAGGCTAGGGGAACTAATATTAATGTTAAAAAACCTCAGAAAGTGAAAATTTCATGTCAGGGGACCTTTAACAGTTTAAATAAAAAAAGCTGAATTGTGAGTTTGTGTAACTGAATTTTTAAAGGTCAATACTGCTTAGAAGTGAAAAGAAAACAAGAAAATCCGAAAAATCCGAAAGGGCTAAAAATAAATAAAAAAAAAACGGAATTTGGAAAAAAATTAAACGGAATTTGAGAAAAAATAAAACGGATTTCATAGGGCCCTATGAAACCGGGGATGTCTGGTCACCCTGTGATTTGTGATGTAGGCTATGATAGGTATTTTGCAAATCACACACTATAAATATGATAGAGAATCAGAAACAGAAGTGAGAGTAAAGTCAGATATTTTAATCATTTGAAACAATACAATATGATTAACAAACAAACAATATATGATCAAATTATATTAAGAGTCTACTTGTCTACACACTCTACTGCCACATTCTTCTGCATCCATCTCCTCCCAGCCCTTGACATTTAGCAGCCCAACACACACACACACACACACACACACACACACACACACACACACACACACACACACACACACACACACACACACACATGTTGTGTTTTCATGTTTTATGGGGACTTTCCATAGACATAATGATTTTTATACTGTACAGACTGTATATTCTATCCCCTTACACTGCCCCTGTCCCTAAACCTACCCATCACAGGAGACATGCTGCATTTTTACATTTTCAAACAACATCACTTAGTGTGATTTATACGCTGATTTCCTCATGGGGACCAAAAAATGTCCCCACACGAACAAGGATTTCGGATATTGCCATCCTTGTGGGGACATTTTGTCCCCATAACGTAGGGTTTACCAGGCCACACATACACACACACACACACACACACACATACACACACAATATGACTTATCAAGTCTCAGTTCATAGCCGGGTGAACGCCGGCCGGTGCAGTAAACATAGCCTAGCTAGCTGTCTATGATTTCAGTACATTAATATCGAAGATCCTTGCCC
Source organism: Semotilus atromaculatus (assembly GCA_031834385.1). Taxonomy (NCBI): domain Eukaryota; kingdom Metazoa; phylum Chordata; class Actinopteri; order Cypriniformes; family Leuciscidae; genus Semotilus; species Semotilus atromaculatus. The sequence continues at coordinate 10,173,414 of JAULUF010000020.1, forward strand.
CTTCTCAACTCTCTGGTGATATTCTATTCACAAAAAATAACCAATAGTACGGTGATGTTAAATCTTATTTGTGAAAACTAAGTAATTCCCCGAGCCCTGTTTGCGATAGTCCGCCGATATGAGCATGTATATGCTGCACAGTGCTTTCTTCAGCTGTGCAACTAGGAGTACGACCGGTTCAAGATGACGGCAGTATTTCTTGCGCCCAGCGGCCAATAGGGCGTCTAGCTCTATATGATGTCTATGTTCAGAACGATGAGATTTGTACAAATTTCAGAAAGGCGGGGCATAAAGGAGCAACAATAATGTACAGTATGTGTAAAATAATGACTTAAGAAAAAAAAACTAAAACCACGTAAACATATTGCATTAAAACAAATACACAAAATAATGTTCTTTTTAGAACCATCATGTGATCCCTTTAATAACCTAGAATCCCTTTAGATATAGTCGTCTTTTGAACATTCTGTAAAAAAAACACCTTTTGAAGGTAATTTTCAATGGAAGCTATTCGTTTGAAGATAAATTGTCAACATATTTTGTGCATTTCATATATTTTGTTCTCCTGAAGAGATTCTTCGACCTTTTCCCTTCTAAAACAACATTAACATTAATAAGTTACTATAATGGAAATGTTTATTTTGCATAATGCATTAGTCTCCCTTGAGTCAATGTGTCACCATTATTGTGATCAATATCTCTCTGCGTGTGCTTGGATTTGTGCAAAAATGCAGTTATTATAATTCCGCATATACAGCGGTTATATAACTCCAATGTACATGATCATGTGTGGATTTCCATAATCATTTACTGTCAAATATGAAGATGTTTCTGAATCTCTCATTGTGTATTCACACAAATTCCATTTTCATGCTCCGCCATCTGCAATGCTGCTTATTAATGAAGAAAAATGATGCATATAGGGATGAATTCTACGGTGTTGTGTCACAAATGGCTGCTGGCTTCAGGCCATCCAAGACTGTAATATAAGATGGATGTCAGTGGATGCTAGAGTTAAGCTGTGATCTACAGCCCTGGGTGTCTTGTTTCCAGATGAGAAAACAACTAATGCAGAAAGATCTCATTAGCTATCAGTCTATGTCCTGACCTGCACAACCGTGACACACCAAACAGAGATACAGAAAGGAAGATTAAAGGATAGGGTGAGGCAAGGAGGATCACTTCAATAGAGGATTTCGTGGCTGTTTCATCTGTCCGGACCATCACTCTTAAGTCTTTGTTAAAGTCAGCGAGTGAGGTTATACTCCCATTAGTCTGCCAATCATCTAGATAGATTTACTAACACATTCTTATGGCACTCTAAGAGAATTCACAGTGCTTTGTATTAACGCAGAGACCTGAAAATTGTGTTCAAATGTTAAATCATCCATGAGTTACAACATAAATCCACAATTATAAGTGAACAAATGTAATGACAGAAAACAAGCCCACTTCAAAGATGTCCATTTTTGTTTTGGACACAGACAAAATTTTATGCATTGATTTTGTAAGTTCATGAATCTTTCTCATGTTCCCAAATTCTTTATGTAATATAAGTTAATCTAAAAATTTATTGTAAAGTTTTTTTTTCAATGTTATAATCCTTTCTCATATCACTAATTAATTTACAGAGAGGGCTATTTGCTTCCATTGCTTCCGCTGAAATTAGTAGGTTGTTATAATGTAAATTGTTACAAGACAGATTTCTTTTTTTGAACAGTTGCAGATATGCAATTGAAAATTCAATTTTGGTGACCCTAGAGCACAAAAATGACACACCTCACCTTTAAATCAGTTGATTTGGAGCTTGTTTCCAAGAAGTTAGTTAGATCACTAAAGCTAGTTAGTCATGAACAAAAACCAGACCATTTGAGACCCTTGTATCAGGCACAAAAGCTAGACCAATGCCTCTTTTTAATGTTTACTTTCTTTTAGAACATGAACTTAACCCTGAACAAAAAAAAAAGAAAAAAAAAGAAGCCCTCACGGACATGTCATAACACCCGCGCTATGGAATCCGGCATTTATTATTCCCTGTTATTGCGATGGATGAGAGCTCTGCTGTAATGCAATCAGTCTGCAGGGGGTACTGAAATGAGAACAGTGAGCGATGGAGCTCCTGTAGGCACCTTAGAAGATCTTTAGAGACCATCATCCATTTATTCACTATGAGACTTCTGCGTGAGGACGTGAGTGGAATGCTTGATTCTAGATCATTCCAGAAGGGTCATTTAGCTTCTCAGCAGCATATACTATACAGTACAACTAAAAAAAACACAGAGTTTCATTGTAGGAGGTTTCAGCAGGGCTACTGGGAGTTCACAATTGTTATTTTAGTTCCTCTAACTGTGTCTAAGGAGAGATAAGAAGCTGCTGACCTCAGGTGGGGGGCACTCTGGCATGTGGCCCTGTCTTAATGAGGCAAAATCCAATGGTTAGCTTTGTAATGAGCGAGGGTCAGCCTAAGAAAGACCTGTGCCTGTGGGGTAATCTATAAAGTGTTTTAAATGTGGGAGGATTGGAAATTGATTTGTGTCCGTGGTGCGCTCTGTCTATGCTTTATCTCTATACAGAGTCGAACCTGATCAGGAAGGAGGTGGGGAAAACGTAGCCATCGGGCTTAGAGGCTATTTTAAATGTTAATTAGAATGGGTGGTATGTAGAAAGAGGTCACGGATGAAGCTTAAAATAGTTTATAATGGTTTGAGAAATTATCAAGATAAGGTTTATTACTGTGAAGTGATATAACATATGGAGAGTGGACAGAGTGTTATGCCAAAATTAATGTACAGCAGCTTTTCAAACCTTAAAGCGAGGAGTAACTGTGTTTACCGTATATGTGTTTGTGTGAGTGTGGGTGGGTGGGTGGCACATGTATGGTTGACATGTGCAGTATCTGTTAACTAGAATACAGCACATGGAATTCACACATAACAATTTTAAATAAGTGGGAGGCTATTAATAGTCGCTAAGTGATCTGAGATATTTTGCTTTAACATTAAAGGAGAACTCCAGCGCAAAATGAACCTTTGGTCTAATTACACATTGTTACCTAGTCAACCGTTATCTGAGATTTGTTTTCATGATTATCGAATGTAAATAGTTTTATCTCTAAAAACAGTTTAGCCTATAACGCTAGTAAACAGGGCATAGAGTAATGACAAATAAAAATCACTTGTTAATACCACTAACAAGGCTCAAAATAGCCCCACACTAACACGGTAGCATAATAAGGGTCCCTACCTTCAAACCGAAGCATTGAGAACTTTGTCAGTGTCCAGACAGTTTAATAAGAAGATATTTTATACATACAGTCAGCTTCGCGAATACAGGCAGAAGCCATCTTTGAAAAACAGTCTCTACCAGTCGATCTACGAACGCCGATCCAAGTGCGCTGAATTGTGTAGAATCTCATATGGTCCGTTGTTTCCGGAAGAAAGCACTGAGCGCATAAGAGAAGCACTGAACGCAACAGAGAAAATAAATAAATAAAAATTATTTAATCACATCTCACCAGCGCACTTGGATCGGCGTTCGTAGATCGACTAGTAGAGACTGTTAGAACCGTTCACAAAGCCGTTTTTTCTTTTCTTTTCTTTTTTTACAAAGGGACCCTTATTATGCTACCGTGTTAGTGTGGGGCTATTTTGAGCCTTGTTAGTGGTATTAACAAGTGATTTTTATTTGTCATTACTCTATGCCCTGTTTACTAGCGTTATAGGCTAAACTGTTTTTAGAGATAAAACTATTTACATTCGATAATCATGAAAACAAATCTCAGATAACGGTTGACTAGGTAACAATGTGTAATTAGACCAAAGGTTCATTTTGCGCTGGAGTTCTCCTTTAAGCTGCTTGTCACAGCAAAAAATTTTATGTTGCTACTGTATAGTTTAATTACAGATAAACAATACTTTTAGTTCAGTAACCAACCCAAATGAGCATGCACAATTCAATATCCAATATCGATTGATATATATATCTACCATTGACGATACATTTTTAAATATTAGATGCCATTGAAAATCATCTGAACTATCATACTTTTTACTTTACACAAACTCATTTGTTTTACTTTTCTGGTGGTTAGTTTCTACTGTTGTCTACTGAGACAATTATATTTATACTACTGTTCAAAATAATTTGGGGTCAGTTACATTTTTTTAAATAAATTAATACTTTTAAGGACAAAATTGATCAAAAGTGACATTAAACACTTAGAGACCTATTTTAACGATCTAAGAGCATGGTTTAAAGCGCAAGGCACAAGTGCACTTAGGGCGTGTCCAAATCCACTTTTGCAAGTGTAACGACTGGAAAAATGCTTGGCACGACCGGCAGAGTCTAATCTCCCATTCCCTTTAAAAGCCAGTTGCGCTTGCACCATTGGTATATTAATAATTACTTTAAAAAAATAAATAAAACTGCACCAGTGACTTCTGACCAGGTTTTTGTTGGTCAATGGCAGCAACGCACCAACAATGCGCCTGAACACACCTCGTTTTTAGACCAGCACGCGGGCGCATAAATGGGCATAAATGCATTTGCTATTTAAACAACGCGGCGCAGTATGTGAAAATGATAACTGCGTCAGGCTGAAACTAGCAAAAGACACTTACGAGTGTATGATAGCAGGGCCCTAAGGATATGTTTACATGACATTGCTTTCAACTGAAAACTGAAAACGGAAAACTTTTTATGCGCTTTGGCCGTTCATTTACACGACAACAGCGTTTTGGGAGCCTGAAAACGCAAGCTTTTGAAAATAAGTTTCAAAGTGCAAGTTTTTGAAAACAATGCCTTTACCGTATCCATGTAACAAAAACGTGAATTTGTGAAAACGATGACGTCATGCGCATGCGTATTACATGGTCACATGGTCACAACTGTCATACCTTACCTTTCCCATTTGTAAATTTTCATTAAAACCGTTCACAAAGCCGTTTTTTCTTTTCTGGTCCCCCTAATGCAGGTGATTTTAGTTTTTGACCAACCAACCCCCTCCATATAAATATGAACCTGCAATGCAGCTGGAACTCGCTAACTTCAAATCCACTGTGCTTTCTTTGTTGATGATAGCCTGCAGGCTGGATACACTGAACTCAGTATTTGTGCCTGAGGGAATGAAATCTGACAGCGTGAGCCCAGAGGAATATCTAGCAGCACACTCACTCTCACATCCAAGTGTTAACAGCTCCTGTCACCAGGAAAAGCAGCAGAGACAAAGCATAAAGACCCAGGTGACTCAGAATTTCAGTCCGTTGATTTCATGTGATAGCAATTACTTGCACAGTCTGTCAGAGTCCTGTATTTACTAGGTTTTACCACTAGGGGGAACTAAATGCATGAGTACCAAAACCAGACAGAGCGATAAAAGTACAAGATAAACCAACAAGTTTTTGCTTCAGTCATAGCCTTCATGGAATCTGTATCCAAAGAACCAAAGAACTGTATCCACAGAATTGTCATTCAATAAGCTATACACAAAAAGCTCTGCCGTGTGTATCTCATTATTACATATTTTGAGTAGTTTTATGGTTTTAGTATTTTAGCCCAATAAGCATGCACTCATATTTTGTGCATATTGCAGAATAGTTATTTGCAATAACTATGCAACAATGTCCACATCTTGCATAGTCATATCTTATTCATGGGGTGTTAAGAGGTGGATGTGGAGGAAACAGAGTAGTGAACGGATAAAACTCACTGTAGACATGAGGCGTGGGAAACTAAAGAAATAAACTGAAGGAAAGGGCAAGACAGGGGAGTGGTGGAAAGGAACTGATTAAAAACCATCTGATCAAGACCTCAGGCAGTCTTTCTCTTTTTCTCTTCACTCTCTCTGACTGCAGACTTGGGCTGTATGACAGTTCCAATTTCAAGCATCTAAATTTAACCTTCAAGATAAATGAACAGTTGAGATGAATACAGTAGGGGAGACCGGGGGCAATTGTGACAGGGGGACTTATAACACACTAAATTTCTTAGTCTTTAATTTCTTAGTTTTTTGATTGATTGATTGATTATCTTTATTTCATTCATGGATATTTTCCATTAACTTACTTCATCATCCTCAGATATTTAATTTATAAAACCATGATGAAAAGGAGGCAGGATGAAGAATATCTTAAATTTCTAGTTTTTTAGTCACTATGAAATAAAAATGAACATCTCTTATTTTTATGTAGGCCCACAGTATTCATTATAAATGATTTATCTGTGCACTGTGCTTCTGTGCTTTTTAAAAAATTCACATGCTCTCATGATCTTTAATCAAGAAAAAACTTCCCCTACATCTTGCAACTAAATCTGTTCTCTTCTCTGATGATGACATGTGCACCACCACACGAGGGCGGGAAAATAACCTTTCCCCTCCAGCAAACTGTCACTCACATGAGATTGCAGCAATTAGCAAATAACAACAATCAAATAGATTCCCACCATTTAACGCCACAACAGGGAAGAAAAGACGATTGCAACTTCTGCTTCATGTCGACTTTAAAGGTATAGGCTAGGCAATTTTCAGAGAGGTTAGCCATTGCGAGCTATAGCTTTGAAAGCATAAGATCCCATCCTCCCTTCACAGCATCTCCAAAGCCACGCCTCCTTCAAAATACATGAAGGCGTACAGCAGGGAGCAAACAAAAGCGTCACAAGAGACGGCGTAAAAAGACAGTTCTTCAGTTCACTTTAAAAAAAACCTTTGCTGATAATTTACTCACCCCCATGTCATCCAAGATGTCCATGTCTTTCTTTCTTCAGTCGAAAAGAAATTAAGGTTTTTGATGAAAAGATTCCAGGATTTTTCTCCACATAATGGACTTCAATGAATCCCAAACGGTTCAAGGTCCTGACAGTTTCAGTGCAGTTTCAAAGGGCTTTAAACGATACCAGACTATGAATAAGCGTCTTATCTAGCAAAACAATCGGTCATTTTGAAAATAAATAAAAAAGTTTAAGTTTTATAAGCACAAACGCTAGCTTTGCTCTGGTCTGTGATGCGCATTTGTGACGTCATACGCAATTACGTTGAAAAGGTCACGCTTCTGTCCTGATGAAAATTTTCTTTTAGCCTTTTTAATATTAAAACACCCAGGATACGCACACGAAATGGGCATTTTAAACGATAAACTGACACAAAGACATTTGAATATGTGTATATGGTCCTCACATTTGTAAACACTGACTCGGTACTTCCGCCTATGCGTGACCTTTTCAACATGACATTGTTTTATATTCAAAATTATTATCAATATTCAATTCAATTTTCATTCTTTCTCTAAAATTTTCAAGTCTTTCTCAATGTAAATATTTACTATTACTTTTGGAACATATGTATGTTTTCAATACAAAAATATAGCAGATAGATGTGTTGAAGAAAAATTAAAATTGTAACTAAATTTGGTCCCAGTCCACTGATACAATGGCCTAAGGGACCGTTCGGTATTTATGGAAAGGGACACCGGAGGAAAATAGGGGAGGGTCATGTCTTTTTAGTCTTTGTTGAGGGGAGGGTCATCCAACATTTTTTCGTCTAGGGGGAGGGTCACCCAACTTTTGTATTCATGAAAACAATACAATTTCAAAGTGACTTGTTTGGTGCATATTGTTTTCCATGTAGATCTCTCGGTCTCGGCCCCCCATTGCTATCAGATGGTTCTGACCCAACACAAATCCAGTTTGGCGCTGTTTGACAGCGCGCTTCAGTACGCGCTCAGAAAAAGTGCATCATGTCAGAACAGAACGCCAATGAAATGTTTACCCGGCAAAGCTTTAAAGCACGAGCAAATAATGAAGTTTTGTGATTGCGAATAAGTGCAGTGTCCTGTGAGTAACTCTACCGCTGCATTAACATGTGATGTAAAAATACGTCGAGTTTTACAGTATTGGGACTGGCGCCAGAACTGCAGCTGATAATGTGCGCTGTAGCACGATAGGCTACTACCATTATATTATTTTAGTTTCCATTCTTATTGTGTTTCCACAACAATGTTAGTGAGTAAATCTACTGAAATTGCCACCATAACAGTGGAATGTGATGTGTAAGACGTGGGTTAGCCTACATTTAAAAATTACTATTAGGCTATTATTTGAAGTTAACATAATAAAATACGTAGACCTACACCCAAAAAAAAAAAAAAAAAAACCTAGTTGAGGATAAATTCTTTAAAATTGGGCAATTCCAGCGTTATGGATATGACATTTGCAGTCAAAACTTGACATATAAATTCTCAGAAAATGCATTTAATACTGAAACGTCTCCGCTTAATAAAGGAGTCTAGACATTAGAAAATTATCAGTCTACACATGCGTTTTATATTTAAAATGAGCAAAATACACATGTGACATGACACAAACAATCTTTAACTTTTAGGTGGAAAAATATTTTTAGTAGCCTAATTCTATGAATTACACTGCACAAAACAAAAGTAGCTAATACTAAACGGATTAAGAAGGGTCGGCCTCCACAGAACATAAAATATTATTTTTATTTTATTTTTCGTGTTCGCATTTATGAGGAAAAAACAATGTTGTGACAGTTCTCTGTTGCGGACATGTCATGACCGCTCTGAAGCGACATTAAAACTTTCACAGAGACCTCAAACAGAAAGAACAAAGCCTTTCTTTAAAGTGAATTTCGTTTTTTATTAATTGTATCTTAATTTTAATCAATGTTTCATCAACCTATTGCCCGGATTTAATAAATAAGAAGTAATTAATATAGATCATCACGGAGGCGCCGGCGCGTGAACTGGACTCTCGATCGTCTCATAAATGAACCGAAACTCAGCGTAGGCTATATAGCCTAATACTTTCCTCATAGACCTGAGAAATATATAGAAAGCTTTATGTCTACTTTTAAACAGAACATTTCAAAACGAAAGAAAATAGACTGCTCTCTCCGTATGAAATCTGCATTTCTCTCTGGCGCGTTCACTGCGAAGAACTTCATCTTTGCAGCCGACAGACTGACACAGAATACCCTTGTTTATTAATAAACAATTAAAATGTCTCCTTGCTATATTTGGCATATTCATAATCATTTTACCGGTTCTTTGTGACAGCTTGTAGGTGCTTTATTTGCAGCGCCACCCTTATGTTACATGAGCGTGTCACCACAGCATCAGCACCGAAACCCTAAACCCCCTAAAATAAAAAACAATGGCTAATCAATAAATTATCGGGGAGGGTCATGCCTTTTTTCACAATCATTTTGGAGGGTCATAGAAAAAATTATTACTGGGGAAGGGAGGGTCAAGTCTTTTTTGACTACAGATCTCAAAACCCCTCGGTGGCCCCTTAAATAAATAACGAACAGTCCCTAAACTAATGAATTAATCTGCCGAGCTGCTAATCAGCTTAAGAAAAGCTTGTAGAGACAGTTAGCCATGAGTCTGAGAAGACACATATGCTCAACTCACAAAATCCAGTGATAATTTTCAATACAGTATGTGAGGATGATAATGATGAGTATATCATTTAGACTATCATTAATGTATTGATTTATTACTCTGTATGAGGGTAGTGAGACCATATGCATGTTTTCTTTAGCAGATAGGACAGATATTTTTAGCACATTTGATCAAAGATGTGGTAATCTCTTTTAATCTGTTTTATAGACCATGGTCATGGGTGTGGGATTTACCCTTCCCTAAAATGTCTCACAGACCTGGTTTATAAAAGCATAGTTGTTGTCAACCTGAATGGATTAGGGATTTGTCACACCTGATAAGAGTGATCTTACACGTTGATGGGATCTGATCCAAAACAACCCAGGTATAGATCATCCAGGTCTGCCGTTCAGCTCACCAGCTCAGGGCACCAATCCTGCTCAACTCAGCAGTCGGGAACATCATGTCCAGCTCAAAGGTCCAGACACCTTCAACATGTCCACATTCCAGACACATGATTCACTAGCAAGGACAAATAAGTCTCAAATGTGATGGATAGCACCATGAGTTTTTTGCACAACAGTGACAGAATAAGATTGTTTCTCCAGACGCACTATGTCAGGAACAGCTATAAAGAACCCAAATAGTAGTGATGGTGAGTATTAGCTCAGAAGATTAAGGCAGAGTTGTCTGTTTTGCAGAAGAGAGTAAGTGTGGTTTATGCACAAGATGTTTAATGTAGAGGAGGCAGGGGGAGAGAGAGCTTCAGATGGTTAATACTCCACATATGGACACCTTGGCAAGCCATGAACAGGTTTGCTTGTACTGAAAAGAGATGAAAAGGGATGGGGGTAGGCTGGCAAGAGAGTTCCTCCATTATTTTAAAGTCACCATGAAATGGACTAAGACTATTCTTGTTTTTTTTACAGCCTGTGGTGTCTACAGAGACCACGTTTTTTTACAGTGTGTTCAGGGGACAGGCAGCTAGCGGATAGTGAGGAGATGTTTGCTCTATGTGACAAAAAATGTTTTGGCCTAAAGAACGCGTGACATCGCTTAGAGCACCTTTAAATAGCAAATGCATTTGCGCCCATTTGTGCATCAATGGGCGTGCTGGTCTGAAAATGAGGTGTGTTCAGGCGCATTGTTGACTCGTTTTTATTTTGAGGCAACTGAACAAAAACCTGGTCTAAAGTCAATGGTGCAATATATTTTTTTTATTTAAAGGGCGCATTAGTAATATGAGCCCATAGCTGGGTGCACAATGCACATACACTCCGCTTATTACACACACAGGGATACGCAGCAGCACACAAATACGCCAAATATTAAAAATTAAAGGATTACAATGTAAAAGATTATTATTGTGTACATAAAGATATGGTGGAATCCAGCTTGTGCTGTAGATGGTCTGCTTGCGCACTTAAAGGGATACTTCAGGATTTAGCATTAAGCTTTGTATTAGTAGAAAACCTGTAGTATTTTTGAATTACCTTGCTTTCCACCCTCATATCCCCCTGAGACGAGAGATTTATGTATTTTTTGTCTGGAAAAATTCCTCCGATGATGCCAAAATTGTCATTTTGTGACAATCATCAGAGGATTCTTTGGCCAGAGGCTAAAGACTACAGCCAGTAATTGGGTCTGTCCCGCATGTTCTCAACCCGCCTATAGAGGGTGGGATCTCAGTCACAGAATGTACACATAATGTCAGCCATCTTTTTTTGGAAGTTAAGCTAGCAGGCTCTTGTTCTGTGGAGAGAGCTGAGTAGTAGGGGTTACCATCCTCTTTTTCCCGGACATGTCCGGCTGTCGAGATCGTCCAAAATGTCTGGGATTCAGCTTTTGCTTTCTGCAGTCACCATTCATTGTTTACATGCAGACCTTTTGTTTCAATCTAACTGAATTCATTCCGATTGGTGAATCTGAATGTAGTGTTTACATGAACGCTAAACAAGTGATCGGTTGATGTGCGTTTTAACATTGCTAAGAAAATTTCCGCTCCTCCGTGAGAGATATGAGACCGGTGCGTCTCACAGGTGTCGCTCATCAGTAATCACGCCACCAGACTCGCGCCGTTCTTCCGTGGCCCTCAGTCTCGTCCTGCTCGCCACAGTAAACATAATGAATGGCGACTGTAAAACGCAAAAGTCGACTCACGGAGACTCACTAGTAGCCTAGACTTGTTTAACTACTGCGCTCTGTTACCGGTAGGCGTGGCCTCCTAGGGCAGCGAAGCAAGTGCATTCTGGGAGTTGTTGTCTCTTTACCCTCATAAGCCACAAATACATTTTCTGGCTTTTCTCAGTCTAGAAAACTCCAAATTCAAATATAATTTCACATTTCTTCTACATAAATGACCCATTTAAAGTATGGTGAAGTATCCCTTTAAACCTCGCGCACGAGCAGATCCATTTCCTCTCTGGAGAAAGCGTTCAGTCTTTCTGCTTGCAAATTCCACCATGTAAATAGCAATCATTAGCAATGAGCAAAAGTGGATTCGGACACACCCTAAGTGCACTTGCGTCGTGGGCTTTAGACCATACGCTTAAAATAGGGCCCAATTGGTTTAACTGGTTATTTCTGTTTTTGCTATTGATAAAGTACATTCACAAGCTGTTTAATTCATAAAATTTTATACAAGTAAAAATAAACAAAAACGAAATTAATTATTTAAACTAAATCTATCAAATGATCACATGAAAACCCTAAAATGTTCTATGAAGCACCTGAAGGAACCCTTTAAGGTTCTATAAAGAACCATATCTACTAAGAATGTACAAAATGGAAAATTAAAAATAGCCACACTCAAACATGAGACTGTTCATTAAAAAGAAAATTCAGTCTGTGTCAAAAAAAAAAATAAAAAAAAAAATTACAGTTTGAGAAAGGCGTGTGTCAATACAGAAATGAGCACCAGAAAATTGAGTAGGTCTAGTCAATTGTTGGACAGCAGAATACATGTAGGCCTAGCATTTTGCCGTTAAATATCCGGTCTGAAAGGTAAAATGAAATGTCAGATTGCTTAGAGAGAAGATGGGGAAGAGAGGTTAGGGAGACGCCTGCGTGTAAAGTAGGTGAGACATAAGTTGGAGGTAGTAACATGTAGGAAACGGAGGAGACAACAGTGCTTTTATGGAATAACATGTCTGCTTTTTTTAACATGACACAAAGCTGTGCGTGCTAAAAAAAAAGATGTCATGTTGACTTTGAAAGTGGATATGGCATGTTCTTACAACGCATTTCATTAAGTTTCAGTAAACCTTGAGGCCAGAAAGGAGACAAAAACTTCGCGCGTCAACTGCACAGTCAACAGGTCCTTTTGTGTCTCTCCAGCACACGGAAGGTGAAGCGCTTTGGACGTCACTCAAGCAGCATACAGATAAGAGATAAGATATTTTAAAGAAACGTAATAGCTTGCAGTATACTAGGGAACCACCATTATACGCTGATATATAGATGTCAGTAATATCAAACTTAGTTAAAGTGACTTTGTTTTTGGAGGATTGCCAACAGTGCGTCAGAGGCTCATGTCTGCTCTACTGCTGACACTTAGCAGCAGCGGATGGTCGGATGTCTCATCTCTGAGAACAACAGATGAAAACGCCGGACTTGGGAATTAACCCACATGGTTAACAGCACATAATGCATCGATACGGTTCGCCACCCAAGAGCTGGCTTGGACTTCGTTTGCTACTTGGTAAGTGGCATTTTGTCTTATGTGTCACCGGCTGCAATAATGTGAGCTGTACCTGTATATTGGGCATATTTGTGGAAATGATGAAAACTAGTGCTAAAACAGCGTGCTGACGCGATAAATTTAGAGGATGTCTTAAAGGGATCGTTCATCCGGAATTCTGTCGTCATTTCATGTCCCTGTCACGTTTCCATTTAATGAAAATTAATAATGATGACTGAGGATGTCAAGCTTCAAAATCATGAACGTGTCTTAAAACTATTCCTCATGCGCACCATACTGACTGACTGATTCTGTACTGTGTTTTTGATACCTGAAAATAGACTAAACTTGGTTTTATTTCTAATAATGTATGTCTATCTGTACAGGATTATGTCCCCTTTGGCTATTTAAATCCAGATTTTCTGCCACTCTTGTTCGTGGCTTTTCTCATTTCTCACAATTAGATTTGGTTAAATTGTGTTTACGTTGTGACAGGTAGGCAGACGGCTCTGTGGTTTACTTCTCCAATGGCTTATCATGTGGAAATGTCTGTGATTCAATCTGTATCTAGGGCCAACAGCTCTTTTAACAGCTGCAAGGGTAGATTGTATTTAGGTAGATTTTTTTGCCCAGATAAAAGTTTTCCATCTGATTTTACATGAAGTGGTTCCAATTCATAGATATTGACTATTATAATTAGAGGGTCAGTATTTATATTATTAGGCTACATTTTAAATGTACAAGTAATGTCATTCCTGTGTTTTTCTATATAGATTTCCTTTCAGTTTTTTCCCCAGCAAGATTGACCACAAGATCATTAATTTTTATATTCTTTTCGGCAATATAAATAGTTCGAAATCCTTATTAGAAAAAAAAAGTTTGACAGTGGAAACCAAGTGACTCTGCCAACCAAAGGAAATACCTCTTATGTTCTGTCTGTGAGGTCCAGGGCCATAGTTATTAAATTCAAACTTCAAACTAACAAATGGGGCTTTTATGAATCGCACAGTTTATCAGTAAAGCAATTGAGTAGTATTTCTTAAAATAATGTCAAATATAGTCTAAGTATTTGAATTTATGATGAAGAATACCAGAAATGGAGACCTGATTACCTGATTTTGAATAGGAGCCGTTGCATGGAACTGTCTAGGCTATTTGGGAACTGTCACTTGGCTGACTAATTTGCCATCTAGCCTCCAAACCCTGCCCATTACTGGTTTCAGATAGTTCGCCACGTGCATGACTGTCCTAATGCTAGTGTTTTAAACAAAGATAAACAATGTCAGGAGAATCACAGATCAGGGGATTAGCCTAGTTATTATAACTGACTGTAGTAGCTGTCACACCACCGTGTTTTTTCATGTGTGGCCAACAGCATGTGGTAACATATGTTTTACACGCTGAGTATTATTAGCTGAAGATATCATGATGACCAGCCAAATGCAATGCTGCAGACAAAATGTGGGTGTGGTATGTGATGATCATTAGCATTTAAACAAATTAATATTACTTGTATATAATATTACAATCTCGCTAGGGATGATAATGCACCATCGTCGATGGAGATCGCAGATGGACAGTGGGTGTCTGTAGCAAATTTTTATGATTATATGTATTTTTATTTGAATGTGTATATGTCATTATATTTATTATTATTATTAATATTTTAAAAACTAAATTATTTGTTAGTGTAGACAGTGACACTCATACTGAGTTCTAGACTGTTTTATTTATTTGTATCTGATTAAATGCAATTGAACAATGCATTTCTAAAGACATGTTTTGTAGTCATGCTTTTGTCTGTAATACATTGTAATATTTTGAATTATCTTCATTTGGTTGCTTTTATCAGTGAGATTATATGTGATTAACTTGATTAATTAGTGATTACTCAATTATCGATTAACAGTCCTAGTCTTTATTTAAAGTCTTTTATGTAATCAGAATCGTAAGTGAGCACAACAATACACCAGACGAGCTATTTGAATAGTCAAACAACAACTACAGAGCAACGTACAGCAGAAACAAGAAAGCTATGATGTCTCGACAATAAAGTTTGAACGTAATTATTTAATGTAAAAACAGCCAGATGAAACAAGCTGTAATTTTAAAAGATGTTGTCAGACACTAGCTCGCAGAGAGAAATGTCTAGGTGAAGATGCAAAGAGCTTTGTTGTTCCCAGCGAATGATTAAGCTGACAGAGTCTGAGACTGCGGCATGTTGGCTTGACTGCCACTGGAAGCCTGGTCATTAAAACTAACCCCTGCACGTCACACTGCTCCAAATCACTACCATATGGTTGGAAATGTTGGATCCCAACAGCTTAGACTCTCCCATGCTACTCTGTAATTTGTCAGAGCAAAATTAGAAATTGTGGGGGTTCTGGAGGGCTCTTGCAGCTATTCTTTTCATCTTTATCTTAACTCTTTCTCATTTTCAACTTTCTAAACCTGCTTTTGAGAGGTTATTGTCCTACATTACTTGCTCTACTCTGGCTTGAGAACCTGGAAACTATGATTTCTGCTTCATTGCTCTATAATGATTTCCATTACACGAGAGTAGATGTTAAAACTTCATGCTGATTTGTACTCGGCTTTCGCCAAGATAAGCAACACTAAGACGTAGCTTTACAGTAAACTATGCTTCTCCATCCATTTACGCTTCTTTCCATATGAGGGTGTGACTCCCCTTCTGTCCGGCGTTAACGGCTGCAGTGTACTTGGCGCGTCAGCACACACGACGGCTGCAACTACAGTGTGGTCTCCCTAGTGGACCAACACGACAACCGTCTGGATTGAGCCGAGTAGGGGACATCTCTAGGGTCTTCAAGTGGGCACCTTCCGTCCTCAGTGTTTCGTCGACTAGCCCACGACACCTCAAGAGGGCTCGACAGTGACTCTGGCGTCCCAGAGTCACCCCCCTCCGTCCCCCACTCAACTCAGCCCAGCTTACTGACCTCTACATCCCTCCTGCTGCTGAGACCTAACCACAATCTCACTATCTCTCCGCAACCCAACCATACGCGCCAACCCGATTGATTAAGGCTGTCGAGCCCCACTGGTGCGTTAAAGCAGTTACAGTGGCAACGGTTCCGTATGGCATACCACCTAACGCAAAACACAATATCTACCCAACCACCCGTCATTCTATACTATACAACCTATACAAATTGTATAGTATACTATACAACCTATACTATACAACCTATACAAATAAACCAACAGACTCTTCAAGTTTTTCAAGAATTCTACGAAACCGTAGCGTGGCGGCCTGTACCTTGCCAGCTAGAATCTTTCCGTCTCAACCACAGCCAGTTGCTGCTCCTTTCTGCTGCTTCAGATAAGTTCTTTATTGTGCGACGCAACTCTTGGCCGCTGAATCCGACGTCCCTGAGGAACCGGGTTGTAGAGTGTGCCACAAAACCTCGACAACCCACTTCCACTGGATAAACCTGGACTCTCCATCCTCGCTGTTCTGCTTCAGTGGCCAAATGAGCATACCGCAGTTTCTTCCTCTCATATGCCTCATCTACAGCATCCTCCCATGGCACTGTCAACTCTATCAGTTGAACAATGCGTGCTGATCCAGACCACAAAACAATGTCTGGTCGTAGGTTAGTGGTGGCAATCTCAGGTGGAAAAATAAGCCGTTGATCAAGATCAGCCAGCATCTTCCAGTCCCTAGCAGCTTCCAGTTGTCCTGGCCGAGAATTGGTGTTAACACCTTTTCTTGGTGGTTGCTCGCCTGGGCGGAGGAATGTTGTCTTCTGCGTGTAATGTTTTGCTAGAACATGCGGCAACTTATTGGTCATACTACGCTTGCCTTCCAATGCTAAAGCCAAACATCTCAGTACTTGGTCATGGCGCCAAGTAAACCGACCTTGGCTAAGAGCCACCTTACATCCTGTCAAAATGTGCCTTAATGTGGCAGGTGATGAACACAAAGGACAAGAGGGATCCTCTCCTACCCAGAGGTTTAGGTTCTGCGGTGATGGGAGAACATCATATGTTGACCTAATAAGGAAACTGATCCTACTCTCTTCCATTGACCAAAGGTCTTGCCAGCCCATTTTGCGTTGTTCCACACTCTCCCATCTCATCCACTCTCCCTGCTTGGCCTGGGAAATGGCCTTTATACTCCTCATCCTCTCCTCCTGCTTTCGCACCTCGTTGACTACCAGCTTCCTCCTTTGAGCTGGGCCTGCCTTGTGCCATTTAGGAGGAGCTAACCTGAGCCCAAAACCCCCTCTTCCATGCTGTACCTGTCCCACGATATCCCCTATTTGAAGGTCAGCCTTTGCCTCTACTACAGATTTCTTTGCTGACCACTTTCTACCAGTTTTTAACACAGGGGCTGCCTCCCTTACACATTTGTCACGTGACTCTACTAATGTCATTTCCAGTCTGACCTTGGCACACTTAAACTCCTCGGTTAAAGCAGAGACAGGCAGCTGCAATATTCCTTTACTATAAAGTCCCACTCTGCTGAGGCAGCGTGGAACTCCCAACCATTTCCTGATGTATGAACTTATTAACGCTTCCAGCTTATCCACTGTTGTCAAAGAAACCTCGTACACAGTCAGTGGCCACAGCAACCTCGGCAGTAGACCAAACTGAAAGCACCAGAGTTTTAGTTTGCCTGGTAGAGCACAGCTGTTTATGCTCTTCAACCCTTCCACTGCTTGTTGTCTAACTTCTCCCACTCGAACTGTGTCCTTTAGATCTCCATCGTACCATCTCCCAAGACTTTTCACTGGCTTCTCAGAAACTGTTGGTATTGCCTCACCATTAATGAAGAATGTTTTATCTACTACCTTTCCTTTAACTATGGAGATGCTCCTTGATTTAGAGGGCTTAAATTGCATTCGTGCCCATTCAATATTATCTGTTAACTTCCCCAATAACCGATTAGTGCAGGCTACTGTTGTAGTCATGGTTGTCATGTCATCCATGTATGCTCTGATTGGTGGTAGTCGCAACCCAGAAGCCAAGCGCTCTCCTCCTACTACCCATTTTGATGCCCTAATGATTACTTCCATTGCCATGGTAAAAGCCAGTGGAGAAATTGTGCATCCTGCCATTATTCCAACCTCTAAGCATTGCCATGCAGTGCTGAATTTTGGAGTTGAGAAACTAAATTGCAAATCTCCAAAATAGGCTTTCACTAAATTTGTTATTGACATTGGTACTCTGAAAAAATCAAATGCTGCCCAAAGAAGCTCATGTGGCACTGAACCATATGCATTGGCCAAATCCAGGAATGTCACATGGAGCTCCTTCCTCTCCTTTTTAGCTGACTGAATTCGTTGCCAGATAACACTGATGTGTTCTAAACATCCTGAGAACCCTGGAATGCCCGCTTTTTGAACTGAAGTGTCAATGAAGCCATTCTTTAATAGCTTTGATACTGTAACTTTGAAATGCATGGAGTTTGTCTGCTACAAGTAGGTGGACATCTCAAAAGGCAGCTTTGTATCTCTTGCCATTCTGAAAAGTCACAGGTCCAAGTCTCCCTCACATCCCAGCATGCACTTCACATGTGGATGAATGCACCGCTTGTCTGGCATGCTGTGTGGGTCAAGCCCCCCTCTTTTTCCCCCTTCACATACTGGCTCACAAAGTCCAAAGCACCCTGCCTGGAAACTTTAGAGAAATCCAGTATTCTGAAAACTTTTCTCCACAAGAGAAGCCACTCAAGTTTTAGTACATTCTCTAATTTGGGGAAACATGACGAGAAGTAATCATCTAAAGACTGATGTTTGGTTCAAGCAGTGAAGAACATCATCTCAATCTCCTCCGTGTTAACAAGAGAGATGTGGCGTTAGATTTATCGGTTGTGCTTGGATTGTGAGGCACGATGTTCTATTGGCGGCGGCATGGGTCTTATGAACTGGAAACTCTGCCATGTACACAGAGTGAGTTGGGAGTGGAGAAGTACACCTGGACCTCCCTCATGGACATTACCCAGAAGTCTTGTGGTAAGAGATTTTAATTGACACCATTGAATGGTGTGAGACAGTTTGGTTGAATCATTATCAATTTTTTACTCCAAAGGTATTGCAAAATTGTGTTTTAAAAGTTGTTTGTTTGTAATTTTGAAGATATTATATAAAATTTAAGATGGATAGGCTCTGTGTTATGCCACATTTCTCATGCCATGTTTCTTCTTACAACTAAATATGTTTTTCATTGAATGACTAGTACAAGATTTATCTTGTTTTAGAAAAGAATGTTAGAAAATTTTCCTCAGAGGCCCTATAATTCACCCAAAAATGAAAATTTGGTTATTCCCAAACATACATGGCTTTCTTTCTTCTGTGGAAAACAAAAGAATATTTAACAAATTAAGATATTTTGCAAAATAGTAAACATGGATGAAGACCATGGACTATCAAGCTTTGAAATGTACAAAGATAAATCTTAAATGCATCATAAAAGTAGTCCAAACAACACTAGCACAATTTTCCAAATCTTTCTAAATATAATAGTTTTCTGCGAGGGATAGGCTGAAACTTTAGTTATTTGCTGCAAATCTGGCCTAGAAAATCTGTGGTCACCATATATGTTTATTGGAAAAGAGAAACAACAATGGACATTCAGCTAAATAAACTCATTTTGTGTTCCATGGGGAAAAAATGAGTCATACAGGCTTTGCAAGACAAGACATTAAATAATGTTAGTTTATATTACATTTTATTCATTGTGTGTGAGAAAAGAAATGGCTTCTTTCTTTTTTAAAACCTTTGTTTTGGCTTTGTGTGGAGATGAAGAACCACATGTTTGGTTTCCACTAAGTAGTCAGAAGGTTTAAGAGACTACCGTGACAGCAAAGTCCAGGGGGAGAGTGAGTTTTAGCTTGTCCATATACTATCCTTACCATTTCATCTGTGTGCTAATGCCCCTATTAGGACCCACTTTGAATGACCTTTGCCTCTGGAAATATTTTGACTAATCCCTCACTCTATCCCTCTTTGTCCAATCCATACAGTCAAGCAAACGTTTTTTTTTTCTGTTTACCTAAACCTTTACCTTTAGAAATATTTTGAAGCTTGTGAATTTGTTTTTAGCAGTTGTGCAATGAAGTGAAGTGTGTCATTTCTGTTCCTTTTAAGTCGGACCAAAAAGTTTCCCAAAGACATTGCCCATCTGCCTATGGTTACATAAGCAGGTTGTGCCTCCTCAAACTCACAGCATCGGTTGAGCTAATTTTGCAATGTCAGGTTCTGTCTAATCTCATTTAAGTCCAAAACGCAAGAGGATTAGTCAGCTAGGAATAAAGAATCAATGACAACTCCGCTTCCAGACCTTCAGCTGGTAATGTTTTGACATTCTCAGACTTTCCAAAACATATTCTGGCATCCAAGGCATCAGCTTGGTGTTCCTCCAATGGAGGCAAAAGAAAACAAGTATAATATAAAATATTTCCGCTGTAGCACTTGAGACAGTAGATGTGCGCTCCTCAGGAACTTCAGCAAACAACTGGGTAAACAGAGGGGCATGAAAAGCAGTTCCTGGCATTTTGCACATTCCTAACATAGAGGATTTTTAGGAGGTGCCCTCTGCCTCTCTGACTAAAGAAGGAGAAATGGAATATTCTTCATCGAGAGATGGAGGTGACGTGAGATGGAATGTGTTGAGGATAATATCTAGAGTTTGGCTTGGACTGTGTGGTGATGTTCTACTTTCAGGATGTTGGAAAAGTCAAATGCCTTGATGAAGTAGGAACTGTGCACCTTTTAGATACCATGGTATATGAAAACATCAAACATTTACAACCATTGTATGGGTGTTCCAAGTTCTGTCACTATATATATATTTTTTTACCACTTATTGATTTATGCTAAAATGCCCTTTATGCATAGATTTTATTGTTTTACACTTATCTCAGACCGAGTCTTTCATTCTTAAACTACTGTATGAAAATTTTTAACTATGATAATCTAAATAAAGAGCAAAATAATCATAAACAATTTTAATATTTAGTGTGTGAAAGTGTATAATAAAACCCCCCCCCTCAAATTATGACTCTCTCAGTTGTGGCGTAAGTTCCATCAAAAAAATTAGCTTTGTTAATAGGAAATTAAATGTAAACTAGTTTGGGTGAACTTTTTTCAAAACAAGTTTTATAATTTTTTATTTTTTTATTTTATTTTATTTTTTACTCTTTTCCCCGACAAGTTAATAGACACCCTTGTATCAATAGACCATCACTGTAGCATTGTATACTTATTTTGTAAGAAATCAGCCTATAGGAATGTTTCTCTGTAATGCGTAATGTTGCCTCTATTTCTTGTCTATGCTGTTGATTATGTTGTCTGTAATCATCAATGGCTTCTGTTCAGCCAGTTTTGAGGTGGCAGCATTGCTAGAAAGGAGAATGAGGGGGGGAATCAATGAAAAACTGTGCACTTTTTCACATTAAACCCTGAGGGTTTCTAGGTAAGTGGAATACCACTGCCCTCACTGAAAGGAAAATCAGCGAGTCTGCCAGCAAACTTGTAATGTCTGGAAATCTTAGATTTCCGCCAACCTTTTTCGCTCTGTCTGTTTTTCTCTATTTCTTCTTTCTTTTCCTTTTTGTGTTATTGTCAGTTTTCAGTTAATCCCTTCCTCAAGGTTTAATATTTATTGTAATTTTAATAATCTCTCCTACCAGTTGTTAGTCTTTATGGACTTTATGGAATGGCTGAAGGAAAGGATGCCATGGCTAACTCAAGGTATATACACTCACCGGCCACTTTATTAGGTACACCTGTCCAACTGCTCGTTAACACTTAATTTCTAAGCAGCCAATCACATGGCGGCAACTCAGTGCATTTAGGCATGTAGACATGGTCAAGACAATCTCCTGCAGTTCAAACCGAGCATCAGTATGGGGAAGAAAGGTGATTTGAGTGACTTTGAACGTGGCATGATTGTTGGTGCCAGAAGGGCTGGTCTGAGTATTTCAGAAACTGCTAATCTACTGGGATTTTCATGCACAACCATCTCTAGGGTTTACAGAGAATGGTCCGAAAAAGAAAAAACATCCAGTGAGCGGCAGTTCTGTGGGCGGAAATGCCTTGTTGATGCCAGAGGTCAGAGGAGAATGGCCAGACTGGTTCGAGCTGATAGAAGGGCAACAGTGACTCAAATAACCACCCGTTACAACCAAGGTGGGCAGAAGAGCATCTCTGAACGCACAGTACGTCAAACTTTGAGGCAGATGGGCTACAGCAGCAGAAGACCACACCGGGTGCCACTCCTTTCAGCTAAGAAAAGGAAACTGAGGCTACAATTTGCACAAGCTCATCGAAATTGGACAATAGAAGATTGGAAAAACGTTGCCTGGTCTGATGAGTCTCGATTTCTGCTGCGACATTCGGATGGTAGGGTCAGAATTTGGCGTCTACAACATGAAAGCATGGATCCATCCTGCCTTGTATCAACGGTTCAGGCTGGTGGTGGTGGTGTCATGGTGTGGGGAATATTTTCTTGGCACTCTTTGGGCCCCTTGGTACCAATTGAGCATCGTTGCAACGCCACAGCCTACCTGAGTATTGTTGCTGACCATGTCCATCCCTTTATGACCACAATGTACCCAACTTCTGATGGCTACTTTCAGCAGGATAATGCGCCATGTCATAAAGCTGGAATCAACTCAGACTGGTTTCTTGAACATGACAATGAGTTCGCTGTACTCAAATGGCCTCCACAGTCACCAGATCTCAATCCAATAGAGCATCTTTGGGATGTGGTGGAACGGGAGATTCGCATCATGGATGTGCAGCCGACAAATCTGCGGCAACTGTGTGATGCCATCATGTCAATATTGACCAAACTCCCTGAGGAATGCTTCCAGCACCTTGTTGAATCTATGCCACGAAGAATTGAGGCAGTTCTGAAGGCAAAAGGGGGTCCAACCCGTTACTAGCATGGGGTACCTAATAAAGTGGCCGGTGAGTGTATGTTGTTAAGTGATACATGCAATTTTATTTGATCAGCATATCATGCAATTAAACAGTTGTCACAAATTGTATCACTCTACTAGCTCTTGTTTGTGGTTCTCAGTTTTTTCAATCGTTCTCTCCTACATATCTCCCCAGCTGCCTCATCTATCGCTGTGCTGTATTGCTGTTATGTCTTTTGGCTCATGCCCAAGGACATATCCCCCACAGGCTCACTGTGTTCAGAAGAGTCCCTCCATGTTACGAAATGTCACAATCATATTTATCTCCTTCATTAATCTCTTCTATATTTCTCCTGGATACTTGATACTTCCATAAAGAGCTGTTCAGTTTGTATTCCTGTTTTCTCTGTTATTTCTAATGGGGTTTTAAAATGTTTTAGTTGGTTAGCTTTGTCCAGGTTTAAAAAATGCAGTTGTTTTGGTCATGATTCGAGCGTTTAGAAACACAATTTATGAGACAGTTGTTGTCAAATTTCATTGGGGATTTCAAATGTGAAATTTAATCGTATGCTTGGTGAACAGTTTTGGAGAATTTGATGTTTCCCCATTCAAAGCTGCACTTGTATGCCCGAGATGCATTTCAAAGATGGCCGCCGAGTGAAATGACTTGTCTTAAAGGGATTTTGGTAATATTACCACAGACCTTATTTTACCTTATTTTACTAAAAATCCATAGGAAATTCCCAAGGGAATCTATAGCAATTAGCTTTCATGTGCAATTTACCGTTGTTCGTCAAATCCAGTCTTTTAAATCAAAATCCACACAAACGAGAATGTCGCATGAGGGCAAATGATTTCCCCACACAGATTTCGCATCAGGTTGGTCTCACAGATTAGCCATGTAGACCAAAAGAAAGTGGCTTGTTCTGAAAGCTGTGTTTTATACATTGCTACACTATTGAGAAAGGACAATGAACCTTTTTTGTTGGTGAAATGTGACCGCACGTTTCCAGTGTGACCTACAAATTGACCTCTTATAATTCCCTCCCACATACAGTTGACCTTTAACCTCTGTGTGTGTGTTGTTTCAGGTGAGAAACCTGCACAAGAGGAGAAAACCGGCATCTTGTGTCAGCATCCCATCTGTTCTGAACGGCAGCTTGCTTCCAAGGTAAGACATCATAATATGACTCAAACTGGTAAATCTTCACTACTTAGTCTTTTCATGAACACTTACGGACAAATAATCTCAAGTAATCCTATATCGCATGGAACATTCTAGGACAATAATCATTTGTCATCATTTGCGCTTAGGGAACTGACAGGAAAAACAAAAGTTTTCTTTTGTCTTTGTGCTGTTGAAAGTTCAGTGGCGAGAGGACGGATGTGATGTTATAGGCGGCATTTCACCAGGCTTCTCCTGGGAGTCTGGGGATGCGGGTATGGAAAAGTGAGATTACTGCTCGCTCGTTTTCATTTATGAGGCTGTTCGGACATAAACACACTTAAACAAAACACATTATGTCTCTCCCTTCCTGTCTTTCCTCTCTCTCCCTTTATACGCTGTCTCTGTTCCTATGTCTCTCTCTTTTTGTCCGTTAAAATGTAATACATCTAGTCTGGTGACACTTTTGTGATTGCTTTTTATTGTCATAGGTTCATTGCCAAACTGGTTTAGCTAAAGAGTCAGTGTCCCTCCTCCTTTTAAACATCAGTCACTCACATTTTTTCCTCACTGGCAAACCCGGTGCCTATTCATTACCCACACTTTCCACTTTTGTGTTTTAACAGGTGTTCCTTTACCTTTAAAATTGTCAGTTACAATGCTGCCGCAGTAATGTGCTGATGTATTGGTCTTCAGGTTTAATAATATAAACAGTGTTTAAATTGAACAAAACAGACCAGTGTATGCGTATATATATATATATATATATATATATATATACGTATATATATATATATATATATATATATATATATAATTAAAAGAAATTAAGTTTGATCATTGGAATTCGATGACTCTATTGACTAAGCTCATATATTATTATTATTGTTATTGAAAAAAAAAACTGTTTACAATGTAACAGGCTGCCACAATAAGCAATTATCACCTGGCAATTTATATATATATATATATATATATATACCGGTACTTTTTTTTTCACCCCTAAACATCACATAAAACAACTGAAGTGTGGGTTACATGTAAGTCAGATAGTTATAGTTCATTTTTGAATGGGCAATTATTGGTCAAAATAATGCACATAATCAAACCTGGATTGCGAGACAGTCTTTAAGACCAAGGAGGCCGGCTATCTTGTTGAGCAGGTACAGATGAGAGTACTGACAGTTTTTTGTTCGCAAGAATAATTCCCGGTACCAGTCTTCTTCAAACTGTGGATACAGATAAACCCTTTATAAAGGGAACCGATAAAGTTTGTTTACACAGAGCATGTCTGATTCATTATAGGACATCACAGTGATGTTTGCTTGTTTTTTTTGGTGTCCCACATTTCCTGCCTGTACAACTCTGCCAGTGTCCTCTGAACTTTAGTGAGCTTTTGAAAAGAGTCTCTGGGTAAACACTTCTGTTTCTAGTCTTCTCTGATCGAAGCCAGACTTAACTTAATGTACCCAATGTTTTTATCTGAACCACGAACACACTTAGTCATTACCCTTAAAATATGGAAAGATGAGAGGAACTCTTGTTTATTTGAAAAGAACGATGGAGAGTTTTCAAGTGTGCGTATGTGCGTGTTTATGTTTTGAGGTCTTTGTGGCTCATCTCTTGTGGGCTACAAGTTTCATGTAGGTTTGTTCTTCCTGTCTCCTGCAAGGGGTCAAGAGGTGAAAATACACAAAGATGATGACGATAGTTTGCTGTTGACGTTTAACTGCTCATCCTGCTAGCTGACATTTAAAGGTGAAGTGTTTATTTTTTCAGTGTTCAAAAACTCTTATCTCAGAGACACCAATAAGTAAGCAATTCATAGATTATTTCCCCTGAAAACAAGTGTAAATACTGTGGCTCTGTGGTGTTTTCAAACCATTATTCTGTTTGTTTGACTTTCAGCATCCCGACCAGCAACAATGACTCAACCAATGGCATGAGTTTGGGGGAGGGGCTATGTGTTTTTCTGACCAATGGTAGCTAGTAGCAAGAAATTACACAATTCAGCTTTAAAGTCACCATGAAAACAAAATTGACAATTCATATAATTTTATGGAATATTGCAATATTTATTATTATTAATGATTTATACGTGCACACTTTTTTTATTATTCATGTGCCATCGTAATCTTTAAACAAAGTAACTTCCCCTTTGCAACAACATCTCTTCATAGTCCCTCCCTACATTTATTCTTGTTCGAGAAGCCATTCCACTCGGATGTCACAATAGGGAAGAAAAGAATATCGCAACTTCCGTTTCATGCCAACTTTAAGTTTGGCTCTTTTCTTGTGTGTAAACATACTACGTCACAAAACTAGATCCATTACAGATTAATTCCACACAATATTAACATAGAATAGGATCTGGAATATTTTAACACAGCATGAGAGTCTGTGTATGTATATGCCTATTTACTTTGATAATTTATGTGTGTGTGCGTTTTCATGCTTGTGTGTACGTGTAAATGTGTGTGTGAAAGTTGCGAAATAGGCCAACCGTCCTCTTCCCTTACACAAACACAGACTAAACAGTGACTGCACTATAATAAACACAGACATTAGCAGCTGACTGTAATTTGTGTTGTAAAAGATGAATGTGCTGCTAACCAAGACATTACTAAACTGGAGCCAGGACCGAGTATTATGGGTTAGCAGATTGGATAATGGTGTCTTTCAAACACTTTCTTCATGAAAATTCCAGAATGCCGCCCTGTCACAAGGTTGCCAATGTCTTGCTTTCAAAGCCTTGATTTTAGTTAGAAAAGTAGGTTAATTGCTTTTCAGTCTTCAATAATATATTTAATCTGTTGGCTTGAGGTTAACCTGGCATCCCGTCGTGATGGATTTTCCTAACAATGTAATTTTAGAGACATCAAGAAGCTCACAACCACGAAAAGAGCTTATTAAAAGAATCGTTCAACCAAAAATGAAAATTGTCATACTTCATTCATATAGTTCCAAACCGGTATGACTTTATTTCTTCTGAGGAACACAATATTTTGATAAATGTCAGTGTTTTTGTCCATACAGTGAAAGTCCATGTTTTTTGGGTCTCAATGCACTTCATAATACCTTCTTTTGTGCTACTTTTCCTTTAAAAATAGTACGTTCTCAAACTTGTTCACAGTCGTTAATATGATTGAAAGTATTATTTCAGCTTCTGCAGCAGATCTGTGCTGTTTCTCCTGTCACTGCTTTATCTCTCTCAGCTGAGTGTGAGAACAGACTGAACTCACACCTGTAACACAACAGTCTCGGGAGACACACATTCAAAACTTAAAGTGCTGCCTGAAATATTTCAAGGACAAAAGAATTGAAAAGTGGAGTAAATCGGTGTTTGTGGAATGCTTTGGATTGTGCAGCCTCACTAACACTTTCGACCACCAGATGGAGCAATAATACACACTTTGTGCGTGTGTGCTTGGAAAGCCACATGGTAATGGACAAAAAAATGCAAATGCAGATTTTAACTTTAATTTAATGAAGTTTCATTAAATTGAATTACAATTATTTTAATGATTGCAAAAATGATAATATAGCTACTAATATTTCTGCAGGAAATCAAACCATATTTTATATTTAATTTTTATCTTTCTTTATTTTCTGTTAAATGTGCTGTATGTAAGTTTTTGACTGTACTAAAGCATACAAGCAAACATACTGCAGTACCCTTTTCAACCGTTAGCTGTCAATCTCCCATGCTGCACCTTTAAGTGTGTAATTATTTGGGGTTTTAAACAACTTTTATATCACATAACCATAAGTAATCCTTTTGCAGGTTAAATTCCCGAAAAGTTCAAAGACTTTCTCTCGGTGCCACTATTCTGTTTGTTTGTTTGAAAATACTGAGTAACCTTTCCCGGCAAGATTGGCTCAACCAATTGTGTGAATTCAGGGCGGGGCTATCTGTTTGAGTGCCCAATGGAAGTCCTTAGGAGTGTTTTGTGAAACCTTTTGGAAACAGTCATTGTATACAATACTGTTTTATGCCACTAATGGAGGTAGAAATGACAAAATTCAACTTAAAATGAATTGATAAAATGTTTTCTTACAGTTGTTCTCTCATCAGACAACCTGTATTACCTCTCGTATTTCATGCTGTACCAGCTGTCAACATTAAGATCTCTAATTCTCTCCTTGTTTGCTCTCTTTTGCCAAACATAGTTCTCCGCTCTCTCATTCACTCCTTTAAAGGAGACCTCTGATGTCACCAGGCAGGAATTAAGACTCTAGATGAACAATAAGGTCACAATGCATGGCCCCTAAGGTGTAAAATTACAGTCTTTTTCAACTCTGCATCAGGTATCGAAATCTTCCTCGCCTCAGGCATAGGCAAGTGTAATGACAACATGCTCCAAAATAAAGCCAAATGTCAGTCGTTTTGATGAGCATGTGGGATCAATGTACTATTTAAAAAAAAAAAACTAAATCTGAACATAATATACATCTTTATATATAAACAAAGGAGAAACCGATTATATTTAAAGTTATTATATAATATAAAATTAAGATCTTAAATAAAATTAGATATTGTTTAGATTCTACATATCATATACTGTATAGAATGTTATTTACTAATGCTTACTCAACCTCACCGTGTGACCCTGTTTAACCCACGAAATTTTTTAAATGCTTTAGTGCTTCCCGTCGTTCTCTGAGAGAAAAACAGTGAGCTCACACTTGTAGACCTCTTACGCATCCCAGTCCTCATAAGGGAAGGCTTGGCCACAGAAAGTTGTTGTGAATTCAGAGTTGAGAAAAAACAGGAAATGGATAAAAGTGTGACGTTTAGCTGTTGGAAATGATGACACTTCTGCCTCCCCATGTTTCTGAGAGAATGCCGTCAATGGGGCATGCTTTGCCTGACCTGTCACCTCCTTTGCTGTTTAGTTTTTGTATAGTCTTGTTTTTTCTGAGGTCATTAATGGCAGATTATATGAGATCTTTGAATGTGAGTATGTTTGCATATTGTTGTTATTGTGACTTCAAGGCACAATATTTTATGAACTAAGTCATCATTAGCCCTTACATCAGCCTGCTATATAAAGCGCTGACAAAGAAAGAGAGGAAGGATGAAGAGAGTAAAAAAGGGGGGGGGGTTTGATACTGTAATATTCTGGATTCGGTAGATGTAAGCTCAGACACAGGCTTCAAAGACTCTGTTTTTATGTAGGATATCCTGACACCACATGACCCAGCCCCCTGCAGGGGTGTACTCTGGGAAGAGTCTGAAGTAGATGATGGCAGGAGACAGTCGGTGATGGAGTGCACTGGCATATAGCGGAATATTGAGCAGAGAGTCACACTGTTCCACTCACATGAGAGAAATGGTTTGAAACAATTTGTTTGTGTTTAATGTGTTTACGGTCACTTCTTTAGTGTTCACTGACTAGTCCTGCAACATGGAATCCTCCACCTCCCCTGGATCTACCTGCATATAAAAGAAGACAATTAAAATTAGATTATGATGATGATTATGATCAGATTATGAACGCTTTTAAATTAGAATACACATGCTAATTAGCTGGTAATCCTGACAAGTTTCTCTTTCCCAAGTGGCAGGAGCTGTACTTATATGTTTGTCATCAACATGGCCACCGAGTGGACTGAATTGTCTTAAAGATACTAGATGGACAAGACTAATGCTGCATGACAATCTTAAAATGCCCCTATTTTAAAACTACCGTGCCGATATATTGTCTTATCACTAATATTATACGTGCATGCCTTTTTACTGCAGATGGCTGCTGATCTAAGGTACATTTCATCTAATCACTGTAGATGGATGATAAACGACAGAACTAAACACGAGAACAGGAAGGAGAATATGCAATGAAAGATTATAAGTGAGGCAGAGCTTTGTGTGTTTGTTTTTTATATGGGTGGTTGGAATACTGTTTGCGCACAGCAAAATCAGTGGGAGCGGGTGTGGCTGGAAAACCACAACTCTTTAACACCCTCTTTTAGATCTAGTCGGTACACACAGCTGCTCTATCTGAATCACCTATATCACCACACACACACACACACACACCCACAGACTGTTCAGAAGCAGCCAGTAAGAAAGGAAGGAAGCAGGGGAAGTGGAAGAGGGGAGAGAGGGAGAGCAAGAAAGGGGGGTGTTGGGCGCTCAAAGCATCGAGTTGTCCCGAGACTCTACGTTGTTCGCTGACATTCTTACGGACCGTGGAGAAGCTGTCACTTCAGGGGAGAGAGAGAAAGGCAGGCGCTCACAGACGTGCACACACACATGCGTGTGACACCAGTATCAGGTGTGTGTCATAAATGCATTATTGTATGTTATTTCACGGCGGCAGCTGAGGTTTTATGGTTGTTATTAAAAAGTCTCTGAGCTGCGTGAAGTGCTGCGTTTTTTTAACGCAGATGTGTGAAAGGTCTCAGAGAAATGAGGCATAGCCAAACTGATGATAGAGTTAGTGCTCGCTCTCTCTCTCTCTCTCTCTCTCTCTCTCTCTCTTAGTTATCTAAGAGGTATCTAAGGTTTTGCTGTGTGCTTTTGTTCAATGTTTTTTTCGTTCTGTCTTATGATTAATATTATTTGTGTCTTATGACTAAATATATTTTATTGGTAATTTGTTCTGTGTCTTATGACTAATACAGCTGTAGTGCTTGTTAGATATTGCACTTTGTGGTCATTTAAATAATTGTTCTCGTGTAAAATCTCAACAATGACCTTTAAATGTGTGCGTGCACTGGTGTGAGATTGTTTGAGTTCTGTTCAGGTCATGATAACTGCAAAGAAAGAATAATAATAGACTTTTTTTCCAGTCCTCTCCAGGCCCTTTGTAAATGACTTCACAAGACAATCACAAGCTGATTTTATAAACGTGGCTCTACATTCTCTTGAGATCATGTGGGGCACAACAAAAGATGGATTTTGCACTCACAAGGCCTTGTAATCGTTACTGTGGCATTTGGCTTACAGCAGAATGATCGCCTAAGATCTTAACAAAAAAGATGTTAATGTAAGATGTTAGTGTTTGGTTTTTAGTAATTGTTTCTTAAATTAATATGTTTGTTTTATTTACTCAAATTAAATGGAATGTTTTCATGAATCATATTTTTTATTTTATTTTATTATGTTGTCCATTTGCATTGGACATCGAAAAACCACTAGTTAGTATTCACAGATACTAAAAGTTCTCCCATATCAGATGTTACAGACATATATACACAACTGTTTTTAGCATTGATAATAAAAAGAAATGTTTCTTGAGCACCAAATTGGCATATGATAATGATTTCTCGAGGATCATGTGACTGACTGTAATCGCTGCTGAAAATTCAGATTTGACACTACCAAAATGATTATTAGCAGTGACACACCTGAGAGATTTTATATTGCACATTAAGATGCA
This sequence comes from Semotilus atromaculatus, assembly GCA_031834385.1. Classification (NCBI taxonomy): domain Eukaryota; kingdom Metazoa; phylum Chordata; class Actinopteri; order Cypriniformes; family Leuciscidae; genus Semotilus; species Semotilus atromaculatus. Next base: position 10,204,924 of record JAULUF010000020.1, read on the forward strand.
GCAATGACTGCTGGATTTATGTTATTTTTCTTTACTTCGAAATTAATATAATTTTTGTGTACCTCACAATTAATATGTTTATAAGTATGAAACAAATATGACAACTTTAAAGAGAAGAAAAGGCATTGGTTCAGAGTGTTTCTCCTGGCTTTCAAAATAATTTTTCTTTACTGTAACTCATTGCAAAGGCATTTCAAATAAGAAGACCAAGACAAAGACAAAAAAAGTTCCAGTTTGGATAAAGTAACAGTTTGGCTTGGCAGTAGCTCCTCTCAACCTTATTTATCAGCAATCTGGCTTTATTTTCCCCCAGCTGGAAGCTACTTTGGTAATATATACATATAAAATTGATCATGAATGCAAATCTTCACATTTTCAGTCATAACGATTCTTTTTCAAACTGCTGCTTTTGCGATTATATAACCTCTAGAATCTGCCCATTTTCCTGTTCCTTGTCTCCTATTGTTTGTTGGGGTTTGCTGGCACATGCCCTGTGTCTTGCTTACTCACTTCTTGTGGTTTTCTCTCAGAAAGTGCTCAGGCGCTTTGTCACTATCTCAGGATTTGTTTTGGCACCTTCAGAAGGTTTAGTTTTTCAGTATGTGTGCTTGAATATATTTTGAGTGGTTTTCATTTGAACCTGAACTTGTTTGAGAAGTAGCCTTAAGGAGAAAGATCACTGCTTTTCATTCGACGGCTCAGTTTTTTGCATGATTCTCGCTGTCTGAGTGTGTGCTGCTTCTGTTGTGAAGCACATCAAGAGAACAATAGAAGGAAGCACACAACCAGGAGGTCTTAATCCCTTTCTTTTTCTATCTTTCCACACTTTATTTCCTGCTGCTGTTGCTCTTATGGAACTTGTGTTTGAAATTGCCTTTGGTAAAAATGCTAATATAAATTCATGGTATGTTGAGCCTTATGGCAACATAATGTTGCATAATAGCGCAGCAGGGTGTTTCTTGAAATTTGTATGTCCCAAGGGTTGATTTTTATTCAAACGTTCAACTTTTTTTCTTTTTGTTACATAGTATGAAGGTCACATTCAAGTTATGGAAAGATCATACCATTTTTGATATTTTTCAAATTCCTTTTATGTGTAGAATTTATTTAACCATTGTCTTAGTTAGGCTTTATTAAACTAAGGAAATCATAAAAAAATGATGAAAAATGCAGATTATTGCATTTTAAAACCTTTGAGAATCTCAGAGTCAGAAAGAGTATGAATATACACATTTGGAAATTGTTAGAGGACAAATGAAAGGAGCAAGTAAGAGTGTAAAAATTGCTTTAAAAAGGATTTTTTATAATTATTCCTAGTGTCAGAAGCGCCCATAGTTGAAGAAACACCCATCATCATTAAACTTTGAAGAAAAATGGGTTTTGGTCATACTGCCAATTATATTTGGATTTCACACTGATGTGTTTTTCAAATTTGACATGATTAATTTATGATTTATGCCTCCCACCACCAGGTTTGCCACCACCCATCGTGTCAGAACCTTAGAGACGGCAGCCCACTGCACCTCTGTGAGTCATGTGACTCAAACTGCCATCCCGTCGCCCGTGACGGCATGCTCTTTGACAGACACCCACGGTTTGACTTGCAGCCACAAGGTAAAGCTCTCTCTATCTGTTCTCCTTTTCAACCTATCACTTGTTTCAGCCAATTTAATTCAGATGAAAAATTAAAATAGATGTCAGCTGCTCTCAGGACAAGGATGACACTTATAGTTCATTCTAATTACCAGCTTCTGGCAGGATGTTAGAGTTGCTTTTCTTCCTCTCGCCCACAGGTTCCATCCTGGCCCGGAACGTGTCCACTCGTTCCTGTCCACCTCGCACCGGTCCCCCCTCTGACATGGAGGACGGAGAGGATGGATGCACTGACCTAGGGTCAGTTCTTTTTCACATTCACCCCTCGATTCTTGCATCCATTATAGGCACAGGCTTGGGTTTGTTATAATGAAAGAGGAAGTCTGTGTACTTTCCAGTGCCGTCATCCCCTGGAGAACATCTGGGATAGGATTATCTATTCCTTTTGGTGATCAAACTACTTTAGGAAATGGAACGAAGAGCATAAATCTGAACTCTTGAGTTTGCAGCATTATAAATGAATGGGTACGAATTGTTTTTGGCAGGCAATGTGAATTACGCTAGTAATTTGATTCGAAAGACTAAGTAGCTTTAGCTTACGTCACGTCTAATTTTTGGTCAATACGCACACAGGGGGGATTTCACTAAGAATGAATTAACTCCCAAAATAGTTTATTTGCACATGCAGTCTGCATTGTTTTAGTACGCAAGTCACTAAAGCAAAGATCCAAATCAGGTAACATTGCAAACACGTCCAAAAACTAGGGGGCTGTAGCGCACTTCCAAGGTGCCCGCAGAATAGTTTGAAATAAAACAAAACAAGATTTAAAATAAGTAGAATCATCTAAAAATAATGATGTAAGCTGAAATCATGTTTCTTTTTTGTTTGGATATACTGCATGAGGCAATTTTAAAAGTGTGATTTTTAGACCTGGAAAAGTTATAGAAATGAATACAATAACCCTGTAATCACAAACTAGATAAGTAAATTATGAGGAAGACCATGAAGAACAATCAGAATTTAATTGTTTATAATTATTTTAAAATATTACTTCACCTAGTTACATAAAAAGAACCACTGACCAATTTGTACATTACAATTCCTAATTTTGCAGGCCAGTTCTGAAAGTAAGTTGTGGAGCATGCAGCAGACTACCTCAATCTGGCATACTTTGCCTCCTCCAACATTTGATCACCATGTGATGCATTACTACTTCTATAATCAATAAAATATGTAATATGTTTGCCTCCTGCTTTCTGTGGATGACAGTAGTGCGTCTTTGAGCTAGGCACATTACACTGTCTTTGCAGCCTAATTTACATGAATGAATTGTGGTTTGTGTTGAAATGAATGACAACGTCTAGTGCCTGAATTATATGCGGTTGGTGAAAAAGACACCTTTTTTGTGATAAAAAACCATGGCATTCATTGTAGGTTGTAGGCAATCATTCCTTGTTTTTTTTATTTATTATTTATCTCAGGGATCGCAGGAGTGGAGGAATGAAATTGGTTAAAAAGAAGACCAGACGCCGACACACAGATGTAAGAGAAGAATAAGAGATCTGACTTTTATTAAGTCTGTGCGCCGGTTTTCTTTCTGAAACAAGTGATTTAGTTTTTGCTGGCAAGATTTTGGGACTTGATGTACCTTTGAGTCAGTGCTCTTGACCTTTCTTTGTCTGAAGATTTAATCGGTTTGTATTTGCGATAACTGTTTTCCTAAAACATAAGCTGATTGTCCGTTCTTTACTCCTGTAGGATCCTAGCAAAGAGTGCTTCACTCTGAAGTTTGACCTTAATATTGACGTCACCATGGAGATTGTCCCGGCTGTGAAGAAGAAAACCTTGAGGTGATTTGTTTGTACCCCTAACAATACAAACAAATCAATTGTGGCGCAAATAAACCAATCAATGCATTTAGAATCATGTATAGCTGACCTTTTAGTTTTGTGTTTCAGAGAAGTACTGGGAGCTGTGTTTGAAAGAAAAGGAATTGAGCTGTCACGTGTCAACCTGTTCCTAGATCAGTCCAATACCCCACTTTCACTGGGATTTGAAGCCTACCGCTTCGGTGGCCACTACCTCAGAGTACGAGGTAATGTTCTCCTTACAGTACTTTCAAGCATTATACTGTGAAATCAATAGAAATCACGGTCTTTTCATGTAAATATTAGAGAATCGATATGCTGCCCGCCTCATAAGCAGGCTGTCAAAAAAACGCGTCTCTGTAGGCAGCCTAGGCTCTGAGATCTGCTCACAAAAACTGAATGTGATCATTTATTTTTGGGCCTGAAATCACTTGAAAACAACCTTTAATGTAGAAATAGAGATATGACACTTTTGCTCTTTTAAAGGGACAGTTCACCCAAAAATGAAAATTGTCATCATTTACTTACCCACAAGACATTTATTGAAGGTTTGAATAATTGATTTGTGAGCGTGAGTGGTGGTTCTCAATGTAGCATCTTTTCAGAGAAGGATATTTTTATACTGTTTTATACTGACAGGTCATTTTCTCAGGAAAATGGAAGAACATGTCATGATTTAGATGTTTCTGTGATGGCATGATAAAAAAAAAAAACTATATGATCATATTTTATCATGATTTAAGAATGAAGCACTCTGAGAGAAAGAGTTTGAATAATTTGAATAATTTTATGGAAGAATTTTTACTATTTATCAACAGGAGAATTAATCAGAAATAAATTCATGTGACATCACTTGATACATTTTCAGGCAAGCATAAATGCCCATTTTGTGTGTGTGTGTGCAGCTCGACCAGGAGAGGAGCTGAGGGTAGAGAGGTGTCTGAAAGACCCCCGTTCTCTTAGTCTGCCTATCATGAGGTCCTCCAGCACACGTAGTTCCTCTACTGACCGAGCAGAGCATGGCTCTCTGGGACGCCGAGAGGCGGCAGACCTGCTAGTCGGCCTGGTAGGTCACTCTCTCTTTATAGAGGAGACTGGGGCTAGTTGTCACAAGAGAAGTTTCATGAATTTTGTTCTTTTATCTCTTTAGATTTGATTGAAAAGCCTTAACGAAAGGTCCCATGGTGACCGCTTACCAAGTTTAGTAAAGTGTACCTTATTTCCTGGGCATTATCGACGAAAATGTATAATTTAATAATTATAATATTATAATGAAATATAAAGTCTTTAAGGTACACTACCGTTAAAAAATTTGGGTCAAAAGTCTCTTGAACAAAAATACAGTAAAAACAGTAATATTGTGAAATATTATTGCAATTTAAAATGACTTTTTTTATTTTAATATATTTTAAAATGTAATTTATTCCTGTGATTCCTGTGTAATTGAAAATGTAAAATATAACGTTCAAAAGAACAGTATGCATTTGAAATATAAATTATTTGTATCCGTGTAAAAGTCTTCATTTAAGGCATCCTAGCTGAATTAATTAATTTCTTTACAAAAAAAAGTTTTTAACCCAAACTTTTGAAGCAGCGTATGTGAAAAATACTTTTAAAAAAAAGCTAACCCTGAGTAAATATTCAGCAAAGGAAAACGTGTGACAACCAGCCCCCAGTCTCCACTTAATCTTTTTCTTTGTCGCACTTCTATCATTTCCATCACATCCAGTTACCTTTCCTTCATCATTTTACTGTTCTTGTAGGAGTGTACAGTACATGACTTTTTATCATCTTAAACCCATCAATTCCACCCATTGTGCAAACACGATTGCGACATATAATTACGATAAATGTTTTTTTCCAAAGCCAAGTACTTACCGCAAACCCTGTGAATGACTGAATTATTGTTTTGTGACAATGTTGTGTTGCCACCTGTAACTTATTCCCAGTATAACTCTCAGTTAGAGACCACAAGGTTTCTAAAACAGCCACCCTTTTTTAGGATCATATCAGAGACACGTTCAGGGTTGAGTTTGTTTAAATACAGGGATGTGTCTCGGAAATCCTGATCACGCTGCCAAAGGACCCGACTTCCACTTGAGCAGCATGTGCCAGCCTGAGTGTTCAAGCTCAAAATCAAACAATAAACCTTCCCAATAAAGTAAACACATCATTGTAATGTACCCTGTATGAAATTTCAGTGTGTTTTTGGCCTATGCTGAATTCACCCACCTCAATTTCCCATGGAGCATTTGCGTATCAAACAGGAGCAAAGTTCAAAGCTCATGAGATTTTATTTCCTTGTGACTGCCCGAAAGTTCTGCATCATCAGCATTTCAGTGGAGCACATGGTTAACCGATTTCACCCAGGATGTCTCCGATGGAAAATCCTGTGGAATTAGTCGAAAAGATTGGCTTCTTTTTTATTATCTCTTTAACAGGAAAGACACGATTAAATCCATTGATACTTTTAAAAAAGAAAGACTGGCTTCTGTAATTCAACAATATGTATTTGTACTCCTTCAGTCCTCATGCATACTGATCCTGGTTCAATTTGTAACTAAGAATGACAGGTGCAGTTTAATCTAAAGACGTAATGAAGTGATTATGTTTCTGTGCTGCAAGATTGCTTTTACTGTACTGAGGTCTGTACTGTCCTAGCCAGTCAGGTTTACATAACTAGCCATAAATGTGATTGTCAAGCCATAGAGAAATGATAAGATAGTGCCCTACAGGCTGTCATTTCAATCTGGAAATACAGTCGTGTGTGTCATCTCAGCGAAAGACTGCAAAAAGTGGAACAGAGCTGCCTGGAAGAGTGGAATGAGGATCAGCATTGGCACCAAGATCAAAGGTCAGATCAGAAGACTAACACATAAGCAGAGAGAAACAACACGGGAAGATAGAGAAGAAAAAGAAGAGCAAAAAATCAAGAAGTTTCGTGCCATTTTGAGGGAGGTTTGAGGTGGATTTGAATACAGCCATGATCTATTATATTTCTTTTCTTCAACAATGCCTCAACTTGAAGAGGACTCAATAATTTTCAAGGTATCTTTAATACCGGATCTACTGGAACTGCGCCATCTGGATCTTTACGACTTATATCCTCTTGCATGGTAAAGAAACCCGTGCCAGCGTGGAAATGCTGAATTTCCGTCAGAAGACATGGAATGTGCCCAGCATGTCAACATTCCCAGAGGTTCCAGGTGGAATTCTGATCCACTACAGTCCTCTGAATGAGCTTCCTCGGATTCATGCCCAGAGGGCTCACACTACGGGGTTGGTGGCCGCCCGCGTGCAGCGCTTCGAAGCTGTGGACGCACCACCTCCCAACCTCAAGCCTGTGGCTACACCGACCCCTCTTAACAGCCCCACGTATCCACCGGGAGATACTAAACAAGACCTCAAGGTAATGCTGCAGTATGCAGGCTTAATATCGGTCTCAAATCATCTGGTTCAGGAGAAGATTGCGGTTTATTTTCTCTGTAAAAAAATATCAGGTAACCTAGAAAAATATACAAATGTGGCAACATCTAAATTGCTAGTTTTAAATCAATTTATTGAATTAAATTAAATTAAATTAAATTATATTATATTGTTTACTATTTACTACAAAGTAATTTCATAAAGGTCAGGTAGAAAAAGCTCTTTAAATGGCATGTTTCCATCTTTTACAGTGAAAATGGTCTGTGGTCTTACTAGAATATACAGTAAATCCAAATGAGCTAATATAAAAATATAGCCATATAAAATATGTATGTTTTTATAATGCATATAAAACCAACCTATCACTTGCAGGTAATTCTGTTATATTCTTCATTAGGTTCTTTATCATCATTAGGTCCTTAACCTTTGTGGGAAACTGAAACTTAAACTATCTTGCTCTCTTTATACAGTATCATATGATTAGAGGTGTGTTTTACTGGGGACATGGGGAAATGTGTAACCATGTACAGAAGCACCTGGAATGTTTAATGGTTATGCTGGCCTAAGTGTTTCCTTATTTCTTTATGTGTAAAATGTGCCTCGTTTTCACCTCATCTAACGTATTTATTGAAGGAGGTATATTGTGGATGTTCTGCAAATAACACTGCATCGGCAAAAGTGTTTTTACACAAAAGAAAACAGTTGAATTTGAATAGTTTGAATAGTTTTTCTTACCAAACTAATTATTTATATCTAAAAAAGCACTAAATAGCACTAATATCCCCCTCAGCAGATATATCCCAATAAGATTCGGCAGGATGAAAGAGAGCTCAGCACAGTTTTTTCCGTCTTGCTTTCTTTTACCTGATCTTAATGTTGGTTTTGGACAGTTCAGAGAGACTCTCTGCAAAATACAAATTAGGACGTTATGCAAATTAGCACCCAATTAGTCACAGTCACTTAATTCACCTTTGGATTTGTTACAAAGTGAAGAATTGTGTGCTGTGCTTTAGAAGACAGGACCCCAAATGTGTTTATATTCACAGTGCATATTTAACACTTTATCGACCATCTATCCTTAAAGGGACAGTTCACTCAAAAATAAGATTCTGTGGTCATTTACTTACCCATAATGTCGTTTCAAAAATGACGTTTTTATTCTGTGGAACACAAAAGAAGATATTTTGAAGGATGTTTCAACTATTTTGTCCAGTTAGTGAAAGTCAATGGAGTCTAAAAACAAGAGTCAGGTTTAGAACAACATGAGGGTGAGTACATTTTTGGATGAACTTGTCCTATTTTTATGCAGAAACAACAAGAAAGCCATTTGTAGTGTCACCGTGACACTGTTTGAGCATCCCAACAGCAACATTGGCTCAAAACATGACCACTTTGTCTTACCAAACTGATTAGGAAAATATATTTAATTTTTTTTGCACATTTAAATAGTTCTTATTGTTGTATAAACTCCATGCCTGCACGTTAAGCATCAGCAAATTTCAACTGCTTGATTGTTATATTGTCAAAAAAATTTAACTACCGGTATCTATAAAATTGGGATATTTAGTATCCTACTTTACTTGCATACATAGTACATTCATGTAAAGCAATTTAAACTGCCTGATTTACTTTATTTCATTGCAAAATGTAACTATATTATCACGCAGCTCTTTATATAAATTTGGATATGTAAGATTGTCCAACTTTATCCGTATACATACGAGTAGGGTGATAGAAAATCTAAACTGATTGACTGCTTGTTTTGTAGCAAAATGTAAACTATATTATCGCCCAGCTCTAATCTACTAAATGTGACTAAGGTGTGAAGATGTTAAGATATTATAAACATTAACACCACTATCTGTAAAACTACTTTGAAACAACGTGAAAATTACTAAATGACTTGACTTGACTCATACGTTGCCCTGCATTGAAAATCCTTTTCACCGCTTGCATTCACAGCAGATGTGCAATAAACGTTGTTTTGCAGTCAGCTCATGTCGCTGTTGATTTTAAAGCGAGCCGCTGCTAGGATCAGTTGTTTGAGGTAGCTGAGGTAGCAGAAGGAGCTCCTCCCCTGTTCCTTTCCCCTCTCTTCCTGTTCACACAATAGGAGGGCAGGATTCTGCAGTTACTATGACACCCGGCCAGCCCTCCTCAGCAATGCAGCGTTCTACCGTTCAGTCCTCTCAGCCTCCTTCAGGTTCACTAGCACGCACGTATACGCGCAAGCCGACGAGCCTGGAGAAGTGGATTTAAATGCATTAGTCCTTTGACATCAATGTAGCTTTTGTGAGGGTGCAGGAGGGAAGCAGGTTGTAGGAGATTGAATCTAGGCGCAGCATGGGCCTGGCTCACTTTTGATGCTGTGCAATGCTGTGGACTGCCTTGGAAATGCCTCTGACATCTACGGTGAGCTTATTATTTGCTTGTCTTCTGGGTTTGACACTCAGGCTTTATCTGCACGGTTCAACCTTTTTGTAATTAAATATGAATGTTCAACGACTGCCTGTCTGGGAATTAATGGGGGGGGAAATGTTGCCTGCAGCCGCAGCGCTTGCATTGCTCTTCATAATTGAATTCTCCATCTCTTTATAAATATAAGAAATGTAATGGGTTCATCAAGCATATTGGCTTGTTTTAAAAGGAATTTTATTAGTGAATAAGCCAAAATCTACTTTTTCTCTGATAACTCTTGGAAATATAACATCTTCACATGCTAGCTGGGTGCAATGTTGACTTTGTGTTCCTCAGAGAGAAACTAGCCAAACAAATGAGTCAAACAGGTTCTTCGGATGGGCACAGACCAAGACAATGAGCTTGTCATCTTTGAAGGATGACTTTAATTAGTTTTCTGCAACCAGGATGGTCTGTCATATGCAGCAAGTAGAGGAGCATTGATTGATCAGTGCTGTTCAGAAATCAGAAATCTGGTGAGTGCATTTATCTGATCAGAGCAAAACGCTAAGAGCATATTGACTTGATCTAGAATTGTTTATCGATCTGGGTACGCAACAAATTGTCTTTTGGCACAGAACATTCTGTCTGTTCAGAAACATTGGCATTGTCTCAGAACATTGACGGATGAATTGGCCTGAAGATCTTAAAGATCTTTCTCTGGCGAAAAATGCCAGGTTTGTTTTTAACCCATTGTAATTGCATTTTCCACAAAAAAAAAAAAAAGGCATCATCAGAACACAATGTCCAAGTAATGAGCCCCAAGGGACATTGAGTGGCTTTCCCCACTACACTCATGCATTCTTCATTTCTTTCCATTGTCGTGAACAGGGAAAAGCCTTTCCCCTGTTTTCCGAGACATGCCTTGCCTCTTTTCCTGTTGTTGCCGAAGGGTTCCTCTCGCTCGCTCGGGTCAAAGGGTTCGCTAATTATTGTCAGTCAAGTCTCTAATGCTTCAACCTTTCTGTGTGGAGAATGTTGGCAAAACCCACATGGCCTTTTCACCTGTTGACAGCTGAATATGCTCCCTAAGGTCAACATTCCCATCTTCAGGTGAAAGATGTCCCTGAATGTACAGAGATGGTCTGAGAACAGGCCTGTCGTTGTTTATGTATAAATGTCCTGAGTGTTTTGTTCGCACTTCCTTACCTGTCAGAGCCGGGCTACTTCTGGCACTTTACATTCCATACTTTAGCCCGACGACTTCACAGAGTTTGCTGCTTTGACTTCTTCTCAAAGTTTGTATGACAGATGCATTTCCTCTGTGACTATTGTTGGTCAATTCAGATTTCCTATGCTTAGTTTGTTGCTCTAAAAGTGCAAATAAAATAGTTTTATATGCAACATTTCTGTCAGGGGTTTTTTTCTTTTCTTTTTTCTCTCAGAAAGCAATTAGAGGTTGATTTTTATATATATATGAAAATATATGTAATCTTTTTTTTCTCTTTTTTTGTTTTTTTGTCCATCAACTCTTAACTATTGGGGGGTCCAGGGCCACCCCAGCCCCAGCCTTTATTCAAACATTGTTCTGTGTTTACTTTTACTTTTTCTCATTGCCTCTCTTTTTCTATCTCTCTCTCACTTATTGTCTGTGACAGGGTCAAGCGCGTCGGCGAAAGAACATGCCGGAGTTTCTGGGTGAGGCCAGCGTCCCCAATCAAGACTCCGTATCCCAGTTGAGTGGTTCTCTCCCTGGATCTATAACGGGTACAGACCGCTGGAGGAACCGCGCTGCCAGCCGTTTCAGCGGCCTCTTCAGTTCCAACTCAGGAAACGGCTCTCTTGGGAAGGTCAGCATCTGTGAGCATCCAAGGGTTGTTGTACATTTGCAAGGCACTTTCTCATATGCAAAACAAGCACTTACATATTCTTGGCAAGCTTTTTGCATTTCACACTTGAGCGAGTGTTTAACCACTAAGGAAGAGATATCAATTTGTCAAAGTATTGCTCCACTTACAGTGGACCAAAAACAGGAAAATGTACAAGTAGACCTTTCCTATAAATCCACACTCAGTTTTCTCTCACGTGCATGGACCTTTGGTGTGTTTTTGTTTGCATACCCTAGAGATTTAGGTTGGTTGTGTAGGGAGTGTAAACTTGGGGTCAAAGCTCAGGCCGGGACCTCTTCCTCTCTATGTGACTTTTGTAAAAATCCCATATAATAGCTTGACGTTGGTCCGGTATGGACAACAATGCCTGCTTGAAGGTGACGATGGCTTATGAGATCATTAAATGTGTCTTGAGATTTACTCCATGCTGCAAACAATACACCATAGTGTTAATATATAATATGAGTAATCATTTTGTGTCTAATATTAAACACAACGCATATGAGGTAAAATAAAGACGTCATTTTCCAATTGTTCTTATTTTGAATAGCTGATGTTATGCTTGGGATGCACAATACTGTATATCAGTACCTTATCATTATCAGATTATATTAAAATGTAAATTTTTCTGTCAATAATGAATATTTAATTTCTCATGCTATTTTTTGATTAGCTCAGTCTTTATCTAATGTTCACTTGAATTTAATCTTTAAAAACCCGAATCATTTTTCATTATTCAACCATTCTTCTTATCGTGCATTATAATAGTGTGATGTCTAAATTAACTTAACATTATGTTTTATTTTTAGTTTATTTAAACAAAATAGCATAGACTTTTAATAATTCATTATTTAATTTTATTTCCACTTTAAAAAATTTTATATTTAAAATTCTCTTCTCAGGAGTGTGATCGTGTGGAACAGCTGCAGAGTAAACTAGACTCATACACTATGTTCGGATTACCCAAGATGCCACTGCAGCTCTCGTTCCACAGAGACTCATGGGAGGAGGAGCCCAACCTGGAGCTAGAAGAGAGCTGGAAGCAACTTTTGGAGAATCCTGAGGTAAACACACTCCTCTACCCAGAGCATTGCTTTGAGAATTTTTATATAGATCAATTAGGATGTTATAACCCATAATACATGCTGGATCAACGTTATCTGACTTCATGTGCAACGATAAACCTGTCAGATTAATGACCATAATCAGTTATGAATGGTTTTATAACTTCAGTTTTTCCATTGATGTTTTTGTGTTAGGTCTTTGCAGTTTCATGGAGGTGGATGTTTTATTGCTCTTGTCGTGATCGGTTTTGTAAGAGTAACTAAAGTAACAAAACAGGGCATTTTTTGTAATTATTAAGCAAAGTCTACACTACACTCTTCTTTCAGATAAATCCCAAGACAAGCAGAATATACTAACAATGACCCAACTTGCTATGAAATCCATTTGGTTTGCTACACATTATCATTATCACTCCATTTCTTATTATCAGTGTTGAAAACAGTGAGACATTTGAGTGCTGTGAGACATTTTTTTTCTAGATTATTTGATGAATAGAAAGTTTAAAAGAACAGCATTTATTTAAAAAAAATATTTTGTAACATATATTTTTGATTGGGTAGGTTTAATGTATTTTGTTTTTAAATGTTTTATTTTTTTCTTGTAGATTTTAACCAGACGTCAATGCCATCAGCAAGAGGCCATATGGGAACTGCTGCAGACAGAGTCAGACTACATCAAGAAACTGCACGTCATTACTGATGTAAGAAATCTGTGTAAATATGTGATAATGCTATTTGAAATGCGTCTCATGGTTTTCAACCAAGTCCATAAGAGTAATTTACAATAGTTATCTTTTCTAGTGCTCATTTTGACTGTAGCATTTATGGTACTTCAATGTGACTTGTGACCGTTTAGATCTGACACTTTATAGCATGATATAATCACACATTCTCTTCCTCTTTCACCAGCTGTTTCTATGTGGCCTGCTGAACCTTCAGGAGAGTGGTTTACTGAGTGAAGTCGAACCTGTACGTCTCTTCAGTAACATTCAGGACATTGTGCAACTGCATACATCCCTGTGGGCTGAGGTCATGTTGCCAGCACTAGAGAAAGCCAGACAGAACAGAACCGTGCTCAACCCCACTGAACTACATCAGGGTTTCAGCACTGTGAGTGTGCACAATATCTCACTCAGGAGACACTAGTATTTTCACTCATTCACTTCCATTTAGACTTAAAAACTTAAGATCTGTAAATTTCATTGACCTGATTTAATTTTGTTATGCAGTTTGGTTTCAGATTCAAGCCCTATATCCATTACTGCATGGAAGAAGAGGGCTGTATGGAGTACATGCGCACTTTACTGAAAGACAATGAGCTCTTCAGAATATACGTAACTGTGAGTAATTATTACCATCCATATCTGGTTGCTCTTTAACCTTTGAAGGATTTAGTCTGGCGGAAAATATAAAGGCACCTCTGATGGTTTATTGTATATGAGAGAGATATATGAGAGGTCTTTAGCATAATAACCTGTATTGTAACAACACCCTCATTATGACCTCATTCCTCATTCACCCTCATTAGAGATTTCCTCAGGGTCTGCTTATGCTGTGATTGTATGTTTATGATTGTTCACCAAATGAGACTTTCAGTAAACTTTTCCATCCTGTAGTGGGCAGAAACTCATAAACAGTGCAACCGGCTGAAGCTGACAGACATGTTGGTGAAGCCTCATCAAAGACTCACTAAATACCCACTGCTGCTCAAGAGCGTGCTGAAAAAGACTGATGACCCGCCAACTCGTGAAGCCATTAACAGAATGGTAAGAGATTAAATCTTTCAAAAAAATCTTTTAAATAGAACACATGTGCACATTATTCAGTAGCATATCATTTATTTGAATGTTTTTGCAATAGTGTATTCATGCCACTGGAATTGCAAAAAAAATGCCAAATTGAATGGAATTATCTATAATATTATGAAATAGCAAAAACAAATAGATAGAATAAGTTAACACATTTTTGAAAGAATATAAGCATAGTATAAATATACAGTGGGGTTTTTAAATTCTTGCATAAAGAAAAAGAAATCTAGGAATTTAAACTCGGACACAGTTTATATTAAATGATATGATATTATATGATATTATTGCAGAATAAATATTTTAGATATACTTCTACCCCTCAAAACCACTTATCCTTTGTAGGGTTGTGGCAAAATATTCTTAAACCTTGAAAATTTGATTCAACTTCTCAATCAAATTGTTATGCTAATGAAAAAAAACAACAACATTTAAACATATAGAAACATTTTAAACCTCACTGCACTGTATTTAGGGTAAAAATTATATGTATTTTTATTTATCATCTTCTATTTCTTTTTTTAATTATTATATTGAATAATACTTTTTTTTGGTCAGGTGGCTGCTGTTGAATGCTTCATTAACAGTGTGGACTCACAAATGAGACAAAGGGAGGAAAAACAGAAGCTGGCTGCCATCGCTGGACGTATAGAGGCGTATGAGGCTGTGGAGGGGGCCAGCGAGGAAGTGGAGAGGGTGAGAGACTGAGGCTTTCGTATGTGGTTTATGTGAGATCTTGTACCTTGGGTGTATTTTGTCATTTACTGAAGAAACAAGTTGCAACTCCATTACCTGCTTGATGTCTCTATAATCATCCATCACGCATTGATCCTTCAGATCCTCAGGGAATATAATAACTTTGACCTGACCGCTCCAGTGATGGGCGCCCCACCTGAAGAAACCCGGCAACTGCTCTTAGAGGGAGCACTGAAGATGAAGGAGGGGAAAGAGAGCAGGGTACGATTTCTTTGTTTTTATTTCTTAAAACAGAGCCAGCATTTCTGAGTGCACTTTAGTAAGAAATAGATTTTTAACTTACAGCCAATAGTTGTCTAAAAGCTTCTCACCGGTCTCCATTACCTCCTGTTTCCGACAGATGGATGTGTACGGTTTCCTGTTCACTGACGTTTTGTTGATTACTAAGCCGGTGAAGCGTGTGGAGAAAGTGAAGGTGATCCGGCAGCCTCTCGTCATCCATAACGTAGTGTGCCGAGAGCTGAAAGACCCAGGAAGCTTCCTCCTTATCTACCTCAATGAGTTTCACTGTGCAGTGGCCTCCTATTGCTTTCAGGCCAACAGTGGCACTCAGGGCCGCAGCTGGATTGAGGCCATCCACAAC
This sequence comes from Semotilus atromaculatus, assembly GCA_031834385.1. Lineage (NCBI taxonomy): Eukaryota > Metazoa > Chordata > Actinopteri > Cypriniformes > Leuciscidae > Semotilus > Semotilus atromaculatus. The sequence continues at coordinate 10,220,306 of JAULUF010000020.1, forward strand.
GCACAGGTATTATTCAATAACACACTGCAAACGTTTGGTTACTAATGGTTGGTTTCTTAAACCCATTGGGCTTGTTTGCTAGTTTTAATATGAAGAGTTTTTCCATGCAGAACCAGCTTCAGAGACTTCGCTCCGAGGCCCAGAGAGATGACACAGATGACAGAGATGAGGATGAGACGGAAAGCAGCATGTCCACCTCCAGCTCTCCATCACTACAGCACAGAGACCCTCTAGACAAGAGGTACTGTTTATAAATGATTCCTTATATACTGTATTGAGACTGTATATAGATTAATTGCGTTACTTAGTTACCTTTTAAGAAAAGTAATGTGTTACGTTACTTTTGCGTTACTTTTTCTCAGCTGGGCTGGGCTTGTTGTTTTATCTTTGGGCAAATGTAAAGGACCTTTTACACCAAAATTTTAATAATAAGGCTGAAGGAAATGCAAATTCCCTCCTGTGAAGAGTGAAGAGTGCGCAGATCAAACAAACCTTTCAGCTGTGCTGCCATTCTGTATTGCAGATGGAAATTTAACACTTCCTTAACCAATAAAAACAAAAAATTCAAGTCATTTTTGCTTATGGTTTAACTGAATCATCGAAGGTCAGCAGCCTTCATTTGTCAATAAAGTGAGATTAAATGCATACAAATATTTGTTTTATTTAATTATTGGAGGTTTGCCTAGTGTCCTGATTTTGTATTTCACTGATTTTATTAATTTTGAGGAATACTGAATCTTTTATTGTGCAGATTAGTAAATGCATACTCACATTTAGTCTAGAACTACAATAACCATCATGTTTAGACAGCGCACACTAATTTTTCTCAACATGGAGATGAGATCTCCATTGAAAACAAATGTAAAGTAACTCTGTAAATATAAAAGTAATGCGTTACTTTACTGGTTACTCGGAACCCGAGTTACTTGTAGTGCGTTACCCCCAACACTGTTCATATCCAACGGAATGAAAAAATTGCACAATACACTTTGTAAAAGAGCAAAGTACATCAAGCACTCTAATAAATATACATTTTCTTTTCCAAAAGCCTCTCTCCTTCACCAAGTCACTCCGATGGCTCCACAGAAACCCTTTCCGTGGCTGCCATGGAAGAAGCAGATGAGGTTGGGTCCTTGTCGACTGTTCAGACTGCATCATTAAAAAATCCCATGCTGTCTGATTCTTCAAGCCTGCGGGATTCCTTCTCTACTAGTGACAGTAAAACTCCGGAAGGTCTGGGTGATTTAGTCACAACGGACTTGGATGCAGAAAGTCGCTCTCTTTCTATAGACAGTGCGTATGGAACTCTCTCACCTCAGTCCCTGATCACAGAACTTGATTTAAAGGGAGCGGTTTGCCAGAGCGAGGGAGAGGAGACAGATGCTGGGGAGGAAGAAGAGGGATTTGAGGATGACGAAGATGGTGACGAGGAGGATTCAATAACCTGGAATGGCTCCCAGATTACTGTAAACGAGTCCTACGTTTTAGACCATGCGAACAATGAGGAGCTCGGGCAGAAGAACGACTTTTCTGGGATGTCTCAGGTCATGGGTTGTCGTTCCCAAACACTGAGGCGCCGTTCGCCCGTCCAGCCCCGTCCAGACTACTTGCAGCACTTTACCCTCAGGTCACGCTCCGAAGATGACCTCCTTCAATGCCTCAGCGGTCCTCTCCGCCCCTCTGGCAGGAACAATGTAAGCAAGAGCTTGACACACCTTGCCAAACAGACGTCTCAGAGCTCTGAGTTATTCCAGATGGACGAGGAAGGCCTCCGTGAGGATCCAAAAGCATTGTCGAGCAAACTGACGAGCACTCTTAGGAGAGCAGAGGCCAGGCATGTGCAAAGGGCCCTCAGCTGTCCCAATGGCCAGGCAGACTGTGAGAGTACAGAGATTAAGACACTTCCCTCTGGTGGTCTGGAGGAAAAGAGTGACTTGGTGCTTTCCCAGCAGCCACATCAGCAGCATAAAAAACTGACTGTGGCTCAGTTACACAGGATACGTGCTACCATGGTGCTCAATTCAACACTGACAGCATCGTAAGTCTACAATCACACTTAATGTTTCACATATTTAGGTCATACTTAACTCCCAAAAAAAAATTATAATTATATTTGTTCATTTATAATGCATAAAATATATGCAAATATGTGTTCATAAATTCATACATGCTATATATTTATATTTATTTTACACAAAGATAATGAAGCCTAATTTAGTTTTTAGTTTTTTTTTAGTTTTGACTATTTCAGAATCAATTCAGAATCATTCTCCGCCAATCTTCAGTAGCTTATGGATTCCCCCATGGTAGTGGAAAAATATGAGATGGGAGGAAAAATATATATTTCAATGCTTCTTCGCAATAATATTATTTTCCATCACCATGTTCCTTTAGGCCGGGGCTCCGTAGTAGCTTGTTGTAATATGAATAATAATAATTATTACAGTAATGCAAAAATATACATTATTTACACACTAATATACACTACCGTTCAAACGTTTGGTGATGGACGTTTGAACGGTAGTGTATATTAGTGTAGTGGTAGTGTAAGAGTCTCTTATGCTCACAAAGACGGCATTTATTTGATCCAAAATACTGTAAAAACAATATTATTGTGAAAATATTATTACAGTTTAAAATGAATGATTTCTATTTTAAACATTTTTTCAAATATATTTTATTCCTGTGATGGCAAAACTGAATTTTCAGCAACCATTAGTCCAGTCTTCAGTGTCACATGATCCTTCAGAAATCATTCTAATGTGATGTTTTGGTGCTCAAGAAAATTCTTATTTATCAATGTAAAAAAAGTTGTGCAGCATAATTTTATTTATAATTTAAAAAAAAATTGGAAGCTGTTTTTTGGGATTCTTTAATGGATAGAAAGTTCAAAGGAACAGCATATATATTTAAATAGAAATCTTTGTAACATTCTACAGTAAATGTAGATCAATTGAATGCATCCTTGCTGAAAAAAAACAACCTTTATGAACAGTATTAAACTCCAAACTTTTGAACACTAGTGTACATTTGTAATGTACAATTTGGTAATATTTTTTGTTTTCATTACTGTAATGAGAATAAAACTGATGAAAGTCATGAAAAGGGCCTAAAATATAATGCAAAAGTTTAAATTTAAGTTGTGTATCCACAAGCAAGTTGCAATTAAAACTTCTTCATCAACTCCACTTTGCAATTTAGCCATTCCTATAAAGTTGCTATCAAGAGATTTCCACACTAGACATTAGGATGCACCCCCCCAAAATCACTAATAGCTTCCTGACAGATTGTTCCTGCAGGTTGTTACAAAACTCCCCCTCATTGTCCAGACATGCCCTCTTCATTGTTAATGTTCACCACAGAGTGTGGCACATCATTAGCTGTCAGTGTGGACTCATTACAAGACAATGTGCTCTTCTGATATAGCTTTTAATAGGGCGAGACACTGTGATCTCAGTCAGTGAGGCACAGGACAGCCAAACCCCTGTTGTCTAGCCGTCTGTGGGAAACTGGCATTTCAACATCCAGGGGCTTTTGTCCCTAGTGTGTTTTATCTAATAATCTCAGTCTCCACCCAGAGTTATTAGAGAATTTGAACTTCAGAGAGAATTACTGCATCTAGAATACTGGTTTTGTATCCATGTATTGTATCTATTTTTACCTAGTGGAGGGTCTCTAATTGTTCCTTGATGTTTTAGTGGAGGTTTTGGTGTTACGAAACACTATAATTGTTACCAGCTGCTTTGAAGTAATCACATTACGGATATATTATTAATTTGCTATTTATATTAACCCTATTCTGCTTTTTCTTCCTCTAGGGAAGTTTAATGTTTGAGTAAATGAAGCTGATGCCATTAGCTGGTCTATTGGTGGGACACAAACCATGTCTTTGGTCCAAGACTACATCTACAAAAACGTGCGCCCATGGGGACATACAACTCAGTGACAGGAAGAGAACCAGGGAGAACGCTGTGGAACTCTCAGTTAAAAGCCATGACCATAATTCAGTTATTTAATATTAACTATAAAGTTGAAGGGTCATACATACAAAGACATGCATTTTTGTATAATACCTGTCTGACAATGAATAAAAGAGACTTGAGTTAATCAATTTTTATTTAACGATGCAACAGTCAGGGCTTTTGCAGAGGAAAAGGCACAGAAAAAAAAATCATGTTCTTTCTAACTTCTAATGTGTACTTCATGCATTACTGCCCTGTGGCGGTCTGTTATCACACAAAAAAAGTATGAATATAAACTCTAAAGCACTCTTAAATCCTAGAAAGAGTTGTTTGATGGACAGAAAAATCATTTAACGTCTGAGTCCTAAGGGCTTTTTGCTAGATGATTTAGCTCCTGAAACACCTCAAATAGATTGACTCGTTTAGGTTGTAGTAACTTACTGAATCACACTTGTGAAAAAAAAAAGAAAGAAATAAAAAAGAACAACTGTGGACTACTTTGCTTCAAACGCCACAATAAAAATCAACTTGCATGCATTTGTTTTTTTCCAGTGTTCTGTAAATATGGTATTTATTGAACCTGCTTTGTTTTGTTGAAAATATACTTATTGTTGATGCCTTTTGATTGTTATGTCTCTTTTTGGCACTGTCTCTAATTTGTCTTTTGACGTCATAATAAGGGCTGAATCCATGTCTTGGATTTGATCAGTTTACATATGTATGTATGTAGCCTATCTTCAATATGTTACCAATTTGCACAATGCTCTCAAAAGAAAGAAGAAAAAAAAAACACAAACTTCTAATTAAAATGCTTCAAATGACAAATCCACTTGCTAAATGTGTCTATTTTGTTTATTTACAAAACTGAATTAATTAATTTCTTGTTAATGAGAAGATATTCCATAAATGGACGTCACAAGTCACAACAAGTGTCTCATAGTGACTGCACCGAGTAATCATATGGTTATGTCCTTACAGCACATCTATGTTTCAACTTTATCATGTTTTTAATAGCTTTAGTTACATTATGTGCAGATTTTCTTGTGTGTAATCTTTGCTAGCAGCGTGGTTTTAGAGCGCAGTGCAGAACGGGATCCTCTTGGTGAGTTGTTGACCTGTCAAATAATTGCAATATTTACTTAATCCAGAAGGTGGCAGCAAAGATGTACCTTTAAAAAAAAATTAATCTTTGAGTTCATGATGTTTGTACAGCTGATGGAAAAATATGTGGTCATGCAACTTAACTTATTTTTCCATCATCTTATTAATTTTTATATAAACCCAAAATATAAGCAGGCCATAAGATTAAATCAACTAAGGCCCTTTGTATTCAGAAACAAATATGCTACGTGCAGTTTATCAGTTATCACAATATCACAGGCTATTTATTTAGCACTGAAATCGGTTTTCCGTAAATATTTGGTGAAATGATAACTGCTTGTTGTTTATTTGAGCGTGAATCCCAAAGGCTGTTTTCACATCATTATAAAGTAGGCCTGTAGAAATACAGTTGTCCCTTCTCTCTTTGCTGGCAGACGTCTTTGGGTTCTTAGGAGAATTAGGCTGTCTTGATTGTTTGTTCCCTATAGTTTTATTGCTAATTGCGGGAGCTGAGTCTGCAATGTGGCCAATAACTATGCTGCGAGCAAAGCCTGTAAACACACCAACACCTTGATGAAACAGCGACTGAGGCACCATCAGTAATTATTACCAGGTGTTAAACCACATACGTCTCTGCTGTAGCTGTAGTGTAGCCTAGTCTATCAAAGATAACATGCACCATGCAACTGAATGATCATCTGTAAAATATTACAACAGATTGCTACCAACATACAAAATACGTTTTTAATAAAAATAAATAAGCAGCCCCTCGTATAATTTAGTGACACTTTTTTTTCCGTTCCTCAATTAGCGTTCGCTTGGGACAGTTTTGTGATGGAATTAGTTGGGACTTGGGAGGGACAACTATTTTGCTTTGGCAAGGGAACACAAAGTTTCTCCGGCAGCCTATTGCAAAAAAATCTTTTTTAGAGAACGCAAAAGTTGTATGAGTAAATGCAAGTTTCTATTGGGAACGCAAAAGTGTATTAGCCTATTTCGGGAACTATTTAAACGACTTAGGCTACTGCTATTAACTCAGTTCTGTCCTCATATTAAAACTTTTAACAGTGCCTTTAAACACGAAGTTCCGAAAACAATCATTTGAATAGGATGTTGACTTCTCTGTAGGGCATTTCATTTTCTTATGAGAACTGTGCTTGAAGTTTTCATATTTGCTTTCAAAAGTAGCCTACTATTTTTTTATTTCATACCCCTGCTGGATTACAGGAATATGAACAAATACAGTATCTGAAGGGTTTGTTGTTGGTGTAAGGGGGCAGGCCATGCGGAGGGACTGAATCCTGAAGGTGAGCCAGTAGTCAGACTGCTGCAGCTGCTGCTGATGTCGCTGGCCGACAAACAGCAAGTGAGTGTTCCTTCGCGATAAATGTTTGTCAGGTGATAAAGCCAGCTAATCCGGCTTTACATTGTTTTTAACATATCATAGAGTGATCAAACCAAGAGGATATCGGTCATGAAGAACTTGGCTGTGTCCTTGTGCGCTCGAGCGCTTTTCATGGCGCAAAGTGAGTATCTGATATTTCCAGTTGATGCAAAGTTACTGTTGTTCTTTTAAGTTTAATCGTGGTTCTATTAAGATTGCTAATAGATTAACGGATAAATTATTGTTTATTATGTAGGCTGGCTATTTGAGCAGACTTCTAAAAATGTATAGCCTAATTTTGAATTAAATACATCAAAATGTGAGTGTTTGTGTGGGAGGTTATGTAGCCTACAAGAAACATGTCAGGTTATTCTCCCCTCACCTGAGTGTGTATATCTTTGCATGTCTCTTGAGAGTCATTGTACATGTTTGTGAATATTCTCTTCTGTTTAAACGTTTTATAATGTCATGTAATGGGTTTTCAGTCTGTATTTTGCACTTGAGACCAAGACCCAAATGCCAAAAGCAGCTGGCGGAGACGAAGTCAAACCTGTGTCCAAGACTGATGACTTTGTTTTGAACTAACCCAAAGAAAAGGTTCTGCTCCAAACAAACCCGAGTTGCATGACATGAGCACCAAAAGTACAGCACATATAAGGGTTAAAAAAACAAAAAACAAAACATAGGAACTATAATTCTGGAAATTCTGTCTAATAAATCCCTCAATGTGGCTTGGAATTTTATTTTGTTCAAGATTGAGGTTTATCCACGATGGCTTTGTTAAAGTCTCTGATGATTCACCAAGAGCCGAAGCTTATTCTTTTTGAGGTCTTCGCACTGAAAACAGAATGAATCAAGAAAATTCCACTTACCTAACACATTGGACCTATAATTCCATGTTTAGAACTCAAGAGGGATTCAGTGTGATTCACATGAGTCTTGACACAAACAGTAAAGACATGAGGTTTTATTTAAAGCAAGTGAAGATGTAGGCCTACTATTATTTTAGACATACTCATCTTACTGCAGGTTGAGTCAGCATTAAGACAGGCCCCATTAGCATTCTTTTTTTTTTTCAGTTGGAGCTTGATGTTTCATGGTAAACGAACCCTAGTTTGTACTGGACCTGTCTTTGCCTCCATATTAACTTTTAAAAGGATTTGTTCCATTCATCCAGTCCTTAAACTAACATAGGCTAACATTAAGTAAAATGTTCAGTATACTTACTATATTCCCTATCTTGACCATTCAGCTTAAGTTAATACACTTGACCTGTTATTATAGTTTTTATTTTGAGTGGAAAATCCAATAACATTATGATTCTGCACAACCAGCAGGTCTGTAAGACAACAAAAGTCTACTGTATTGTATAACAAACCTTGGCTAATATACCCAGGCCTGACAAACAACACTGCTCAGAGTTTTCTACTTGGCTGAGATTAGGAACACTGGCTTAGTTCAGGTGTAGAGCTATTTATGAAATCATTTCCATCATTAAGAAATATAGTTCTTTATTAAACTATATTCAGTTCCTTTGTAGCTGTGTTCCATGAATATCATAGAAGAACATCTGAGCCCCAACTTTAGACTTAGAAAATGGAAATTTGCTGCAGAAAGAGAGAGACAAGTTTAAATATAGCTGCGAGCAGCGATTGCGGGCCCAAGCCGGTGGCACCGCAACCCTGGTGCCTTTAGTTACCTAAAGGCACCGGGATGGCGGTGCCGCCGGCTTTGGCCCTTTATCGCTGTTCGCAAAATGTTGCAAAAATGTAACCCCGCTTTGTCTAAAAGAAGTGTGCTGTAGAGCTTGCATCAGTGTGGGCTCTGCAAAAGTGCGCATCGAAGGCACATGTCAACCACAAAGTATGCGTGAGCAACCTTCTGAAACCTAAAATGAAAAATGAGACACCCTACGGCCTCATGGATTTAACCTGACTCATTCGTTCGAACGAATCGTTTGAACGAATGAATCAATGACTCGCTCATTAAGACGGTCGCCTGGCGACACCTAATGGTGGTTTAGTGTTATGTTTAAAAGTATCATTCTTTCCAACAATTGTTGATTAAAAATCAACAAATCAAATGTGTTTTTAGTCATAGTATTATTTTATACAGAAATAATTTATTTGTAATTCAGATGAGAATAAAGTTAGTGTTGTAAAATTTTAAGGAAAACAAATATATTGATTTGAAATATAGCACATTCATTTTAAATTCATTCAGCTTTAATTACCAATACAACCTTAATTTTATTTAAAGCAAACTATACATTTAAAAGATCTGGGTTCTATGCATATTTTGTAATTTTAAAAATACAAAATTGTTATGCAAAAAGACAAGGCCTTAGAGATTTATTTATCCTTTAATGCAGGAAAAGTCACACAGCAATGAAAGGCTTAAACTCTTGACACTGTAACAGACAGACAGCCAGCCACACACACACACACACACACACACACACACACACACACACACACACACACACACACACACACACACACATTATAATTCTGATGAGAATAAAGTTAGTGTGGATATTTTTTTTTAGGAAAAACATATATCTTGACCTAATTTAGCACATTATTTTTTAATTCATTCAGCTTGAATCACCAAACATACAATATTAATTTTATTTAAAGGCAAGCAAACAATATATTTAAAAGATATGTTCTATGCCTATTTTGTTATTTTAAAAATATTCATAAAGTGCTTTGCAAAAAAACAAGGCCTTAGAGATTTATTTATCCTTTTAATGCAGGACGGTTGCACGGTGATTCATAACGATGCGTGTCCACGGCGAGGAGCGAGCAGAACAAGGCAAAATTTTTTTAGTTCATTCTTCCATAGAAAATAATGGAAAACAAACGCTCGCTCTGCTCCGAAGCATTATCATTGTCCGTGCGGACGTAAGTATTTTATTTTCATTTTGGATGCTAAACTATTCTTTATTATAGGCTTTGTACTTCACTCACGTTCCAATATCGACGGAAAAAATAATTCTCTTCACTTGTGCAAAAATGTGCTTGGAAACATCACAGTGGAGCGGTTGCTTACGCGTGCACGGGCGCGATCGAACTGTGTGTGTGTGTGTGCTTGTGTGTGAGAGAGAGAGACGCGGGCGCGATCGAACTGTTCGTGTGTTTGTGTGTGCGTGTGTGTGTGAGAGAGAGAGACGCGGGCGCGATCAAAGTGTGTGTGTGTGTGTGTGTGTGTGTGCGTGTGTGTGTGTGAGAGAGAGGCGCGGGCGCGATCATACTGTGTGTGTGTGTGTGCGCGCGCGCGTGTGTGTGTGTGCGCATGTGTGTGAGAGAGAGGCGCGCGCGATCGAACAGTGGAAACATACTCATCATTTTGTTCCAGGACATCATTCAAACTGCAAACTGTTTACTTATATTTGTGTACACTCCTATTTTTTTACAGTCTATGGTGCAATAAAACACAACATTCTCAGTCACATATCTAATATATTTATATAGAAATTTTATATCAAAATAGAATTTTGAACACAAGAGGGCAGTATAGCCCTATCTATGATTTTGTGTTTAAACTATCACCCGAAGAGAATCCCCCCGTCCCACACACACACACAGACACACACACACACACAGACACACAGAATGGCAGGGGACACTCTCTGTCAGAGAGAGGGAGAGAAAATTCTCAAAATCCACATTCAAACCACAATATCTGACTTTCTGTTGGTCGGAGCTAATGACTGTAAATTAGAAAGTTGTTCGGCTTGATGAGAACAATATCTACGGTGAGTTTTGTAACTGTAGGTAAAACTAACTAAGTTATAACACACTTTATGTGTCCTTTTTTAGTCATAAATTAGTTTCATCGCCACGGCCAAACCGTTCGAGATATCAAAAATCCGTTCACAATTTAGTATCCTCAATGTCTTGACTTAACGCTGACCGAGTTTGATAGCTATCGAATGAATTGCCTAGGAGGAGTACTTCGATTTCCAGAGGATGAGTTTCCAAACAACCCATAATAACTGACTTCTGTTGGGCTGACGTAAAACTTAGAGCACGAGAGTTGTTCGGCCCGATGAGATTTATAAGTGTACCGAGTTTCATATTATTACATGCAAGCGTGTTTGATATATGGTCAAGTGTTCGAATCCCGTTTCAGGGGGCGCTGTCGAGCCCCCCTGCCACGCCCGGGTACCAGCTTCAGCCCGGCCCTGATGGCTGCGGGTTCTGACCCGTATGCAAAGTTTTAAGTTTAAAAGTTTAAAGAGTTTTCGAGCATGTTAAGGGCCCCAAAAGCCCCCAAAACCTTATATAAAACAATAATTAAAAGCATTCTCACTCAACAGACAGATCCCCCTCCCCTCACAGACACAGAGGTACGCAGAGAGAGGGAGAGAGGGACAGAAAATTCTCCAAAACATCCACATTCAAACCAAAATATCTGACTTCCTGTTGTTCGGAGCTAATGACTGTAAATTAGAAAGTTGTCCGGCTTGATCCGAACAAAATACGTACCGAGTTTTATGATTGTAGGTAAAACTATAAAACTAACCCTCCCACTATTGTCAAAAGGTGGGGCTACTGAGCCCCTGCACCACGCCCGTTTCTGAAACTTTGCACATGTCTACTGGCTAATAAAAGTGATATGTATGTCGAGTTTCATGCAATTTCAAGCATGCTAAGAGTCTCAAAAACATCCAAAAATAATTTTAAAGTTTGATGCATTGCCACGGCAACAGTATCAAAGATATCAAGAATCCATTCACAGGTCTAAATCTGCCGTGTGTTTACATTATAGTAGTGAAGATTGAAGCAAATCGGGTAAAAATAAGAGGGTGATTTCAAAGCATTTTGAAAGTGACACAGTTCCTGCTGCCAGTTAGTGGCACAATAACTCACAATAGTCACATCCATGTGATCGGCCTCTTACAATGAACACACAGCTGAAGTTTCATCAAGATCAGTTAATGTATGCAAAAGTTATAACATACTTCCTGTTTCTCTTTTCGCACCATAATTTCGTTTCCTCGCCACGGCCAAACCGTTCGAGATATCAAAAAGTTTCAAGAGTTTTGAGCACGTTAAGGCCCCCAAAAGTGCCCAAATAGTCGTTAAAAAAATAAAAATAAATAAATAAAAATAATAATCCTAAGGAAAACAATAGGGCCCTTTTCAAGGCTTGGGCCCTAATAACATTTATTTTTAAACTTCTTTCATACCTTTATGATAATCTGTTCAAACATTTTGTCAAGTTAATGACATATTGTATGTTTATTGTAAAAAGCTTAAAGGGAAAGTTCACCCCAAAATGAAAATTGTCATTGTTTATTCACCCTCATGTACAAACCTGCTTGACTTTTTTTCTGTGAAACACAAAAGAAAGTATTTATAAAATATCCCAGTGTTTTTTATTCTTCATGGGATCCAGTGTTGTTTGGACCCGAACATTATTTTAAATATTCTTCTGTTCCACAGAAGAAAGAAAGTCACACAGGTTTGGAACGACATGAGAGCGAGCAAATGGCACTGAATTGTAATTTGTGAGTGAACTATCCCTTTAATTTGAATGTAGAATGTAATATGAGAAAGACATAGAAAGTGTGATGCAGTTTTGTAGGTTCACAGTCTCATGTGCAGGTGTATCTTTGCCCACAACACGTTAGTGTGAATATGAGTGTGCGTCTGTGAATGAAATATGCGTACGGACAAGTCGCTGCGTTTCAAAGTGCTTCCTCAGCAGATTCCAAACCCTTGACCCTCTCCCTCCACCTCCTCATGTCTTTCGCTCTCATGTTTGTGGTTTCTCTGGCTTCTAACACATCCTTATTACTGCCTTTCTATTGCCCTCTGGATTTGCGGTACATTCTCAAAAGTATCTCCTCTTTTCTCATTTGACACAAAATCATTATGCATGAAACAACCCTCAAAGACCATACAGAGTTGGAATCCCATGTGAAAAGAAGTATTACAGTGATTTTTTTATTTATTGTAGAAGTTTTTGTAAAAAGTTAAATATTTTGTGCTGCCCTTTAGAGGAACTGTCTATTGTGCCGACAGTGACAGATGACTATTCCAGTTAAGTCATATGAATGGTAGTCACAGCTGTTAAAATTGCACATCTGTGCAAAAATAACTACACTGCTCTGAATTTTCATGAAATGCTGTGTTTCACATGTTGTTTCACATTAAAAACATTCTACAGAGTGTAAGTGTGTGAGTATAATTTAAAAACAAGTAAACCAACCCATTTTAAGATAATCTTTTATATTTGTAGCATATTAAAAAAGGAAGCCCAGAAAATGTTACCACTTTATGACTGGGAGTGGTTGGATTTTCCCAGACCCTCTTAATGCAAGAGTATGACTGTTCAACCACTCCCTTAGTCTTAAAGTTAATAAAAAGAAAATCCTGTCGTAATTTACTCACCTCATGTTGTTTAAAAAAAAGTTTATTAAAAGTAGTCCATTGTGCACTATTTTCCAAATCATCTGAAGCCTTACGATAACTGTGGAACATGCACGTGCACATGCACCTGATAATATTCCAGTCCAAAACTGCTGATTCAATGATTCATTTGATTAATCAGATTTGACAATTTATTTGTCGATTGATTAAAAGGAATTGATTTGTTGTTAACACTTACAGAAAGGATCAATTTGTTAACATTGGTGATCTACATTAGTTAGCATGAACTAACTATGAAAAATACTTCTAAACCATTTAATAATCTTAATGTTAATTTCAACATTTACTAATACATGATCAAAATCAAAAGTATCTATTAATATCATATTAACAATGACAGTTGTATTTTTATTAACTAACATTAACAAAGATGAATTATTACTGTAACAAATGTATTGCTCGTTATTAATTTATGCATTAACTACTAATGGGACCTTGTAGTAAAGTGTTACCGAATTGTTTATGAATCAGACATTGTTACTTCTCTCATGCATGTCAAAGAGAGCTAGGGTGATTGTCGGTTTTCTTTTTGGGTGAACTATCCCTTTAAGGTTGATTTGATCTTCAACTTGACTAAAATTTCCGTGACTCAGAATAATATGGGTTTAGGTAATCTCTAGCTAAATATTTATAGTCTAAATGTTTAAATAGTCTAATTTATAGTCTAAAAGTCTCAAATTTACTTTAGATTACAAAGGAATGTATTATTAGCCGTGAGTTTTTTTACTCTTCTTGCAGACGCAAGGAGAGCTGTTTATTTGTGAGGGTTACAGATTCATACAAACATCCATAAACAGTCCTTTCAGACATAAGTGATGCAAATTCATAATATTGGTGCTACTCATTTTCCCCTAAATGCTTGCTAACAAAGAGCTTTTTTACAGGGAAACGGTTTGGTTTGAAAAAAAACATTGCTTGGCTGTCACTGCATTCCTCTATATTTCTGTGCATTATCTGTCCTATATTAGGAACTATTAGTACTTCATAAATCACCCAGCATGTCAGATTAACATGCTGCGTAAGTGCCTGCTGCTTTTTTCAGAGCTAATTGTAAACAGTGATTTCTGAAAACAGTAATAATATCTCTGGTCTTTAATGTATGGGATGAGATTCATGAGGAACAGCACTGTGTATTTAATCTGTTTTTCCTGTTTGTTTATTTTACAGTTCTGGCTTCCTTTCTCTTCAGCCCTGGTAAGTGCATAACTTGAACCATAAAAAATATCAACTTTAAAGTGTATCAAGCACCTTACATAATGTCATAATTATCCAAAAATATACACTACCATTCAAAAGTTCAAGGTCAGTAAGATTTTTTAAAGAAATTAATTCTATTCAGTAAGGATGCATTACGATTGACCGTAAAGATTGTAAACATTGTTACAACAGATTTCTAGTTCAAGTAAATGCTTTCAAATACATTTTCTGTTCATCAAAGAATCCTAAAAAAAAAAGTATCATGGTTTCCACAAAAATATTAAGCAGCACAACTTTTTTTGAACATAGATAATTATGATTCTTGAGCAGCAAATCAGCATATTAGAGAGATTACTTGAGGATCATGTGACACTGAAGATTGAAGTAATGAAGCTGAAAATGCAGCTTTTCATCACAGGAATAAATTAGGTCTTCTTACAAAAGCAAATCTTACCGACCCAGAACTTTTGAAGAGTATCTACAGGACTGAGAATGCTATAACTACCATTTTACTGCTGCTGTAGCAACATATGGTTTATAACAACAGCACTGCTCCATTTACTTTAAGTAATCACATATGATAGTGTTTTTCGATCATTAGACCTAATCTGTTTTCGGGAAACCTGCTCTTTGTGTGTCAGCGCTAGGCCAAAGCGATGGCAGTGGCGTGGTGGTGGCCATGTACAATATCAGCGCCCCTCAGGGATCACAGGCGAAATTGCAGTGTCATAGTCAGCGCATGGTATGGACCCAAGACCGCCTAAAGGACCGCCAACGGGTAGTGCACTGGGATTTACTTCGTACTGGCCCAGACCATGCAATGGAGCGTGTTTTAGACATGTTTTCTGCTGGAGACCAGCGCATCTACAATGGCTACAACCAGGGACGCATTAACATGCCCAAGACTGCTTTTAAAGATGGTAACTTCTCATTGGTAATTAAAGGTGAGATACTTTTATGTTACATAATAATACAGTTAATCAATCTCTCTATGTCCATTTAGGAACACTTTAGAAACTGCCTAACAACCAAGAGAAAACGTTAGCAGCCACCTATATATAACTTTCAATCCCTTCAAACTGCTCAAGTATTCAAAAATAAGACCTGTATAAATTTCACACTTCAAAATAGCCTTCAAACTTCAAAACTTCCAGGCAAGGCCCCAATGTTCATCTTCTAGATAAATGAATGCATTTTGTCTGGGTTCCTTCATACAGATGTTGCAATGAGTGACAAAGGAATCTACTCCTGTAACCTTCATCATCATTACTGCCACCTGTACGAGTCAATCAAAGTTCAGCTCAATGTCACTAAATCAGGTTTGTAAACTCACTTTATATTTTAGATTTTTTGTCTGGCTATTCTTGGCATTTAACCTGCCTCTTGATCAAACGGTTCAAGTTCATGCCAAATAAGGAGCTGTCTGACGATTAAAGAATGGAAAGAATGTGAAGGCCGTTTGAAAATAAAATTGCCCTCTCCTAATTTCCAATCACCAACTTTATTAAAAAAAACAAAAAAACAAACAAAAAAAAATATATATATACACACACTAAGTATGTGTGTGTGTATATATATATATGCATGTATTAAAATACATATATTCGTTTTGTTTTTCTGTTTTTAAGTCATTTTTGCTCACCAATGTTTGAAATAGAAATCTTTTGTAACTGTAAATTCCTTTACTGTACTTTTTAATAATAGTATTAATTTCTAATATTTTTATTATAACTTTTGAACCGTAATTATATATATACATACTCATATAAGCGTGGCCAGACGTGGCCTTTGCAATTCGGGGGCCAGTTTTATATAAACTGTCTATTGAACTGTTGTATAAAATCAATATGCCATCACATTTGCAATTGTGCTGATATTCGGGAAAACAGCACTCTATATCCTATTATAAATATTAAAAACAAGAACTTTTTTTTGCCCCTTATATCTTGATTTTGGGGGGGCACTTTCATATATTTTGGTGGCATTTTTGCCTCAAGCCCCTGTTAATTTCCATGATGGCGGGTCTCTTTTTCAAGCTCAAGCAGACAGAGACTCCTTCTGTTGCGAGGTCATTCTCAAGTGAAACAAACTGTGTTTGCTGCATTCTCATCCAGCTGTGGTTTTCTCTCAGCACGTAAGGAGAGGCGGTTCTGGGACGGTCAGAAGGCTGTGTATGTGGTTCTGGTGGGCAGCACAGTGGTTCTCCCTTGCGTTAACCGCCGGCCCATCTGGACAGAGGGCAACAGTCAGGAGGACCAACAACAGGTGGTGCACTGGGATCGTCAACCTCCAGGGGTCCGACATGACCGCGCCGATCGACTCATCGACCTGTACGCTTCCGGTGAGAGGCGTCACTACGGGCCACTGTTTGTTCAGCAAAAGATGAATATTTCAGCCACAGCATTCTCGCAGGGCGATTTCTCTCTGATCATCTCAGACATCCAGCTCCTAGATCAAGGGCTATACTCCTGTCATCTCCACCATCACTACTGCGGCCTGCATGAGAGACGCATCTTCCAGCTTTCGGTGACCCCTCCGGTCCCTCAGATCCCTCAGCAACCCACAGATGAACCTCAGTATCTTCCAAATGAAGACCCAAGTAAGAGAAACACACTTTTTACTTCATAAGACACTACTAGTAAAAGAACTGCCAGTTTTGTACTCACCGGCTTTTTTTTTTATTATTACTATTTTCAGAATCTTAAAATTATGATATGGTATGGGAATTCAATGACTTGTTATTTATGCTCGCCCAGGCTGCATTTATTTGCTCAAAAATACAGTAAGATTGTGAAATATTATTATAAAATAGTAGTACAAACAAACTGTTTTCTATGGTAAGTATTTCTGTGATGGCAAAACTGAATTTTCAGCAGCACATAATACTTCCAATCTATCATTCCAATCATTCCAATATGCTGATTTGCTGCTAAAGAAACATTTATTAATATAATCAATGTTGAAAACTGTGGTAGATTTTTCCCAACATACTCTACATGCTACATAGCTACTGACTCCTAATTACCCGGGTCTCGTCTACAATCGATGACCTCAAACGTCTACAGTCGACGTTAGTTTATTTATACTCCAGCGAGTCTACAGTCGACTACAGACAAATTTCAGAGAGAATCTCAGCAGTAAACAGGAATATAATAGTTTTTATAGAATATGAGCATGGCAAAAATGACATGAAACATTACATCATTTACATAATTTGATTGGTTCTATTTGCAAAAGCAAGCCCACACTTTTTTCCCTCTGTTACTGGCATAAGCAAACTCTGTTTTCTTGATTACTTCATAATCACAAGTTTTCAAACCTAGACATCTGTCTAGTTCATTTCCCATATTTGTTATTTTTACTCTCATTTTAAGTCACGAGTTTTCAACTGGTTTTGAACTGTACATTTTGTTCATATGTTAGAATGTAAGGGGGCGTAAGGAAGTAAAGTTAGATGTTAGAGTTATGATTAGTTTGATATACAGTTTACTATCTTATTCATTAAAAAAAATGATGGTTCTTTGATGGTTATAAAGTTCAAAAGGACTGTCTTTATATGAAATAGAAATCTATTGTATCATTTATAAATGTCTTTAATGCCAAAGTTTATAATTTAATACACCCTTGCTAAAACTATTTATTTTATTTTATTTGTTAAATCTCATCATGAGCAGTATAAATTCAGTCAAGCATAAATTCAACTACCCTGCCAACATTTTTTGTGTGTTATATGGTCTTGAAATTTGAGCCCTACACGAGTTTATCCATGGGTTCCATGTCGGCTCTATCTGAATCAGCCCCGGTATGGACAAACCTATGTAGGGCCTATATTTCAAACCCATATTATGTCTACATTGGCCCCACCATTAAATGTTTCCTGGGTATTCATGTACTGTTTCAGTCTCACAGCACACAAGGGATTTTCCAGAAATGATCCCAATTTATCACAGAAAAGTTGCTGCTGTCAGGAGTTCTTGTTTGTTATGTGACTCATTACGACTTGTTTGCACCTTCAGATTCCAGTGAATATTTTTCTTGTGAATGCATCTCTGTTGTTCATAAAGGTTGTCTAATATGGTTGTCAGTGGACTTGTCACACAACGAACTCACAAGTTGCATGAGGCTAAATGCCAGTGCTGACCACTTAAACAGGTAGGACAATAGAGCGTCCGTCTTGGAGCATCTTATATATTCCCGAATATATCTTTGCAACTTCAAATCTAGGCAGTTCTCCTGATTTACTATGCCTTTCATTCTCTGTTGATGTTCTTGGTTTGTCATTTGCTTGTATTTACAAGAGAAAGAGGCAAGGGTTGATGCTTATTACTGGTTTAGCAAACACTTGTTTTACAGAACAGTTTTGCATTCTTTGTCAGCATTTATTAAGCCAAAGAAAAAACACTCATCACCCTGGAACTCCACTTTTGTTTCTTCTAAATTGAATCTGTATTGACTAAATTATAAAACATATATTTATGAGAAAGAAGAGAAGGAGAAATGGATGTAATCACAAGGCATGAACTCAAACAAACAGTCGTGACCTAAAATAGTCTGAGGTAAGTCTGAAGATCTGGTTACCCTTTTGTCTGGGTTCATTCAAATGCAGCAGGTCTCTTTTTAAAGCTTCTTCTTCTTTTGCTTCAAGCATGCTTCTTTTTCTCTTTTTTTTTTTAAACTCGCATTCCACTGCCGTTCCCTCTCCCACTGTCACAGCTCGCTTTCTCAGTTTGAGTTCTGCTCTGGTTCGGATCATTCGATAGCCATATGTTTTCCTTTGAGGTACTGCCAGGCAGACAGGAGCAAAGGAGGATAAGAAAGTGCTTTATTTACGTGGATAAGATGGGGAGGTAGATGATGTGAACTGTCTGGGAGATAAAAATAAGGAAGGAAATATATGAGGCAGAGACGAATCAATGCATATTTTTAATAGTGACAAAGAGAGTTTGGTAAAAGAAGGGTGGGGATTCTGCAGGGGAAAAAAAGAACTAATAAGAGAATGTGGGAAAGTCATTTTCTATGGTTATACTGTTTCTACTGGACCTTAGACTACACAAACCTCAGTGGAATGTTGTGGATGATCACAGACTTTTGGGCAAGAAAGAAAAGAGCTAAACACTTTCTGCACTGCTGAATTCATTATTAACAACTAAATAGGTCTGCATTTGCAAAAAACTTTGGGCATCTGCAGTGACTGTTTTTACACTGTGCTCTTTTGATTTGCAGTGTGTGTGTGTCTGTATTTTGTTTTCTTGTTAGTTTTGTCTTGTCACTCTTCCTTGACTTAAACAACTTATGCACATTATTCAGAGTAT
Source organism: Semotilus atromaculatus (assembly GCA_031834385.1). Classification (NCBI taxonomy): domain Eukaryota; kingdom Metazoa; phylum Chordata; class Actinopteri; order Cypriniformes; family Leuciscidae; genus Semotilus; species Semotilus atromaculatus. Next base: position 10,239,705 of record JAULUF010000020.1, read on the forward strand.
TATGAAGCAGTATGATAGCTTATGCTTCACACACTCTAAAATTTGAGACATAATTAACTGAAGAAGTCTCACTGAAAAAAAATCTCCTTCGCATATTTGTGAAATGAGTAGCAATGACCGTTCAACGAACGAGTCTTTTGAATCATTCTTTCGATTGTCTTTTTTAATGAATCGGCCAGTCTGGTGAATTCACACCAGTCTGAATTATTCGTTCATGAGTTTTCAAGTTCAAATGATCCATTTTGATGATGATCGAATGTTCATTTGTTGGCTAAACTATTCATTTGTGTCCGATTTCCTCAAGACACCATTAGCTGTGTTTTGCTATGTTGTACAGTGTGCACTGCAGCCTGTTTATACAAATGCCAGTCTGTTTGACTTCCAAGCTTTTAACTGTTGCTTCTCTTTGTGGTTTGACTTATTTATCTGCTATTTTTCCCTCTTCTGTTTCTAAAAATTTCCTCTTGATCTGTCTTGCCTGTGTTGTGCTCTCTCTCACTTCATAGTCTTCTCCTTTTCTTGGCTGTTCTCACTTTTTAACCTACGTCTTCATCCTTTTTGGAGTTTTTATGGACAGCGTCTTGTTTATCTGCAGGAAAAGGGAAGTTTGCTTCATCTGTAAAGCATCTGGCCAGCTGTAGCTCAACATTAGACAGTGAGCCATAGGGAGGAGACTGTTGTAGATTTAGGTCAGCCCACCCTCAACATTCCCTCATTCCCCCTTCAACCTTCCCTCAACCCGTTCTTAAACCAACCGATGTGTCAGTCCTTTTCTCTGTTTTGTCGAAGCATGAAGAAAAAGACAACTGTCTGGATCCAGCATAGCCATTACATAACGTTATTTCCTTTTTGGACTTTCCATAAATCTGTTTATCCTCTTATAGTCCAAAACTGTTTTAAACCAGGTGGTTCCAATCATGTAAATCACTAGCTTAAAGCTTTGTAAAAGTTGCAAGGTTTGAGCATATTGATGTTCCCCTATGGTCTTTTTTAAGCAGGAGAGTCCAAGACACGTCCCAGTGGAAGTCCTGATCTGGATTGTTTGGCCCATAAATGCTTGGCTTTTATCATGAGCCCCAAACTCAATATCATCATAAACATGACTGTTCTTGAATACATCTGTTCATGGACAGTCAGGAAATAGTAAAGATTGTTTCTCAAGATCTGGGAGATGTCTTGTTTCTTTTGAGCAATTATTATTGTTATTTTTGGGTCTGAAGCTATAACACATCTTTGCAACATAACCATACGTAACTGTTAGGGAAATACTATTGTAAAGAAGCGGTGGTTTGTGGTTTATCAGAGGTGAAAAATACAGAAATTAAAGCTGCAGTCCGCAGTTTTTCCTCTTTGTCACCATCTCTGTTCGAAATCTGCAATTGCAGTTATTTGCGGAATTATCAACTTTACGTGGGTTGTAAATCGGCATGAAACAGCGCGGATGAACACAATGTTTTGAGGCGAGTGCTGCTGTTAATCACCGAGCTGTGTGGATACTGTCATTGAGAATCACAGATTCACTTTTTGAAAGTTTGACCAACAGAAGAATTTTCACCGGAAAATATCTTCTGAACAAGTAAATAACATCCATTTTTGTTCTGATCAACTAAGGGGTAAAAAGCATTCGACATGATAAGCGATCGTTAGATTTAATCAACGCGATTTACAGCAACCGAGCAAATTATAGCCTACTTTGTTCTCAAATTGTTCATGTTAACAACATCAGCATTGCGTGACTAACGTTGCATTTAATGTGTTTTATGGTTACCTGTGTAGTTCAGAATTCATATTCTCCATAATAGCTAAACGAGAAAGGCACAACAAGGAAACTCCATAACTGTGTGAATTAAGAAAACAGTGGTACTGTTGCACGATTGAACTATTGAAATGTCTTACTTGTTAAGCAGAAAAAGCCGTCTCTTCTTCCGTTTTGAACCCCTTCAAAACACGGAGTTCACGCACCTTCGATGTTTAAATCCTTGTGTTCGCATGAGACGGTTAATTTCTTTCTCTTTCTCTAGCCACCTTAAATCCGAAGTACGAAGTCTTTTGGGTTTCATAACTGGTGAATCTCCAGTTGACACTGATGATTGTCGTTTGGATCTTTCTGGATCCGCCATAAGTTTAATTATGTAAAGTGCTGCGAGAAAAGCCTATACATCTCTACATCTCCTCACGCGCAGTATAGCCGGCTAGCCGAAACTCCTTCTTTATGTGTACGGATGTGATGTAATGACGCAAAGACATGCTCGAATTTCCCGCGGAAACCCACCATTACCACTGGAATTAAAATAATTATTACAAGCTAACCATTTTGAATCTAGCTATGGCAAGCAGATAGATTTGAACACTGGCTAAAGATGTTTTTTTTTTAAATAATTATTTTAGATTATTTTTAACTTAAAAAAGTTACGGACAGCAGCTTTAATGTAGTTCTAAATTTTGTAGTTGCCATTTCAGAAAAAAAAAATAACAACAACGCAATATTGTGACAAAACACACCATGCTCTTTAGCACAGCTCTTGACTGGCAGTAACCAGTCATATCCGGCTTTTTATGAGGTCTTTTGAAAACCGAGGGTAGAAGATTCTTCAGCTGCTACTGATTACGGTACCATTCGATATTAGCCTGTATTCCCCTGAATGCTGTGCCTTCAAACATGCACAATAAGAGGTTAAGATTGAGATTACAGGGCAGAAACTGTTATTCACACAAGCAACAATTACTTAATGGGTAGGTTTTAAGCAGTAGTAGGGAGAATTTGCTTCTCAGCGAATTGATGGTACATTCAAATATCTGTATTTGTGGGTATTAAGATATAATTTATATATAATATCAATATTAATATTATTACAATTTAAAATAACTTTTCTATTTCAGTATATTTTTAAATGTAATTTACTCATGTGCTGGCAAACCTTAATTTTCAGCATCATTAATTCAGTCTTCAGTGTCACATGATCCTTCAGAAATCATTCATGCTTTTCTTATTATTATCAATATTGAAAACAGTTGTGTGGCTTAATACTTTTGTGGAAATCAACCATGAAAAAAACTTCAAATAATTATATAAAAACTCTAGAAGCAAGAATATCTCTCTGATTTTCAGCTATGGCCCTTTTGCAAGATCCAATCCAAACATAATAGTTTCTGAGTGATTTTCCACATCTCATAATACTTCTTTTCTAATAACTATGATGTCATATTTAGTCCCGTCGTCATTTTAGGCTGCGTGTCTTTATTATGTCTGTATCGTAGACGAAGTGGTGCAACTTTGGCTTATTTATTTAATTTATAAAAAATTTCTGTGGAAGCAAAACGGCAAATTCACTCAATAAACTAAACCACATAGTACCTCCCCATTCCTCCCTCTGTTTTCCACCACTCTTCTTATTTAAATCCATGTTTTACTGCCAGGAGAGAAAAAAACAGTGGATCTCATTCTGGCTGAAAAACACGTGGCAGTTGGTCTTTCTCACAGAATTTTGACTACAGTTAAAATAAATAAGTGCACAAACTTTGCTGCTGAAAACCAAGTACATTCGCATATGATATTTTTGTCCAAAGCAACTTACAATGGATACCTTTAATGCATTCTATCTTTATGAGGATTTTCTGAGAATCCTTGTGTTGCCAACACTAATCTCTCACCTCCAACATCTGTTCAGCCCGAGTGCCATCTGTGCTGATTCTTCAGTTGTCTTCAGTTGACATGTTGTATCCCTATAAATCCAGCTCCACTGAATATCTGGAAACTTATAATAAATAAATCATCTAAAAGTATATTAAAAGTACCATTCAAAAGATCACTATGTTAAGATACTCTTCATTAGGTTTATTATTTGCTCTGTATATTTTACTTTCGTAATACTATTACTTTCTTCACTGTTGTTGTTGTTTTGGAGTTTAGTATTTCAGTTATTTTTCTCTGAAAATGTAATTCTGTTTAATAGCAGGTTAATCATTATTTTTGTTATAATGTACATACTTTTTTGTAGTATTTTATGTAGTATATTTAATATAGCATATATTCTGTGTAAACTAATGTGGAGCCGAATAAAGAATAAATAGCTCAGGAGCTTGGATGATAATGGTTTAATTTTTTGTTTTTAAAGTTTTTAAAGGCATGAAGTCAGAATATGATTATATCTCCTCCTGAAGTGCTGAGTTGTGCTTTTTCACAAATGATCTGTATAAACTTAAACTTTATAGCAACACAGGGCCCTCTGCTGGTTGCTGAAAATTACAATAAGAATCAAATTCAAGGCCAAACTCTTGATCATTTTCTCTTTTAGACACCAATATGGTGGAAGTGCCGCCACATGTCATCAACGTCATCTTACCAGAGCAAAGGAGTCACTTCCTGCAGCTGCTCGGCTACATCCTGGCAACTCTCCTCCTACTGGCCCTTATTGTGTTGGCTATCATTCTCCTCACACGTCACCAGAAAAGACCAGGTTTTTACCTTTTATTGGTCACTTCCATCTGTCATTGTGCATCTTATTTCAAGTGTCTTAATTTGAATAATGTAACCCAGTAACCATGGTGAAAATATCTCCTTTGTTGCACCTGAAAAGTGTCTTTCAACCACATTATTTGTTATATAATATGTAGGCAATATGTGACATTTGTATGCTCAAATATGATTTATGCTGCACTTGATTTCATATTTGCAGCAAATTTTTTTTTATTTTTTTATAAAACGTAGGCCGAGATTTTGATCCACGTAAAGTTGAAAGCCTACCGCTCCCGACGGTGACGTATGTGTGAGTACTCACTGATGTTAAAATGTCATCTGTGAACATTAAGCATCAGCTGTCCTGAATAAAACATCCACTGTCCTGGTGTGTCATACATCTAGGGGCCACACATCATGTGTTAAGAAAGAATGTGAGCGAAGCATCCCAGAGGTCAAGTCAAGCAACCAAGAGGAGACAAAGTTGGGTGAGTTTACATCAGATTTCCTCTGCACCACCTTTTAAAAGACTTGGACAAATGTATTTCTGTTTGTCTCTTCAGACTACAAGAACAATCTTCTGAAGGAAGCTGAAATGTCCAAACTTTGCTCCTCAAAATCCATTGACCTGGACAGAGGTAAAATGGACCTGATCGTGATTATTTTCTGTCGTCCTTGTCTGAGAGGTTTACAGGCCTAACATATAATTCACATTGAAAAATAGACCCCAAACTAAGTGCATGAAGACAACTAGACACCAGACAACTAGTCATGTTTTGCTCCATTATATAAAGTAGCAACCTAGCAACTGATAAATAACAATAAATGTTTCTGGAGCGCAAAATTAGTGTGATATTTACAAGCATATTAGAATGATTTTTGAAGGATCATGTGACACTGAAGACTGGAGTAATGATGCTGAAAATTCAGTTTTGCCATCACAGGAATAAATTGCATTTTTAAATATTTAAAATTAGAAAGAAGTTATTAGGGGCCAAGCACCGAAGGTGCGGAGGCACCTATTGTATCTGTTCCGGTTCTTATTATTATTCTGCTTCTTCTTCTTCTTCCGACTGGGCGTCTATGGCAGCCCATAGAGCCGTTTGCGGGAAAGTTGTTTTGGTTTGACATTCTGATAGAGGACAGTCCCAACATTAAATACACCAATTTTGGTGTTTCTAAGTCATTCCCTCTAGCGCCACCAACTGTCCAAAGTTGCACTCATGTTTATGCTAATAACTTTTGAACCACAAGGGCTAGAAACAAAATTCTTTTTTCCTCTGATTCCTGAGCTCATGGCGATTCCATCATAATAATTTTTCCGCCATTTTGAATTTTCCGAAAAACCTACTTTTTCGAACTCCTCCTAGGCCGTTGCTCCAATTTCCACGAAAATTGAATCCGATCATCTTCAGACCATGGCGACAAAGTTATGGAATTCGTGTTGATTTGTCAAACCGTTCTCGACTACAGCGCAAACAAATTTTACGTAGCGCTTGCGAAAACAGACACAAGCCCGTATCTCCGTAACGCTTTATCGTATTCAGACCAAACTTGGTACATGTCCTCACAAGCATGACCTGAGGCAACATGCTGCGTTTCGGCGCAGTGCCACCTACTGGTCCGGAGATATGAAAAATGGCTGTTTTTGCTCATAACTTGTGAACGGTCTGTCCAAAAATCATAAAAGTGGTCTTGTTAGATTCAGGGCGTCATGCCGAGTCGACTGATATCCAATTTTCCCAGATCGGCCATTTTGGCTGTCGGCCATTTTGAATTACGTGCTAAAATGCTGTATACTGTAAATGCGTATACTGCAGCAGCAAAGTTGAGGCATGATGCCAAAATGACTATTCAGGCTTTATATCTGCAATGCCTTGACATATTGACACCAAACTTTGTATGTGTAATTGTCACTTCACTCTGACCACACCACATACATTTCAGCACTGCGCCACCTATTGGTCGAAAGTGATAATCCAGTAAATCATCTTATAAGTTACTGTTTATAATGATTTTTAACCCATTTGCCCAAAATCCTCTTAAAATGTCTTTAATTGCTCCTTGCTGCAGTTGGTCTGACACTCCCAGCCATGTTGGCATCTGTTGGCATCTGTTATCATCTTCTATCATCTTTTTGCGCTTGGCCCCGATAATTGCTGCTTGCAGCTATATTTTTATTTTGTAATTATGTTTCACAATATTAGTTTTTTTTTTTTTTTTTTTTGGGGTCATGACATGGTTTTTTGTTTTGTTTTATTATGTTCCCTTAGGTGCAATTATAGTATTACTATAGTTTTTTGTACAAAAAAACTTTTAAAATGTAGTGATTTATGACATTTTCCCACCCTGTTTCTCACCTTTGATTCAAACAGTCTGTTTTGGACGTGTTTCCCCTTTAAGAGTTCAATGTTAACGCCCACTGTTATGATTGGCTAACGTCAGTGCTGCTTCTGCATAAATTATTAACGTTAATCATTTTGTATCACATGTAGACTACACAATGCTCCACCACGTGAAACTTCGGTCTTCCAATCTTTTGCCATCGTGTCAATTCTCAATTGATTTTGATTCATATGCGCGAGGGAGGGAGGGAGAGAGAGAGAGAGAGAGAGAGAGAGAGAGAGAGAGAGAGAGAGAGAGAGCAAGACAGTTTGAAGGCTGGAGGCGGTCATATGCAAACGACTGGTACGTCACTTCGCACCGTGACGTCACTTCTAACCATGGATCCAGAACGAGCTGTATTTAGAGCTTGATTAAATAAATGCTTCGTTTATAATGTGGAGGACGTCTTAAGCTATGAAACTTGCAGGAAGTTTTAATAGTACATAGATCTCTTATATACCAAAAGATCAAGGCAAATTTGGTTTCTCATGTCATGACCCCTTTAAAAACAAATAAATACAGCATTGGTGAGCAGAAGAGGCCTCTTTTTAAATTATTTTAAAAATTTTACCAACCTCAACATTTTTTCTCTGCAGAGATGGAGAAGTCATCTTGGAAATAAGTGGTACCTTGCCACTGGCTGGTCCAGGGGGAGATTTGGAAATCTGGAATTAATGGAAGAAGAATGAAATGTGGAGAGGCGACAATATGGAAAGGAAATAAGATAAAGAGGGAGAGAAGGACACAGTTGTATCATTTTTTCTGACTCAAGATCCTCTACCTTTTTTGTCTCTAGTGAAGCTCGCAGGAAGCACCAGAGTCTCACCAGCAGTATTTTGGACAACTGATATATCAGGCTAATGGCAAACAACTGTTTTAGGGCACTAAAATGACAAGCAAAAAGCTTAAAAATGCAAGAATATAGTCTGCATTTTTTACAGAATTTGCCCAATGCTGCCACGCACGCAGAAGTAAACACACCCAGAATTATGTGTCCTGAGTGTCAAAATGTTTATATTGGTGTGAGATTTGAGCAACTAAAGGTTGAGGAAGAAGGAGGAAGAACCTTCTTATTCAATGTGGAGTCAAAGAAAATGTAGAACAGTTAAAAAAAAACTGATTTAGTAATTAAATAAGTTGAATGGCCACAAATATTGCAGAAGCAAAAGAAAATGCATTTTTTAGCATCTCAATAGGTTTAAGCTGTGCTTTCTGAAAGCTACAATTCATAAATCTAGCATTCTTTTATGCAGACACCTGAATACATTTACTGTATTATATGAACAGCATGATTATTAAAAGGTCCTTTTTTGGTTCTTAATGAAATCATACTTGGTTGACAGTTTAGGCAAAATATTTCATATTGTAAGTCTTCATAATATTCTAGACCAATTTAGATCAGTATGTTTTCTCATTTTGATATTCTTTTCCTCTTACTAACTGTGTAACCACTAAAAAGCTACATTCCCCTTAATGCATAACATTTCCTATCAAAATCATCTGTATTCTGTCATCTAACACTTTCTGTTATCCTTTTTCTTGTTATCATTTGTATATTTTCATGTTTACTTTTCTCATGTTACAAACCTTACTAATGGCTTTTGTCACAGTTTATTAGAATATTCCTGCATTTAATGTATTTGTTTTCATCCATACTGCTCTATGCTAACAGGCAGCTTTGAGGTCATTTGCAACAAACAATTAAGTGTGAAACTGATACTAATGCATCAAGGTAATGGAACAACATGAAAATGATTCAATTTGAACAATTATTAAAGGTACACTTTTGACCCTCTAGTGGTTAAAAAAACCCTGCATTTTGTGGAAGAAAGTTGTTTTGGTTGTGCTTTGCCTCTGCATGAATGTGCAGTTGAATATGGTTCTTTCTCATAAATAAAAAAAGAGATAGATTCTATAAACCAAATCTATGGATAGATTATCATACAACTTATTAAGCATTCACTACAAGGCTTAAAGGTGGGGTATGTGATTCTCTTTTTTGTCCATTTTTTCAAAATCACTTGAAATCATATTCATAACCCACTGACAGCCACTGAGTTAGAAGCACTGAAATTAAAATTAATCAATTTAATCAAGTATTATGAAAAACTCCAGCCAATCATTTCCAAGACCACCTAGAATCATTGGACAGTAAGTCCGTCAATCAAACGGTTGTAAACCCCCTCCTCCATACCCCTCGAATCAGGGCCAGCATTGAAGGAAAGAAGGTAGGACCATTTGAGTTGTGTATTTTCAAAATCTGCCGGCCGTTCTACAAATCCCATACCCCACCTTTAAGAGATATAACCAGTTTAGATGGAGAGAAAAGCCATGCCGATGTTTATTCTTGTTTAATTACAAGATCTGTTGCGTTCTCTCTTTGCCAGCAGACTCTCCTCCGTTCTGCTTTTTTTAAATGGGTGATACCCCAGAGGTTTGAGATTTAGCATGCTTCATGTAAACCTTTCTTGCTTATTGTGACAAAAAAAGTCGCTCCCACACCATACTCGCATCAAAGTAGCCAGGGAAACTTTTCTCTATTTACAGAAGACGAGACACACACACACACGCGGGTGAGTATGTATGCAATTTCCCGCGAAAACCATCCTGCTCGGTCTAAAATATAAACACTTACAATAATAAATGAAAATGCAGGAATGTCTGATGAACTGCACTTTAAAATTGCTGCAATGTTTTGACAGACATTTCTTATTTTACCATGAGTCATATCAGTGCTGTCAAAACAATTATCTCAGCCATCAGAACAGATTTGACTCTTGCCATACAACACAAAATGTCTACTACATTGTTTTTTTTTAAAACTGGGTAAATTAGCATTTAGAGAAATTAATTGTTTTCCTAGCATGAACCATAAAATGCAAGCTAATTTATTAATTAAATGAAACAATTGAATTAAATCAAATTTTCTATAGGAGAGATTCACACTAAGGAAATATTTTTTAACAGTCATCAGCATCAGTTAACTAGTTTTTTTGTGTAATTTGATGCAATGTATATTTATTACACTACACTTTGTATTTTATTTAATCAACTAGTTAACGTTGCTGTCAAGCTGTTTCTAATACAGCGTTTCTAACCAAGTTGTGAAAACACTTGTTGAGTTTTTCTTTTGCTCTTTGAGAAAATGAGAATGTCTCTCATTCACCACTATAATAGAAGTTTACCAAACTATGACGACTTCCGCTTCTGAGAAACCCGGAAATGTGAACAAGGTCTATTATGTACCACAATTAATAACTTTCTTGCTGATTTGATTTATACTGAAAAAATAAACGTAGGCTTTTTTTTTTAAGACAAATTTGAAGATGCACGTTTTTTAATTATTAATTTAAACGTTCCATTTGAATGTTTCTGGTTCAGGTCTTTTGTAGGCCTATGTGCTTCGTTAAATATAAAGCTGTTTTACTCAAGATACCTTAAAAGGAGCGATCAAAGATGAGCATAACCGATGTCCATCGCATTTATATTGATATCTAAAAAAAATGTTGTGTGTAATTTTTCTTCTCACGAAAATTCGGATATTAAAATTTAATAAAATGGCAACAATAAAAATAACTACCAAGGTTACCAGATCGCCGTCATTTAATTCCGCTGTTAACACTTTCTCCAACAAGCGAGTGTGATGAGAGAGAGTTGTTTACCTGTTAGTTGATGATTCCAGACTGAAAGTGCATTGCTTCTGTCTACCACGCGATGGCGGCACTGCGCGAGAGAACGGCTCGGATATTCCAGGCTGATTCTCTCAAGGATGTGAACCTTTCCTTCCTGTTTCAGTAACACAGGCAGCAAAGCCTCCGCATAGTGAGCTGCAATAGATATCTATCAGGCCTCCATAATGGCAGTGTTCTTATCCTTAGCGTTACAAAGTCGCTTACTTCACAGCTTCAATCGCGCTAAATGCGTGATTGTATTAATTTAGCATCCATTATTACAGACCTTTTATTTATTGTCGCCGCACGTCTGGATAGGCAGCATCAGGAACACGCGCCGTTCTCCGGCAATTGTTCCCACCATTCTCATGGCGGAGACTAAAATCATTTACCATATAGATGAGGAGGAAACTCCTTATTTGGTGAAACTGTCAGTGGCTCCAGAGAAGGTAACTTTGGCAGATTTCAAAAATGTCCTGAGCAACCGACCGGTTAACAGCTACAAATTCTTCTTTAAATCTATGGATCAAGATTTTGGGTAAGTGAGATGATGGGAATTGTCATTGTATTCATTCATTCATTGTCAGTCCTCGATGCGACTGAAGCTGTCATCGTGGCAGAGATGTTTTGTCATCATTGGCACCTGCCTGTCATCTGTGATGGCTGTATCATCTCTTCCTTTGTGGGATCAGCATCAGAATACAGTCATGCTCAGCTGTTAAATATGCTATAGTACAACATACATCTCTTTGCTTCTTGCATTTGCATTTTGAACTGGTTTGTTTGCATGGTAGCAAGTTTGACCTTTAGCTAGAGGAGGGAAAACACAACCAGCATAACGGACACTTGATAACAGGCAAACAATGTCATGATTCTGACTTATTTTCTGTCAGCTTATGAAATCTTGCTTTACAACCTTGCTAAAAATAAAAACATCACAAGCTGGTTTGCTGGTCTCTTAGCTTGGTCAGGGCTGGCCAGATTTTTCAGCTGGTCAGTCAGACTTGGAGACCATCTTAAACCAGCTAAGACCAGCAGACCATGAGTAACATTATCCTCTAGTCTCGCCTTGATGTGATTGTCATCCTCTATGAACAGCTGGCACTTTCCACAAATAGGATAAAATAGTGTAAAGTCGTTCTATTCTTTTTTTCCATTTTCAACAAATGGTCAGTGAAGAGATAATTCTGAAAATGAAATCTTTGACCTCATGACCAAATTGTTGTTTTTAAAACGCAGGGCATTACTGAATATGAAGATTTAATTCATTAAAATTAGTTTATAATGGTTATATTTTTACTGTGATTAATTAAAAATCAATTATCAATTAAATATCAATCATTGAGTAAATGATTTGTATTATTGTACAGTCAAGTCACCTTTATTTATGTAGCGCTTTATACGATACAGATTGTTTGAAAGCAGCTTTACAGTGATAACATTAATTGATTCGATGATACAAACAGAGTTCACTTTGGCAGAGCAGCAGCTCTAAAAAAAATAGTGTCGTTGTTCAGCTGGTCAGTTCAGTGTTGATTCAGTTCTGTTGATTCAGATCATCACTTATTAAAGTAGTTAATTTCATCTATAAAGCAGTTCTGTGGAAAACAGTGATGTCATCGTCCAGCTCAGTTCACTTCTAATCCAATAGTATCAGTGCTGTTAAATCAGTAATATTGATCAATATTAAGTGTCCCCATCAAAGCATGCTATGGCGACAGTGGCAAGGGACCCAAACTCCATCAGATGAATGGAGAAAAAAACACCTTGGTGTCTGAAAAATGATCAAAAACCGTAATATGATCCGTTGAGTTTAGAATTGCATAAATCTTTTGCATTTTATTTTATAATGAAACTCATGCCTGTTAAATCGTTCTTAGACATAATCTTAGACAGAGAATATAACAAGTCACTTAAAGTAAATCAAGTTTTTAATCATCATCATATAACATTTTTTTGGGTGACCTATGCCTTTAATGGTTTTGATTGGCTCCATATTTGAATGCCATTTGTTTTTCTTAAACAGAGTTAAAACAACTTTCCTATTGAAACACTCACCAGGACGTCATGCAAATTAATTTTAAGACTAGTTAACGTGACATCAGTTCTTGTCCTAAGTTTGGGCCATCACAAAACTTTCTTTTTTCATGATAAGGAGAATTTCTATTGCAAAGTACAGAAGCTAAGCTGTCACCAACATCCTCACTTAATCTTTTAGTTTAAATACAGTACACGCTAGGCAAATACTCTTTGTTCTGTCAAATACACATGAATCTTAATATCTTTTTAGGTTCTTAAACTTTCTTTTGGGATCTTCTTTTTAAGGCCATGTTGTTCAGTCCCAGTGATATGGAAATGTCTATATGGCTCCCTGTGCAAACTGTTGAATTTGATAGATTTTCAATGGTCGAAAACCAAATGTGGGTCTACAGTTTGCATACATCTGACGCATTGTATTTAAAGTTCAGTGTTGATTCAGTTCTGTTGATTCAGATCATCACTTATTAAATTAGTTAATTTAATCTATAAAGCAGTTGTCATCGTCCAGCTCAGTTCACTTCTAATCAAGTAGTAGTATCAGTGCTGTTAAATCAGTAATATTGTTAAATATTAAGTGTCTCCAACAAAGCATGCTAGAGGCGACAGTGGCAAGGAACCCAAACTCCATCAGATGAATGGAGAAAAAAAAACCTTGGGAGAAACTAGGCTCAATCAGTTCTCCTCTGGCCAACGAAGGAACACGGTGTGATTATGATTCAGGCTGTATCACAAGAAATCAAATTGTATATCAGTAGCATTCAAATATGTCATCCAGTTCCTTTTGCTATGGTCGAGAAGATCATGTCAAGACCACTGTCAAAATCCCCTGAAGTACATATTTGTGGAGACTGTGCATCCCCTATTGTATTAGGCTATAGAGTTTGATGCCTTTTATCAGTCTTCAAACCAGTATACTCAGATCCTGATAAAGATTCATTGCAAGGACTGTTGCCTCAGGCTGTTTATAGCAGAATGCACCATTAGATCCTCATTAACTAACAGAAGGTCATTAGCTTACAAACTGTTTTAAAAGTGGTGGATTATTACTCATTATGTCTTCACTTGCAGAGTTTACACCAGACTCGGGTTAATTATTGTTTTCTTTTTGAAACCATTAATCCGCCATGATGACCTAATACTGATTGTTTTTACCAATTGGCAAAATCTTAAAAACTTGTGTTTATTAATACAGTTCTGTCATGAAAATCTAGATGGTGCAGGCATGTGATTCACAGATTAACTTAACCATCATAGAGTGAAAGTTTATCAATTGCAGGTTTTGTCTTTACAATTTACACATTCAAGTGATTTTAAACCATTCACAAGCAAGAAGAGGCGAAAGAGAACTCAATTTGGTACTTGTGCGCTGTTATCTGTGCGCACACACCGTTTCAGATAGCGTGCGAACTCCGAATTAATTCCTCTTTCATGTCTTCTTGCTCTTGAAAGGACACATACACACAAAACTATGTTAAATACCCATGTCTGCAAGTATTCTTTGTAAAGGTGTTTTAGTGTTTTAAGTGAACATAAACAGTTGAGAAAGAAATCGGATGTCTATCATTATATTGGATCTGTACGTTTGGTCTTAAAGTGACAGCAGCCTATAATGCTGTATGTGTCATTAATGTTAATCAAAGAAGAAAGAACAAAACAGCATTAACAAAGATTAATCTATATTAATTTATACAGTGAACACTATAGTGTTATTTTACATTTCTTACATTTCTGTACCTGAATACTAATTTGACCTTACTTTATTTGTAACTTTGTTATTTTGTATTTATCTGCATGTAATTTGTGTTTTTGTTCTTATGTTATTACTGACTGTTCACTTGTCTTAATAATGTTTGAACTTGAATTAAGCTTGTCGGTTTTGCTTTGGTATTAAAGTACTTACAGTGTGCTTTAAATAATAAATTGAAAGCCAAATTATTATTTTTTCTTGGTGTCTGAAAAATGATCAAAAACCGTAATATGATCCGTTGAGTGTAAAATTGCATAAATCTTTTGCATTTTATTTTATAATGAAACTCATGCCTGTTAAATCGTTCTTAGACATAATCATCGTAGACAGAGAATATAACAAGTCACTTAAAGTAAATCAAGTTTTTAATCATCATCATCATCATATTACATTTTTTGGGTGACCTATGCCTTTAATGTTTTTTGATTGGCTCCATATTTGAGTGCCATTTGTTTTTCTTCAACAGAGTTAAAAAAAAAACTTTCCTATTGAAACACTCACTAGGACGTCATGCAAATTAATTTTAAGACTAGTTAACGTGACATCAGTTCTTGTCCTAAGTTTGGGCCATCACAAAACTTTCCTTTTTCATGATAAGGAGAATTTCCATTGCAAAGTACAGAAGCTAAGCTGTCACCAACATCCTCACTTAATCTTTTCATTTAAATACAGTACACGCTCTCTTTAGGCAAATACTCTTCGTTCTGTCAAATACACATATATATCTATCTTAATGTCTTTTTAGGTATCTTCTTTTTAAGGCCATGTTGTTCAGTCCCAGTGATATGGCATTGTCTATATGGCTCCCTGTGCAAATTGTTGAATTTGATCGATTTTCAATGGTCGAAAACCAAATGTGGGTCTGCAGTTTGCATACATCTGTCGTATTTAAAGAGGACTATCTGAATAACAAATAACAAAATAATGTTGAAACTAGAAATGCAACCTTATTATTAATAATATTAAAGCAATAATGTCAATCTTGATTTTTGAGTGTCAAAATATACATTGTTTTGAACATGGCATATTATATGGTGCAATACCTTTTATTTTACAAGCTCTGGAAGTCAATTTATCCTTTGAATGTCTTCTTCTTTAGTTGATTGAATGCACATAAAAATGCCTGGATTGTGGCTGACTGGTACATAGCACTCATCAGCACTTCCTGCATGGCCCCTGGAATGGTTTGCAATTGGAACTACATACTTTTGTCATTAATTATGACACAAGAACATCCTGCCTTATTTTTCTACTCCTCAATGCTGCCAATATGCTATATTACTTCTGTTTGTGCACTGCAGCAATGTACTGTCCAAGCACATGCTTCTTGTTGGATCTTCAGAAAACTGGACTAAAAGTACCAGTGGTGTCAGTAGAAATGAAAATAAAGGGGTTTTCACACGACACTTAATCCTGGGTTATCATCATTCCAAACCCTGGGTAGAGGTACGTTTCATACTTGTAATTTAGAATTTATCCAATCATGAGTGTTGACACTGCAAAATTTCAAATAAGAACATCAATCCAAAGTTTATGAATGTACAATGTAAAATGTCATATTACCTACAGTTGTAGGCCAATTGATAACCCAGGTAAAGTATGAGCAGTGTGAAACATGAAATATGATTGCCCCAGGATTCCATTTACCCGGGGTTTACAGTAGATTGACCCAGGGTCAACTAATTAAATTATGAAAAGCCCGTAAAAGTTTCGAAGTATGAGCAGTATCATGTCAAATATTGCTTTTTGTTTGAGACCCTTAATACAAATTGAAATGTGTTATAGGGGCCAGTGACATTACACATTCAACAAGTATCCAACATTCTTTACATTTTGTGGATTTTATTAGTGTGGTTAGCTATTCATAGATTATATTATGAGAATCTGAGCATAGTTGAGACAAATTAAATGACTGAAAATAAAGAAAGACTATATTTTGACAAATGCCGTATGTAGTCTGTATCAATTGTCACAAGGCTTTCTCGTGAGATGAGGAGGATTTCCATTGCAAAGTACAGATTAGCTGAACCGACATTGCACCAGCATCATCACTGAACCTTTTCATTTAAATTCATGCACATTGCACACTTTTCTCAGACAAACACACTTCCTTCTATCAGATACTCATTCCTGTTCTACAGTAGTAAAAAAAAAAAAAAAACATTTGTCATAATTTAATTAATTGTGCTCTGTCTTCATAGCACAGTATGGAAGAGTTTAACTAAACATAAATTATAAAACCAGACAATTAAATTATCGTTTAGTGTTTTATCTGTGTTTTTAATCCTTGTAAATAAGGTTAGGTAACTATAAGACTGAATGTTTTGGATTGGTTCCCTCATTTCAGTACGGATTAGAAAGAAAGTTAACCATTTAATCTTTATACAATAGCTCAAAGCATCCTAATCAAATACTCACTATGACGTCATGCAAATGAATCTCAAGTCTAGTTTAACATGACATGTTCTTGTAACAGTTGCTATCTGTCTCACCATGGAGATGTTTGGGCTTCTTAACTTCCTTCTACTGGCACTCCATACATCTGCCGATGGATCCGTCCCAGGATTAGTGAATGAAATCATCCATGTGGAGAAGAACATGAGCTGGGGTGATGCAAAGACGTATTGCCTAAATAATGCTGGGAAACTGTTTGCTGCCTGGAATAAGAATGAGCTGAAGAATCTCAGCGGTTCTGTCAGCCAGCTCTCTTGGATGGGAATTTATAGGTATTCCACATTTTGGTACTGGGTGGATGAGACCAAAGCCAATTATTTCAACTGGTATGGAGGGTGTGCCTCAATGGACAAGGGTGGAAATTGGTTTTATACCACAACATGCGACACTAAACTATCCTTTGTGTGTAAGGAGGATTCTGGAAACTGGGTCTTAGTCAAAGAAAAGAAATCTTGGCTGGAGGCAAAACAACAGTGTGAAACGGATCACGCTGGTCTTGCGATTATACGTAATGTTTCAGACAACAAATTAATAAGTGCTGTGCTAAATAATGATTTGACCTGGATTGGTCTAGCTACTGTGAAAGAAGAAACTCCTTTGAAAGAGACATGGAGATGGATTGGAGACAACGAGCCTGTCACATTCTCGCGCTGGTATAGCTGGTTTTTTTGTGCAGTGATTGATTGGAGAGGATTCTGGCATGACCGTGTTTGCTTTGAGAAACACCCTTTTATCTGCTTCAGAGAAGTTAACAGTATCCTCGAATTCAGGCTGGTCAATGAAAATGAATCCTGGAAAGATGCTCAGGCTCATTGCAACCTATCGAGCATGAGCCTAGTCATGGTGAAAACCGAAGCAGAATTTACTTCACTAATGGTGTATATCAATGCCATGGACAGCTCTTTCGTGGATAATCTTTACTTTTGGATTGGGTTGAATAATAAACCTTGGTATCATGGTAATAACCGTTTAACAATCCAGTATTGGAACAGTATGCAACCGGATAATATAAATTTCAAGAATAGAACCATGCCACGAGACGAACAAGCTTGTGGAGCTTTTAAAGATGGTGAGTTGTTCGATGAGTTGTGCGGAGAACAACTCCCTTTCTTTTGTATGGCCAATGTGCGCTCTATGATCCTGGTGTCAGAACCCAAATCCTGGATTGAGGCCTTGACAGACTGTAGAGACAGATATCTAGACTTGGCCAGTCTCGCATCAGCTTTGGAACAGGAGACCGCTGAGAAGAAGGTTCAAGATGTCCTGAGTGATTATGTATGGATTGGGTTGAACTTTCTAGTGGGTAGTTGGGTCTGGGTGTATGGGGATAATGTACAGTATGAGAACTGGGTAAATGGTGGAAACCTACAGTGTCCAGTTGCTCGTCGCTGTGGTGCCCTCAGTGTGGCAAACGGGAAGTGGGAGGCCAGACTGTGTGAGGAGAGATTGGAATTTCTCTGTTTCCAGACTTAGAGACAAAAGTATGAAGGTAAATCTTGTAGCTAAATTTAGAGAGCACGTAGATGTGAATTTGAGAACTTTCCTGTACATAGTATGCTTTATTAGTATGGTGTTTACTGAATTTTGGATCACTGAGTTTGATAATATCATTTTGTTATTTTAATATCAGTCTAATGCATTAAGCCATGACAGCATTTCAGACAGAGCGTCCCTGAGGACGCGGGTTTCGGGACATCATCGCGTACAATACAAGTCCGATTTCATTGGCTAGGCGCCAACCAATAAAACGACTCAGGAACAGGATTTCCGCAAAACTCCCCCGCCCCTCTCCCCCTCTCGCCTCTACTGAGTTGCAAGTGCACAAATCAGTTTTGCACCTAATATATCGTGAAAAGAGTAGCAAAAGTCAAGGCGCGAAATTTGCACTTGCAGTGACAGATTTGAGAAGTTGCAAGTGCCAATTTGAAGTTGTACTGCGAATTTGAATGTCAGAAGAAGTGCAAATTTGTATTACAAGTTTGTGTCTGTCGTTGTATCTTTGTGAATGGCATTTTACACATTTGTGACTACTTGTCTGCAGCTTCAAATTCAGAATACAGGTTTGTGACTATTGTCTTCGAGTGCAAATCTCAGCGTTCAAGTTCAGATTTTTATTTTACAGGTTTGCACATCGGAGTTGTGAGTGTAAATGTTCGCGTACAAGTACGAATATTTATTGTACAAGTTCTCAAATTCACATCTACGTGCTCTCGAGTTTAGCTACTAATTTACCTTCATACAAAAGGAGCCCGAAAACTTGCTCACTTACATTATTTTATGTAGTTTCTCAATTTTGATTTATTGTTTTGCATTTTCATAGTGGTGGTTGGTATTATTATTACATTAAAATGGTTGCTAATAAAACTAAGAATAAAGTATTCTGTTATTACTAATGGATAATAGTGCAGTAATTTTAAAGTAGTACAACTCAAAAGAGGTTTGCCTAATGCTTCGTAGTTTTAAAGATCCTAAACTGAAAACACGGTAATATTTAATAAATAGCTTTTTAACTCATGGTTAGTCTTTTTAGTCATAAAAAAAAATCATGAAAAAAAATACATTTATAATTATAATTTTTCTTAGTATTTTACTTGTTTAGAATTTTAAAAAAATCAATATAGATTGTGATTTTGATCTGATTTGTGAGTGAATAGTTTGAGTGGGTTGTTTTCAATGAATCAGTGAAACTAGTTAACAAGTTTTTTTTCTTTCATATATTTTATTGGATACAGCGTTCAAACAATATTTGCAACATGATACAATATAAGTCAACAAGTAAGTTTTAATGATAAATTTGTGAATGGTTCTGAATTGGGTCAACAAGTGTGGGGAAACCTGACTATTTTGTATTTTTTCAAATTTGCCATAATAAATTTATAATTTTCATCTCTCAGTTGGTTTGTTCTTTCATGTGTGTGCTTAATCTATTTGTGAAATGTATGCTTTTACAAAGTTAATAATAAATAAATAAATAATGATAAATGTTACAGTATAATCACTTTGAAAATGCTATTTATGTCCCAACCTTAAATATCTGTTTTTAAAGTATTAGTTCACTTTAAAAAAAACTTTTGCTGATAATTTACTCACCCCCATGTCATCCAAGATGTCCATGTCTTTCTTTCTTCAGTCGAAAAGAAATTAAGGTTTTTGATGAAAACATTCCAGGATTTTTCTCCATATAATGGACTTCCACAGGACCCAGACGGTTCAAGGTCCAAATGACAGTTTCAGTGCAGCTTCAAATGGCTTTAAACGACACCAGACGATGAATAAGGGTCTTATCTAGCGAAACGATCAGTCATTTAAAAACTAAATGAATAAGTTTATATAGTAAACTTATATAGTATATAGTGGATAATAATAAAACCTATCTGTGCTATTCTGAATTAGCTTATATCTGAGGTGCTTATAAAACATGGAATGAACAAAGGAAATCGTAACATTATGAAATAAATGGTTTTCTTTAATACACAAATCTCTGAAGTATATTCACATTCATATGTACAATTTTTAGCACACCAGGTTAATATTGTCCAGCCATGTGGTTTCCTGTTTCACAGGACTATTAATATGAGGGAACAAAAAGTTAAAATTCCACCCATTCTATTCCATCCATCACAATTAGTAAAATAACATAGTTCTGATGTGCAGCAAAAGATTGTTGAGCTTCAAAAATTCAAGAATTTTAAGTAGAGAGTATCCAAAATAGAGAGTCAACAAAATGTTAGAAAATAGTCTGAAGATGTTAATTTCAACCATCAGGGCAATAATTAAGAAGTTCCAATCAACAGGAAATTTTACGAAATACAAATCTGCCTGGAAGAGGAAGTATGTCTGTGACCCTGTCCCAAAATTCACACTTAATATGCACTTTAGGTTTTGTGGACATAAAATTGCAGCCGCATGCGCATGTCCGTGAAGTCCATGTCTGTAGGGTGTCCCATTTGTCATTTTAGGCTCGCGAGCACCCCCTTTGCAGTTGATATGCACACTTTTGCTGAGCCTGCACAGAAGCGGGCTCCGCAGTAGACTGGAGAATTGGTGGAATAGATCTGCTGGAGGGTTAGACGGCCTCCTGGTGGGTTTAATTTAAGCCTCAATTTAGTCCTGAAGTAGCTCTAGACTTCCTCCAGGAAATCAGCTTATTAAACTCTGGACTAGACTAAGTCTTGGACTATGTAAAACCATGACAGAGAAAGCAGATTCTTGTTAATCTGGTTTAAAGGGGCCATTTTAGTCTAGGACTAGGCTTGTTCTCTGTCCGGGAAACCACCCCTATGTCAGCATAAGTTTGGCATCATTGAGTTGACGCATTCATTACAAGCTGTCTTGTCTTCTCCATCACCATATGCCCTCTATTCAAATCCATTTTGACAGTTTGCTGCTTGCAAAGTCAGTCTAAACAACACATTTAAACAGGATCACAGTTATACATCACACAGTACATGAAGATTTTATCTGGTCATGAGCTCATTTTTCAGCGCATGGCGGTAAATGTTGAATACAGTGACGGTATATGCAGCATTCACAACCAATGCAGCAGTTCCATACAAAAACACTTCTAACTAAATACACATGCCTCTTTTCTTTGTGTCCCTGCAGGGTTGTCAAAGAGGAAGTCTCGGACGATAACGCCAAACTGCCTTGTTTCAATGGGAGAGTGGTGTCATGGGTGAGCTGTGAAAACCTCTGCCTTATATGTGAATCAGAGTGGAAAAGGCAGGCAGTCATGCATTCATATGTCGACTCGTAAGAAAGACGCAGCACATACTCTAAATCATATACTGGAGATCAACAGTTTTAGTTCACCGATTCATTATACTAATTAAGTCTGAAAGGCACTTTGAAGTCTTACCGACTCTAAAGTGCAATGCATAATTCAGGACATTGCATTCTGCTGGATGCCATTTTTATTTAGTGCCTTTGAGGCCTTTGCTTGTTGTAGTCTTTTGTTTTGAGTTTAGTAGAACAGTTCAAACATCCTATTCATCCAAACTGTGTGAGGGATGAAGAAGGGCCATTAAAACTCAAACAAAAAGCATCTGAACTTGACACTTATGTTTACTTAAAGGATTTCACCCATAAATGAAAATTCTGTCATCTCTCATGTTGTTCCAAACCCATAAGACTTTTGTTTATCTCCAAAACACAAACAAAGAAATAGAGATTTCTGCCCCTGCATTGAACGTCGCTTCACCCAAAACTCAAACCCAAACCCAAAAAGGTTCTTAAAGAGATTGTAAAATCCATATGAATCGCCCTGTGTAATCCAAGTCTCCTGAAGAAACACGGTCACTTTATATGATAAACTGATTTAATTCAATATTTTATTCACGTGCATCTAAACATTGATCAGCGATGCACAGAGCACTCAAAAGGGTAAACAGAAGCTCAACTGTACTTGCTTGACGCGTGAGAACAAACCTTATAGGTTAAAACGTGTTGCCGTGACATGCGAGAATGAACCTCATTGGTTCTCACAAGTCAAGCAAGAATGCTTGAGCTTCCATTTACCAAATATCAATTCCCTGATCAGTGTTTATATGTAAATAAAAGACTAAATTAAATTTGTTCATCATACAAAGCGATCATGTCTCTTCAGAAGACTTGGATTTAACCACTCAATGCATATGAATTTATTTTAAGATCTCTTTATGAATTTCCAGAGATGGGTTTGGAACAACAGGAGCGTGATTCATTTTAATTTTTCAGTGAACTAACTCTTTAAGTTCATCTTTGTGTTAAAATGCATTTGTTTGTCTGTTTGTAGCTTGTATTGGCTGAGAGCTCGCACACAGATGGGATGTCGGTGTGCACTGACAATCATACTGAGCTTCCCCCACCGCTGGAGAGGACGGGAGGCATCGGAGACTCCAGACCTCCCTCGTTCCAGTGAGTAACACGCATGTATCCTGTGCAACACGCACTCCAGAACAAGTTCACTACACAGACGCGCCATTTGTGCGTGTGGTATTTCAGCACAGAAAACCTGAATCATAGAGGTGGAGTTGAATATTAACTATAGTCTTATTAAATATCTATTTTTCTTACTGTACATTATAACAGGCTTGTGCAAAATTCAGAATTTCAGAATTGGCCTGCATTCAATTAATTAAGGAAGTTGAATTGGAATTGGAATGACAGGAAGTGGATTTAAATTCATGGCAATCAAAGAAATTCCACACAGTCACACAACAGAAGGAATGTGATGAATCATACATTCATAGATGTATAATGATAGACATATAAACAACATTTAAAACTTGGTTTTCACCACAGGGGGTCTTTAAGAGATCAAAATGCTGTTACTGTAGTTCTATTTGGATCGATTCCAGGTTCAGTGATATCAGAAATGGTATTATCCCTTGATATTGCTATGATATAATTGCAATATATAACTGAATCGTGTGGGCCTGGTCAAGTGTAAAGTTTAGTTTTCTCTGCACAATAGTTATTTAATAGTTAATTTTATGCTGCTATTGTGTTTTATGCTCAACCACTGAAAACATCCGTTTATAGCGTGCACCAGATGTGCTGATTATCTCACATGAACGCACATACACACTCACATTGATGAGGCACTCTTTACCTCACACACACACTTTATACACCTCCATGCTTTTTACATGAGGTGAAATAAGATTCTCTGATCACAGTGTACACAATTTTTTGTACATGTACCTCTCTACTGAAAGGCTCAAGAATCCCTTCATCAACATCAAACCAGAAAGTAGTTCATTTTTAAGGCATGTCTGGTATTTTTTGGTAAATATGGCAAATATTACCAAATACTTATCACCATACTTCCCCAGTTGATTGATTACATTCAATGTAAAAAATATTGTATTACAAGGTTTTTTAAATGTTGTTTGAATATGCAAATTAGGCATCTAATTAAATGTTCACTAATTTGCATACATTTCCAGATAAAGCCATGTTAAAAATCTTAAAAATCTTGCTTCATTCTGTTGACTTATTAGAGTCAGAGGTTTTCACTGAATGGATGTCTCTTTTTATCACTCCATAAATCAGAAAATTCTGTCAACAGTGTGAAAGAAAAAATAAATACCGGTAAATCACCATTCTTTTAAGAATAAAATGATGTATAAAATCAGGCAAATGATATATGAACAAACCCCTCTGTAAAAACCTTCAGAATATATATAGGAATTAAAACAATATTTTTGGCTGTGGTGTCTTGCCTTAGAAAAAAGAATGTGAAGAATGTGTGTTAAATAAAAAAATCATGACAATAATCACAATTAATTATTTTAAAGTGTTGACAACTCAAAAAAATTTAATGAGCAATTTCAGTTTTAAAGCTAAATCAAAAATGTTCCAAGAACCCCACTGAAACCTGCTGAAGCAACCCCTGGGGAATGTTTACCCCCGGTTGGGAATCCCTGATCTGCATATTAATCTCTCTCACACACACACACATGCATGTTGATGTTGTGGATGTAGGAATATAAACAGCATAAAGAGAGCAAATCCCTTTGGCTCTTGCTCCCCCACTGGGCTCAGTCATCCAGAAAGCATGAGACACAAATGTTGAAGGGAGTTGTGGTCAACAATGAGTGGTGTATCTGCCCATGCAGAACATCCAGAAGGGGCCTTTATAAATCTGCTTCACTGTTATGCAACAGCATGACCAAATATAAAATTGTTAATGTTTAAAACATAGGAGAGGACAGGGAGAGACATCTTGTGCATATTCATAGAAAATGTCTAGATGACTTAATTTAATTATGTAGAGTAGTTAAGCATCTAACCAGAAGCGTAATTAGTAATATTGTGCAAATGCAAATAGTGTACGGAAGGCAAGAGAAGTAATGTGCAGATGAAAAGGGATATAAATAGAAAAGGGTTACTGAACAATGATGATAGTGTATGAATGTGTATAAATAGAGAAATAGCAAAAATAGTAAACATGAAAAAGGACATGATTGATGTACTAATAATAATAAGGTATAATATAATGCATGATACATGACCTGTACAAAATAACATTTCCTTGTAAAATAATCTTTTATAGTTTTTATTAGCAAAACAAAACCATAATTTGACATTACTTGACGCTAAAATAAGGCAATGTTCTACCATTAGCAGTTTTTCCACTGTATGTGGTAAGGTAACTTTAACAGGTTTTTACTGTATCATTTTTACAGATTTTTTTTCTTTTTTCTTTAAAAGTTACAGCCATTTTTTATAGTGTGGATGCAACATTATTATTTCAGTCACACACTCACACATCCAGTTCCGTTTATAAGGCAAGAACAAAACAAACCTTATGTGTGGATTATACTTGTATAGCAGGGTATATGAAGGCAGCATACAGAGGTAACTCTTTACTTGAAAAAAAATCCAAATGATATCCTGAATAATGTGAACCCATCGCTGGTTTCTTGTTGATGAAGTGGGAATTGAGCCACACATGTGAGACTTAGAGCACTAGTGCTGTTGCTGGGATATGTCTGCCCTCTTGTGGCTGATTATTAAACTGCACAGCAAAGCACAAACTCATTGGATTATATAATTTTTTATGCCATGTCCTTAATTTCTTACATTGGTAGACTGACTCATTGCGTACATTTGTATCACATGTTGCATTCATGCAGTATACCTCACATTTTTAGAACAACAATAATAACAATATGCTGTAAAACACTAGCGTTAAAAAGTTTGGGGTCGGTTTTTATGTTTTTGAAAAGTCATATATTCAGCAAAACTGCATTTATTTGATCAAAAATATAGTACAGTAAAAACAGTCATTTAAAATTATTTATTCCTGTGATGGCAAAGCTGAATTTTCAGCATCATTACTCCAGTCTTCGGTGTCACATGATCCTTCAGAAATCATTCTAATATTCTGATCTGGTGCTCAAGAAACATTTCTTATCATTATCACTGTTGAAACAGCAGTTCTGCTTCATGTTCAGGATTTTTTGATGAATAGAAAACATTAATTCATCAATTTGAAATAGAAATCTTTTGTAACATTAAAAATTGTCTTTACTGTCACTTTTGATCAATTTAATGAATCCTTGCTGAATAACAGGGTTCATTTCTTTTAAAAAAAGTATATTATACTGACCAATAGTGTATGCTTCATACAAACATTATAATTAAAAAAATAAATGAATAATTACAACTATTATTAAACATGTATTTTTATTACATCAACATTTTTGTATTAAAATAGCAAAACTGAGTTGACTATTTTTTAATCATTACCTATTTAATTCTACTGCATGTACACGATGTGTCCTCTTTGGCCTACTGTGTATTTAAAAGTATTATATCTTCCGGAAAGGACAAACAATTTTTTGGCATAAGGTAAAAAAAAAAATACAAAAGATTATCACATTCAGGGCTCATATACACTCACCGGCCACTTTATTAGGTACCCCATGCTAGTAACGGGTTGGACCCCCTTTTGCCTTCAGAACTGCCTCAATTCTTCGTGGCATAGATTCAACAAGGTGCTGGAAGCATTCCTCAGGGAGTTTGGTCCATATTGACATGATGGCATCACACAGTTGCCGCAGATTTGTCGGCTGCACATCCATGATGCGAATCTCCCGTTCCACCACATCCCAAAGATGCTCTATTGGATTGAGATCTGGTGACTGTGGAGGCCATTTGAGTACAGCGAACTCATTGTCATGTTCAAGAAACGAGTCTGAGATGATTCCAGCTTTATGACATGGCGCATTATCCTGCTGAAAGTAGCCATCAGAAGTTGGGTACATTGTGGTCATAAAGGGATGGACATGGTCAGCAACAATACTCAGGTAGGCTGTGGCGTTGCAACGATGCTCAATTGGTACCAAGGGGCCCAAAGAGTGCCAAGAAAATATTCCCCACACCATGACACCACCACCACCAGCCTGAACCGTTGATACAAGGCAGGATGGATCCATGCTTTCATGTTGTAGACGCCAAATTCTGACCCTACCATCCGAATGTCGCAGCAGAAATCGAGACTCATCAGACCAGGCAACGTTTTTCCAATCTTCTATTGTCCAATTTCGATGAGCTTGTGCAAATTGTAGCCTCAGTTTCCTGTTCTTAGCTGAAAGGAGTGGCACCCGGTGTGGTCTTCTGCTGCTGTAGCCCATCTGCCTCAAAGTTCGACGTACTGTGCGTTCAGAGATGCTCTTCTGCCCACCTTGGTTGTAACGGGTGGTTATTTGAGTCACTGTTGCCCTTCTATCAGCTCGAACCAGTCTGGCCATTCTCCTCTGACCTCTGGCATCAACAAGGCATTTCCGCCCACAGAACTGCCGCTCACTGGATGTTTTTTCTTTTTCGGACCATTCTCTGTAAACCCTAGAGATGGTTGTGCGTGAAAATCCCAGTAGATTAGCAGTTTCTGAAATACTCAGACCAGCCCTTCTGGCACCAACAATCATGCCACGTTCAAAGTCACTCAAATCACCTTTCTTCCCCATACTGATGCTCGGTTTGAACTGCAGGAGATTGTCTTGACCATGTCTACATGCCTAAATGCACTGAGTTGCCGCCATGTGATTGGCTGCTTAGAAATTAAGTGTTAAGGAGCAGTTGGACAGGTGTACCTAATAAAGTGGCCGGTGAGTGTATATATATAGACTGTATACACACACACCTTTATAGGCCACCTTTACTATATGGTGGAATAAATCTTTCACCTCACCTCAGATTTCTACTGAAAGCACATATAGATGTTCATGCTTGCACAAAGACACACTTGCCTGCCCCAAGGGTGTAATTCAAAAAACGATTTTTCATGATGAAACCCCCTATGTGTCATTACCATTATTCTCTTTCTCTCTCGCTCACTCTCTTCCCCTTTCTGCCCTTCTCACAAAGGCTAAAATAGTCTGCATTCCATCGCTTACATCTTACATGCATATTACAACGTGCTGAGTATCAGATAATACAGTTGTTGCAGTGTGTCTTGTTGCATAAGTTTTTCAGAGCTCATTATGTTTCTGTGTGTGTGTTTGCTACAGTGCTAATGCAGTGAACAGCAGAGACGGTCTGGACACAGAAACTGGAAGTGAGTCTGTTCTCCGCCACCGCAGAGAGCGGGAACGAGAAAGGACAAGACGGAGGAGAGATGAATGTGAGTGTAGCTACAAGATTATGCCTAAATACTGTCATTTTATTATAGGCAGGGTTCCTACAAGTTTTCCATTTCAATACTTTTCCAGACTCAAATTTCACACCATATTTAACAGAAAATTGTACAACCTGATTTAGATGATCATTTGCTCCTTTATCAGTTGCTGGTTTGGCCTATGGTAAAGACAAACATTTTTGTGTAATGAAAATGTGCGCCTTGAATTCATTCAGTCCTGTTCAACGATCACTTAACTTGCCATGAAAACACTCTGCTTGTACGATAATTATTATTAGTACATTTTTTTGAAATTCTAAATTCTATATTTAGAAAACTGAAATGGAGAAATAGTTTAGAAAAGCTATTTTTTTTAATACTTATCCAGACGTGAAAATGACTCAAATCTGTACTTTTCCATACTGTGTAGGAACCCTGCGTAGGTGACCAAATCCCTGCTGTACATGCCACTTGCATTCGTACACAGTTGATATAATCATGGCTTGATCCCACTCTGAGCATGACAAATGTTTTACGCCCTCTTATGTAGGATATTTGCCTCATTGGTGTGCTAAATATATTCATCTTTTCAAATTGAGGTCGAAAAGTCACCCCTTTTTTTGTATGTTCGTTTCACATGTATAGTGGTGTTTTCATCTTTGTCTGTTTGTGTATGCATTTGTTTATTTTTAGCTCATTTATAAAGTCTTAATTTATCCATAATTACCTACCATGACAGACTGAACCGACTTCATCTTTTTTAAATGCGTTCTCACATTAATATTACGGAAGAATACAAATAAAGCAATCTGTCATTTAAATGACATTTACATACACTCTCATTGTACATTTTGTTTCTCTTCTTTCTTTGTTCTGTATTTGTTCTTGAGCTTCCATTGATTGTTTGCACAATACATAACTGCACAAATAACACATAAAGACACATTAATACAATGTACAATGACAAAAAAAAAAAAAGTTAAATACTTATTTACAACAACAGGCGTTAACAGAGCAGAATCACACACCCTTCCTGTCGTCTATTCAACACCTCACCCTTACAAAACAAATGCTTTCTCACACACACACACACACACACCCAGACCTCTAACAATAATTTATCTGTGTTTGTGATGGTAGCGCAGGTCTCTCTGTTGGCCCATTAGTTCCCGCTGATCATTAATCAGTGTGGCTTAATTAGCTGGCCAGTCTGGAGACAGTGTCAGTGGTGACAGTGCAACACTCCTTGAGTTCAGAATTAATAGGACAAAAAGGAGAAAAAAATATTAGGTGTACAAGATGCACTGTTCCTCTGGGAATAGCCAGGCGTTGGCTAGGGTTTCTGGGCCCCTGACTGAATTTTATGCTGTGGCCCTTTCCTTTAATGCTAAACACACAACACAAATAATATTTACATATATAACATACTAATACAGATAGGTTACAAAAAAGAAATAAAATAAAAATAAAGAAATAAAAAGTAAAAAGATTTTTTTTTTTTAAATGTGGGATGTGGCTTTATGCACATATCTTATGGGCAACAAATCTAGTTTT
This sequence comes from Semotilus atromaculatus, assembly GCA_031834385.1. Lineage (NCBI taxonomy): Eukaryota > Metazoa > Chordata > Actinopteri > Cypriniformes > Leuciscidae > Semotilus > Semotilus atromaculatus. The sequence continues at coordinate 10,269,119 of JAULUF010000020.1, forward strand.
TGTCATTTTCAGATTTAGCCTAACAGTTGTTATAGCTAATTAGCTATATTACAATATTTAGTTGGCTGTTGAATAAAAAAAAGCTGCCCTGAAAGACTGTTATGTTTAGACAACACGGAAAATAGTTAGTCAGGCGAAACAAACAGTTATTTATTTAGTTATTTCCACATATAGCCTACAAGCTAACGTCAGAATATATATTTTATCCTCAAATTTCTGTTTAGAGGCTTTTGTCTCCCCTCGACGCGGACAAACTTTCCCTCGTAAATTATAATTGCACAGTAGGCTGATTATTTTCACGCTCGAGCAGAGAATGCAAAAATCGAAATTGTCGCGCGCTCATTGTGGACGAGCTGCTGTTGATGAATGACAGTGCGCCGCGCGTCTGGTGAGAGCGCGAGCAGAAGGGGCGGATAATAAATTCATATCGCGCGCTCCCGCGGGAGTTCTTCTGTCTGTGTAGTAGTTTATTTGTGTGCACCGGCGGAGAGAAGCTCTTCTGTCGTTAGCGCTTTCAGAGGTAAGGCGACTTCACTTTACAAAAGTATTTTATTTTAAAATAAACGAAATTCGGGTATTCATTTCATATGTTTTGTAGTCCTACTGCTAAATATTAATTTATCAGAAAGACATACGTAATTGGCTTGTATTTTGTTAAGAGCAAATGAAAATATTATCTATCATAAAGAAAAAAAAGGATATCTAGTATCTACAGAATGCTAGATTTGTTAAACTGCAGCAAATATAATAATAAAATAAAATAGTTTTCTATTTTAGTCAGTGTATTTGTATATATATATATATATTAGTGATGGGCCGTTATCGGCGTTAACGTGCTGCGTTAACGTGAGACTCTTATCGCGCGATAAAAAAAATATCGCCGTTAATCTAAGTTGGGTTGGGATCATAAATAGCTTTTTCGAATATCGTTATTTTCGCGCAATTCTAATGTGTAGTATGACATACATACTTGACGCCGCGGCCGCGCCTACTGTCACAGATCGCGCAGCAGGGTATTTTCCTGTCAGGGACACAAGGTGTACTTACTTTGTTATGTTGGGCGACGTTCCTCTCGTTACTTTATTTTAATGCAATACGTTGTTAAACTAGTTTATTCCAAGCGCGCTGTATCCTTTGTATGGGCATGAGCGATGCTCATTTACAAATGAATCACTCTTTTGAGTCGTTTCTGTTCAAAGACTTCATCAAACAAGTTGTCAAATCTGTCTAAATCGGTTCGCGAATCAGTTGATCTGTTCAGTTCCCCACGCACTGAATCGTCTGAAGCGCTTTCAATTCACACTCGAGGAGTCGTAAATAACAGGAAGATTTAAGAACATCAAGAGCGTTGGATGAAGTGGCCGTGGATCTACAGTTTAGTCTAGTGAAAGCAAATCTGCAAATGCATCATATCTTTGCCAGCGATGAAGATCTTTATTAGTTGAACATCTTCGTATGCTGTCTGTGAATGAATGATTCTACAGGACGATACATTCGAGTTCATTTCATTCAGGTAATACATTTTACAACCAAACAGATTATTACGCCACGATAGCACTACTAAAAAGTATGACATTATCCGGTTTTTGGACATACATTAATTTATAGGCTACAAAAAAAAAAAACGCTTCAGAGAGTCGGCGCACTGGCAAAGGTTAACAGGTTTAAATAAGCTGCCATTGTCCACAGTTTATGAAATGAACAACCGCCATCCCGCGGTAATGTATGTGCATTGCGCAGTGGCATAATCACACGAATAGTTTACATTGATTGAAACTAATTTGTTTAAAAAGGAGGCTATTGCAGTAACAAGGCAGGTTCACATAAAATCATTATGACATATGATGACATTATTTTTTGATCTAACGAGCATTGGCGATGCAAAAACGGACTGTGGTGCGTATTGTTTTTTTTCTTCTTCCAATTAACGTTACTGTTAAAAAAACCGAAGAAAACATGTTACTTGTTCAATTAATAAACAGTTTGTTTGATGACAAATCGCTAAAGATGAAATTGGCCTCCCTTTCTGTCATTGCGGGTTTTGTTTTTAACGATATTCGACTTTTGTTCCTCGATTGTCGAATGGCATTTTTGGCAGAAATGCACATCCCTATGCGAGGCGAACTATTCTCAAAGACTTACTTTTAGTCATTATTTGGGTAGCACACATATTCTGAATGCCTTCGGGAGAATTCAAATGAGCCATTTTAATCTAGATTAATCTAGATTAATTTTAAAATTAATCTAGATTAATCTAGATTAAAAAAATTAATCTATGCCCACCTCTAATATATATATATATATAAATAATCAGTATAATTTTACAATAATAAAAAAAAATATTAAAACATCTTTAAAACATGATTTCAAAAATGTTTCATAATTGGCTTGTTTTTGTATCCTATATTCAAATTTTTTTAAACTCATTTTATTAATTTACGTTAAACTACATTTTGTGAGAATTAAATAAATGAAACTATGAATTAACTACAATTTTAACCAGCATGTGAAGAATTATTTTTCAATAGATTGCAACATAACATGCCTTTATGCATCACTCATGTGATTATATTGTTATATTATCCTGCTAAACGTGATATATCTGTAGTCTGGGTTTAAGTAGGCTGCTTACACAAATACTGGTGATGTATTGAGTACTTTGTTTCCATTTTGTAGCCTGAAGTCAAACATGGCTCTGTAATGGACTGCTAGTTTGCTAGATGTAGATGTGCATTAAGCTATCGCCATCTTTTGTAGCTTGTTTGCTCTACATCTGTAGCCTGAATAAAAACACAGAATATAAATTATATTTAAACATAATTTTCTTCTCCATTAGTCATGTGCATTTTCTTTCTCACTATCAATTTTACTTTCCCCCACATCTCCTTTGTTCTACTGCCTGTCTTTTGTTAATCAAACTTTCATCAAACTAATTTAGTAATGACTGCAAGTGCAAGATAAATAAAAGACTAAAGACTGCCTTAAAATTCTAAAGACTGGCATGTGAGTGAGCATATGAGACAGTATGAGAGAGCGATATCAGCCTGGTGAAAGAAGCACTGGCAGCCCAACTCTCCTGGAGTGTTTCGGGTTCCACCAGAGGCAATGCCAAAAGCCCGGCTCACTGAGATGCCGCCGCCTCACCAGAGCCTTCCAGCCAATCAGATGCCACCCTGAGGCAGAGCCACGCCCACAGGAGTGTATGTGTTTTCCTCTTAAGTTTGTCACTCAAGGTGCGATCAAGCCATGAATATATCCAAATATATGGTTCTCTTTGTTAGTGTTTTGTTGTTTCAACAAGGCATTCACAAGCTCGCTGTGTGCATGATTGTTCTTAGTCCCGCGTGTGAACGGTCACACAAAAGCCGAGCGGGTGGTGAGGGACTCGGCCATGGGCTGTGACAGTGGCTCTATGATGAGCAGTGAGCTGGAGTCAAGCTCCTTCATTGACAGCGAGGAGGATGAGGATGCTAGCAGGTTTGGAATGATATAACTTTTTGACATTTTGCTTTTACTGTGTGCTAGACTTCTAACTGACTTATTCAGTCTTGGCTCAAATTGTATATACAATAATCTATGTTCTTCTCTTCTATGTTTGTTTCTCTCAGGCTGAGCAATTCCACAGAGCAGAGCTCTTCTTTTCAGTTAATGAAGAGACATAAGCGCAGGCGCCGGCGACACAAAGTGGCTAAAATCGACAGGGTTAGAAGTGTGTGTGTGCTTGCGTGTGTGAACCTACTATTGGGGACAAATTTGAATCCAGTAAAGAGCTAAATCTGACAAAACATCCCAAACCTTTTGGGCTAGGGTATGGGTTAGGTTATACTATTTATAAATATCTATATAAAAAACAGTAGAGGTCTATGTTTCCATTCAGCCAAGTAAATGTGTCTATGTATGTGCATATGTATACATATATGTATGTATTTGACTTCTTAGGGTTATATGTATCTCCTTTGCTTTCGTATCCACAGTCATCTTCCTTCAGTAGCATCACAGATTCAACCATGAGCCTCAACATCATCACAGTTACCCTCAATATGGGTAAGATCAGCTTTCCTTGTACATGTACACGTACAGTCTGACACAAATTCATCACGTCCGTGTTCTCTCTTGTTTGCACAGAGAAATATAACTTTCTCGGCATCAGTATAGTGGGCCAAAGTAACGATAGAGGAGATGGTGGCATCTACATTGGCTCTATCATGAAGGGAGGAGCGGTGGCAGCGGATGGGAGGATAGAGCCAGGTGACATGCTGCTGCAGGTAGATTGTAGTCTGGAATGGCACTTCTTGTGAATATTCATTTCTGTCTGTGGTCAATTTAGTCTGGTATTGTTTTTTTTGAATCAATTTTGACAGTATAAAAAAGACATGGAGCCAAAAAGGCTGTTGTTGAAGCATGCGACATTAAATACTATATGAGCAGAACATCAGCTTTTTGAAAAATGGTTCAGAGAGATGGTGGGAAATGGTCACGAAAAACTAAATTACAGATGATAATATTTAGTCATTTTACCGTTATATCTTAAAGAAAGTTTGAAGTTGCAATATAGGCCCTGTAGTTTGATCATAAAAAAGGCTAGTCCATCCAAAAATGTAAATTGTGTCATCTTTTTGCCCTCATGTCATTCCAACTATAATGTCATACCACTACATACCACATCTCAGCCAGCTTAATTTAGGCAATTTGCCGTCAAGCTTAACAGGCAAGCTAGTCTGGCGTTTACGTAAAATAGCTTTGTGCAAGGTTCGAAATGCCACCAAAACTAATAAAAATGCCCCCAAAATTCTAAAATGTGATACAATTCAATAAACAAGTTGAAATTACAATTTTTAGACACAACATTTTCAATTTTGACAGTTTTTGCTCTATTTGGCCAGCAAAAATAGTTCCAAACAAAGCAGAAAGCAGTCTCCCAGCAACACACAGCTGTTTTTGAACGAATCGGGTGAGTCAATGATTCAATGACCCATTCATAAACTCATGCTGAATTCGGAACCGCTTACTAGCATAATACTCGTACTATTTTTGCCATAGAAAGATATAGGTAAAATAGTAAGAGTAGTATGTTTGTATGCAGTTCTGAATTGAGCATCAGTGGACACTTCTTTCATGAATAAATCAGCTGGTTTGAACAAATCAGTTGAATGAATGAATCTATGATTCACTTATTACGACTTGCCTTCATCTACTGTCGGTTTTAGTTTCATAAAAGTATCATTTCATTTTTCCAAACATTTCATATTTCTATATTCAAAATGTAATATTTAGACCAAACTAATTTGGTTCCCATTGACTTCCATTGTATTTTTGACCATACAATGGAAGTCAGTGGGAACCAAAACTGTTTGGTTACGAACATTATTCCAATTTTTCATTTTATGGTGGACTATCCCTTTAAAAACACCTAATTGATCAGTTTTTCAGTTTGAATAGCAGATTAGTGTAATTCAGTGGATTGGCTCCAGCAGTGGTGTATTAAAGTGATTTAACACTGCAGGGACATACTTACATTTTATATTTATATGTATTTACATTAGTTTTCAAGGATGAGATTTGGCCTCTGGCTCTGTGGCTATAGTAGTGATTGTCTCTGGATCCAAATACATCCTTCAAATGCCTCCAGCAGCTGCTGATCCCTGTTGAGTGGCAGATTACAGTTATAGTTATGGATCAGGCTGCATATTTATATCGGCATGGCACAGTTTGGCACACTGATATAATTAACATTACCTTAAGGTAATTAGCTTAAGATGAGTTAAATGCAAATTATTTTGCCGCTTTTTTCACAGAAACTTAGAAGGTCCCAGTTGACCTTGGTATGAATTTCTTACTCAAAATATTGCTCTGCCATAATGCTAACATGTGTGTTTGACTTGCAGGTTAATGATGTGAACTTTGAGAACATGAGCAATGACGATGCTGTCAGGATCCTCAGAGAGATTGTCTCAAAGAATGGGTAGGAATAAACATGTCTGAATTGTAACACTGGACATGAGGCTTAGATGTAAATGCGTTTTAACTAACCATTGTACTTGTCTTCTGTAGTCCTATCAGTCTCACTGTTGCCAAATGCTGGGACCCTTCGCCTCGCAGTTACTTTACAATACCCAGAGGTCAATACACACAAACTCTTTATCTACGCTTCTTTCAGATAAGCATAAGCTAGGTATGGAGATACTTGTCCATCTTATCTGACCTGTTTTTTCCCTCCCAAAGCTGAACCAGTAAGACCCATTGACCCGGCTGCATGGATTTCCCACACTACTGCACTAACAGGATCTTACCCACAAAACGGTACAGTCTTTTCTCTCTGACAGATCACAACATCTCTTTTTTTTGTTGCAAAGCATGATCCTAATCATCCTCTTGTCCTTCACAGAGTTTGACGATCTCCCTCTTACAGTGGGGAAAACAGACATGGCCACCATTGTAAAGGTGATGCAGGTCCCAGACTCTGGACTAGAAATAAGGGACAGAATGTGGCTGAAGATTACTATATCTAATGCTGTAATAGGTTAGATGTCTTTTGATTTCATCACCTGTGAAAATATCTCGCTCATGTTATTACTGTTGATGATGTTTTAAAAATGTATAAAGCAGTGTTATTTTATTATTGAGATAGTATTATATTTTTAATAATATTTTGAAGGATATATTTTTTATAATATTTATATGTATATATTTATAATTTAATATGTATCATATTTTTTTTATAAATTTTTATTTCAGTTTTTTAGTTGCACATCAAGTCACATCACAGTCATACTTTATATTAGATGTGTAACTACTATATACTTACATCAAAAAATAATGTTAGGTACAATGTGTACTCATATGTTCATGTTGAATTGCAAAACACTTGTGCTGATATTGAGGTGGGATACGGGTAAGGTTAGTTACAGGTTTGGTGGTATGGGTAGTTTTAAGGGTGGGTTAAGGGCTTATGGAAGAGTCGGCAGTGTAATAATAAATGTAGTTACAGTACTGTGTATGTACACAATAAGTGCATTGTATCAAATGATTACTTGAAATGGTTACACTTCTTATACATTTTAAGGTGTCTTTGTTACACTATAATTATACATTTAAGTACTCTACATGGGTATCCACTATAATTATACATTTAAGTACTCTACATGAGTATCCACTTAAGTAATATTAAGTAACTACGTGTACTTACTAAAGGGTTAGGGTTTGGTTTGGTTTAGGGTGATAAAGATACATCATATAAAGATACTTCACATAAAGTGGGACCTGTAAAACTTATTTTATTTTATTTCTTAACTTACCTTTTATTTTATTTAAAGTAATTGTATATATATATATATATATAGTTTTAGGCATTGTCCACACGGACACGGGTATTTTTATAACCGGAGTTTTTCCTCCTGCGTTTAAAAAAAAACCTCTGTCCACATGAAAACGCAAAAACACGCTATCAAGCGCTGTCAAGAGCATGCAACACCAGCAGGCGGCGATATAACCGTAACCGTAAAGCCACGGTGGCCAATCAGAAGCCATCAGCGGCGCAAAAACTCCGGTTTTACACGACAACACTGCAACCGGCGTTTCAGAAAATACTCACCCTGGCACGGGTTTTCAAAAATGTTCGGTTTCAGTGACCTGATACTGCGTTTCCGTGTGGACGAACAGCCGAACCGCGTAAGAAATGTCACGGTTATAAAAATACCCGTGTCCGTGTGGACAAGGCCTTAGTTAACTATAATAACTGTGGTGTAGGTACTCATCTGTCTGTATCTCGCATGTTACAGGAGGGGATGTAGTAGACTGGCTGTACTCACGGGTTGAAGGATTCAAAGACCGGCGTGATGCTAGGAAATATGCCAGCAGCCTGCTCAAACACGGCTATCTGAGACACACTGTCAACAAGATCACCTTCTCTGAACAGTGTTACTACACATTTGGAGATCTCTGCCAAAGTACAACACATCTCTACATTTCCTGCATGCTTTTTATTTATCCTTACAAACAAAATGTTTCCACCTCTTTATAATTTCCGCCTTTGTTCTTAGACATGGCTACACTAAACTTGAATGAGGGATCGAGTGGTGCTGGTTCAGAGCAGGACACATTGGCCCCTCTCCCCCCTCCGTCTACTAACCCTTGGCCCATGGGCGGCCAGCCCTTCCCCTATCCACCCTTCTCCACAGCGCCCCCTGGTTTCCCACCAGGATATTCCGACCCCTGCCACAGTTTCCACAGTGGCAGCGCAGGAAGTCATCACAGTGAGGGTAAGTAGGGAAAGGTCATCCTTGACTTCATATTACTGGATCTCAGTTAGAGATTCCAAAATAAATCTCAGCCCAAATTCAATACTGAAGTAATAAGATTGTATAGTTTAGCTCATATATAAACATTATTTCAGGCTGTTGTAAATGTATGAAATAGTTGATCCTGCGTTATGCATTTGCTTGCACTCCAGCTGGCTGTTTTTGAAAGCAAGAGTTAAGATTTTTTTTTAAGTATTGTCCTCAAATATGGTCAGCCCATTTTAGGTCAAGTGTCTTGTGGGGTCCCTAGTTTAAAACATTTCAAGCAAATCTCAGAAAATAAAAAATAAAAAATTGATCTCCGTCAGCTGACATCAGCTCATCATGATTTCATCTGGCATACATCTCATTCTCTAGTGCTTTTTGCCTTCAACACTGATACAGTGCACAAACACGTCCGTCTCAATCCACTGCTTCACGTTAACCTTCACCTGTTGCTCATTTCACACATGCCATGCACTAGCTCAGTGAAAATGTCAGGAAGGAAACTCAGAAGCCTGTTTGAGAAGTGTGTGTTTGAGTTGCCTGTAAAGAGCAGTTAGAGTGATCTGTCATCTCTTGAGTGAAGGTTCGGATGTGTTGTGTGGTTTGAAGCTTATGGATAGGCTCATGAAAGCAGTCAAACAAAATCAAACTAGGGCAGATATGGCAAAACATTTTAAATATTTTAAGTACATAGATTTTATGTACTATATATACACTACCGTTCAAAAATTTTGGGTCTATAAAGTTCTTTAATGTTTAACTCTTATCCTCGACAAGGCTGCATTTATTTGATCTAAATTAAAAACCATAATGATGTGAAATATTGTTAATACAGCCATTGCTCCAGTCTTCAGTGTCACATAATCCTTCAGAAATTAGGAATGGGCACGTTGAGCACAGGCACGCGCATCATTCCAGGAAATCCCTATCGCTGTAGCTGAATAAACAGAAGATTGAAACGCTTTGATTAAACATAACTTAAAAATACACGACTGCCTTATTCTGTGTAAGAATATCACATCATCTCACAAATTATGCTCATCTGTCGTTATGAAGTGAGTTTGGAGTAAATGGATGTTATTAAATGTTGACTATACTATGCGTTGTCTCCTTCGGTTAATAATAATGGCCAGTGCAGTGGCTGGGATATACGTAAACCCACCAACATCCGTTGCCATGATTTTTGGAATTACTTAATATCGCTAGAGGAAAAAAAAATGTTTTAGTCGCATAACATCGGTTAATGGAAACGCCGTCATTTCGCAATAGTTTTTTATCGACATTTAGAAAATATTGCAAAAGCTTTGCGCAAATCTGTAATGGAAACGGCGAGCTGCACGTAAAAGATAATCGCAGCCTTTGCAATTTAAAAATTGCAATAAGCCATCTCGATTTAAGTGCGATTACATGTACATGGTATATTATTTTATTTTATTTTATACATAAAATAATTTATACACAATAATACACAATAATTTTAATTACTTGATTATTATTTAATCACAATATTAAAATACAAGATTAAATTTACACCTATTGTTGTCCACATTTTAATTTAATTGTGCTCATATTTGCGTTTGTGGTAAATTTGTAATTAATGGCCAGTATGTGTCATGTAGATTTGATTTGCCTTTTAAGTATGAAAATGAACATTATTTAAAAAAATCACTTACCGATTTAAGAAATAATCAGTATCAATATTGTTAAAACTGTAACAAAAAGTATCGGTATCATATCGAGTGAAAAAAGTTTGGTATCGACCATCCCTTTCAGAAATCATTCTAATTAACATTTCTTATTATTATCAATGTTGAAAGATTTCACAAAAATATTTATAAGCACAACTGCTGTGACATTTTTCAGGATTCTTTGATGAATATAAAGTTCAAAAGAACTACATTTATTTGAAATAGAAATATTTTGTAATATTATGAATGTCTTTACTGGCACTTTTGATCAATTTAATGCATTCTTGCTGAATAACAGTTTTAAATTCTTACTGACTTTGAACGGTAGTGTCTATTTTAAATAGATATGACATGTCAAAAGTATTTAGTATTAGTTTAGTATATCTGTGTATTAGTTTTAATATTATTTAAACAGTGACATTAACATGAAAATTGCTGGCTGCTCTAAACTCATTTTTGACCTTTATTACCATCTAATAATAATAATAACTAATATCAACAATAATAATTTGAATTAATTGAGTTGATGTAATTGAACAATAAATGAAGGCTAATTTCTTAAATATTTTTATTATGTAACTTTAATAAATCAGTATGTTCAATAGAATTCAAATCTTTACTGTGGTATCTAGTATTGTGAAATTTCAGCACAACTGTATCGACTATCGAATTTTGCTTTCTTGACGAGACTGGATTGTACAATATTTCATGTCATCGCAACATGTAAATAGATATCTTATATGAGCGCATATAAGATTTTATTTTAACTGAGCAGATTCCAGATGAAATTCCAGTCGTGCATTCAGGCTGTGAGGATGAATTGTACTTGATAGAGTTTCTGGTAATAAGACAGACAGACAGACGGCATAACTGTGTTGTTTCCTGTTCGTTTCTGCTGGGCAATGGCAGACTGATGGAGGAGGTAGTCCCAACCCTGGGGTGTCCGGTAAGGCAGCCTCCTTCCCTCTCTCTCTCTCTCTCTCTTACGGTCATGTCTCTCTCCATGACTGGGGTATTTCTGTTGCTGGATTTGTCCTGCTGCCTCGCCTCTGCATTTCTCAGCATGTCATGTGTTGTGGATAAAGCGGCCACACAAATGAACTGCACACACAATAGTTTGCGAATAAACACGACTAAATCAATGTAGATCCTATATGTGTACATGTGTAGAAAGCTTTGCCGTCCCTGTTATGTAAGAGTGAAAGGATGTGGCTTTCGTTTGAAGTTTGACTGTTTTAAATTCAGGATGCAGCACCTCATGAACTCATTTGCATTGTCATTTGACTCCAGTGTCATGTCATCCAGTTTTAATTGCACATCTGATAGATGCATTTCATCAGCTCTTTAATTGCCATCATTTTTCATCCTATTTTAATAATTCTCTTTGAAATATGGAACATAGCACGAAGGAACGAAGTGCGAGAAATGCAGAACATTTGTGAACATTTAGTTGCGTCTTCACAGTAACTAAATTGTTCAAGCCAAACATTACCATTTATTAATATTAACAATAATTGCATAGGCCTGACAATATGCAACATTATTAATGACATAATTATTATTATTATTTTGAGTGTTCACCATGCAAAACACATCGTGGTCAACATAAATCATGTATATACTTTATAGCAAGTGAAACCTGTATTATTTGAGTCTAGTTTGCATTTTTATTTTATTTTGCATAGTGTTGTTTATGGTTTTCAGGGTTGAAGCCACATCACAAACTTTCCCTCTTGTTATCTGCATAATTTGGTTAGCTTCTAAACCAAAACACTGAGTTTATATATGTGGTATTGTTTTTTATTTTGAAAGAAATTCATACCTTTATTCAGCAAAGATTGATTAAAGGGATAGTTCACCCAAAAATGAAAATAATTTTCTGTCATTAATTACTCACCCTCATGTCATTCCAAACCCATAAGACTTTCATTTATCTTCAGAACACAGATGAAAAACTTTTTCATGAAATCTGAGAGATTTCCTACTCTGCATTGACAGTTATGCAACTACCACTTTGATGCTTCAAAAAGTTCATAAAGAGCTCGTAAAACGAATCCATATGAATCGAGTGGATTAGTCAAAATTTTCTGAAGGGAAGCCATCTCTATCTGCAGCATTCTGTAAGATTGTAATAAGCAGTCTGTATTGGATGAACAGATTGAATTTAGGCTTTTAATCACATCAACTCACTCATCAGTTGTGGTAAACATAAGCCCAAGCATGTTCGCTTGATGTGCGAGAACCAATGAGGTTTGTTCCTGTGTGTCAAGAAGGTTCGGTTGAGCTTCTGTTTATGTTAGCTGATCAATGCTTATGTGATTACTAAATTAAATTGGTTCATTATGTAAAGCTATTGAGTCTCTTCAGTAATTCTGGACTAAACCACTCAATTCATATGAATTAGTTTAAAGATCTCTTTATGAACTTTTTGAATCGTCAAAGTGGTAGTTGCATAACTGTCAGTGGAGGGACAGAAAACTCTCAGATCTTTGTGTTCTGAAGATGAATGAAAGTTTTACGGGTTTGGAATGACATGAGGGTGAGTAAAGTCATTTAAAATGTTACAAAAGATTTCAAATAAATGCTTTATTAGGCAAAAATATTAGGCAGCAAACAGTTAATAATAATGATAAGAAATGTTTATTGAGCTGCATATCAGCATATTAGAATGATTTCTGAAGGATCATGTGACAGTGAGAAAAATTCAGCTTTGCCATTACAGTAATAAATTAAATGTTTAAATCTATTCAAATAGAAAAACAGTTTTAAATTGTAATAATATTTCACAATATAGATTTTTTTATATTATATTTTTCATTAAATAAATGCAACCTTGAGTGAACATAAGAGACTTCTTTCAAATACATATTTCAAAAATCTTACCGACCCTAAACTTTTGAAAGGTACTGTAGTTACTTGAATTGTATTATTTGCATTCAGTATTTGTTCTCCCTGCTGTCCTCAACCACACATGCCTGAAGCAAATGTTTTGGTCATTGCATAGAAGTTTACTTTGGAAACTTTTGTTTTACCTTCTGTAAAAAGCACGTAAAGGTTAAAAATTCTAATATATTAGGCTGATTTATTCCTTTCCTTTGTTCTCCATATATCCATGTCAACTTCTGTGTATTTTCCAGGAAGTCGAAGCAGTAGTTCCAACCCTAGCATTGGGAGGAGCCAGCGGCCCGTGCCGAGGGACAAGGACCGCAAAGCAGCAGGCAGCGGTGGCAGCGAATCGGATTCAGGCAACAGAGCAGGTGGGAGGCGGGTTGAGCGTTCAGCCAGCCAGTTGAGCCACCGTAGCCATACTCTCTCATCTCGCAGCCACACTCATTCCCGAGTCCCTTCCCAGCACAGCCGCACGTCCTTCTCCTACAGCCACACTCCCTTCTCCAAGTACGGCCACACCTCCTGTGCACTCAGCGAACGGAGCCACGCCTCCTCTTACGGGCCCCCAGGCCTGCCTCCTCCCTACAGCCTGGCCAGATTGACCCCAAAGGGTGCTATCAGCAGCGGGCCCCCTGGGGCCCCACCAGTGAGGGAGATAGGGACCGTACCACCCGAACTCACCGCTAGTCGCCAGTCCTTCCAGCATGCCATGGGAAACCCTTGTGAGTTTTTTGTGGACATAATGTAATCTGATGAACAAATAATATAATCTATTCTGTAATCTCAGATGATGAGTGCCATAAATACATGCTCACTTTCACCAACAGCACATGTGGCCGTACTGCAGCCACAAGGTTGTGTGGAAGATCGAGGATCATTTGTTAAGATAATCATGTGTTGAGCGGAGGGAAAATGCCTTCATACACTACTATTCTAAAGGGTCTGTAATGTTTTTGAAAGAAGTCTCTTCTGCTCACCAAGGCTGCATTTATGTGATCAAAAATACAGTAATATTGTGAATAATACATTTTCTTTCATCTCTGTGTTGACAAAGCTGAATTTTCAGCGTCATTACTCCAGTTTTCAGTGTCACGTGATCCTTCAGAAATCATAATAATATGCTGATTTGGTGCTCAAGAAACCTTTCTTATTATTATCAATGCTGTAAACAGTTGTGCTGCTTAATATTCTTGTGGAAACCATCATAACTGTTTTCACAATTCTTTAATGTATAGAAAATTCAGCATTAATTTGAAATAGAAATCTTTTGTAACATTATAAATGTCTTTACTGTCATTTTTGATCAATTTAATGCATCCTTGTTAAATAATAGTATTCATAAGTATTTCATTTCTTTAAAAGAAAAAAAAAACTTACTGACCCCAAACTTTTGATAGTATCTGAAAGTATGGCAACCAAACAAAGCACCCAATTTTTCTGTCACCATAAAATAAAATAAAATCAAAATCAAAAAGGGCTTATGTTACATTACATATTAGGCTCAGCACAAAATTTCAGCCCAGTATTAACCATTTTAGCAATAAAATAACACACCAGCAGGCACATTCTTAATCCTAGATTAGCAAAGGTAAAGACAATCAGACAATGCCCTCTGCTGGTCAGGAGCTGTTAGTCCTTTCCAAAGCTGTCCATGAAGAGACAAGGCTACTGATCACCTTCAGATCCAGCAACAGTCAAACAAGTATTTTCATGTTGTGTTTGTTCCTTTTCAAATGCTATTTAAAACAATCTTTATATTGTAGTTACATTTTTTGGTGCTCATGATTAATGCTTAAAGCTCTTGTGCATTACAAGCTGTCTGGGAGTGTGGCAGAGACTGGAGGAATTAATCATTTTGACACATTTCCAATTGTTACTGGGTTGGAAACATGGTAGCATGACACTGTTATGATTCTCTTGGCTATCAAACACTAGCTAGAAAAATGTATTTTCAGGAAATAAAAAAGATGTCAGGGTAAATTCAAAAGCAGCACTTATAGTGTGGATGCACAAAACAAATTGGCGCTTGCTGAACGTCTGAAATTAGTATTTTCTTACATAAGATGTTCTTAAATATTGTCTTTTGCCCCTGGATTAATATTTCAGTTGTACGATGTGATATCTGGTGCTGGTAACCTGTTCATCAGTGTCTCAAAGAGAAAATATTTGCTCAAAAAGCTTGTTTATGGTAACTAAATGAAGGAGGCTGGTTAGCACATGTACTGTGTGTACTACTGTATGTGTAGTATTTAACCATTTGAGGACTGTCGCTCAAGATAAAGACTGTCAAATTGGCACTTTTACAAGATCTGATCTGCGCTTTTATTGTGAATCTCCATCTTTAGATGTGTTGTCTAATTTTGTCTTAGGAAGACTGGGCAAAACTGCTGTACATAGTTCATTTTTATTGTATATATGAAAATAGATAATTGTATAAAGTATATGTACAGAGCTTCTGGTCATGCCTTTTTGTATTTATGTAAGATATAAATTGGACTCCTGTGTGTTTGTAATTTTAAAGCAGTTTTCTAAAGCTCATTTTGTTTGTTGTATTTATCTGACCATCTGTAAGTGAAACTGTCTGAAATAAACGATTAATCTTAACTTCCGGCTCATTTTCATTTGCCAGGCACTGAAATAGACGATTATCTTTACAATGTCAGAATTTCTTAATCTGATTCTGAAAAATGCATTACCGTTTTTTTTTTTTTTTTAAAGAAGTCTTTTGTTCACCAAGGCTGCATCGAATTCTTTGTTCTCATTATCAATGTTGAAAACTGCTGTGCTGCTTAATATTTTTGAGGAAACATTTTTTTAGGATTCTTTGAATAGAAAGTTGTAATTAACAGAATTTGTATGAAATAGAAATAATTTACCACGTTTACTTTTGATAAATGCATCCTTGCTGCATTAAAAGTTTGTCCAAAAAAGAATAATTACCAAACCCATATTTTAACCACATGTATACTGTAGAGAAAAAAGACAAAACTATTGGTTTCGATATTTATTAGTATAACATTCTTGAATGAAAACAAAGACTACAGAATTTGTGAATTGCAATCGTGGAAGATGCTTAAACTTGACAATAAGCATGAAGGCGTATGCAATACATTTCTAGGTGAATTTAATATAATGATTTAATTACACTTATTGTCCATTGTTGTCCTTTATTTTAAGAAAACCTTTACTCATAAACTGTAACTTGGAGTTCACATTTGACTTCCCTAAAACAAGGCTTCTGTAATAAAAAACACTTATTACTGAAATTAATTCTGCTGGTCTCAGGAATGACAAAGGACAATATGGTTGACCCCTAAAGTGTTCTGAAGTTTATATTATGATTTGCTCAGACACAAAAACAATGACAGACAAAATTCAATGCATGTTCATTATAAGATGTCTTTTGAGATTATATTTTGAGCGATTTAAACACACAGAGCAACTGTAAACAATATATCAATAACCAAATATCAAAAAACCTGAAATCCACACCTCTGTAATTCATCCAACTGCACTTAAAATCTCCACACGGACAGTTCAAAGCCCCAAAATTGAGAAATACAATTGTGCGTGTTTTTTGAGGGAATAATGACGGCCTAATAAAGCTGTAGAGAACAAGTATTTACAGCACAGCAGGTCTTCATACTTGGTCCGCTGAGAGTGATTCAGTGCTGGGTCCATTTGATGCTCTTAATGTCAATGCCCTCCTGGACCATTTCCCATAATGGACTAATAGACAAAAAAAAAGGACAGAGCATGTTATAACATTCCTTATATTTTCCACAGAAAGATCCAGTTCGCATGGGTTTTTAACTAATAACTTTTTATAACATTCCCAGACATTCGTGATTATATAAGGATTTGTAAAAAAATATGATTATTAAACATTGCCATGTTTTCCATGATGAGGGATGCCAGGTCAGACTCATGAATAGCTCACCTCATCTCCCTCAGCCGCTTGACGTGCTGAATGCACTTGTCCACTGTGTAGTCCACTTCCTCCTCTGTGGTAAATCTGCCAATCCCAAATCTGAGGAAAACATCAGATCCCCTTATTATTACAGTATGTGTGCTTATGGTTCAAGCAGGAACCATGCTGCACTGAGTACTGAGACTTTAGATAAAGCAACACAACAGCACAAACATTCCGACTGATATTATGGATAAACTACACACCGAATAGAAGAGTGTGCCAAGTCCTCATCGGTCCCTATTGCTCTGAGAACATACGAGGGCTCCAGGGAAGCAGACGTGCAGGCGCTAAAACAAGAACACACTCAAGTCACTGCATCCATGAAGAGTTTTATTCATTTATTTATCATCATATCTTCACTGCAGTACGTAATAGCATTTAAAATAACCATAATAATCAATTAATTGTATACAATCATTTAACATCATCTCTACAAACAAAAACAAATCAACCAATAACAGTTCTATAAAATCTTTAAATCTGATATTTGATGATAATCATAATATTTTCCCAGGAGAAACTTAAAAAAAAAAAAAAATCTTTCTGAATAAAAACACGTGTGTTATTTTAGTATTTTTTTTACTTGCATACTATTATAGTTTATATATTTTGAATTAGCTTTTAGTTTTATATTTTATTTAATCATTTTGCAATGTGCTTTTGTATTTTATTCTAAACATTTCTCTTCAGGTTTAATTTATTTTTATTTATTTATTTATTTCCAGTTAGTAATTTTAACAGTTCAACTTTAAAATGTAGAAAATTCTAAATGTAGCCTTGGCAACAATATACAAATAAATTAAAATCTAATAATTCGATTTTATTATTTCAATTAACAAAAATATTTCAATAGTTTTAGTTTTAGTAAAAAGATTAACCTTTCAAGCAGCTTGGTATGTGGGTAGAGTATATAAATGAACAAATGATGTACTCTTTCGCCATGTCATTGGCATATTTATAAAAACCCCGGTTAGACATTTGAACTACTAACCTTCCAGATGAAAGCGCAACATCTTTTAACGCCATCAACAGACTCTCCCCCTCAACGTAGGAAAAGGATAAATTAATGCATCCTGAGGGAGGAAAGTGTTTTAGATTACAAACCAAAGTCAACTTTGATCCTTACAAAACTGGAAAGCCGAGTCTCACCTGGGTATCTCTGATCTGGGTCTCCATTCATCAACACATCAGGAATCTCAGACATGATCTTCTGAATGAGGCGATTAGCAAGCAACGTCACACGCTTGTGATCGTACTGAGAATAAACAAGAAATTAAACCTAAAAGTAAAACTTAAAACTAGTAGTAGCAAAAAACGAGCACTCTTTCCAACTCTACCTCTAACTCTTGCTGGGCGATCTCACAGGCGGCTCCGAGGCCTACGGCTAGAGGTGTTGGGACGGTCCCTGAACGCAGACCCCTTTCCTGACCCCCTCCGCTCTGCAAAGGCTCAAGACGGACTCTGGGTCTTCTCCTGACGTACAAAGCCCCAACTCCTAATAAACACAAGCAATCAAATATTTTGGATAATGCAACTATTATGCATTTAAATGTTGAACGCGCTACCTTTGGGCCCGTAGATCTTATGGCCGCTGATGGACATCAGGTCCACTTTCCAGTCAATGACATTAACAGGGATCTTTCCAACAGCCTGAGCAGCATCAGTGTGAAAGAACACATTTTTGGACCTACACAGATGACCTGCAATCAAAAACATCCTTGATATAGATTATATGAAGACTGACAGGCATCTAATTTGAGAATAACGTAGATAATAAAGGTTACCTATTTCTTTGACTGGCTGTTTGACACCAATCTCATTGTTGATAGTCATTATGGACACCAAGCTTGTATCAGGACGGATCATTTCCTCTAATTGCTGAGAAAGCAAAATATAAGATATAAATACAGGGCTTGACATTAACACCAGGCAACCCACCAAAATTATGTATAATATATACATTTTTCAATTGTAGTCTTTTAAAAATGCATCTGAAATAATGAACCAAGTGCTTAGTGTTGCCAAAAATATCCACATTTTTTTCCATCCTGAAATATCTGAAACGCTTCCAATACTAATTTTCTGCAGAATAGATAAACGATACCTCCCTCCCTCTCTCTCTCACTCTCTCTGTGAGTTACACACAAACCCGTGTGTGTGTGTGTGTGTGAATATAACATTTTAAAAAGTCTTGCAGATCTTTAAAATATAATAAAAACAAACTCATTTTTTTTAAGACACATTTTTGGTGTAATGTGCCACTATCAACCCCTAATAGTATTGCAATCTATTTTGACAGCCATAAAAACATTATTTCAACATTGTTTCAATCAATCTGGAGCTTGTTTGGGACTCCCTATTTTTTTAAACAATGTGAGATCAGGTGAGTGTCTGAAACTTATTTGAAAAGCAAAATAATGTAATTATTTTTGCTATTCTGATAGGTGGATAAAGCTTACCTTCAGGTCAATCAGCCCATTATTTTTCACAGGTAAATACGTTATATCAAAACCCTCTGCCTCCAGAACACGACACGAGTCCAGCACACACTTGTGTTCCGTCTGGGTGGTAATAATGTGCTTTTTCTTAGCTTTATAAAACCGAGCCACACCCTAAAGACAAGAAAAGACAGATTTTTTTGTAATTCTTAATAACTAATGCAGTGGATCCTATATAAACTTCACCTGTTTGATTATTTTAGAAAATGCCAAGTCATCTGTGCCCCAGCGTCCCACTTCCTCCTAATCCTAATCTTTCCTAACAGTAATGACATACTTACTTTGATTGACATATTGTTGGACTCAGTCGCACCGCTGGTGAACACGATCTCCCTCGGGTCAGCACCAATAAGATCTGCTATTTGCTGAAGAGGAAATAAACAATGGTGCTACAGTAAACAGTGCATTTTTGGCTAAACCTAAATATGATGTTTTGATATTCATAAATAAAGCTCTCAGCTATCGAGTAAAAACATACAGGTTTTATGAAGGATAAATACTTACTTTTCTTGCTTTTTCCATTGCACTCTCACTCTCCCATCCATAAGCATGAGTCCTGGAATGTGGGTTGCCGTAGTAATTCACTTGATAGGGGAGCATGGCATCCAAAACCCTTGGGTCCTGTTGCATCAGATGTAAACAATGAAAACAATGCATGTAAACATCCAAGAAATGTTCTAATGCACTACTAGATTCACGAGTTTGAATATTAAATTAACTAAATGGCATTATAATTGGGTACCATGGGTGTGGTGGCCTGAAAGTCCATATACAGAGGTCTCAGCTCATCCTTTTCAAGTTCCCTAGTTTTGATCAACTCTGTGGAATAAGACAGAAATGTTTATCAGCACTAAAAGTTACAGTGACTTTTAGAATAATTAGAGCCATACAAGAAAGTCAAGTATTTACATGCAAGTGTGTTAATAAGCAAAGCCTCCTCAAGTACACAAGCTCAATTCAACTGCGTCACTGTCGGTCTAGCTAGAGAATGAGATGTAACAGTTACTAAAACTTTACCTTTCTGGCTTTCCACAGTGTTGGCAGCGCTTTGAGCGAACCTCAGTCGAGGGCTGGAGATCCCACACATGGAGCCCAGAAGTGTTCTCGATAATGTCCTGTTCATCATGTTTATGCAATTACAGTGTTCTCAACATAAACGATGATAGATGTATTAAAAAGAGCTTCTTTCAAAGCCTTTGTCAAACAATAAGCCCGTCAGATAAATAATAGTATTATTCGTGCAACTTCAAAAGAGAGGACATGCCCACTGTCGCCATAAAACACTGTGTCTGTGTCATAAGCCCTCAAAAACACTCGGGGATTCTTACACAAGACGCACATACAGAGGGGCGGGACGTCTGTTATCATAACTCTCATTGGTTAACTGTGTCTCATGTGGGCGGGTTTTTGTGTCGTTAACCGAGTCTATTGGTTGAGAAGTAAGCCTGGTCTTTTCCTTTTTACCGGAAATTGTAAACATGAACCAATACAATCTGCTCTGTAACAGTTCCACTGTCCTTGGACGTGCTCTCTATTTTCAGTTCATTTTGGAAAAATCAGCCCCGCTTATTAAAAGAAAGCTTTAGTTTCTAGTTTCTCCTGTCACACAACATTATACTTAAAACTTCGGTTTGTATTTTCTCAAAAGTAGTGACGGGAACTCCAAATAATTTCCACGAATCGGTCGTCATTACATAATTAACGTTACGTCCTCAGTTCTTATAAAATCATTTAATCATATGTAGCCGGCCTATGTTACGAATTTTCTATTATTATTATTTAGTTTTTACCCAGAAAGCAATAATTATGACAAAAAGTTGAAATTATATAAAAAAAGGAATTATTGTATAACAATTCGAAAAGATGACATGACATAATGTCATGACATAATTCTCATTTCATAATTTCGAGTTTTATCTTATAATTATGACTTAACATCTCATAATTTCGACTGATTATGTCATAGATGACTTTTTAGCCGATTTAATTTAGCCGAATTAAATTTTCGCTCTGTCACGCGCAGCGAAAAAAAAAAAAAAAAACTTCTCGATGTAACTTAGGCGCGCTATGGCGCAGTTAACAATATAAAGGGTGGACTTTGTACTTATCTTGAAAATAACTAGAAAGCAGCGTGTGAAAATGAGGAGGTAGATCTGTGAAACAAAGTCTGGAAAACGCGACTAGAATATTCAAATCAGTTCTAAAAGAAAGGTAGGCCTCTACATTTCTATACAGTATTTGTATTTACTATTTACTGAAAACGAATCATTTGGTGTCTTCAGAGCTTTTAGCAACAGTTGATCTTGCATGCATTAATTTAGTTGTACAGTAGGCCTATGCTATGGCTGAACTGTATACTAATTCAGGAATTGATATGTAAGCCTATTTGTATTCTTCCTTAGCACATTAAATCGAGATTGCTTACATCGGTTTGATTCGTTTTCACTCATACTCTATTATTATAAAACATTTACAGGTACATAATCCATCCATAACTTCTCTTGGCATAAATGTCTCCAACTTCAGTGCACCACCTCAAACATCAGTGGTCATTACTTAGATGGACAGCAGCAATGCATGGATATGTGACTCTGAATAGAACCACTTTAATGCACACAAGGCATTTCCATCTGTCAAAATCTACAGTCTGCACAAATCCACCTGTGAATCTAAACCCTAGAAGAAATTACAATGGCACGGCTAAACATATGTCACTCCCACAAATAAACCATGCTTTAAAGGCTAATGAGTATAGTTTAAAAGCAAATGGTTATGATGGACGGTATAATGTGTTGATAAAAGGGTTTGACAGTAATATCTTAGCATCAAACTCCCCAAGCGAAGACAGACGGAGTGCTGCAACATGTCTGCAGAATCGTGGCATGCTGTTCGGAGTGTTTGATGGTCATGCAGGGTCTGCTTGCGCACAAGCAGTTAGTGAACGTCTCTTCTACTACATAGCTGTGTCTCTACTTCCACTTAAGACTTTAATGGATATAGAGGAGGCTGTGGAGAGTGAACGGCCTGTGCTTCCCGTGCTACAATGGCACAAGCATCCCAACGACTACGTTAGCACAGATGCTGGCAAACTATACTTCAATAGTCTGAGGACATACTGGCAGGAGAGGATAGACCTTCACGAGGATGATGACAATGATATACAAACAGCTTTAAGAAGTGCTTTCAAGAGACTGGACAACGATATATCCTTGGAGGCCCAGGTGGACTTTGGGGTTCCCTTTTCTCATTTCACACCTCTCAGAGTGGCTCTGTCTGGATGCACGGCTTGTGTGGCTCACGTGGACCGAGAAGATCTTCATGTAGCCAATCTGGGTGACAGCAGAGCCGTTCTTGGAGTCCAAGGGGATGATGGAAGGTGGTCAGCTCTCACTCTTACCAATGACCATAATGCTCACAACCCAGACGAGATGCAACGAGTTCTCTCTGAGCATCCTGCTTCAGAGCATAAGACAGTGGTGAAACATGACAGGTTATTGGGCTTGTTAATACCTTTCAGGGCTTTTGGAGACATTAAGTTCAAGTGGAACAGTGAGCTCTTGAATCGCATCTACGAGGCACGTCCAGAGCTGCTGGTCGGAAACGAAAATGCAAAAATACTGTCTCCGAACTACCACACACCACCTTACCTCACAGCAGAGCCAGAAATCATATCTCATAAATTGCGACCCCAGGACAAATTCTTGGTTCTAGCTTCTGATGGTCTCTGGGAACTGATGCACAGGCAGACTGTTGTGCAAGTCTTAGGGGAACACCTGTCTGACATCCAGTGGAAGAAGCCAGTTTCTGGACTAAGTTTTACAGTAGGACAGATGCATCGACTTCTGCAGGAGAGGAAGAGTAGAGCTATCTCTGCTCTGGAGGATGAGAACAGTGCGACTCATCTAATACGTCACGCTCTGGGGGGCGATGGCAGCGGCTCCATTGAACAGAAGCGTATAGTCAAAATGCTCAGTCTGCCCCAGGATTTGGCAAGAATGTACAGAGATGATATAACAATTATAGTCATCCACTTTAATAGTTAATCTACTTGAAGCTCATGAAATATTTTGAACATTTCATTTTTGTACAAATTACAGAGCAAATGATTATTTTAATGACACTTTTGCAGTTTAATCTAATTTCCACTCAAGCAAATGGTCCATATGGTAGCTTTTCTCACCTATTGTAAGCAGTCTAATTAAATCTCCACGTTTGCATTTCAAAAAGACATTGTGACACTTTTTTAAATTAACTCTTCGAATTAAGAGAGAATCAAACATTCAGTTATCTTGGCTTTATTTGAAATGAACTTTCATCAAGGACTTTACAAAAATCAAATCTTGATTAGAAAAAACAAGATGTTTCTAAACCTTATGGTCTCTAAACGAACACAAAAGATATTTGTCAGCCATTTAGTTCCCACAGCTCATAGAGCCAAAAAGCTGAATATGTTGATGTTTGATCAAAATTGCAGTTTAAATCAAGACTTATTTTATATTGTGTATCTGGCAATATTGTACACTTCCTCAAGTGAGAAACAAGCCAATCGGATCTATCACAAAGACAATATATGTGTAAGGAAAAAAAAAAAAATATGTACGAACAATAAAAGATCAAGAAGCAAAATTCAATAAGTAGGCTGTACATAGGAAACTTTTTTTAAACCACAGAACTTCTCTCAATGTCCAAGACCTGTAAGGACAATATGCAAGTGAAGTTTTAACCTTACTGGTTTTGTAACCAACTTAAAGGAAACTAAACAAACGCGACACAGCTTGCTGTTATTGTCGTCCAAAAGTTAAAAAGAGCAAGGCTGAAAAAATGTGAATCTTCCAGAGATGATTGATCACCGGCGACTGGGCATAAGAAGCTGTGTAGCCTGCACTGACTCTGGGAAAAGGTTGTGGTATGTAGGAAGAGGGACATAAGCTGCTGTGATCATTTTACCTAAAATATAAAATTAAAACATGAGATGACAATTCAGACCATAATGCATATTGTAACTGTTGACTGATAAGTGAATGAACAATTCAGACAGAATTTAGAATTACCTCCAAACCAGCGTCCATGTAACGCACTGACTGCAGCCATGGCAGCAGGAATGGTGGGACACTTCACATAGACATTACCCTGAGAAAAATAACAATGAAGTTTAGAATTACAAATTAAAATACATAAGCTCCACATTTAGTACAGTAAATAATGACAATGTTTAAAGAAAGCCACGCACTTCAGCGGATTTCTTGTCCACGTATATATGTATGACTCCACCGTGTTTGTTGCACTCTTCAATGACATCATCCTGAATTTCGATTTCCCAACCAAGATCATTTTCTCTGCAAGAAAGCACTGCAATTAAAATTCAGGCCTTTTACATTACTTTCTCTACATAGATGTACCTGTGATTTTTTCTTGCTACTTACGAGTTTGGATTGAACATGTTAGACAGCTGGAAACAGTGTGTTGCAATTGGTTGCGATGGTAGATTCATAGCTTGGTTTGTGCTTGGCACATTGATGTTAAAACTCAATCCAGGGTTCATAGCAGCTGAAAGAAAAGATGGACTTTAAATACAACCCCCACAGACCTTATTACATAATAAAAAATAAATGAAGGCACATGTATTTAACACAAAAGACAAGGAACTGACCAGTAGCTGCAGCCATTGCTACCATGGAGCCACTCATCTGAAGGGCCTGCTGTGCAGCGGGTGGGATCTGCAGACCAGTACCTAACAGATAAAGTTTGAGCATTTTAAAACACCACAAGACTTTACCCACTTCATAACAGAAGAAAACCATACATGTTAATACGGCAGATCAGAGTACATCCTTACCTTCGGCCAGTCTGGCCATGAGCTGAAGTCTTCCAGTAGTTCCCAGATCAATACCGGTCCTTTCCAGCTCATCATTGTCCAGGAAGGAGCTGGCGGTGGAGGCATCAGTGCGCTCCGTCACATGCCCCACCTTCATCGGTCTGCCAGCTAACTCAAAGCCATTAAGCTGTTCCAGAGCCTTCTTGGCACATTCGGCATCAGAAAACTGAAGAAAGAGGAAAAGCTGATAAGCTCTTGAGAAGAACATAACCTCTTCCAGAACTACTTGTCAGGTAATGTAAAAAATTCTGCACCTTAACACCGGTGACATTTCAAAAGCAGTTTGACCATACAACTTACTGTGATAAAGCCATATCCTTTAGATCGTCCCGTTTCACTGTCCATCATCAGTTGAATGCTATCAATCTGCATGAACAAGGAAAGATCCATATAAATTTGAAAGAATAAGTGATAATATAAAG
Organism: Semotilus atromaculatus; assembly: GCA_031834385.1. Classification (NCBI taxonomy): domain Eukaryota; kingdom Metazoa; phylum Chordata; class Actinopteri; order Cypriniformes; family Leuciscidae; genus Semotilus; species Semotilus atromaculatus. Next base: position 10,294,746 of record JAULUF010000020.1, read on the forward strand.
TGATCAAATAACAGATGGCAACATTTACCCTTCCAAATGGTTCAAAGATGCCTCGGAGCATGTCTTCTGTGATGTTGAAGTGTAATGACCCGACATACAGTCTCATAGGTCCAGAACTGCCCTTCTGTAAGTTGTTGGCCAATGCAGCTGCTCTGTTCTTCTCAGCCTGGTGATCAAACAACCAATTTGCAATTAGAAGATAATCACATCTACAACCAAAGACTGCCAATTTATTCACAGGCTTCTCTGTTACCTGTGAAGCCTGGACAATGATTGGTACTCCAAGAAGTCTTTGACCAGACAGACCGATTGCCAAAGGTACAGAGGTGGAATCTACAAACTCAATGTAAGCAATTCCTTTGGATCTTCTGGAGTTTCTGTCAGAGATGATTCGCACATCTCGCACCTTTCAAGAAAAACAAAGGGAATTAGAGGTGTCTATCCAAAACCAAAGTAGAACAGGTAACAGAGGTAGAAAGGGTCCAAAATTAAACCATATAAACACAGACTTTTCCGACTGCAGAAAAGAATTCCTCCAGGTCTCGTGGTCGGATTCTAGCTGCCAACTGCATGCAGAACACTGTGCGCGCATCCCTTTCCTCAGGGGTGAGATTATCAATAGGCTGTCTGTTAGCAAAAGACAAAACAAACAAGCAGTGAATGACTATAATCAGCAAAGAATTTAGTAGAGGGAAATGTCATTTTCAAGGGTGAAAAACTTACCGTATAGGGCTTTTGTCTTTCTTGAATGGACTGCGGCTCCTGGACCTTCTACGACTGAGAGAGAATTTCGGTGAGTACTTTTGGAAAGACTTTTCACGTCTGACTCATACACAGAACAAGCAACTACCCACACATCACAAAAATAGTATCATAGAAACCTTAGTTTGATGGCAGGAGGTGGGCCAGTCTTCCCTCTGGGACCACCGTTAAATTTCAGACCAGAACTGTGATTTAAAAACAAGGTTTTCAGGGTTTTTAATCTCAGTAGCTACGATGAATTGCTCTACTACAAGTTCTAAATATATACTGCAAGCTTCAATGGGGAACACAAGGGTAAATGTCGTAAACATTACAACAAATGCCTTGTTTTGGGGGACTCTACTTATATTCTCTTCTGATTCACAACAAACTTAAAATCGGGATGGCAGCTTAACTCCACTGCATAGTAATTGTTCTCTGGAAGACATTTTCACACTCATCAGGAGCACCGTGAGAGGCTTTTACTTCAGGTTAACATGTTCGCTACGGTAAAAAGATATTTAAAGAGCACAATATCGGAGCTGTATAGTCACTTGTAAGAAACTACATACAATGGAGCTCTGTAGCGCCCGCCACGCTCCCTGCTCCTGGATCGGCTTCGGCGTCTCTCCCTGCTGCGGCTGCGCTTCCGCTCTCTGCTGCGGCTCCTCCTGTGGTCATGACTCTTCTTGCGATCGCGACTCTTGCTTCTCTTCTTCTCCCGGCTCCTGCTGCGACTCTTGCTCTTCTTTTTTCTTTCAATTCAAAGGTTAAGTTCAGTTAGTAAAATATTGAAAGAGCGTTTTGCAAGAAAGTAAAATGGTTAGGAAAATTGAAAAACGTACTTCTTGCTCCGCTCCTCGTGGCCATTGGTACTTATGGACTTGATGTCATCCTAAGCAGGGTCGATAGAAGACAGCATGAGGAGGACGGCGAAACATTTCAAGTCGTAAGGATAAAGAAGGGATGGGAACAAAAGAGAATATGATATGATCATTAAATAGGAGTTCATTACAGGGTTTGTGTGGGAAGACGATAAATACAAGGGGGACCTTTAGAAAGAAACCAACCACATGGCTGCCAATGTCGTTCTTCCTTACTAGTGCTTGCATTACTTGTGTAAAACGTCCAAAAAAAACAAAATAAAAAATAAATAAATAAAGTGCTAGTGCTATGCTGGGTATGTAAAAAGGCATTTTTAGACACTTCATTCATTAAGCAGCCCAACAGGTTCAGTACCAAGGCTATCTGAGCCTAAGACCCAAAGTGGCAACGCAAGCAGCCAGCCACTAAACGAGCTCCAGTGGTGGATGCCATTCCAGTGATCTTCACCCCATTTGCCTTCGTGGATTGAAAGAGCTCGATGCCACCTCAGTCACACATCTCGCCCTGAAGCAAACAGGGATTCACACGGCTTAGTAATAGCGACTCCCACAGACCATCTATAGTTGAGTTGATCTTTTGTTGTAGATAGTTTACAAGATAAATGTATTTTATGGTGAACGTTATGACATTATATGCTGAGCCCCATCAATTCCTGTTTGTAAAACCGCAGAATAACCATTTACAAGTATTTCTAAATGTTAGCAGCATGCATAATTTTTTCTTCTTCACTAAAACAGATGAGATTTACAGTATATTTATCTTGGATTATTTTCAAAGCGATGAACAGAGAATTAAGGAGACTCTGTGGATTTGCTTGGGTATGTCAACTCCAGGATTTCTCCACTAAGGATTATGACATTTTAGGTCAATTTATTTTTAGTGGTTACCTGCCATATATTTATATGGTAAAACATGAAATCTAGTTCTAGCCATTTTGGAAGAAAACTTCCTTACGACAAATATGGAGCTAAGAATATCATGCAAACAATAACATGAATACAGTCTCCACAGAGTTCATACCAGCTCTTATGTGAATCCACTGCATTTATTCTGGCGGTACCTATGTATCATTTTGCCAATGTATTTCAACCAAGGGTACCACAGTACATCAATATATTGGGCAATTACTACCTTCATTTTTTTGACAGTTCACACTGGAATTCATGGGAGTAGAGGTGAGATATAGGCAAGTCTACAAAAAGAGATAGATGGGCAATTTATTCATTGAAACCACTATGACAGAAACATTAAAGTTATTGATCTGACAATAAAGTCTTAACGAATACACGACTGGTTAGCAGTTTCAAATGAAAGTTAAACAGATTCCTGAGCGAGTTTATTTACTTGCATTAACACCCACCTTTTTATATGGAGCCTCGAGCATTGCTTCGATGTCCAAATCATCGGCCATGTTGTTGTTGTTGATCTGCAGGCGAGAAAAACAGTATTTTAAGTGACGTTGTAATGTTAAACTTAAACATAAAAATATTATTATAAAATTACAACACATAGGCTATATGTCTAACTTCTATGTTAAAATAGCATTTTAACACTCGTACTGTAAGTTACATTTCTGACTTGCGGACATGCGTGACTAGACGTGGACAGGTTCATGAAACGTTTTTCTCACGTACAATCGAGACGTGTCTTGTTATTTATCACTTTTTGAACACATTTAGACAACATAAGCACATATAACGGACTTGTATGTACGTTTGGATATTTTTTATCCACATAATTCGTATTATCGGAAGAGAATTTTTAAAATTGCTTTGTTAGCTTGTTAGCTACCTGGCTAAAGTCGTTGTTTATGCCAACATGCGGAAATCAACCACCCTACACGGTGCAAATACATTTAATACCAATGAGATCATCATATTACACATAAGTTGATATTGGTCAGATTGTTATTATAAATAGATCAAAACAGTAAATAGATATTAACGTTAGCCTTTCCGTCTTACCTTAGACACTGCGGCCTACAGAGCTTTAACGTTACAATCCTGACTCCACAAACGAGCGCTAAAACCCGGATCTACTGTCGGCTCCGGCTACAGTAGCGAACCCCAGGCGTTTAACACGAATCCACACAAACCTAAAAAAACACAACGGTATTAATCCAAAACGTTGTCGTTCTAACTAGTCACAGGGCGCGTGCTGCGGCTATAAACGACAAGCTGACTGGCGGCAAACAGCTACTGCGCGTACACGTCTCGTTCTTGTTGCATAAGGGAAGTTGCGCTGAACTGTCCACAAGGGGGAACTCGTGTTATACACACTGACAACGGAAGTGTGAACAGGAAATACGGCAAAGTGACAAAAAATACACACACAGACACAAACTGAAACTTTCTTTTTAATTTTAATTACAACACCATATCCCCAGCCCCACACAACCAGTCTCAAGTTGGCATATGGCAACTAATAAAAATAATTTTAATTTTAATTGCTGAATTCGAAACCACATCGTTTCACATCTATCAGACAGAGAGACAGATAGACAGACAGATAGATAGATAGATAGAAAATTGTTCTTTTCTGCTCTTTTCCTCTCTCATGTTTTCAAGTCTGTTTCACTCAGTTGACTATTACAACACACTTAAGGTCTCATTTGTTAACATTAGTTAATGTATTAATATGACCTAAAAAATGAGCAAAAACATTTGTTACAGTAGGCTATTTATTTATCTTTGTTAATGTCAGTTAATAAAAATAGAGTCTTTCATTGTTTGTTCATGTTAGTTCACAGTGCATTAACTGATGTTAAAGTTCCCCTCTAGTCAATAATTTTATCCCTTAAAACTCGTCTTTGATCCCCAGACATATTTAAGTGTGTTTTTTCCTGGAAAAAATAGCTTTAAAATATATCTTGAATGCAACTCTATACCTTTGCCCAATTTAGTGGTTCTATGAATATGCAAATTAGCCACGCCTCCACTCACTCACTCACACCAGCTCAGAGATTCACTTGGTGGGTGACTCTCACACATTGGTTACAAGGTAGTTTGTGAGGTCAGAAACATCAGCGGTTTCAAACCGCCTTTTTGTCTTAGGTGCACTGCAGTTTAATGGTGAAAATACTTAGCAATGGTGTTGATTTATGAATTTGCACATGGTTTGTCTTAAAGCATATTAAAAACACCACATAGACATATAAACAACATTAAAAACTTGATTTTCTTCACAGGGGGACTTTACCAATTTCAACTTTTATTTAATGTATTAGTAAATGTTGAAATTAACATTAAAAGATTAATAAATGGTGGTGAAGGATGTTCATTCTATAGTTCATGTTAATGTTAACTATGTTAATGTTAAAGTAGTTCACTATATTAACTACTGAAAGCTTATTGTAAAGGGTTACGGCCATACCTCTGAGACTGCATAGTCAGACAGTGAACCAGAACAGTACACAAATATACTACAAGAAGTAGACCTATACAATGAATCATCTTTGATGAGTAAAAAAAAAGAAGAAAAAAAAGAGAACAAATATGACCCCACATTTTTCTTGGTTTAATCTCATTCTTTCCATTGACTCTCACCACAGCTTGCTTGATGTTCTGCTGGCTGCCAACTTTCCGTAATTAGCTCTCTCTCCCCGGGCCGCGCTCACAGTGAGGCAGAGTGCAGCCAAATGTAAATCTCTCCAGAGGCTTTCCACAGCATGAGCATGACACACATCTGGAGGACGCCAGATTCTTGACACGTTACAAGAACCAGTCAGTGCGACCGGTGCAGGACCATTCGTCTTCCTGTATGCACTACCACCTCCCTGGCCTTATTCACTTTTTCCATTCTGCTCTCCCTCTCTCTTCCCCTGTTTTGTTGTTCGTTTTTTACTGCATGGCTCTGGTGAATGAGCCCCCTTTAATCTCATGTCAGCCGCTTAATGCACAGTTATTTTTGGTATTTGGAGAAAACTTCCACTTGTTATGAAAGGCAGAAACAGCCTTTCATGTGTTTCAACCACAAACATACCTGCTGGGTGGTTAATTGTGACTTAAAGCAGCTTAGAGTTTGGTATTATCTAAACTGAAGAAGACACTAAATGTTGGCTAGTTTCAACATTTTTCAAATGTTAACAAAGTGCATAAATCCTACATTCACAACAAAAGATGTTTATTTGCGTGTGATCTGCATGTGTAGGCTGTATTAGCAGGGGGAAAGGTTGAGTGTGGAGTGGAGCATTCTTTCCATTACCCATGCAGACCAAATCAATGCACTGAGGTCCCAGCCAGAACGCCACGTCCCCTCCTCCACTCCAGTGGTGACAAGGGGGCCAGTGGAAAGAGCTGACCCAGGCACAGCACACTGGCCTAATTGCAGTTCTGGCCTCCTGCTTCCTTTCCTGAAGCTGAACAGTGGTTGACAGAGCATGGATAGAAAACTCAACCACACGGACAAGGGAGCAACACAAGTCTCTTGGATGCTCACCCAAAAATGAAAATTCAGTTATCATTGACTCACCTTCATGTCATTATAAACCTGTATTCATATCTTTCTTCTGCTAAGCACAAAATAATATATTTTGAAGAATGTTGAGGAACAAAAAGTTTCGGTTCCTATTGATTTTTCAAAATATCTTTTTTTTTTTCTTCATCAGAAGAAAGAATTGAATACAGGTTTGGAACGACATGAGGGTAAGTAAATGATGACAAAAATGTAATTCTTGGGTGAACTATAGCTTTTTAAGTATATGTCAAAGTATAAAACAACAGAAACTGTTTTACACAACTTTTGGATAAAAATATATGGGAAGAAGGATACAAATCAAATCTAGTCCAAGAGTAAACTTTTTTTTGTTGCATTGGTGACCCTCAATTGTAACTTTATCCACAAGGCTTAATGGGCATCTGGCAAATCCACCATCCACAAACTTGACCTTGACGTCTTTGTGTAAAATGACATTCTTGGTCATTGGGGGCTGAATTTGGGGCTTGCAGAACACAGATTGCAAAGAATGACTGGTTTTGGAGACACTTTTATCTATACCAATCTATCTTTTTTTTTGTCTCAGTAAAAATCAAATAATTAAAAAATAATAGCATGCAGAATCCCTCAATCAACTTACATGGACAATTATTAAAAGGAAATCTGCAGACATTGCACCTCCACAATGGAAAAAAGCATTATTTTTTGAGATCAGATCAATATATTTTTTTTAAAGTCGCAATGCTCTTCTCATGCATTAACATTGAGTAGGGATTATCAATGAGGCATGATGGTTTTCAGTTGCATTGCTTTTATGTTTGGAATATGTTTGACCTCATATATGACCCATCCACCAAACAAACTCTGAAAATTAGCATTTGAGAGAAGTAATCTGCTTAAGAGCTTTAAGTGGAGCACTGAAGTATCATTATACAAAGAGGCACTGACCGTGGCATTTCATTGTGGTCCTTTCTCAACATTGTTCCAGTGATTGGATTTCACTGATTGTTTCCATCTTGTTTTAGAAAAGCCCTCTGAGCCCCTCGACTGTATCTGAGAACAATGATAATATGGGGGTGTTCAGGATGACACCCACTTAAATATGGATATCGGAACCCTTCTCTCAATAATAATAGTGGCAGGTTCAAGGTGAGGCTACGGAACGTGACCAAATACTTATGAACACTAGTGCACCTTATGGATAAAACAATACACAAAAACTTTTTTTTTTGTCAATTTAAAACTTTGAAGTATTAAGAATGGCAGACTTATAACAACAAAATATGACAATTCATGTTATTCTGAAAGACGGATTGGGAGGTATTTGAAAAAAGCAGAACCTCAAAACACAGACTGGGATTTAATAATGCAAAGCATAGTTGTATTGACATATGTCAAAGCCATTTATTATTATACAAATTTTGGAAAATAAATATTTACAAACCAGCAACATCAAGTTGTACAAAAACATTTTCCCCCTCTATGTCCAGTGCAAAAAAAACAAAAACAAGAAAACATTTAGATAGAAATATATCCTGTAAACCATTATTTCTGTTGTTATAATAAATTCTCGTAAAATATCTGACACCTTTAATGTTTACTGACCAACTGAGTTTACTGACCAACTACCTCATTCAAATAAATTGTAAAAAAGGCTTGTGGAGGATATTCACATGCCCTTTTTAAATGATGATTGACATGTCCCAAATATTTTTTGCTTTATTAGAATAAGCTTGTAAGAAAAGAAAAAAAACATTAGTCTCAGCTGTCTCTCCCTTTAACTTTTCTCATAGCAAATAACTTTCAGTGTATACAAAATACGTCCTTTGTTTAAAAAAACAAGGTGAATTATTTAATTTTATAAGAAACAAAACAATAAAAACAATGAATAATAAATATTGCTTGTTAATTATTTCTAACTATTGTCTATTCAGTCTGATAAGGCAAACATTGATAAAATGTTCATAAAAAAAAAAAAGTCCACTTAATTGTTGATATACAGTAATAAACCTCTGGTTTAATTCAAATGCCTATCACAAATTTTATCTATAGGTCTTCAGGGGAATCAGTAAAAGGGTTAATACAATAGTTTGACTTGAATTAATGAATAAACAAAACAAAAAAAGTGAATTAATGTTCAGCTTCAAAAGTGGACTTGTCAGAAAGTCAAATCCTCTTTTCGAATATAAAAACGAAAGTTCAAGGAATGAGAGTGATCTGTGGGTTCACAGCACTGCGAGGTCATGGCAGGACTTGGAGCGCACTTTCATGGCCATCTTCTTGTTGTTCTTGGCTGCCAGTCGATCCAGGAAGCGTCTGGCCTTCTTGGTGATGCTCTCTTTTCGCTTGTAGACAGAGCGTCGGCGCTCATTGATCTCTTTGCTGTCTCGCCGCAGTCGGATCTGCCTTACAATGCCCTCAAAGAGCTCATGGACATTGTGGTGGAGGGAGGCAGAGGTTTCTATGAACTTGCAGTCGAACACCACGGCACAAGCCCGACCCTCTGCCAAAGAAGACCAGGGTTGTGTGAGATCCTTGGATTGACCCCATAATACTTATTGCATAAGCCTTACAGTACATCACATCACAGCAACCCTTAAAGGAGTAGTTCACCCAAAAATGAAAATGATCCTATAATTTACTCAACCTCAAGCCATCTTAGGTGTATATGACTTTCTTCTTTAAGCTGAACACAATCTGAGATATATTAAATAATATCCTGGCTCTTCCCAGCTTTGCTATGGCATTGAATAGTGCCTGAGTTTTTGAAGCTCCAAAAAGCGCATCCATCCATCATAAAAGTAATCCATACGACTCCAGTGGGATAATAAAGGCCTTCTGAAGCGAAGTGATGGGTCCTTGTAAGAAAAATATCCATATTTAAAACTTTACCACTAGCTTCCGGCAACGGCTGTACGCCCGGTGGGTGTACAGGGTGACCTTTGACCCGACGCATGACGTAGGACGTATGACGCAGGCATAGCGTAAGTTTAGGTGAGAATTGACAAATGCGGAAGCGCAGAGTATAGAGCAAAACAAAACGCCAGCCATGAATTAGAAGTCTAAAATGAGAAGAAGTTTTAAAGAAAGATGTCGATATAAGAGAAGAGGAGGGTCAGAGGTCACCCTTCCGCTGGAACTCGACTCTCTGTTTAACGCACGTACGGCTGTTGCCGGAAGCCAGTGATTATAGTTGATGATGCATGCGCTTTTTGGAGCTTTAAACACTATTCAATGCCTTTGTAAAGCTGGAAAGAGACAGGATATTATTTTAATATAACTCTGATTGTGTTCAGCTGAAAGAAGAAAGTCATATACGCCTAGGATGACTTGAGGGTGAGTAAATTATGGGATAATTGTCATTTTTGGGTGAACTATTCCTTTAAGGCTTATGAATCTGCACCATGTCAAACAATTGTGCTTCAGGGGATACACTAGCTGCATTTACATGGACCCTAATAATCCGTTATGTAATCGAACTAGTTGCACAGTCGGAATAGAAAAAGTCACATGTAACCACATCAATCGGAATGAATTGGCCAAATCCAAATTTATTTCGGATTGTAAGGGGTGGATTACACCTTTTCTAATCCGTTCGATAGGACACGTAAACTCGATTGAAAACCAACACAGAAAGGTTCTGCATGTGCAATGAAGTAGAAATGGCATAATGACGCACGATGTATGGAATAGTGTAATTCTAAAATTCTTATTCCACTTATCGTCTGTGAAGTGCTGCAGGGGAATGTCGTACCAGCAGTCCTTGCTTCGGACTCTCATCCACAGACACCTTTGTTTTGGCCGCGGCAAGGGGCATTTTACTGCTTAATAAATATAAGCAGCACGGCACAAAGCTTCATGTGCTCGTCGTCTCCTAATCAGGACCCGAAATACATAAATATTAAGTCTGCATTTTAAAACAAAGAAAAGAAGCGATAGCAGGATAATGGTTAGTATGTGCCAACAGCTAGAAACTCTGTATATCCATGCAGTGTGTGCGTGTCAAAAGATCAAATCCGACATGAAGCTTGTGACATATAAAAGCTCACATTAACCTGATCACTTTATTTAGTGTTCATGTAAACACTATGATCGGATTCATGAATCGTAATGATTTCATTCTGATTGAAACAAAACGTGTCCATGTAAACGTAGCTACTGTGACACACACTAACGTACAAAAGTTTGAGGTTGGTAAGATTTTTATGGTTTTGAAAAAAAGGTCTCTAATGATCACCATGGCTGCAGATATATTAAAATACACGAAAAAGAGTGTTATTGCGAAAAGAATTTTTGTCTATTTTAACATATTTAAAAATGTTTGTTTTTTCCTGTGATGGCAGAGCTGTTTTTTCAGCATCATTACTGTCATGTCACATGATCCTTCAGAAATCATTCTAATATGCTGATTTGGTGCTCAATTAATGTGTCTTATTATTATCCATGTTGAAAAAAATTCCGCTGCTTAATATTTTTAGGGAAACCATCATACTTGTTTTTTCAAAATTCTTTGATGAATAGAACTTCAAATGAACAGCATTTATTTGAAATAGAAAACCTTTGTAACATTATGAATGCCACAGTCACTTTTGATGGATTTATTGCATCCTCGCTGAATAAAAGTTAGGAAAAATTCTTCAAAAAAATTCTCAAACCTTCTCAAACTTTTGAACAGTAGTGCATAACATCCCACTATGATGTGTCTGTGCGAATTATATAAAATCAAAACAGTTCTCACCTTCCACTGCCACCTCTCGAGAGCGCACTAAGTCACTTTTGTTTCCCACAAGGATGATGGGAATGTTTTCAGCCTGTCGGATGCGCCGCAGCTGGATTCGTAACTCCGATGCGCTCTCAAAGCTGCTGCGGTCGGTGATGGAGTAAACAATGATGTAAGCATTGCCCACCTGCATGCAGGAGTCCTGCACCCACTTCTCGTCTTCCTCCTGGGGGATCAAACAATTAGCGATAGTAGAATAAAATGATCATTATTTACTCCCCCACATGTGGTTCAAAACCTGTAACTTTCTATTATGGAACACAAAAGATTTTTTTACTGAAGACATTTTAATTGGTCATTTTGTCAAATCAATGACAATGAATGGAGGCTTTCAAGCTTATAATAGCGTATAATAAAAGTGGTTCATATGAAAATAAGACATTTATAATGTTACAAAAGAATATTTTAAATAATGCTGTTCTTTTAACCTTTCTATTAAGAATTCTGGAAAAAATTGAATAGAGTCTCCACAAAAATAGTAAGCCAGCACAACTGATTTCAATATTGCTTTCTTGAGCACTAAATCAACATATCAAAATGATTTCTGAAGGATCATGTGACACTGAAGACTGGAGTAATTATGCTGAAAATTCAGCTTCGCATCACAGGAATAAATGTCACTTTAAAATAAACATTTTGTTTTTATAATTTCAGCCTTATAGTAAGCATAAAATAGTTACTAAAAAAAATCTTTTGAACGGTAGTGTAAACAGTCCGCTTTAATGGAATTAAAATGATAGCTGGAGCACTGTGATGTTTTAATGTTGCTTTTTTGGGGGGGTGTAAGTTTTGCAGCTTCACAATCCCAGTCCTCATTAATCTTCATTATATTGAGAGAAAGTGAAAGAGATTGACATGAGGGTAATTAAACAATGACAGCGTTTTCATTTAAGGATCACTTTAAACACTTGTACATGTACTGAGGTATAAACAACAAACAGTTCAAAGCTTTGTGTCGAGAAAATGCTGTGGATTGTAACGTTTACAGAATTATTATCTCTGTAAACAATTGTTGAGTCCAGCAAAGCGGAGTTGCCAGACAGACCTCACAGAGGAGAGTCACCGATAGCGGTGTAATGAGGCCCTAGAGCGATCAGTGTACTTGTCTGTGTGGTCAGGGGCCAGCTGTACGATACTAGCTCACTGTAGGCCATCGCTCAATGGAGTTTAGCCACTGGCAGTGAAAGGCCATGTTTTTTCCACAGCATTGCACAAAGGGCATTGTGGGCCTGTATATGAGACTCATGTCTACAAACACAGGACTCACGGCGGACACATACAAACCCCAGAAGATGAAATGCCATCAGATTTTCCTTTACTTACATCTCATAATTCATCGAGTATGAGGTTGATTATGTTAATACATATTGATGTATGAAGTTTGCATACCTGTTTTTCAGTTTCCCACGTGTCCATCACGACTAGGGTCGTCTCCTCGTCATCCACCGTAAGGGTTTTCTCATATGTATCCTCTATAGAAACATGCAAAACTGCATTTTTAAGTCTGTTTAGCAAAATATCAGTGACATTAATTTGACATCCAAAACAGCATTGGCAACCAAGGATAGATGCTACAAACAAACAACTAGGTCAAGGTCTCATTTGTTAACATTTAAAGGGTTAGATCACCCAAAAAAAATCAATTTCTGTCTTTAATCACTCACCCTCATGTTGCTCCCAACAAGTAAGACCTTCGTTCATCTTTGTAACACAAATTGAGATATTTTTGATGAAATACGAGAATTTCTGACCCCCCTATACACAGCAATGTTTTTACCACTTTCAAGGCCAAGAAAGGTAGGAAAGACATTTTTGAAATAGTCCATGTGACTTCAGTGGTTTAACCTTGATGTTATGAAGCGAGGAGAACACTTTTTGTGCGCAAAATAAACAACAAAAAAACGACTTTATTCAACAATTTATTCTCTTCCGTGTCAGTCTCTGACACTGTTCACTTAATACTGAGCTGGCGAAGCCTGAAGCGCTGCACTGTGTTTACAACGTGAACAGCGCCAGAGACTGACATGGAAGAGAAGAAATTGTTGAATAATGTCGCTATTTTTTTTTTTTTTTTGCACAAAAATGATTCTCCTATAAAAAAAATAATAATAATTTAAAACTCGCATACATACGGTGGCCGAGAGAGCTCAACGCGCTGCAACTGAATAGAACACATGCAAATGGAAAAAAATACATGCAAATTAAGAAAACATCTTCAGTTTCACAACACACGTGTGCTCCAAATACTCAAAACACAACTAAATACAGAAACGTGCTGCAAATAACACAGACCACAACGGAAAATGTTTCCAGGGGACCCCAATATGTGACGAACCCGGCTGGGACGCGCTTATTGCAAGTGAACCTCCCTATGCCCTACTCCCTACAAAGGGCAGACAGCAGAGCCCTTGAAGTGGGACTTTGGAGTGAGCAGGGCACTAGTGTGTCATTATGTAGCTGTTTGGAACGCACTTGATGAAGGGAGCAACGAAAGACAACGTAATTTCGTCATTATTTTCACCTGGGATGTTCCCATGACAACGCAGCATGGTGTCCATCAGCTGAATAGATGTTCTTAAGACAGAAATATAATGCGGTTAACATAACGGTTGCAAATAAATATATATATGTCTCAACTTTAAAACTTTGGACCCTACATTACCTAACATTACTTATGAAACCTTTCTTTATGAAAGTACATAACATGATTGTTCTTGTCTCATTTGTATTCTGATGACATTGAACATATTGTTAATACATTTTGTATATTGTATACAAAGTTGTATGTCATAACATTTTTATCTCTGTATGTTTTTCCACCAACAAAAAAAAAGTAAATAAAATAAAGTAGACTTTTGAGCTGTAAGCACATCCCAGCCGGGTTCGTCACTTATTGGGGTCCCCTGGAAACATTTCCGTTGTGGTCTGTGTTATTTGCAGCGCTTCTGCATTTAGTTGTTTTGTGAGTATTTGGAGCACACGTGTGTCGTGAAACTGATGAAGATGTTTTCTTCATTTGTTTTCTTTAGTTGCAGCGCGTGGAGCTCTCTCGGCCACCATACTATGGGATTAGATTTCGGTCACAATTCTGCGCGCGCAAGATCACATTTTGAGCGCGCAAAAGGGCATTTCGCACGCGCGTGAACTGAGTTTTGAGGAGAAATGTTCGTCTCGCAGATAAGAAAATATTTAGAGCGAACGAAAATAAATTTTGCATTTAAAATAAGTATTTGGATGTGCGCAGACGTTCTCTTTCGCATGTGCAAAGTTTCACTTTCTTGCTCCTCTCAACCACCCATAAGCGCTCTCGAAGCGCAGACGGCTCGCGTGCTCAACACAACCCAGCGTTACAATATGCCATAATTCCAGCCAATCAGAGATGAGGCTGCTAAATTCTGATTGGCTGGATTGAAAACCAATCACAAGACTCCCTGTATCACCGACTGTGGACGAGGAAAAATACATGGTGGAAGATATTTATGTTTAATTTGTTTAATGGCTTGAACACTTCTATTTAAGTTCAACTGTCTACCACTCGACGACCACAGTTTATTTTTTAGCTTATTTTTAAGCTAATTTTCTTTAGCTTATTTTTAATCAAAATCAAATCGTACTATTACTGTACATAATGGCATGTCCCAGTGTTTGCTACACCTCAAGTAACTTCTTTCTGAACTGCAAGTTATGTAATTAACATTAGTGAAATATGAATGTGACCGAGCTGGGGTCTCAAATGTTACACATTTGCAGAAATGAAGATGGACAGACTTTTCCCCTTTTAATGAAATAAGTGTGTTAAAACGGTACATCACTCACATCAGATTCAGAATAAAAAAAGCCATCAAATAAACGTAGAAATGCAATGTAATAACGTTAAAATAATAATCAATTTACTTCATATCCTTGGAATTATTTAAACAAAAACATTCACAGCAGAGATGTCATGTAAAAACAACTATCATACTAAAAAAAAATATACTGTATTTTCTTATACTATTTTAGGATGGATAGTGTGCACATTGGGATGCAGGCTTATTCTCCCTCACTGCAAAAAAATAAAAAATCGAATTATGCGAGTAATTATAGAAGTCTTGTGGGTCACACACCCAAGATTTTCACTTACAGTTGCATATATGTTTGCATTGTTACCCACATGTCTTTCTTTTTTTGCAGTGAGGGGAACAAGCCTGCATCCCAATGTGCACACTATCCATCCTAAAATAGTATATAAGAAAATACAGTATATTTTTTTAGTATGATAGTTTTTACAGAACATCTCTGCTGTGAATGTTTTTGTTTACTTGAACTTAAATTGAAGTGTTCAATCCATTAACCAAATTAAACATAAATATCTTCCACCATGTATTTTTCCTCGTCCACAGTCGGTGATACAGGGAGTCTTGTGATTGGTTTTCAATCCAGCCAATCAGAATTTAGCAGCCTCATCTCTGATTGGCTGGAATTATGGCATATTGTAACGCTGGGTTGTGTTGAGCACGCGAGCCGTCTGCGCTTCGAGAGCGCTTATGGCTGGTTGAGAGGAGCAAGAAAGTGAAACTTTGCACATGCGAAAGAGAACGTCTGCGCACATCCAAATACTTATTTTAAATGCAAAATTGATTTTCGTTCGCTCGAAATATTTTCTTATCTGCGAGACGAACATTTCTCCTCAAAACTCAGTTCACGCGCGTGCGAAATGCCCTTTTGCGCGCTCAAAATGTGATCTTGCGCGCGCAGAATTGTGACCGAATTCTAACCCCATACCGTAAAACCTTTTGGCCACAAATCAAAGACATTTGATCCAACCAACATACAGAAAACAAAACAGAGAGCTTTCCTGAAGGCTGCATGTATCAATAAGTAACATATTAGATAATTTGACCTTTTTTAGACAAGGTATGATTAGTTAAGGTTGTAAAATGTCATGTGGTCCGACTTCACAAAAACTTTAATATTTCATGATTTTGTAAAAACATACATTTTAACTTTACACAAAGTAAAAGGAAAATGTTATTTAAAAATATTTTCATTTTCTTTACCATGGACACTAAAAAAAACAACAAAAAAATTGCTGCCATTAATGTGTTTGTGTGTGATACATTTAAACGGTGCTTTGTTAATCACAAGCGTGAAAAATGCATGTGAAGTGGAAAAGTGGAAAAATCATTGAGCCGTGTCTGATAAACTGATCGCATAGCTAGTTTGACAAGAAGATAAAACACACTTTGCTCCACTAGGTTGATACTGACCTTGTCTCATTTTTCCACTTTTAAATCTACTCTGTCACTTTTCGAGACCTCTAAAAGATATACAGCACAACATTTGCATTCACGGTAAAGAATAACAGTGTCCTTAATCAACTTCAATGTCTCAAAACTTCATGTCAGTTAAAATCAAAATGTTAAGGCCAGATCTAAAATATAATCAAGACATCCCCTACAGAAAACAGTTTCCTCAACCGATGAGGGGCAATCAGTGGTGGAGGAAGTACTGAATCTCAGTACTTAAGTAAAAGTACAAATAACCAGAGACATATTTACTTTAGTAAAAGTAAAAGTACCACAATGAAAACCCTACTTAAGTAAAAAGTAAAAAGTACCTGATTTTAAATGTACTTTAAGTATTAAAAGTAAAAGTACTTGCATAACAATTTATTATCTTAATGTCTATATTCTAATAGGCCTAATTAGGGCTGTAACAATATGCAATATGAAACCGAAATCGCGACACTCAGATCCACGAACCTGTGTCGCGGTGTGAAGGCAGACGACACACCCCTTATTTGAAGTTAACATTATACAATACGTAGACCTACACCACAAAACTAGTTTAGGATAAATTCGTTAAAATTGGGCAATCCCAGTTTCAAAAAACTTGAAATATAAGTTCTCAGAAAATGCATTTAATACCAATTGAAACTTATATATCCATATTCCCTTAATAAAGAAGTCCAGACATTAGAAAAATATCAGTCTACAGACACATGCGTTTTATATTTAATATGAGGGAGGTCCATAAGGGACGTAACACAAAAACATCTCTATCTTTTAGGTGGCAAAATATTTTTTTGTAATTCTGTGAATTTCACTGCGCACACCAAAAGTAGGCTAATATACACATCGGATGAAGAAGGGTTGGCTCTCCACAGAACATAAATGTGAACACAAAAAATAAAATGAATATTTTATGAGGAAAAAACAATGTTACAGACGTGTCAGTTCTCCATTACGTGAGCGCTCTGAAAGCGGCACTAAAATACTGCTTTAAAACGTTTACAGAGAACTCAAATAGAAAGCCCTTCTTTAAAATAAATTTCGTTTTGTATTAATTGTATCTTAATTTTAATCAATGTTTCATCAACCAATTGCCTGGATTTAATAAATAAGTAAATATAGCAGAAAATAGATAATCAGGTCACGGAGGCGCCAGCGCGTGACCTGGAGAAATAAACCGAAACTCAGGTCTGTAGTTGCCTCACAGACCTGAGACGTGTATATATAGATAGCCTGAAATGTCTACTTTTAAACAGAACAATTCAAACAGAAAGAAAACAGACTGTTCTCTGTAATCCGTATGAAATGTGCATTTATCTCTGGCGAGTTCACTGCAAAGATCGCGCGTCAGCATCGTCAACTTCATCTTTGCTGCTGACACTGACACAGCAGGAAACACTTGTTTATTAATAAACAATTAAAATGTCTCCTTGTTATATTTTACATATTCATAATCATTACTTTTGCCGGTTCTTTGTGACAGCTTTTAGGTGCTTTATTGGCAGCGCCACCGTTACATGTTTCATGAACGCGTCAGCACCGAAAACATGGAGATTTTTTTCAATCCCTGTTTTGGCAGGGGGAAAACTGATCAGAAAATGTAACGAAAATGTAACGAAACATTGTAGAAATGTAGTGGAGTAGAAAGTATAATAATTGCTGCAAAAAGTAACGAAGTAAAAGTAAAAAGTATGCACTATTGATTCTACTTAAGTAAAGTACAGATACGTGAAAAATTTACTTAAGTAAAGTAACGAAGTATTTTTACTTCGTTACATTCCACCACTGGGGGCAATGCACATTTTATTTTTTACAGATATGATAACACTGTGCTAACTAAGGTGTATGCTAATTCAGTGCAATTACAAAGCATTCAAAACAAACATGTCACTCAACGAAAGCCAGTTAAGATATAGAATCAAAGAGATTTTATAGAAGCATTACAAGCCATTGGGATAAAACTGACAGTAACACCTTATATCTGAAATGAATTTGTAAATTGTAATGCCTTCTTATAAAGAACATAATATATTCAAATGTTTCTGGTCTACTTTAAAAAAAAAGAAAGAAATTAATACTATTCAGCAAGGACTTATTCTATCAATCACAAGTGACAGTAAAGATTTATAATGTTACTAAGGATTTCTGTTTGATATAAACATTCTTTTTAGCTTTCAATTCATTAATGAATCCTGAAGAAAAAAAGAAAAGAAAAATGTTCAGAGCAGTAAATTGCAATTAAAAAGTATTAAAATAGAAAAAACAGCTCTTTTAAATTGTAACTTTTAGGATCATGTAGAAGAGTAGCCTACTAATATGTCTCCAGTGATATATACACACATCCGTCTGTCAATGAGATGATTATTTACAGGATGATGTTCTGCTCAGGTCAAAGCCAAAACAGCAACGAGACATGGGGTCATATGCCATTAGACAAAAAAAACAACATGTAGGTCAACAGACCGCCACACACAGATGCACATCTAATGCTTTCATAAAGGGATTTTGCATAGCTCAATGAATTCAGCAGACACAAATGTGTGTGCTGAATATTAAAGTTGTAACTTTTAAGTTGTTAGTTACACAGGTCTCTGACGGACCAGTTTTGTGTCAGACAAAATGGATTGTCCCACATCCTTGGGGCACCAAAAGATGGACAGGACTGGGAAAATGGGACAGACGACACAACGGTGCTGACTTTTAATCAGTCATGTGTCGTTCCATTGTAAGAAATGCACATATTCCAGCAAACTGAAGTGAAATGATGATACGTTTACGCTACTGCAAAGTTTAAATTCTGCGCTTAAAGCCATAAAACAGGCAGTAATGCTCTAGACAACAGCTGCTACACAAATCAATGTACTGTATGTACTGACTGATGTATTAATCAATACCGTCATACAATTAATGTTTCAGGATCAATCATGACGCGTGACAATTTGAGAGCGCAATCAATCAGGCAGACCTAACAGTTTAGTCAAGGTTATTTTAGGTGCTGGAATGTCATTTACAGTAGTGTGTCAATGCTATATTTATGGTTATACAATAACATTCAGTTGATGAATCGAAGGAATTAAACTGTACCTAATCAACTCAACTGATTTGATATGTAGACATGAACAAAAACTGTAATGTATTTTGGGTTGTATACCTCCAATGTGTTTGTGGGCATCCTTCTCTTGTATTCCAGCAAAAATGTTGGCAAGGCTTGACTTCCCCACGCCGTGATCCCCCAACAAAACCACACGATAAAGAGACTCAGAGTCAGAGCTGTCCGACTCTGAGTCTGAAGACCAGTTGGCCCGTGAGTGGATGCTCTTGTCTCCTGGGTGGTAAGAGGCTGACTGGGCGAGCGGAGGGTGATACGGGTCAGCCGAGGGGTCTCTATCTCCCCGGCTCGCTAAACGAGAGGATTGGATGGGAGTGCTCGCTCTTCTCCTCAGTGGTTCCTTTCCCTCTTTCTGTGTGTTGAGTGTCATCTTATAAACATAGGTATGCCTAAATAAAAATAAATAAAAAAGTGACATTATTATTTAAGGAAAACAAACAGTCTGAGCATAATTTGTTAGTTACCATGTAGTAATACTATTAAATAGTCTTGATTCACTGCATACATTATACACCACTAATAAAACAAAACAAAAACTTAATGAGGTGCATCCTGAGATTAATAATCTAATTAATAACTTTTAACTGGTAGAGTTGAAGTTGCCAGGGCTAGTTGTCACACTTTTTACTCCAGTGATTTTTTTTATTTTTATTATTTTTTTTTTTTTAAAGTTTAGTATGCATATAAACTGACTTAAAAATATATATATTCGTAACTTAGACATAAAATGCTTGGCCAAAAACTTATTGAACAATTTATCTATTGTTATAAAATATTCAAAATGTAAAGTTCAAAATTATCAAAACTTTTCTCAACAAACTTTGAACATGTGACAAACATTCGTTATTAAAATTCTTGCGAAAACTTCCCATGTGACAACAAGACCCGCGGTGTCTCTGAATATTCATGTATTTTACTATATTTCATGCATTAATAAATACAACAACTAAACAAACCAGACATATTCCAACAAAAACATCCTTAGAATATTTAGTGTAGGCTACTCACAACCATGTCCGTAAACGAAGGTTTTAAAGCATTCAGGTTCGCATCAATCTACAGAATGAAGTTCAAAGTGAATCAATCAGTTTGCGCGCAGTGGAGTTTGAGGAACCGGTTGCAGAGAAACGCTACACCGCTGCAGTCATGGCAACAGCCCGCCGAGTTCCACAACGCTTTTAAAAATTTAAGAGCGGAATGAAGCATTTCTCTCATTCTCTCGCGCTGTCTGTCACAGCCTCGTCACCCGCAGCGCGCGGAATGGAACGCTTGTGCGTTCGGAAAAAACATCGGTGAGTTCACATCTATGACCTTTCACTCACCTTTATCTCACCACACGCAAGTTTTAGGAGTCCGAAGCGCGACTTTTCAGTTCATCCTTCCTCTTGTAGACTTTGAGCGTCAGTCCACAGCGCTGGATTGGTGTGAAGTCGCATGTATCGTGCCTTTGTGATTAAACACAGGTGGGCTCCTGTTGCCAACTCAACTCGAGCTCAGAGCGCAGAAACGTGCTTTCTGTTTATATTACTCACATGATCCATAAACATAGCTCAACGAATGGGCCCTCGACTGTAAGTCTCGTGGGTCCTCGCTGAGCGTCTTTCAACATCATCCAGGTCCACGAAATGTTATAATGTGCCTTTTTAGCACCGTCCCACTCCATCTCCATGACGTCGTTGTTCTGTCATTTCCTGCTTTAAAGCTGAGCAGAGATATCATAAGTTATGAGAATGTTCTCATTAGTCCAATTGCTTTGATGTTAGACGCATCTTGACTTAATGATGTCATCACTGGAAAGTCATGCAATGTGAAACCGCACACATTGCATTTATTTTTCTTTTAGAGACAAACATCCACAGATGTTTCTTTTCTTGGTGCTTATGCAATTGGATTATAAATGTTGCATCTATTTAGTATTTTTGTTTCTAAAATAGGTTTTATTTATTGGAAAAGGCATTCCAGCACTGGATACACATGGAAATAAATTGGAAAAAAACCCTGAATCTTCGCATCAGTAAGATGAAGTTTTATCCCCTGCTTGGATCACACAGTTGTTGTTTTTTACCAGGAATTTTTAATTCTCTGAGGCTCTGCTGAATCTTTTCCAACTGAAACAACAAAAGTAATCAAACCAGTCGCCCGTACACTGGGGTGCTGAAATCCATTACTGTTTACAGAGCAAGCCTTGTTCCCACACTTTGGTCAATTACATCAATGTCACACAACTACTGTTTCAAGGTTTGCAAATGGCTTTGAAATGCTCCATTTGCAAGATAAATAGTTATATATAGTCACTAAATGAAGCACTCGCATACTTTAAGGATTGACACTTTGAGAAGTGTCACTAACTGCAATAATATTTGCTTGCTGACTGGTACCAAACTCCAACATCATGTTCCTCGGCATGGGAAACAACATAGATGAATACGATGAGCATCTTCTGCAGAAATTCAGGCTGCAATTGCTGATTTGCGCGCTTGGCAAGCAGTACAAGGTATTATGAATAATTTGAGGTTACACTTTATTTCGATAGTCCACTTTAGACGTTCTAAATTTGCAACTGCATGTCAACAAACTCTCATTAATTTGCAACTACATGTCAACTAACTCTATCAGTAGACTATTGTTAGGTTTAGGCTTATAAAATAAGTTTTTACATCAAGACATCGCACTACTGTTAAAAATTTTGGAACGGTTTTTGAAAGAAATTAATACTTTTATTCAGCAACGATGCATTAAATTGATCAATAGCGACAGTAAAGACATTTCTAATGTTACAAAGATTTCTATTTCAAATAAATGCTGTTTTTGTTACAAAAATGTTAAGCAGCACAACAGTTTTCAACATTGATAATAATAAAAAATATTTCTTGAGCACCAAATCAGCATATTAGAATGATTTCTGAAGGATCATGTGACACTGAAGACTGGAGCAATGATGCTGAAAATTCAGCTTTGACATCACATGAATATATTACAATATAAACTCGTTATTTTACATTATAATAATGTTTCAGAATAGTCATGATTCATATTTTACTGTATTTTATCAAATAAATGGCTTTTGTGAGCATGAGAGAATTCTTTTAAAAGGTTCTTCTGAATGTTAGTGTACCTACAATAAGACTACTGTATGAATGCATAATATAAAAAGGCACATTTTTAAAGAGGTATTCTGTTACTACTTACCAAAGGAAAGTGGTCACTTAACATCTGCAGCTTAGTTTGTGTGACACTAAAATACATGTTGCACTTGCATGTTTAAAGGCACATCAATAAATTACGGTACTTGCACTAGAGTGGAATATATAGAAACATTTTTTAAAGAGGATCGAGCCAATAAAACAAACTGAAAGCAAAGACAAATAAAGTAAGGAAGATCTGTAAAAAGGTTTGACTGAGTAAAATGATTTAATGAAGTGGCTCCATTGATTTTCGTCTGAAATAACAGCCCAGGGGAAGACTCAAAAAGGTAATGCATTCAGCACAGGGCTACACGGGGGGTAAATCCTCTTGGGGTATATCGAGATGGACGTCCATATCTGGAGTACACCTAAAATATAGACAACATAGTGACAGTGACTGTAAACAGCCAGTATACATATACAACCCAAGGCCTAGTTCACAGAAGAAATTAAACTTCTGTCATCATTTACTCACTCTCATGTCATTGCAAACCCAAGGAAGACATTCTGAACTGTTTTTGCCCATAATTGAAAGTCAATGGGGTCCAAAACTTCAGCAGACCAGAATGAGTTTCATTGTATGGACAAAAAACACTGATATATTTTTCAAAATATCGTCTATTGTGGTCCACAGAAGAAAGTCATACAAGTTTAGAACAACAAATGATGACAGTTTTTATTTTTGGGTGCAAAGACATCTGTAAATAAGAAGGACTCCTTATGGCACATCTGCCTTTAAACATGGTCACCACAGCCTGAGACAGTTTGTTTAAGACCGGAAACATGAGAACTTTCTCTGCTGGGGCTCAGGACATCTGCAGATACTAAAGCCATGTCTCTGTCACGAGCGGAGAAGGAAATCCCAGATCTGTTTATCATTATCTCTAGTTAATGGAAACCTTTTTAATTTGTTGCTCAGTATGATATATGAACACACTAAGTGTTTTTTGCTTGTTTTCCACGTTCTTTGTCCCCTAGGCCATAACACTTAAGGTCCAAAGGTCCATATGAATATATCTTAACTTTGATAGAACCGTTCCCAAGGGTGGCAAGAGGTTTTGCAGGACTTTGGAATAAAGTGTCCGATTGTTTTGGAGAGGAAAATGACATGCTGTTTTGGAACAGACTGTTGGGAAATGTGAAACCTTCATTAACCTTTAATGGGTGCCAGGGATTCCATGAATGCACAGCATTCTCTTGTTCTTCATTTATCTTTAAGATGGCCTTTGGAGTCTTTTCCAAAACTGTAATATTACACCATCTCTAACAGCTCAATACCTTGCAAAACCAAGCCATTGTTTGAAAGTAGATGGGGCGAGGTTTCCTCCAGTTTATCAGATTTGCAATGCTGGATCTCCAATGAAGCTTCTTGGGTTAGGGAAAATGTTACTTATCACACATATTTGCTTTTGTTCACCTTCGTGTCATTCCAAACCTATATAACTTTCTTCGGCAGAACACAAAAGAGGTTTTTGTTCATCCAATGAAATTGACTTTGCATGAAATTTGCATTCTCAATCCATGAAATGAGCGTCTTTAATGTTAAACTATCATGGGCTGTGTGCTGTCAGTATGTTTGAGAAGGCTCTTGAAATTTAAGTGTTGCCATTCTATATCTGTTTATGGGAGGGGTAGGGTCATACTAACACTGTTAGACATTTTAAGGGGTTTGTTGAACTTCCTTTCAAGTGGTCAATTTTGTGAGAACTTTTCTCAGCAACTGCAATTACTGTATAACTTGGGAATGCTTCAACTGAAGAGCTTGCCAATGTTCTTGTGTTAATAGGACATAAGAACTGTTTGTGATAAAGAAGCTGTTTGCCTCAATAACTCAGTGTCCTCCTCATCCACTTACTTATCTGATTTCAGGAAAACATCTGGAAAGATCTCTCTCCTGATGTTTGGTCTTGATAGTTGCAGTTCCTGAATACTCTTCATTAGCTCTTCGTTCTTCTGCTCTAGCTCCATTATCACCTTAAAATATATATACAGTAAATATACAATGTAAATAAATAAATACATTTACAAATGAACATACTAAAAAAATTAAAAAAATAAAAAAAAATTTTTTTCACTTTTCTGTGCCTATTAATCTCTTCCCTCATTGTGTAATTCTGTGAGGCCACGAGTTTGACAATGGGAGGGACGTGGAATTCATGTTTCTGAAAATCAAACAACAAAGGTATGTTTGATAATGTATCTAGAAAAGTCAAGAATTGCCTCCATTAAAAAAAGAAATCTAAAAATTGACATAAAAGAGCTTCTTTACCTCAACAACAGCAGAAAGCACTTCCTGTTCTCTTTGGTGTTGGCATCTCTCCAAATGGATTGTTTCTTTCTCAAACAACAGATTTACATCCTCTTGCTCTTTCTGACAATTACAGAGGAGAAACATATTAAAACATTTGAAGACTGAAGAGTTCTTATGGGAGCTATAGTATAACCACATGTGTATTTTAATAAATAAAGCATTTTCCTGGATCTAACTTTAAGTACTTTTTACTCTTTACCCATCAGATGGCCAGAATGTCAGCTTTTATTCATCCAGGCAGTAAATCCTGCTTTTTTTTTTTTTGATTGCACTTTATTTTACAGTACGCGCACTACAGTGTAATTACCTAAGAAAGTACTGGGTAATAATAAGGTAACTACATGGGTTATGGGTAGGTTCAGAGAGAGTACTTAGTTATTACCCAGTTATTGCAATTACTATAATAAGTACATAGTATATACATGGGGGACAGGACTGTAAAATAAAGTGCTACCAATTTTTTACCTGTTGCATCTCTTTCAGTCTGTCCAGTTTTCTTTTCATGTCTGCGATCTGCAAGGCCTTGACTGGGAACTCCATATCTTTGTATGTCTTCAGGAAGCGGAGCTCTTTCTGAGCCTTTACCACCTCTGCTTTTACCATGTCCAACTGCTTCTGCAAACCTGCACTTATAAGATAGTCTACTGAAACTTCTTGTTGCAGTTTGGGGTTGTTTGTTTTTGCTTTAGCATTAACGCTATATGGCCATCCAGTACCTGGATACCCAAACATGTAGACTTCTGTGTGTGCACAGGGGCAATATCATGCTGGAACAGAAGAGGGCCTCATTCTACCTGAAATGTTTATGTTTGCTTGATTTTATGTGCTTGCTTGTAATGCACTTTTACTGTATTTTTTTATCAAATAAACCCATCCTTGGTGAGCATAAGAGACATCTTTCAAAAACATGTAAAGAAATTGTACCGGCTGCAAACTTTTGAATGGTAATGTAGCTGGAATAGCAAAGCCAATTAATTAGATTAGAAAAGGGTTTCCACATACTTGTGGCCATACATAGTGTATAAATTGCATTTAAAAATAATACTGAAAATAGCTAAAATTGATTGTAAAATTTTAATTGATTGTAAAGTGTAGAAGTCTAACCTCTGAGATTAGTCTGTGACAGCTCCTCTGTATCTGTCAGCTCTGCGTTGGCACTTTTAATAAGACTGTCATCCCATTTTTTCAAAGCTACCATTGATCTCTAGAAAAAACATCATCAAAATTCAAATTTCACTGTTTAAGGGAACTTAAAGGAGCAATAAGCGATTACCAAAACAAACACGCCCCTACTCAAAAGGATCACACCCCAATCTTGATAGCCCCGCCCATAAATTCACACGCTATGCAGCACAGGCCCATCCCCCTCATGAATGGACATGCCCCTTACTGCAGTTTGGCTATAAGTGTGTTTTGGTGCGCTTCAACAGCGTTTCTCAGAAATCGCTTACTGCAGCTTTAATACTCAACGTTGAAAAAATTTGAATTCAGTGCTCTTTGTGTACAGTGGGATAGATAGATCACCCTCATTTGTTCTCTCTGTGTGAGCAGTTCTTTGGCTCTGGAGACTGAGCTTCTGTCTGTGTCAATAACGCTTCTGGCCATCTGCAGGTTCCTCTCTTGAAGCTGTTCACAGTGCTCCTCCAGGTCTTTTATTGCGTTTTTTCTGGATGTGATGAGTAACTACAACAGATTGCAGTTGTCAGCGTGTTGTAAACTAAACAAAAGTGAACTATTAAAGTCGGCTTTCCTGCTTAACAGTACACACCATCAGTGCTTTGATGTTGTCTTTCCTCTTTGAGGTGATCTGGTCCTGCTCCACTTTTTCAGGTGCCCTTCTCGTAGAGAGTTTGGGGAGTGTTGTGAAATCATTTTGGACAGCGTTTTGAGATTTTCCTGTTCATAAAGCAGAGATACAAAACAATGCATAAAGACAGATATGTCTCAGTAGAAGCATTACATGTATCCTTAGCCATGTTTATACCTGATTTTCCAGTTGGAGATGGTATGATTCCTCCTTTATTAGATGGTATGACTGCTTTATGATGAAATGTTGCCCAAAGCAGAGGCTTTGGTCTTGTACTTCGCTCCCATTTGCTGTAATCCTTGAAAAATATTTTAATAAAAAAAGGGTTTAGTCTAACTGCAGGACTGCAGCTATTTTACTTTACAGAGAGCAATACTCATAAGTTATGACGTTACATGAAATAAAAAATGGAGTGTACTGCAAACCTTTTCATTATGTGTCACAAAATTCCCGAACATTATAACAATAACGTAACAATCATAAACACAGTTAACGTCAGTCAGTCAGCCAGCCATACCACCGGATGAAAGTTCAACATGTCTTGGCGTGTCATGATGTTGTTTCCTTCACCGGTAAAATCAGTTCTGTCGATATCAAAAAGTCATCAAGAGTTCTTAAACAATTCCAGCATTCCTTAAGTTTGCCATAGCAACCGGAGATACACGACGACACGCCTGTGTACAACGCACTTCTGCTGCCATCTAGTGGACATACTGAGCATGTGCGAACATGGGGAAATTCTCTTCTGTTTCCCGTCATTCTATTTTTCATAATTTAACAGAAAAACGAATGTAATCCTTTAAATAAACGTCTACAAATCCCTATAAATTATATGTGAGTGTGGCAAAGTAAGTGAAATAAGAAACCGATAGTAAAATATACTTATTCTTGTCAAAATACTATTGTTATTCTTGCATTGCAGAACAATACACAATTAAAGAATTAATTGTAAAATATTTTCAAAATACACTTTTATTGCTGACATTCTTGCATTATAAGATAAGGTTATGTATGTGTTTTATAGAAGATAAAGTTATACAAAACAGGTCTATTCAATGGGAAATTTACAACACAGATAATATAAAATGTATTATAAATAGCATATAGGAATGATTTAAATATTTGATTTAATACATGATTTTTAAATATGTCATCAAAATATTAACATTAGGAATTATATTAATTTGTATAATGAATAGCAGTGCATTAAACATTTAATAATTTCCCACACAAAGGGGCTCAATGTTATGTAAACTTGAAGATGCATACACAACTTTCACTAAAAAAAAAAAAAAAAAAACACAGAAAAAAAGATGAACATTTCATGAATAACATGTTGAATAGCTCACAGTTTTTTGTTATGGCACCATCCAACTAGATCATTTTTATGATCACTGCAAATAATAAAATCTTAACATTTAAATATTTATTAAAAAAAAAAATGTTATTGAAACAGATGTTCTGTAGTTATACTCAAAAGTAATAGGAAATGAAAAGAGCGATGATAGCATAGCTGCAGATTCTTCCGGGTGAGGTTTTGATGGGCAGTTTCAGTGTTGATGGCATTATGCCGTGTTGTTGTTGATGTCCATGCGGCCGATGAGCTCTGTGACCAGCACCTGCAGCGTCTCTGAACGCATTTTGCTCACTTCCAGCACAGCTTCATGATTGACAGTCTCATTGTCCTCGTAGCTTTTCACCACTTTGTTGGTGATGAGGGAGAGACCAAAGACTCTCATGCCACAATGACTGGCGACCAACACTTCTGGTGCAGTGCTCATTCCTTTAAAGGCAAATTATGTATAAATTAATAATAAAATGCATAATTAAGACAATATAACTATCACTTACTATTTCTATTCAATATATTAAGTGTGTTATATAAGTGCCAATATTGTCACAAATGGAAAAGAACAAGTTTTTCCAAAATCCTGCCAAATTTAAAGGGTTAGTCATTAATAATTATTCACCTTTATGTCGTTCCAAACCTGTAAGATTGGACACAAATGAAGATCTTCTAAAATGAAATCAAAGAACTTTCTGTCCCTCCATTGACAGCCTATGCAACTATCACTTTCAAGCCCCAGAAAGGTAGTAAAGACATCATTAAAGTAATTCATGTGACTCCAGTGTTTTAACCTCAGTTTTATGAAGCAACACGAGGACTTTGTTTGCACCAAATAACATAATTTATCATTTTATTTACAAAATATTAATCTCCAATGCACGTTCACTCAGCAAAAGTCTGCTCTCACGTCAACACAACACAAATGCGTCGCTTCATAAAATTTTGGTTAAACCACTGGAGTTACATAAATTTCATGATGTCTTTACTACCTTTCTGGGGCTGGTAGTTATACATGCTGTCAATAGAGGGACAGAAAGCTCTTAAGATTTCATTAAAAAGACCTTCATTTGTGTTCTGAAGATGAACGAAAGTCTTACGGGTGTGGAACGACATGAGAAATTAATGACAGAATTTTCATTATTGGGTGAACAACCCCTTAAAGCAATTTAAAGTGCCCCTATTGTGCTATATTAAAGGCTCCTTATTTTTTTATTTGCCGGTCATCCAAAGTCAAAAACACTTTAATATACATTGCAACATCACAGCTTTTCACACAGTGTCTGAAACGGTTCAATGAAGGATTCAGGGATTCTCTAAACCCCTCCTTTTCCAAAAACCTACTCTGCTCTGATTGGTCAGATGACTGGTCTGCTGTTATACAGCACATGTCGTAAACGAAACACCCATCCTTTGCTTTTGCAGCATATAAAATAGCGTCTTTTTGACATGTCGACAACTTAAACCAAACTCCTCCAGGCCTCAGCTACAACAACAACAGTGTCTGAGGGTCAAAGTAGACGTTGTTCGTGGGCAGCCAATGAAGACCATTGGCTGGCATTATGCAAATTTGTTACAAACCTATACGTTTGTGCAGGAAGTAAGTCTGTGATCACCGACGACTCGCTTCAGGGTCGATTCTTTCTTTCGGGAGACAATAACTCCATTTATTAAGCACTTTGATCTTTGAACTTTGCAGACAGCTATATAACCACATAAAAGGTAATATCCGAAAAAGCATGATAAGGGCGCTTAAAAAAATTCTGCTTAGATATGAATTGTATTGATTTTACTAAACGAGACACCATCTTACCAACTGCATCCACTCCCAGCCTGTGCAGAAGT
Organism: Semotilus atromaculatus; assembly: GCA_031834385.1. Classification (NCBI taxonomy): domain Eukaryota; kingdom Metazoa; phylum Chordata; class Actinopteri; order Cypriniformes; family Leuciscidae; genus Semotilus; species Semotilus atromaculatus. The sequence goes on from JAULUF010000020.1 coordinate 10,324,461, forward strand.
CGGGCTTCCGCTATGGTCTCGAAGTTGGGTCCTCCCACCATGCAATACACGCCCTCTTGGACATATTGGGAGACGCCCATGCTCTTACAAATGTCGAATGCCATCTTCCGTAGGCTTTTGTCATAGACCCCAGACATGGGCGGAAATCGAGTGCCAAACCTTAATAGCGACCGATAAATAATTACATTGCTTGTACTGGTGATTATAATGAATGAACGCTTTCTTAACTCACTTCAACATGTACATTGATACTCACTTATCATCATTAGGACCATTCAGAGGGTTCAGTCCAGCAAGTCCAGGGAAATTAATGTGATCTCGTATGATCATAATATCACCACAGCTATAACTGTCCGCCAATGACCCCGCAGCATTAGTGACGATCAAGGTGTCGACACCCAGAAGCTTGAAAACTCTTACTGGAAAAGTGACCTGAGGAACACAAGCACAAATTCTGGTAATCCATTTTCAACATCCACCAAAGCTTGCTGCTGTACTGTGCAAGGCATATTACCAATAAGCCATTTTAATCTAACCCTGTGTTATGTAAACCACACAAAAGTTTCATTGAATGTTAAATTATGCACTGGCATAAAGCATGTGACTCAAATCAGCGTGACCAGGATGAAGTGACTTTACAGTGTGGGCATCCAAAAAAAGGAATCTCCTTATTCTAACATCATTTTAGACAGCAGCATGACACAGCATGAATAGAACAGTGTTATGTAGTTATTTCTTTTGGAATGTAATATAATTTTGTTGTGTAACATAATTCTATTTATGACACATGATGAAAAGTTCAAGATAGATGTTGTATTAAAATGGGCCATAAAGCAAATAAAGCCTGATGGGACATTAAACCGTGTTAGCCCAAGAATGATATGTACTGAAATAAAAAAATGTACACTACTGATGGGGTCAGTAAGATTCTTTTTGTTTGAAGAAGTGGGGCATGTAGTGTCTTTGGTTTGAAAAAGACAAACCTTGCTTAGCGAGTGTCCCTCATACATATGGAATCGACCCTGCATGCACACACAGGTCTTCCCTTTGAGCTCCCCAAAAACCAGCCTTCCAGCATGACCCTTCACTGTTTGAATACACACAAACACATATCCAAGACACATACAAGCATTCTTACTTACAACAAAATAGACAATTGTTTTCCCTATAACTTTGTTTCCATCCTTTTAAAATTGAAGGAGCCATTTAAACTGAAGGTTTTGCAGGTTAAAAGTTGAACAGTGTAACATGCTAGCATAATATTGACATTTTATTTACATAATGCATTTGGCAAATGCTTTTATCCAAAGTGACTCGCATTGCATTCAAGATACACATTTAAAAAAAAAAAAAAAATCTTGCTTTCCATGGGAATCAAACCTATGACCTTGGTGTTGCTAGTGCCGTGCTCTACTGTTTGATAATACTTCGTCTTTGTTTTAGCAAATGGAGAACAACACTGAAGTAAATACATTCCTACATGTTCTGACCAGTGTCTTACCTGTGCTCTGAGGAAAGCCAGGGATGTCAGAGTATTTGAAAGAGTCTTGGCACTTGAGTGCGTCTGCCAGCATGCCCAGTCCAGAGCCGCAGATGATGGCTACTTTAGGTCTGTGTTGTGTCTGGGACAGCAGCCAGTCTGCCGTTCTCTGGTAGTCCTCATGGCTGGTGACAAGGAACAAAAACTCTTTAAAGCCTGACTATATTCATTAGAGGGAACTGTGGAATTTAAAGCATCAGATACTGGCTCTATATTGTCCCATTAGATATGACTGTAGTTCATTTTCTGCACATTGTGGACTGTGTCCTTAACAGTTTTTGAAATATCAGGGCTACTGTGAATTAATAAAAAGCATTATATTGGCATTATTGCTTTTAAAAAGACAAATATCCATTTGCTTGACCTAAATACAGTTTCATTCTGTAAGATGAGCATATCATAACAAATAGAGGTACAGTTCAAAATTTTTCAAGAAAAAGTATGCCATTTCGTTCATGCACAATCCTAAGATATACTTTGTCTTAACCTTAAGGAGGAAAGAAAATGCAACTTACCAGATTTGATCTTTACTATGCATGTTGGTGAGAAGAAGTGTTCCTGGATTTGAGCAGTGTGTGAATGAGAGAACAGCTCTCTCGATTTAAGTAAACCTACTGTCAGACCTCTCTAACACACACAAACGCTCTGATTGGTTACAACTCAGTGTTATATTAGTCATGCCAAATGAATTGCCTTGTAATTTGTAGGTGTGTCTAAGTATAATATCATAAGCAAACTAAACTTTCAATTAGATTTGGGGGAAGTAAGCTTTTAAAACCAACCACAAAAGAATATCTGGTGCTTTTATGAGTAAAAAAATCTGTGTACATTGTGAATTCAAAGTTTAATTCCATCACAAGGGGAATTCTTTCCCCCGACAGATCTAATCATAGAAGACACTTGGGGGGAAAAAAACATAAATTAATAATAATTTAAAAACAACATGTTACTAGCCTATGTTAAACACACTAATTCCAACTCTACTGCGTTTGGAGTATATCCGGTTTGCAGTATTAGATCTGTCAATGGGTTGAGATTGAGTTCCTCCACATCGGTAAACATGTGAGGCCCATTAAGGGTACAGACTCCATCCCAAATCTGAAGCATGAGACTAGAACAATTTAATTTGGGGACCTCACAAGATTTGTCTGATTGCAAGCAATTTTCCACTTTTACATACAGATCCAAAGTCTTGTAAAAACATTTCAAAGGTTTAAATCAACTTCTTTTCTCTTGCCATCACTATTATTAAGATGAATGCATTTCACACAGTGATTGACCCAGCTTCTCATTGGCTTGTGCATGAATTGTCCTTGACCGAAATCAAAGACTGATACACCACTGTTTCCCCACACCTTCTCCACTTTTAGTAACAGGATCTGTAAGGTAAATTACTTTAATATTTATAATAAAAAAAAATTTATATGGCTACTTACCAAATAAATAAATGCACTTGGAAACTTTATTTCAGTTTAAGAAATTATTCTACTATGATAAAAGAAAGAGACCAAAGTGATGCAAGATATGAACACAGCTGTTTAGGAACTCAATTGCCTGTCACATACAGTTTAATGGTCATTACACAAAATTATTTGTCGGCAGAATGAACCAAGTGTTCTGAGAGCATTAAGGGAACTCATTCATCAGGCAGTGAAAAAAACTAATATCTGGCTCTTTTTATGGACATTTCAAAAATGAAAAATAAAAACAAAAACTAGCGGTGCATGATATATCAGTATCATGGTTACAAGTCGCAAGTTGCATCCCCAAACAAAACCAATCGCCAAAGACGAAACAGAATTCAAGAACAGACTCGATCCTATAAATGTGGTCATTCGGAACATTCAGCTGAAGACAATAATATTTACATTTTCAGCATTGCTCTCTCACATACCATTCGTCTGACAATGTGCACCAGTCAAGATAGCTTTCAGACACATGAAAACCTTTTGTCCCAAGAGAACGTGGTAACTTGCATAGCGGGTCACATCTAACTAGGCTCATGTGAGTTATACAATGTAATCAGGCAGATATAGAGAAAGACAGAGAACGATAGACAGATAGAGAGAAAGAAAGGAAGCGTAACCCTTTCTCTGTAATTACATTACGAATGTTGAGTGCCAAGCATACCCTATGCATCTCGCTCTCTCTCTATCTGCTCAGACGTAATCTGTGGCATATGAGGCACATGTGATTTCACCCACTGGAATCTGATTGCCCAATTCGCTCATTATTAATGGATTCAAGATAAAAACAGAAATGAAAAACCTTAATATACAATGTGAAGTTTAATTTTTTTTTTTTTTTTACATTTGATGTAAACAATGAAATCTCATATTAATGTACTTTTTATTATTTAATAAAGAGTAATACATTTAATATTAAACTTATTGTTTGGTCTCAAGTTTAGCTTTGCAAAAAAAGTGTTAAAAATAATACAATATTAATAACTAAATTTAAAAAATGAATCATCATCAAATCTTCTTCCAAAATGGTTTTCGGGGGAAATTGCATTTATGTGTCACTCGTCTGCGTCTCATCATATCCGTAAATGGAGAAAAGTTGCTCCGGTGCGTGTATTGTGAATGGTATAGGTTAGGGGCTGTTTACACGACATTGTTTTCAACTAAAAACGTAAAACGTTTTATACGTTTTTGGCCATTCATTTACACGGCAACGGCATTTAGGGTGCCTGAAAAAGCAAACTTTAGAAAATGGGTTTCAAAGTGCACGTTTTGGAAAATGGTCTCCGTGTAAACAACGTAAACGTGAATCTGTGAAAATGATGATGTCATGCACATGCGTATTACATGTTTAATCTATAGTTTCATCGACATCTAATGGCCTGACAGCAGAATACAGCATTTTTAGTTGTTTTCGCGGATCCGTGTGAATGGGGATCGTTTTTACAATGGTGTCGTCTGTACGTGGAAAACTTTACAGGAAAAACATCAGTTTTAAGCATATTGTTGTAGTGTAAACATACCCTAAATCTCAAACCTCTCCGGAATCACCCGTTAAAAAAAAAAAGTGGTAATCCATAATAAAACAAGAATCAACATTGGCTTGGATTTTCGGAGATGGCGAGAACTGTGGGATTTGAAATGTTTTAAAAGTGACGTTTTTTTTGTTCTATTTTATTGAACAGTAAAATTGCCATATGTGGCTCTCTAACTGTCACGTTGTGGTGTTGTAGGAAGACAAGGCAAACAGGCAGAAGATCCAAGATAAACTACTTTACTAAATATAATTCCAGGATTGGTACAAACAGGCAGATAACACTCACAATAGCATTGGCATTGACGTAGACAAAGACAAGAACCGACAAGGACTAACTAAACAGAAGCAAACTAAATACAAGTACAAATCAAACATAAGGTGAAGACAGGTGACACAGATGATTAAGACGATGAACAGGTGGATGATTGAGGGAGTGAGTACAGGTGTGGAGACAAGAGGGATTCTGGGAAGTGTAATGAAGACGAAGACAGAATGGTGCAGACGATGACTATGACACTAAGAGAGTTCATTGTAAAGCATTGTCTATTGAAAATCACTATATAAATTCGCACAATCACCCAGAGCCGAAGCACAACCAAAACAATGTTCTTCTACAAAAGGCATGCATTTTTGGTTTTTAATCACTAAAGGGCCAAAAGTTAGTATCCCTTTAAAAATATAATTTTCAAGAATATTGTAGTGGATTTGTGGTGCAATAACTATCAAGCATGTAAAACAATAATATGGTACTACGGTCATATTTTTATGAGCCTGGCTTAAAATGTAACACTTTAATAATTTTATACAATATGCAAAAGGGGGTCTCTGCTTCATTCTTTCATCTATCAAGGTATCCTTGGCCTAAAAAAGGCTGAACATAATAACTGAAAAATGAGCTCCGTAGCCTGTGCAATTTCTTAAATAAAAGAAGACACATACACATTGGAACGTGCCAGGCATTTCTCAAGCGCGAGCAATTTCACGTGCTCCACAATACTCGCTCTATACTCTGACGTCGGGCCGGTCATGTGGAGGTGTGCAGTAATTCGGTTTTTAGAGAATCTGCTGGAAAACTTGTGACTTGTAAAAGGGTCATATATATGTCTGAGTCCTCATCCTAACCCTGACCTCACCACTATTCTTTGAATTAGTTGTTTCTTGGTTCTTTTTATGAACGAACATGGCAGAAAATGCTCAATATAATGGTAAATATATTTATTTATAATAAATATAAATTTAAACAACAACTTCCCAAGTTTCATAAGATACTTATAATATAATAGTATATGAAATTATTAAAGTTTTATAGATTTAATTGATTAGACATTTGGCTATTTTGATTGGAAAACACAAAAATACAACATTTGATGGAGCCCAAAATACAACAATTTAACTACAGTCGAGCTATATATATACACTCACCGGCCACTTTATTAGGTACACCTGTCCAACTGCTCCTGAACACTTAATTTCTAAGCAGCCAATCACATGGCGGCAACTCAGTGCATTTAGGCATGTAGACATGGTCAAGACAATCTCCTGCAGTTCAAACCGAGCATCAGTATGGGGAAGAAAGGTGATTTGAGTGACTTTGAACGTGGCATGATTGTTGGTGCCAGAAGGGCTGGTCTGAGTATTTCAGAAACTGCTAATCTACTGGGATTTTCACGCACAACCATCTCTAGGGTTTACAGAGAATGGTCCGAAAAAGAAAAAACATCCAGTGAGCGGCAGTTCTGTGGGCGGAAATGCCTTGTTGATGCCAGAGGTCAGAGGAGAATGGCCAGACTGGTTCGAGCTGATAGAAGGGCAACAGTGACTCAAATAACCACCCGTTACAACCAAGGTGGGCAGAAGAGCATCTCTGAACGCACAGTACGTCGAACTTTGAGGCAGATGGGCTACAGCAGCAGAAGACCACACCGGGTGCCACTCCTTTCAGCTAAGAACAGGAAACTGAGGCTACAATTTGCACAAGCTCATCGAAATTGGACAATAGAAGATTGGAAAAACGTTGCCTGGTCTGATGAGTCTCGATTTCTGCTGCGACATTCGGATGGTAGGGTCAGAATTTGGCGTCTACAACATGAAAGCATGGATCCATCCTGCCTTGTATCAACGGTTCAGGCTGGTGGTGGTGGTGTCATGGTGTGGGGAATATTTTCTTGGCACTCTTTGGGCCCCTTGGTACCAATTGAGCATCGTTGCAACGCCACAGCCTACCTGAGTATTGTTGCTGACCATGTCCATCCCTTTATGACCACAATGTACCCAACTTCTGATGGCTACTTTCAGCAGGATAATGCGCCATGTCATAAAGCTGGAATCATCTCAGACTGGTTTCTTGAACATGACAATGAGTTCGCTGTACTCAAATGGCCTCCACAGTCACCAGATCTCAATCCAATAGAGCATCTTTGGGATGTGGTGGAACGGGAGATTCGCATCATGGATGTGCAGCCGACAAATCTGCGGCAACTGTGTGATGCCATCATGTCAATATGGACCAAACTCCCTGAGGAATGCTTCCAGCACCTTGTTGAATCTATGCCACGAAGAATTGAGGCAGTTCTGAAGTAAAGATACCGGCAGTAAAGTGGCCGGTGAGTGTATATATATATATATATATATATATATATATATATATATATATATATATATATATATATATATAAACATTTCAGTATATATATAGTGCAATAAAAAAAGATAAAAACATACATCCTTTAAAATTTTATCATGACTTGACCCAAATTAAAAAGGGGACCCTTCGCCCTTTTTGCCCTTTCACAGGCCATATGAAGGTGAGTCAGGGAGCCAGTGTGGGTCTGAATCTTAAGCAGTTGACCCTAATCCTCTGAACACATATGGAGCAGGGTCATCCATGTACATCTGGCTCCACTGCCGGGTGCCAAGAGCCAAGGACAGCCAGGAAACATGTAGGGCGACAATCAAGGGCGCACTCTTGGAAACAACGGCCCACCCAACGCCAGCCAGGATACGAAGAGCTGTGATGGCCTCTAATACCGTCTTAAAAGATGACTCTGTCCTACAGTCACACATCCTTTTGCTTGATTAATGTGTTGTTATAGCCTGATGCTACAGAGCATGCTATATTATGCAAATCTGATTTTAATGGACCTGCATTGATAATCGACCATGTGAAAAGAAAGGACATAATTGCATTTCAGAGAGGGCGGAGAGTGAAAGGGAAGTTAAGAGCCACTTAATTGACCAATTTCAGAGAAATATAGTACACAAGAGGAGACTCTCTTCTCCTGAGTACAGTTGCAGATGTCCATGAAGGATAGGACACACTTCAGCTCTCATAGCTACAGTAAATCTACTCTATGCCATGATAAAGCTCACATCAAACTGTCCTGGCTGTAATTGCTGCTAATTGTTGCCATGGATGTCAGCCCCTCTGTTGGGGATCTCAAAAATGGGGCAAAATGATGGCAAATATTCACCGGTGTAAGCGTGACTGCACAATGCGCACACAAACAATCAGAGCCACATCTGTGATACATGCACACACACTGTTCAGCGATTGCGGTCCCAAACCATATGTGACCCCCTTTATTTGGGAGGGTTTCAAGGTTGAACAGTCTGTCCTTGTTGGGCCCACAAATACAACAAACCCTTGCATTGAGAAAAAGTGTTTGTTAATCAGGTTGCCAGAAAATGATTACCTTCATTATTATTCCATCCAATGGGGGGATTTGCATTGGCGTTTGACTCAATGGGACTTAATGATGCTCTGTTTTGGTATCACACAGTAAAGCTACTCTCATTGCCAGAATACTCCCCTTCGCTGAGAGAATCGCTGCCTGGGCTGTGGATTATTATAGATTAGCCGCACTGGGCATAATCTCTGGAGCAGTCTGTATGTCAGTGCGGAGGTGGCAGACAGAAGGGCAGGGCTAAAAAGGGCATAGCTCTATCTCGGCTAGCACTCATATACACAATACAAACAGGCATGCCAGGCTAGTCTTGCTCCCGTGGGAACCTGCTGTTGTGGGTTGCAAACTGCTAAGATAAGAAAAAAGGGTATCATAAAAAGGGTACCCTTCTCTAGATTTCCATATTTTATCCACAATGTACAACTTATGATATATCATTTATAAAAGGGTTCAATAAAGAAGTTAATATTGAGTATTATTTGACGTTTATTTTTGTTCCACTCACAAAAATAGTTTCAAACGAATTTAAAAGCAGAATCAGCCGTAGTACATCTCGGATTCACAGGGATTTGAGTGAATTGGCTGAGTAAATTATTCAATGACTCCGTTATAAAAGACAGATGCTTGTTGCATTACTGAATTAATCAGTGTTTTAAATAAATGGGTTGAGTGAATGATTTAATGACTCACTCACACACTCACTCACAAGTTTTGTGGCATTTAAAAAATAAATAAAATTTCAATCCATAAAGCATCTGAAAAAAATTAAAATGACTTGCAATATATATGGATTAACCCCCCAAGTATATGAACGTATATAATGCTCAATATATTAAAAATGAAATAAAAATCAATTATAAACTAAAACTTCCCAAGTTTCATAAGCTACTTATAATTGCTCAATATTTATAACAATTCACTCATGTCATGATTCGATACATATCACGATACTGAACTCACGATACGATATTATTGTGATACTCCAAGACATGGTAAAAGGTTAACAAAAAATGTACTGTTGATTAAAATGCAAAATTTTATATTTGTGGGTGTAAATGAATAAGCTTGGTGCAGGTAACCTAATGCACAGGACAATTATGGTAACATTTTTGTTATATTGGTATTATACACCTTATTTAATATCCTCTTTCAATGTATGATGCTTGTGTATGTGTGATGAAATGTATTCATTTATTGTGTTTAGCAATGATAATGCCAGTGAACTTGATTTGTTGCTGAATGAATCAGTGTTTTTGAATGAATCGGATGAATAATTCAATGACTCACTTATCACTTGTCACCACCCACTGGCCATGTAACCTTCAGAAAGAGTCTGTCTTCACAGTCACTGACTGTGTCTGGAGTCGAGTGGGAAGCTTTATTTGGTTTTGGTGAGTACAGAAGTAACCTTCTGAAATGAAATCATAAGAGAACAACTTACACCATTTCAGAGAATTACTCTTAATTTATGTTTTCTGATTCTGATGAGTATTATGTCATTATGTTAAACATTTTCCACATCCTGAACATTTACACACACAAAGTTTGCATACAGTAAGTAGTGTTTCACTCTACATTGTACATCTGCAGATTTGTTTGATTGTTTTGGTCTCTGCAGCCCCACCTCAGCTGGATCTGTGTATCCATGTGATGTGTGAGTGAACGCACCGTCGTTGTGGATTAAGAGGGGACTGCTGACACTCGACTGGCTGAGTCCAATAATGGGACCCCTGCTGTGGGGAGGGCCAACACAGGCAGAGGGGGGCCCTGCATGGGGGTCACGCTCGGCTACACTCAGAGTAAGGGGATGTGGCACTGTCACTCAGAGATATGGAGATATTTCTCCAGACCTCCGTGAAGTCTGTGAGGGTTGCATGCAGTGTTCTGACAGGTCAGCTTTTGAGATGGGTAATTTTTTTAGTAAGTGCGCATACAACAGCTGAGTACACCAGAAGTCTGTCAGTCCCATAACTCACATTACACATTTTAAAATTCAGATTTTTAAAGTTACCTTCAAGCATACATTAATATCAAGAAAATGCTTTATGTAGATTTTTTAAAGCTTAACATTTACTGTAGATAAAACAGTTAAAAAGTTGTCTTTCATATAGTCCGTCTCAACTACTTATGAATTATAATTTGTATAATTTATAAGGCCATCATTAATTAATAAGAGCACATTTATCTATGTGTGAGTGTGTGTGTTTGTGTGCATGTGTTTAAAGAAATTAATACTTTTATTCAGGAACGACAAATTAAACTGATCAAAAGTGACATTTATGCTACAAAAGATTTCTTTCTTTATTCTTTTGAACTTTATAGTAATCAAATAATCTAGAAAAAAATGTATCACAGGTTCCACAAAAATATTAAGAGCACAAGTGTTTTTTTCAACATGGATACTAATAAGAAATTTTGCACATTGAGCACCAAATTAGCATAATTTAGCATGATTTCTGAAGGATCATGTGTCACTTAAAACTGGAATAATGGGTACAGTATACAGCTTTGCTATTATAGGAATACAATGCATTTTAGAATACATGTAGGCCTAAATAGAAAACTGATATTTTAAATTGTAAAATATTTCACAATATTGATGTTCGTACGGTATTTTCACATAAGAGAATGATACATAACACAAAATAGTGTATTTTTTGCTTGTTTAAAGTAATCTCTCTGAAATTATGTTACAAAAAAATATGTTTGCCTTTGAACTATTCACAAGGATTTCATGAAGACACTGAGTTCAACACAGGGTTACCTTAAGCTGGCAGAATTTATACTGACGTTCAGCATATCAGCAAACAGGAATAAAGTATTCAAATAGCATTAGTGTACACCCATCACAGTCAAGGTCTGTGTTTGTGTGATGTTACCCACATCTGGGATTATAGGAACTTTAATGTAGGAAGCGCTTGCTTTAATCCTGCCTGAAAGAGAAGGAGAGGAGGAGGAGGAGAGGGAGGAAGAACAGAGAGAGAGAGAGAGAGAGAGAGAGAGAGATCAAAATGCTACATCCAAAAACATAATAGCTAAATATGCACATTAACTAAGTTGCTGTAATGAAATATGTTTTTTTGTTTGTTTGTCTTTTCCACGCATCCACATGTTGCCATTTCAGCAGATAAATTCCTTATTTATATTTACTGGCAATACTGTATTTTAGTAGCCATGCCAACAAGAGACGGAGAGAGAGAGAGAGAGAGAGAGAGAGAGAGAGAGAGAGAGAGAGAGAGAAACAGAGCACTCTGGGGAGCAGAGTGACTGTGGAGGGACCCTGGATCGCTCTTGACTCCTCTGCGTTTCAGTTTGATTCCTCTGCGCCAACTGTGCCCATTCATGCATGGCGTAGTTCCTTGTGGCACTCCACAAATCACCAGAATCTTCCTATCAGGGAGTGATTGCTCCTTTTTACCCACCACCCCCCCATCACCCCCCCCCATCCCTCCCTCCCAGCCTATATCACTCTGATCTCTGATACACCTGTTTTTTCTTTTGTGTATCTTACAATCTGGCTTCACTCTCAATAAAGGTTCTTTATTGGTTCCATGAAGAACCGTTAATATCCATAGAACCTTTAAATTGCACAAAGGTTCTTTATAGTGGAAAAAGATTCTTCAGATTATTCAAATGTTCTTCACACTAAGGAAAAACGGTTCTTTTAAGACCTGTGCACTGATAGGTTGCCATAGGTTGTCCTCCTATGGCCTCACAGTGAAAACCTGTGTGCAAAAATATTTGAATAATTTCCAGCACTGGACAGTAGATGTCACTAAATCTAAACTAGTTCTCCAGGATTAGCTGGTCGCACCTGCTACCAGATCCTGCTGAACACTGAAGGGATCTTGTAAATGTGCAGAACATAAACAGGATATTCTCATCAGCGCTGTTGTTTATGGTACATGAAATCGCATGCTTAAGTTTATAAACTCATGATTATCCAGTCAGATTGAATAACATATTTCCTGGTAGAAATACATCTGACATGAAGTACACACATAGTGTTCATATTATGTCTAACTGAGAATTAAACCATATCTATTTATCCAATGTCAACATGAAAATGTTTATCAAAATCTAAAAATACCTGTCATATGATGCATAAACATGCTATTGTATTCTGTTTGTCTGTATTCCCTGCAAGTATTTTAGTGCTATTAACACTTGTTTTTTGTTTAGTTTTTTTATCATCTGACTTAATCAAAACACATATCTAGTTATCTGCACTCATCAGTTTCACACTTTCCTGTGCTCTGTCATTAATATTTCATGACAGGGCTGCGACTACATTGCCTTAAATTTGCAAATGACTTTCAGATCAGGTCTTTTTCTTATACTGTATGAATAAAACGCAGTTCATGACACTGATACTCACTCACAGATTCTCATCACTTATAACATTCTTTGACAAAGCGATTTAAAACTGACACAATCTACTGTTTCTAGAGACATAAAACTGAGTTTCTTCATATTTACTCTCAAAAGTGTCCTTTAAAATGCTTTCAGCTGACAATATGAATCACAATTGATCAAATGCGAATTCTTCATGCACCCATGAATAATTTATCATCAAATGGGTGCTTGATGCTGTTTTTAAATAATTCATTACTCTGAAGAAGGCCAGCATCACATAAGCTACACTTGATGATTAAAAGAAAACAAAATACATCTGAATCAATAGTGGACTGGAAGTGCTTTTAAGATTTAGAGTTAGCAAACTAAGTTATGACTGCATGTGCCCAATACTAAGTAAGAATCCACTCCTCATTACATTATAGATGTCTGCTGTAAAGTAACTTTGTTTTATCTCTGAAATTCTTGAAATTGTGCCAGTGACACACAGGAAATCAATTGCAGACAATGTCTGGCACCTGTGATACAGTGAGTTATCTTTCTCTAGCTCACACTCTCTGGGAAACAGGTGGGTTTCTATGACAATGTCTTTAGACAGCAGTATATTTTTAGTATGTTAAACCATATCCGTTGATTTAGTGCTCTTTGCAAACAGCAAAAGGGATGATGAAGTGCACTGTGAAAATTCATTTCAGACCTATTACACCTCCAGTAAACATCTTGTATTTTATGACTAATCATAATGTTTTTGAAACTTCTTATGCTCACCAAGGCTGCATTTTTTTAAACAAAATACAATAAAAACTGTTCTCTGATTTAAAAAAAAAACAGCCTTCATTTGCACATAAATCTAATATTTTATCAATGTTTTGTCACTTTTGATCAATGTAACGTGTCCTTGCTGTGTAAAAGTATTAAATTATTTGCACAAAAAAAAACATTTTAAACAGTTGTGTAAATAACTTCCTCTAAAGTGGAAGAATTTGCACTCTTAATAAAGCAGGAATGTATCTGCATGTTTTTTTAGCAAATTAAATATCAAAAGCGTTTATTTTAAAGACATTACATTTTTTTTTTTTTTTGGATTTCAAAAGGTAAAACAAAACTTTGTGTTTGAAATGAATTCAATGTAACTGTTTTGGTTGTCAGACGCTAGTGGAAGTTGTTCAGAATTAATGTGACGAACTAATACGAGTGTGAACTTGAACTTTCACAGTTGATACTGTATCCATTGTCCATCATATATCTGCCAAAAGGACTTGAGAAAGCAAGGTTAATGAAATCTGCGGTAGACTGAGAAGTCTGTGTGGTTGTGTTCTAGGACTCTGTAATGAAACGCTGGACTCGATTCCCCTCTTACCCCCAACCAGGCCACTGTTTCCCTGACCCTCGCTCCTGCACAGCAGCGTTTATATGGACAAAGACCAGGGCCTGGAGAGATTGGACATGTCCTTCACCTTTCTTCAATCCCATTTTCACCCTACTACACCAGTTCCACTCACCTAGACCTCCAACTTAATTTAAGAGTAAAAAATAAGTGATGACCAGCACATTGATGCCTTGAACTGACCTTTAATTGCTTTGTAGGTTAACTAAACTAATATTGTTCAGGTCTGTTCTCTCTCGCTATATCTGTTTTGATCTTTGACCTCACAAACTTATCCGGGTTGAGGTTTACTACGCAAGCACTTGGTTAAGGTCGTGAATCTTTGGACTTCTGGGCCTCAGGCAGTTTCACAGAGAGGTTAGCACAATACACCTCCTGAGGGATGCTGAGGCTCCATAACAGAAATAAAAGCTTACAGTTTGAGTTGCAGTAATAGAAGAACATCCACAGAGAAGAACGAGGTCATCACAGCACTGAATAAAACAATGTAATCCCAAAGAATAGGAATTATTTGTAAAACTGTTGTGAGACAATGGAAGCCAAGCACGGGTAATAAACTGTTCAGCTTGAGACATAATCCTTTTTAGGTCCGGTGTTCTGTAACTGTTTAAGTCCAGTTTAAGAAGGTATAAATATCAACATTCTTTATTAAACATAAGCCAACAACTTGAAACAGTGTCCCATGCACAAACAATACCGGACCAAGAATGAGTGAAGGTGAGGAACTTAAACTAAATAATGAACAGCTGTGATGATTAAATAAATATACATGGAACAGTAACTGATTATGGCAGGAAAAGGAAAACAAAGGAACACAGGCCAACAGGTGATTAAACAGACTGATAGAAAACAAAAACAAATTCTCAATTTACTTCTGAACGGCACACAACCCTGCTGCATACCGTTTTCCAGAAATGTGCCGTGTGGGCTGGTGGAGTTCAGCACACCATGATGGCACACCACACGTGCACACCCAACTCTGGGGAGTACATTTGTGGTTAGCAGCTCACCTTTAAAGACAGCACTTGCTCAATAAAGCCAGCAGAAGCTCCACACTGCATTCAATATTTCAACAGCTATTTTGCTGATCGGAGTGAAATGGGAACAATTAGGTGAGTGAAACACTGCATAGATTAACAAGATGGAACCTCCCAGGGTCTGCTCCAGCTGTCATGGTTTTCACAATCTATCTGCCCCAATTCCTTTCCAAATCCCCCCTCGTCTCCCCACTTTTGGCTGCAGGGAAACGGAGGGGGAAGGAGCGGGGAGCAGACGGAGAAGGGGAAGGGGCAATACCCGTTTTTAAGGAGGAGGAGGAGGAGGCTGACTCCTGGAGTCCTGCCATCTTGATTCTGTCTGTTCACTCCTGTTTCTGTTTCTGGCTGACTGATCTCCAGTCTATGAGCCTGAGCAACTGATGCTTCACAAGACTCAGACTGGGACTTGACCAGGACTCCATAGCGAGAGAGAGAGAGAGAGAGAGAGTGAGAGAGAGAGAGAGAGAGAGAGAGAGAGAGAGAGTAAATAGAGGTGACGAGTGGGAGAATTCACAAGCCTAACATGTGTTTAATAAGTATGACTCACTGAGGTTTTAAATACTAAGTACACCCTTGAATTTCACACATATGAAAACATCTTTGCGCACAGATACGTCCTCCCACACAGCCTCTCTCTCTTTTAGATTTTTTGGAATTAAAAAGGGCAAACCACAACAAACACATCTTCACCTACTTAAGACAGAGAGATAATGAGAGATTGTTTCCTGGTACACATATAAAATTACAGTTAAAAGCAATCAGAAAATGTCTTGCTTTTCACTGTGGCACAAAAGCTGTAGTTGCTAGTTGTGTTTGGATTTGTTTCATATCATATTTGTCTAGAATGTATTTGCGCTTAGGTCAGACTGAACTCAAACAGAAACAATGTTGCATTAACAGTCACATCTATGTGTGCATGGCTGTTTTAGGAAAAAAACAGGTCACCATGACATCAAAATAGACAATTCTAATATAGCGGTATTTATTATAAATTATTTATCCGTCCACATCATTATTTGTTAAAAATTCATGTGGCTTCATAAAATTGAATCAAAATAACTTCCCCTTCCTCTTGCAGCAACATCTCTTCTCTTCTCTGATAACATGTTTACTGGCATGAGGGCTGGACAACCTGTCACTCACATGACATCACAAACCACAACAATCCAATGAATTCCTGATGGATAAAATCAAGTCCCGCCCTACATTTATTCTTGTTTGAGAAGCTGTTTTACTCTGATATACATCACAATAGGAAAGAAAAGACTTCCGTTTTAAGCTGACTTAATAAACTTAACAAAGCTTTAATAATGTCAGCTCAGGGGAAAATATTTAAGGAATTAAAAGTTTTATTTATATCATTATTAACATTGTATTATGATAATATATCATGTTTTAATGACTTGTTTAAAATATTGATACTTAGACAAGCTATCATGATGTGCAAAATCAATTCAGTTTTAGCAATAATGGTGAGAAGGAAACCTTCCAAAATATTTTTGATTCTGCCATCATTGCCAATATGTGGAGGAGACTTTTTGACTTATTTTTTTTCAATTTCTATGTCAGATGGGTACCATCAAGCTATGAGGTTTGCCTCCCCTCTGATATCTCATGAATTATTCAGGCGAACCGGGCGACTGTAATGTCCCGAAAACGAATGCTGTGGGGTGTAAAATTTAGGCTGATTTTAGTGGATAAAGGGACTATAGGGAAAATCACTCATTAAAGTAAAGGCTACACAAGTGTTTTCCAGAGAAGTAGGTCTTATTTTATGTATATGGAGAAAAAATAATTAAATAAAACAAAATCTGTTTTGCTTTTGAACTAGATAAAGTAAAGAACTGTCATTAAGCCTTGAAAGTATAGATTTCAGCTTTTCTTTCTTTCACCTGTTCAAGGCTGAATCAACCAAACATACAATAACAGGGATGGAGACTGATTATTCATGTGACTTCTGAATTACACGGAAGTGTTTGAAAGTCAAACTGAGCTGGCTGAGTTTGATCTCTGGAGTCATAATCAAAGACTTCGAGTTCAGCAGAAGATGTGAAGAGAACTTCACGAACGCTCTTTGGAAAAGCCTGAAAAAGTGCTTACCCCTGCATCTCTCCTCAACTTGATTATTTTGCATTCAGATTTGGATACTATAGACTGCATCATCTTGGCAGCAGGATGTCTCCCTGTATCCCCCGAAACGGTGTGAATTCAAAGTGACTTTAGAGCTGTGTTTCCATCTTCATGTGACAGGAAGAGGCAGTTTCTATTCCTTTGTTGTATTATACATTAGCACAATTTAACGATTTTCATTCATAATTTAAAACTTATTCAGTGCAGCTAAAAACCTCTGGAAGAGAGGCTACAAAGATTAGCACCCCATTGTCCTTAAAAGGAATATATTTCCCGGTTGAAATCCTAAGACCTAAATAAATAAATAAATCTGGTGCTGTAAGGTCAGTACTAGGATTTATTTATATATATATATATATATATATATATATATATATATATATATATATATATATATATATATATATATATATATATATTACTATTTAAAACCTCTAGACTTTAATATATATATGTCCAATCTGTTGTTTTTTTTCCATACAATGAAAGCGATAAAGATGGATTTCAGGTGAACTATCTTTTTAATGTGTACATTTTCCACATTCTGTACAACAACCAAAATGTTAATCTAAAACTACACCAGGGCGTCCCACAACAGACTTTTAAGCATACTAATTTCCATTTTTCATTGGAAAAAAATATAGGAAGATTTCTGTAAGGGATCATCTGTGTTTGTCTCTGTTTTGGGTGGGTTTTTGAGTTTTAGTTTTCAGTTCGTTGCTATGGTTTTTCATTGTTTGATTAATTTGCGCACCCGCTGTTCATTTTGTTAATTAGTTTGGTCAGTGTATTCAAGCTCCGTGTTTCTTTCAGTTCTTGTCCATTATCATCGTGTTAGGTTTGGTTGTTCTGTTCGTGCTTATTGTTCCTGAGTTCTGTGTGAATTAAAACTTAATCTGCTTGCATTTACATCCTGCATTCAACTTTATTCTCAACAGGCTGAGACAATAGTAAGAGAATTTGTGGCTAATAAACAATTTTTATCAGCTGGGCAGCTTGCTCTGCGCCCTCAGGTTTGGAGATGCGCCCTCTGTTCCTCCATATCTCTCTCTCACTGAATGGGTAAACCAGATCAGTTCATAGCCTCTGTCTCAGTCTGCCACAATCAATCAAAAAAAATGTTTTACTATCACAGCTGACAGACCTGAGCCACCATGTCACAACTATGGCACACTGGCCTTATTACATGGAAATGCATTGTAATTACAATGCTGCATGGCAGTGATATTTATTCAGGGATAAGTGAATAACATGGGATTTGCTGCGGGCCGCTATTTAAAGGTGCTATGGCAAGACGAGATGAAGTGAGAGAAAGAGGGGGAGGCATGAGGGGTAGGAGGCAAGAAGGGAAAGAATCTGTTTGGAAAAAAAACGAGTAGGTGCAAGCACTGGATGTAGTACTGTGATGAGTAGTTGGAATGATGGAACCTCTGTTAAACAGGCAGTAGTGCTAGAGACAGAACAAACTGTAATAGGCAAAGTGCAAACTTAACGGTTTTAGGCAAATCAGTTCACTCTGCATCCATATAGTTCACTTAAAAATTAAAATTCGGTCATCATTTACTCACCCTCAAGTTGCTAATATATTTTGACTAATATCGGTAACCAGACAGTTGATGTACCCCAGTGACTTCCATAGTAAGAAAAAAAAAAATACTATGATATTCTTCAAAATATCTTCCTCTTCCTCTTCCTGAAATTCATACAGGTTTGAAACAGCTTGAGGGTGAGTAAATGATGACAGAATTTTCATTTTTAAGTGAGCTATTCCTTTAACGCCCCAGGGCAGCTTTTTCCAGCCATGGCCATGTGTAAAGCTACTAATTTGAACTCTTTTTAATTAAGTGCATGGTTATGGATTTATTTGTTAAATAGGGCAAAGCACTATGCCAAAATCATAACCTACATGTGATTGTTTTGAACTATGTTCAAATATAATTTCGGGAAACCAAATATCAAAAAATGCAATAACAAATAACAATGACATTTTGTTTGTGAGCATAAAATATCTTTCATTAACTATGCAGCTTTCTTCTGCTTTTAATTGCATGTGTAAAATCCCCCCCCCCCCCCCCCCCCCCAATTGTAAAAAAAGAAAAAAGAAAGAGTGAGTAAAAACGCAAAACACAAAGCGGTCGACTTGACAAACAGTGAATCAATATATTGAACGGACATACTAATGTCAAAGCAATCAACTGATCCAATGGACCGCAAGCAAAGAGTCCATAACAACTCTGCACATGATATGTAACTCTCTTTACACGATTTATAAGCCTAGATTGCATTTGTGATCCTTAATTGGCTGAAGCTGGTTCTTTCTGACATTTGGATGAACAATCAAAGCTTATTAGACATCCAGCCCATGGAAACTGCTCTACAATGACAGATTTACTGTGTTTAATGTCAATTATCACACTAGCATACATGCTAGCATGTCTGGCAGTAGGACACCTGGGACTGGCAGTAAGAAGTGTGCAGTCTCTTGAGAACTAAAAGTGTTTGTGGTAGGGTTAACGAGCTCCTTGTGTTTCTTTTTTTGCTAATTAACACATTAATCTTATGAATATATGTAAATTGACACTTAACTGTATAGCCGTGTATCGTGGTATCTGCACTCCAATCATCAATCACACAGCAGGCGCAGCAGTGTGTACCACAAGAGATTATGGGATGTGTAGTGACGGTTCACATTTAACCCTTACAAACAGATGTCGTGTGTGCTTATATCTCAGAGGAGGGAAGCACTAACAAACCTGTCTGTTGAGAACGAGTTTCGAGTCCTATTGAATTCTGCAGATTGTTTTGCATTTCTGCTGAAAGTGAGGTGACAGTTCAATGTTGCCAAAGGGACTATATTTCTGTCCCCCAAAACTGCTTTGTCCTTGGTACAGGCCCCAGGTGAACCCCGGCGAAAATCCCATTAAGCAAACCTCTCCCCCCAGTCCTGGCCATTTGGTCCAGAGATCACTAGCCAACTCCATCAATCCAAATCATTGGGGCAATCTGTCAGGTCCAGCTAGTGGCACCGTGCCTGGATTTCGCCTTAACATGACTGATTATTCGATCTGAGCCTAACTACATATTGTCCTAATCCTTAAGATGGATGATGTTTAGCCTTTTAATGCTCCTACGAATGTAGTCCATTTGGGTTAGAAGGGATTCTATGCACAGACCATTCAAACAATGAATGAAAAACAATGAAGGCCAGACAGAAGCACCGGTTTACTTTAGTGTACAATTCAGTTTTTATATGACATTCACGATCTTGCGGATGAGATTAAGGATTTTATGGATTAGCATATTGTTTCTGTGGCAATGTCATAATCGTCTGCTAGGGCCAGACACAACATTGAGAAATCAAAGATTAAAACAAACTGAATTTGCTGAACAGGGGATTGAAACTCTAA